>OY720666.1:1740000-3212143 GCA_963170745.1 Phymatocera aterrima
TTCTTCTATTCCGCAACGACTTCTCTCCCATTGTGTTCTGTTTTTTTTCCGTTGACTCTTTTCTTCGGCAGTTTCTCAGTCCCCGAATCTTTTTCGTGGACAGGCTAAAACTGGAAAACGAAGAGAGAAAATGAGAGAGAAAAACGAATTAATAAAGTAAAATTAAATTTGAAAAATATTAGCGTACATCGAGGTTTTGTTTTTCTTCAACGAGCCGTTGAGAAAAAAATAAAAGTAAATAAAGAACAGAGAATATACAAACCCTTTTTAAAAATTCCTCAGCGCAAATTCGTGCCCTAGCATTCACCGATAATTTCATTTCGCTTATTTCTTTATCAATTTCTTCCATGAAATGAATTACAAAGTCTACTAATTTATGCTTGAACATTTGTTCCGTGTGAAAGTTTGTTATTAGAAAACTAATATCATATCCCTGGAAATGAAAACGATGCGAATGAAAAGAAAATCATTTTCGAGAATGAATCAAGAACAAAATGATTTGGTAATTTATTATTATTATTCTCTTCTGTTTCAGAAACAATATGTGAAAAAGGAAGGAAGGGCAACGAAACTGTGGTTCCTACTCACCTCCATTGGTTTTCTCCTCAATATAACAAAATTCTCAGCCCTCATCATCATGAACCTCATGAACTTGTGGCATAAAATTTTCTCAATCTCATCAGCCTGCTTAACAGATATGCTCACTCTAACGCTGTTTATACTCGACTCAATCAGCACCCTTTCTTTGTCATTTCTACTGATCATTACCGGCGTCAGCAGAAGTTCTTTACTCGACATTACTTCAACCTCTGGCTTATTATGACGCTCTACGTCTTGGGATGAAAAATTTTCTAAACACATCGCAGCTGTCAGCGTTCGACGCACCGCCATCAGGTAGGGCTTCAATGTTGCCGACTGCAAAAATCATGAGAAAACGAAAAAAATTAAATATAGTGGATATCTGTATGATACGATCCATGAGGAAATTTTGTATCTTCAAACAATTTTTGTGTGTCTTGTTACCTGTTATGCGCAAAAAAGTAGGGAAAAAAAGGGTTTTAGTATTATTAATTATACGATATTAAAAGTAATTGTCGCTATCCAGTCGAGATCATATCCGTTTTAGAATAGATAAGGCGTTAAAAAGGCGGTACCGCGGTGAATGGACAGAGACAGAGTCAAGGAGAGAGAAAGCACGAACATAACCTAAAAAGGAGGAATTGGAACACAATGTTTTATACTTGCCATTGTTTTCGATAATCGAGGTCCTCTTCTTTTGCCGGTCTATTTATTATGGTATTAGGGATAAGAAAATTTCGGGTATGAATCCCTCGTGTATTTTGTTCTCTCTTGTATCTTGTTTTATTCCTTTCTTCTATTCAGTTAGAATTTATTATTGGGTAAATTTTTACCTCCGATTTATACACTGCTACATATAATAATGACACATTCCCTCCTCCTCCTTTTTCTTTCTCGGCTTTAACTCACTATGTAATTGTGGGCTGGGCACACCGCGATTTTCCAAGTTCCAGCTATCTTGCTTGCTTGATCACTTGACTTGACAGATTTTATTCTACATATGTATATACGTACTCGTTACCCATTTCTATATGGCACGTTGAGAAAAAGACTCCGGTGTAGACATCTATGCGATATTTGTGCTACTAGGTTTATCCTGTTTGACCTATTTGCAGCAATTAAGTTTACCGACAATGAAGCTTTCTGCGTTTATCATATTTTCTATACTACATATTATCATGTTTAAGATACCTCTTTGTATCACTAACGATTATCAATTTCGTATGCTATTCTGTAAAGTGGAGAGAAAGAATAGAATAATATAGGATAGAATCTGAGGAATATTCGGAACAACTCGTTGGCAAGTTCAAATTCCGAATATTCTCAAATTCTGTTTCATTCGTTGGGATTTTTGGTGGAATACATATAACTTTAGTATTTTTGATAAAACCGTTTAATTGAATTCAAGTTTTTTAAGAACAAAGCCCGTAAATTTAATAATGAATTCAAATTTTGTTCCGTCGACGCAAGCGCCATTCGATTTATTCGAATCGTCCGAAATTCGATTTGAGAACATTCTCGATTCTCGCACGCTTTGTGCTTGATTTGTCAGAATTCGCTTGATTCTACTTTGTAGGTAGCTGGTAGAGCTCGGGCATCGGGGGAGCAAGTTGAGTAGTACGGGAGAGATTGATTTGTCGTGGGGTGAATAAACGGGCATAGTAGGTTGATAGGAGGTATTCCCCTCGGGATGGAGGATATTCCGTGCGATTAAAAATTACCCAATAAAACGAGAATCGAAATACGGTTAATGAGCGTTCGTCTGGAATCCGCGATGTTACGTTACAATAAGTCTACAGCCGTTGATCATCATCCGGCTAGATGTAGCCCGAATAAAAAGCTCCCTGAGTGCCTATTCACAAGGCTGAATTGAAAAGGAAGAAAACCAAAAAAACATAGACGAATTTTATCCGCTGTATGTATACTGCACGAGGAGCCAGTCGCGTGTGCTAATATTCAATTAAATTATGTTCCATATTTGTTTTTAGTTGTTTTTGTCTTTTGAATTTCGAACACCCCCGCCGGCGTTTCAAACAGCAGTGTCAATTCATTTTCTTCGACCGTATTTTTGGTTCTCTTCGTCTCTTCTTGTGATAGTAATCTAGTAATAGTAAAACCGCCGCTGAGTCGAGACGGATATATCGCCGTTAGGGAGACAGAAAAGACCCGCATACGTATGTAGTAGCAGAACGTATGTACACAGGACGTAGTACATACATAGATAGATATATTCGTCATAATAATTTATCAACGGGGGAACCAAGATGGCATCACAAAGTCAAAATTCTCCAACCGTTAATAATTCCTCTACCCCCGCCAATGGCCAGTCAGGATCGCAAGGATCTTCTAATGTCAAATTACAAACCGCACAAGAAATCATGCAGCAACAACAGTCTAACAACTTTGAACCCATTGATAAAAGCTCGTCGAACACCCTCAAGGTATACCCAAAAATCATGGTGTTTGTTTTATTTATTTCCTTTATGTTTCTACTCCCTTCAAACGAGCAATTTCGAGATTACAACTATATCCTTTTTTTCGTATTTCTCTTCGTTTTATTAAATCGTGGATCGAGATGCTGTTACGTTTTTCTTAATCCATTTGGTACACAAATAACAAGAAATTGGCTAAATATCGCATCAATGTAAACAGCTGCTGTACCTCCGGTAAAGTAATTCCAAGAATTTTATTGACTCATTTCATTTGAATTTAGAACCTGCTTTCATTCCCATGATTCATTCGAGTGGCTCTTTTTTAAATTCTGCGAATTTTTCACTCGTATTTAGTATTGGCTCGATTCTATATATTGTAGTCAGATTTTCTTCTTCGATGCTAGTATCGTACGATATTTTATAACATGTTTTTCAGCAGTTTGGATAAATTACTGAAAGAAAAATAAGCCTAAACTATAATTTTCAGAGATTCTTGACTATTAGGATCTCGAAAATCATTCGGAAACTATGAAACAAACTAAACTATATCTCAAACACTTGATTTCCATATTTGAATAGCAAAAGTTTGCTCAAACAACTCGCTTTAGTTTTATCTCAATTTTACTATACAAATCGTGATTAGATAAGACATCTTATGCTTCTACAGTATCTTTAGTTAATAATGGTTTGAAATCTTTGGAAATTGTTTGGCGGATGTAGACAAAATCTAGAAAACTGATTGAAAGAATTTTTTACAGCGAAATCCAAACATGAAGCTCAAGAAGCAAGATCTCCTCAAATTGCTCGGATACCTCGAGGGAGAATTACAAGCAAGAGACATTGTCATAGCAGCCTTAAAAGTAAATCTTTATTCCCTCAAAGTGAGAAATAATTTTGAAAGTTGAAAGCAGCTTACCAAAAACTTAATTTCAGTCCGAGAAAATGAAGCATCTATTGAATTCGCGCTATTTATGTGGAACGAACGATCCCCAAGCTGCACTAGCGAGAGATGACGCTGTCCTTGGCGGCGGAGTTATAGTCGCTGACAGGAAACATGTTGATCAGCAAGTCGCCAGTCTGGAAGCTCTTGTAATGCAGCAGAGAAGGACACAGTGTAGAATGGCAAAAGTATTGAAGGATGCAGAGATAAGACATAGAGCGGCAAGTATAGATTTCTTTTGTACAGCAGATGAACTGAATATTTGATGTTGGAAATAACTTGATAATCTTATTCTTTGCAGGTGATAAAAGAGTTGGAGGAAGAGAAGCGCAAGCATGAGCATGACACGGCGCAAGGGGACGACATAACGTATGGTTTAGAAAAAGAGAGAACGAGATTAAAGAAGGAATTGGAATTAGAGAAGCAAGAGAAGAAGAAACTAGAGCAGGAGATAAAAAAGGCGAACGATACATTAGAGGAGGAAAAAAATCGGCAGAAGCAAATAGTCTTGCTCTTATTAGCGGAAAGAAAAAAGATAATAATGAAATACATAGAGGAGAGAAAGAGGTCTGAAGATCTGGCGCAGATATTGAGCGAAGAAAAAGTTAGGATCGATTCGATGGCTGAGGGGCTTGAAGAGGAGAGTAAAAAGTCTTTGCAGATGGAAGCTGAGCTCGAAAAGCAGCTTGCGCAATTCGATATAGAGAGACAACAGTATAGGCAGGCTATTATCAAGGAAGAAAAAAGAGGCAAGGAACTTGAAGCTGAAATCGATAAACTCAAGGCGGAAATTGAGGCCTGGAAAGAGACGCAAAACCGACCTACTGGAGCCCCCAGAGTCGCCGGTGCCATCCCTCCGCCTCCACCGGCTAAACCAGCTAATCTTACTGGCATGCCTACTCTCAGGCCTGCTACTACACCCCAAAATCGTAAGCGGAGTATTTCTTCTAGTAGAATTAAGAAACGCAGCCTTTTTTCCCCATTTTTATAACAGTAATCGCAAGTCTTTAACTCGACAGTAAATACTTATTTCCGTTCTAATATTTCTGTTTTCTGTATTAAGTGAAAGGTGCAGTTCTTGGAACAGGGACGCCTATGGTAAGCAGTAAAGTTGTTCAGCCAACTGCGACCGTATCAAGTGTGCCAGTCAGTGGACCGAGTAAGTTTCTACGAGGCTCTCAATAGTTAACTCTTTTATTTTAATATTTCTAATACAGTTTTTAGTTCATAATTCTCCAAACTTGAATTCTATAACAACAGGATGTACAATTATGTTTATAAAATTGAAATTTTCATCACAGCGACTGGAATTGCGCGATCTGTTACTCCCGGACAGGCTTTGAGAAACGTAGCTTATGCAGCAGCTCCAAATCCAGGGATTGGGGAGGGTGCTGCACCGACTGATACACAGGTAATAAATTTACAATATGCAACTCATTCTACACTCATTTGATAATACAAACATGTTCTCTTTTTTATGTTTGAGCTAGTATTCTATTGCATTTATCGTTCTTCTATTATCAAAATAACGATTTTTTTATAATTTTATATTTCGGAAGCGATTTTTCAATCTTTTTGCTATGAAAAAAAGGAATGGGCTCACGCCTCTAGACAGAGTAAATTAAGATCATATAATCTTTTTACTTCCATTTAAAAAGAATTTTGATCGCTTGTTTTTTTAATGAATATAACGATAAAGCAACGTCAAAAAGCATTCTCTGCTTTTACCTAGTTAGTTAACAATTCGTTGGGATCATTTTTCCTAAGCTTTTACTCATACGTTACATGGGAATAGATTTTTTCATGATCACTTCTTCTTCGGAGATAATTAAATAATAATGATTGTATTTCATTATACAAATTATACAACTGTTATAATCGAACAGTTTTCTGTTTTTTTTTTTGGTTTGGTTTGTTTTTCTTCATTGTACTATGAAATGCGTCAAATATTCTCCAATGGCGCAGCATGCTACAATAATCAAATATGTAAAAACTTACAAATTAGAGCCTGATTTTAAATTAATATTAATAGCAATATTATTACCAAAAAAAAGGAAGATACCAGGTTTCATACCTCTATTCTAGTCTTATATTTTTAATTAATCTAAATACTAAATATATCTATACACAAAAATATCAATTAATTATAATAATACGTATATTATAAACAATATTTCATGTATATTATTTATTTATTTTCTAAACGTTTTTCATTTTTATTTGATTTTAATTCACTTTATTCCTATTGTCAGTATCATTATTATTATTATTGATATTATTATTTGGAATGTACGATTATTAATATTATTATTATTATTATTTCTTTTATTAAAAATCTTCTACGTAACTTGAAATAAGGTGAAGTAACTTTTTATTTACTATAAATTCTTATTCACCACCAACACACCCTACCGTTTATAATATCCTGGATGAATTTAATTTACTTACATAACTAAGTATCTTTAGTTATAATGCTACACTAAGAGTAATAATAAATAACGCACATGTAATGATAACAGAATCCCAAAATATCTTATTTTTTTTGTCATAATCATAGAATCTATTAACTTTATGAATCGAAATACTAAAAAAAGCTTCTCTTTCTTTCTCTCTTTACGTGATCCTGGATCTTGATTCAACAATTAATATACAAGTCTTTAGGTTGTAACAAAAAAATTGACAAACAAAACCCCCTGCGTAAACCTTCTCTGCTCGAGAAATATTCTATTTCTGTTTGTGTGTCCGCTGGTTTCCGTTTAACAATTAATTCATTGACAAAAACTGTTGTCGCTGCTTTGGTTTTGGATCTTTCCTCTTCTCCGTCGTTGCTTCGTTCTTTTCTCATCTAACAAGAAGAAGATGAATAACAAAAAATATTATATCTCTTCGACATTGCGTATCAGACGAAGTTCTAGTCTCTCGCCCTTCGTTCATTCCTGCAGGCAACAGAAAAAAGGACGATTTCATCATCACCCGGCAGTGTTTCAACAAATGCCACAAAACTTAGTACAGTTGGGCAGACTACTGGCGCCAAGATCCCTTTTCACGGATCGACAAACTCTCCGCAAGCTCCTGGGTTACCAACAGCTAAAAAACCGTCAATATCTAGAGGAGTTCCGCCGCCAGTTCCGCCTAACAAACCGGTCGTACCACCTAAGAAAGAAGCAGCTTACTTAAGGCGGACAGAAAGCGCTCAGATATTGCAAGAATCTTCAAAATTTCCTAAACAAAACATAAATTCAAATCCTACGCCTCATCCTGTGCCAACTACCACTATTTCTGTCGCTCCAACGGCAGTATCATCAACTTCCTTGCAACCGACGCAGCAAATTGCTTCTACTGCAACAAGTCATGCGGTCGAAGAAGAGGTCAGTAACCGATAAAATTAAATTAAATGGAATGCATTAAGTTATTCATTTATTTATTTACCCAATTAATTGATTAACAACCAAATATTTTCTTCATAATTTATATTTATCATGTTGTCACATTTTTGAACAAATTTTTCTCTTCAGAATTCTCCTCGCTGATGCAAAAATAAAGAGAAGAACGGAATTATCGTCGCGATACAATTACTAAATAAGAAGAGAGAAAGTATGTGGAAAATAATAAATATAACACGTCTCGATCTCCAGTCATAGGTATTTCGTGTAAAATATAAATAACAGAAGAGATTTTTTTTTCTCTTTCTCTTCATTTTTTTTTTAATCCAATATTTTACAAGATTCAATAAAAGTTTCTGTACAATAAATTTGGTAGATCGTAAGCAATCGTGTAGCTAAGGTACGTTATGTAGCTAAATAGCTAGTCTCAAGGATTATTTGTCTTTAAAAAAAAGGATTATAAAAAAACCGACGATAAAACAAGGGATCATTTTTATATCGTTTATTGTATGTACCTATATACTATAGTATATATACACCCATAATATACGTATATGTGTATAAGTATATGATTATGTACTTGAAAAAAGTTTTCCGTTCACAATTGATTAATTAATTGAGAGCTAGATTATTGAAGTGTGTTAAATAGCGTAACTCCCCTGCCCGATAATAGACTCTTCATTACTTAATAGTTTAATTTATTAATTTTTATCCGTTTTTCAATTGCGGACTGCTATAGACTGTGTTATACATAATGAAGATAAAGTAAATTAAAGTTATTATTATATGTACAATAATAATAATAATAATATCAATGATAATAATAATAATATGATGAGGAAACTACGTATGAAGAAATATAGGAAAAGGAAAAGATCACAACATTATAACATAATGAAAAGAAAAGGAAAATGAAATTGATGTTGGAGATTATAATATATAGGTATATGTTATACCGTATACTACATGAATATGAGATATTAATTCTGTTATATACGTAGATTTGTTTGGGGGGGGGGGGGGGGGGGGGGTTCATGTTTTTCAGTTATCTGGAAAAAAATATTTGATACAAAATAGAAAACAAGGAAAACGTAGTAGTGTAGTTATGAATTGTAATAGGTTGCTACTCTAATTATACCTATAAATCTATATATAGTGAAATCCTACAGTGCGAGAAAAAAAGAAGAAAAATTCAAAATAAATCGAGTTTCAACCAAAGAAGAATTATTTTGTTTTATTTTTGCTCTCGTTTTTATATGTTCGAGTCTTTTTTTTCGTTTGTGATGAGATTCGAATCGTTTTAGTTTTTAAAACGAGCGGCGGAGTCTTCCACATGGAGACTTTCACTTTTAATTTAAGTTATATACCCATGCATAGATACATGTAGAAATAAAAATATGTATGTATATACTTCATATGATTAATTTAAGTAATTGCAAATTTTTTTCTCCATTATTACATGATCAGTGAGTTTATTTTTTATTTAATTTTTTTACATTTCGATTCAATAAAACTACTGAGGTTTTCACTTTCTGTTTGTACGAAAGTACAGATTCAATGAATGGAACATACAAAAAATATATATAAAATAAAACATGCAAGCTGAAGAAGTTCAATGATGTTGTTTTCTATATTCTTTATATTGCTCATTCGCTCTACTTCATTGACGTCTAAGAAAAAGCGTTTTGTTTTTTCTTATTCTCTTTCCTTTTATTCGCCCTACAACTGACTTTTATACAAATAATATAACTGTGAATAAATAATGAAATAGATAAATAAAATTATAATTCGTAATACATATAACGTTGATTTGTATGGTATATATTATATAATATATACATGCATACCTATGTACCCGTAAATAGTACAGATAGGCCGATATATAGTATACTACATAGTATAGTATACTATATAATTATCGGTTTTAATTAGCTGTAATGCGGCAAAATTCTTTTATTATAATAAGAACATGTAAATATAGATATATGCGTGGTTATGCAATATATATATATATACATATACACCTATATATAAATATACATATAATATTATCATAAGATATCGATAACAACTAGGGTATTATAAAGTAAGAAAAAAGAATATGCATAACAACTAGGACTAATAATAATAATAATAATAACAACAACATATTGTATCTCCGCCCTTCTTCGTCCTCCCCTAGTATTTATAATAGAACTGTGATTTTTACATTTGCTTAATATATTATTATACATACTATATTAATTACTATCTTTATCTATAGATTTATTATTATTATTATTATTATTATTATTATTATTATTAATATTATTTATTCAAAACCATACATTTGTATTAATCATTGTGTATACCTATTATGTATTATTTATATATTATATGAATATCATTGAATATTATGATTATCATCATCATTATTATGAATGTGTAATACAACGCTCTTTACCGATATTTTCAAATCTTCGGATCTGAATAGTCATATATATAGTATATATACTATCACTAGGAAAAAGTTATATGCGTAATGTATATAGGTTCACTTTATTGAATTGGGAATAAAGCAGAAAAATGAAATAAATAAATAAAAATGAAACAACTTCCCACCAGCTGATAGATATACATATATGATCATTGAAATTATGGACTATTTATTATGAAAATCGTAAGATATATGATAAGAAAAAGAGTTGGAATAATTGGATAATTATATAAATAAAAATTCTGTGTGGTAATTATAGCTGGAACATACAACATAATACATAGTATAGTTATATGAAGTATAGGTAGATAATATAGGTATAATATAGCTTCTATAAAATGTGAAAAATTATTACACGCATATAATTTTGTGTATGACTACGAATAAATTTGCGCAGAATGATGTACATTTCGTTGAAAAACAATTCAATTTATAATCGTACTACGTGTTTAGATCGAAACACGTATACTATATAAAGAAGTATCGTACTTCGTTATATAAAATAAAGTTTAAATTTACAAGAAATATTATCAATGTCCGTTGTAGAATAATTCGTAGCTAATAAAATGAGGGAGAATATAATTGAAAAAAAGTAAAAAAATAAAAAGAGGAGAAAAGACGAGGTTTCGATTTGTAAATTTTCAGCTTTGCATTTTATTAATTTGGTTTCCTTTATTTAATCGATTTACATCGACGTCGAAGAAATTCGACGGAGAGACAAATAAATATTTCCAAAGTATTGTCTATCATCCAAACTCAGATATTTGGATTTGGATGGATTCAATTTGTTTTCACATATGAAAATCGGGATTCAAAATCAGTGGTATTCAATAATCGAACGAGCTGGTGATTCGATTTTACAGTATAGTCGAAGATCGAATTATCGACGATGAGATGAGAAACCTAACCTAACTTAACACATTTGGACCTAACCTAACCTATTCAGGTACCTGTAACATTAAAACACAGGAGGCGTTTTAAATATATCGTATTTCATTGAGCTGTGGAATAAAACCCAGATAAGACAGAATTCATAGATAATATTATTGATAATACGGTTCAGCGATTTATCGTGAAGGAAAAAGAAAAGAGAGGGAAAAATATTGACAATTTACAAATTGAAAATCGAAATACAGAAGACAACAGAGACTACTGGTCAGTTGCCGTCTGACGGACGGTTCTGTCAGCTGTCATCTGTCTGTCAGCCTGAACATAAAAGTCAGTCAGAAATTAATAGGAAAAAAAAGAATAATAATAACTGGACACTTACGACATAAGGGGGAAAAAAGATGGCTATGGGCAAGGGATTTCGGATTTACGAAAAATTAAAGCCTCCTAGCCCACATTCGCTACTTTTGGAACAAAGAAACCGCAAGGATACCGTTCTCTTCGAATCGCAAGCAGTCGCAGTTTTGTGTAAGTAGAAATACACGATTTCTTCTTCAAATTTCGAAGGTTTTTCCAACTGTATATATTTTCCGTGCTTATGTTCCCTTCTCTTCTATTTTCTACTTTTGTTTCACCTCATTGTGAGGTGAAGGAGTCTTGTTTACTGTCATCTAAGATGGTCATACAGATTTGCGTACATAAGTATTATACTCATTCCAATAAATAAGAAACAGAAGAACTGAAAATCGTTGAAACTGAAGGATGAACTTGAGTATTTGAAATGTAAAAAAAGCAACACGTGCTATTGTTACATCGTTCAATCTCAAAAATCTATTCGGAATCTGAATATGAGGTGTATTATAGAACTTCAGGTCAACTGATCCATGCTTGATTTTTGTTTTCCAATTCTAAAACGCATTCGAATTGTTTGATTGTATTCAACTGTCTTTCTTTCGAATGGTTATTTACCGTTTATTACTGTTGTATTTTATCTTGCAAATAATTTTCTCCGTACTTTTCAACGTATTTGAATCTTCCAGTTCTCAATTTTCAATCCTTAGATTATTATCATACACGAGTTAATTCTCTCAGATTCGACAAATTATCCAACGTTTTCCTTGTTATTTAAAATTTTGTTATATTTCGTAAAGCCTACGAAATTTGTGATTCATGTTTTAGCAAGAAAAACAATTATCAATAGTACATTCTGCAACAAGGGAATAAAGTCAAAGATTATTCCCTCGGAAATAATCGGATTTATTCCCGTGTTGCATATAGTATTTTATTCCCGACTTAAGCGTAATGACCACCTTATGTTTAAGCGTGATTATTTCATAAGTCCGAGAACTAGAATTTATCGAAAATTTATAGTAATATACAAAGAAATAGTTCACAATTGAAAAACAAAAGTCACAATCAAAAGAACTGATAACTGTATCTGTGGGGAAAAAGTGCTACTTATGTTTCTCATTTGCAGAAAAAAGTACTTGTTTACCCCACTCAACCGTAATGAACACTTTATTGACCTGAAAGACGGGACGAAAGTGGCATATGATTCCCTGATATCCTTTTGTTCCCGCAATTCACTTTTTTCCCGTAAAATGAGGGATAAAAGTACTTTTTTCCCACAGATGAATTTTTTTTTTTTTTTTTTTTGAACCATTTCTTTGCATTTTACTATAAATCTCCAATGAATTCTAGTCGTTAGGCTGATAATCACTCTTGAACATGAAGTGCTCACCGTGGTTGAGTTGGAAATAAAGTACTATATATGCAACACAGGAATAAAGCCAATTATTCTTTCGGGTAAATAGTGTCCTCACGAATATTCCCTTGTTGCGCAATGTACCATTTTCCTGCAAAATGAGGGAAAAAAGTGAATCCACGGCAAACGAGTATAACAGGAAATTGTATGGCACTTTTGTCCCACTTTTGAGGTCGACAAAGTGGTCATTACAGTTGAGTCGAGAATAAACGTATTTTCAAAAGTTCATCTCTGGTTTTAAAGTTTGATGAATATTCATATTATGAATTATTATATCATTTGGACCGAAAACGACACATGAATTTTCGAAAAGAATATTCATTGCTTGAACCGTTTCACGAAATTTCATAAATTATCTATGTTCTTTGTTTTCGATAGCGGCGCAAGAAACAGAGTCTCTGAAATCACAGTACGTAAAATTGCTGGATGCATATGGTTGCCTAGGAGTATTGCAGCTTAATGCAGGAGAGAGTACACTGCTCTATCTAGTTCTAGTAACGGGCTGTTTCTCCGTTGGTAAAATTGGGGAGTCGGAAATATTCCGTGTTACGCAAACGCATTTTGTACCGCTGCATTATGTCCAGGGTAACGAAGACCGAATATCAGAGGTACGCAAGGTTCTAAATTCTGGTACTTTTTACTTCTCTTGGTCGTCTGCCCAGCATGAAGCTTTAGACATCACTCTGAGCGCTCAAAGACGATATAAATCAACGATAACAGACAACAGATTCTTTTGGTACGTACCCATCGCCAATTTCAATTATCGCTACCTTTTTTATTGCAATGGAATTAATCTTATCAGTCAAATGAATCATCCTAATCAATTCAATCTACCCCTATCGAAAAAATCAAATGAACAAAAAAAGGAAATGATTATTCTCTTCTAGGAATCGAATGCTCCATATTCATTTACTCAGATTCGGAGTTAATACAAGCCAATGGCTTTTGAAAGCGATGTGCGGGAGCGTAGAGATCAGAACTGTTTATGTTGGGCATCGTCAAGCACGCGCAGTCGTTGTTTCGAGATTGAGCTGCGAGCGTGCTGGAACAAGGTGCTTTGCCTCTTTCGAATGTGGAAAATTACAACAGAATAAAACGAAAACTTGAAACACAAAGATAATTCTTCGTTTTTTTGATTCTAGATTCAACGTGAGAGGAAGCAACGACGACGGGCATGTAGCAAACTTCGTAGAGACGGAGCAAGTGATATATTTGGACAATGAAGTAACTTCCTATGTCCAAACTCGTGGCTCTGTTCCCCTGTTCTGGGAGCAGCCAGGAGTCCAGGTCGGATCACACAAGGTGAAGATATCTCGAGGTTTCGAAGCATCGGCGCCAGCATTCAATCGCCATTTGACAATGATAAAGCAGCGTTACGGTCAACAGGCGATAGTAAATCTACTGGGATCTAGTCTCATAGGAAGTAAAGAGGGCGAAGCAATGCTGAGTAATTTATTTCAGCGTCATCACAGCGTTTCTGAACACCGTAACGATGTTCCTCACATATTATTTGACTATCATCAAGAATGTCGAGGAGGAAATATGAAGAATTTATCAAAACTAAAATCTAAGGTTGAAAAATACCTCCGATCATTCTCCCTCTTTTATGCAGTCGGTTCTGAAGTTATAAACGAGCAGCGTGGGACCATTAGAACAAACTGCCTTGATTGTTTAGACAGAACAAACTGCGTGCAAACTTTTTTTGCTATGGAAATACTCGCCGTACAATTAGGGCTTTTGAAACTAATGGAAAAACAGCAGATGGTGTCGAGATTCGAGGAAGTGTTCAGACAAATGTGGATAAACAACGGCAACGAAGTTAGCAAAATATACGCGGGGACTGGTGCCATTCAGGGAAGCTCGAAACTAATGGATGGCGCAAGATCCGCGGCTAGAACAATACAGAATAATCTTTTAGACTCCAGTAAACAAGAGGCTATCGATATCCTGCTCCTCGGTTCTACGCTCAATACTGAGCTTGCAGATCGAGCCAGACTCCTACTTCCCTCAAACATGCTTCACGCCCCACCCAGCGTTCTTAGAGAAATGTGCAAAAGATACAACGAGTACGTTGTGCCAATGAATCTGCGCATTGGTGTTGGAACTTATAACGTTAATGGTGGAAAACACTTTCGAAGCGTTGTCTACAAGGATGTTTCTCTAGCAGATTGGCTACTGGATGGACCACGAAACTCACTGTGTGAGAATTTTGTCTCTATTTCCGAAAGTTTTTGCATAGGAGTTAAGAATTCATCCTAAATTATGCATTTATTTTTTCAGCATTGGTGAACGTCGAGCATGACAACATTCCCGTGGATATATTTGCCATAGGTTTTGAAGAGATAGTGGATTTAAACGCGAGTAATATCATGGCGGCAAGCTCCGACAACGCAAAAGCATGGGCCGAAGAATTACAGAAAGTATTATCTAGGGATAACGAGTACGTTTTAATAACTTATCAACAACTAGTCGGAGTCTGTCTTTACCTTTTTATCCGGCCCGAACACACCCCGTATTTAAGAGATGTCGCTGTAGACTGTGTTAAAACCGGACTAGGAGGAGCAACGGGTAACAAAGGCGCGGCTGCAATAAGATGTGTCTTATATTCTACTTCCATTTGCTTTGTCTGTGCGCATTTTGCGGCCGGGCAATCACAAGTGAGCGAGAGGAATGCTGATTACGCTGAAATAACAAGAAAGATAACATTTCCAATGGGCAGGACCCTCAATACTCATGATTACGTTTTTTGGTGTGGAGATTTCAACTACAGAGTCGACATGGACAAAGATGACATGAAGGATATGATTAGGAGGAATGACTTCGACCAGATTTTACAGTGTGATCAACTCAAAGTGAGAAACTGGGGAGATTTTTAATTTTTTGGGAGCTTCGAAGCACAGAATCTGATGTAATGTTAATTTTTGTTCGTTCTTCAGAATCAGCAGGACGAGGGAAACGTTTTCAAAAACTTTTTGGAAGGGCCGATCACGTTTCCTCCGACATACAAATATGACTTATTCTCCGACGACTACGACACAAGCGAAAAATGCAGACAGCCCGCATGGACGGACAGAGTTCTGTGGAAAAGGCGAAAACAAGTTCCTGATATCGGTAATAAAAATGACGACAAATTAATTCCCAACAAAGAGAACCCTTTCTTTCTTATGTCTTTTTTCAGATTCTACAGCGGACTGGAATCCTGGGCGTCTAATTCACTATGGAAGAGCAGAATTGAAGCAGAGCGACCACAGACCAGTGATAGCAATAGTTGACGTAGACGTTCACCAAGTGGACGTGGAAAAACGAGAAAGAGTATTCACAGAAGTAATCGAGGACCTGGGTCCTCCGGATGGTACAATAATAGTAAAATCAGTTGAAGATGGTAACGAGGACACGGACAGCGCCTTTGACGACAATTTCATGATGGCCCTACTCCAGGATTTTTCACACATAGGAGAAGTAATCCTTGTTAGATTCGTCGGGGAGACAATCTGGGTGACTTTTAGAGATGGGCAATGCGCTTTAGCCGCAGCAAACAAAGGAACGACGCAGGTTTGCGGTCAGACCTTAAAATTGTCACTGAAATCTCCCAACTGGGTAAGACTTATACAAAAAGAGATAGAAATATGCAGCAACACGACGATCCCCCACTGCATAGAGAGTTCCTCTCCCAATGAGAGCCCCGTCCACGGATTTGAAGCTTTGGATATATCAGAACAGCAGCAGAAAAGTTTCCAAGATCGAAATAGTCCAAACGGCGGAGGTGTCGGAATGCCTCCGCCAAGACCAGCTCCGCCTGGACGTCCTACACCGCCGAATCGGAGCCCGGCTTTAGAGAAACGACAAATACCTAGAGCCGGAGTTTATAGCATCGTTCCGAATCAGTTTGGATGTTTGACTGGAGCGCAGAGCAACGCAGAGGCCGAAAAGGACGATAGACAAATACAGGAATCAGCAATTTACGAAGAGATCCAAGATGGTACACCGAGCTATCCCATTCCTAGCAGACCTCCCCCTCCTTTACCGAGGACTGATAGCCCCGAGGAGTTTTGTAGCGGACCGCCAACGTCGTTGCCTCCTCCGCTTCCTCATAGACAAGCACCGCCGCTTCCACCGCCCCAGCATCCACCTCCAACTTTACCCACGAATGCTCCGCCACCTGTTCCAGCTAGAACTAGCGGAGGTCCACCTATCCCAGCACGGAATCCTCATTAAATGGTGAATATGCGATTATTTGAACATAATTATTGTTTGGTAGCCAGTTTATCGGTTTTCAATTATAAAATCTGAATTTTCTCGTCAATTTAGTGTTATTCTTGTATAACCAGATAACGATAGTTCACTAGAATGAATTGTCTTTCGAATTGTGTTTCGAGTTAAAAAAAAGTCCTCAAAGTCATAAAATATTGTTTTCTTTCTGTTTCTCCAACACTATAAACGGATGGTTACAGAGTACTGTAAGTGTTATTTCATTACAGTCTTAAGACTGACAGCAAAACCTTGTTCGTCGAGTTTGTATATACATCTACGCGAGAGTCGTATTTAGCTTGTAAATGAAAATGAATAGGAATTTTTGAGACAATTTCTGTTACTTGCCTCTTCTTTGAATTTTTGTTTTCCCTTGTTTTTTCCTTTACTAGTGTACTTCAAACATCTTGCCTGTAGTATAATTATATTACAATGAATGCTCAAAAAAGAATATAAGATGAATACGAATATCTGGATGGTAGAGTTTCAAATTGTGGAATACTACGTTGATTTTTTTTTTGTTATTTTCCTAATTTTTTATTTTATTACTTTTTTCCTGTCAGCTTTACTATACAATAATATACTATTATAATAATAATTATTATTATTGTTAAAGATGATATAATAAGAAGCTCAGTATTAATCATTGCTGTGATTGCGTTATTAATTGATGGAGGTAATATTATATCGTTGGAATACTATACTAAAGTATGATTGTCTGCAGATAGATATACATTAACTAACAAACAAAATGATAGATAAATCATAATATACTTACTCAATATTAGATTGAAATTATGCTGATGATTATTATTAATATCAAATATTGCGTACCTAACCGATGTAATTATTAATTATTCATACATAGGTATGCATGTACGTATAGATGATGATGATATGTATTATGAACCTATTTATTTATTGTTATTTTTCTCTTTCTGAGTTTATCAAAACAGTCACATGATTGAATGAATAATTCGGGGGTGGTTGAGCAAAAAACGACGATAACAAAATTATATTAAGAACAGCCAATTTTCAAACGTGAATAGAATTTGAACCCTTCAATCGGATCAATCATGGCTTTGGGTTTTGAAATTGTTTTCTTGTGAACTTAGAAATTGAGTTGAATGTACATAATTGCCCAACGTCACTTTTCTTTCAACGTTTTAGCTACGCTTCGAAAACTCGCTTTGCAAACGCTCGTTTCTTGTTGATAATTTCACATTGTAAAAAGCCGGATTAAAGACATATTCTTTTAGTTTCCAAGAATGTGAAAATCGCTCGAATTGATCAACGTGTTCAGATCTTATTCACTTTTTAAATACTGGCTGGTTTCATTTCTCAGACTCACCCCGCAAATACTTCGTTAGTAGTTTATAGTTGGTTGGTCCCTCATAATTTATCAATAATTGAGTGTCTTTGCTATAATTATAACGAAAGGACACCAAAATCTATGTACACTGTAATATTATAAATGAGAATTAGAAAATCTAATGAATTGGAAACGAAAACCAAAGTATACACGAATAAAATTCGAGCTGTTAATTTTTGAAACGAATTATACCATATGTTATATTATATTTCGTGTTATACCTACTTATTGTACGAATGAGATGAAACAAATATTAATAATTATATACTATGTATAGGTATACTATATTATATATTGTCCACTGCTAATGATCGTTTTGCGTATTTGCAGTGGTCACTGTACCAAATTATTACACTGTTGTATGATGATAATAATAATGATAATTATTATTACTATCATGCGCGCAGATATCCCGGGCGCCTACACAATAATATTACATAAAATAAATGAATTTATGAAAGTAAATGATACACACCTGTAATAATTACACATACATACATAGATCTATATATTTCAATGTCAGAGTTGTGGATGTCAGTGATCGATATAACTATTGTCGGACGAATTGAGTTGGTACACAGTCATCGTCAAGTGTAGAGATTGTTCTATTCTGTATTATTATATTATATGAAATGATTTTGATTTACATTGTATTCTTGAAAATAGTACAATAATTTAGTGGAATTTAGTTAGGTATGTGCATAATTGGTCTACTGACGATCATTTGACATTATATTTATTTTGCAGAAAGAAGAAAAATTATGGTCAAAGATGAGTAAATGAACGCGCTAGTTATTGTACGTAATATGCTTATTCTGCGCAAACCGCAGTCCTGTATATTATGCGATTATAATTATACAAATAGTTGATATAAATTGAATATAACGTCTGTAGATCGAATAACAATAAACTATTACATGCATTTATAGTCACAAATCGAATTTATTATTTTCCCTTCCAATCCTGAATGCAGGTGTCCCCAGCTGAATGGAAAATTCACAGATCTCGGAAGGATTTGCCAGTATAACTTTTGTCATTTTTATTAGACAACTCTGTAATTTCGTAAATTTGGGATTTCAACAGGAGGTTCTCATGCTACTTTCTGTCTTACAGTCCCTATCTCCTGATACCAAACTGAAATTTCGATTTAAAAATCCGGGAATTATAATAATTTCTGCGCCCCTCTCACCTATGTCCCCATGCTCCCATACATGTACATACATAAAGGAAAAATTAGTGCCACCTCTTCGGCGAATATGCTCTCCTGATACCAAACTGAAATTTCGACTTAAAAATTCAAAAATCCAGATCTCTGCGCCCCTCTCACCTATGTCCCTATGCTCCCATACATGTACATACACATAGGAAAAATTAGTGCCACCTCTTCGGCGAATATGCTCTCCTGATACCAAACTGAAATTTCGACTTAAAAATTCAAAAATCCGGATTTCTGCGCCGCTCTCACCTATGTCCCTATGCTCCCATACATGTACATACATATAGGAAAAATTAGTGCCACCTCTTCGGCGAATATGTTCTCCTGATACCAAACTGAAATTTCGACTTCTAAATCCAAAAATCCGGGATTTTGTGGCTCCTCTCACCTATGTCCCTATGCTGCCATACATACATACATATAGGAAAAAATAGTGCCACCTCTTCGGCGAATATGTTCTCCTGATACCAAACTGAAATTTCGACTTAAAAATTCAAAAATCCGGATTTCTGCGCCGCTCTCACCTATGTCCCTATGCTCCCATACATGTACATACATATAGGAAAAATTAGTGCCACCTCTTCGGCGAATATGTTCTCCTGATACCAAACTGAAATTTCGACTTCTAAATCCAAAAATCCGGGATTTTGTGGCTCCTCTCACCTATGTCCCTATGCTGCCATACATACATACATATAGGAAAAAATAGTGCCACCTCTTCGGCGAATATGTTCTCCTGATACCAAACTGAAATTTCGACTTAAAAATTCAAAAATCCGGGATTTTGTGGCTCCTCTCACCTATGTCCCTATGCTGCCATACATACATACATATAGGAAAAAATAGTGCCACCTTTTCGGCGAATATGTTCTCCTGATACCGAACTGAAATTTCGACTTAAAAATTCAAAAATCCGGATTTCTGCGCCGCTCTCACCTATGTCCCTATGCTCCCATACATGTACATACATATAGGAAAAATTAGTGCCACCTCTTCGGCGAATATGTTCTCCTGATACCAAACTGAAATTTCGACCTAAAAATTAAAAACTTCGGATTTCTGCGCCGCTCTCACCTATGTCTCCATGCTCCCATGCATGTACATACATATAGGAAAAAATAGTGCCACCTTTTCGGCGAATATGTTCTCCTGATACCAAACTGAAATTTCGACTTCTAAATCCAAAAATCCGGGATTTTGTGGCTCCTCTCACCTATGTCCCTATGCTGCCATACATACATACATATAGGAAAAAATAGTGCCACCTCTTCGGCGAATATGTTCTCCTGATACCAAACTGAAATTTCGACTTAAAAATTCAAAAATCCGGATTTCTGCGCCGCTCTCACCTATGTCCCTATGCTCCCATACATGTACATACATATAGGAAAAATTAGTGCCACCTCTTCGGCGAATATGTTCTCCTGATACCGAACTGAAATTTCGACTTAAAAATTCAAAAATCCGGAATTCTGCGCCGCTCTCACCTATGTCCCTATGCTCCCATACATGTACATACATATAGGAAAAATTAGTGCCACCTCTTCGGCGAATATGTTCTCCTGATACCAAACTGAAATTTCGACTTAAAAATTAAAAACTTCGGATTTCTGCGCCGCTCTCACCTATGTCCCCATGCTCCCATGCATGTACATACATATAGGAAAAAATAGTGCCACCTCTTCGGCGAATATGTTCTCCTGATACCAAACTGAAATTTCGACTTAAAAATTCAAAAATCCGGATTTCTGCGCCGCTCTCACCTATGTCCCCATGCTCCCATGCATGTACATACATATAGGAAAAAATAGTGCCACCTCTGCGGCGAATATGTTCTCCTGATACCAAACTGAAATTTCGACTTCTAAATCCAAAAATCCGGGATTTTGTGGCTCCTCTCACCTATGTCCCTATGCTGCCATACATACATACATATAGGAAAAAATAGTGCCACCTTTTCGGCGAATATGTTCTCCTGATACCGAACTGAAATTTCGACTTAAAAATTCAAAAATCCGGATTTCTGCGCCGCTCTCACCTATGTCCCTATGCTCCCATACATGTACATACATATAGGAAAAATTAGTGCCACCTCTTCGGCGAATATGTTCTCCTGATACCAAACTGAAATTTCGACTTAAAAATTAAAAACTTCGGATTTCTGCGCCGCTCTCACCTATGTCCCCATGCTCCCATGCATGTACATACATATAGGAAAAAATAGTGCCACCTCTTCGGCGAATATGTTCTCCTGATACCAAACTGAAATTTCGACTTAAAAATTCAAAAATCCGGATTTCTGCGCCGCTCTCACCTATGTCCCCATGCTCCCATGCATGTACATACATATAGGAAAAAATAGTGCCACCTCTGCGGCGAATATGTTCTCCTGATACCAAACTGAAATTTCGACTTCTAAATCCAAAAATCCGGGATTATGTGGCTCCTCTCACCTATGTCCCTATGCTGCCATACATACATACATATAGGAAAAAATAGTGCCACCTTTTCGGCGAATATGTTCTCCTGATACCGAACTGAAATTTCGACTTAAAAATTCAAAAATCCGGATTTCTGCGCCGCTCTCACCTATGTCCCTATGCTCCCATACATGTACATACATATAGGAAAAATTAGTGCCACCTCTTCGGCGAATATGTTCTCCTGATACCAAACTGAAATTTCGACCTAAAAATTAAAAACTTCGGATTTCTGCGCCGCTCTCACCTATGTCTCCATGCTCCCATGCATGTACATACATATAGGAAAAAATAGTGCCACCTTTTCGGCGAATATGTTCTCCTGATACAGAACTGAAATTTCGACTTAAAAATTCAAAAATCCGGATTTCTGCGCCGCTCTCACCTATGTCCCTATGCTCCCATACATGTACATACATATAGGAAAAATTAGTGCCACCTCTTCGGCGAATATGTTCTCCTGATACCAAACTGAAATTTCGACTTAAAAATTCAAAAATCCGGACTTCTGCGCCGCTCTCACCTATGTTCCTATGCTCCCATAAATGTACATATACATATAGGTAAAAATAGTGCCACCCCTTCGGCGAATATGTTCTCCTGATACCAAACTGAAATTTCGACCTAAAAATTCAAGAATCCGGATCTCTGCGCCCCTCTCACCTATGTCCGTATGCTCCCATATATGTACATACATATAGGAAAAATTAGTGCCACCTCTTCGGCGAATATGCTCTCCTGATACCAAACTGAAATTTCGACTTAAAAATTCAAAAATCCGCACTTCTGCGCTGCTCTGACCTATGTCCCTTTGCTCCCATGCATGTACATACATATAGGAAAAATTAGTGCCACCTCTTCGGCGAATATGCTCTCCTGATACCAAACTGAAATTTCGACTTAACAGTTCAAAAATCCGAATTTCTGCGCCGCTCTCACCTATGTCCCTATGCTCCCATACATGTACATACATATAGGAAAAATTAGTGCCACCTCTTCGGCGAATATGTTCTCCTGATACCAAACTGAAATTTCGACTTCTAAATCCAAAAATCCGGGATTTTGTGGCTCCTCTCACCTATGTCCCTATGCTCCCATACATGTACATACATATAGGAAAAATTAGTGCCACCTCTTCGGCGAATATGCTCTCCTGATACCAAACTGAAATTTCGACTTAAAAATTCAAAAATCCGGATTTCTGCGCCGCTCTCACCTATGTCCCCATGCTCCCATGCATGTACATACATATAGGAAAAAATAGTGCCACCTCTTCGGCGAATATGTTCTCCTGATACCAAACTGAAATTTCGACTTAAAAATTCAAAAATCCGGATTTCTGCGCCGCTCTCACCTATGTCCCCATGCTCCCATGCATGTACATACATATAGGAAAAAATAGTGCCACCTCTGCGGCGAATATGTTCTCCTGATACCAAACTGAAATTTCGACTTCTAAATCCAAAAATCCGGGATTTTGTGGCTCCTCTCACCTATGTCCCTATGCTGCCATACATACATACATATAGGAACAAATAGTGCCACCTTTTCGGCGAATATGTTCTCCTGATACCGAACTGAAATTTCGACTTAAAAATTCAAAAATCCGGATTTCTGCGCCGCTCTCACCTATGTCCCTATGCTCCCATACATGTACATACTTATAGGAAAAATTAGTGCCACCTCTTCGGCGAATATGTTCTCCTGATACCAAACTGAAATTTCGACTTAAAAATTAAAAACTTCGGATTTCTGCGCCGCTCTCACCTATGTCCCCATGCTCCCATGCATGTACATACATATAGGAAAAAATAGTGCCACCTCTTCGGCGAATATGTTCTCCTGATACCAAACTGAAATTTCGACTTAAAAATTCAAAAATCCGGATTTCTGCGCCGCTCTCACCTATGTCCCCATGCTCCCATGCATGTACATACATATAGGAAAAAATAGTGCCACCTCTGCGGCGAATATGTTCTTTTGATACCAAACTGAAATTTCGACTTCTAAATCCAAAAATCCGGGATTATGTGGCTCCTCTCACCTATGTCCCTATGCTGCCATACATACATACATATAGGAAAAAATAGTGCCACCTTTTCGGCGAATATGTTCTCCTGATACCGAACTGAAATTTCGACTTAAAAATTCAAAAATCCGGATTTCTGCGCCGCTCTCACCTATGTCCCTATGCTCCCATACATGTACATACATATAGGAAAAATTAGTGCCACCTCTTCGGCGAATATGTTCTCCTGATACCAAACTGAAATTTCGACCTAAAAATTAAAAACTTCGGATTTCTGCGCCGCTCTCACCTATGTCTCCATGCTCCCATGCATGTACATACATATAGGAAAAAATAGTGCCACCTCTTCGGCGAATATGTTCTCCTGATACAGAACTGAAATTTCGACTTAAAAATTCAAAAATCCGGATTTCTGCGCCGCTCTCACCTATGTCCCTATGCTCCCATACATGTACATACATATAGGAAAAATTAGTGCCACCTCTTCGGCGAATATGTTCTCCTGATACCAAACTGAAATTTCGACTTAAAAATTCAAAAATCCGGATTTCTGCGCCGCTCTCACCTATGTTCCTATGCTCCCATTAATGTACATATACATATAGGTAAAAATAGTGCCACCCCTTCGGCGAATATGTTCTCCTGATACCAAACTGAAATTTCGACTTAAAAATTCAAGAATCCGGATCTCTGCGCCCCTCTCACCTATGTCCGTATGCTCCCATATATGTACATACATATAGGAAAAATTAGTGCCACCTCTTCGGCGAATATGCTCTCCTGATACCAAACTGAAATTTCGACTTAAAAATTCAAAAATCCGCACTTCTGCGCTGCTCTGACCTATGTCCCTTTGCTCCCATGCATGTACATACATATAGGAAAAATTAGTGCCACCTCTTCGGCGAATATGCTCTCCTGATACCAAACTGAAATTTCGACTTAACAGTTCAAAAATCCGAATTTCTGCGCCGCTCTCACCTATGTCCCTATGCTCCCATACATGTACATACATATAGGAAAAATTAGTGCCACCTCTTCGGCGAATATGCTCTCCTGATACCAAACTGAAATTTCGACTTAAAAATTCAAAAATCCGGATTTCTGCGCCGCTCTCACCTATGTCCCTATGCTCCCATACATGTACATACATATAGGAAAAATTAGTGCCACCTCTTCGGCGAATATGTTCTCCTGATACCAAACTGAAATTTCGACCTAAAAATTAAAAACTTCGGATTTCTGCGCCGCTCTCACCTATGTCTCCATGCTCCCATGCATGTACATACATATAGGAAAAAATAGTGCCACCTCTTCGGCGAATATGTTCTCCTGATACAGAACTGAAATTTCGACTTAAAAATTCAAAAATCCGGATTTCTGCGCCGCTCTCACCTATGTCCCTATGCTCCCATACATGTACATACATATAGGAAAAATTAGTGCCACCTCTTCGGCGAATATGTTCTCCTGATACCAAACTGAAATTTCGACTTAAAAATTCAAAAATCCGGATTTCTGCGCCGCTCTCACCTATGTTCCTATGCTCCCATAAATGTACATATACATATAGGTAAAAATAGTGCCACCCCTTCGGCGAATATGTTCTCCTGATACCAAACTGAAATTTCGACCTAAAAATTCAAGAATCCGGATCTCTGCGCCCCTCTCACCTATGTCCGTATGCTCCCATATATGTACATACATATAGGAAAAATTAGTGCCACCTCTTCGGCGAATATGCTCTCCTGATACCAAACTGAAATTTCGACTTAAAAATTCAAAAATCCGCACTTCTGCGCTGCTCTGACCTATGTCCCTTTGCTCCCATGCATGTACATACATATAGGAAAAATTAGTGCCACCTCTTCGGCGAATATGCTCTCCTGATACCAAACTGAAATTTCGACTTAACAGTTCAAAAATCCGAATTTCTGCGCCGCTCTCACCTATGTCCCTATGCTCCCATACATGTACATACATATAGGAAAAATTAGTGCCACCTCTTCGGCGAATATGCTCTCCTGATACCAAACTGAAATTTCGACTTAAAAATTCAAAAATCCGGATTTCTGCGCCGCTCTCACCTATGTCCCCATGCTCCCATGCATGTACATACATATAGGAAAAAATAGTGCCACCTCTTCGGCGAATATGTTCTCCTGATACCAAACTGAAATTTCGACTTAAAAATTCAAAAATCCGGATTTCTGCGCCGCTCTCACCTATGTCCCCATGCTCCCATGCATGTACATACATATAGGAAAAAATAGTGCCACCTCTGCGGCGAATATGTTCTCCTGATACCAAACTGAAATTTCGACTTCTAAATCCAAAAATCCGGGATTTTGTGGCTCCTCTCACCTATGTCCCTATGCTGCCATACATACATACATATAGGAAAAAATAGTGCCACCTTTTCGGCGAATATGTTCTCCTGATACCGAACTGAAATTTCGACTTAAAAATTCAAAAATCCGGATTTCTGCGCCGCTCTCACCTATGTCCCTATGCTCCCATACATGTACATACATATAGGAAAAATTAGTGCCACCTCTTCGGCGAATATGTTCTCCTGATACCAAACTGAAATTTCGACTTAAAAATTAAAAACTTCGGATTTCTGCGCCGCTCTCACCTATGTCCCCATGCTCCCATGCATGTACATACATATAGGAAAAAATAGTGCCACCTCTTCGGCGAATATGTTCTCCTGATACCAAACTGAAATTTCGACTTAAAAATTCAAAAATCCGGATTTTTGCGCCGCTCTCACCTATGTCCCCATGCTCCCATGCATGTACATACATATAGGAAAAAATAGTGCCACCTCTGCGGCGAATATGTTCTCCTGATACCAAACTGAAATTTCGACTTCTAAATCCAAAAATCCGGGATTATGTGGCTCCTCTCACCTATGTCCCTATGCTGCCATACATACATACATATAGGAAAAAATAGTGCCACCTTTTCGGCGAATATGTTCTCCTGATACCGAACTGAAATTTCGACTTAAAAATTCAAAAATCCGGATTTCTGCGCCGCTCTCACCTATGTCCCTATGCTCCCATACATGTACATACATATAGGAAAAATTAGTGCCACCTCTTCGGCGAATATGTTCTCCTGATACCAAACTGAAATTTCGACCTAAAAATTAAAAACTTCGGATTTCTGCGCCGCTCTCACCTATGTCTCCATGCTCCCATGCATGTACATACATATAGGAAAAAATAGTGCCACCTCTTCGGCGAATATGTTCTCCTGATACAGAACTGAAATTTCGACTTAAAAATTCAAAAATCCGGATTTCTGCGCCGCTCTCACCTATGTCCCTATGCTCCCATACATGTACATACATATAGGAAAAATTAGTGCCACCTCTTCGGCGAATATGTTCTCCTGATACCAAACTGAAATTTCGACTTAAAAATTCAAAAATCCGGATTTCTGCGCCGCTCTCACCTATGTTCCTATGCTCCCATAAATGTACATATACATATAGGTAAAAATAGTGCCACCCCTTCGGCGAATATGTTCTCCTGATACCAAACTGAAATTTCGACTTAAAAATTCAAGAATCCGGATCTCTGCGCCCCTCTCACCTATGTCCGTATGCTCCCATATATGTACATACATATAGGAAAAATTAGTGCCACCTCTTCGGCGAATATGCTCTCCTGATACCAAACTGAAATTTCGACTTAAAAATTCAAAAATCCGCACTTCTGCGCTGCTCTGACCTATGTCCCTTTGCTCCCATGCATGTACATACATATAGGAAAAATTAGTGCCACCTCTTCGGCGAATATGCTCTCCTGATACCAAACTGAAATTTCGACTTAACAGTTCAAAAATCCGAATTTCTGCGCCGCTCTCACCTATGTCCCTATGCTCCCATACATGTACATACATATAGGAAAAATTAGTGCCACCTCTTCGGCGAATATGCTCTCCTGATACCAAACTGAAATTTCGACTTACAAATTCAAAAATCCGGATTTCTGCGCCCCTCTCACCTATGTCCCTATGCTGCCATACATACATACATATAGGAAAAAATAGTGCCACCTCTTCGGCGAATATGTTCTCCTGATACCAAACTGAAATTTCGACTTAAAAATTCAAAAATCCGGATTTCTGCGCCCCTCTCACCTATGTCCCTATGCTGCCATACATACATACATATAGGAAAAAATAGTGCCACCTCTTCGGCGAATATGCTCTCCTGATACCAAACTGAAATTTCGACTTCTAAATCCAAAAATCCGGACTTCTGCGCTGCTCTGACCTATGTCCCTTTGCTCCCATGCATGTACATACATATAGGAAAAATTAGTGCCACCTCTTCGGCGAATATGCTCTCCTGATACCAAACTGAAATTTCGACTTAACAGTTCAAAAATCCGAATTTCTGCGCCGCTCTCACCTATGTCCCTATGCTCCCATACATGTACATACATATAGGAAAAATTAGTGCCACCTCTTCGGCGAATATGTTCTCCTGATACCAAACTGAAATTTCGACTTCTAAATCCAAAAATCCGGGATTTTGTGGCTCCTCTCACCTATGTCCCTATGCTCCCATACATGTACATACATATAGGAAAAATTAGTGCCACCTCTTCGGCGAATATGCTCTCCTGATACCAAACTGAAATTTCGACTTAAAAATTCAAAAATCCGGATTTCTGCGCCGCTCTCCCCATGCTCCCATCCATGTACATACATAAAGGAAAAATTAGTGCCACCTCTTCGGCGAATATGCTCTCCTGATACCAAACTGAAATTTCGACTTAAAAATTCAAAAATCCGGATTTCTGCGCCGCTCTCACCTATGTCCCTATGCTCCCATACATGTACATACATATAGGAAAAAATAGTGCCACCTCTTCGGCGAATATGTTCTCCTGATACCAAACTGAAATTTCGACTTAAAAATTCAAAAATCCGGATTTCTGCGCCGCTCTCACCTATGTCCCTATGCTCCCATACATGTACATACATATAGGAAAAATTAGTGCCACCTCTTCGGCGAATATGTTCTCCTGATACCAAACTGAAATTTCAACTTAAAAATTCAAAACTTCGGATTTCTGCGCCGCTCTCACCTATGTCCCCATGCTCCCATGCATGTACATACATATAGGAAAAATTAGTGCCACCTCTTCGGCGAATATGTTCTCCTGATACCAAACTGAAATTTTGACTTAAAAATTCAAAAATCCGGATTTCTGCGCCGCTCTCACCTATGTCCCCATGCTCCCATGCATGTACATACATATAGGAAAAATTAGTGCCACCTCTTCGGCGAATATGTTCTCCTGATACCAAACTGAAATTTCGACCTAAAAATTAAAAACTTCGGATTTCTGCGCCGCTCTCACCTATGTCCCTATGCTCCCATGCATGTACATACATATAGGAAAAAATAGTGCCACCTCTTCGGCGAATATGTTCTCCTGATACCAAACTGAAATTTCGACTTAAAAATTCAAAAATCCGGATTTCTGCGCCGCTCTCACCTATGTTCCTATGCTCCCATAAATGTACATATACATATAGGTAAAAATAGTGCCACCTCTTCGGCGAATATGTTCTCCTGATACCAAACTGAAATTTCGACTTAAAAATTCAAGAATCCGGATCTCTGCGCCCCTCTCACCTATGTCCGTATGCTCCCATACATGTACATACATATAGGAAAAATTAGTGCCACCTCTTCGGCGAATATGCTCTCCTGATACCAAACTGAAATTTCGACTTCTAAATCCAAAAATCCGGGATTTTGTGGCTCCTCTCACCTATGTCCCTATGCTCCCATACATGTACATACATATAGGAAAAATTAGTGCCACCTCTTCGGCGAATATGCTCTCCTGATACCAAACTGAAATTTCGACTTAAAAATTCAAAAATCCGGATTTCTGCGCCGCTCTCCCCTATGTCCCTATGCTGCCATACATACATACATATAGGAAAAAATAGTGCCACCTCTTCGGCGAATATGTTCTCCTGATACCAAACTGAAATTTCGACTTAAAAATTCAAAACTCCGGATTTCTGCGCCGCTCTCACCTATGTCCCTATGCTTCCATACATGTACATACATATAGGAAAAAATAGTGCCACCTTTTCGGCGAATATGTTCTCCTGATACCAAACTGAAATTTCTACTTAAAAATTCAAAAATCCGGATTTCTGCGCCGCTCTCACCTATGTCCCCATGCTCCCATGCATGTACATACATATAGGAAAAATTAGTGCCACCTCTTCGGCGAATATGTTCTCCTGATACCAAACTGAAATTTCGACTTAAAAATTCAAAAATCCGGATTTCTGCGCCGCTCTCACCTATGTCCCCATGCTCCCATGCATGTACATACATATAGGAAAAATTAGTGCCACCTCTTCGGCGAATATGTTCTCCTGATACCAAACTGAAATTTCGACTTAAAAATTCAAAAATCCGGATTTCTGCGCCGCTCTCACCTATGTCCCCATGCTCCCATGCATGTACATACATATAGGAAAAAATAGTGCCACCTCTGCGGCGAATATGTTCTCCTGATACCAAACTGAAATTTCGACTTCTAAATCCAAAAATCCGGGATTTTGTGGCTCCTCTCACCTATGTCCCTATGCTGCCATACATACATACATCTAGGAAAAAATAGTGCCACCTCTTCGGCGAATATGTTCTCCTGATACCAAACTGAAATTTCGACTTAAAAATTCAAAAATCCGGATTTCTGCGCCGCTCTCACCTATGTCCCTATGCTCCCATACATGTACATACATATAGGAAAAATTAGTGCCACCTCTTCGGCGAATATGTTCTCCTGATACCAAACTGAAATTTCGACTTAAAAATTCAAAACTTCGGATTTCTGCACCGCTCTCACCTATGTCCCCATGCTCCCATGCATGTACATACATATAGGAAAAATTAGTGCCACCTCTTCGGCGAATATGTTCTCCTGATACCAAACTGAAATTTCGACTTAAAAATTCAAAACTTCGGATTTCTGCGCCGCTCTCACCTATGTCCCCATGCTCCCATGCATGTACATACATATAGGAAAAATTAGTGCCACCTCTTCGGCGAATATGTTCTCCTGATACCAAACTGAAATTTCGACTTAAAAATTCAAAAATTCGGATTTCTGCGTCGCTCTCACCTATGTCCCTATGCTCCCATACATGTACATACATATAGGTAAAAATAGTGCCACCTCTTCGGCGAATATGTTTTCCTGATACCAAACTGAAATTTCGACTTAAAAATTCAAAAATCCGGATTTCTACGCCGCTCTCACCTATGTCCCTATGCTCCCATACATGTACATACATATAGGAAAAATTAGTGCCACCTCTTCGGCGAATATGTTCTCCTGATACCAAACTGAAATTTCGACTTAAAAATTCAAAACTTCGGATTTCTGCACCGCTCTCACCTATGTCCCCATGCTCCCATGCATGTACATACATATAGGAAAAATTAGTGCCACCTCTTCGGCGAATATGTTCTCCTGATACCAAACTGAACCTCCGACTTAAAAATTCAAAACTTCGGATTTCTGCACCGCTCTCACCTATGTCCCCATGCTCCCATGCATGTACATACATATAGGAAAAAATAGTGCCACCTCTTCGGCGAATATGTTCTCCTGATACCAAACTGAAATTCCGACTTAAAAATTCAAAACTTCGGATTTCTGCGCCGCTCTCACCTATGTCCCCATGCTCCCATGCATGTACGTACATATAGGAAAAATTAGTGCCACCTCTTCGGCGAATATGTTCTCCTGATACCAAACTGAAATTTCGATTCAAAAATCCGGGAATTGACAAGATATCCTCATGCCTGCCTCGTGCCTTCTCTCACCTATGTCACCATTCTCCAATACACGTGCACGACAAATTAGTGCTACCTCTTCGGCGAATATGTTCTCCGGATACCAAACTGAAATTTCGACTTAAAAATTCTGAAATCCAGATTTTTAACGAATGCAGCTCATGCCTCTGCCTGTTACTCTTGCTCACTATTTCATCGCCTGTGTGCCTCTTCTTCCATCCCTATATATATACGAAAGAAACAGATCGATGTTCGAATTCTATCATGTCTGACGTTGAGCTTCAACATTCGCTTCCGACTTTTCAAGTCTTCCTGTTCGACTTCCGTATTTATACTCCTATTGACGTTCGATTCACACATTTTTTTCTGTATTTGGATTTGTAGTTTCATTTACTTTTCCACCCACAAACATAAATCCATTAAAACTTCAAATCTTAGGATTACTTAATGTGGTTTTAGCGGATATTGGACTGAATGGTGTGCACTTGGAGGGAACATACGATATGAAAAAATCCTCAGAAGAACCAATCTACGCTCACATTCCTCTTTCGTTCGATCGAGGAGGGTAGATCACTTCGCAAGGTCGTGGAGCAGGACGAGACTTTTGTGAAGGATGGAAAAATAATAAACAACATATTCTTTGCACAGCAGGTCTTTATTTTATTTTATTTTTTCAGTCGTTGCATAATTGAACAAACAAACCACGAAGACAAATTCGGGCTGTTAATTTCCAAAATGAACTATGCTGTGTTTCATCTATGAATATCTTATTATAATAGATACGTCTTGTTCCTATGTTATGTAGTTGATGTATGAACAAAATATGTATTTGATTACAGAACTTAATAATCAGGACAAAGGAATACATGGAACAATAAAATATAAGATAATATCAAATTAGTCATGATGTACAGTTTATATCATATGTTACAAAAAATATTAATACACGTACAGTTGTTGGAAAGAATATACAATAATTTAGTACGTTAGTTGCTATAGGTGAATACAAACATATGAATTGCTCGTATTTCACGCAAAGGCAGATATTTACTCCACACATTGAGCGACCATACGTATTGTATATACATACAAAGCATTCAACAATATACCGGTAGCATTATCAAATCGTAGTTGCATGTACAGCTGAGGGGGTGGAATATCTCAGTAGGGGTTAATTTTGGAAGAGTGTCTTAGGTTTTAACCAGTAGTGATTCATTAGCCAATAATTACTAGGGATCCAGGACTTTCTAATTTTTAGTATCCTTGGCACGCGTTGTATTTTGGGCCGTAGGGGTGGAATATCTGGCCAGGGGGTTACTCTGAAAAAAGTTGATTGACTCTCTCGGGCAACGACTCGTCGACTAATAACTCAAATCTGTTCGTGAAAATTTTAGTTCATCGTCAGTCGGACGTTCTTTCGAGGCATCAAGCCATCGAATACGATCTACCAAATCCGCGAAGCCAAAGAGGAGAGACACGCTTCTGGCGCGAGCGGGGTGATCCCGGGTGTTGGGTCACAAATTAAATCAGGTGAAAATATAAAGAGACCAAACCACTAGCTGTTACCCAAAACGGGATAAACTCGAAAAAAGCTTTCACGAGATCGCATTTTTTGTTGCAGATGAAAATATCTATGATATATAATCAAAACGATATACACATTTTCGGAAATCGAACTTTTTTTAGCAAGTCCCATCGATCGGGCATTCGCCGCTCTTGATACATAAAAGTATACATTTATCTTGAACGATGGACCACGGTTTCTCCGAAAGTATACTGTTACTGTCCCTTTCTTCCCATTTTGGAGAACGTCTAGTGGTTTTTTGTATTCTTGTCTTCGTCAGACTTGGGTGGAGCCTCTATATTATCCCATATTCAATAATTGTTTCGGTCTGAACTGTAGAAAGCTACAGCGAAGATTCAAATTTTTCGCGCAAATTCATCCCCGAGGGATTGGCGGCGTCACGACGTTTGGCGTCGGCGCGCCGTGACCTTTGCGCACTGCAAGATGCGTCGAGAATGTCGAGATCACTCCAGGAACGCCATGTTTTTCTGTATCCCATAAATGAGAGTTTGACGCATCTGTGCTGCGCGATGTTGTTCGTAGATTGTCAAACGCATCGACGAAACGCCGGCTTCATTGCTTCGAAATTATCTATAATTCGAAAACGAGCTGATTGTTTCATCGAATAAATGGAATATTCGAAAACCAATAATGCCGGTCGACATAAACCGCCTGACAGAAGGCTGGCTCGAGTTGGAGAGTGATCCAGGTGCGCAATACACAAATCAGCCTCCGACTTTCTCGGTTTCACAAACGCGCGGAAACCTAATGATTTTTTGAAAATTCAAATTCAGAACAATAGCTCGTAAAGATCATTCAATTTTTGTTACGCGATTTATCGTTTCTCTTTTATCCCTCAATCGATATGACGTAAAATCAATCATGAAAAACAGAAGTCTGCCTTCAATTTTCATAAATAGTAAATCTAAAATTCAAATTACCAGTTCGTTCAATTTTTAAACTGTTGCACATTCAATTTTCAGATTTACAACAGTTCGTGTATAATTTCCGATCGGCTCCACATTCAAAATTCATATATGCATTAACATTCTTGATCGAATTTTGTGTTTTACTGTCATTGAAATTTGAATTCCTGGTGAATCGAGTCCAATTTTTTAATTCCTTGATGTTCAAATTTTTGATGTAACATTTGCTATAGACTTTTCGAAATTTCCATGTTCAAATTTCGAATGTACACTGATTGATGTTCGATTTTCAAATCCTGTTACATTCAAATTTGAAATTCCAGACACTTTGTGTTCCATTTCCAAATCATGTCATATTTAAAATCAGAATCTACACTTTCGATCTGTTAACTTTCCTCTTTCCGAACTACAAATGCACAACAATTCGCGTTCGATTGTCAATTCCTTCAAAACTTAAATTTCAAATTTTGAACAACTTTCCACCCAAGAACTTGAATTTCATTAAATCCTTAAATTTCAGGATTATTCACCCTACTTCTAGAGGATTTTGGAGTAAAAGGTGTGCAAGTGGAGGAGATATATGATTTACAAAAATCCTTAGAGGGACCGATCTACGGTTTCATATTCCTCTTTCGTTGGATCGAGGAGCGTAGATCACGTCGCAAGATAGTAGAGCAGGACGAGAGTTTTGTGAAGGATGAAGAAATAGTAAACAACATTTTCTTTGCGCAGCAGGTCTCTGATTCTCAAGATCCAAACAATCCGAGCTCCAGAAAATAACTCAAAAAGAACTCCACAAAACTAACTACTACAATAATTTCAGGTTGTACCAAACAGCTGCGCGACCCATGCGCTCCTTTCAGTTCTACTAAATTGCCCGTCTATTCACCTTGGCACAACCTTATCCCGCCTGAAATTCCACACATCTGGAATGTGCCCGGAGAATAAAGGCTGGGCGATAGGAAACACGCCGGAACTAGCTTGCGCACATAATTCGCATGCCATGCCACAGGCTAAAAGGCGCCAAGACAAGAACACAGGAGTATCAACAGGCCGATTCACCGGAGAAGCGTTCCACTTTGTTAGTTATGTTCCGATAAATGGGAGGCTCTTTGAACTCGATGGTCTAAAGCCCTATCCGATGGATCACGGTCCTTGGGGAGAGCACGAAGAATGGACGGAGCAATTCAGGCGTGTGATAACCGACAGATTAGGAATGGCGACCGGGGAGCAACTCCAAGATATAAGATTTAACCTAATGGCAGTTGTTCCCGACAGGAGATTAGCCATATCCCATAAACTTACGATGCTTAAGACGAACAGGCAGATTGTCCTTGAGGCTTTACAGCAACTCGTTAAATTGAGCCACGCTGACACTGCGCAGGATAAAGATAAGAGCTTAGACTGCGAGAAGTTTAATTCTGAAAAAAAGGACGAGTTCGATAATAATAAAGTTTGTGAAGATCCACAAGCGCAGAATAAAGCCGACGGCGAGAACGCAGTTCCCATTCCTACTATCAGCATCGAACAATGCGATCCTGGAAGTGTGCCGCTCGATACTACGGGCGCTAGCACTAGCTTGGCAAAGTCAGAGAATAGGCAAGGAGTAAAAAACCGTATTTCATCGTCAGAAATTTGGAGTTTTCTTCATATTTTACCTATCTTAATAAAAATGAATAATAAATAAACAAATAAATTGATTGATCAACATTTCAGTGGTATGGAGAAAGTAGTAATGTGCGCATTAGACTATGCGACGCCATTAAGAATCCAAACGTCTCCGGCTCACAGTTCATCGAGTACAGATACATCTTCGGAAATTGGTTCGGCATTCAATTCTCCAACTCAGGGTGAGTTAGACCTCGTTGCACCTATTTCTCGTCGTGCAAACGCTCTTGTCTTTGCAGAAGATGAGGCTGTTGGGGCACCTCATCTTCTGGAACTTGAGATCCGCCGTTTTACCACTATTGTCAGAAAAGCACAGATAGTAATCAGTGTCAGAACTAGGATCTGCGTGTTTCCCAACAGTTTGACAAGGCTTTTCAGTTGCTTCGGTAGACAAGATCCAAGACTCTTCATCCCTTGCCATACCAAGAGTAGGCGGATAATTCCTCGAAGTAGATTCTACGTCTCGTGAAGACATGCATAAGACAAATTCGTGGCTTTCGCACAGTCTTTTATATTTATTAAACGCGGTATCACTGGGGCATGAATACTGCTGAATCTTAGCACTTTCGGGTTCGCAACTGTAGTATTTTGTACAGTCGGTAGAATTAGGATGTCTAATGCCGCCTGTGCACGGAATTACCTCCACCGTTTCGCTTGTCAACTGATGAACGATGCTTTTGTATTTACTGATCGTAAAATACTGGCGATTATTCAGGCCATCTTTCACCATGATTATATTGTTCGCATTTTGTTGTCCACTTATATCCTGGTCTAAATTATTAGCAGTGATCGTTGTTGTCACAGCCTCTTGGTCATTAAAATTCACTAAACTTTGGGTCCCTTGATTTTGTGCTGGGGATTTGAGTATGTGATTCTTGACCAAGTAATTCACAGTAGAATCCGTATTTTCGTTTGGAAAGTCATTGTAATTTGGTGGCAATGGAATAGGCAACACCGGATTTGGTAATTGTCTATCCAAGGGTATACCGATACTTTGATGAGCGATCAATCTCTCAACCAAATCTATCAATCTTTGTAAATGAGCCTGTAGCTGTTGATTATTTGCATTTATCGGTGTCGAAAGAACGTCTTGCCCATTCACAAAGTTGTAGAGGTAATTATCCTCACTGTGTTTTATTGCTATGGGTAGACCGAGGTTTTTAATAGTGCTATCAATCTGGTTAATGTAATTATTCGGTTGAGTGACTTCTATTAAAGGATAAGGCGTCACGTTTTGCTCAAGGGAATCAACAACAGGCTCCGTATATTTATCTACTTTGTAGTAACTCGCTGGGTCGCCGAACTTTGATGATTCATCGTCACTGCCGTAGCCGAGATAACTAGTTTGCGTTGAATCAATTAATTCGGGAAATTGGCTCGTCGTTGTTTCTGGCGGTTCGGTAGCCAGGATATCACAAGTCCATGAATCTCCTGGCAGGACACAGATCCTCAAATACGGTTGAAAGACCTGGAATCGTTCCGGTGAATGATATTCAACTTCAAAAAGAGACAGGTGCTTATTTTTTCTCGTTCTCTAAATTTAAACTCACCAAACCGTTGCTACATCTTGCTGGAGCCCAAACGTATCCTCCTCCGGGTAAATTCACACAGTTGTAATAAATCGAGCAGCTTGTTGGATGGGGCTTTTTCGGTTCTGGACACTTGGACGCCAGACCCAAACCGAAGAGCGTTAATATCAAGGAACATATCTCCAGCTTCCCCATGATGATCGGCGTGTGGTTTGAACGGAACTAAACCGCTTCTTACACCCGGAATCTTCTTATGTATATTGAACAAATTCTTATTCAATTAGAGTAGTGCTATTTACACTCCTGACTTGCTCTTCTCATCTCCTTCTTCTTCATTCCGTTATACAGTTAGCTGAACTTATTTGATGCAGCATTCCCAAAAGGCATTAATATTTCAGGATCTGAAATACATTAGAATAACCAAAAATCTTCGTAGACTGTTGTAAAAAAAGCAAGCAGTTTTGTAACCCGATGAATCTCGAGCCTCTTTTATTTCTCTTTCTCAAAAATTCTGCCAATCTAATTGGAGCAAACTTCGGAAAACTCGATTGCGATGAAGAAACTTGTGTTTATGTAACTCGTTATCAACTTTTTTGTATACATAACTGTTGAATTGCGTTTAATAAGCATGCGTCAGATCTGGGGCAGTAGGTATTGAGAACAGTTAATAACCAGATTTCTTGCTAGTAAAGATTATTTGTTCTAATTAACTCATTTTAAAAAAAAAACCTTTCCACAGCATGGGGCTGGAACTCTGGTCAGAGTAGTCCAACATCGACGAAAGACTTTAAGAAATTTGTTGTTATACGCGTAGCTGGTGATGAGAAACATGAAACAGGACTAAGTAAGGATATTGAATAAATTAAAGTGCCTATGGTTTCTTTCTTTTCTAATCACACGATGATGAATCTGCATTTTATCTTCTGCACAGGTCGTTCTTTAGGCAACATAAACATAAACGGTAAAAGATTAGTTTCGGACAGTGGACACTTGCATAAAAAAGTCTGTCTCTCTGGAGAGGTAAGGATACCTCATGCGAGAGTAAAAACAAGCAACGGGGACACGGTAACTGAGGAAAAAAAGGTAGAAAAAATGGATCCTAAACTGTGCTCAAAGTATCCGGAGCTTTTTGAGCCTCATACATTCGCGCCCAAGGATCTCCTCGCTTTGTTGAAAAACCTTGAGCACGAAATAAGCATTTGCGAGAATAGTTTGAAGGACGAGAACGACAAGAGGAATAAATACAAAGTATATATGATAAAATAATGATAATAATAATTATTATTATTTAAATTGTATAAAGAGTTATCTTTACAAAGTTTCTTCATTTATTTATTTTAATATTCCTTCATTCTCGTTTTTTTTGCTTCATCTTTTCACAGATCGACGATTGCCGCAGGACGCACAACTACGATGAGTTTATTTGCACATTTTTATCGATGCTTGCACAGCAAGGAAAATTGGCTGAATTAGTACAGCAGCATCTTAGTTCAAAAAAACACACCCCTGTTCCCGTGAGCCGTGTTCACAGGTGAATTGAGAGCAATAAAATCAGGGAATGTTTATTCACTATTTTCATAATAACGTTCAACGATTATAAAAAAAGAAACTAGTAAAAATTCCAAGATATCAATCGATGATTTCTTCAAATTTCTTTATTTTAGATCTTCGAAGAAGACAGATTCCAGACCGAACTCTTCTAGGCGAAGGAGAGGCAGAACCAAATGCAAGAAACGAAAATAAATTAACTAGCGATTTCCGTAGTGGATACTAATTTCAATCACATACAGTATCATATAAATCAGCGGGGATCATAGTTTTTCTTTAGAAAACTTAAATCGAATAATTCAATTCTTATCAATCATGCGCAATTATATATAATTAATTTCTACCACAAATCGATCTTCTATTATCTATACACCGGTATTGAAAAATGAAAATTGTATAATATGAATTTATTATGTTTCGACATTTTTTATCCTTCCTTTCTCATTCCTCCGTTGGAAGAAGGTTGAAGAAAAAAGAAACTATATACACACATTTATTGTTGCAATAATAAAATAATGAAATTCAATAGTTATAATAATATAGATGAAATTTACTGATCATTAAGAATATTACGCATAGTATACATACCTAGTATAATGTTATACTATACATATACTATCTGGATCCCATATTACATGCTGTATACAAGAATATTATAATAAATATGGATATAATATGAATAAATAGATCAATTGGGTCGAATTTTGATCATCAAATTTATCTAATTTTCATTTGTTTCTTTTTTGTTCCTATTTCAACCATTTTCCCGTCCCAACGTAAACAAAATTGGGGAATCCAAAAGAAAATAGAAGATAAATCAATGCAACGGATATTATTCAGAATCAGGCCGAAGTCTAAATTTGGATGATGATTAGGTATTGAGATATGAGACTGAAATTTACAACGTTACGCAAGAAAAATTAGGAAAAATAATATCGATGTGATAATATAAAATAATTCGTGAATCAGAAATCCGGTAATATCGACAAAGATGAAGATGCCTTTTCATTGAAAAATATCAGCCTGAATTGCATTACGTTTTCCCTAAAACATTTCGGTGCCGAAACGGCTGGTATTAGCTTTCTTTTGTTCATCTCACAATCTTCAGCCTGACGACGTGAAAATTGAAGGGTTCAAACAACAATAAATGCATAATTTTCGTAAACATAGTCCTATTGTACTAGGCACATTTATTCACCAGTCGACGAGTTCTTTCATTTATTTACTATATATACTATAATATTTGTATTTGTATACGTGTATGTATATATATATATATATAATATATATCTATCTATACATTCTATTTAATAAAAATATGTATAAATCTAAATATTGTTCAAATATTAATAATATACACATAATATACTATAGTATGTATCATCAAATTACTGCACTCTTGATAAGCGTGTATATGTATTTATGTATATGTGTATCTCATCTTAGACTATAATACATGATAATATTGATTACTCATTAATTCACTTAAGTTACTTATCATATTAGATATTATACTCTATATATCATATATTTATTATTTATTATATTATACAGAGTGGTGCGACGGAAAATTCAATAGGAAAGAAAAAAAAAAAAAGATCCGAACCATTTACAAAACTGTTTCGAATTTATTTCTTTTTTCTTATTTTACCTCTTCTTCTAAACTCACCTCTCCTTTCATCTCGCCAACGACTAATTTTCTCCTACTCACGTAGGTATTTCGTCAAAACGCCGCAGTGTTCAACTCTATTTCAAAATGGCAAAATAAAAATTTGTCACTCTTCTCATATAGTTACCGAAATACCGAAGATCGCGAGGATTGATAAAACTGGCCATTCCCCCGCAATGATCACTCTGTATATAATATTTATGTATACGTGTATCATACATGCATAATATTCTGTATAATCTATGTATATCTGTATATTCTCTTTATACAATATAAAATGAGATAGCAAACGATATTTAAATGGGGATAAGAATCTGTTTTCTCCCATTTTTCTATCCAATTCAATTTTATCTATATTCTTCTCGTTTTTCTAACAAACGTACACCAACAAAATCAATCAGTATGATAATAAAGCAGTCTTTTTATTGGTCGCATACAGAGAAAGAATCGATCATTATTCTTATTATCATAATTATCATCAAGCATATGTATATAAATATATATGTAAAATAAATAATGCTTGTGGAAAATCCAAAAATATAGATACCTACTTGTATACCTATAACTTCACGTAGAATATTAGTATTAATAATAATAATAATAATAATAAAAATAACGATAGTTCTTAGCTAGATATTTGTCAGCATCATAATATATAGTGTATAATACGCTATTATACTCGCACCTATACTTAGCCGAGCATATAGGTACCATCGCTCGCCGATCATAATCATTTATTTAGATATTCATAATTTGTTTTATCAATTTATTATAAAGTGATTATTTAGATATTATTATAAATTATGTATATATACCCATATAGAGTGTACGCGCGGGTATATGAATAATCTGATAATAATTGGTTATTGTTTTTCAATGTAATTTCACGTCTCTCAAATCTCTCCTAGTTGAATATAATATATAATTTATATTATATACACATGTATTTATTTCTATGCGCATATGTACGTGTATGTATGTGCATACCTATACCACATATGTATTGTAATTGTTGGTAGTAGTACGGTAGTCATAGTAGAATAACCCAATTGATTTGAAAAATGTTTCAATTTTATTATTATTATTATTAATATTATGTTCACGTTTACGTTCATAAATGATAACTATATATATACTCCATATACCTACAGGTGTATTCATTAATAATATTATATGTATATGATATTGATATCTTGTACGCGGTACATACTGGATGAATGTATATGTATATATTCGCATATACAGAAAGGATAGATAGGCGCTTTGGTAATCGAAATCGAAGATCTTCGTTAACTAATTATAACAATAATGATAAAAATAACAACCAATATAGGCGTACATACACAATATAATTATTCATCACCAGTAAATAGATAGATATCATACTATATACCCTCGAAATATAGAAAGGATCTTCGATCTCGTTATTTGAATATAGTACATATTTCATTAAAATTAAAATAGCCGACGCACACAAATTTACGACAGATTTACACGAAGGGAAAACAGTAGAGGGAAAAAGAATTTGAAGTCATTCAACGTCTGGATGATCGATAATAATGACAGTAATGATAATAATAATCTGACATGAATGTTAAATTGATCGGTATGAGAAAAAAGGATTGCGCTTCATGTGATATTACATATATTGTGTATTATTATTATTTTTTGCAAATAAATTATTATAATATATAGGTTTGGACATTATGTATAAATATATAGGTATACTATGTATATATTATTCTAAATTATAAAAAGGTATAATAATACCTACGTTTGCGTAGACGAAAGTATATTTATATACACTCTGTTAAATGTAATTATAATAATCATTATTATTATTATTATTATGATTATTATCATTATTGGTATTATTATTATGGTACATAATATATAATCGGTGTATATATATTATGTGTATAAGGTATTGTACGTGGCTGTGATGGCTGGCGGAGGTTGCAGTACGGATATACCTGCGGTAATATATATGTATATACTTATATTTTATTTATGTATAATAAAATACGGAAAGACGAAAAAAAAAAAAAAAAATCCCACAGAAAAAATCAAAGAAAAAAACATAATTATATAATAATTATGTATAATTCATTCGTATATTTTTCGATAATTTAGCTTTTCATTTTTTGTTTCGCAAGCTCTTCGATCTTCCATTCCTTTGTCATAGTATATTAGCTATTATTTTTAGTAATATTATTATTCTTATTATCATTATTACCATAGGCAAGTATTAAAATATATCATTATTATTATTATTATTATCATCATTCATAATACATACTGTTCCATTTATATATAGATATAATATTGTTGAAACACCGACGATTCGATCCGACTTTTCACTTTGTATAAGTAATAGATCCGCAATCTCCATTTTCAAAAATTGTTTTTTGATTTTTTCGTTTGTTCCGTTCTTATTTATTCCGTTCACTTTTCATTCCGGCCTTGTATTATTATCATTATTATTAGCGTAAGGTATCACTTGCAACGTCGGTAAAACGGAACGGATATAAAATCTTAAATTATTATACCTAATAGCTGATATATCAAATCTCGTGTGTGGTAAATATTGAATAGTTAAAAATATTGATTCGTTATATGTTATATATGCCTGTGTCTGTGTTCCAATAATCTGCACATGCCTACTATGTGTATATACTATAATGAGGATAAACGGTTGTGATTGTGAAGTATAGGTGTAGGACGGGGGAGGAATGAACAGCGGGAGAAAACGATAGAAAAGTCAATAAAAAAAAGTGAAATTATAACAATTTTTTCACATCATTTAATAATAATAATAATAATAATGATAATAAACTTAATAATAATAATAACAATATTAATAATAATATTAATAATAATCATATTGATTGAGAACAAAAAAAAAAAAAAAAAAGAACAGACAGATAGGGGGATGGTAGGGTTTGGGGCTCGGGGGAGAAAAAATTGACTTATGCGAATATTGAAACTTAATTTCATTTCACAACAATATATACCTATACGCGGCGACGAAAGAGAACAAATAATATAGTATAAAATAGTACAATAAAATAATTGTTAATAATATTAATAATAATAATTTAAAAGAAAACAGGTTTTTCGTCCGTTAATTAATTTCAGGGGGGGGGGGGGGGGGGCAAGGGGGCAGTTTAAGGGGTTGGTTAGAGCTGATTCCGTCGATAAGATAGAGGCAACGAGGGCAAAGTATTGTTTTTCTTCTTTATCGATCGGGCTGCAATTGCTTATTATTTTACTTCGGTTTTTCAAATCAGATGATTAAAAATATATATATTTTTCATTCACTGAGCACCAGCGGAGGTAGGCACCTGTAATCCTTGCTGTTGCTGTATTTGTACAACGGCGGCGGCAGCAGCAGCAGCCGCGGCATTGTTATTCGTCGTATCTCCAGGTTTACCGTGACGTAGTATAGACTGGAGAGATGCAACCTCGGACGCGAGACGATCTAATCTCGATTTAACTTCATGTTCCGATTCGGGTACAGGGGCTAAACTTCCTGGACCAGCTGCCCATTCGGTACCGAGCGAAATCCCAGAGTCCCTTTCGTCGCTCGAACCCTCGTTGTCCCAAGGCGGGGAAGCCCGAGGACCGGGCTCTTGTTTAATACCCTGAAGAGCTAGGAGAGCACTGGCCGCGTCTTTATCCCCGATTCTAGATTTGTGTCTCAGTTTATGTGGTAAACTGTTATTGACTGTATTTTGGGCGGCCGTAGCCTGTCCACCGCCGCCGCCCTCGTCGCCACTCCCGGAAGAGAGTTCGAAAGGTGATTGCGTTCTCCGTCCCCTCGACAAATTCAGGGCACTTGTTGTATCGAAGTGGATACCGGGGTGAGGATATGCGTATTGAAAACTATCTGTTTCCGGATATGCGGTTGTTTCAGGAACGTAAAGTTGTGCCGGTGATCTGGGCGACCGAGCTCCACTTACCGGCTGATGTATTACCGACGTGGGCACCGGGCTCGGTGATCTTGCGTACAAAATAGCTGCTGTAGGTGTTAGCTTTGGTCGTTTGACGAGCGGTGGCTCGGCCGGTAATGCAGCCAGTACATGTTCGGCACTGATTTCAGACTCGCCGCAAATACCATATTTATCTCTAATTGCATCCAGCTGAGCTTTGAGAATATGATTCTCTTTGCTAAGCTCCATCACTCTTTGCTCTAAGACCATGTCGTTGAATCGTCTTTTTTCACGTGACCTTTTAGCAGCTTCGTTATTTCTTCTACGCCTGTCCCAATAGCTGTCATCTTTCTTATTATCCGGTATGAACTCGCGTTGCTTTCTCTGCGAGAACAGCTCCTTTCTCAAGTCGAAATTTGGTCCGTAATTATCACCGTGGCCATTCTGACTTTCCGTATCGCTGTGCGAATGCGAAGGCGTTGAAGGTGGCCCGTGGTTATGGTTGTGGTTTGGGTGGGCTGGATGACTTAGTGGTGGCATTGGACCGTGGTGAACACCGTGTGGTCCACCGTGACCTCCTCCTCCTCCCCCTCCTACTCCTCCTCCTCCGCCACCTGCATGTGCCATACTGTGACTTGATGGCATATTCAAATTTAAACAAGCCGTTTCACCGTTAATTGGCGATCCATTTTGACGGGCGACAAACTCTGCCACCATAATTTGTCTTCTTATGACATCTGGAAAATAATAGAAAAAGGAAAAACATGAATAAAACGTTCTATCAATTTGAATCGTGCGTTTTATGTATCTATTTATTCTCTCTTATCTCTAAGTTTCTCCATATTCCTTCTTTTTCTTTCCTCATATACTATTATGTCAATGACGGTGCGGACTGTAGGATAACAAAGGTTCTTTTTTTTCTATCACCTTGTACACATACGTACATATTATGTACTAATGCTATACCTATGCAGGTATATATTACGATATAGCGTCACAGGTGTCTCAAGGTTATTCATATATCTTCTTGCGAAATGAAGATAATAATATTATACATATTATAACGTAATATTACCAAAGAGACAAAGAGATTCGAAGAGAAAGATAAGAAGATAAGTTTGTTGCAACACACGTGATCGTATACGGTGTATTCTATTATACCTCTGCCAACTTATATGTGTATCCATGCATACGTGAGTAATAATGAGAAAAATATTTATTTAATAAGTAATCATATGTATACATATAGGGGTATGAAGTACACGCGTATGCGCATACAAAAATAAAAACATGTTGGATTACTGTGACTGAAACGCGTTGTTAACAAGGCAAGAACATCGTGCAAAAAGACGAAAAAAATTACATTTCAAGGAGATTCTCACGTGCGCCGCCGCTTCCAACATTTATATCTGTTATATTAATCGTGTCATTGGAGAATACGCTACAACTTATCGAAGTCGTCCGCCACAAACCGCTTCGGTATTGTTCATGTCAGGAAGAAGGAAATCGTCGTTAAATATATAGGTATAGGCATACATGTGCCTACGGGTATGACCTAGAGAAAAATACTGAACAACCTCCGCAAGGCGAACCAACACAACTCAACTCAACGCAACGCAACGCAACGCAACGCATTACGAATTAGCCGAAGACTGAATACTTGGATAATTTGTCAAGTTAAGATTAAGTTAAGTTAAGTTAAGTTAAGTTCGAGTCCGAGTTTGAGTTCAAGTTAAGTTAAGTCAAGTTTAGGTTGACCTAAGTTTAAGTTCAAGTTGAGTTATTTTTAATTCGAGTTAAGTTACGTCAAGTCAGTTCCAAATACTGTGTTGATATATTGCGTCACGATGATACATAGTAATCGTGAATTCATTCTCGGAGCTAAAATATATATATATATATATATATATATATATACCTGTAATACGTATGTACAACGTATATTATCAGGTTATATTACATCTATACAGAACGCGGGCGGGTAAACATTTCGTGGCAGATATTGCGCAACGTTTTATATTTTAACTATGGGAATATTAGGGAAGCTAATAGAATAAGTACATTATAGACGTTATTCGTGGAAACGCCAACTATACGTTCGTACGACAAAATTTATATGTAATAATACAAAAAACCAAAGCATCCAAATGAAATAGATGAAAAATTAAAGGATGAGAAAAACAATAATAATTATAATTATGATAACGGTACAAAAATCTCCTTTGTTCTTCTCAGTCTTCACTTTATTATAGTATTTGTTTTCCGATTTCCTTTACTACATATTATATAAGTTATTTATTTATTTATTTATTCTATGTTCTTGTCTCACTACTATTCTACGCAATATAACAAGATAATATAATAATCTAATCCGATAAGATTCTGTCTGCCTGAAAACTGTGAACGAGTGGAGCGAAAGAGAAAGAGTTTCTAATCGTAATCGTCGACTTAAGCTCCATCGTCTAGTCATACTAGAATACTCGCACATACCAATAATAATATGAGAGATAGATAGGCAGATAGCGAGAGAGAGCGAGGGAGAAAGATAGAGAGGGCTTTGTAGATTACGCAACTTGCCGCAAGGTTGTACGCCCCGTTCTTATGGCCACGTGCTCGGCCCAAGACACAGAAAGAGAGATAGAGCTAGAGAGAGACAGAGAGAGAAAGAGACTCGGACAAAGTTGTAACAACCTAACCGTGTCGTTCGTGTCCGTCCAGCTTTAGTGACGCAGCAGCGTATATCGCGGGGCGTGAAAACCATAAAAATCACAACACAGCGTAAAAAATACAACTATATCTAGTTACGATACGGTGCGCTATTGAAGCCGCGTGAAATCTCCATTATTACATATTATTCAATGTATTGTTACCAATTGTTGAATGCCGTCAGTCTTTAATAGCACCTTAAGAGAGTTGAGATTTTAGAACACTTAGCGTTAGAGGACATGCACATCATAACATACATTGACGGAGTGACACAACGCGGGATATATTGCTTGTATGTAATAATAATAATGATAACGATATCATCATTACGTTATAAACTTCCGACGAATATTTTATACTTCACGCAGGTTCACAGGTAATATGAGTGGCGGAGTCCAGGTACGCGTGCGTCATTGGATTTCCTCGTTCTATGTGTATACTATATATACTAAGCAACTACTAGCATAAGAATTTACTATATCTATAGATACCTATCACATCTATAATAACAGATGAATGACTAACTAATGTAGTACCTTACGAATCACCCGCTGTCGATTTTCATTGTATATATATTTTTTCTTCTGTTTGCATATTATTATAAGGTTTGTATAATATGTAATAATATGGGTATGAAATTTTATATATATGTATGTAGTATCTATGCACGTATGTCACTCCTGTTCATTGATGGTTTCACTCTGAAGTTAGCTACGCTTGTGGTAAGTTGCTTCAAGGGTAAGACAGAGGCCAATCAGCGCGTTGTATTTGCCAATTTATTCGAACTCCTCGCGCCGATTGGTCTCTCTGCCTTACCCTTGGGGCAACTTACCACAACCGTAGCTAACTTCAGAGTAATGCCCATTGATGAACATTAGCGTACTGGTAATGCGTAATAAATATTCTATGACTCCTGGCTACGCTGAGACGTTATTTACTATTCAGATATCATCATGTACGATATTCCTATCACTGGCTAAGAAATACGAGGGGATGGGTGACGGCGAATTGTAGGTAGATGGCTTCGTACATAGTGTCAGATCCATCAGGATTACGTGACTACTTAACTTTCCTCCTCCCGCGCCAATATATACGTATAGAGTAATATATTCCGCAATCAATAGTATTATCGATTACGTTATATCATACTACATTCAACAAGTTATCACGATCGACACGTGTTAATCCAATTTACTCATATACCGGCGGCATATTAGATAGAGGATAGGATACGCGCAACAAGGTACAAAACGGACATTATATCAATAACAAGAATAATAGTAACTAATATGACATAGTCTAATTATAGGTAGATATGTATGCACCTCATCATACATAGTATATTATACCTAACAAAGAAATGAAAGGAGAGATATTATATAGATAAAGAAAGAAGGAGAGAGAGAGGGAAAGAGCTGGAGTTTGCAGCGCACAAACAGGAAATTGATTAGACGACCGACTGATTAAATGACCGACTCATTACGAACTTGTCAATTGATGGCGAGTTTCGAGATGCACGTGCTCCGCAAATGCTATTGATTCATGCAATATCGGTATAATACTATTACTACTACGCAATATAGAAACAACGTAAGTGTACAGTACGATGTGTATAACAGATGATATAACATATATAATATGGTTACGTATTATTATTAGATACTGCGTTTTGGAGAGTACGCGCGTGCAGAGCGCTCCGTTTTCCTACTCATCGCCATCTCTACTCTGATTTTTTTAAACATCCTCCTTTTTCCCGTACTATTCATATTATCGTAATATATTGAGGACAAAACAAGACGTTGCTCGTTGTTTTTTTGTTTATTAACAATTGCATTGTAATTTGTCGTCATTTGATTACGTTCAACCTTGTTAAACTTCAAGCTCATGCCGCAACTACTTGGAAAGGAAATGATGGATACGACGAAATGTGACGAGAAGAGACGAGAATGATAGAAAAGGAAGGCTCGCTCGCTCTCCAGTAAATAATATGTGTGTCAGAAAAAAAACAACGTTAAATATCTGCCCGTTCTGGCGGGCCATCGGCATACATAACATAATTTGCGTTAGATATCTCATATTATCATTATTATTATTATCTGCACATTCTTCGGCACGTATCTATATACTATGCCTACACCGTGTATATTTCTTCCGATCATTCTGTTTTCGATTTCCTATACCAAAGAAAGAAGAAGAAAAGCGGAGGAGAGAAAAACCCGCAAAGCCGGATGATCGCGATAAAACAAAGATCGTGCAGCAGCATTTATTGTCTGTAATATTATATGCTCAAGCAGGTGTGTACATACATATATATTGTTACGACGGTAGATTTATAACGCGGCGAGTTTACGGTGGTAAATTTATTCTGTACACCCCGAAAACTCGTATCAAGGGCTGTTATGCTATCAACGTCTTTCGGCTGTCTCGGCGATCTTCTTTTCTGCCGTTACTATTATTGAGAATACTAGTCTTTAACGGGAACCCAAAGAGTACGGTTGTCTAACTGATAAATAAACGGTCCTTTCAATTGATTTCGCTTAACAATTATTACGAAGATAACAATATGTATTACGTTACAGCGATTGCTATCAGCATTGACCAGTGACGTTATAGTTATGTACTTATGTAGTTATATACTTGATCCGATTCATTCGCTCGTACGCATACGTGTAATAAATACATGCATAAATACATAAGCATATGTGTATATACATACGTACGTAGCAGATGTATATACGTGGTACGCGTTTCTAAGAGCAGAAAACGGAGAGGAGAGTATAAATTAGGCCGTGGCCTACTTCAAAGGTATAGTCATATAGGTAGTTACGCCACTACACACCACGCACGCAACTACGCTACGCCGCGCTACATCGCAGCGCTGTGTCTTTGCCGGGTCGCGTTGAAGCGACACGGCGCGGCGTTGCGCCGTACTTACTACTCGCCACTGCATCCATAGCGCCAAGTCAAAGACACCGGACTAGATACTGTTGCTACTACTACGGACGCGTCCACGTTGCTACTACGCTATCCACGTTTTTGCTATTTTCCTACGAGCTAAACTAGCTACTGTTATTCATTCCATGATTATATATTAATACCGATATCTTAGATTTATTCCAATTAGTAATAATGTGTAACGGAACAGAATAAAAAAAAGAGCATACGCTGAACGAAAAAACAAGATCTGAATCTTTCTTTTTTTACTTTCACCCGCGCCACCGCTGCTGCTACTTTTTATTACAACTTAATTTGCCAATCAATCGATTATTATTATTAATAGTCGTTATTTCTTCTCCCTAAATGAGGCATACCTACATACCTCTCTATATTTACGACACTGCATTAACAAACAACTAGGCAATTATGTATGACAAATTATGTAATAAAATACACATTACAAAATAATATGTACACCTATATACGCACGCGTGCACAGATATATCCGTAGATAAACCGAATAGGAGAATGATAGTAGCAGAAATAATAATAATAATGATCAGACATTTGACTTTATATTGAATACTTCGCTGCGGCGGCGACACGACACACATTATATTACGTATTACGTATTACATTATTGAAACTAGGTCATATCATATATCCTTGTATCTCTGGTATACGTATAGATGTGTATATATGTATGTACACTGTTTATCAATTATTCGCGTATCATAAAACTTCACATCTCTTGGGGGGTATTATTTTGTGGGTTTTTCCTTCCTTCTTTTTATTCATATTTCTATTTTTTTTCATATTTCTCTGTGTCATCATTATTATTATTATTATTTCTATTATCATTGTTGATCTCTTGGCGGAAAAACGCGCAGTTTGAATCGTTGTTGGACACGTGGTTTAAAAATAATCTACATACACACAATAATGTATTTATACATACATATATATATATACGTATTAATGATGGCGATGACGAGGACGATGATACACGGGGATAATCAATACACACATCTACATGCATAGTATATATAAGTATGTAACATACACACCTATATACCTATGATACAAATTTCAACGAAATTCAAAGTTGTTGCTGCTGCCTCACGATCATGACTAATAGATTATTCTGTATACAGTAAGTTATTAAGTTGTTGAGTAATATGTTACATATATATGTAATACATATATCCGGGGCACATTGCTATCGGCTACTATACCCACGTATGCTGCATACGTGTATATCTCCGCATCACCGTTGGCTTTTTTTCGTTTTTCGTTTTTCAGGCGTTTACAAAAAAATTAGTAGATAAGTAAGGTACGTATGTACGCGAAACTTGTGAGTAAAATTAGAAAACTTGAAAATTGACTCGATACAAACAAACAACTGATCGTCGATAACCGTAACCCGATAAGTTATGGAAGAAATAAAAACAAAGGATTGCATCATCATTATTTTATGATTATTATTATTATTGTTCATTTTTTTCTCCTGATCCACTTCACCTAACTTCCAGTATGAAATCGAGAATTCAATCGATAATGGTATAAATTGAAAAAATAAATAAATAACAAATTGGACAAACGAGAAAGCTAGAAAGAAAGAAGGAAAGAAAGCTGAGAGAATAAGGAGTATGATAGATACTATACTAAATGATAACGTATTAACAATAACTATTATCCCAGGTTTTCAATGTCACTATCATTACATGAACACAAGGTTACTCAACAAACATCCAACCACCTCTTCTCCTCTTTCTCTTTAAATTTCTGAGTTTTCTCTTCACTACTTTCGTTTTTTTCTTACTCACAATATCTGAGATGACATGTGTTTTCAATTATTCTTCTCTGTCTCTCTCTATCTCTGTCTCTAATTACTACCAATCCTCCGATCTCTGTTTACTGTACGATCATTTATTCTCTTGCAAAATCATACCAAGTAATAATTATGAAAATTTCTTGCAATTTGTCGAATACGGAATATGGTGTACATATTATTATCGCTATTATATACATATATACATATAATATATTTATATGTGTTACTCACCAATTTTGGAAGGTTTATTTTTGTAAGTCCAATTCTAGACGAATAACAACTTATCATTCATATATTTAACTATATGTGTTACGTGTATATATTATACACATACATTCACTTTGTTTTGTTTTTTATCTTCTTTGTTCTTGGTAATATTCTGATCCTTCTTCTTTTTAACGAGAAATACAAAATTCTCGATTCAATTAATTATATTATATTATATATGAATAATGAGATTACCGATCGGTTATAGGTAATAATTTAGAATCCAAAATCTTTCGAAGCATTCACAACGCATAACTCTGTATCACCACGTGTCCGTGAGTGTGTGTCTGCGTTGGCGCGCGTGTAGGGAAAAATTCCTCGTAGTAAGTACTAAATAATAACTGAATTATATAGTTTTTCCCGTATACACAGAGATAATAGGTACTAAAAAAAGTATGTTGTTCTTTTTTTTATAATGTATTTAAGAATTGTTCATAATAAGTTAATAACTCTCGATTGAAAGCGAAACTCACTTCGATTCTGTAACGTTTTTTTTTGTGTGTTTACTGTTTAATTTTTGTTTCCAACTTTTACAACGGTATATTGTAACGACGAAGAGAAAGAAAGACGTCTGTCTTGTCTCTTCTTTTTCTTTTATTTTCCTTGAATTCTCACTTTTGTTTGAAAATTTGTTGTCTATGATATTTGATTATTATTGTAATATTATTAAAACACACACTTCAAGAAATTTATAAGCTCAATCTCGAATTTCACCTTCTGATGTTTGATAAAAGAGATATACGTATGTATAAATCTTTTGAAAAAATATATTCCTCTTCAGTAACGTAATCGCGTAATGCAATGCAATATAATGCAGTATAATGTTACTTGATTCAATGTGTAATATTGCGGTTGCGTTATAGCAGCGTATGAAATTCCACCACTAACGAAACACGTGCGTACGGTTCGATACCACGATCACGACTGACTGCGGACCGCTGCTGTCGAGTAACTGCGGTAACGAGACTTCTGAGTTCAGTTCAGTCTACCGCTTCTAGCAGTTGCTGCCAATGTCGCCCGCCCTTCTTTACCGCGCCGAGCATTTCCTCGCCTCGCCTCACCCCGCCAAGCCGCGCCGCACCCCGTCTCGCCGGGATTCGGCTCGACGCGGGTCCGAACTTACCGAACCTCCTCCCGACTCCCGACCGAGAAAAGCTTTAACGGCGGGGGTAAAAAACAAAAAGAAGAGAAAAAAAAACCGCGGCGCGACGATACGCTACGATACGAACTCGAACTCGAACTTCTGTCTCCTATCTCCTATCTCCTATCTTCCATCTTCTATCTTCTATTTTCTATCTTCTATATTTTATCTTTCCTTCTCTTTCTCCCAATCCGCCTGTTTCTGTGTAGGTGGCTACTACCAAGAAGCGAGAGAGAGTATAGGATAGAGAGAGATACGAGGATTGAGAGGTTGAACCTTTCTTCAACTAGAGACGACGCACTGCACGGTCGCGCGATCCGCGAACCCCGCGATGTGTTTCCAGTGGTGGGGAGAATACACGGAGAATACATAGAGATAGAGAGAGAGAGAGAGAATGAGAGAGAGGGGCACCGACCTGCATGCATTTCATCCGGGGGTTAGTTAGACGGAAGACGGCGAACGGTGGGGGGAGGGGATTCGATTTTGGCCGCCGTTGGGTGTCTGAGGGGAAGCCGCAAGTTCAGTTTCTACTCGAGATCAACCTTTCTCTCATTTTCTATCTCATTCTTTCAGTGCATCCATCCATTCCTCCTCCAAGCTATCCTATACCCCCGAAACTCTCTTCCCTCGCGCCCGCCGCCGACGACCATTCTCGTCACTCCTCTTTCTTTTGCTCGCTGCATGCCTGCGCCTACTAACGCCGAGCCGATCGATCCACGTTGGTGTTGTACTACATTCTATCTACAAAGAGATCCACGCGATGCATGTGTTGTTTATGGTACACACGTACGGACTACTACGTAGACCCGGTGTGTTGTGTTCAGCCAGTTCACAAGGGACTCACATAATCGTCGACATAAGCGCGAGTTGCACTTGGTTAAACGTAGCACACACGCAACATAGGTATATTCATATATGCGCATTCGTTCGAATGCCATAGTCAGCTGAGAAATCGCGAAAAAAAAACAATATCGGCAAAAATCATCATTTTTCTTTGTTTCTTTCTTCTCTTTTCTGCCAATTTCAGGGGGATTCCAAAATTTTGGCAATCGCGTTTGACGATTCAGCGCGAGTGGCATAAGAACGAGACGGTATGCCCAACTACCAACAACAGCATATTAATATTATATGTAAAGGTATACCTATATGCTTATAGATGTACGATGAATAATAAAAATATTGGATGATGATGATTCGTTTGCAGTTAGCAGACTATACAGCTATAAATAATTTTATACATACCAATACTGTCTAGCATATATACCTACATAAATTTGTTTGTTTCGTTTTCCTTCACTTTACACCGGAATACTTGGAATTCGAGTTTCTGAATAACTGCACCAGCACCAGTATTATGCGCCTGCACATAGTCAGCTTTGCGCCTTTTGCTATGCACTGCGGTGCAAGATGGGGGTTAACGCGCTCCGCAACGATGTCAAATAAAGGACGTATGACGCAGAGACTAACTTCATATGCGATAATAATACAACTATTTTATTTATTCATTAATTTATTCACTCAAAAATTAAAAATTTCCAAATTTTCATCATCTCCGCCGTCTTCTATACTTGTTTATTGTTTTCCTATTCTTTTATTACATTCTTTTTATTATCGTTTATTGTTGATTCGATATCATTGTTGCCGGAGTAAGGGAATCGAAACAAATGAGAACGAAACAACGCATGAAACGCCTACTATACTCAAAATGACCGCCATCCGTACTTAGAAGGTTATGTATGCTGTTTGAGGGCTGTTTCGCTATGTAGGTATACCCAACCATACACAGATCCCATTGCACAAATGCAAAATCCTGGCTATGCACATCAATATAAAGCTGCAGCGTTGAACAATTTATGCAATTTTATTAATTATACACAGGGATAATAATATGGTACATATAGGTACCTACGTGCATGTACTTACAATTAGAGCTTCGAAGCTTGGCCAAACGTATAATAATCAGTTTCTACAGAAACTTCCGGTTGTATCTATCTCTATACTTATACCACTATTAGGTATGTATAATATGTATACGTGTGTACTATTTAGCGATGCATGGCGCGTACGTGTGTGCGTGGATACATATGTAGGAGGGGGTTGTCCCGTCTGTCTAGCGAGCTGTGAGAGCACGAGCACCCATGAGCACCATGAGCAACATGGAGCCACGAGCGACCTCTTAACTCCTCCTGAATTCCTCAGGCTAGAGTCTAACCCCTCCTGAATAGTTGCGGGTTTAGCCCCCAGACAAGGACTACGAAGTACGAGACCGAGAGAAGAGAAGAGGAGAGAAGGGCAAGACTTGATGGCGATGGCAACGCTGACGGTGAAGAAGAAGAAGAAGAAGAAGAAGAAGAAGAAGAAGAAGAAGAAGAAGAAGAAGGAGGCGGAGGAGGAGAAGGAGGAGAAAGATGAGGGGGAGGAGGTCGTCAGCACGTGAATCACCCACCTCGGTCAGGTCACCTTCGCACTTAACTCTCCTCGAAACGGTCGCATCCACGGTCTTTGTCATCGCAAGCGTTATTACTCGAGGGCAACCCCTTATCGACCGACCAACATCACATATTATATAGGTACCTACCGTATCATCTCTGTATATACATACGTAGTACATAGGACAGGGCTTTCTTGTATATTCGTACGTACACGTACATACATACATGTATAGTGTATATGATTCGTATCCGAAAGAATGAAACCGTCGCTCGAAACCAGCCAACCGCAAGTAACTAACTATGATCAACCTATATAGCACCTATAGACCGGCGATAATCAATCCTCTTATCAATATGTATGAGCAATTGGAGCAACGCGAGGCGAAAAGAACCTGAAAAGAAAGAAAGAAAAAAGAACAAGAAAGCAGGAAGTGTAATAAAAAAAATTGGCTAAAAAAGGGAGAAATAAGATCTGAACAAACGAAAATGAAACACACATAAGAAGCTATAGTATGTATGCACATATTGTCAACGAGTAAAAGAATGGCATAGGCACCCCTACATACAAATTAGTACAAATTAGAAAACAACAATCGCAGTGGTAATATTTAAATAATAACAATAGCCCTGTTCGCAGATTGTCTTTTGTTTCCGAATATAACGATACCTACGCGATATACCGATTCCATAGTCACGCATTCGTACCTAGTAAAATTGTAATCAAAATTATTATTCGTACAATATACCATAATATGTGTATAAGGTGAACATTATTCGTCTTCGGACAAACAAACTATAATTGAGCAATAAATTACTCTACGTGTATATAATATTTATCCTATAGGATGACGGGGAGTGAGAGAGAGAGAGAGAGAGGGAGAGAGAGAGAGAGAACAGAAAAAACGAAAATATATACCCTACGCAAGCACAGAAATATAATATTATAAAATTAATAACAAAAACGAAAGAAAATGAAGACAAAAATATTTGTGATCGATACCTCTAATATACCCAATACGTATATAAAATTATAATTGTAATGATGACGATCGTCATCGTCGTCATATCATACGCTGCAACCGAGAATATACGCAGACATTATAGGTATTATCAACTAGCGTGCTAAAAACGCGCCATTGCAGTGTTGAGAACGAAAACAAAAAAATTTAGGCAATGTTGATGACCGAATGAATTATATGTACCTATTAATATGTATTATAGTGTTTTTCGTTCCGTGTACACGATACCTCCACGTATGATAAATAGCAGTTGCAGAGCTGAATTTTTGCGCAGATAAATACATATAATATATATATATATGTTTTTTTCATGATATTCAGAAGTTATTGTACACGTATACGTGAAATTATATGGATTATTCGCATAGAGGTTAACAGTGCAGTATGTGGTACGTAGATAAGTATGCATACGTGTGTTCATGTACCTATGTACGTGAAAAATTTCGTCCGATGAAAAATATTATTAGAAATATTTTTGGAATCGCGCGTACCTTATACTAGGACATGACGTCAGGCGAGCACGTGTTTACATATAATGTACACCTATACTAATCAGAGGCAAGCATATCATCAGGTATTGCATATGTGTGTATATATGTATACATATGAACACGTATTATGCATTTGTAAATTTCAAGGACTTGTGCGCAATTTATTTTTGTCGAGGTAAAGATTATCCGGTAATATAATTTATCCCGTACATAACCTATACATACCTACTCGTACGTACAGATACATAGGATATAATAAGTATAATGTACATATAATACATGCTGTACAATACTTCATTGTGCCTGGTTGACGCATTTCATTTCACCGATAATTATTTCGATTCTATTATAACAGTGGATGCCCGTTAGTATGATGATTTTCGAGGGTGAAACTTTTTGCGTATGCTCTACCATAGCTGCATTCTTTCCCCTCAATGTAATACCGTGTTTAGTTTTTCAAGTTCAAGTTCAAATTCAAGTTCAGGCTCAGATATCTCGTCGTGTACGCGTCGAATCGAAAAATGTTGCGAACAAAAATTGTAGAACGGATCAGGACGCAACTTTTATGTTCCAGAATATTTTCGACAGATCGAACGGTTCGGCCACAAAGTTGGAAAGGAGGAAAAAAAGAAGCATATTAACAAAATAATAACCTCGACCTATACGCATACGCCTACATGCCTACATCTAATTGTAACTAGTACCGCAGCGTTCCGAGCATATGCAACGATACATACATACATACATACGTAGACTTAAAAATCGATGATGCTATTACGAGAGTGCAATCCTCCCATGTTTTTGTTATTTCCAGAGCAGTACGTACGTATACGTATATATATATATACAGATATCTACTACACGCTATACGCCGTAGGCCGACGACGACGACGACGACGGCGGCGACGACGACGCGGCGCAGTTTTTAGCCAAGGTGAATTAATTTGCGCGCTCGCTGAGTCGTCGCGCCTCGGAATCGTTGACACACAATACCTGCTGCGCCGACTCCAAACGGTATGTACAGCAATCTTATTAATTTTGATTGCAAAATCCGATAGCGATAACACGCTCGCCGCCGCCGACGCCGGTGTTGCTCCATGTCTGGAAAAGCTGTGTATCCAGACACGTGAGCATGCATGTATGTACGAATTTGTTTATTTGTCCGTTATAAGCAGGTACAGAGTAATTTGCGCATGTAGATAGGTGAAATAGGTATATACGTGCATACGCCGTTTATCTAACCTTATACTCAAAGCGACATAACCTTCCTCAATACGTGGGCGTGGCCTCAACCGCGCAGCTCATTTCTTTCGCAATTACATACTTTCTGCGCGCCGTTCTATGTATAAGCATTATAGCGTAATTCTAGCCACCTATAGTGTATACTATAAGACGAGAAGCTCGGAGCTACCCAATTTTCTTCACCGCACGAATTTCTATTCCGATGTTCCTCATTTGCGTTTTTCTCCTCTATCCTCGTTCCGTGTATACGTATAATACTTAACGGATGTTTGAACTACGCGCGCTCGGCTTAGTTGTCCGAAAATATGACGAAAACAAAAATCGTCGTACATGGACAGCATAATACACCTACATAGTAATTCTTGTTTTCGTCAAATTTCAACGAAAAAACATTTTCTTTGTTGTCTCCCCCGTTTCACACTGGACAACAACATCCTCTGTATAGTCTGTAGTACATAGCTAATACTCCTATAAGCGCATGAATTATCATTTAAACGTTCAATTCCTGATGTTCAACGTACATATACGTATGCACACGTAGCAAGTACTCACGCTGTTATCAATTGCATGCATATATGCTGTACACATTCTCTGGATAGATATATAGGATAGATGTAAGAAGTTAAGGTTGCGTTCTTTTCCACCTCTTTATCCTTTTTTTCCTCGTTTTTTTCTCTCTTTTTTTTTTTGTATCTTACATTTCACCTTTCTACTTTGCAATCAAGCACTTTCATATCGCTTTCACCGCTCGATGAAAGTACCTATGTTTTCTTCGAGCCGCAAGTATGAGCTGCTACCTCCTCGGCCCCCTCACTTCCCTTTTCGTCTTTCGATGTAGGTGTAACGGTACAAGATGCACTAAAGTAAGGTAATCCAGTGGGGATTAGATCTCTGATTATCGTATCGAAAGCAATCTAATATAACAATTCGAAACAATATACACACTTACATACTCTTGTACCGAACATTCCAATACATACGTATGTACATACATATAGGTACATGTACATATGCACAACCATATACAGGTGAGTATTTTCAATTTTTATTCATTCTCTGCACCGGACAAAAGCGACCTTGGTAATCGCATCGATATCTACATTCGAATGGAGGCGGTATAGAGAGAGGCAGATGTAGATGTAGATGTAGATGTAGAGGAGGTAGAGATGGGGGTGGAGGGCCAAGCACAGGGTCAACCGCCAATCCAAGGTCACGCGGCAGGCATAACCCCCCCAGGGGTCACCTTACCGAGATACTTAAATCCACCAATATACTGCAGCATTGACAATGAACTGCAGGCTCTGAATTTCGGAAATTTCCACGTTTTTTTTTCTCATTCATATTCCGGTGTTCCATTTTTTCTTACATTCTCGTAGTTTTTGCTTTCTTTGTTCATTCTTATTATTCTATTTAGTAGGTACCGTTACCTCCTCTATCGTTCTACTGTAATACAGCCGTGACGTAGTAGTACTGTATCTAGACGCTATAGAAAATAACAATAATAATTATATCATTTATTATAATCATGGTGGACGGGAAAGCTAGAGAGAAATCATACGACCTTAATACTAATACAGAGATTCTGAATTCATTCGAGAAGGTTCGCTGCTGCTGCTGCTGCTGTTTCTCTTATAACTCTATAAGTAGTATACGTGTATACAGGCGTGTTCATTGATAGTTTTTATTTTCCGTTTTCCCTCCTCTACTCTCCGCAAAGGTTATTCGCGTTTGCAGGATACTCCCGGGCATTTGATTCAACTGGAAAGCCATGAAAAAATCTGCAATGCTCTCTTCGGAGATCAACGCAAGTGGGATTTCGTCCAAAAAATGATCAAATTTTTCAACGATCGAGACGTTCGATCGCAAACGCTGCAGCTATCTTCAAGGGAAACCCATTAATGAACAGACCTGTAGCGCATGCATATGTGCATGTAACTACGTATGCTCAACATACTATAATAGTATATTGGTTAGCTATAATGATATATGAAAGTTTGAGATTTTCCTTGAGAAAATTAATTAGACTCTCGCACACAAGAAAAAAAAGAAAAAAATTGAAAAATTGTCATTCTTTCCTCTCTTCTTCTTTAGTGCTTAAGCTAATTGTAAGATCCTTCTCCTTCTCCTTCTCCTTCTCCTTCTCCTTCTCCTTCTCCTTCTCCTTCTCCTTCTCCTTCTCCTTCTCCTTCTCCTTCTCCTTCTCCTTCTCCTTCTCCTTCTTCTTCTCCTTCTGCTTCTCCTTCTTCTCCTCCTCCTCCTCCTCCTCCTCCTCCTCCTCCTCCTCCTCCTCCTCCTCCTCCTCCTCCTCCTCCTCCTCCTCCTCCTCCTCCTCCTCCTCCTCCTCCTCTTCCTCCTCCTCCTCCTTCTCCCCCTCCTCGTTCACCTCTACGAGGATTCAGGTCCTAGGAGGTGGTTGCGTTACGTTCAAAGCTGCAGGGGAGGAAGTATCCTGTTATAATATATAGCTATAGAATAGAGATCGAACTAGGCGAGGTATAGGTTATGTATAATGGCATACCGCTATACATATTATATTCTATTATACTAGATAGGCACATACTATACTATAAGAGATTTTTTTAACGGTAAATTACTTCATATAATACACAAGAGACAGGAGATGATCATTCTATACTACAGAGAACCATATTCAGCGTTTTTCTACGCCCCCCCCCCCCCCCCCCCGCCCTTTTTTTTGTTTATTCACTGAATAGTTTTGGTTTTGGTTATAGATCTATGTAGTACGAGTGAATGGGTATTATATAGGCAAAGGTATAGATAGATCGAATTTTTATGTAGGTAGGTATATAGGTATATTATATAGAGCTATTGATCATCCTCGATGACCTCGATCGAGTAGATCGCAAGGTTCCGTTCCGTTTCTTTCTTTTTTTCTCGAGGTTCTTTTTCCGTTCTTTTTTGTTCATTATATCCCTCTTAGGTACAATCTTATAAGCAGCCGTTGACAGGCATGTATGTACTACATAATACATCGAATATGCACTGTATAACGTAACGATATTCACCGTTTGTCAATTCTGTTATACTGGTGTATCTGTACGTGTTAAATATACCCAAAATTTTGTTTTCAAGACAGTGAAAATGGAAGAAAGAGGGAGACACGGAGAGAGAGAGAGAGAAAGAGGGAAAAAGTGGAAAATAAATTTTCATTTTCTTCACATTTGGTCTCTTCTGTATTTCTGTATACGCTGTTTTCAATTTTAGTCTTTCTGTAAGATTTTCAAGCAGTTTTTCGTTTCTATTTTTATTCTTGACGTTAATTCCGACGTATCAATTCGCAGTCCGGTGAAGGCAGATTCATCGGAAAAAGGATTTTCTGAAGAATACCCAATTTTGATGAAATGACGTAAAAAAAAAAGAGAATGAAAAATGGAATTTGCAGATATATAGTAATTTCAGTACTACATTGAACAGATTACATATATCGCAATGATAATATATTGTGTGATAATTGTGAATGGCGCACGATGCATGCTTAATAGATTTCTCCACGAATGATAATCATGGAGACAGAAAATAGGAAGAAGAAGAAGAGGGAGAGGAAGAAGAAAAAGAATAAGGAGAACGAACGGAACGGCTCGGAACGAAGCGAAACGGAACGGAACAGTCTGCCAGGAGGAGTAGTGGGACGAGAAAATAAAGTGTGTAAGTATGCCGTCGCGGAACACCGCTGTACTTGACCAGTGCCGTATCACAACAACAGAGAATTTTATACCCCGTCCAAGGAAAAAAATCTTCCTCATTCTCTCTGTGCGCTCTCTGCCTCGAAGAACAAGAAGACGAAGAAATGGAAGAATAGAAAATATAAGTGAAATAGAATATCTTTGGGATGTAAATCGGAGAACTTGAAATCACATTATCGGTCGATTTTCAATTACCAAATAATAATAATAATCAAGATTCAAAATGACGAAGAAGGCAAAAAAACAATAGACAACTGGAAAGAACTATGAAGATTGCCGGTCACAATTGATACAATGAATCGTTGGCTGAAAAATCAATCATACGTTATCGCGGAATCCCAAGCACAGGAGAAAGAGAGGGAGACAGAAAGGATAAGAGAAAAAAATCAATCAAACAATAAATATTCTAATGAAATTCGATTCGCAGAATAGGGGCCCCGGGCCCCGGGCCCCGGCGCCACTGCGGATGCAATCACAATACGTCACTGGAATCGAGCGCGGGGCTGGCTGCTCGCAGCTCTGAACGGTACGCAGAGGGATCTCCTGTCATAATATAGTAGTTTCATAATGCCGAGAATCGGGGGCAGGACACCGTTAACCTGTAACTAACGTTCACCGCGGTCGGCCTGCTGCTTGCTTGCCTGCCTGCCCGCCTGCGTCAGCTCTTACCGCTCTTACCGCGCGCTTACGTTCGCGTTGGTGTGGTAAATTTCGCTACCGATTCCCGGAGCTCCCGGGAAGAGCGAGATGCCGGAGAGGAGGAGGGAAAGAGAGTACGGAGGAACCGGAAGATCAATCTGACAGGGAAAAAAAAGAAGAAAAAAAGAACAGGACGGGGAGGGGAGGGGAGGCGTTAAAAAAAAAGAGAAGATGAAGGAAAATTTTGGAAAAGAACAGAAAATTTCGTGTTTATTAGAATGTCACTTTTTTTACTTTCAATGCTCCAATTTCGTTCAATATCATTTCCCAACAAGATATCCCGATTTCCCATTTTCAATATATTCTTATTTCAAAATTGAGATTTTTCATTTTCGCCCTATTCCGTTTCCTCTCCTTCTTCTTTTCAGAAAATCGACTGTTATAGCAGATAATAGCTGAAGGGAGGCTGACGAATTTCCGTTAGTAGTAGATATGTATACATTTTATGCGTATAGTATACACATCTACGTAATATAGCATATATGTATACCTATATGTATGTATACAATATACTATATGTATACCGAAAGGTAGTTGTCTTCGGTATAAGATGTCTGTGTCATTTCCTGTTGTTCTGACTGTTACGACTATATGTACCTACGCCGCTGTGGCCCAGGATGTGCTCGTCACTCGCGGAGATGAAGATGAAGATTTTCAATACTTCACCGTTTGGTACCATCATCCTTTCCTGTCTCGTATCAATTCTTTCGCAGGGGTTGATCGAACTCGTCTTTTTCTCTTCTCATTTTCGTTTTCATCTTCAAGACGATAATATATACAATGTGTAGAAGAAATTTGCATAAATATTATTACCGATCGGTTACACACGCACATATATTACGTAGGCACAGAAATTTGTAAAATTTCGGACAAAATTCGAAAGAAGAACAAACGAAAATGTACCAATTGGATGGAACCACCAATGATCTTTGGCGGGTAATTCTTTCGGTTGCTCGGTGCAAAGCGACGATAACCGAAATCCAAAATACGGATGAGAAGTTTCCGCAAGGCATCATATGTACGGAAGTGGAGAAGAAGAAAAAAAAAAAACAACAAAATTTTTCATTCTTCTCAGAGAGCAAACAGTGTGAACAAACAGGAGTTGTGAATCAGGGTAAGGAAGCTGCGGAGCGCGGAGAAAAAATAAGAATCGTTGCATTTTCACTGTAACTTATACTTAGGTATATACGGGGAGCTATCAAAAACGAAAATGAAAAAAAATTAACGCGTGCGCGACCGGAAGGTCGGGTGTTTTTATCTAAAACTCGTTCAACGCCTGCATTTACAGGGTGAACGACTCTGGCGGCTCTAACTCTCTCTCTCTCTTTCTCTCTCTCTCCGTATCTCGCACTTCTGAGTGTGTATTGTGTATTAATTTCTATATGTGTACCAATTTTATGCGAGTGTATGGCATAGAAGAGCATAGGACGGAGGAAAGGCGGTGGAGCGGGCGGGAGAGAGGGAGGGATGGATGGATGGAGTCGCGGCTAGATGCACCCAGGATGTCCGGAAGACGATATCGGTGCCGCCCGCATATCCTGCTACTGTTGTTGGTGATGCTACTGTAGGTTATGTTACGCTCATACACATGACTATACACAAATGTACACAACGGTGGACGACAATAATAATTTAACAGATTTCTGATTACAGTCATGTAGTATCGTACGGACATAAATAGCCTCTACGACATACGCTTCGTTAATTATTATTATTATTATTATTATTAACATCAATATTGGCATTATTGTACAACTTTCATTCCTTTTTTTCTTTTTCTTCTTACTCATTTCATCTAATTTCAGTTCATTTCAATTCAATGTGATTAGAAAGAGTTGAGGAAACAAAAATCGGGGGAAGTAAAAATGAATAAAAAATAAGAATCGGAGTCACCGCGCCCGGTCAAATCCGCGATGTGAGTGGGCCAGAGAAAGTAGTGGACATTGAACCCGGGGTTTCAACGACCACAGATTACGCTACTTATAACTCACTTGCGATTCCGCTTATGTTAATCGTTATTACACCGCGGTACGCGCTATACGTTATACGTTATAATAATACAAAACACCCGGCGGGGGCGTCGCTCATCGCCGCCGTCGCGGCCGCCGCCCTACGCAATAGAAAATTCTGAAGTAGACCAATTCCGGACGGGGACACTTTACGCTACTCATGATTTTTTCTTCCTTGAATTGCGTTTTATCTCTTCGTGTGAATATTATAATCGCATTAGATAGCGAAGATGATATTTAACACCGATTACAGAAGTACTATAATCCCCTTAGCTGCCCACCTCGGAAACGCGATTGGCAGCCACCCCTAAACCACACATCCGATCGGAATGAAACTTGAGGGGACTGATGCGGTATTTTGGCAGAAATTGGCCAAGTATTTGATCTCTCGAAAATTTCCACGTAATTCCAAGTTTTTCGATAATCTCCGAAAGTTAGGTTAATTAGGTTAGGTTGGAGCGGAAAATGGCTAACTCTACGAAAACCTGTTCAACATATTCAAGAGACAAAATACGTGGCCACTTTCTGCCAAAATACTGCATCAGTCACCGAAGTTTAATTCCGATCGGTCACGTGGTTCAGCGGCGGCTACGGATCGCGTTTTCGAGGTGGATAACAACCGGGGCTTTTCTAGCATCCTAATAATGCAGCAAAGAGCTGCTGTTCTGGAGTATAGGTATTACGCGTATTATAAAAGGATAGCCGTACCCAGAGCAGACCGCTGGTGCAGCACCGCAGACACAGAAATTCGTATTTAGTCTACCCTCTGCAGTAGTCTGTCTGCCTGACAGCCTCATGCTCGGCCTGAACTTCTCGCAGTATTTCAAGATGAGCTATTTTTTTTGTTTTCTTTCTTTTTGTTCGTTACCCCCGCCCCTCCCTCAAAGAGGACATTGACTCCTTTTCTGATGCGTGGTCCAGACTGCGCTCCGCAGACACTCCTAATACCATGGTCGCAGATTTTCACGTATAAATAATTACGTTTACCCACTATACCTATATATGTTGTCTTTTTGCCAAATGGAAGTTACAGGGGAGAAGAGAGGAAACGGTTCCTTTCTCGTGCCTCTTCAATGAATCTATCTATCAGTCACTCGTTACATACAATTTCCATTTTTCTAATTTACTTCATTAGATTCGCGATTCATCTTGCATAGTATAGACGTAGGTAAGTAGGTATAGGTATGTATCTACTCTACTACGTAGAAACATGGCTCCGTTTAGATCTATGTATATTCTCCTATTTCTTTTCCTGAACGCCACGCTTTCTTGAACTTCGAGGGCATGGCTGCTCCTTCTGCCACCGCTATGTGTTTACTCCTACTACTGGCGAGCGCCGCTGCATCATCATTTAATTTGATACTGTTATAATTTTCTAGCGGACGAAACTGGCACAGATAGAGGTAAGCAGATACACATATATGTATGTGTAGATACCTATACTCTGCACATAACCTACGCGATTCTCCGATACCGTTTTACCACATAGATAATTTCGATCGATGCATGAGTATCTATTGTCCGGTATACCTAACTCCCCTGCGGAAGAAAAACCCCCAAATCTGGTGGTGAATTCGAGTTTTTTCAACATCTGGGGGTTACCCTCAAAATCAAGAGTTCACTTGAAAGTAAACCCTGAAATCTGTGTGCGTCAACTCTCAGAAATTGAAGGTGATGAATTTCCCCTTCAGATTTGAGCAACTTTCGCCCTCACGTTTGGAATTTTTTTTTTTTTTTTAAACAGTTCTGAAATCCTATCAAATAGTTCCGGAGTTCCAGATAGGATTAGAGAATGTTCCCGGTTGTTCATTTTTCAAAAAAAAAATAATGCTGTTCTCCAGAACTATTGGATTTCAGAATTCTAAAAAGAAAAAAAAAAGCGACTTCTCAAGAACGAGGCGCCTACTCCACAGACACCCGCGGAGCTATGCGGTGGCGAAAGTTTGAGAAGAGTAAAAAAGAATGTCAACCAAAAAAATGTGATTCTAATTGATAAAAAAAAAAAGTAAGTGAAAAAAATAACATCACTTTGGACTGGTAGATATAATGCAGCTTGCTTTTTTCGTCGTTTTGAAAATAGAAATTCAATTCTGGTGAGGAGACGTCCTTTCGGTTGATCGAGTGCAAGGACCTCACTACCTCTCGAATCATTATTACATTCGCCTCAGCAATCGCCTTTCGGTAATGGCATTATTACTCCTTTTTATTTAATTATGTATTATCCATATAGATGTAAGGTATAAGTACCTATGTACTTTCAGTCGGACAATCTTTTAAACCGCACCTTGTTTTCTTATATTTTTATTCTTTATTTTAGATTATACGATCGAGGGATTTCTGTTGTTTGTTTTTGTTTTTTGCTTTTTATCACCTTTTCTCTCCGATTCGCAGCAATACCTGCGTTTACCGTATTACAACAATTTTTCAACGAAATATACAAGATAGTTTTACGGGTAGATATACTTGTACTGCTGAAAAATGCATTTATAATTAAAAATCGTAGATCAAGCAATTCAATCATTGGAAATATCTAGTTTCCAAATTTTTGGGATCTTCGAATCTGTCACTTCACCGGTTGTCATTTGTTCTCCAAATTCGCGAGCGTTCATTTCCTCGGTATGCTCAAATACTTATGCTATAGGTATGCAGGCACACAGCCAGGTTGGGTGGTGGAAAGTAAGCGGATATAATATCCAACTGACTATACGCGTGTGTAATATTTGTAACCGGAGAAAGTCGTTGACCCCTTGGTTAACCTGAGTCAGGTATGCGTGTGCAATATACACGTAACTATATGACACATATGTCGTATTCACTTGCCTATCCATATCTTTCTCTATATTAATTAATAATTATATATGCACCGAAGACTCGCAGCATTGTCATAACAATAATAGTAATCGTGATATGAAGTGGCAAAAAATAGCGCAGTCCAGTATAGATATATTTTGCTGACTCTTTAATTCATTATACTGACTGCTGACGAGAGACGATTTCTTTTAATCGCGAGTGCCGATCAGGTGAGGTAATTGCAATCGCTATTGTAATTACAATTTTGCTGAATTAGGTATATTAGGTAGGCAGCCCGTAGGCATGAGCACGAGGCACTCACTTATGTTGCAACCCGATGCTCGAACATCGACCCCGAGTTTCATTGTCATAAGCAGAAGATATATGCCTGATACTAGAGTTTTGTCCGAATACCTATGTATACAGAAGCAACTATGCGAATAGGATTCGCGGAATCTGATTGCCAAATTTATAGATTATCAATCCTGTTCAAATGTGGGATGGATTTGAACCGAAGCTGAAGAACTAGTTAAGGGGAAGATCCAACGAGTGCAGAAGGTCGAGGAAAGACCGGTAGATCCGTAAAAATTTGAAGTCAACAGACTCCAACAAAGTCTCGAAAATCTGGGAACTCGAAGATTGAGAAATGTGACAAATTCGTGGATTTGGATAGTGAATATTGTAAATTCGCGAGAAAAATTGTAAAGAATTCCAGTATTCAGAGTTATGCGAAAATCTGCAAAGCTTTCGTTTGCACGTAGAACACGGAACGAAAAATAAATATATCTTCATTTCATTATCGCATCGCTATCTGAAATTCTGAAGCGTCTGGAGTTTGAGTGACGCGACGCGACGCAGAATGCGGTATAGAGCTGTATACGTAAATAGATAGGTAACTATTAAGTAGTAAAGGTAAGTAAGTAGCAGCCCGGCTTTCACGAAGAAAGTTTTCTATGCTATGGCATGCTATGCTGCTGATCCACTGCCGTGCGGCACTGATCGCAAAACCCAACCAACAACAAGTGCATTCGAAAGTTTATTCCCCTGTTATAACCCGCCTCTCATGGAATTTTTTTTCATTACATTATTATACCTAAGGTATACGTAAATAGACGTCATAATTATACATAACAATACATCTAATTTCGAAGGAATAGAAAATATGTATGACAAATATACCAAAAGATGAGAATCAGTTGAGTACACCGTACTGAGTATCGATAATGATGATTGCAATTGTTATTAATACACTATATTATAACAATTACTGCACTGTTTTCGAAAATTTATCAATAATTTTCCAGCGGATGTGCATTATCCACTCTGAAAATTTCCCCTTCGATTGTAATACTTTCTTATTCTATTCACACTCATATACTAGAACACGATTCGATTTTCGTCCCCTTGAGTATAAAGACAACGTTTTCGATTCTCTGAATCTTTAAAAAATCTCATAATTGGGTCGAAAATTTTGTTTGCACCTCGGAAATATGTTTTTTGCTTACTGTTTCTGCATTCGTGCCACATACCTGGCCAACGATACAATGTATCTTCTGTTATGCTCCTGTCTATGCAATATCATGCCTGATTATCTCAGTAGCTGCATGACTATACCTACCTGAAAAATAGAGATGGAGATTGGCTTGGCACTGAGCTTCGTGAAGATCGTGCTGTTATGTGTGTATTAGTTAAGTTGGAGTCTATCTATACTATGAGAGGAGAGAAGCCGTGAAAGTAGGTCGCAGAAAGCAAGGCCACTGACACTGTGGTCAGCAACCCTCGATTCGCATTATATAGCTACTCCGTGTACGACAAACTGATATTATTACACATACATTAGTTTTCATTCTTTCATTTATCCAATTTTTTCATTCAATCCGGGCAAGGGAAGGTTCAGTAAAAGCCATTTTGTGTACCTGTAGGTGTAGCCGAGCGGCTGAACTTTGAATCGGTCCGGGTCCGCGCGAGTGCAGCAAAATCAAGAAAAAAGCATTGTTTGATGAAAAGATGTTAACGATGAAGAAGAATCTTGCGTTTTAAGGCCATTTCAGAAATTCGCGGGCGAATAAAAATGTGTAGGAAAATGTAAGACACGAAATTAGAAAGATAATGCACGTACGAGCCCCAAGTTGGGCGCCAGACAGACACGGAACTTTGTTCTTTTGTCTGACGCCCTACCGGGGGGGCAGGACATTTTTTTCACTCTTATTTCTAGTCTCGCACTTCGCTACCCTTTTTCTTCGCCCGGTGATTTTCGGCGCGGCCCAAAAAAAGCGAGATCCCGCATCATGGTCGAAATTTAAGCTGAAATCCGCCCGAGAATGCACATTTTTCGTGATTTTGTTGCGTTACGACGTCACAGACTTCGGAGCCTCGGCGCATTTTGAGTAGGGATAAACTTTCTCCTGCGCAGTAATCTAGAATGTGGGTACAGGTATATAGACGTATAAATGTAGCATATCCATCGCTCTCTCTCTCTCCTCTCTTCTCTTTCTCGTTCTACGTCCATGAATAGGTATAATCTAGATATAGCTACCAATATCGTGTAGCCAAAGGTGAATAACAAAGAGGAAAGAATGTGAAGAGGAAGAGGAAATTGTAGAAGATAGGTACGGCGCGTTCGCCATTGCCAATGCCAAATTCTTTCTCGACACTTTCTATCATAATCCACTTAGGCGGGATACCTGTAGCGGTCGTTGACTACCTAGGCGAGAGACTCGAGTGCGTGGCCTCTCATGCGTCATGCCGGGTATATTATTCGAATTTCGAACGTAGATTGGACGGACGCGGATATCTACTTTTCTTTTCTTCTTAAATTTCATACGTACACAAGAATCATTCCGCGTCGATTCAACGATGATGACAGAGAGGGAAAGAAGGAAATCCCTCCTCAGAATCTCCGCAGATTATGACTGGAGCATATAAATTACGAGGAAATGTTATACGATCCACGTAAAACTAGCTCGGATATAAAACGACTCCGCGGAACTGAAGACTGTTCAAAACTTTCAAAAATTGATCAGGATATCGGTGGGGAAGTACCTGCGTGAAAGAACAAATGAAAAAGAAATTTGTATTCGTCTGTGTCCGATTGCCTGAACCATCGGCTCGAAGATCGGACCTGGACGAACCAACCCAAAGCTCCAACGAACTCTGACGTAACTCGAATTCTCAAATTTGTGCTCAATTTTGAGTCATCAGACTTATCTGCTGCGTAGATAGGCCGAGGCACGAGTATATATCTAACACAATATACGGTATAGTTTATAAATTTATTCGAATGACGTGACGCGACGTGAAAAGGGAGTTTGGAAGGAAAACATGGATGAAAGCTGTCGAGGGGTGGTCTGACGGCGGGTGATGACGTACGCGGTTTATATCCACGTGACAGGGTTTCCACGTGACTGGGAATATCGTGGCAGCACCCTACATATAGCGTTGCAGGTCTTTTCGTATCATACATGGCTGCCTGTTCCTACGTTCTTCTCGTTTGCCTCTTTTCCACAATATTTAAGTTGTTAAAATGGAAATTAGAGGCAATTGGGGCTGAGAGTATATGATCTATGAACATCGAAATAGAAAAACAAAGATTTCGCCCTCGCTCTTGAGCACAGGCAACTTTGAATGATGGGAATCGGAATAATCGTATAATAATTGAAGTAGTGAACAGAGAAATTGAGGTGCCGTAGGACCCGCTGCCTTGAATGTACAGAAGTCGTGTTGGGAACGAGAACCGTAAATGTTGGCGAACGACTCGATCGATTTCTTCTCGAAGCTGGAAATGAAGGTGGGGGATTCCCCGTGAGTTGATAATTCTATTCCACACGTAGGCTGCTCTTTCCATCCCTGCGCGTATCAGAGACTTTTTCCAAATTCATTTTTCTAGCGCTTCTTCCCCAGCAACGAGTGAAGATTTTCGCGATTTCTAAACGCCAAATCGAAGCCTCATTCTTCCATTTTCCAGAGACCCAGATACCTCCAGGACTCACCTCATGAAACTCGTCCAACTTTCAAACAGAGACAGAGCCTTGAGAGCGTTGCTGCAACAAGCAGCAAGCAACAAGTTCTTTGTCAAGGATTTTCGTATATCGACACCCACGGCGCGGATCGCAGAACGGTCTTATATTACAGGGCATCTACTGATGTCGTGTACGAGTATATTGAAGTATTTACCGCATATATATGAATGTGTATGTACATAGTATAAGTAAATAAAGTCATGCGTGCCGCAGAAATAAGAACAGAAAATTCAAAATCAAAACGAACGATGTACAGATCATGAAAAACTGATTATAAATATAAGCTGACGATATCCGTTGGAAAATATTATCAATAAATTACGAATGATACTATAGCATCTGGTCAAATAAATTCGCCAAGTTGCGCGTTAGGAGAAAAAGAGAAAAGTAGAAAAAGCGGAAAACGGTTATGACAGAAGTAAGACGAAGCGAAAAGGAACGTGAGAAGCTGTAGAAGAAAAACATGGAGTAGAAAATTCTATTTCTGAATCTGGAAATTTAGGGTGTCGTTGCACCGACGCGACGCGGCGCGGCGTTCTGCAGTTGGTGTTGGTATCAACGGTGCAAGCATGCATAGTCCGTTTCATAGGTATATATGCACCTCTCAGCTACATTCAGACAACTACGAATATATCTATGTATATTCGCGTGCGAGAGAAAAGAGGCAATTATGTATCAGGAGAAGTATAGTATAGTATAGCTAATGATACTGTATATACGTAGTACGTAAAATTTCACTCACACACGTCAGACCGTTGCAGTCTCGGACATGGGAGGAGTGTGGCTCGACTTGCTCACGGGTTATTTTATCGCCGGTATAAATTTAATAACAACAACAACATTTGCAACTACGAAAGAAGAACAAAGCGATCCTCGTACATACGTGAACATGTTGTATATTCTCGTACGTAAAGTGTGTGTGGGATCTCAGTCTGGGACAGGTCAGTGACAACGGAAGGTCAGAATCTGTACACGAGAACCGCCGTAAGAAGAGCGGAGAATTGAAAAACAGAACGAAAAGAGGGGACCAGAAATAAATTAGAATGATCGCTATGATATTCTTGGACACCGAATCAATTGTCCACGAAAAAACTACACCGGCCCTAGCGCTGCTCTCCTCGATCGAACTCCAAATTCTGCGCAATATCTCGCCGTCAGCCCATTTTCGTGACTTTTCCTTTCAGCCAAATGGCGAATTTTCACAGGATTTTCGGTTCCGGTTCCGATTCCGAACACAGGGACGATTTGTTTTTCACTAGTTCAATCCGCGCGTGCCCGCGGAGCTCTTCGTTTGAGCGTGTGGAGCGCGTCACCATTCCATCGGAGGTGCCGTTAAAGAGCTATTGTGAGCAATTGATTGATGAATGCATTGTTACCACCACGAAAATGCGATTCGCAGCTACTTCCAATGAACGACACAACCGATCGATCGGAATGGAACCTCGGGTTATGATGCGGCATTTCGGCAGTAAGTGCGGACCGAATGTGTATTTCATATCTTCCATATTTCGAGAAAATTGAAAGCTCTTCGAAAGCCTCTAAACGGTCGGTTGGTGTACCTGGAGAGTACCTTGCATCCTGCATTTGAAAATCTCAAAAGTAGAGGATCACTCCTGGTCTTTTTTATACAATTTTCGAGCCTAGGGTGCTGGGTGAGATTCTGTTAGTCTTCAAGCAGCACCATCAACTTCTAAGTAGGTTCTAGACATGATCCCCAATTTCCAAAACAAACACAAAGAGAGACCGCCACAGAATTGTAATTTTTCACTACATCTCACCAATTATCCACATATTTCCTCATACATAACCTATACCTGCATATTTTTCTGGAGGGATATTCATCGATCATCAATTAATCATTACGAACGTGACAAAGGTGCGGAATGAATAAATGAATGTATTGGCCCCTAGGTTATAGGGAGGTACTGCATACTCACAGCAGACGCTGGCAAGGGATAATAATAAATTCTGATTGCATAACTGCAGCACCAGCACCAGCACTAGCACCACCAGCCAGTGGGCAGTAGTAGAAGTGGCGATAGCCAGCCAGCCAGCCAGCCAGACGGTAGACGGAGTGTGCAGGTTCTTTGTTATCGAACTTCTTGGTGCAGAGCACGTATACATTATAGCATTTATGCATTATACCTATGCACTGGTACTATAGCTCTACCTATATAGGTATAAACAATGAACGAATGCATGCAGCATTGCATTGCATAGTCGTGTATGCCTATAAGGCGTTGTTTGCAAAGATATATAAATAATAATTAACCATTCAATCTTCATCCTCTGCACGCGCTAGCACACATCGAAATATGCAAATATGAAAAGTTATAAATAATAATAGTCTGCTGGTGCAGGCACCGCGAACGGGTGATTGTCTGCGAAGTATGAATCCAGGTTTGGGGTTTGCGGATCATCCCTGTGCCGCCGATTTCCTTACAACCTTTGGGATTCTTTATTTCGAGTGTCGAGGCGCCCGAAAAATTGTTATTTCCGTTAATTTTTAGAAATTATTCATCATCATTCATCATTTTTCTGAATTACCTAAATATTTTCGCAAATCCAATTTCTCGAACAGTTTCATAACGGTCAAAAATTAATCGAACAACAATGTGCTTTTGGCCGTCGAACAAAGGATCGCAGAGGATGGAAAACAAAATAGTGAATTGCGGGACCCTGGAGCAGGTTAACATTCGTTAAAATCAACCATATATCATTTAGCAAGCAGCTTGCAGCAGCAGCAGCAGCAGCAACAGCAGCAGTACGTTGCATTGGTCAGTTGCATGCTGGTTGCTGTTTGGCGTTAAATTTGTCTTGCGCATAGCGGGCATCGGGACATTACTACTCGTTCGACCTTGATCGCCGTTGTACATTATACCAGACCGCTGTTTGCGCATGCATCAGAGCATTGCACCTTCTTCTATGTACATACATACATACGCACATAGATACATACATGCGTGAATGCATACATAAGTGTAGGTCGGCATATGAGCCGCGTTCCGCAGTTCATGCCGTATGTACAATATTTTTCGTTTATTATTGAGCAAGAAATTTTTGACGATTTATTTTCAAACTATATTCTCTTTTTACTTTTTATATTTCTCTTTTCTGCCATTCGTTTTGGCAATTTCGTCCCATTCGGAATTATTCTCGGAATTCTGACAATAATACTACTTGACAATAATAATAATTGTCGGGGGGCGCGCGGGCTATGAAAGACAATTTTGTTCGGAATTTCAAAAACAACAGTACGATGAATAAAAATGTCGAAAATTTGTTCGATCGAGGAAAAGAATTGTTTTTCAACATTATATCGTTGTATTATATTTAGCTGTGTTCTGTTTTTTTCTTCCGTTCCTCTATTCTTTTCTAATTTCTAGCCTCTGGAATCGTTTTAAACCGTTTTTAATGATCATTGTCCTCATATCCATTAATGATTTTTAACATTTTTCTTTCCTTCAAATGATACACCAGCTTAATGTAACATAATCGAACGAGTTGTAACAGCACGGTACGATATATTTCTTAACGATAGTATTATCATGTATTATACTCGTATACATTTCTCGGCATGCAATATATATAATATATAATATATACATATATATATATATATATTAATTATACGATTATCGAATATAATTGTTACAAGGAAAGATGTTGTTGAGGAGAAAAAAAGAAAGAAAGTAAATAAAGAAGAATATGTATCATGTATGATCATTAATGGATAATGGTAATAATGATAATAATAATAATAATAATAATAATAATAATAATAATAATAATAACGATAATGAGAAGACATAAATTATTAATGATTATTCCGCTCATTCATTTCCGAAGACGCGTACCTACACAAATACGTATGTCGTTATTACCACACAGCCAGCGTCCGGGAAAAAGCATACGTTGGTTTACGGTATATATAATATGTACACAGTATATATAATATGAACTGCAGGATTGCAGACGAGAGATACAAAGAAAAAAAAAAAAAAAAACAGAAGAAAACGCAAAAAGAAAAACGTAATATAAAAATAAGAATGAGAAAAAGGAGAAGGAGAAGAAGAAGAAGAAGAAGAAAATGATGAAGAAAAAAGAAAGATTGAAAAAAATATGTGTGTGTGTGTATTTTTATACCGACGTGCAGGAGAAACGAGAGAAATAGCAGGAGGCGAAAGAGAGAGAGAGAAAGAGAGAGAGAGAGAGAGAGAGAGAGAGAGAGAGAGAGAGAGAGAGAGAGAGAGAGAGAGAAGAGGAGGAGAAAATCGCCCTTGTACAGTTTCCTAACCCTGAAACACGGTCGTTGTTCTCATCCTCGGAGAACGACGAACGAACCCGCACCACCTCGAACCTCTACAACATCTTTGTTCGACGACGATAGATAGATGTACATAAGTCCTAAGTATGGCGGGATGCGTCTTTGGAGGGAAAATAAAAGAAAGAAAATCAAAGGAAAAACCAAGAAAACACAAATTATTGTAGATATATAACGTAGACGAAATATATTGGATTAATTTTCCCTGTCATAAACGTATATCTATATATAATATCGTATTACAGGCTCATAGACTGTCTCTTTTTTTTCTCCTCTTTTCTCTTTTCTCTTTTCTCGAGTTGCCTGCATCGATCGGTTAAACTCTGCAGTTCTGCACTCTCTCTCCCTCTCTCGCATCTAGGGTGGGAGGATTAGATGACAGTCGAGAGGGGCGGAGGGGGAAGGGGGAACGGAGCTGCCGCAGCGTGTGTGTTAAACACATAACTATATTATACACTATGTAGTACATACGTATATGTAACAGCGGAGGAGACCTGTGCAAGGTTACTCGGTCACCGCCACCAGTTAACCCAACCTAACCTAAAACCGCCGCGGGCCGCGACCCTCATACACGTCGACAACGTCTCGTTGCGTTGCGTTGCGTTGCGTTGCGTTGCATTTCATTTCATTTCATTTCATTTAGTTTCTGCACCAGCATCGGCGCATCTGAAGATATCTATAAACTGAAACGTTGTTTTCATTATTTGATTGAACCGCGCCTGCTGCTGGCGCTGGCGCTGCTGCTGCTACGGCATTTTTTCGAATTTTGTTGCATTCCTAAAAATTAAATATAATACGAAGAGGAAGAAGAGTAACAAAAATAGGCGAAAGAATCTTGAAAAAGCAAATGGCGTGGAGTCCGGTGGAAGCATTCTGTTAATATACGGTAATATTTAGCTACAGTGCCATCCGTTATCAGTTTTTCTTTGGAGTTTGCTGCGTCTGAATACCCGTGAACAACGACCGAGACCAAAATCTAAGACAACAAGAGACTCGCCATCTTGTAAAAAAAGACGAATAGCATGTGTTAGTCTCCGGAGTTTGCACAGACACTGATTTAGGAAAAACTTTAACGGCCGTGTGTTGGGCGCCAGGCGCTGATCACGGCAACGAGTATTCAAACGCAGCTAACTTTTGCAACGAAAAACCATTAATGAACAGCACTGTACACGACACATACCGTACACTATGTTATGTATACGTATTACCTCTGTAGCTATCAGCTACTGTCGACTATAAGGAATGTAGGATGATGCAACTAGTTACTTATAGTATAGCCTTCTTCTGTGTCTTATTCTATTTCTTCTACTTCTACTTCTACTTCTACTTCTACTTCTACTTCTACTTCTACTTCTACTTCTACTTCTCATTCTTCTCGTGTCAGAGATTACGGTTATACTATAGCTTAGGCCTAATATAACTGCGGGTCTAGTGCAGTTGAGCCGGTGCACAAAAAAGAGTCTCTATTCATTCAGTCGATACATCCATTATAGCTACATCGTTTTTGCTCAACTGCTGTAGATTTTACTCCAAACAAGCGCTATCCATATATTCACCACTGAAAATGTAAATTTAAGATTTTTTTCCGCGTGTCTTTTCCATTTGTTCATTACTAGAAAATTTGCATTCTTTTCTTCCAATTCTATGGAATCCATGAATTTATAATTTTAGTTTCGCCTCATTTTTACGATATCATATTTTTTGGTTTGCAAACTAGATTTCGTCTCGGAATGACGTAACATTGTATTTTCCGTGAAGCTTGCACGAGTTCTTTCGGAAAAAGAGGATAAGGCACGAGACAAGAAATTTGTGGAAAAAATCGACCCGATAATTCCTGTCATACGATGGACAAAATTAGAAAGAGCTGCGATGAGAATTCTAGGATTCTGTAATAATAACAAAGAATTTCGAAAAGTGTGGTGAATCATGAAAATTCGCAGAGTCTCGAGAATCGTTGGACGAAAATCAATCTTATAAGCTTCATTCCCATTGCAATTCCCATTGCAGGGGTAGTGCGTACACCTAGCGTGCACATTTGTGTTATATCAGGGGCGGCGGCCGGTTGTTAAACTCTTCTGTCGTGCAGCCGCCGAATGGAGTGAGGCGGGGGAGGGCGAGGGCGACGGCGAGGGCGAGGGCGAGGGCGAGGGCGGAGTAGAGGTAGAGGTAGTAGAGGTTGATGTAGAGGGAGAGTCTGACTGTGGGGGACAATCGGAGGGAGTCAGTCGGGCGGACGCCCTTGAGCGACGGCCAATGCACCGGCGGAGGTTCAAGGCAGAGCGACGAGACGCGGCGCGGCGCGGCGCGGCGACGACGGCTGGCCTCGCGCCGATGTCGCCCTCTTTAAACCCCCCACTTCGGCCCCGAAGTCGGAGCAGCCCGCGTCCGTTCGCCGTTGACTGAATCCCTCCCCCTTGAGAACGTACGAAACGACATACTATCATACATTTCGTCTATTTTTTCTCCTATTTTCTTGCCAATTTTCATTGTTCACTCATTTTTTGTTCTTGTAGTCATTTTTTTTCTTTCCGGCGGAATATAATTATTCACGTTTTTCAAATTTTTCCAAAATCTACCTCAAAGGCATTTTGGTGACAACTTTGTTGGAAACGTGCTCTTCTTCTGTTTTCTTGTCATAATTTCTATATTTTTAAAAGATCCCACACCGAAGTCGGAAAAGTTTAATCCTTTTTCTTCTCCAGCTTCTTCTTCTTCTTCTTCTTCTTCTCCTTCTTCTTCTTCTTCTTCTCCTCCCTCTTCTTCGGATGATGTGGTCGATGAGTCCTTTGTTGAGTTTATAGTTTGAGAGATTCGTCATTGAAATTTTTAGAATTCGTTTCTGCAGAAGAGTAGGAGCCACAGCAGCAGCAACGAGCGAGCAAACGCACGAATGAACGGACGCTGCACGTTCAACGTCCGGTTTATGAGTCAGAATTGAGAAGTTAGTTTAGTGTTTCGTTTAACCCGCCGCAGCTCGTTGCAACGTGCAGAGTGCAGCGTGCAACGTTCACCTCGCAACGACGAGATACCCGGGCGGGCTGCATTTTTGGCTTGCTAATCCCGAAATATCACGCTCTCTAAGAAGAAAAAGAAAGAAAACAAGATTTTCAACTGCAGCCAGCCAGCGATATCCATGTGCTGATGCACGATGCTTCTAGAACGAATTTAACTTTCAACGCGATTCGGAGTTTTCGCCGCGGTATTTTATCGCCAAGAAAGATTCGTGTTGAAGAAAATAGAAAATAGAAAAAATAAACCCGAAACCGAACGAAAAAAACTCCAGTAGTTATCTTAGAAGTCGAGTATACCAGATCCAAAGAATGTGTTGGACGCGAAGTTGATTTTTTTCCTCCCACTGAAATCTGAAAGCTTTGCCGCGTCACAGTTTCTTTTCGCCGCCCAACGATTAAAGTATGAATGAAATTGAACGCAGTACGTATTATAATTATGTGCTAATTAAAAGAAAAGTTATAATCGCCAAATTATATGATTCATGACGAAATAATATTACCTAATCATCATACGCTGCAATATCAAACCCTGCAACGTGACAGACTGCATTATGCCGAAAGGTATAATCTTCTCTTTTTCCTCCTCCTCCTCCTCCTCCTTCTCTTATCTTGTATAATATAGGTCAAATAAAGAACGAGATGAAGAAGAATTGTTGCATTGCTAAATTCATTGTCCTAAATTATTCGCCCAAGTACGAATGCAATTGATGCGGTACTCTTACAACATCGAGATGGACAATCTGGACGCTGCATTGCCCGACGGTCATAATAATTCCCGTGGTAGGAAACATTGTATATTGTACAATATGTGAAAAAATTCAGGTCATCACGATCGCCACCGTGTTATATAATAATCGTAAACGATGACTACTCCCGAACAATGTTGAAGACGGCTGACCACCCAGTGGGGAAATTTGTTACCGTCAAGTGGCTTCCGGTAAATCAAAGATTTCTGTATTGTTGATATATTTATTGTTATTCATATTTTCCCGTTAAGCTAGCCGTCTTCGATATTATTCGGCCAACGTCACGAAGCCTCGAAAATGAGGTTAAAAAAATCAAACGATATTGTTCTCTTCTCAAATTTGTGATTATTCATCCTACTCGTCGGTCTTTGCTGTAGACGATTACGAATAGTATAATATACCACGAAGCTGTTATAAAATATAATCACCGAAAGCGCCATATTGTTGCATTGTAATATTTCGCTCTTTGATCGTACTACATATATATAGTTAATACTGTATCTACTCATTGCAGAGAGTATTATATTATAAATAAGAGAGATCAGGGAGGGTATCATCTCTCGATTAGTTTGTAAGCCAGGGTCACGCAACTGGTTAAACGATATTTGTAATATGAATAACTATTATTAATAACAATATCGATAACATAAATATCTCAATGTTATGAAGAGCATTCATGTCCAAACTCGTAACGGCAACAATTTATTACTCTCGGAGTGTCAAAGATAATAACGCTGAGAAAAAAACGAAAATAGTGGATAGAACAAAAAAAAATTAATCAAAAATCAAAAACCGCGATAATGTCATATTTTTATTCGGAATTCATAATTGAAATTCTTAGCAAATTATGATATTGCTGTAATTTTCATTATACGCGTTCACATTTTATCAAAATTTATCGCCTTTTATTCGATCGCGATAAATTCACCGCATTGCACCGCATGTAATTTATATAATTGCATGGAGATAAAATAAAAATTATTGCGTTACTCGAATCAAGTGACAAGGACACGAAGAAGGAGGGGGAAGAAGAAACAAATTCTGTATATAACATAATTACACGTAATACATAATACTGCATACATTTGCAGTTGTCGGTGGTCATGGTGGACCAAATAATAATCCCACCCAATTATCACATCGATCCATTTGACTGAATCAACTTTGAAACAAAACGAAAGAAAAGAAGCAAGCAAAGAAAATTACAAAACGCAGACAAAACATAACCGAAATATCAACAAACTTATATATAAAGCATGCACGTATCGCAATATGCAAATGAAACGAATGCGATTGTAATAATCTAGAGTATGACAGTTTCAAGCCTCAAGCTCCGAAGCTTTGCATCGTCTGTTTTATCTTCATGTTATTTTTTTATTCATTTTTTGTCGCTTACTAACTTTGCTGCGCCTACCGCTGCAGTTACGCAATTTAGTGATAAAAGTAAAGAAAGGAAAAAAATGAAGAAAGAAAGAGAAAAAAGAAAAAGAAAAAGAAAAAAAAGAAAACAAAAGAAAAAAGAAAACGTCAATATAACGCATCGCTACAATGCGGTAGATAAATGCATTCCCAGGAATCTCTTCTTTTTTTCTTTCCACGCAAACATAACACACGTATACTGCATTAATATTTCGATAATGCAATGCAGTGAATTTATTATGATAATTATCATTATAATACATGTCTCTGCATTTCATTTCTCATTGCAGTTATATTGACAATATACTATACATAAAATTATAAAACCTACACGTATTATTATCCTCTCGTGTTTTCCTACGATATTTCACTTGTTAATAATAACAATTTTGTTTGTTTACTCGTCGTTACCTTATAGTTGTTTGTTTCGGTCGTTCGTTCGTTTGTTAATTATGTATGAAATCTCGTTCTATCTGTTACATACGTACCCTAACCTATGCACGAGAGCGAGGAAAAATAGAAGGAGAAGAAAAATAAGAAGAGTTGCTCTTATTATTGCACGCAGTGATTCTTCAGCTTCTTCTTCTCCTCCTTCGTGGTCTTCGGCTACTCCTACTTCTTAGCTCACAGATAAAGCATATATAAATACGTGCTTGTATATAAAACATGAGATCACACACAATATAATAATTAAGTGCATAAGGTCTCTCCTACTCTCTACCATCTCCTCCTCCTTATCCTCCTCCTCTGTATCTTCATCCTCCTGTTGCTGTTGCTGCTGCAACTGAAACATCGACCATTCAACTCCAAAAGCCCAAGGTCACCTTAACCCTCGCGACTATACCACCGCAACACGTGATGACGAAAGAAGACCGAGGAGAAGGAGGAGAAGGAGAAGAAGAAGAAGAAGAAGAAGAAGAAGAAGAAGAAGAAGAAGAAGAAGAAGAAGAAAAAGAAAAAGACGAGGGAGGAGGAGGAGGAGGAGGAGGTGAAGCTCTAGTCGCTCTTTCCGCAGCCCACTTGCCCCTGCGCAAAGTGCAGCCTTATTTCTCTTTATTCGAGCCAATGAAACACAGACAGAGATACCTACCGACGATCAACCTACCTACCTACATATGTGACAGCTTCTTCATTTTTTTGATTTTGAAAATAACCGACTAGAGAGCCTCATCTGTCTCTAAAAATACCAAACTTTTATCATACTTCTGGCATGGACGAATTGAGTAACAGAAACGGAAGGAAAATAAAGACTCTAGAGTAATAGAAGATAGTTTCCTTTACATCTTCTGCCTTTTCCGGTACTTACTCGAAACCCTGATGCAGATAGAATACGGGATATGGAATATAGAATATGGTATACTGGGGCGCCTGCCGGTCAAAACTGCATCGCGAAACTACTGTGACTGGTCGTTTTACAGCTCTTAACATAGAGAAGAGCAAGAGTGAGAGAGTGATGAGTCATTGACTCCGAATCGGCTTGGCCTTCGGGAGCGACTAATGTTAGTCAGGGTATCGAAGATTAGCGATAAGCGGGTTATGAAGAAGTAGATAACCGGAGAAAGAGAGAGAGAAAAGAAGTGAGATAATCGAAGGAAAAGCAGCAACGAAGGATAAAGACTCGAGTTGAAGAATGGTTGAAAAAAATGTACAATTTTTCGTATTCTTTGAACTTCAATTTACATGGATTCATCGATTCTGATATCCCCGTTGTAACAGTCACCCGGATGTTCGCGAATTACGAAATACCAGCGCGCGTTTCATGATTAATCATGGGAATGCAATCGGGAAGGAGACGGTCATGTGAAGGGAAGGGGAGAATTATGACAAGTATAAGATACAAGACAGAGGTTTTCCGGAAACAGAAAACCACCGCACTTTTCCTCATTTCAAACAGAACGAATCAGCATCATATCATTTTGTGTGTAACAGGAGAGAATAAAAAATGGAAAAATAAAAAATAAGAAAAAACGATTTTCTTTCATAAATATCTTGCGTACATTATTAAGAGACATAATTGGCCGTTCGTCACGAATTTGCCTCGTGATCGTAACCTACGCACATACATACCGCGAGATTATGGTGGAAGTTTACAGAACAGAATCTCCCATGAAATGATAGGTGCCAACTATCATTTGTCTACCATGCAAATAACATTGTAAACAGATGATAGTTGGCACCTATCATTTCCCGCTCGATTCTGTTCTGTAAACTTTCACCCTCGTTAAATTAAACAAAAGACAAATACCGTTGGCAGAGAAATGCGGCGGGGGCGCCGCGCGGGCTCTGTGATTGGCCAGTTCACTGAATATCTCCCTGTTCGTAAACCGGATTCGTCTTTTGTGTGAAATTTCGTGCAACTTCGAGTGCTTACGATCCAACACCCTCGGTGTGCTATATTGCATACATGTATACTCTTGAGTGGCTCGACTCCCCTTTTCAATTTCTCTGTACTGTTCTCCCCTTACTTCCCTCTGCGTGGGAGTATCTCGTGGCGATGTAATATGTATCAAAGGGGAATGGAGGAAAAAAGGAGGAGGAGGAGGAGAAGACGAAGAAGAAGAAGAAGAAGAAGAAGAAGAAGAAACAGAGAGATAGAACATAAAGGACGAAATGACCCATCGAGAACGGAGTGCAGTGAAGTGCAGTCGGACGTTATAGGTTAGGTTAGAGAAAAGAGAAGAGAAGAGAAGAGTGAGAAGAGGGAAGAAGAGGAGAGGGGGTGATAGTCGGAGGATGAGGAGGAGCAGGAGGAGGAGGAGGAGCAGAAACTGCAGCGGCAACGATGCAATTAGGCGAGTTATGCGGAATGACGTCACACCTTCGAGCTGGGGTAATCGTGCCAAGTCAAGGACAGAGATCGTCCAAGGCCCTCCTCTATACCTCCCCTCCGCCCTTCTCGTTTCTCGCATCTCCCATCTCCCATCTCCGTACACCCTCTTATTCGCTTTTAGCGCCGCACTGCACCGCACGCAGCGTTGGTGATGCTGCACCGGTTCCTCCTGAAGGGGATACATACCTCCATATACGTATACGTATGTATATTCTATATGTTGCACCGGCAGAGTATGTACTCAAGTATAAGGCGTGTATCGAAAACTGGATTTTCGCTGCAGCCTTTGTTCCAAGATCCAAACCTAACCCACCTCCTCTTCCTCCCCCGCTTTAGGTTAACATACGTAATAGACCTAATTCCGCCGTCATAATATTGTCTAGGTACATGTTTGAAATTGTTCTTTATGGAATTGCATCGGTTTCCAGCGGTGCAGTGCGGTGCAGCGGTATTAACGTATTTTCGGAAAGTTCAATTCACGTATAATGTTTAGGAATTCAGATTCCTCCCCGTTCTTTTCATCCTCCTTCTTTCGGGATTATTTTCGGTACAAAGAGAGAAATGAATTACTTCCAGACGCCGAAATTCGCCGATTCTATTAATAAGATTGTGAACAAAGCTCATGCAGAGGCTGAAAACGCTCTATTTCTCTCTCTCGCTCTTTCTGTTTCTCCACAACTGCAGCGGGGAAAAGTCTGGTGTACAGCAGTAGCACTGTAAGTAGGCATACATAATGTATATACATACGTATGCACCCATATTTCTGCATGGCGGTATCTACCTATAACCTTAAACGACGACCGACTACTGCATCACCAGCACCACCACCAGCACCAGCAGCACACATTCAAGCACATCATACTGCACGCTGCAAGAGAGGGAGAGACGGATAGAAAGACAGAGCGAAAGAGAGAGAGAGAGAGAGAGAGAGATAGAGGGAAAGGGAAAGAGTGAGTGAGTAGGCCATTCAACTTGTTATTTCTGTAACGTCTTATCGCCCCGCTGTTGTTGGCGTGCGGTGCAGTACGTATTCCACTGCACTACTACACCACGCTGCGCACTAATACGCGATACCTATACGTGGTTTATTTGTAAAGAAATATATGTATACTCTCTTCTTCCTTTCTCTCCTATTTTCTTTTCTCCTTTCCCTTATACTGCTCATAGTTTCTTCGATTTTGTTCGAAATAACGATTGTTATAACACTGAGCCATGTAGCAGTTGATCATCTTTCTTTCCAACTAGCAAGCCTATAATGTACGTACTATGCATCATGAGTTTGTAAGTATTATAATAAGTATGATGGATCAAAGTTATGTTATATTATGTTAATAATTGCGGTAAAAGTTCTGTATCTCATATATTAACATGCGGTTATAAAAAGGCTTTTATCCGGGTGCAAATTATCCCGATCAGCACACACGCGAACGAATCTGCGTATACGTGCAACGTGTAAAGGTTCGTTCATACGACCGCGACGCACAGTACCACTCTATAGATATACGTATAGGCGTGCAACTGCAGCATGCAGCCGCAGCATACGTGACGTCATAGCGGATCGCAATTCCAGTCAAGGACGACCTTGAGCCGCGCGTTGTACTTGTACTGCTGGGATCAGACTGAAGTACAAGTACTATACTTACCTGCATGCGTATATATACCTATAGTAGATACATTATATTATAGTGTAGGTACACCGTCTGCACCTACCTTCAGCATCTCAAACGACGATTTGTAAGGGGCCAGGACTATGGCTCTCTGTTGCAGAAATTATATTTCATTTCATTTTATGTCATTTTCTAGTCATTTCAAGGGCCCCGCCCACGTCAAGTTCGACGTTCGTTCGATTGTCTTGATATTCACAATCGATATGCAATTATGCAGTTATATTATACCATTCTTTGTGCACAGTCAGCATTGCATATAACGCTTGAGACAAAGGAAATCAAGAAGGAGAGAAAGGAGGAGAAGGAGAAGAAGAAAAGGAAGAAGGGAAAAAAATAATAATTTGCGAAAAATGAAAAAAAACGGGGAAAGGAAAAATTGGATATAGTTATCAAAATATGTATAGGCTGGGCGTACACGAAGAAATGATTTCTACAATTTCTCTCATCCGTTTTCTCTCCTACTTTGTTCGTGACGTTAACGCCGGACCGATATAACGATGATTTTGTACCGTCAACAAAATTGTTAATTTCTTACCTCAATTTTTCTCATCCTCCTCTATCTTCTTCGCCATTGATCCCACGTGTGTTTTCATTCCGATCATATTCCCACCAGTCTTACAATTTCAGGTTTCAATTGCATCTAACTTCGACCGATGATCGGTGGAATCCGGTATAAATTCCCACTAGCCGGGCGAATCGGATCGAACCTCGGATCCTAATAAAACACAAATCAAAAAAATATTGACAAAATTATGCATATCGGACTGGAAATCATCATTATCGCGATTATCATATCGCGATGAATTGACGCAAAGAGAAGAATAAAAATCGAATAAATATATATATGTACCTACAATGTGAAGAATTCAATTGTAAAATTATGATACCGTATGTAGTAGTACATATATATACATACATACGTAGGTATATAACATTATATACTGAAGCTATAAGATCGAGATCGATATTATACCTATGTATACACGATTATAAGGAAATCGAAGATCAGGCAGATGCAGCTGAGTGAAATTATATAATATACTACATGCAGTATAATTTATCTATAGATACATATGTATAATATACAAATAGGTATATACACGACATTTGATTACTATGTAATACCCGTACCTACGTATAGAATGTACAGGTTATAAAAATATAACATATTATAGCACATTGGCTTTGTCTCAATTATATGTATACACATGTACCTATGTGCGTATATCTGCCTATATTAAAGACGCAATAATTTATTGCGTAACTTTCATATTGCGCAACGTTATAGTCAGATTTCAGGTAGCTTATACATATTTATAAGTATGTACAAGGATGTAATGTCATTCCGTATTTTGTAGTTTTTCGCTTTTCGTTCTTTTTTCTCTGTTTTCGGGTTTTTCTTCTTTTTTTTTTTTGTGTGTTCCTGTTTCACTTTTCCCCACAATTTATGTTTCTCTCTATTTCTATAAAACTGCACGCAACGCGACGTGTGCAGCGTATACGGTGCGCGCGACAAATGAATCACCAAATATGTATAAAAATTCTGATTCACGAACGGAAAAATTAAACTAAACATGATTAAAAAGACCGAAACCAAGAAGAAACCAAGAAAAACACGCAAGGAAAAGGAATAAGTATATAAATACGTAACCACACAATTATGGCTGGCAAATTCTTCGGAATTATAGGTGACGAATCGACGATCTCCTCATCGATTTTCAGCATGTATGTAATACAATAAATTGTCGATAGGTATATATTTTGTATAAGCAAGTGAGCGGTAGATGCTATGATGAAATGATGATTTCATCGATCGGATCGAACTCCAATTATCCCGAATAAACTGTCGCTTGGATTTTTCTATTTGTTTGTTTGTTCAATACAGTTTATACCGATTCGTGTGGGGATCGGAATCCAGGGTCCGAAATAACTATTTCTTCTTCTCCCATGGAGGAGAAGGTTCTTCTTTTCTTATTATTTTTGTTCGATTGTTTGTTTTTCTCTTCAAATTTTCTCTGCTTTATTTCTCATTCTAACTCCACGATGCTCACTCAGAATCCGAGATCATGTCCTACTGGTCTACTCTCTCTCGATCACGGTATACGTAACTCCTGTTCATTATCGGTTTCGCTCTGAAGTTAGCTACGCTTGTGGTAAGATGCTCCGAGGGTAAGGCAGGGACCAATCAGCGCGTCGTATTTCCCAATTTATTCAAATACCCCGCGCTGATTGGTCTCTGCGTTACCCTCCGAGCAACTTACCGCAACCGTAGCCAACTTCAGAGCGAAACCATTAATGAACAGGAGTGTACATACGTATGCGTAGAAAACACTTTTTGACGAATTGACCGGGTGGCTAAAAGCGCTGCGGTGCAAGTCGATCAGTAAGACAGCAGTAACATACATACATGTACACGAGAGAATCAGAATACGAAGAAGAAGAATAAAATTGTACTACTACATGGCTAACTAGCTAACTGCTAACTGCTTCTGCTGCTGGTACTGCTGCTGCTGGCTGCTTAATGCAGCTTGAAGAAGTCGTCGTCTAATTTTATTGTTACGTAAATACACTATAAGGCATTACACGCATGCAAGACATAAAAGGATACAGAATGCGTAGACGTCGACAGTCGGCGGTCGACGTGTCCTGCTGCCTGCTTGCCTGCCTGCTCGCCTTCCTTCCCTTTACCTTCCTTCGTTAGGTAGCTATTTTAAACTTGATGCTTGTCTCGGAACTCAGAACTGTTACCACGAGCCTTATACTCGCTTCCTATTGCTGTGCCTACTCATTCGCTTTGATTCCCTTCCATACCGTTCCGTTCCATTCCATTCCATTCCATTCCATTCTATTCTATTCTATTCTGTTCCATTCGACTGACGCACCACTCGTTTCGGGCGAGTCAAATGACGCTTGTTATTATATGCTACAATATTTTGATGGAAAATACTAGCGATATTGCACGTACGTGTGTACGTATGTACGTTGATACTCGTATGAATATTGTATTATTCGTTTTTTAATAGAAAACTATGACAATTTGGATATTCCGGATAACAATAACAATCGTCACGATGACAATAGCCAAATTTTCGGAAGAGTATAACTGGCATATGAAACAAGGAAGGAAAGAGCAGCTCGGGATTTTCCATTTTCGAAATTACCTATTCTACGAAGTCTACGTATTCGCAAAACTGTACTCTCATGGCCACCGTCGAAAAAGTTTGTACCTATCTCTGATTCGTCCAACGTCTAATTAAAACGACAATGAACGCAGAAGATGTCAGAAAAAGACGCCTGAAGCGTCTCCCACCAATTCCCGTCTAAAAATATTTTTTTGCAACAATTGTTTTCATGAGGCACCTACCAAAAAATCGACCAACAGTTCTTCTTTTTCTCATTCTCGAATGCATGCATCCGAGAAAATTGTTCAAGCATACGATACAAATTTGGCTGCATGCGCGCACATGAGAAAGATTCTTTTTCTCGCAACTATAGCGTAAGTACGTATATATACATGCATACGTGTATACGTATATTTAAAACGCGAAGCATTGTTTTATCTTCTAATTATATACGATCGAGGACAAAGTTGCAATTATCTTGAGCATCGCACATGCTCTAGGTCCAGGTATGGCGTAGGTTGATATACATATTTAAATAATTGGCAAAGTGCAGCATCAACACGTGGCACGTGTGGACATAAATAAACAAATAAATAAACAAATAAATAACAAGCTGTCTGACGACATCGACTAGGAGAATGTAGAGGTGTATACCTATATAAACTCGAGCGGTGCATACGAGTATATAAGACGTAGCGTACATATATATACCTAGATATACATACAAGTTTGTTTCGAAAACTTGATATTTTTCCAAAGACGCATATTAAATGACGTAAGATCGCAGTGATTCCATTCTTTCTTGCTTTCATCACTATTTCTTTTTCTTACATTATTTCCAAAATAATGAGCAACCGCGAAGAAGAATGATACACGAAATGATACGTAAAAGGAATACGTATAATACATCGTGAAATGAATATTGAGTCACAGCAATGATACATAATATTATATGTATAATTATGATATACCTATATGCAAAGACGTTCAAGTCATTATGGTTGGTACAATGAAAGCGTATTATATATGTGTATAGATCGTACCTACTATGTGAAAATGTTTGCATCAGATAATGCAATACCGCAGATTGCACGCGCCAGCATACATGCGGCAGCGACGACAAAACGTCGAGTGTCCACCGCGAGTCCTCTCCTCGTTCACGAGGAAGTGACAAAGACTATGTGTTTGTACACGCGTACGTACGTATATACATATGTAGCGTGTTGAATGGCTAGGGCATTGAAAGTTGGCTGAAATTTCAAACAAAAGAAGAATACGGTTTGTTGCTTCGTCTCAAGGTTTTGAGATGAACACGTTTTTTCACTTGGAATTTTCTCAATTCCAATTTCTCGGCGAAAGCACAGGCCGATTGATACGAAATCGGTATCAGCGACGAAGGAAGAGGGAACGGAGGACGAATGGCGCTGTTCGATTTTCGAAAATCGGAAGAAAGTTGAACGAATTATAACTGTCGACGAATCCAGCCTGTAAAACTTTTTTTCGATTTTGAAAATCGCACGGCGTAATGCCCTTCTTTCTCTCTCTCATTATCGCCGATATCAATTTCGTACGAATTAGATGTACCTATATTTGCCGAGAAACTAAGTTGCGAATAACGTGTCTCATTTCACCGCAAAACCCGTCTTACGTGGTACTTTTATTCGTAATTACGAGGCACCTGGATATACCGGACTAAACTGCGGTTGATAATAATTGACAATAATCGTCGTACGGTAACTCTGTAATTTCATAATATGCAGCTCACCGCGGATGATTAACGATTGTTTAAGAACGAAGAAAGAGCGAGAGATAGAGAGAGAGAGAGAGAGAGAACGAGAAAGAAAAAAGATCGGATAACAACGAACGAGAAAGAAAAACCCTCGACTATGCATGTCCCTCTATGTATATACATACAAGTGTATACATAAGTATGTAACACGCGATGTGATGTACGATATCGCTCTACAAGGTGAATTATAGATAGATATACCTACTCACACAGGTGTACCTTGAGAAATGATAAATATTGAGGTTATTTGATTATTGAACACGAAACCCTCGCTCGTGCGTTCTCGCTATCTATGTTGTCAGTTTTAAACATAAGTCATACAACTACATACGTTAATATTACCTGCACGCGCACCTCTCTCCACCCATGTATATACGTAAATCAACGTAAGTTGAACGGAAGATGATTCATTTTTCAACATCATACGTCACACACGTAACTATAATTATTATACCAATCGAACCACGTAATTATGCTAACAATGAAACGGACAAGGATGTCGCATGAAAATAGAAATTTGCCAATTAGGTGTACAGCTTTTTTTTTTACGTACAGGCAAGCACGCCGTGATGCTCGTAACTGCACATGTATTATCCCCGTCGCAAAAACAAACCAAAAAAATTCAACGAATGAACGAATGAATGAATGATGAATGAATGAATGAAAAAACCGCGATAATAACCGCAATGTGCGAAATTCCGTGCGATATTGCCAACTGCACAATGATAATCATCGCCTCGGCCCACCGTGGTTATATGTACAATATAGCGCATGTGGCGGGCCAACAAATTTTATTTGGTGCTCTTCGTCGTCCCTGTATACAGCGCATCGCACTCGGATGCACCCTCCTAATTGGATGTTTCCTGAAAAGCTGCCCAGACAGTTTGCGTCAACTATATCGTCCGCAATATCCTAATTAAAAAAGACCGTGCAAATTATGTCGGTATACAGTTGAAATCAATAACTTTTACTTTTTCTCTCTCTCTCCCTTTCTCTCTTTCTTCCATGATGTCCAGTTTGATATCGAAATTCAAAACTCCATGAGAGACGAAGGTTCCCATTATTGAAGATCGACTTCGAGTAAACGATTACAAACACGGAAAAAGAAACCGGTTATAGATTCAGAAATGGGAAAAAAAACGGATCATTCATTTTCGACGTGATTACAACTCCATGGCAGGCGCTGGTATCCCTGAACTTGAGCTCCGAGAACGCGCGAGGAATTGGTCACCACGCAAATCTTTTCAGACATCACTGATCTTTCGTACGCGAAGGCTGAAATTTTGAAAAGAATTCCCTCACAATCAGGCTTCCATGGTTCCAGAGTTTCCATGACCACCGGATTTTTTTTTCCTTTCTTGTTCTCTCTCTCTCTCTCTTGATTTTTCCACCTGTATCAGGCACAGCACTATACGTCTTATAATACGTCCACTGATGTTACATCTTCTTTTTTTCTCCTAGTTAAATGGAAAGCAGAAAGTCTCCGATGAAAGTGCTGTTACACTCCTACCGCTGTTGCTGGCGTTGCACATCGATCGCGTGCTGTGCACGCGGTTGCATTCATCTATATTCTGTGCTGCGGACCTGGTATAAGGTACCCGTACACATATTTACAATTTGATAATACACTCTCCGCCCCGTTACCGTTCTCACGACGATCGAAATTCCACCAACAATCGATCAATACAACGGGGAATTAAATGGACCGTAAACTAACCGGTTTTTCGTTGTTTTCGTCCGACTTGGAGGTTCTTTTATGGCTCTCAAAAATGTTGGAAAAATTGAGCCCACTGAAAATTTGAGTAACGACAATATCGCCTTGATAATTGTATAAACGTAGGTAGTACATTTTCGTCACTGTTACCGATGCTGCTGCCGCTAGCTCGCCCGTTTCTACTTATGTATGCCAATGCAATTATAGGCACAACAGTCGATTTGTGGTGAAGAAGTTGAAAGTTAGGGCACGAGTGATTTAAGAGTTAAACGTTAAGAGTTGGGTGAAGTTTGTGTTGATTCGAGTCGCTTAACTTCGAGAGGAGAAAGCGTATACAGGGCGTACCGTACATGGATTCTCACAGTTAGATCATTGCCCCTTCTGCAGCTGATGTTATCCTCGAGTACAAGTGCGGGGATATCCATACGTGACACCTACGAGGCATTATATACACTGTGAAACTTCATTTCTTATTGAATCTTATGCGTGCACGAACGACTTATCCTGCGGGGTCCGTCTCTCACGTAGATTATAGACATTTTTTTATTTATAGTTAGATGTAATATATAGAGGGTAATATTTTGCGGAGGTGCGTGGAGTATAAATAAATTCAAATATAGGTCAGAGCAAAGCGTGGTGTACCGACGCGGACGAAGCTGCGACGCACGCGGACGCGGCGACGACACCGCAAAGCGGTTTTCAATTGGGGCGAAACGGATGCAGGTAAGTATACCTACGCTATATCTGCGGCAAGTCGAACCAGTAAGAGCTGGAGCAACGGTAAAATTACCATCGAGTACCTTACTCGTGTATAATACGTATATATACGTAGTATATATCGCATGAATACATGTATGAAGAGTATAGATCAGTTGTACCCGTACAGGATGGAATAACGCGATATCCATACCCACGGGTACACAGATTTTGGATTCTTTCGAATTTAGATGATTGCCTGGTTATTAGATTTGGAGAAAAAATGCCATTTTCTTGCCGCTGTCTGAGCTGCCGGATCGGAAAATTGTGGGAAAAAATGTGTTCGAATATATATATAGAGCGATGAACGATATTTCAGAAAATCCATCAATCTTTTCCATTGGGTCATTTACGGATTTCTAATGTCAAGCACGTACATTCCACTTGTTCGTTGCGTTGTCCAAGGTTGAAGTCTTCCGCGATTTGCAATATTTCGCGAAGAATTCGTCAGGAATAAAATCCCATGCAGGCACCCGACCACGACGAATTTAGCTCCGATCGTGCGCGTAGAGTATTTTGGGGATTTTCAAATTCGGAGTGGGTCCGTGAACCTGAATCCAAATGTCATTTTTGCCCTCAATAGTCCGATTATCACAAGTATATGTGAGCAGAGATATAGGCTTGGAGCAAAAGAGTGAGTGGTGTAGGAAACTTGACGCAGCAGCAGCAGCCAGCTGTATAGGTATAGCCATGAACCTGATCATGAGAGAGGAGCCAAAGCGGCGCAACGCAGCGTTCGACGGCAGGGGCAGCGGAGCAGAGCAGAGCAGAGCAGCGCCAAAGCCAAAGTCAAGATGCGATCGTTCTTTCTATCTATTTCTAGTTTCGTCAAGTTTCCTTTGTGCTTTTGTTCTTATGTTGATTATTCATTTTTCTTCCAAGATTTTTGAGCAGGAGAATAAAGCTCTAGGGAATCGTTAGTTGTTCTTTTACCCTTTTCCATAAATTTTAAGCGACAATTTTTATACTATTTCATCGATCGTATACTACACTGACGTTTCACTATCATTGCTATTATTATAGTAACAAATTATGTACTGTGTATTATATTGGTGATTGTATTACATTAACCTCTCTCTTTCTCTCTCGCTCTCTCTCTCTCTCTTAAACAGACTGAAGAAATACGAAAATACTAGCACGAGTTCATTGCCACGCGCAGTTCGTCTCGTATTTTTTTTATCTGGGTTTACGATCGTGCAGTCCCAGCTCTCCATCGCGGCATCCGTACGCGGATACATACGTATATCGTATTAAAATTAAACGGTCATCGAATTATGTCAGAGTCAACTCTCCAAGTTCCGCCTTCGAGATTTACACCGTAGAATATACAAATATAGCTACTACCTATATCTCTCTCACACTAAGTATATGCAGATACTTTCTCCCGCCTATAACACTGTACAGTATAACTTCGCGCACGATCGTACATCCACGAATGAAATTCTTCTCATAGTTATCTACTTCTCATAATAATTTCATAAACGATAATAATATATACGGCGATTCAGTTCGGCGATTGAAAAGTTGAGAAATAGATTCTCCGGGAAAATCCAAGTCCAAAGTTTCTTTACCAAAAATTCGTGGGGCCGATAGCTTCCGAGTTACGGTAGATTCAAATTGCGACCAATCGCCGTACCTCGAGGCGTCTTAAAGACGTCTCAGACATCTCGAGGCTCGACGATTGGTCGTGATTTAAATCTGCCGTAACTCCAAAACGATCGGTCCTACGTATTTTTGGCAGGAAAACTTTAGTCTCCGATTTTCCCGGCGAATCTATTTTTCAACCTTTGGACGTTGAACTGAATCACCCTGCATACCATACAATTGTAGACGTGAATTTCAATTTTTTCTTCTCCAATTTTTCCTCCAGTTATTTCTACTATAAAAGGAAAGCATAATATTGTATCATGCACATAAAGATCGAAAATCGATCTCTGTTTCTTCTACCTAATTCTAACGCCATGATTCTTGAATTCGGTTTGATATTTGTTTTTTGGTAATTAAATACGGAATAAGACGTCCCTCTATATACTTGGATAGGATATTCAGGTCAAGTCTCTCTGTTCGCCTCACACTCACGCTCACGCGCTCGTTTCAAAGACTTCGTGAGATAAATTCCATGCGGCATTTATAGATAGATATTTGAAGTAAATCTTGGTAATACCTATAGGTCTTATAATAATAGCAACCTTCGTCGCTGTAGGAAATATACATAGAGGTCAATTTTTTGACTTTGCTAAGAAACGTGTATAAAATCTTGACGTAAGGGAATTTGTACGTCAGCATTTTTTCTTTCTCTTTGCAAAAGAAAAAAAAAACACTGGAAACTAAATGAAAATGAAAAATCATAACGAAGCATCGATTATGTATTTCATATATACACTTTGTTCGTACGTCAAAAACGCTTCAGATGGAAAATTCGTGGTTGAAATTCCAAAATTTATTGGTTTTATCTCTATAACTTGAAAACGGTGAAGATTAGGTAACACGTACTAATCGTTGTATATTATTATATTACTTTTTCCGTACCAACGTATCCAAAGTCGCGTAGTCGACCAGTTGGTGTATATCTATTATATTATACTACGTATTACATTATACGAGGTAGCATGTAGTACATACATACATTTCTTATATATTATGACCTCGTTTTCCTGTTCTCTGGCCTATTTTCACGCCCGACAAAAAGAGAAGGAGAAGGAGAAGGAGAAGGAGAAAGAGAAAGAGAAGCACGAGAACGTTCAAGCTTGAGTCAATGAATTGCGACGAAATACACACACACACCCACGCGATCATATATATATATGATGGCATATATAAAAAATATATACGTACCTACATACAGAAAAATATTTGGAGGGGCCTTCGGAGTTCTATAGGTAGTACCATAGTTTATCTATTTACCAAATAAATAACTAGCACACACATGACATGAGATAGGTATTCTAGGTCAAGTAAAAACGAAAATAAAATTTCAAACTAATACGTAGAGGTATACACGTTTGTATTTTGTATTTTGTTTCTTTTTCTTATTCAATGTTTCTTGAACTGATAACACTGATTCGGTGTATCGTAGACAAGGAAGAGAGATATGAATGGAGTGAGCTCAGATTTGGTACTTCATATTTTGTAATTAGTAGGCAATTCGATAACGAGTCAACACTTATTAGATAAACGGATACCTATATGCACTGGATTCTATCGTAGGTACAACTACATATGACTCATCGATGAATTTACCAATACTTTGTTCTACAATGACGGGGAAGAAGATAACAGCCTGATGTCCTCTAAATTTCTCGTAAACTTGGAAATTAATGAGGCTGCTGCCGACTCGAAGTATAGTTCATAACGTTGACGTAACGAAATCTCAAGAGATAATATAGTCTGAAACTTTTCGACGGTAAGAAATCTTCGTTCAGTCTTCTCGCGATTTCAGGAATCGACCCGGAGATTCAAAAATTTGTAGAAAAATGTTAGACACAAAACTCAGAAGGAGAATGAATGTATGTACGACCCCAAGTTATTGGCCGCCAGACAACCGAAATTATTTTTCGTCTATCTAATACTGTACCTTACCATTTTTCCGAACATTTCAGCCGCCCGAGGATTTTTGGAAGTGTAACGAAAACCAAGAGAAAAAAAAAAAAAATATATATATATATACATGAAGATATTTCTTCACTGAAAAATTTTCGCCGACATTGTTGTTAGTTTTTGTTTTTTTTTCTTTGGAGAAATTCTAATAATCGAACGAAAGCCTGATTCTTCGTCTAGTTTATGGAGGAATGAAAGATCGCTGGTCTTCATCCGTCAACCGGGTCAGATTTTATTCGAGTTTTGAAACCGCCCGGATTTTTCGTTTTCTTTCCGGTTTTCATTTCTATTCTATTTTTTTTTTCATCTTTCACCGACACCGGAATCATCGTTCCAGGTTGAAACTGTACCACTGTAACGCGGTGGTGCTATATTGCTAATCGGGTATGAAAAATTATGCGTACACGTGTATATATAACGGTGTATAAGATGTACATACCGTATAAATAATACCTATACTCACGTACATACACACGAGTACACCGTATAGTATATACAGATCGGCAACGGAGAAAGTTTTACCGCGGCTTTTTGACTCATCGATAGACACATGCAGAATATACAGGTACGTGTTGCACGTATGCATACTAACATAGCACATACGTAGGTATAGGCGTACACCTATATACCGTAGAAATTCTCTTCTTTCCTTCCGTCGACCTCGAATCATTTTCACACGGTTCAATGTCCCTCGTATTTATAAATATATTATAGGTATACAGGTACCGCGTACCTCTGTATAGTATACGTATACCCCCATACGTGGATATCAGCCGGTTGATCGGCGGCAAACAATTTTCCGAAAGAAAAAAAACAACAAAAAACAAGAATTTTCAACGGCCAAAATTGTAGTAGTATAACGTATTACTGTTTTCACGTAAAAATATACCATCGCGATTACCTATAATATGCAACAATGATTGTGAACGCTTTCGAAATGACATTTCTTTTATCGTGAATGTTTTATTTCCCAAAATATACTCACTGAAACGGGGGGGGGGGGGGGGGGGGGGGGGGGGCAACAAAAATGTCTGTGATCTACAGAGTAGTATAGGCCCGTGTACATCTAGGTAGTACGTACGTACGTACATACCTACCTACACACCCATCTATACCCCGACATGGCATACCCTGCCCGCTTTACTTTCAAGACTGGTTATAATAATAGAATAAACGCGGCTTAGAGGAGAGCTTCTTCGAGCACTTTTTGGGTCAAGCTTAAAAAAGAATGTGAGAAAAAGAACGAGAGAAAAAGAGGTAATTTAGTCAAGCAGCTAGCTTCTGACGAAGTTAGGTATCTGTACTGTGGCGGAGAAATATATGGAGCGAAGTACATCATAGCTGGATATAATACAGATTATTCTCGTTTGAACAGAAGAGGAAAGAAGGGAGAGAAGCTAGAAGGAGAAGAGAAAAGAAGAAGTAGAAAAAAGAAAGAACGGTGAGGAAACGGAGGAAGAGAAAGAGGCACAGCCCAACAAAAGCAACACCAAGAGCTGTCGCAGTGGTCCGGATCTCGACGAAGGGGAACGACGACGGAGGAACCCCAGAGAGTAATGTAGGTCAGTAAATGTGGTTATCACTTTCACCTTGGAACGTCGTTGTAGCGTAGCGCCTACAGAGCTCGCGGTCGCTGTTGCTGTTCGCTGTTGCCGCTGGTGATGGCGGTGGTGGTGGATCGTTGTTACGGTAAAAACTTTTTTTAGGCCTAGTTTCTTCCTTCCTTCCTTCCTTCTCTTTTTTCTCCTCATTCTCGTAGACGCGTGTAGATTGTATGTATAGGTAGTATAGAGGTAGGTAGGCATGGCTTACGGCTTACTGCTCGCGGCTTTTACCTCCCTTACCTTATACCTCCGTGAATCTAGATATCACAGTGTGATTGTTGATAATGAATTTATGCTGCGTATAGTCGACACGGAGAATTTATTCTCATATTTTGTTTGTCTTTTTTATTCTTCTTGTAATCGTGCTCATCGGTTAATCATACCATATGAAAGACAGTTTCGAAATTTTGTCTTCCGACTGATCCTGGAAATTCAATTTGACCTCCGATCCTCCAATTCTCTCGATTTAACGATAATCAAGAAGTTCAATAATCACTTCACGTATGGTTACGTATATAACATACGTATATAATGAGAAGTATGGAATAGGTTCTCATGCACAGTGTGACAGAATTAATCATATGCAGTATAGCATCCGCACATTGAAGTGGCGAAAATGCAGAGAAGAAATATGGTATAGGTATATAAAACTATATACAGTGAATGTAACTAATGGGTATACGCAGTTTATAATAGTTTATAAAAGAAGTTGAAGAAAGTTTTAAGTAACTTTAGAAAATTAGATAAGACTAGGTCAACCCGTTACACCTAATACCTCGTTTATTACGGTTCTTTAAGAGAAAGTCAGCTTCAGATTACAGCTATACACCTCTGCCTACCCACCCAACTACGTCTATAACACCGTATGCACGGCTCGAGTGTGTAATCTTCCACTCGCTCCGACGATTCCAACTCGTATGGTATAGACAGACTGGTATAGGCGGAGAAATGAAGCGGGATAGAATGAAACTAGGAAAACGGATAGGAGGCAGCAAAAAAAAGGGGGGGGAAAAAGAACATAGAATTACACACACACATTCATATACGGAAAGAATAAAAAGCATGAAAGTAGATATACCTACGAAACGTGTAGTATGTGTACCGTTTGCTGTTTATTTTGTTACACTCCCGCAACGGAGGATGCAACGAAAAAAACACCGGGCACAGCTTCGTTCGACGTTCTAAAGTCCGAGCATGAGAAAAAATGAATGCGCACGCATACTTCATATAATATGTACGATGTCTTTCTTTTTCTTGTATTATTTGTTTGCTCTCTGTCTCTCTCTCTCTCTTTCTTTCTCGAAATTCCCTAATCGCCGAAAACTCGGCTGTATTTAGTTTTTCGTCGAAGAATTTCAGCCAGAAACCGGGCGAAGATTCATTCATCGAATACGGTTAATTCCGAGCGAACCATCTCATAATTGACGCCCTAGCTCGGACACGAGAAAGCGATGTATCGATACCGAAACTTGGTGAAAAATGTGAACACGGTTGCATTTTCCTTGACTTCCTTTCGGTGTCGAAAGACGAGAAACAGCTGATATTATATTCCGCCATTTTGTTACTTTGCCGATATAAACTTCAGCCTTGCAATATTATTTACTCAAAAATGCGATTAAACATATTCGTGTGTACCTACCGAGATGATACGGTGAAAGTATACACTCAACAGCGCATGCGCGAAGTAATGCACTCCTATTGACTGTTTTGAGCTGTGAAAATCGAAACAAACCAATAGGAGTTGCATTCAAATCAAATCAGCCAATACGAGTTGCATTATTTCGCGCATGCGCTGTTGAGTGTAAACTTTCACCGTATCATCTCGGTACATATACATATATTGTGAGGTGTGAAGAATCCAGCTCCGTTACGCATAGTTGGTATCTACATCTACTTTTTGTTAGTTTGATTTCACCGTCTTGCTATTCGCATAGAATTACTGTTACGAAATACCTTCAAGAGCAATATATATCTATGATATAGTAGTTAGTTCCTGTTACAAGAGCATACCTTATACTTGACTTGCGCCAACGGATCGGTATATCGACTACCGTATTTACGTCTCGATTAACACCATTAGATTTTCACTTCCTTGAGTGAAATTCCATTATCATCATGATCATCAGTGTTTCAAACTCAATACTATATTAAGGCAATCCCGTACTCGATTTATATCACCCCAAAACCAATTGGGAAAGGGCGCAACCAAAGCAATTTTCCCTCATAGGTTAGATTAGACCTCAAACGGAACAATGGGAACTGATAGGCCCATGGAAGTCATCAAAATTGATGAAAAAAATTACTTTTTTTCATAGTTAACGGTGTGTATGTTACACATTTCGATTTATATTTGCGCCTAGGCGTCGAAGACGGCAGAAGGGGGAAAAGAGCGCCATTCCGCATTCAATTCCGAACACACACCGCCTAAAACATCCTCGGTTCATGATAAAACAAAGCCGGAAAACCCGAATCTACGAAATATGTAATAGTGGGCGATTGACGTAGGTTTATTTATACGTAGGTATATTTCGTAGGTTCCGTTTTTCGGCCTTGAATTACTATGAACCGAAGATGTTTTTAGCGGTATGTGTTCGGAATTGAATGCGGAATGGCGCTTTTTTCTCCTTTAGCCCGTTTTCAATGCCTAGGCTCAGATATAAATCGATATGTGTGAGACACCCACTTTTCACGACACAGAAAAGTTATTTTTTCTCGATTGTGCTAATTTTTATGGGCCTATCAGTTGCCATTGTTCCGTTCATGATCTAATCTATAGTGGAAAATTGGTTCGGTTGCGCCCTTTCGCAGTTAGTTTTGGGGTGATGAAAACTGAATACGGGGTCGCCTTGGGACAGAGATTTTTTTGCTCATACCAGAGAAGTTTGCTGATAGTGAAAAAATGAGAATGTTTCAAAATACCACTTCTTCACGAGTTACTTCATTGATTCCAAATGCAGTTTGAAAGATCTTCAAGGTGCGATAAGAATGGTGATAATATCACCAAAAATTGCGTTTTTCATTGTTCAGAGAAGTGGAGAATGAGTGCCTTCCGGTGGGCTAATGATGGCCACGGAACATGGCACAGAAAGACGTAAGGAAAAAAAAGAGAGAGAAAGAAAGAAAGAAGGAGAGAAAGAGAGAGAGGGGGAGAGAGAGAGGCAGGTAGTCAAGTATATCCTTGAATGTCCGGGGTACAAGTTCAATGCGAAAGTCGTTTCATGTAATAATATGAACGAGAGAGCAGCCATGCGGCTGCTGGTTAGTTTGTTGGCCTGGGAATGGAAATGGGGATCGGGGTTTACCACTTCCATAAGCACGCTGGAAAGGCACGGTATTATAACTATTATAATACGTTTATATGGCAGTAAACTTTCTCGTTGCAAACGTAAAAGCCAATCTCTCTTCGTAAAATACGGTCGTAGGTACGACGACCGCGTTGAGCGCGATGAACGCTTGCTCCGACGACGACAACGACGACAACGACGACAGGTTTGCTCTAACCTAACCTAACTAACGCGTACAAATATTCTTTCGCTCCACATCGATACCATCAGAGAGAGAAGAAAAAAAAAAGAGAGAGGGAGATAGAGCGAGAAGAAATTGACGGGCGCTGAAGAGAAGGAAGGAAGAAAAGAGGAAAAGGAGGAGGAGGAGGAGTGACATGAAAGTGCGCATGTAACCGTTACGGTACTCTCTTACAAACCCACGTAACTGTCACGGTGTGATATATATATTTAATAATCTACGAGCTCCTGTTTCTCTTCTTAAATGTGCCGCTAGCTAACCTTGACCAAAAAATTATTCGGCTATTCCTCGGCACTCGGTCATCGTCATTTTTTCTTCACGTAACTAGATTTTTTGTTAATTTTGTTCATTCAATTATTCTTCAAACGCGCAGCCACTGATTTTTCAGATGCTGTAATCTGCTCTTAGGAGCTTTTCATAACTTTATGCAGTATCTGTAATCTTTCAATCTTTCAATCTTTCAATACAGTATTTGGGTATTGTTGAACGTTTCCTTTTTTCTTTTTTTTTTTTTTTTTTTTCCGTTGTCCGTTTTCACCCACGTGAAAAGATTGTTAAGTAGGCGAGGTATGAATGTTCCGTTGTTCGGGGTCTAACCTAACCCCATCTTACAACTAACTAACTAACTGGCTGGAGTTGGTTCAAATTATTTAAAGAACCGTTGACCCAGACTTCGGCGTGACGAACACCCGTGTTGGACGCTTTTAATATGTGTCTCTGCATAGTAGTGTATGGGGATGCCTAATTGTTTTGTCTGACGTAACCATTGTCCTAGAATCCTAATTTCGACGGGGGACGATATATAGACCGGTTTCTTTTCCTTTATCTTTACCAGATTTGTATGCGTAGGGGATTCCAAAGCTTCCAAAGTTTAAAATTTTTTACTAAAATTTTCTCCTGCACCTAATCGTGACTTTTGCGACTTTCATTTTAGACTCATGAGATTTAAAATTTGAGAGAAGCTTACGGTGGTTTTTCGTTATCGACGAGGCATCGATGAAGATGACAGTGAAAACCCGACGTAGATGATCAAAAGAGAATAATTCGCACATAAATCGCTAGGAAAATAAGTTTCATGATTCGAATTTCGAAATTGATGCCGGATTTCTCTCCACCTCGCGACTTTCAAGCCACGCATTTTTCTCATTAAATTGCGAACTGAAGATAACCGAGAGTTTTCAGACGGCTATCGATGGGCACGCCAGGAAACGATCGACACCGATTGTCATCGGAGTATCCTCTGCAAATGAATCGCCAAACGGATCGGACTAAAGAATCCAATGACAGATTTCTCAACCTAATGACTTTATCACGTCATGTCTGCCTGCTCAGACTTCCGTCACGATGGAAACCGAGTATATTTTCGAATAGCTGGTAAGTTGCGCGATGGAAAAACATCGTGAAATAATAATCGCGGAACAATAATTCTCGATCGCGGAATCATCATAGAAGCCATAGATCTCACCAGGTGACATTCGCCGATAATGGTGTCATTGTAATCCGGACATGTCTATCCGGGGTTATATTGCATTGATAAATCATACGTATCGTATGTATGAATACCACATACGCATAGACACTTATGCATGTAGCATTGAAATCTCAAGATCGAGTTAGGTATTTATCTATACCGACTATAGAGTAAACCGAGAGAATTCCGTTATTTTCCTGTCGCATAAATCAACACGGTGAAACGCGTAGGTGGGACACTCTAGCGTATAGGTATAGGTCGATGCGATTACGGTCTCCAGGTCTCCAGGGTAATTGCGTAATGTAAAAGATCCTTATCCGGTATACAATTAAACTACAGAATGTAAATAGCATTCCTTGCGTTGGCTGCAGCTATAGAAATTCTCCTTAAATGTCATGGAGCATTGAAATCTCTGCACAATTGTAATTTGCTGCAGCCGCAGCTGCTGCAGCTCCCGCTGTACTGGATCTATCAAAGAAAAATCGTTTCGAAAAAGATACTAGCTAAAAGAAACCTTCTAGAAGGATGGCGAGAATTTATTTTTCATTTTTTGTTCTCCTTCTTCTTTTTCTTCTTCCGTCTGGCGTGAGACGCTCTAACGTCAAAGAATTAAATTACTGGTGACTTTAACCTAATTTCTAAAAATCATCATTCGAACCAAAGTGTAGTATATTATAATCGTGAAGTTGAAGGAGTGAGCAGGTATAGGTAGGTAGGTAGGTAGGTAGGTAGGTACATATTGCGGAGGTGGGTTGGGGGGAACTTGTACCACTTTTATATTTTTAACACGGCCACCGGCTTCGAAGTTGGTCCACTTTCCGAACCACCGTTCTCCGCGTGCGGTGCGGTGCGGCGAGGCGTTATACTTGCTTCTTTATACCTATAGCTATCGTTCCGGTAAATATTTACAGTTAATGCCGTTACATAATCTAGGTGTACACGCGGGCCGGGTCTGGCGCGTTCACCGTGAATCTAAGGCCAGGAGATTTCACCACCTCAATCGCGGAACCGAGGGAACCCGAGAAAGAAAAATAGTGGAAAAATCAAAAAGCCTGGCAGTGAGTAAAACTCGAAACATTTCATACCCTCTCCTTCAGGTGTTGTTGGAGGGAAGCAAAAGAAGAAAGAAGAACTGAGGAAGTATTTCATTTGATTTCCACATCGTCATTGAATGTCGTCGTTGAGGACTTTACCGGATCTCTCTAGTAAAGTACATATATAGATACCTAATGAATAATTATGCAGGAAAAGACTTCAGCGGTAGGTAAGTATAATATGTATGTGCCTATGCAGCAGCAGCAGCAGCAGCAACAACAAACAGCAGCCTATGAGTCGTTGCAGGTATGTGTTCATCGAGTTTAGTTCCTTATACCGCATACGTGATGTTTTTACCCCGCGGATAAGTAGGATAAGGTAGGATAGGTAGGTAGATAGGTATGTAGGTATGATAGGAATAGAGAGGTGATACAATGAATTACAAATAGCTTCCCGTACTTTTACATAATACCTTGTCAGCCCCAAGGACTTCCGACTACAAAACAGCACGACACATACCTATAACTTGTATTTTAACAGATGAAAGAAACTATCATAACTGTCTCTGTATACTGTATACCTTCAATACATATACCGAGTCAAGATTTCTCGCTCATGCTCATATCAATGCTCACCAGATGTGTGTTTACCTCGATTACATAGATTTATCTTCATATAGTATAGGTACTGCACTATACACCTCGCCGTGCCTACCTCATATGCCTCTTTCTCTCTTCCTCTTTTCCGCTCTTCCTCACTCTCTCTCTCTATTTCTCTATCTCCACTATACGCAAATTGTAATACGTATATCCTATCAACTTGACCTTGGGCAACAGAATTTATAGCTTTGGTTGGAGAAATCATACGACCACCATACGTATGGATGTGCATGCATGTATGATACTGTGCTATATGACCATAGCTGTAGGTGTAGGACATGTATGTACTCGCTATATAACACGAATCCACGATCAACCTTCGCGCCAATAATATTTGTCTCTCTCCCTCTCTTTCTCTCGATCACTATTATCATTGCCGTTATCATTGTTCCATTGATTCGTTCCAAAAAACGTAGTAATTATAAAGTCGTAACATTCGTTTGCAGATCGTTGGAACTTTGAAAGTTATACAGGTGAAAGATCTATCGAGATCTTCAAAGATCTCTGGCATGCGTTGATCTCTGAAGTTAGCTTAAAAACAAAATCAGAAACAATAGTACATGCGGCATGTCCGTAAACGAGGTGTTTTCAGGCGAGGATAGTAATTTCAGTTATGAGCTGAAGGCGAGACGAAGACGAGCCGAGAGCGAATACTGAAATTACTATTCGAGCCAAAAACAGTTTACGGGTATGCCTTATACAGTATTTTTTCCGGTAGAGCATGAAAGGTCACTTCGACGCCTGCAATTGAGATCCAAGCGTCGGCCCGCGCGACAGAAGTCAGAACTGCCTTGTGAAAACTATGTACGGCAGTTCCGAAGTCAACCATACGAAGTGCCACTGTACGGATTGAGAACAGGCGTCAAAAAGTGACTTTTTCATGCCTGTGCCGGAGAAAAAATTTACGGCCCCGTGTTGGGCGCCAGGCAAACTTTAAATCTCGATTAAATTTGCCCTCCCGCACTTATCGGACTCCGTAGTTTGCCTAACGCACACAAAAATCGAAGAACAAAATATCCGGCCGAATGTTGGGCGCCAGGATTTTCAGTTTTATTTGAAACAGAAGTCCGACGAATTTTTTTGGGAACTTGATCCGCACGTATATCGCGCGCGTTCAAACAGATTTTCTCATGGATCCGACCGCGCGGAGATCGCTCACTCACACTCCCTACGGTTATGAGAGAATATACAAAGAAAATTCGTTATTAGGTAATGCTGGATGGTGTAAAATGTAATCTGGGTACCCACACAGATGACTGTAATATGTAGGTATTATAGTAGGTAGTAGCGTTGTGTTTTAATGCATTACGTGTATAAAGGTATTGCTTAATCGATTTCTGCGCAAATCTGGGCCACTGGGTCATGGGAGAAGTTTTTCATTCGATTTTGCACCGCCAGTGCTGCTACTGATGCTGATGCTGATGATGGTGACGGTGATCCATGTAACGTAATCCTTCGATTAATTTAAACATACGGCACATGCAAGTGATTCACTCCTCGCGATTATGAGATCTATACCTACATGTATACACATACGTATGTATATTATTACGCGTATATTTATGCGTAGATAAATTCGGTATCCTTCAATTATCGATTCAGGGCTCCATGATATATCGAGCCATTAATGTAGTAGTATTCCGCATTAGTTAGATATTTCATTTTAGCATTCATGCTACTACTACGGGATGAGTTTAGTAAGTGGGTACCGGTATGTGGTTGATTCTGCCAAATATCAATAGACCGGATCAGAGTCTTTTTTCTTATACGATTTTGCTTCGACTTTCGGGATTCTGGAAGCTATGGGAATCCCCCCCCCCCCCCCCCCCCAACCCCCATCGTTTGCACTTTTTAGCGCATAGCTCACTTCTGTTTGCGCCCGCTCAGTTTTTGAGTTACGAAAAAAGACATACAGGGGGGCTCAAATCACATTGGCCCACTTGTTTCGAAGATCGAAGGTTTTCTCGGTGCAATTGCTTGCGCTTTGTTAGCGTGCGTTCGCGCTCTGATTACTCTCATTTGCGCCCCCGCACGGTTTTCCAGTCATCTTTGGATCATGATTTCGACTCAGCCACCCATTTTTTGAAAATTCTGATTTTTTTTCCGTCACTCGCACTTTGTTTGCGCTTGCTGCGACCTCATTTCTTCATTCTCCACCTTTATCAGGTATTTCTCAGTTATTGGGTAAAAAGAAACTCAACTGCCCTGCCCCCACCCCCCGCCCCGCCAGCATGAGCAGCTTCAGACGCGAAAAAATCCACGAGTCGCCGGCGCTGATCATTTTTACGATTAGGTATATACTCTTTTCTTTCTGCAAATCGACAATTCGTCAACACATTTTTGAGCGTTGGCATCAGCATTTCCCGTACATACAATGCAACTGCAACTGGCTTTCCTCGTGGACGGAATGGAATAATATTCAAAAGCACAACACAGCAACAACAAAATTCACGAGCCTCCTATATCGTACGTATCGTATGTAAATGATTTGAATACGGGCGTGTGGGTATACCATACACCTATTACACCTACCTAATACCTGCATAAAATTATCATAAGATTCTAATATACATAGTCCGTATATTATCTATCTGATATCTATCTAACCCCAACCTATTTGCCAACTCCGTATACCTATTATACGCGTGTGTCTCTATATATAATAATATGTACCTAAGCCTCGCCATACATAGGTACTACACCAGAATCGTATATACCTACATCTAATATGAACGTAGGATCATCAAATTTTGCTCACGATCCGAATTAATGTGTGTATTGAAATAGGTGGATCTCGATACATATTTATATATACTATATTTATATATCCAGCCTGTATACATGAATATAACACATGGCACGAGGGGAGGCTGAAAGAGTTAGTGGTATAACTATATCTATTAGGTGTTCTATCCGTGACTCTTGGCATAATCCGTGTCCTCGATATTTCAGTTTCTACCTATATTTTATCTAGTTATAGAAGTTCACGTCTGCGTTTGGCACGGTTTCTAATTCAAGCGTGTATATTGTAATTGGTGTAAAGTATACATATATATATATATATATGTATATAAACTGTATGTACACATGTATATACCTACTTTGGCATATAGACGACAAGCAAGGAGGCAATTTTTCTTTGTTTCTTCAAATTCCTTTCTTCTTTTTTTTTTTCATTTTTTCATTTTTTCGTTTTTTTGGCTTTTTCATTCACGTGCATAAAATTTCATCATTTTATTTGTTTTTCTCCCTGTTTCCATCGACTAGCCAACGAAACTTCGGCGTTGAATTGAATTGAAAATTCGTCACACGATTTAGGTATGTGTAGATTAGGTATTGTATCTGCGAATGACGCAACTATAACTCGAGAGGAGAAGACTGAGAAGCGATGAAATAATCCATAGACTACAGTCGCACTCACAGTAGGTATACGTTTATATATATATATATATATATTTATGTTACATCTATTATACATAGGTATATGTCATATAGCTGTATGTCCGTGAACGGTATGTAAACCTATATCTGCGCAGGTATGCATGTACTACACGGGTAGACGTACGCGCGTAGGTATAACGGAAGATTAGCAGTTGAGAAATCACGGGGTAATACATATTTATCTATACTATCTACACTGTATAGCTACTACGCAGGTATTTACGCATCAGGTATAGGTATGTATGCAACATACACATTACGGGGATTCAAACTACAAGATATCCGTACTATACCATGACAATTATTAATTGCAGTGGTATATGATGAGATGCGGAGACACATGCACACATAATACGAGAATAACGAGAAAATTGTAAAGCGGGTATACATAGGTTAACAAGCGTGTGTTAATCTCAGATCTGCATAGGGTATAGGTATATACAGTGTATATATTACAAGCGCATCTATCAATTTTTCTTCTCAAACGCTTCAATCGTTTAAATAGGTAATATCGAATAGGCAGGTATACCCAATAAGCACGATGAAAGCTCGGGGTATAGCGGTTACAAGTATGAGTACGCATGTACATGCAGTAGTAGGTGCATACATGCCTACTAACAATAAGTATCCACTCTATGCGCAGCTCCGGATCCGCGAGTATCAGTTGCTGACCTAAATCTCATTGCAGCAATTCAACGATCTAGAATCTAGAATCTAGAATCTAGAATCTAGATTCTAGAGCAAAGGTGAGGCCGCAGCTTAGGCTAGAACTCCATAGTTCCTTCAAACTCCTACTACACAATCTCACACATACATGGAATACATAGATATATAGATGTACGTGTTATCTATGCTTATGTAGCAGGTATACATATGTACACAGATATGTAGGTGCCCCGTTACGCGTTATACCTCGTTATTTCTGCATCGAGCTGCAACAATTTTGAGTTTATAGTCGCGTACATATGCTTCGATCATTCCATAATTCTTTGCCGTTTTTTCCTCTTTTTCTTCGTTCTATTGTGACTTTCCCTACGTGGAGCGAGTTTTCGAAAGAACAAAGTAAGATAAAAAAAACAACTCATCATACTCAAACAACTCTTGTTTCGCCGCGACGCCCGTAGAGATTTTTTATTTTCTATTATTTTGAAAAGCTACTTGAATTGAAAACCCCTGCTGCAGCAGCTCATCGTCACCCGGATTCGATCCCATGCGTTCGGATATTTGATTCGCATTCTTAAAACCGCCCATTTCTTCTCTTCATTCTCATATTTCTCGATAATCTTTACTTGTGTGTTACATACGAGTATATGCGTGTGTTCATACGTATCTCTGCACGCAGGTTATAATCATTATGCTACAGTAATGTATGTACGATGTAAGGCAACGAGGAACGACCTGAAATATGAATTAACAGTAGAAATAAGTGTATGCATGTACATACCTATCTGCCTACAAGCATCAGCGCAACGCGGTAGGTAGTTCTTACTTAACTGTTATCCAACCTAATAACTGGACGTAAAAATTCAGCTCTCTTGATCCGTGACTCGAGGAAGAGGGAGAGAGATAGAGAGAGAGCGAGAGATGAGAAGATGAGGAGATAAAGACATAGAGATGAGATGAGAACAGAGGAGAGAAGAGAAATGAAAGAAGGCGACGGAAATTTGAAAAAGAAAACAGAAGAAACAAAAAATCAAGACGAAAACACAAATACTTCGGAATATCAAGCATCCGACGACCTTCCGGGCTGATTTGGAAAATGCCGTTACATCGGTATACTGGAGTATAGAGACATAATTGTTATATCACCTTATAACATCCGCCTTCTAGCAATTCATCATCGCCGTGGTACCTATCGATTCGTTATTTATATTTATTAGTTAGTGTTTTCATGGCAAGATATTTGTGCCGCGTTGTGAATATTTAGTCTTTTTGCGATAAGTTATCGTAAAAATTCACACGGAATAATGAAGACGAGACTGAAGTTTCGCGGAAAAAGATGCATTGCATTGTTCGCGCCGTGTTTTCGGGTGCCGATGCATGTTTCACGACGTTCTTCCCCGGTGTCAGAGAACTCGAAACTCGAAGCTCGAAATTCAAAACAGAAAACCAGCCGATATTATCTTAGCGGGAATTTTGTCCACGGTATAATCTGTTACATAAATGACGAGTGCTGTACTATGTACATATACAAGTTGAGAATCATTATAATATAGTATGAATGAATGAATTCGAATTACGTATGTACATTGTTGCAGATACTTCGACGCATCTACGATAATTGAGAAATTGCAACGACATATTTTGCACGTCCAATATCTATAGACGGAAGGAGCTAGCCACAGGTGAGTAAACGTATGTAGCAAACACACACAGCCGTACACACAATACCTACTGTAATACCTAATTTCGTGATTTTGAATAATTAGCTATTTTTTCACCCAAGCATAAGACAAAATGCAATGCATGAGGTAATACATACCTAACATCGATACAACGATCACTATACTGCGGGGCTATAAGCTACCATGAATACCGTATCTGGGTACCTACCTTATACCCCATACCTTACAATATACCTCTGCTGTAGGTACCTGTAACACTGCTCCGCGGAGAGTTAGGCCTAGACACAAATACTCATTGGCCGTGTAATGCAAATTGTATAACAATTTTGTAACGTTATTTTATCTAATCACACTGCGTATAACTATATACACGTATACACACAGGTTATACCTATACATCCAGATATAGGTATAATATATATATATACATACACACCAATGGGAACCTACTTTATGCTAACATGTTCGAATAGTATAGTAGTCACTACGAACACTCGTAACGAGCGATAGATAAATGGATAGATAATACGGCGAATCACGTTCTTACGTAACGCAAGGGCACCGGTATATATATGTGTATATTATAAGTGTACCTAATATTATCACGCAATCAGTTAGGTGGATGATGTTATACTTAATCACTCGTTTCGTTCTCCTATTTTTTTTTCTTCTTCGTTCCTTCGGATTTCAATTGTGATCGAAAAGAAGAAAATTTGTCATAGTATGACTGATACTTGTTGTAATATACACATATATATATATATATACATAACTGCGAAAATTGAGGCGTTTTTGAGTAACCGAGTGTCGTTTCTTTTCTCCGTATAACTACTGCTCTTTCCTCGTTGCAGTCTGCGTACGCATATGCCTGTATGCTTGAACACTGTTCGTTAACTTCTTCGTTACTTTTTGACTTCGTTTTTCAAACGTAGGATATGCACCAAGGACGCGGAAAGAGTCGAAAAATTTACCCAAATCAAGTATAAAAAGTACCGCTGAAAGGATACGTGATACAAAAACGTCTCCGTTATTATTGTATAATGCTGGTATAACATAACATTTCTATATACCCATGCATGATATAAATACATAAGATTTCAGTGTTATCAATTCGCCGGATACGAACGAGTAACACCGCAAAGAAATAATTCATAGTATATTATGACCCCGCGTTCTGTTCCGTCGTCGTACAAAGTATGTGCAACGTATACAGTATTTACGTACAAAACCTCTGTGTACAACCAACGCAATTGATTCTGTCGCCCCAAAAATAGGCAACCGGCGATACATTCGGTTTCAAATACTTTCAAATTGGCAATTGCGAACGAATCGTAGAAAGATGCAGTGATAGAACGACGGTGAAAGAAACGATGCAATGGCTGGAATTATGAATGAGAACAGCTTGAAACAATTCGAAACCCGATGTATCGCCGGTTGCCTATTCCGGGGGTGACAGAATCAATCGCGTTGGGTGTACCTGATGTGGAAATGCGAAAAAATATAAAAGAATGGAGATAAAATCAAGCCAGATGAACAGAAAATTGAAAAATATGTTTGAACAAAAAATTACTCATTACGGCTATATTCCTCTGTCACTGTCGTTGCATTTCTAATAAACGACTTCCTCGTTTACGTATGTGTACATACCGCTCTACCTATCTATATTAGGTTACATAACTTCATATACAGTTTTCGAATAACTATATTTACTGCGCGAATTCATTCAGAAACAGCCGCGTACCCGATACCCGATACCCGATACATTCATAGGCACGCAAGCCTATGATAGATATATATAGACAATTACATCGATCGCGGAGAGATATAGGTATTATTCGTGATACGCAAATTTAAATTGTTTTATACGGTGTCCCGGCCGCCCGCGCGACCCCCGCCCAACCGCAGCGCCGCCCAAACGACGCGACCTCTTAAGCGCGTAACTTAATTGTGTAACACTCACGTTTCTCCTGCAAGCAGGCAGCCAGAGACTTACGTATCACGGATAAAATAGGAGAACATAGGTAATATACTACGTACTATATTTATAGATATATACTAACTTCAGATTATATGTAAATAGAATAGAAATTATCAATGTCAGAGTCATAATATTGTTTGTGCATGTATTATTATGACAAAATTTTCTTGTCCTTTTTTTCTCTTGTACGTCTGTTTTGTTGTTGTTGTTGTTGTTGTTGTTGTTGTTGATTCTTTTTGTTATTTCGAAATAACAAGTTCAAGACGGAGAATATAGAACGGAATATGCTTATTATAGGTATAATGTCTGGCTTGTTCTTTCCTTATCGATCTCGCTCCAAAGTAATTAACAATACTAATAATACTAATAATAATAATAATAATGCCAATAATAATAATAATAATAACAATAATAAAAATTCTGCGTATACACGGTCGTTGGGAGAAGAAAATCTGCGTCGTATTATCGTACATACGTATAATATATAATTGTATTGCATAAGTATGTACATACGTATCAGATTGAATTGTTTGTTGTAATATTTAATTATATCTACGCGATGGAACTGGGTCACAAAATACACAAACAAACAAGCAGCAGAGGGGGGAAAAAAGAGAAGATGAAACAAAAAAATAGGTCAATAGAAAAGAGAGAGGGAGGGAGAGAGAGAGAGAGACAGAGAGAGAGAGAGAGAGAGAGAGAGAGAGAGAGAAAAGAAGTGTGCGGCGATAATGATTTAATTTCGCTGTATCGGGTTTATTATTAATTAAGTAATGTTCATATACATACTACGCTATACTACGTATATACGAATATGAATACGAATACTGTACACACACATTAACGCCTATTACATAAGATATTTTATCTCACATATATGTATATATATATATATATACATATATTATATAGTGCTGAAGTTTATGTCGCTGCAAGCTTAACTTGATGGTATGGTAGACCGCGGTATGGTATTAATATGTTGTACAATAATTACGAATCAGACGCAATAGATACTATCATCTTGTTCGCGTTATTATTATCATTATTATTGTTACCATTCATGTGTGTGATTAATAATGCATTATATGTGTACACTTTTGTATGGATAAAAAAAAAAAAAAAACCACGCGGCCGCACATCGGTATATCTGGCCGAATCACATTGCGCGTACCTAATACCTGTCTGCCGTAGAGTGAAAATATTCGGATTTGTCTATAATTCGTATATATAACAGTTTCAACATTATACTCCACGGAGTAACCTGTAGTAATGCGAAGCGGAATTTCCGGAGAGATAATCAGGAATAGTTTGAACCGAAGAATATCAAAAAAAAGAAGTTCGTGCCCGCCAATTAGGTAATATTGGACCTCGGAACTCCGGGTTGTCGGTGATTCCTGTGTTACCGACGAAATTCACCACCCTCGCCGTTGCGATCGGTCGGTAAAACGGGAATCGTCGATATCCCGGAGCCCGAACTTCGGATAATGAAACGCCATTGAAATAGTATGAAATCCTATGTACCCAACAGTTTCGACTCTGACCGAACGAAGAAATACATCGACGGCGAACAAATTACATTTCTCGTCACGTCTTGAGGGTGGAAACGAATTACGTTACATGGTTTCACAACAATTTCGTTGCGTTAACGTTGCAGGCTTCAGCCTCCCAGTGCGGCGCGGCGGTAGGATCATCGTCGTCACGACTATGCACGATCATCATCGGATATAGCAATTAACTCCGCGATCATTATCTCATTCTTGAGGCAGTCACACCCATGTATTATATAAATAAACAATCCATCTCGCGTACCGACTACTTACAATACTATAAAACGTGTAGCTATATATATACACACGCATACTTGCATCGATTTCAGTTGGGAATATTTGACAAATTGTCGGTGATTTTTCACGGCGCAGGGATCTTGGCTACTAATATAGAGATATAACAAACATATAACCGCGATTGCGAATATTACCGAATCCATATTTTCGCAGTAGTAGTATTTTTATAGTATGCGGCGGGCAATACAAGGTAATTAATATACGCTGCTGCTGTTCAAGTTTCGGTGGCATATAGAGATTGTGTATACACAACATTCACTGAAAATTCCGAATGAATCATCATCGTCATCATCACTGGCGGCATAATATTGCAATGACTAACCGTAAAACGACGCGGCGACCACGACGACGACTATGACATCGAAGACGAAAACGATTCTCTATCATTCGCGATATAGGTACCATAGCTATATAATGTTCCGCGCTCTGTTGTGTCGTTGATTTCCCCGCATTGAGATTTGTTTTTACCGCATACTGCGCGTGTACGTACGCACGTACGTGCATGCATACCGCCAAAAACGATTCGTAGTATACATATATATGTTATATATGTATGTATGTATGTATGTATATATATATATATATATATACATCCTCCTCCCGCAACCACGTCATACAACTTAGTAGAATCATAATATTCATATATACAAATATAGGAAAAACTCCAAACAAAGAGATCTAGAATCAATTCAATGGATAACGTAAAGAAAGAGCCACGAAAAAATAGAGAAAAAATAAAATAATCCCAATGATCACCATTAAGTGGAAAGACAAGGAATTGTACGGTATGGTGAAGGCATTTATGTACATGCATATGTTTGTTTGTACTGTACGAAATAAGAACGTGAAACCGAAATAAAAAATTCATAAGCACAAAGAAGCGCGCACATACACGCACAGTCGCTGAGGAGAAAACGAAAAGAGAGGAAAAAGAGAAAAAGAGAAAAAAAAAAAAAAAAAACACGAAAACGATCGAGAGAGAAGGAGTACAGGAGAAAAGAAAAGCTTCCGACAATATTGAAATTTCAAGGTTATCGAATTGTCGTTTTCTTCCTTTTTCCCCCGGCAAGAGGAGAAGAGCAAAAATTCGGAAAACCTTGAAATTTCAATATTGTCGGAGCTTCTATACTCTTCTCCCGCGTCTTTCGTTCCTTCTCCCTCTCTGTTTTCCTGATGCGCGCGTCTCTCTGCGTGCTTTCGAATTTTGTTCACATTTTTTGACAACAATTTTTTCTATTGCTTTTTCTCGATTTTCTTTTTGTACTCTTTTCGTTAAATCGTACATTTTTCAGTATGATGTACCGTAATAGATGTATACAGCTATAGATATATACGTGTACATAATATACCTGATAATACGCGTAAACGGCCAAAGTATACACACACACGCAGACATATATCTATATATATATATGCATATACGTATGTATGCCTACATATGCATATGTATAGGTATGTATAATACTGAAGAGAAAAAGCTGGGGGGCGAGAGAGAGAGAGAGAGAGAGAGAGAGAAAGAAACAAGGAGAGAAACATCGAAGCGATGTGGAAATAGTGTTGTGAGGCAATCTTGCATCACGCGTGACCTTGTTGCTACAGGGGACATCGAACTCCGACGCGCTCTGCACAGTATCCAGGGTCAGAAAATACGCGTAGGCATATACCTATATGCAGCAGCAATAGTATACTACCTATACTACTGAAACATGCAATGTATGATAGGGTATACGTATGTATATACATTTTTACGTACGACGCATGCATATGCATAGTGCATACACAGTATACTATACATAACCACACAACTCCGTAGTTATAACGATATTACATACGCTATATATACTATACATACTATATATAATGTATATTATATACAGTCGAGTGACGCGGGGTCTGATATTTCGAACTCGCATGCCGTCCGACATTACAAACAAACTAGGTATACGCGAAAACAACGAGAAAAAAAACAAAAAAAACAACAACAACAACCACCAAATCTGTGGTGTAGATGCGTAGGTGATTATTATTATTATTATGCTAGGTATTACATTGCAGTATACTTATACCTACGCATATAATATATACCTGCGAGGCCTGCTGCATAAATAATATACTCTACGTACATATGTGCATTACTACGTGCGTATGTTACATACCAGCATTCGCGTATAACTATATATAATCAGAAAAACAATGACAACGAGGGTATCGTTATCGAACGCGCCGATGCATCAGCTTACATTAACAAATTCATAAATAATGGTCGCCGTATCTTTATTCTCTTCACTCTCACTCTCACTCTCTCTCCCTCTGTTACAATTGATTAATTGATCATCAAATTGATAGCCGCAAATGTCACGTGTACATACAAAGGTATATAGTCACAACTTGGCAGACTGCAGCGTGAAGAGAATGGAGAATATTTGATAAATGAAAAAAAAAATGAGGGAAAAAACAGATAAGTATATAATGTAAGATGGGAATGATGAATGAAAAAATGAGCCTACGGCAGCGGCAGCAGCAGCAGCAGCAGCGTGCAACGCGTGCGGCATGCCCCAGCGCGGTGGTTAACAGTTACAGCAATAGCAACACCAACGGCAACAACAACAGCAGTGCAACAGTGCTGGGCCGAAGACTGGAGAGAGATTACATCTTATTGCGCAACCTGACGCAATCGATTTTTACCACATTTCTACATTCGTCACGTTACACATACTATCGCACATCGATGGGTGCGCGCGTAGAGCATGCACATACGTGAATGACGGAGATGAAAAATGGAAGCATGAAAGCATGAAAGCATGAGAACGTTGTGTACAGGGATCATCTCCGTGATGGAAGTATGTGATTTACATGCCTGCGTATATTTAGGTATATGTATACACAACGAAACAAGGAAAGCAACTAATGAAATGGTCAGTAATTTCATAAACCGTTTAGTCTTGTGATAATGGAAACACTCGATCTCATTTTTCTGTATTTCCATTCTTCTAACTCTTCTACTCGTTCCCGTTGTGTTCGTTACCCCGAAATGTTGCATGATATGATTTTCTAGAGCGTCGTCGTTTCGATACATGTGTATAGAGTGATTCACGATTATCACGACGGCGATTGTGATTCAACGTGTGAAAGAAAACGGAGACTTAAATACCTGCTCATTCGTATTGTTCAAAACTATAGAATCGACAGTTTCATAATTTCCAAATTGGAGCAAGTTTGTCGCAAGATCCGAAAGACCTGCGACACCGCAAACGTTACGGTCAAAAATGTTCGACATGATACTTATACTCTCGTTCATTTTTTCCTTTCATATTCATAGAATTTTAGCGGACTGATTTTCCGAAAGAATTCCTTGTCGCGGTTACATGGAATCGAAAAGTTACGTCGATGATGGATTTTCTTTTTCCTTTTCGTCTTTTCTTTCTAGCTCCTTTCCCGTTTTCATTTTACTCCATTTGTTTCTCTCCAATACGGCGTTTTTCTCGTTCCATGTATAATGTATTCATTGTTCAGCATGTGAAACGAATGTTGAAAAACAAAAAGAGAAGAAAAGAAGGAAAAACAAAACAAAACTATCGTACCGTCTGGATATATATAGGTATGTATATATACATACGTGTAATACCTACGCGATGAAAATTTACGCAAGTCATATACAAGCGGACACGCAATACACATTAGCGCGCTAACCACGCGGTTAAATTCGCTTTATCGCGGGGGCAAAATTTAGTCTCGGGAATCTCATTCTACTCATGCAGTATAGGTAGATACAACCAGTGTATCGGGTACCTACATTTATGTTAACGAACATACGTGCATACATACTATAGGTATGTAGTCTAGACTCTACCGCATCGCCGAACAAACAATTCGAAGAATAACATCGCAATCGATTCGCTTATAGGTACTAGCCTCCTCCTCCTCCTCCTCTCCTTTTTCTTCTTCTTTTCGTTTTTTTCTACGAGGTTTCGCACGGTTTCGAATGAACTCTCATTGGATTATCTTATCAATATCTTCTGTAGAAGCTGACAATAAATGAACCGCGATGAAACAAGGAGGAAATAAATAAAAAATCTGCCTATAATCAAGAGTAAGGGGAATTTAGAGACGCCACTGGCAATCTAACCTAGCTAACATAGGAAATATTCATTTTTCATCAAATCCGAGCGCCGTTTTGAAATATTGAAACAATCAGCCACTTTCTGCCATCATACCCGACGAATCCTCCAAGTTTCATCGAGATCGATCGAGTCGCTCGCGTAAATCTACGATTCTCGTTTTCGAAACGGTTTCTGTACATTTGCCACAACGAGTCAGAGTTCCCCCGAATTGATATCTTACATATGATATAGGCACCGAAACGTGGCGGTAAATGCGATTGCAATTGCGTATTCGGTTTCCGCCACGCTACACAACTTTCAAAATGAATGTAGATCATATACTATTGATGTACATAACGTAACGTACGGCATCACATTGAGCGTGTATGATGTAGTTATAGGTATAGGGCCATAGATCGTCGTTAACGATGCATAAAGCAGGTTGTGAACAATTTGTCTGACAATGAGTCTGATTCACATTCGCGTATGTACGGTACGACTTGGTACTACTACGTGAACGCGGTGAATTTGCTAAGAGAGTTTTTGCAAGTGTTGAACCAGAAAAGACGAAGACGAAGACGTGCGTCGCGTCGCGTTGAATGTTTGGCTGTCCTGGGTGGCTGGTTGGGCTGCCTGCAGCAGCATGCTATGCTGTTGCCGAGTGTAACTGACCTTGTCGTTTTATCGATTACATAAGAGAGGTCCGGGTATAACCGTCGATCGACACATGTACGCAATCTATGTATACATGTGTATTATGTAGATATATAATAGCATGTATACATACATACACGTAGTGTAAATATCCACATACGTTATACCTATATTCGTAAGATGCAAACAGGAGGAACGATATTTTATTTTGAACCCGCGCGCTCGCGCGGAAGCTGTAGGTATAGCTGTCGTGTATTATACATATCATTATATTATATGTAATAAATACTACGTCGTTTTTTTCCTCTCGCGTTTGCAATACTGTTGCAAAATGCAAAAGAGAGAGAAAAAAAAGAATAGAAGGAAAACAAACTTCTTCTCCTTTTTATTACACTTCTCCTTTTATTACGGTATAATATGAATGAATCCAGAGGTTTGTCCTATGTACCTACGTATTGTTGCATATATACTGTATACAGGGTGTATCACCCAAAGTGTCGAGAACAGAAGGGGTGGTGCTCACTCGATGGGAAGTCACACCCCTTCGGCCGAATAGAAATTTCCTCCTACGCGGAGAAATTGTATCCTCTATTCTCGTGAGAATGTCGGTCTACGAAATGTCGTTGGTTGTTCATTGGCTGAAGGGGCCTCGGCAACTTCGCCTCGACCGAGCCCCTCCTATTTTGGACACTTCAGGTGATACACCCTGTATACTAGTACGAACGAAGAAAAAGAGGTCGAGACTGTAAGGGAAAGAGAGAGAGAGAGAGAGAAAGAGTGCGAGCTAGAGAGAAAAGAGAAGAAAGGAAATAAGAAAATCGCAGAGTTACATATGAAACGATGTTCGAAAACATGTTATTAACAATTTATTACAACACACTTGATAAAAATTAAACTGATGATAAAGAGAAAAGAGAAGCAAAAAAGAAATGTTTAATTCAGTACAAATACTTCAAATATGATGACTAATTTTCTCTTTCTCCCTCGATCTCACTCACTCTCACTCTCACTCTCTCTGCGTATTTTTTCCTCGTCCTCTTAATTAATTTTTTTTTGTTCCAAAAGCTTGTTTTTTTTTGTTTGTTTTTTTTTCGTCCTCAGCGGCATATCATATCATTATTGCGGATAAAGAGATGGTGAACCTACGCATATACAAATCTCTTGTATCCGAAAGTTTAGGTATGTATGTACATACCTATGCCTATGACAAGTATAGCACTTTTATACGAAAAAATTCTCATCTTTTCTCCGATCGCAGACAGAGAGCTCTGCTGCCGGTATGTATTGTGTGTACAATACGGAGTACAGGGTATCGGCGAGAGCAGGTGCGCGTTCGTCTGTGTTCCACGGTGTTCCATTTGTTTAATATTATGTATTTGACATAACGTATATACATACATACATACATACATACAATACACATCGAAGGTAATACAAAAAATGATTAGCATAATATTATATTGTATCGTTGCAAAAAATACATTTACGTATATATGTTCAATAATATTTGATCCATTTATTACACTACGTCATGTCATGTCGTATTATAATATAATATGGATACCTACATAATACGATCGCAGCCTGGGTGAAAATTATTTTGTTTTATAATTTGGCATTAAGCGGACCGCGTTTGTGAGATAATAACGAAGAGATGAGAAAAAAATTCGATCAAAAGTACGAAAAAGGGAAAGAAAAATCATGTATTGTATATACATATACATACGTACATACATACATACGCATGAACATACACCCAGATATATGCCAAACTGATCTAGACTTTACTGAAAAAAAAAAAGAATGAAAGAAAGAAAGAAAGAAAGAGAAAAAAAAAACGAAAAAAAACCACACACACACACACACACACACACACACACACACACACACACACACACACACACACACACACACACACACATTTTTATCTCGACCTTGACGGTCTGCCCGCGAGAGATGTCTCCCCTCCCGCGAGTCTCTCTCAATTCCTTGTTGTGTTTATACAATGCATACATACACACGTAACATTACATATATACCTAGACGCGCGTGCTGCATACATTCATAACAGGTATACACGGTGGATCAACACGGTAGATATTTATGCATATGCATGTACATATAGGTATATACATACTGTAACATAGTTTCGGAGAAAGGAGGGGATATTATGCTATAAATGCCTATTGTATATACGTTACATGTCTGCCTGCATGCGTAGGTAGGTGGATATTACAGCTATACATATGTACATACGTACGTATAATACTTCCAACCTATGTATCACTGCGGTATACGTATTTCGACATTACGGCTGGTCAAGAACTCCGGCGGTTGTTATACCTATGCGGTAGTATTGGACACACATACATACATTCGTATGTACAGATATACGTACGTACGTACATGCATACGTTCATGTCGCGTGTGTGTTATCCATATATATACTCAATCCCCACGCTACGCGGCGTGACACCACGGGCAGGACAGAAACCTGCCTGGTTGCTGGAGGTCGGGGCAAGGTTGACGCGCCGCGCTACGCCGTCACTTTGCACAGCTATTAGCCATACATATATATATGAATGTATAGCGTACCTATATACCTATAGGTATAGTTATATGCGATACACCTACGCGGGGTTACATTCGCATGCGCGCATGTGTGTATGTATGTATGTACCTGTACATCATACTTCGATAACACAAGTGCCTGTAATGCTTGCGTGGCTGGCTGCCTGCCTGCCTGCCCGCCCGCCCGCTGTTGCTCTTTGCTGTGAGAGAACAAAGCCGCCTCACCGAGGAAGGTCCTCCTCCTCCTCCCGTCGTGACAATATTATACATTATCGTGGACTGACTACCTGATCGGTGAAACGGTGAAAATGAAGATGAGGATGAGGATGAGGATGAGGATGAGGATGAGGATGAAGATGAAGATGATTCTAGTCCAATTTTACGTAAGGCGACTGGACTATGATCTCCGCGACTCTATGAATACGTGCAGTATAACGCAGTCAGGTCAGGCGAGTCCAGACCAGGCACAGGAAGTGGGATACTATCTACGTACTTTTCTTCTACTTTTTTTAATTTGTCTTTTTTTTACAAACTCATTATGAATTTCGTTCGGAGCTGGATGACCACTTTCTCACAGCATTATCGTACACATCCATTCCTATTCTTTTTTTTATTCATTTTGTTTTTCTCCAAATTCTGTACCCCCGCTATTCGTCAAAATAATTATACGTATGCGTCGTCGTACACGTATGTATATGACCTACGTAAGGTGATAATTGCAAAATTTACAAATTTGTCAGACATTATGAATTGTCTTTCAATTTTTTTTCCATTTACTTTGTTTTTTACCTTGTATATTTTGTAATTGAGAGCAACGACCGAATCCTCTCTCTGTACTCTCTCTCTCTCTCTCCTGCTCAACTCTGGCTTTTTGTATTTTTATATTGAAAAAAAAAAAGAAAAAAAAGAAAAAATACCTGATTAAGAATTGGGAACATGACATAATAATAAATCATGATAAAAAAGTCTGCTTCGCAGAGCCACAAATAAAGCATAGGTACACGATTATAGGTGTGATATACAATATACCCATTCCGCAATGTGTAATTAACCTAAAAAATGTATATTATATACTATAGTATGTATATGCATATGTATATGTGCGTTCGATCACAGCTAACATGCTTTTTATCTATGCCCAAAAAATAAAGATATTCGTATGAAATCAAGCGAGGGAAATATTATCCAAATTTCGATATTCTTTTCGATTCCATTATCATCCGAATTCTGACAAAACAAGAAATTCATCATTCTCTTCCTTCCTCTGTTATTTTCTCCTGTATAAATGTGGAAATATCGGTAGAGGAATGAAGTTTGTGATAACATTGATTGAAAATTTCGGCAGGTACGGAAACCGTATGTATACGTATCTAGCTATTACATGTACATACATTTTTTGTTCCATCAAAATTTGCATCTCACATCGTAGTACTGCATCGCATGTGTTCCTTGTTCATTGGAATCTCGAAATGGGGAAAAATTGAAATTTCTTCGTCACCGGGAAAAAATTTCGGCCCGAAATATCCAGTTCGCGAATTTCATTTTCCGTGAAAACTCGTTTGCGGTGTCGAAATAGCCGCGAACACCAACGCTACATGATAATTTGTTGCGCGTGTACGTTGGCGTTGGACGGAGAGAATTCTATAGGAAAATTTACGATAATTTCATAGCAATCGTGCGGAATATAGTTGATCATGAGGTTCTGTCCAACACAGTTTTCGAAGCGTTGATACAATTCTGACAAGGTTTGCGACAATTCTGACGAGGTGAACCACAAATAAAGCTTCTCTCTGTATTCGTATAGGACAGAGCCCCATACTCCAATATATTCCTCAATAAAATAGCTATGAAATTATCGTGAAATTTCTCATAAAATTCTCTCCGTGTGCGAACGCCGCGCCGCGGGCGGCCTGCCTCATGCCGAATAACCGTTATCATTGAATACCGGAGGAAAAACGAAGAAGAAAAAAACAGCATAGAGTATGTATTTTGTCCCACATAAATTGACAATTTTATACAAAAGCAGAATACCATGTTACCCACCCATACTGTATTATACTCTCGCACAGTATAACCTGACAGCATGAAGTCTGATTGATGCGTAGATACTGTACCATACGATATACATATATCTACGTAGGTATGTAGGTACATACCTACTATATTGGCGAAGAGGATAACACTTGATGTTTGTTTTCGGCTGTGCAGAGAGAAGGAGCGAGAGGGCGGGAGGAACGAGGAAGGAGGAAAGAGGAAGGAGGAAAGAGAAGAGAGGAGAGAGCAGAGAGGAGAAGAGTCGCGAACGATGCGATATTTCAAGAGAGAGCACCTCCTCCGTTATATACAGACCCCCCGCCCTACTACCGAACCCGCCGTCCTCCACCTCTCCTCTCTTTTATTTCTCCGGCTATATAATTTTTTGTCTTCTTCTTTTTCGTTTCCCTCTCGCATCACTCCCCCGCCACCTGCACCGGGCGGCGGAGGATCTTCTGTTAGCTTCTTTCATGACGTAACATGCTAAATTTGTAGACCTGACCTAACCTAACGGTGCCGCGGATCGTTGCTCACACGTATTATAATATGTATTATACTACACTACACTACACTACGCTACACTACACTAAACTACACTATACTATATACTATACACCCATCTACATACATGCAAAATACCAATACAGATTTCGATATGATTAACACGTCTCATTCGCGTGCTCGTGAAAAGGTTACAGCGACGCGGACAAAAATCTCAACATTCTTCGTTATAACGCGTAGGTATTATATAAACCGGATGAGCCTCTTTTTTTATTTTCTCAATTTTGTTTCTCTTTCCCCCATGTTTTGGCTTGTGAAACGAAATTATTCACCGCATAGAATATACCTGTATATACGTACGAACGGGAAAAAATGAAAAAAAAATGCAAAAAAATGCAAAAAATGCAAAAAAAACAAAAAAAGAAATCGAAGATGAAAATTCTCAATTCGTGTGAAAACAATATACTTCACATTATTATTCTTTCCACTCTGTATATAGATGTATGTAGGCATCCGCTGCAGCAACAGCTCGAAATAATATTTGGCCGCATACGTAGTACATTGGTGTGTATATACATATAATACTATAATTAGTTTCCTGGTGATCACTCACGCCGAAAAAATTCGTTGTACTTTAACATTCCAGCATGTATAGGATATACCGTATACCTAGAGATAATAATTGCAACGGTATAGGCGGAGCGCGATCGTCCTGCGCGAATAACAAAACGTTCAATTTTTATCCTTGTTTTTCCTTCTTCTTCTTCTTCTTCTTTTCTTTACTTTACATCTTATGATTTCGAACGTTCGACCTACGTATCCGCAAACCCTCTCCGGTGGTGAAGAAGACGTGCGATTTTAATTTTTAAACACGATATCTTGCATACGTATGCATAGAACCGAAAAATCAATATGTTTTAACGATTTGAAAAAAGGAGGGGGAAAAACAAGAAACCTTGAAAAGAAAAATTCACCTGAGCCATTTTATTTCTCATACTCGGAGGTTTCATACCCTGATATTATCGTTTTGGTCTCGGTGGATGGCGCGGCGCGACGCGGCGCCGTCATCAGTCGTCGAGACTTCAACGGTATACATACATAGTATATATATACGTGTATAACACATACTATGGTTATAGGTATATGTAGAGGTGTACACATTATAAACAAAGTGTGGAAAAACGCAATTCCGAATAAACTTAACGCAATCTACAAGGTGACTCTTTCTGGGCGTGCCTCCCTCTCCGTGTGCGATATCATTCCGTGATGAAAACATTTAATAAACACCCCCCTTCCCCCTTCGGCCCGCGGTACGTCCTAACCGCCTCCGCCACCTACTCCTCCTCTTCCTCCTCTTCCTCCTCTCGCCGGTGAGGAGGGTACAGCCGGGACTTTACCCCGCCGCCCCGCGACCCGCCGCAGCCGCCCTGACACGACGACGCAAACTCGTTAAGCCGTCGACCGAAAACAGACGGTGCTGCCGCTGCTGCTGCTGCTGTTGCTGTTACTCCCCCGCGCGATCCCATGCGATAGAGATATGCACATAATATATAGGTACACCTATACGCTATATACCTACATAGATTCGAATGACGAAGCGGTGCAGATATTACTTTGTCCTTTCTCGGTCAAAATACATAAAACCCGATAATAATATCGATATGTATTAGGTAGGTATATAGTTACTACGTACACGTAACATTATACCTGTATGAAAACATGTGTATGATATTACGTACACATATACGTATTCGATATAATCTAACGTGCAGTGTATAAGGGATAATGGCACGTATCTAACACGTATATATGTTCATTATGTATATACGTATAGCTACGCGCCCCTGCATCGTCCTATCGTATCGTCGTCCGCGCTATCGACTGTATTGCAAATGGTTATAGGTATAATATGATATATTATGTTAGTTAACGTGATTTCACTTGTTATCCCGTAAACGTACGAAAACGAGCAATCGATCGTATACACCGCAGCAGATAGGCATATAGACATAGACAGAGACAGAGACAGACAGACAGCAGACACTCACACGCACACGCAATTGCACATATCTACCTATTGTATTCGAGGGGGTTACCTACTTATACTCATTCATGAAATTCAAAGTGTCATTCTGTGTGTATGTATAGGTGTGTATATATATATATATACTCGCGTCGACCACCGCGGACTCCGAATCACTGATGCGCGGGGGAAATCGCATCAAATAATATGAGTATAAAATCACCGATTTCCCCACATTATTCGTAAGCCTGCCCATCGTCGATATATAGATTGAAATCGTTAGAAATTATTTGCAATAATCGCTCGAAGTTATTTGTGAAAATCATCTTATTGTTAATTTCATTTAAAATCGTTCTTCGTATATGCACGAGAAATCACGTGAAATCTCGCCGTTTTTTGTCCAGTTCATGTTTCTTCATTGCCATCAATTATATTCATACCTTTCTCTCTCTTCATCGTTCATAGTCTGAATTCTTCTGGTATTTTGTCGCTTTTTTTTTCCTTCATCGCATGAGGCGGCGAAACAAGATTAAGAAAAATATACGCACAATATATTTATAGCTGAAATTCGTTGTCCGTCGAAAAATTTCATTCAATCGGCATTACCAATCCGTGAATTTGTTCCTGCGCCAAGCGTACCTACACATACCTATACTATGAGCTTCGGTCACATTTTTTTTCTCCAATTTTTCTCCTCTTTTTGTGCGTTCTTGTTTCAATTCTCTTCGCGTACGTGTACCTACATATTTTTTTCCTTCTTTTCCTTCTTTTCATTCGCCTCGGTTTCCGATCGCATCGGAAATAACAGACCTATCTAAGTTTATACATTTGCAATACCTCCGCGTAGTACACACGTATATGCATGCGCATATATTATACATATACATGTATATACTACTACGAAATACGTTAGACAAGCGTAGATATAACAAACGACATGTATAGATATACAGAAACGAGAGAGTAAAAACGGATTAAAAAAAAAATAAAAAAAAATAAAAATTTCGTTACTCATAATGTTTCGCTTCACCCGACGTTTATCTCCGATCTTCGGTAACATTGTAAATATCATCAATGTCGAATACACAGGTGCGAGTAAAATATGCGTGAAAAAAACGAAAATTATTTTTTCAATATTCACTCTTTTTTTCGTTCTCTCGAACGATCATCATAGTTTCGAGTATACAAGGAATCATTTTGAATCACAGCTGAAATCTGAGATTTTATTCTTTTTTTTTTATCCAATTTTATGATTGTTCGTTACTCTTTCGGCTCCTTGTGTCACCAACTTTTCCTATTTTTTTCTTCCCAAAGACGAAGAAGAAGAAGAAGAAGAAGGACAAAGTGAAAAGCGACTCGATGAACCAATTCGATGAAATAAATGAATGATTAAAAAATTTACAAATAAAAAACAAACAAACAAACAAACAAAAAAAAAAACCCCAAAAAGAAGAAGGATCGATAGAGGGCAGGCTCCGTTGCCTCCTTCCGTCGTCAGAGTTCAGTCTGAACCCCTGATGGCTTATGCAATACATTAGTAAGCGGCGGCGGGAGCGGCGCGGCGTCGACGACGCGACAAGCCGTACATATATACTACACGTATAGTATAGTATAATACTTGCGCTCACGACCTACGCAACATGACGGCGCAGCGGCGCGACTGGCTAGCGACAAATATTATTTTTAACTCCACAATCTCCGGTGCTGACGACGATCACCGCTGTGCTGCGCCGCGCCGCTGCTGCTGTAATGTATCATGCATGTATACGTATACGTATACGTATAATACATACATACGACGCACAGTAGTTCGTAGTTACGCGGTAGGTATAACGGTCGATCGTATAATATAAATGCACATTGCACCACACAGAGATAAATCGTAAGATGGGAGATACAATATCGGTATGCACAATACGTTTAGTATAATTGTAATACACGCCTCTCATTTTTATGTCTACGAAATACGTATACCATGTACTGCAGCTACTTCGTTCCGAGTATTACAGGCTTCTTAGAAAAGTGGATGATGGCGTAGATACCGAGACTATCATTAAGACTTTGGGACAAAAACTTCACCAGAATTCCACAGATGTCATCCGGACTTCCAAATACTAATTACGAATTATACGGTACGGCTTTTGTATACAGAACTTCGTCAGACTTCGCGGAATTTTATATACTTCGCAGAAAATTCGTTATAGTTTGTCGTTCGACTTCTCGCTATACTACTATATACCTACTCCATTAGATTGAAAGTGATTTCTTAAATTTTAACAAGATTTCACATTACGTGCCTCCGCACTTTGCGAGTCTTTATTATACAGGATTTCATTCATGGACTCCGTGTGGGCTTCGGTAATGAAATTCGTCTTCGGACCTCACGAGATTCCATTGCACATGACTCTTCGAAAGGATTTCGTAGACGAGTACTTACTGAATTTCGTAAGTCGCGACGGGTAGGCAGCGGGCACATATTTCTCCATGAGATTTGGCCGAAATTTGATCATTTCGCATTTTATAGGCCCTCAAAATCGCGCAATAATACAATTCTGTACCGAACTTCGTCAGACTTCGTACATACGGGATTTCAACAAACTTCAAAGATTTCATATTTTACACACGGAGACCATTTCTGCCGCGTGCATACTATACCTGTACCGTTGCGTTAGATAATACATACCTACGCAGTGGTACACATTCACGAGTGACTAATCCCTCCCTTTCTTTCTTTCTCCGAAAGTTTTTGTCTTCCGGTTCTACGATATATAGGAGGTATACCTATTTTCTACCAACATATTATGCGATTCTGAGTCACTGCGTTATAGCTAGTGCTCGGCTAGGCTGTAAGCTACAGTCTCTCGCGTAGCTCTCTCGCGCCACCATTGACACACGCGACATATTCAACATTCTCGACGGGTTATGCAACCCCCCCGTTATACCGCTACAATATGCTATGTATCTGCTACACATACTATGCTATGCTACGCCTGTATGTATACACATATATACTTGACAAATATAGTATGACGTAATACTTCATCCAACTAGCTAAGCGCACAGACACGGAGGCGCGCGCACTCGCTTGTATGTACTAATGCAAGAAAATAATAACGCGAATACATACACCTATGTATATTACAAATTGTATAGGGGAGAGGCGGGGGGAATGGGAACCCCTGAAAACCATTCGTACTTTTCGAAAATTGCAGTACAAAGCGAAGTTCAGTAGGCTTGGAAATTCGGGAACACCGAATTAAGGAAGTTCAATTATTATCGTAATTTTTCACCGCCACCATCATCATCATTGAACGTGAAAAATGAATGAGACGGAAATTATTCAAGTATTGTAGAAAGGATCAAACGAACCAAAATCTCGGCCACTTGTGAGATCAAGAAGACGAAACGGGGATTAGGCAACAATTAAAAATAGAAATTCGGTTATTGAATGTGGTAACCACGATAGTCGCAGAAGAAGTTTATCGTCGGTGATTTCAAAAGAACAAGATTGCAACAAAATTATCCAATACCTATATTGAAAAACGGCCGATTTTTAACGAGATGAAATACCTTTCGAGAGGATTTTATCAATCACGGTCATTCCCATCAATGATTTATTCCTCACGAAAACGGGATATTATTGAGAAAAGAAGGAAAACTATATGCAGTGATATCGACACGATGGTGGGTGTAGCTTAGAAATGTGATCGTGATAGCTTTACGGCGCATTACATTTTCCCTAAGAATCATGAAAGAGAAAAAAGAGAAGAAAATCTACATATGGATATGATACGGTTTTTTTTCCAGGGAAAGAAATACTGCATTAAAGAAGAAATGCGTGCATGTGGATAATTATACAGGCGCCTCTCGATCCTAGCCAGGACTGGCGACACGGCATCGTGTTGTGCACTATAGACGACTTGCCTCCCCCATTCGCTGGTCGTAAATTAACAAAATGTTAAAAATAGTCATCGTCTCGTCGTCGTGTGTATGTTACATACATTATAGTATATGGAGACCGGAAGTATGTACCGTCACGTCTTCCTGCTGGAACAGCCAGCTACCCTCTAAAATCTTATTTCGTTTCCTCTCCGATGAGGGTTCCCCTAAGTCAGATTTAACATTTCTTCTTTCCTCGTTTTTTTCCGATTCTTTTTTTCTCTCCTTCTCTCTCTCTCTCTCTCTTTTTCTTGCTTCATTTCTTTTCCGCCATTTTATTCCCCCTCGAGACGTGTACGGCATGTTCTAGAAAGACGCGCATAACTCTGCGGCTCACGGGAATGAAAACCCAACGTCATATGTACGTACGTACGTACGTACGTATATGCATATGATATGATGCATAGTGCTTATATGTGTATAGGTACGGAGCGTGTTATGAACGAACAAAAAAATGTACAAAACCAAAAGAAAACCGCGAGCAAACAGACAAAAATTGGCCGGTTCTGATACGAGGATAATAATTTCTGAACGTGTTGACCGTCGCCCCAGCCTGGAGTATATACCTATACAGGTATCTTTTTTTCTTCGTAAACTAGAAGAATTGAGACGACTTTCTTCATCTGCAGGCGTTTCGAGATCAAGAAAATACGAACGATTGTGAATAGATGAAAATATAGAAGTAACGCGGGTGCAGAAGGGCAGCGGCAAGGGTTGAGATCGCCTTGATTTTCATAAGGTTGCGAAAAGATTTCCAGGGTTATTCGCCAAAGGCTTGCTTCATTGTATAATCAATATAATTGCAATCATTTATACGTATAATAGAGATTGTATGTATTATGTAATCCAAGAGCGATGGAAAAATTTGTCGTTCTCTTTTTTCCTTCTTTTTTCCTCTTTTCGATAGCAGTATACACGCGTCCTAACAATTCGATCAAATTTCGGCCCAAATGAAACCTTGATATAAAAATTTCACAGCTCCGATATTCAGATATTCACTGCGCAGGTATATAACGAGCGGATTCTATCCACCGACAAGTGAATAACCCTGAGAATTTGACGTGAATATGAAAATTAATTGAGTCGATCGATAGCCTTTTTTATTCTTAATTAATTCCGTCGCGGCGTAGTGAAACTTATACTTCACGCTAATATTCTACAACCGCTCGTTTCTATAGTATCTGGCCAATTAACGCACGGAAATTCATTCAGTCGATTAACAAACGCCAAACGAAAGTTTCACTCCTCTGCTTGTCACAGATAAATGCAGTTTCCCGCTGCAAAATCATCCGCAAAGATAACACGGATCGATCATCGAACCCGTTCGAGTTTCATTCACGTTTTAAAACTGACCGGTTTGTCTTTGCTGTTCCTATATATATATATATATATATATATATATATATAACAGTAGCCGTGTTGACTTCGTACGTACAATTATGTTATAGGTATGCAGTGGATAGATACACACCAACTTGACGATAATCGTTTCGATCCTGCTCTATCTGGTTACAAAAAAAATTCAATCAAATAGAGATGTAAGATAAGAGGAACACGGATAAAAGCACGTATATGCACACACATTTGTAGTATACATAACAATTTCACGGAACGAACTAGATACGTACAATCGTACGTACGGCATTGATATTATTGTATAATCACGTGATACACTTTTGTTCTACGGTTATTCATATTCATATACGTATCTATAGGCCGGTTGAAGTAGCTATTGCTGTATTATATCTGTTCCTCTCTCTCTTTCTCTCTTTCTCTTCTATTATTGCATAATACGAATCCTAGTATAGCGAGTGAAACAAACATGTATGTATGTATGTATGTATGTATGTATGTATGTAAGCAGAATAATGTATACCTGGTATAACGTTTTATAATGTGTATAGAAGGTATACCTATACATACATACATACACAGGGATTACCTAGCTGCTTAAATGACTTGTTACGCATTACGTTATCTGTCCTACGTGTGCCTATGTATTTGCATTATATACGTGCGTGTGCATACCTAGGTACGTAAGCACTATACTGTTATACAATGTAGATCTACGTAGGCGTGCGGTATGTGCCGGTATAGCGAACGACGATGTGGAACGAAACAAAACGTAAAGAAACGCAACGCGATCCAATACTACAACGTAAATCTTAAAACTGAACTTAACCTAACGTAGCGTAGCGTAGCGTAACGTAACGTGTAGCGATAGCTATACCTATAGTTGCTCTTCGACAAGAGACCATGAACCTATAATTGCAGGCACGTTGAACGCTGACACGTGATCTACTCTCTCGTTTACGTCGAAGTTCTTGTGTCTTGTCCTATCCTGTATTATCTAATTTATTCCTCCCGTCATCCAGCCCTCGGCCTCCCCCGTCCCCGTCCCTTCCCCGCCCCCGCTCCCGCCGCCGCCAACACCTTTCATCGACATCTATAGGTACCTGAGCCCACCGTTCCCTTATTATTGCGAACCGATTGATTACACAGTCAATTTACAGTCTCCTTTCGTTCTTTCTCATACGTATATATACCTATGTACGCATATACACGGTTATATAAACTGTCGTGATGAATATTTGTGCAAATTATAGATTTCGGTATATGCATGCATGTACCTATGTATATACATTTCATTTCATTTAATTTATAATATTAATCTCATTATTATGATCATTGTTCAAATAGGGATGCAATACGAATACGTATAGTATAGTATATTATGTATAGGTATAGTATACATGCATGTGGTTGAAAAGTTTGTAATATGTATAAATCGTATGATAAAGAATAAACAAAACAGAACAGAACAAGAATAAAAAGGTAAAATGCGTGCGCGTGTCTGTGTGACAGAAGATTGTATATTATATTATGAACAGATGAACTTTACTCTTGACTCTTGACTCTTGAGACACGTTCAAATTGGAGAGTAGGAATTTCGGAGACTGTTCATTTTGCATTCCCTTATACCTATACGTATATATACCTATACATATATCTGTATACTCATAGGCACAGGTACGTGTGCAATCATGTACTATACATTGCGGAGAAGAGAAGAGAAGAGAAGAAAAGAGAAGCGAGAACGATTCTACGCATTGAGAAAGGTCCTGGTTTCTCTGCGGGTTGTTGCTTTATGTCTGCTGTCTGGTCGTATCGATTTTCTTCTCTTTTTTCTTCTCCGTTCTCTTTTTTTTCTTTTCCCCTTTACCTCATAGGCAGATATTCCTCGTCTTCTCTCCGCCCCCCCCCCCCCCTCCACCCCACCCCGCATTGCCACCGAGCTTTCATGAGGTATGAAAAAAATGTGTAAGTGCGAGCAATAATTATGAGGCAGAAAATATCAAACTGAGAAAGTATAAGAGAGGTAAAAAAAAAAAAAAGAAAAAAGTCAACGTCAGTGAATGACAATTTTTCCTCGACTATATTTTTCATACAGTCGAACACTGAAATGAGCCGTAACGACTTTCACGGTATATTAAAGAGAACACACGTGTGATTGGTCTCCGAACAGCTGTTCGAAAAAGATAGATTTCGGATCTTCGTATGCACGCAAAATACGGTCTGATTTTATAGTTGCAGATATATATGAATCCACAAAAATTTCACCGATACTACATACTGGGATAGATCGTCATAGATCAACAAGCGTATATGACTATATAGCTCCAGAGTGTGTGTACATAATTGTGTAATAACGAACTCGAACCTACTACGATACTCTATTTACAACTACATTAGGTATATATACAGTCCCACGAGCGTGATATATAACGTCGATAAGTTAATTACATAATAATACACACGTATAGTATTGTATGCGTGTTTTATCGATATTATAATCGGATGAATAGGCAGGCGAATGAAAGAAAATGGAACATTAAACAAACAATACGATGATGATATGAGCGGTTACAATGACAAAATGGGAAAATAATGCGAAAAATATATCATCTATTTTTCATGTAGAGGCAAATTTGTGTCTCACGGTAGCAACCGAGTATTAGTATCGAGTATGACAGATCTATAATAGCTGGTATTTTTGAATGATTGATTCTTGAAAACTATGTTTGTAGTAAAGTATATTGTAAAATAAATATATATATATATATATATATATATGTGAATACATGGGTACGCAAAAGTCACGAGGCCCGGTCACGTTGTTCAAGTTTATTACATGATCATCTATATTTCTGCGCGCGCGTAAGCCACAAATGGAGAAAGAGCGCGCGAGAGAGAGAGAGAGAGAGGGAGAGAGCGATGTTCGCGTACGTCCGGCGGCGGCGGCGGCGGCGTCGGCGGCTTCGTAGCGTCACGTCACGTGACACGCTCGCTCACTGACTCACTTGCTCAATGGAACACAGCGCGTCAGAAATTGAACGACGATGGGAAAAAATGGGAAACAAAATAGTAATAATAAGACAAAGGAAAGAAGGAAATCTCCGCAACCCCGGCCGGATCGTTGTACAGTTTCTCCTTCTCCTCCTCCTCAATATTCCACCTGTGCCAATCTGAAACCGCGACACAAGAGAATGCGATTTTACGAACGGCATAATTAATGGTTAATTAAAGACTGATTGAATGCCCTAATGCCGGTCAAGCGAGCACCGCCACAGCAAAAAAAGGGTAAGGAAGGAAAAATGTTTAAAATTTGACTTGATAGGAACTAAAGGATAATTGGAGGATCGCGATACCGACTTTGTGCGAGTCGATCGCGCTCCGCCTCTAACTTCCGAAAACCACCCCCGACGGCAGTGCCGGGAAATTATGAAATAATGATGTATTTCACGAAACTATGTGAATCAAAATTGAGGGCTAGTCATGGCTTCCACAATACGTATCGCCCGGATAAGGTGCTCCACCCCACGAAGGCGGTAAACCACCCTCTGGATACAAATAACGTATTTACTGATCAAAGGATTCTCACTGATCAACGGAGCGAGCTCGAGGGCTCTGACTCGCGTGAAAATTCTTGTCGAACGTATTTATTTCCCAGCAAAGCGGCGGAGCAATAAATTCGCGCGACACATATTTCAAGGTATGTACCAGGTTTAGGTATGCCTCGTATTATTATTGCTATTATCATTACTATTACATTGTTATCTAATACGCCAGAATTGATTAATAGATCTAAGAATCGTTTCTGTATAATTCTTATATATATAAGAATATATATATATATTATATATTTCTGAACAGCTGTAAAAATGACAAACCTACATAGAGAGACGAGAGCTGCAATCGGTGTTACGATATTCGATATCCACCGCGATTGTTAACTAGCGAGCCAATTTTCGGTGACAGAATTGTTCACATTTTTTTCTCAACTATAGATCCGAATAGAACAATCGATTAGTGATGAAATCTTTGATCATTCATTCAGTCATTCTTTATAACTGAAACATACATTGTTGAAACAACAGTAATAACTCAGATATATTACAGGTTATAAGCCAACTGCACTGCAGTTTGAACTTTCTCAAGGCGCTGCCGATATAATATTGTCCTTGAATAAGATAAGGTGCATATTATTTACGGTGTTACGGTGCTACGTTGCTCAACAATCTATAACCGACTGACTGACTGACTATCTGACTAACTAACCAACTAACTAACTCCTTGACGGCGATGCATATTCTCATTCGCCTCGAGTAGGTAGGTACTGTGCAATATGGTGTTAAAGGTCAAACCTTATATTCCTTCGTGCTGTACCGAACAAGATATTATATACCAAGTATAGTAGGTATATGTACTATACTACATCCACAGATAATTGTACGTACGATACTCCCGCGCGCTGATTGTGAAAATTACCATTATAATAGGATGCAGGTATGTATGTAGCGTGCAATGTGGTATGTGTGTATGTACCTACAAGTATCCGCCTATTGCGAAATATGGATATAGGTACGGGTAATAAAAATCCACGAATAGGTATTACAATGCAGCCTGGTGCATATCCAGACCCATGAAGATCACACGGATCTCAAATTCTTCAGAGGCTCAAGTTATAGAACTCCGGAGTAACAAGACGACGAGAAACAACGCAATACCGGAGCGCCGAAAAGTTATGTTTCTTCTCTTGCGCCTAACGTGGGGCCATACATTTTTTTTCTCCCTCATCCACGCATGAGTCTTACATATTTTTTTATTCAACCCGAGGATATCCAAAGTTACCGAAAGACTCGAAGATTCCTGTCCATCGACAAAATTTGTTCAGTTGAAAAACCGCAATTACCGCGGTAGCGGGGGTTCAAAATATACGAAACAGCCGATAACTTCTTAAGCCTCGTAAAAATAATTCCTCCGGGTCATTGTATCCCCCACAGGGATAGCTGCTCGACGCGACGTGCAGATTCTTTCACCCTCCATCGGATTTGTTTCGCTATGCATATGCCTATACACCTAGATACACGGCATGAAAACGGAGGCTTAGGTAACGATGCAGCGCTGTATAGTTACCCGTTGTTGGTGATGATAGTTACGGCGCAATGACATTAACTATTTGTTTCAATCCTACCCGTATAATATACCAAATAATATCTGGGCATCAGGTACAAGTAGTTCGCTCGAGATGATGATTGGTGAGGCTGGTGGTACCTACTTGGCGGCGATTCGCTGCCGCTGATCTTCGCAATATATGATCTATATATACCAATTTTTGTGTTTTTTTATACGCCTCATCGTCATCGTCGTCATTATCACTACTGCTATATATTAATTCATTCGTTTTTCTATATTTTTCTCTTTTTTTTCTTCTAAAGACCACCCGGTACCGCGCGGCGTACTATAATACCTAGTATTACGTACCTACGTACCAACCTACCTACCTACCTACCTAAGTAGATATAACGCGCGCGCGAGCGCGTCAGTCAGTCAGTTATGCAGGAGCAGAGCAGAGGGGGTTATGCAATGCGGCAGCGGCAACAAAAGCAGCAAAAGCAACAGCAGCAGCGGCACAATGTCGACGGCGGGGGGCGGGGGGGCAAGCAAGACAGTTATCTATTGCATAACCGCCTACCTAACCGTAACGTATAAGACGTAGACCTAGCGTAGTGTGGTGTATATTATACTATAGGTATAGTATTAGCCGACGCGTATGTATCTGCAGGCATGGGTACACCCCATAGCCGTAAACTAATATTATAATACACTGCACAATACGAGAATGCTCATTTCTTTTGGAAGGGTGAGAAATTGGAGGATAAAGTCAATAATGTATGTAGTGTCACGCAAAATTTGTTCCTCTTTCGAACGAAAGTAGATACCGTCATTGCTGTTCGATGATGGCGAACGCTTGAAAAAACGAAACGAGAGTGCGCTCGGTCCGGAAAGATTGGAGAAGCGACAAAACCGTAGATGAAAAGACACCGAACCTGCGAAATAATACCTATTGCCAAGAATCACCCATGACGTGATGATATCTTGTGAGATTGTCTCTATAGCCGACAACTAAAACGTTATTGAACAATGATGGTAATATTGAAATGGCAAGAGATGCAGAGAGAGAGAGAGAAAGAGAGGGATCGATGGGCTAATTGAGAGTTATTCTTCTTCCTTCTGTTGCGGATGGTTCTCTATATCTCCTTAAAACTCAGGAGGCGATTATGATCGCTCACGCGTTCGGGGGCGCACGTGACCTGGTGGTGGTCGGTTTATATGTCTCTCTTGTATCGGTGGGTAGATATTTGTTCGTCCTTTAATCGCAAAGAACCGCGGCGGGTCGTCCGTCCGCGTGACCATCTCACAACACGTTCGATAACAATTATAATTACGTCAGAGGCAGGCAGGCGAGCAGGGTGGGCGCAACTTGTGTGAATAACCGAAATCCTTAACTCATCGAAGTCCTACAAAGGGCAAAGAGAGAGGGAGTCGGGGGAGAGGGAAAGAGATATATAGAGAGAGAGAGGAGTTACGAGGAGAAGTTACCAATCCTCATGTTTAGTTCCAAATAAAGAATTCCAAATTTACTGTTAGGTATAACTATCATCGATATGTGGCACTAGGGCTTCCTCGCGAATGACCGCGAACGCTCTAATATTATTCTATGAAATAAAATACGCGCATTTCGACTGTGGAAGAGATCGAGAAGACATTTTTTTCATCCATCCGTATATACAGAAGCCGTTACATCAGACGCTCTACCATTTCCCATGCCCTATGTCCTATGTCCTATATATATACGTCCTGCGTCTCATCCGCCGCGCATAAATTTACCCATAAAACTAACCCTCCCTGAAGAATTCAGGCTCGGGAGAAAGGGAAACTGCAGTGGGGAGGAAACGGAATGCATCATTTAAATGCTCAATAATAAAATATAAGCTTGGGGAATGCGTTTACGGCTCTCTAGAGTCTGGACCGCTCGCGCTAGCTTGCCGGCTTGGTCTCTGCTAGGTTGTTGGACGTAGAACAAATCCACATGCGTGCACGCACGCATACGCGCTAACTCACGATGAATAGATACGTTTTCAAATTGTGTTTGTCATGGTGGACACCACCGCTGCACAGTGCTGTTATAGCGGCCAGAGAGTGACTCAGCGGGCGTAAAGATGACGTAAGATATACTATGCATTATACACGCGGGGTTGAAACACGCGGCCCCGGCCACCACGTACGTACGTACGTACACGTATACATACGTGGCGCATTACTTGTTCTCTCGCTCAGATATTCAGCTATTACTATACACCATTTCTCTCCAATGCAGTCATTACTTTATTGGCTGCGCTAGCCAATGGATGGTGTATTTATGTAGAAAAATACAGGGGAGTCACCCCACCGCGCTTTGGGGACGCGCCCTAAATCAACCTGCTTGATGCCTACTTCGCGCCGGTTCTATTCTATTCGAGATATAGTAATGATATGTCATCCAAGACACGATCTTCTGGTTTCAATCCGTTCGAGTACATACCGTATATACTCGGTTTCGTTCTACAGGACATCTTAAAACCGAAAAAGAAAAGAAGAGAGAGAGAGAGAGAGAAGGAGACTTGCAGGAGGAAAAATTTCAAACATCGATAATATGATGTATTATGCAAAACATTTTGCAAGTCGTGTTACACTCGCGCGAGAGAGAGATATATATATATATATACATATAGTTTCGTAACCCCCTGCACATACATAAAACACACCAAGAGGAGATTGTTCGAGTTGATTCAAGTTAAAAGTCATTACATTACACAATGCGGTGTTGGTGGTTCGTGTTCGCTGCGAATTGCAACGCGGTTAAACTTGTCCTGCTTTAGGTAGAAGATATTCGCAAGCCATGCCAGCTACGGCGCGAGATATAGATATAACAGAATATCACACGCAGGGTGTTCGGAAATCGTTTCTCACGTGATTGAAACAAAAAGCACCCAAGGCGGGCGGGCAAGGGGGCCAAAAATTCTGTTCAGGTTGGTGGTCATATACGTAGATGTGAAAACGAATTTTCCCCGTTTTTCTACGTTGCCAAGAAAGTTTTGCCGTATTTGCAAAAATTCCGATGCAAAAATGTACGAAAATGTGTAGTTTATCATTATTATTATTATCATCATCATATTTTCGTCTTTTCGCTACCTCAATAAGTTGAGTTAAACTCATCGAGCATCGAATGTTGTATAATGTTGTATAATGTTGAATAACGGAATGAAAAAATAAGAACGTTCTACTCTTTTTCTTTCCAATTCAATTCCCATCGAATTTGCGTACGCAGCATACATGCCTACGTATACAATACATGCGAATACCATACGAAGAAGAGTCGCGTGACACATAGGTTCACGTTTTGTTCTACTCTAGGTCAATGCCACACCGCCGAAAAGAAGCCCTCGCAATACTCAAACCAGTTCAAGGTGGGATGCAAAAGAATATACAAGATTGAAAGAAAGATTGTATCGTATTTTCGCGATTATATATACCTATACTATACACGCAGAGACGAACAACAGTCTATATATATATATATCTATAACCTATATGTCGGATCACGTACGAAAAATTAGATAATGATGAATTGTGCCAAAGAATTGTTGTACACCTTTATGCAGTAGGTATGTACTACAAATATAATATGTTGTGAGAGAAGGCTGAAGAGAGGAGGAGGATTTATTATAACTGAGAGACACAGGATGATTCAATTCCACTCGATCTGTACCACGTATATATGTTTATGACGAACCGTCTTGTAGTGTATCTTGTCCCATAACGTGCCGCTGCTACGCGGCGATATCATTGACAATGAGTTAGTCAAGAATATATTATTTGTTTACACAGGTTTTCGGTACACTTTACTCAGCCGTCAATCAATCTATAATATATGGAATTTGCGATTGTATTCTATATACTTGCGGTATAGATGGTACATGGTACATACATGTATGTACGTAAGTAAGTTTTATTACCTGTACCTACACACACGAGTTAGTAGTTTGTCCAGACATTAAGCAAATTATTTACGTAAGAAAATTATTATTATTGGTATTCCGTTTTTTTTTTTTCCTCCTTCTTCCTCATTTTGCATCTTTCCGCGTTAATATTATAATATAATATAATCGTTCGAATATTTAAACGCCATCCTAGATCGTATATGCACGCGTAACCGAACGACTTTTGTTTCTGTCTCTGAGAACTGCCATGATTAGGATAAAAGTGGAGTCAGTTAAATAGAGATAAAATTACAAAAAAATATATACCCACTCACATATTATAGAATAGAGTAAAGACGAATTATCGATCGGATATATGTGAATATCGACGATTCGGCGCTAGATTATTTTTTCTCTCCTACGACGCGCGGAACGGAACGTGTGTCTCTTACCAACGACGCGTGTTTTCGATTTTTATTGGAATAATATAGGTATCTATCAATTTACTATACTGTATTAGGTATGTTATATTATATGCGGTGAATATTAGCCACCTGATGCATACATTAATACATACGTGTATCTATATACATTGTGTATATGCATGTATAGGTAAAGAGTCACAGTCTGAATGAGACTTCGGTATAAATATTGTTTAATATTTGTGTTGTTTTAACCTGTTCATCGCGACAAGTTCACATGATAATATTATTATTATTACATTATACGTATATATTACGTACATACACACCTACGCGTATCGTTATGAGTAGGAGGTAGGTATGTACACATAAAAAATATGCGAGACGAAACGCGAAAAACAGAATTTCGATCACGTAACTTAAATGCCTGCCTATACATACAGATGTATGTACCGTCTATAATTCGGTACACATCTCTTCCTCATATGACTGTATCAGTTATAATATATATATCTCAGTTTTTTATTTTCATTTCATTTTCTGTCCTGTCCCCCCCCTCCCACAATTTCGCAACGCAGGGAAAAATTGGATAGGTATGCGTGCACATACTATCCATCGCGCATATCCTATCGAATAGCCGTAATTTTCGAGAGAGACGAAGAGAGAGAGAGAGAGATTGAGAGAACCGAAATCTTTCTAAGAGACTTGAGAATAATTATATCTGCGATCATATTACGATCTCCTACCATATGTGTAATTAAAAAAATACCTATCTTCTTCCTCGTGAATCCAGTGAGATAAAGCTCAATGATTATACGTAAACATAAACGCAAACGGAATGAGGAAAAAAAAAACAACAATATCAGTTGTTGCGAGTTTCGAAAGCAGCGAACGTCGCGACAATTGTAATTTTTCATCAAAAATCCATGAAAATTGGAATTTTTGTCGTCTCTTTCCTCCGTTTTTTTGTTTGTTTTTTTTTTGTCTTTTGTTTCACGGAACCGTTCGATTGCCGTTAAACGACATCTGATATCTATATACATTTCTCGCAAACTTCTCATCAACCTCACCGATTGAATGTGCAATGAAAGGAGTTGATTTGTATTTCGAAAAGACAAAGAAATATAACATATCTACATACTATGAACATTTTTGTAATTCACTACGATCTGATCATTTCTCGTGAAACCGAGTCCGTCGTATTGAGCATGTAAATGATGAATAGATCGTATATTACATATATTTATATAGTAGATTAAATACCAATATGAATGTGATAAGCCTGATGCATGCTGCAGCAGTGAATGAATGAATGAATGAATGAATGAATGAATGATTGAATGAATGAATGACAAAAAGAATGATAACAAAAAGTTTACTGCACTGACAAAACATACAACGCTGTTGGACACTGTTGCAGTTTTGCACCTATATATACTACTACTATACAAATTTTACAAATTTGTTATACTATACATCATAGTAGTGTAGTGGTACCTAGCACGTACTCGTCACCCTTTCATATTAGCCTTCTTGGCAGAGAATCTCACTGCAATTATATTCCACACCTATGCATCATGTTATATATTATCATAATATTGGCCAGGTTCTCCGAAACTTTGCGCATCGCGCAGTAGGTACTGCGTATGCACATAATGTATGTACCCCAATCCTGCAACTGATGAACAACCACACCGCACGTGTTGGAATTCGTCGCAAATAAACACCCAAACTACGACTACTACTTCTTTCTATGCTCCCCTCCTATTTTTGTTCAAGAATTACCGTTTTTCTTGCGCCATAATAATATTAGACATACGTGGGTAGGTAATACCAGCTATACCTACTTTCGCGTGTGTGTGTGTGCGTGTGCGTGTGTATGTACGTACGTACGTATGGACACACATACGTTGTCCATACGTATGCATACATACCTTTAGTATCAACTCGAAACTGTAATATGTATTACGTTATACGTTAATGATCGCATAGTAGAGACAGGTATTCTGCTGCGCAGTTCTCAATTTATAATTTATCCACCGTATTTCGATTCACGATTATACCTGCAGGTATAAAAAAAAAATCGTCGCGTCGTATCTTTATTTTCTCTCGTAAGTCGTATCTATTTTAGTGTTCCCCGTTTTTTTGTTGTTGTTGTTGTTGTTCTTCTTTTTTTCCCCTCTCTCTTTTTCGTCTACTCGAAATTATAATTTACATATACTCCGTGAGCCCGTGACGGTTGTTCAATGTCCTATCGGTTCGTCGATGAGAGTGTACCGTGGGGGGCCTTTAATTAGTATGTGCAGATCACTAAAATGGATCGCTTATGTATATACGGTACTCGTATGTACAACTATATATCACGGCAACGCTTCCCCGATACCGTTTATAACGTGCAACAAACGATCGAAGAAGATTATAGCATCAGACAATGTTAAAAAATGACACTGCTTATACCAACATTCGAAATGTTAGGCGGCTCCGTGGACTTGACCTGGGCCAACGTTTTCTCGGCGTTTCGCGCGATTTCGAGATTCCATTCCATCTGGATGGGTGACAAAATATCTTCTCCCCGAGGCCGAAGCGTTTTTGCCTTATGCGATTTTCGCATCTTTCCGCGCTCGTGAGCGGTACATTGCGGCGGCAAACAAATGTGAGCAGTCTCCTTATTTAACGTTGTTTGAAGCTAATTAAGAAGCTCGAGAAGGACGAATGGCGAACAAATAAGTTTATTTACAATTATTTATCGCACGCTTGCCAACGCTCTTGACGTCAAATGCGCCCGAGGTGCGCTGCAAGCGGTCCCTCTGGATGACACAACATCGCTAAATTGAAACCAACATTACTACGCGAACGACGAAAAAATCCGGTCTCCCGGACAAATACATATATCCCACGTAACGATACCAACAATCTTGGTCGGTTTTTTTTTTCCCCCACCCTCGCCGCTATTTTAAGGAATATCGGAGTAAGATTATATACCTACTCGTATAACTCTATATACGTATATATGCACATTTGAGTGAGACATTGAGAATGCATATTTAGGTGTGGCCGGATGTGTTTCTTCCTCGAGCCCCTAAGAGATAAAGATAGCACAGACCCAGACTTCACCCTCCGCAGGGATATTTCTTTCTGTGTATATGTATATGCTATAGATATTACTTACAGTGGCGTAGAGCTAGGTATTTGAACAAAAAAACTTTGAAATTTTTCATCTTCACCCTCGTCTGTTTCTTCTCTCTTTCTTTGAGCAAACAAAAAAAATAAATAAATAAAGAAGAAAAAGAGATTCAGAAATTGGCATCCCCAATAAAAATTTGTCGAACGTCATCTTCGCGTATATGAATATCACGCAGAAAGAACAAAGAAACGATTTTTCGTTTGAAATCAGCGAGGAACATGAACAAACAAACAAAAAGAAAAAGAGAAAGAAAAAAAATACTATGAAATTACAGAGATTTTTACTCAAGTTTATAAACATAAAAACGACTGATTCGCACTTGATTATAGTAATTTCTTTGCCCTGTTTTCTTTCTTTTCTCTTCTTCTTCCGTTTTTCTACTTCGCGATAGTTGCCGTCTTCGCGTAACTTAGGTATCTAGTCAAGTATAACTAGTATAGTAGATAGTGAAACAAATTCCAGATGTTACGAAACGCTGCACCCCGGTGCGCTTCTTCATCTTCTTCTTGTTCTCCTTCTCATTTACTGATCGTCGTATAGTGAATATATATATATATATATATTCTACATATATGTAGTGTGCGCCTATGTACAATACGTGTGTATATATATATACATATATATTATCTGTGGTGCGCAGCGGTTCACGTTACGGTATCTATAATGCATATGTATACATACATACACACGTACTCGGTGCATTTAGTTTTCAATCTAGAACCGGATGTCTTTGTCATATTTGTCATATATCCTCCTCCTATTCCTTTTCTTTTTTCTTCAGAGATTCTTCGTGACTAATAACTCAGATAAATAATAATACAACGCAACGTATATATAATTATAACGTACCCCCACGATACCACCGCGAGATATTGTATTCATATACAGTATAGTATATAATCTATTAAATATTTGTCGTGAATTTGGGCGTTATATTATTGTATTATCATCATCATCATCGTATTGTTGCAGATTCTCATACGATTTTATCATTCAGTGTTATTTTTCCTACGCAAAATATGGCGACGAACCGGAAGAAAACCTCGTACATTTCATTCGTATAATTATTCATTCGTGAGCATAAAGTATATTTTCTTCGCGTTACTCAATTAATAATTGTAGCAGATTGATCAATGCCTAATTTTCGCACATTGATGGATAACTTTTATTTAGACGAGAGACCGTGCTAGCTGACTTTATGAACCTCTAAAATTAAAAGTTATAAATTTCAGCCTCGATCATTCAATGAACAGAATCGTTTCAATGACAAAGAATAAAATAATAGGTACCCAAATATTATGCTGTTTACTGCTGCAGCTAAGACAAATTGCAAATAATATGTTTGCGCCAATATAACGAACGCGCAATATCGTGGCAGTATTATATGCTATGTATGTACGCAGTGCAATAAACCATTATCCTGTTATTCCCGGCAGAATTTTGAAAGAAATAGGTATACATAATGGTAGCGCATACCTATGTGTGTATTTTTATTTCTTTGTCTTTGTCTTTGAAACTTGTATCTTTCAGAATTGTGTAAAAATATATTATTGCTCGATAAATTGCTATGCAGAAATGATAATTCTATAGATATCCGCAAGTATGTAACGTAACGTAATGGTAGTGTAATGTAATTCTACATTCGTAGAATCATTATTTCCCCTAAATAATATATTCAAGAAAATAATTTGTGTCTCACAAGAATATTCGACGAAAAGCTCGTGCGTTTGCCAGTTATGAATCAGAGGTAATGTAGTTCCGGGGAAGGCTCGATACAATAATAAGTACTAATAATAATTGCGGTAAGTGATGAATTTAATCATTCAAAGTTAGCTTGGTCGACGCACGTTCACAGAATTTCCCGGCTATAATTTTTGTAACAAGCACTTCGTTAACGGAAAATAATAATTCGCGGTCTATATTGTCGTCGTACGGTTTATTTTTGTTTTCCTGTTTCTTCGTTCTTTTTCTCTCATAGATATATCGAGTAGAGGAAAGGAGACCGCACCACAGGCAGAGCCTCTGAATAGTGGCGCCATCGCGCGGTCAGAGTGTTTAAAATAATCTTAAATCTATTACATTGTCTTACCACAGTTTGTAGGTAACAGGTATGACTCACTTACCGATACAGCTGGATGTGATAACTACGAAGATCCTACATCCGGCGGCTGCTGAGACCTTTGGATACTCCTGTTTTACCATCCACAGGATTCCTCGCGTTTGATTGTTCGTTACCGACCGCCGGTAGAGGATATCGAACATATTATGTAATATGGAATATTAAAAAAGACCAAAAATTAAGCGGATTTCAAACACTACACCACGATATACCTATGTATGCATACGTGCACTTTGGTATTACTATATTCAGATTATAGATATGTATTATAATATTTTATGTTTCCAATAACTTATCTGACCTCATTTAATAACACTTGCAGATAATATGTATATGCATGTAAAAATAAACACAAATCAATTATAAATCACTTCAATTTATGCACTGCATTTACGCGCCCTCTTTGATTCAGTTCCTATTATTTGCAGAGAGCTTGTATACATGTCTATAAGCTCTTTGATTATTTGTCGCGCGATTCGAACGCCATTCTCAAAAAAGGTCATCTTTGTTTACAAGCGGGCGATTCTATACTACACTAATTATGTAGTAGAGAACTCGAGAATAATAGACTATAAATCACGACTTTGATCTTCAGGCAACAAACCAGACTTGTAAAAAAGACAAGAGAATGTTTTTTCTTCAATTTGCCACAGATATATTTTCACGAGCGATTTGAATAGTTTTTCTTCGATACGTAATTTCCATCAATTTGATATCACGATATGATTGAAGTTGATTAAATTCAAACTAGAAGGATATTATTATACTTTTCCTTCTGCTTCTTCTTCTTCACTAATTATAATTATCACACAAAACATTTTTATGCACGAATAAATTTATACCATTCCTGTCGCGTTGTTGTTTTGTTTTTTCTACTGTCATCTTTTTTTCACATACACTTAGCCGCGATTATCACATAGATCGCAAAGTAATAACACTTGGACGTGCGCGAAATCAACGATGAGAATCTACTGATCATATCAACTTGTAAATAAAAATTAATCTACTTTGTTGAAAAGTATTTATACACTATGAAAAAAAAATACACACGACCGAATAACTGCGAAATCATCATTGAGCGAGTTGAATGCACACACACGTGTAAATGGTACGAGGTGCCGCGCGTACTAAACTACTTGCCCTCCGATCGGCAGCACAAACGTCAACCCCTTACAATCATCGTCAAGAAACTGACTTAGCACTGAAACACCGATCAAGAGAACGCTACTACGGTGTTTAACGGACGTTTGAGTCAACCAATAGGAGAAAGGGGGATTACTGAATAGCCAATAGAGAGACAGAGAATGAATGAAGCAAAACAAAACTGAGCATCGTGGATAATTTGAAAAAATTGACTTCAATTTGTTTTTCGAACGGTTTACTTTCTGAATCGAAACATTACTATGTATATCTATCCGTTCAACGTCGCATCTAATTAATGTCTGTACGAACGTGAACGTATGGAATATAAATAGTTTGTAAATAACAAAAATAAAAATATCCCTGATCATAATTATGATTCGAATTTACACCTTCGTTTACCAATCAACCTGAAGTTAGATGCTGATGCATATTCTACGATTTCAGGCGGATTTGAATATTCGAACAAATTGGATATTTATTTATAGGAATATTTCAATTATTCAAATAAATACTAGGCAATCTTTCCATGCGTCGAATATTACGGAAAATTATGATACATATAATAATGAATATTTTTATTTACTTATTATTAAAGTAATTATTACAATATATTTATTACTCGCGTGTAATAATAGTAATAATAATAATAATAATAATATACTGTATATAGTATAGTCTTATAATATACACAGCGCATATAATTTTATACATATATATTTATTATTCATTATATGTATATATATGTCGCTTCGTTCATAATTATACCCCGTACGCTTTGAAGAATACAAGTTAAATATCATTTTACTTATTTATTTATTCACTCATTTCGAGTTCTCTTTTTTATTTCGTTAAGAAACAAATTTCAAGAATTAATAATAAGGATAAACGATATAATAATAATAATAAATATTATAATTATATATCATCACATTCAGAGAGAGAAAAAGAAGCGGACCCTGATAATGTATATACCATAATCAATCAATTCTAAGTCTTTATATTGGTGTATGGCGATGCCAACTCGTAGGCCAAACTAACAATAAGTAGTTTTCCGTTTCGCGTAGACAATTATTCGGAATTAAATTCATATGATAATAATCTAACTTTGAATTGTCTTAATTGTATCTGTAAAATATGTGTAAAATGCATATGCCTATATCGGCATACAGCGAACATAGAGATGAAGAAATGAAAAATCAGTGAATTTTTAGACCGCATTGCAGTATATGCAATTTACTACACTAATCAATATATTATATAATATATACGTATATATACCTATGTTTTCATCATATTGAATATATACCTAAGCCATACATATAGTATCCAGTATATTAACTTATATCATCATGAAAAAAATATTCGGTACAATTATAATCGTTTGTTATTATTCCATTTATGTTATATAATACCATGCCTATAAATATATTCACTATTTTGTATTTATACTATAGTGTACAGCTATATATTCATTCATCTAACATACAATATAATATAATTTATTATATTATCCTTTTACAACGCGACGTACACAACATTCACCATCCATTACAGATAGTTTTCCTTACAATTTCATCGATTAATATAGTTTTGTTAATAGAATACGAATTAAGAAATTAAAAATAGAGAGAGAAATCGCGTACGTTCTTTGTCCTTTGATCATATCACCTTTTATTGTTCTGTATCAAACTCTTTCATTGTACCTACTGAGAGATTTGAAAAGATTATTTTATCACCATAGTTTTAAAAACCTTTTATTAGTGTTTTCCATCCATTTCCATTTTCATATTCATATTCTCCCTTCTTTTCTATTCTTCACATGATCGTACGGATTGGTACACATTATGTAAAGGTGTTTTACACCTTTTTAAATCGTAGATACACACCTACGTGAAAATCCAAACATACATATATGCCTACGTGGTAAGTCATTACCCATGTAGATCTAATAATATGTGTAGGCGAGTGATATGTAAAACAAATAGGTACATACATACATTAGGCATACTAGTTACTCGCATTTATAATTACGTACACTTATACCTATATTATCTGTTTATACCTATACCTATGATAATACGGGCTCTAATTGTTTTCATATCTTTGATTGTTTACACTATTCCATTTTATCCATATTCGTATCTAATATTTATTATTCGAATTATTTATCGTTATATATTTACTATTAATGCTATTTATATTTTTGTTTTTATATACCTATATCCCTTTGGTAAAACGCGATAAAAGTTTTACAGTACGTACTGCAGCCTGCAGTTTTGCGGCGGCTCGATGATAATTTACGTTTATTTAAATATTGGTGTGTCCGTATCATATATAATAATATACGAGAGTTGAATTGTTTTCAATCGTTGTTAAATTACGTAACAAAAATGTTAATAATATCCTCAAATTTGGTTTTTTATCCACAACTTGCCCTTTTCAACTTTTTTTCACTCTATAAAAATTAATCTCCATTTATGTATAGTATTAAAAATTCTTTATCTTTATCAGAACACGTATTCAAAAATATTGAAAAATTTACAAAGTAGCCGAAATTCTTTCTCTCCTGTAGACCTAGGAATAAATTAAACGCAGCGATTGTATCATCGATATTTTACATAATTATAGTACAAAATATAGAATATCGTATGAAAAGGTATTTTTCTCCCACCCAGAAGTTTTACAAGCTTCTCTTTATAAAGAAGAATATGAAAAAACTGATGATGAAAAAAAAAACAAAGAAACATATCATTATGTAATAAACAGGGAGGTATTTATTTGTCTCTATTATTATAGAAGTGTATCTGAATCGACCCAATCAGTGTGTAACATGTGTATATACAGGGTAAGTCTGAAATGGCGGATCACATTGGTACTGGCAGATTCCTCTGAAAAATCGTATGCCAAATTTCTTCACCATATTTTCTTACGGGTCACAGATTCCTTGTAATAGTTAATCGAAAAGTAGCCGAACAGACGCATTTGTTAAGCAGGCGCCCATCCGTGAGCCTGCCTAGTGACGGGTGTGAGGCACGGATACAACAACGCGCCTGACTCACCGAAGAACCTTTCGCTCACACGATTCAGTGGATTTGCTACAGTCCGGTTAACTAGTACAAGAGATCTATGACCAATCAAAAAATTTGGTAACAACATTTTCAATACGTTTGTTTTTCGAGGAACCTGCCAGTACTAATGCGGTCCGCTATTTCGGACACACCCTGTATATATATAATGATGTACTAAACTTGCGCTTCGTTTTACAATTTATTACATTATTATTAATATGATAGTATATGCAGGTACAGTATACTAACAATTATAATCTGCAAAATATACTTTTCTCATTTCTTTTCATTTTCCAGTAGCTGAAAAGCTTGAATTATCTATTAATAATTATATATATATATATAATATTTGAAAACAACAGTTTGTATAATAATAATATGAAATGTAAATAATAATGATAATGATAATAATAATACGAATAATAATAAAAATAATAATAATAATACATGAAATGTGTTATTATTCAACATACGTATATATCTGTTCCTATTTTATAATTTATTTCACACGCAATTTCCCCTCCTTCCTTCGATATCAAATTCTTTTTTGAGCTTTAAAAAAAATTTTTTTTCCTTTTTTGTTCATTTCCTTTCTTTTCCTTGCAAACGTTTTTTTTCTTTTATTCAAATTATTTTATTACTAAAATATATGTATATATAGTATATTTATTCATAAGTCTGTATGCCTGCCGCTAGCGTTTAGGAAGGACATGGTATACGCCGATATTACGGGGTCCTGACGCCAGATTCTTTCTTTCTTCGTTTCTTTTTCTTTTGTACTTTTCGAGTAAATTGTATTTTAATTAATTATTCATTTATTGATTTGAAATATTGTTCTGTAATGAATTTTAATTCTGAATATTATTAGGTCATTAATTAGGTAAATTATTGTAAAAAACTGAGAAAAATGAATAATAAAAATAATACAGAATCCTCATCTCCTCGTAAACTACGAGTTTCTTTCTCTTTCTTCTCTGTAAATTTATATCTACAAACGAGAAACTTTTCTCCCATTCAATCATCGAATACGGAGCAAAATGATGCGAGTTGTTATGAAAACTATGAAACTGGAAGTAACGACTTGTGAGAAAACAGCTGACCTAATTTTTCGCTAGTCATAACTTTCCTAATTAGTGCGAGGTGGACGGCACAGGGTTTATCTGGCTGGACATGTAACAGCAGTAGCAGGGACCAAGGATATTTTGATTCCTGAATAAATGCAGAAAGAACGCAAAAAATCCTGGTCAGATAAATACGAAATTAAAATTTTTCGGAAGATAAATACACAGAGACGAAGATAATTAGAATTATCTCCCAGCTTCTCCTCCTCTCGTCAAGCCAAATAATAATCCCAATTTTATCATTAATCACCCACCTGATAAGCAACTGCAATTTTTCACTATCTTGTTCGGAGCCCTGATCCCTTTGCAGGCCGCCAGGGTTCTGGGCTAATTGCTAGGTGAGTGGAATGCCTCCACCTCCATCACCGTTACCCGCAGGAACCAGGATCCCAGGCGTCAGGCTTCCCTTCCTCCCTCTTTTACTGTAAAAACGAGAAAAAAAAGAAATCAAAAAACACCAATGAATAGAATTGGTCTCTGAGTTCTATCGATTGATTCCTTTCTTTGTTATTTCCGAACTTTTTTCACCTAAATCACAAAATTAGTAATGATCAATAATTGATTAAACTGACTGATAACGATCGAGAGATGTAGTACTAAGCAAATCGGCTTCCTTCTCCGTCGGACTAGCAATATTCAAACTGCTAGAACTGTTGGCTGATAAATTCATGTTCGAAACAGATCCAACAGCGAGCATACTTGGGTACTGGCTTTCGCTAATACTAACGCCTTCATCTCGGGAAGTTTGTTCGCTGTTATTCATGCCTTCACCTTCCTCCACCGGGAGACAAGTCTCTACCATTGCTTCTAGACAGTTTACAAATAGCTCCGCACTCTCAGCGGTCGGATTACACTGTGGATATTAATGTAACAAGTATTAGATCGATTATTTTCTTCCTCTGATTATTTTTCCTTGAAATTCCATACTCTAAAATTGAAAACAGAACTTGATTTTGAATTTTCACCTTGGTATAGGGACCGGCGAATCTCCATAATCCCCCAAAGCCACAGCTTTGTAAAAAGTGAAGTTGCTGTTGACTCGTGTCCTCGCACGCTATCATATTCTGAATAATCGCTTGAACTGCGCTGAGAATAACTTGATCGTGGCAAGAAGACAGAACACTCGTTATTTTAGCGTCTAATAAATTGTGGCTGGAAAGAAGAACAAAAAAAGATTATGAAGATTATGTTAAAATTCCAAAAGCTGAAGAAAATATGAATAAATTATGATTATGATCACAAATTAAACTCACATGACTGGAAAGACCTTAGGAAATACAACGGAAGCCTCCGCGAGATACTGGTAGAGAATTCTAGTTTCGTTTTCGTCGGTTGAATATTTTACCAGAGTGGCGAGCACCGTGAGAACTAAAGTCTGCGTGGGAAAGTCTGTTAGCACTTCGGGATCCAGTAGAACATTATTTTCATTACTAACGCTGACTCTGGCGCTTCGATTCTGTCGGGAATAATAAAATTACGAGTGAATACTGATATCTGGGATCTTGGGTGACTCGGAATTGTGTTTAGGACAAAGTATCGCAATTCTGTTCACCCTGATTCTACATATCTTTGATTTGACAATGAATAATTGATCACTGGCTCCAAGAAGACAAAGTAATCTCTCGATACGTTTGAAAATTTGCCAGTAAAAGATCCTAAACATAATTTTCGAGCACCGTTTTATCCTATCAGATAATAACGGACCTTGGGTTCGGAGTCGTTGATAGGCTTGGCCTCCTTGGTGGTGGGGACGGAGAACGATCTCTGCGTTTTAAATAAAATTCGGCCAGTCTTGTTAGTCGGATATGTTTTTTTTGTTATCACGGTTTCATCATGTTAAGATGTTAGTACACGTACATTACGGCATTGCAATTATACCCGGCGCAGGCAGGCACACAGAGAGAGAGGAAGACAGGCATACGAAGAAGATGAGATAAAATATAGAAAAAAGAAGAACAGAAAGTAGTTACATAAATATACTGAAATTGAAAGTATAATTATCACAAACTTTTCTCTACGTTGATTTTGAAAATAAATTGGAAACGTTAGATATTCTACTTCTACAAATTATAGGGATCATTATTGGATCATCTATGATAAAGTTGTTACGATGGTCAACAATAATACACAAGAATTATTATTCAAAAACTTGTAAAACATTCAACAATGCTTAATAATGTTAGAATTACTCAATTTCAGGTGAAGCTCGAATCATGCTTCCGAATTTTCAACCGAGTTTCTTCCTTGATAGTAGAAGAAAACGGATAGTCTAGAGGCTCAGTTTAATTAAGGCATCAAGCTATATTACGATTATCACAAATTGGTAGATACTTTATTCTAAGAAACAGCGAGCAGGTTTAGCGACGATCGGACAATAATTTGCTCTAGATGAAATACAAATTTACGCAATATACTGAATATATTAAGCATGTATAATCAATTGTTTACTTTACTTCGCTTAAAATATATCACAAGTTTACAAGTTCAATAAAATATTGGAAGAATAGACCGAAGAATATCCAAGCAAGTACAAATAGATTTGAAATTTTCCAATGAATCTTACCTGGTGCGGAGTATGCTGTTTTTGCTGTTTAGCTTGTGTGATTGCCGACTGATCGAGCAGATCCCAAGACTTCTGTCTTCGATTTGTAGGGTTTGTGATCGTCCCGCTAACATCCTACAAAACGAGGCGCGGAGGGAGAGATGAAGAGAGGAAATTGTATTTACTGAACTAGAAATCATGAGAACTTACTGTGTTATGAGGTACTAAAGTATCTAGGAAATCTGTACTTCCAGATTCTGTCACTGCACGACCCAAAGAATGTCGGATATGGCATCTGCTGCGAACTTCTTCGGATACAGAGACCAGCGCTAAGAGAATGAATGACAAAAAAATGGGACTTGCATTAAGAATGAACGATTTTTTTTCAATTCAAGACTTTGATTTCTCTGACAAATTTCTGTGAACTGATACCACTGATCATACAGAAGACATGGAAGCATACCAGCGAGATAGGCGACGCTATCAGGCGTTACTTCAAACTTGTCTCGTCTCAGGGGCTTCGCAACGATAGCTAAAAGCATTGTGAGGACTCTGGCTGTTCTCGATACCGTTGTTGGAGTCGGGTGTCTGTATCCTTTCAATAGGTGGCCAACGAGAGCGAAGTGGAAGTTTGTTTTGAATGATAAACCAACTGCGTGATCCAGCTGCTTGAAATGCCACTCTAACGGCTCCCTCGTAGACATCATTACTTGCTCTAAAGTCTTATGTAAACACGAGAGATTGGTTCTTGAACTTTGAAGTATAGTTCAACGGTTTTCAAAAGCCGCATTTCGTGGGAATTTCAAGATTTTATAGGATTTTGAGGATTTAATTTTTCACGGGATATCATGGATCCCAAAATATTGCATAGATTTCATGGGACTTTGCGACTGACTGAGTCATCCGCAGAACATATTTCACAATCGAAGATGTATTCCGTTTTTCTATTTTAGTTCAAATACTTACTTTGTCATCGAATGTCCCTTGGGAATCTAAGGTATGAAGGTTCTGCTCTAACAGCGCAAGTCCAGAGGCGTACAGGGAGGCTTCGTCAAGTTGTAGAACAGAAGTTGCGACCCAGAAGAGTGAACGATGTATCGGAGATTCCTAAACAAAAATAGGAAACAGTAATAGCCGTATTAATGAATGAATGAAATAAATATATATAAATAAGTTGATATAATGAGATATGCTCACAGGTCTAAGGAGCGGCTGAAGTCGAGTGAGACACATAACAATAGCCTCGAGTAGTATAATATCGTTAAAACTCTCTAAAGCTTTAACGAGAATTCTTAGTAATTGTTTGATATCTTGATCAGTGATGCTTTTGCTGATGCATCCAAAGACGATAAGAGCTCTAGGCTGGAGAGCGGGATTAAAGCAAAAAGCGAAGCTCTTAGCTAATGACGTCCAAGTTAGTAGCCAATCGCAATCAGGAATATCCCTCATACAGGCTTCCATTATTTCGAGTAAAGCGTCAGTGATAACTTCAAGGCTAGTTAGAGCGAGTCTCTCCCTGTCCTGACCTCCGGACAAACTTCTTTCATTCCCGAACCATTTTTCGTTGGAATGCCTATAGCTTGATCTGAACGCGGTAACTGCGGCAGACTTGACTTTGCTGATACCGAATAAAAGGTAGAATTTGGGTAGCGAAAACTCGTCTAAACTAAGTCTCAGCACTCTTTGAGTATCCTCGGAAAATGAGGGTTTTGTACAGGTACACAAGGAATGAATAATGTTTATAACTAATCCATGAGTCGACGCTCTCATGCTCAGACTTCCGGAACAAACGAGAAACGTTACTGTGTGGAAAAGGTACGGCAGATGTCTGCCGACATCTAAACAATTGTTGAAAGACAACATGAGGAGGTATCGAGCAAGGATAGCTATGTCATCCCACATCATATGCTGCTCCAGGAGCGCCGTCGGGGAGGTACAAGTCTTGTCGACAACCCTGCACAGCCTTCCGATCACTTTTTTAGCCACTAATTGTACGTTTGCCGAAGCAAGAGCCACAGCCGTATCCGCCATTATTTCTACCATAGGAGTTCCGAGCCCGTATCTAACACTTCTATGGATAAAATTGTCTAAAACCATGTCTATGAGCTCGGGCACTTGACCTATACTACCCCAAATTTTTGCCTGTATGCTCGGATACATTTGAACTTCTTCGATAGTGAGAGTAATTAGTTTTTCCAAAATTTGGGTGACCTGTTTTTGCCGCTTACTTTCGTCGGACGGTTTGCAGAATCTCACGAGATTAGCGAGCCAAGGAGTCATATATTCTAGACACAAGTGTTTCAGCTCGATATTAGAGACTCTGAAACCCTGGATGCATTCTTCGAGGAATTCTAAAGTCAGATGCGGTTCGTTAGTGGCCAGTTTTTCGCTCACAGATTTTATGAAGATTGTATTATTTGAAGGAATGCAGAGCCCCGAAGTTTCCAGCAGCTGACCTTCTATTTTTAGATCAAACGTGGCGGTCAGTGCACAGAGCTGATTGTACGCGGCAGTTCTTAAATTTGGATCTGAACTCCCGAGATTTAGTAACGCCATATTCAAAAGCGTTCCAGGCACATCTTTAGGCCGTATTTTTTGATGAACGGTTACAGAATCCGGCTGCGAAAGCTCCCAGCGATTCCGAATGTGAATAATTGCTTGCACGATACTGTCACAATCGTTATGGATAAAAGAAAGAGGCCCAGATTCATTGGCGATGGTAAGAGTGAACTGGTTATCATCAACGAGACAAACTTCTTCTATTTCAGAAGCGTAGTAAACATCGTTCAATAAAACAGCGTGCGATAACACTTTGCATTTTTCTGCAGAAGTTATCTGGATTGCAGTTGGTCCAACTTTAATAGCAACTTTGGTGTCTTTGTGGGACAATTTCAAAGCGTTATTGAAAACTTTCAGATCTTCGTCAAGTGAAAGAGTGGCTCCAGGTAATTTTTGCAGCTCGAGATCAATCAAGTCGTTCAATCTACCCGGGGCTTCAATAAATACCACTTTTCTATTCCCCTTTAACGGTGCGAGGATTCTATCGTGGAATTTTGTGTACTCTCGCACCCAACTGTTGCAATTGTAGATGTAAGCCGCGTGTATGTTGTCGTAAGCAACTTCTGGCAAAACGTAAAACCATTTTTGTAAAAATTCTGTTCTGAATCGATTGTCGGAACAAGTATGCGTGAAATCTACTACTAGCTCAAATGGAGAATGACAAAATGGCTTCAGGGTCAAGATCACGTGGTAAATCAACAGGTCACCGTTGGTTTCACCGATTCTGTGGAAGAAAGATAAACAGATTTGTTGAAGGTGTGACACAATGGATTGAATTTCTGATTTGGACGGCTGAATTCAGATCTAGATCTTACTTGTATCTTCTCGCGATATAGTAAAACACGGGATATCCTTGCTTGCTTGTTCCAGCTTGGTAAAAGATATTCAAGCTTTTTATACTCTTGAATTCTTCCTTTTCGTGCATATTGTGTTTCACCATTATTTCCTCAAAGTTTGTCGACGACATATCGATACTCGACCATCGATTGTAGGAGGAGAACAACAGACTGTAATTTTTTGGAAGAATATAAAGTATTTGGAATCACGAATGACGAGTTTAAGGATCAGAAGTGGCGATTGTTCGATCTAAAAACTCATCAAACTTACTGAGAATCAACAGGCTTGTGTTCTGGGGGTCCTAAATAAGCTAAAAGTGTCGCCATTTTGTCAAACGGTCTCCTACCAACGGCTTTATGGTCTCTACTACTGCTCAGATAGTCCCCAATGCGTTCTTGATGATTCCACAAGAGTCTATGAAGAGCCAAAACATTAGCATCGGAGATAAAAGACATGGGATGACTAGCCTGATCCACGGTTTCGCAATCTGATGCAATTTGAATGAAGAATCTTCTGCCGATTTCAAAATGAGCACGTAAAAAATCGTTGAAAGGAAGCATGTGTTGTTCTTTGCTAAATTCAACGTGATTAGCAATGTTTTGTAGGATTTTCGACATCAGCATGAGTCCCCTTTTCACTGGTGTGGGTACCTGCTTATTCACAATTCCCATTTCTTGAGGAGAAACTATTGCAGGATTTATAAACCGTAAGAATATCACCGTCCCAACAGCGCCTATGTTATTTTGTGGACATTGAGGAAATCTCTTGCTCAATACTTGGTACAGGCAGTGGCACATCGATCTTAACTGCGGCGGGAATCTAGAAAATAAGAAACAGCGAAGTTTGGAGGGCGAATCCCTTGCAATATACATATTCTTTCTTTGTCCTAGATTGTAATAAAACTCACTTGTCCGCAGAAGAAACAATCGCATCGAAAACCTTCTGTGTAAGAGCAATGAGGTTTCTACCATTCTGTTCGATGTCTTCATTGGCGTCAATCCTCGCGCTGTCTACCTCGAAGCTCGTGAGCGGATCGTCGAGCAAAGGTTTGATAAGCGGTTCTAAAAGGCTCTGCAAGTAGCTAGCTCCATAAATCTTGAAACAAAATGCCATGATTTTGCTGCCTAGGCTGTTTCCTCGGAATAGAGTCTGCATGCAGTCCGATACTTCGACTTCGCGGTAAAACATATTCCAAAGCAAGGGAGAGAGCAGGTGCTTCGCGTCAAACAGCGTCACAAATACTCTCGCTAATTCATCCATTTGGTTCGTCGTTACTACGTTTGCTAATGCCATTGCGATCGGCAATTCACCTTTGTCGCTTATCATCGTTACCAGCTGCACCAGCTGCTCAAATCTGTCTGCCAATACGGTTTCGGCTAAAGTATCAAACTCTGTTCCTTGTTGGAGGATTTTAGTTAAAACTTCCATGAATGCTGCTCGGGTTTGGAGGTCTCTGTTATATCCCAAGTCTGTAAAATCGTAGAATTTAAAGTACAGCGTACATGATTATGGGAAAATAGTCAAAGTTCGATGACAGTGAATCATCAACAAGTTTTTTGAAAATGGGATTGAGATTACCGATAGAGTGCATGAGACCGCTGTCTATATTAGCGCTGAGAAGATTGCTCATAGCTTGAATAGTTGCATTTCTTAAAGTGCTGAGTTTTCCGGCAGTAACTCTTTGCCTGGAAACAACTTCCTTCTCTTCCGTCGATTCGCTACAATCGTTTAGCAGGTTCATAAAGAGTGTGAAGTACTTTAGAAACAACTGCGATTTTGCTTCCATCAAATCGCCTCGGTCAGATTCCTCCGGCTGAAGAGGCAGGCCTCGTAATAATGCACCGACAGCTTCCATACATGCTTGGTCCAAATCCCTAGAGTAAATACTACCCCACTGACGTTACAACATACAATCTTGAAACCCAAGTACTATTTTGCCATTCATTCTATTGATTCTGAAACGAGGGGATCAATGCTCAGAGATATTTTGGAATAAGTACTTTAGGAATTTTGGCATTTTACACGGACTTCAGAACTTGCATGATTTCAAATAGTTCGAAAGTTTTTATGAGATTTTCTGTGATTCCATAAGATTTCACAAAAAATAATAAGACTTTAATCGTGACTTCACAAACCTCGTGCCTACGACATTCCTAATTAAGAAAACCCCTCGTTTCTCACATGATGATATCCAAGTTCAAATCATAGGTGCATCAAACTTACCTCGTAATAACCGTAACATCGCCACCACTGGGGGGAGCGATTTGGTGACTAGTTCCCATCACCCAGTCGGTTAAATACTCAACAAGTTTGTTCCGAAATTTCATTTCCTGCCTAAAGGCGAGATCATCCCTGCGTTTCATCATGGCTTCGACGAGCTGGCATAGTTTAGTTTTAATATGAATAGCATGAACGGTCATATCCAAGTGTCTAACATATCTAACGATCACAAGCATCATTCCCTCTATGCTGGTGACTCCGAGGTGTTCGGAAGGCTGATCGGTTTTAGAATCGAGAACATTTTTCATGATAAAAATTGTGTGTTCAATGAACTGCGTATTCAGATCAGAAACAACGACCTGCCCCTGCTGGTCGAAGAATTTTTCTACAATGCTTTTTATCTGGTCAAATAATATCGGATATAAAGCTGGGCTCATTTCGTGTCCTACTAGCTCTTTGACGTGCTTTTGAATCTGTGCACCAAACTTTTCATTGTTACATATCAAAAGTCGGAGTAGATTGAAGACGAATTGCGTTACTGGACAGTATTGGACTTCTTGACTCGGGTTTGCCAGAGTGTTGCTTCTCTTGGATTCGGCATTCGCTACTAGACCAGAAACCGGTCTACTGGGAGATCTTCTTTGGAGACAAACTCCTCCCATTGCACATAAAAAACCCGTCATGTTCGCCCACTCATTAATTTGCTCCTCTAATTCATGTTCTGAATTTTGATGCGAGGCTCTCCGCTTTCCTGTGCTTCTATGTGACGGCTCAGCTTGAGGATCTTCAGACTTTGTTTTACGGTAGTTGGAAAGCTGCCGGCAAGCTGATTCCCAGTTTCTAAATGTCTCCTCCCATGCCTAGAGAAAGATTCATTCATTTATTTATTCATCTATTTATTTGAGAAGAATGAATTCAAACTCACGAATTCTTGGATGAAAGTTAACTTACTGGTTGCACGCCGTTTACACAGTGTTCTATTTTTCTAAGTAGAGTCATTATCCGTTTTTGGAGCGCCGCACGGCCTACAGGAAAAAGAAAACGGATTGATAACGACATCAATATTTAATGTAACAAACCAATTTACGAATTGTAAAGAGTTTTTCCAGATTCAAAGTCTAATTCATTCTATCAAGAGCTGAAGAAAAAAGCACGAGGAATCTCAAACTCACCGTGATTATGTTCATGATAATAAATCCTACTCTCTCCGCTGGCTGTTATAAAAATCATGTGTATTGTTTTTTTTTCCTCAATATGTCAGAGCCTCTCTTCTTTACGGTCTTAACTTCGTTAGTCTTACAAATTTGCATTCTACATCCTATCGACTCGAAAAATCAAGCCAAGCGCAACTTTCTACGGATTTACAACTCACCGGTCGTTAGGATGGTCGAAGCCTGAGCGAGTTCGATGTACAAGTGATAATTTGGCAGAAGGCAAGTGACAGCAACCTCGTCGCTTCCACATCGGATATCCGCCTCTGCACAGAGCAAGGCAAAACACGACATGGCTACAAGAACCGCCTCCATGTCTATGCTCCACAAATACATGAAGAAGACAACCTGTTTCAGATACATTTGAACAAAAAAAATGAGTGCTAGAAGATCATGATGATAAATAGAATAATGAAATAGCTGTTATATCTCAGATACTTGCCTCTAATTTGATGTGAGCCTGTTTGCAAATTGCTATCTGACTGCCGACATTAGCGTAGTCTTTATTTTGTGATAGAAACGCGTTTCTACAGACGAGAATTTCCCTCAGCCACTTAAGTATGTCTGTATAATTAGCTATTTGATGTTGGATCAGCTTCTGTGATATCGAGAATAAGACCTGAGAACTAACGTCCCAAAACGTGTTTATCGGCGCCTCAGGATTCCACGCTTTTATTTTATCCGGGTGATGCAGAACCAGCAAAGCTTCCATTGCCTCGTGCGCAACGTCAGGCATGGTCGGTTGATGAACTAGAGATACTAATCCATTGATAAGCTCAAGAGTCGAGCTTTGAATTTCGTGACCAGCTTTCCCCTGGCTCTGAAGAAGAAGAAAGAAAGCGGATTTAATTTGTCCACCTTAAAAATATCAAGGAAAAAGTTTATGGGATATGAAAGAGACGGTTTTAAGATTAAATTACATTCAACATGAGCATCGGATCGGCGTGAATGAGCCGCACCATCCAAAGCAGGAGATTTCTATGTCCGGAAATGTCTTCCCCACGATCTTTGTATTTGCTCTGTTCTTTACCCTTTAGAGTCAAACTCTGTATCATGCGCAATGGAGCATGAGAACTGTAGCCCTGCGTTACTTTGTTCAATGTATCAGTGAACATTGCTCTTAATTCTGCACTGCGAGAGTAAACTAGATCTATTTGAGGCCACCATGGCAATCTTGGCTGGGTTATTATTCTGAAAGTTGAAGAAAATTTCTTTAGAAAGATCGAAAATTGATTCATGGTTTGAAATTTATGCAAATAAATCATCAATATTCATTTCAAAGCCTGAATGCACTGAATCTGAACTCTGAAATGTTTTTTCTTTCATCGACTTAATCCATTTTAGGATCTTAAATCTGTGCAAATATAAAATTCGAATATCACCCACTTTTCAAAATGTTATAAATTAAATTTTTACTTACTTGTAGAGTGAGCTGACCAGCACGAACTGATAAGTCGAAGGAAAAGTAAGATTCAAGCATACTTTGAGCGCCTCATTATTGTGCGGCTTTATACGAAAGCAACTGATAAAGCAGTCGATCATGAGATCGATGTCTTGAGCGATGTAATTTTGCCCTCTAGAGAAAGGTTTACAAGGATTAAAAAGCAAGGTTTTTAAATCATTGATAACATTCTGGACCAAAGTGAAAGCGACATTGTTAGAATCGAGGATATTAATATAAGTCGAGGCTTTGCAAAGCTTGACGCAAGTTACAGCAGCTGCTTCGACAAGCTGTCTGCTCGATCCTCCGTGCATCCCCAGTCCTTTTTTGACACTATCGATGAACTGCTTCTTTTTAGAATGTCTCGGAGAACAAGGAGCCCCTGAATCCGCATTTACTATTTCCTCGAGAACTTTAGGGGAGAGAATTAGCAGCATGATTTGTAACGGCCAGACTGCAGCCGCCCGACCTTTTTTATTATCTGCGAAAGTATCTAGACTGTCGAACAACTCTCCGCAAACTTTTGACAAATCATCGTTCGGCTTTTTTTGAAGATCCGCAAATTCATGCGGGTAGGTATCCATCCAATTCCATATCGCCTTCTCTAAAGAATTTATCAGTACCAAATGCGCAGACTTTTTCAGTTGCCGAAACTTCTGTAGCGTTTCTGTAACAAGTAATAATAATCATTAATAACAAGATTTGGGCAAAATAGAATATATGACTCTGAATGTGTGAATATATTCGGGGACTATTCATGCAGCGAATAGACTTCAGTACCGTTTAACAGCCTCGTCAATCTATGTACATCGACGTTGATATGCTGAATTAATTCTATGTCGCTATAATCCGGGTTCTCCTCGCTGGATACTGACAATTCTTGAAGGCGTGCTGATATTCGGTTGAATACAGCATTGAAGAAGTTCAAACTCAATGCAAAAAGTACTTTGCTTGCTAAGTTCTTGAGGTGTGCATGCTGAGGACTCTCGTTCGGAACATCTGGAATTGAATTAACGAAACATTTAGTGAATGAATTGAATTTCAGACTAAGTTCTCGAGAATTGTATGGCACATGAATGTCTCACATACCAATAAATTGGCAGATTTCTCTAAGAAGAAGTTTGACGTTCATAGTTTCGTCAAACTTCATAGTATCTTTTGGTTGATTGCTCAAACATCGTTCTAGAGTGTCTAGAACAATGATAATAGATTCATAGCAGTGACGATCTTGGTCAGAAAAATGAAAAGATCTTTGTCCTCCGCTGCAAGGTGCGAGCTCGTTTACTCGCTGTAACATTTTCGTTAGGCCAGATATTACCAGTGAAAATCGGTACCGTGATATTTGTATCAAACATTTTTTATTCTTCTCTTCATTTATTCGCGAGTGTGTTGTCTGAGGACCAGCTCTGCACGGCAACTAGGAATTAGAAGAAAGGAAATTTATTCATTAACCACTAATAAATCCATTTCCCTTCATTGTCTCATTTTTCATTCTCTAATTTGAATGTTTTTTCTCCAGTGAACGAAAAGTGCGATTTTTCAAGCTATTCCAACTATTTAAATTATCCGAATTATTCTAATCATCAAGATTTTTGAATTGTTCTACTATTCGAATTATTTATAATATTCAAATTTTCGAATTATTCTACTATTCAAACTATCCGAATTATGTGAAATTTCGAGCTAATCGAATTATACCTATAAATTATTTGAATTTCCAAAGTAATCGAGGTATTTGTATTATTCAAGTTTTCGAACGAGCCGGTTCGACTTCGTCCGTTTATAACGGTGTGTACTTGAGTATAAGAATCTACCTACAAAATTACGTAACATGATATATCTATATAGTGAGTATGAATGTGCACGTGTTACAGCGTCTTATCATTCATTCGTATCGTTGGATCAGTGAATGTAATTTTGACGTTCCATTCATGCATCCGTGGAGGGCGACAGCGGTTAATTCGCGGACCTATAAGGTGCGCGCGCTTTTCGCATCGCATTTTGGAGAGGGGATAAAAAGCGAGCGGTGATATGCGAGAGAGAAAGAGAGAGAAAGCTATTGAAGGTGATTGGCGATCGGGGAGTCTAGGAATCGCAAGAGAAAGATCGGGAGGGGGTTGGGAGCATGATTTTAAAATAATAGAACGAATAGAACAGTAGCACAATGAGAATAAACGTGTGAGGAGACTGGGGTTCGAAAGTTCATCAGAAGACAGAAGACAAAAAAAGAATACCCGAACACATCCACGCTTCAATCTGTCTTTCCTAGGTTTCAACAGTTTGAATTCCGTTCCGCATCACCTATTCGATTTGATAATCAAATCCGTCAACTACTTCATGACTCAAAGTGACTAAACCAAAACCAAAACCCAAACGGAAACCTAACCCTGAACGCATGCATATCGATTCAAGAGAGATATATGTGTGTACGTATGTATATTACACGCCGGCATCCTCCTATAGGCGTCGGCGGGGAAATTAGGGAGCAGGCGGAGGGCACTGTGTCGTATAATGCAGGAATAGAAAAAAAAAAATGAGAGCTGATATGCGCGAGCAATATATACTCACTAACACTCGACACATTGATTTATAATAACTAACTATGCGTATTTAAATGTGAGTAAGCCAGCGCGATCTTCATCCCATACCACGATATTATTCTTCAAAATATTATACGTATATGCTTGAACACATTATTGTTGTGTTATCATTACTATTATTATTATTATTATCATTAAAGAACAATGCGTTATTCGAGGCGAGGAAGAAAAGAGAAGAAAAACAAAAAGATAATGCAGAATCTAGAGACAGAATCACATGAGACTATAAATAATATTGAGAGACCTCGCTACAATTGGGTTCGATAATTCATTCATTCGTCCATTCATTCGCCCTCTGTTGACATCGCAACAATAATACTATATATAGCTAGTAGTTCGTCGGTGATAACGAACTATAGCCTCCTGCACCAGAGCCACTAACTGTAATGAACCTACTTTATATTATTATATACATGAAAATTTGTGTTAAATGCGTAAGCGTTAAGAATTGTGATAGATAGATAGATGGATAAAAATGATAAGTAATAACAATTGCATGAAGAAACGTACGAGCGGGAGGAACGGGAGAGAGAGAGATAAAAGAAAAAAAGAAAGAAAGATAGATAGGCGAGTGTGGGTGGGGTTATTGTTATTATTTGTTTTTTTCGAATCGCTTCGAATGGTTTGTTGGACTTTGGCAATGAATAGCGATGAATAGAGGGTTGCGGGTGGGTGAGGGGCGGGGATGGAAGGGTAATAATAAATAAACGGTGTTGTTTATTGAAAACTGGAAGTCGTTGGGTACCTGGTCCTCGAAACGGGCGATTAGAAGATGTGCCCACTCGCCGGGTTTCTGAGTTCCCATCGCCTCTAGTAGGTATTCAATGACAGTAGTGGTAGTTGTCGTCGTCCGTAATCATCACGATTCCGTCCATAATAATAATAATGATAATATAAATAATAATAATAATGATAATAGTGGTGGTGGTATAATAATAAAAATGAAATAGTGACAATCTATGTATAGTGTGCCGATACCACTACCACGTATACGTAATATACATGGTAGTTATATTGTTGGTAAGGTATAAGGCTTTTAACGAAGAAACCCCCCCTACTAAGAATAAAAAGACACCGAGTTCCTCTCTCTAGCTCACATCAGATCGCCGCCATTTACGAACATCAACTGAATTCTGCCAGGGCAAGAGGGAAGAGGGAACCTCGAGGCTCGAATCAACCGTTCGAGCTTCGAGGGTAGGAGCATTTCACTTTGTATGGTGGGGGATATCTGCCCCTCTTTTAACCAATGGAATAACGAAGAGCTTTATCCGCCCCACTACGCAACCGCGCCATTCATAAACTTGGCTTTGCTAACCCAGAATATGATATGATACTCTCTCACGGCCGACGGCCGAACCCAACATCCGGCAGTACTATACATTTTTCCTCGATACTCCGAGGCAAACCCGGTCGGCAAATGATCACCCGACGTCTTTTCTACCCAACGAGCTTATCGTTACTTCGAAAAATTGAAACGATCGTTGTGCCATCGCTGGAAAGTGAGCGCAAGCTTGGCGTGGTACGTATTATTCTTTCTTCTCTGTCGGTCAAGAACGTGGCGATGATAATCTTATTCCTGTATTTTCCAACCGATGAAAGTACGAGTAGAGAGCCGTCCAATCGGGTTTTCTTAATTTTTCATTCTTGATTATTGCAACGAAAAGAATTGATTGAATTGTGTTGAAATTTTGGATTAGGAGAAGAGGAAACAGCAGTAATGAGTCTCTTTCCTGTACAGGTATAAGTCGCATAAGATTTATTGTAAATTCATATAAAAATTGAAGAAAGAATTATACAGAACACATTGATAGGCAAGAGTTTGTCATTTTACGTGAAAATGGCAGTAAGAGAACTGGCTCACGAGAAATATAATGTGTACACAGATACATAATTATTAACTATGCTATTAAATTTTTCGTATCAGATTGTCATTCATGTGTAATCATGAAATTTTCAAACAGTTTGCTAAGAGCGAAAGAGAAGGAGACGAAAATTCTTCTGTCTTCCAGGAATCATCTCATAAGTACTAACAATTGAACGATAAACAATTTATACACGTTGATTAACGGCGACTCGCTAAATTAACACCGCGAAATACATTCGTTGAACGATTTACTGATCCAGTATAGATATAAAAAAGGTGGTATTTTTATTTATCATCTAAAATACTCGTTGATCGATGATCTTGAGGAGATTTTCCATTAATCAATGAAAAATCATACGCATTCCTTCTCTTCCGTGTCTCTATTTCTTTGTACTACATGTTATACCAGTTTACTTTTTCTCTTTCATTTTTCTACCACCGCCTACATACGTGATCGAAAATAATTATAAAAATACAATTAGTTGAGCATAAAAACAATTCGTTTTTCAGTCACCTCTCCTTTTCTGAATTCGTATGAGAGATTTAGTCCTATTTATAAAGTCAGTATTAGAATCCTGATCTTCGATCATCACGCTTCATTAACTTCATTAATTTCGTCCCGATACAGACACTCTATGTCTATTTCTAATTTCTATCTCATTCCCTGAACACACTGAATTTGTGGAAAGTAGGAACAGGAGGAAAAGGAAATTATAAAACATGTATCACAGGCTAGACTTTTGGAAATCAATTCACAAAGTCAAACTTCTCTTCAAAAGCGTTGTTCAGTGAAAGAAGAACGTCGGTATCCCGTTGTCTATGTTTTTCGATACAGTTAATAGACTTCGGGTCTAAATCCAGGACTCCAATGTTGACCATGAAATTAACGCCTTCTGTTATCTCGATGATAAACTCGACAGGAATTTCTGCGACATCCCTGAGAAACACATTCTTGTGTTTAATTTCCGAGTTCATTTGTTAGTCGGTTAGTCTCCGGCTTGGAAAACTGTTGGTAAAAAGTAAAGAAAGAGCCTCAACTTACCTAGGATCGATTTCTTGAAACGCCATGAGGATAGAACAATCTTTTGCTGTTGTAGCCAGAAGATAGTTCTGTAAAATCTCAAGTTCCTCGATAGTAATCGACCCCTTTCTCTCCACTGTTCTCTCGCCTGTTTCTGCATTCTTGTTGTTATTGTTGTTACGCATATCCTCCGCTGTACCGTTACTCTCATTGTAATTATTGTCGGAGATTATCGATTTCAAAGCAGCTTTAGAGTCCATTTTCTAGATAAATGGAACAAGAAGATGGAAAAATCACGTCAGCATTAAGAATCTACTATTTTAGGAAGATTCAATTTGAACTGACTTGAACAATGATGAAAAAAAGATAAGAATTTTAAGACAGCATCAGATTTTGTTTCTTTTATCTTTCATCTGGATCAAGTTGAAAGGGAACACAATGATTTTGTATCGCTCGAGCTTCTGCGGAATGGAAGGCTTGATTGACTTACCATCTCGGTATTAACAGCGGCTTCGTTTTCCTTTCTATAAGTTTTGATCATCTGCGAATAGATGGCATTGTCATTAAGCGTTGTAGAGTGCTTTGAATAAACCTTGAAGACAAGGTCTGCGTTGAGATAAGGCAGTTGTTGCATATTTAAAATTCTCCCAAGAACGGAGCCTTGGGGTATGTTATTTGTGGCAAAGTTGCACTCCTGTGAAGAAAAAAACCAGTTGAACAGGAAAAACTGGTACATGAAAATAGACTGAAATGTTTGATAAAAAAGGTACAAAGCGCGCAAAAATTGCTTACATCTTTAGTAAATCGCAGGATTTTCTTAGCCCTACAAACGATTTCTGGATCAATGCGATGCTGAGGTTGAAGATCTGTGGGAGACGATCCAAGAGAATGACTCTGTGGTCTTCTAATATTGGATATCGGGTGTGAAAACTCCCTCAATAGAGCTGTGCTGGCTAGTTTAAAGAAATTGTCAAAATTTTGTTCCGCCGTTTGAGGTCCAATGGTCGAAAACCATTCAGCTAAAATACTTTCAGAGCCATGCGGATGCTGACTGTTTGAGTCGTAAACCACCACTCCATCTTTGAATATTTTAAAATTGTTCTGAGGCGATTCCAGCAAACCACGAAGAGATTTTTTCATCCTCTCATTATCCCCAGAAAATAGATCGTGCGGACAATAACCACTCCGAGATCGAACGGCACCATTTTTCAGCTGAAATTTGTCGTATTCGTTTAATTCTGTTCGACGAAAATTTTCGAACATCTAACCAGTGCGATGAACCGAATTGATAAATATCTTACCTTATAATATTGAGTGAGGCAATAAGTACATTTTTTCAATCCTTCGTCCATCTCATGTCTGAATCCTTGTTTGGGTTTTATTTCAATACAAAAAGTTGGTCGTTTAGGCCTATTTCGTAATGGTAGCGTCATTTTCAGCGGTAAGAAAGCGTAGTCCATGAAAACCGTCGCATAATCTTCAATAATTTCTTTGCGAAGACGATGTTCTGTGAATATGAATTCAATTCAGCAAATTCATTCGCAAAATTCGTCATAACAATCTCGAAGGCTATTAAAAAATCACAGAAAAAGAAACTCTATTTTCATAAATAATCGATTGAAAATACTTTCCTCGTACTCTTTTGGTAGAGACGATGAACGGAAACAATATAAAATAAAAAAAAAAATTGGAAATTAATGTAAATCTTCTCACCAGGACGTAGGGAACGAATAGCTTCAGACACCTTGATCATATCTTCACGATTTACTCGGAGGGGTTCTGGAGGCTGGACATATTCACCAAGAAAGGAGGATATGACGTACTCAAAGAACTCGATCTCTCTGATGATCCTGGCACGGCCACCATCCGGGGAAGCCGGGCTACCGGGTAATGATTTCCTCAAACGAACCACCCTGCGATCCTGGGTAAAAAATATCAATAATAACAATAACAATAATAATTGATGTCAATGTCTAGTGTAATGACGCGTTCCGTACTATTTTTTGCTCCTGTTCCGAATAAATGAGGATCATAATCATTGGATGCGTAGATGAGCCTCCGCAGCTAGTTCATGTATAAAAAATAAAAAAGAGCTACGCGAACGGAGGAAAACCGTTCTTTTTTTTTCTACTGCTTAGCTGTTTTGCGAGTTAATGTAGTAAGTGCAATACAGCAATCTTGCGGGTTTGATCCACTTATGTTATAGGTACTACTGTTAGGTCTAACCAAGCAAGCCTCTGAGGTATAGTTCAACTTTAACAGTATAGTGCTGCAGAATGGGCTCGATCTTTGATCTAGAAAGTAGGTATTTACGCGAAACGGTCGCGGTGCTGCAAGCGAACCGAGCAGTCCAAGTAACCCGAGGAAGCAAGAAAGATCGGATCGTCCTAATTTCACTGTTCATTGGTCGCTACCATTTTTGGTATTGACTAAGTGTCCAAGTTGCGTGATTGGCCGAGTTTGTATCTGCAGCAGCAGATCGCTCTACAGCTATGCGAAACGATTAAGCTCAGACATGATGGATGACTATCTCTTCGCGGAGCGTGAATAAATGTATTTTGAATGGGATCTTATGGGTTTTGAATAATGATTTATAGATCCCGGAAGATCCTCCACAGCAGAATCACGTTCTGAACCGAGTGAATAGATTCGTTCATTGATCAGCCTCGAGAGTTTTCGGCATTGTCAATGATTGCAATTGATGACGTTGATGTCGTGGCATTGCATTGCATTGCATTGGGTGGGAAAAGGAACCGTGCTAGGTGTTTTTCTTGAACATTCGCGTGTCATGAAGGTGCTGGTGCTGGTCTGTAGTATAGTATACCTCGAAAACTGTACATGTAGATACAACTAGAACATGTATAATCAGCCAATTACCGCCGTTATACTATTGCCTGTTCTCCCACTACCGATCGTCATCGCGTTGCTGCTGCTGCTGCTACTACGCAGTGGAAGTTCAGCGGTTTGGCTATTGCCACCATTAACGCGATACCAAATACCACGTAATTATTATATTATACAAAACGAATGACGCGCTTTACTTGGAGCGTTTCGAAACCGCTCAGGCGTGCTCGTCCCGCGGTTCATGTAATTTCCTCATTGTCTATACACATACAGTTGCTAGTATCTGTACTATGTATGAATCGCGCGGTATAATTGAAGAAAACTCCGAGAAAAACCTTGTTTCCTCTCGTGATGCGTAGAATGAACAATATCGAAGAAAATTTCCTTCACTTTTATTCAATATCTCATTATGGAGAAGAATACTCACACTGGGCAGTGCGAGAACCACATTGGCATTTCCTTCTCCACGATAAACGCATCCGTCAAGAAACGGCCGTTCATATTTTGCGTGAATTTTATCGATATTTGATTTCCAAGTCTCGACCACTTCCTCTTCCTCTTCCTGTTTCTCACATTTTTCACCCTGAACTTCTCCCTCTTCGAGTGTTACGTGGGTGGAGGTACCCGCGTCGAGGATCATCATGATTTTGTTAGCATTATTGCAGATCGTGGATCTAAAACAGAAGAAGAAAACCGGCTATAGCATACATAGGTATAGAAAAAATGCGAGCATGTGTGTTCTGGAAGTAATATTCACAATGAAGAGAGTTCCACAGTCTGCTAAGGCCGTTTGTTGTCAAGCCAGAAATTGAGAAAACGCAAAAACAAAAACACGCATGTGATAACTTTAAAACTTGAGTTAAGTTCCACGCCACGTGATGGAAGTACGCATAAAAGAATAAATGAATAGCCCGCGTGGTGATTAAATTGATGAAGAGGAGAGAGATAATAAATATACGGATAACAGCAACACGAACAAACAAACAAATTACAATTACAACGAGCCCAAGGAGGCGCTACATCCAACGCTACACTAGATTGCTCTTGTCGTTGTAGTACATCAGCCATATTCAGCTCGCGGTAAGATATAACTACATAGGTATAATAACAATATACAAGATAAAGTTTATCGTCCGGGCCAAGGCCTGCCCTCCTCTTTTTCCGTCTCTCTCTCACTCTCTCTCTCTCTCTCTCTGTGTCTTTGCCGAACCAACAGCTTGCGCAGCTATGTCACGTACCACGGGTATGCTACGGCAAAAGGAGTATAGAGAGAGGCAAAAGGAGTATAGAGAGAGGCAAAAGGCATAAGGTATAAGCATAAGGTATAGGAGATTCCGGGTGAGCAAGCAACAGCCCACTACTCGCGTAAGACCTCCGGGCGAGAGGAGAACGAGCTTTCAATCGGGCTCATGGAATAAGCCAGCTCTTTATACTCCCGGAGTACCGTGGAGCGTGAGAATATTCTGTGCTACACCAATAGCTGCAGCACATCAACGACGTTGGGAAAAGGAGGAGATACGCAATCGCCACACACTGCAGAGAATATCAATCACGAGCTATTCTTATTATAACGTTATCGCCCTCTGTTACCATCGCCTAAAGAATGAGACAAGATTTCACGATGTTGGAGACACCCTAGTTCAATCCCTCGATGTTATTCGAAATCCACAATTAATCATCATCCATTCATTCATCCATTCTTTAAGATGTTTGTGAGATTCCTCTGAGAATTGGAAAAATTAGACACATCATGATCCTTCAATGTCCGACCTGGGGATGTCCAGTCTACAGCGTAACCGACCATAATACCTATACGCAATCAGACCTTAAGCCACATCCTCTACTTCACAACAGTGAGGTAAATGTGCAATGAACTATCGAGTGGGTTTACATCCGTTGCGTTATAGCCGGAAGTATAAGGTGCTGGCATATATAATACCACATGGCCCGGTTACTCTCGAGTTCACTGGCATTTTGGGTTCATCCGACGAACAGCTGCACACAGAGATGTCCGTGTGTTCGTACGATCCACGCACACTAAACAGGCATCAAGTGTGCTCAAATGCATGGGACACACGAGGCTCACACATTGTCCACACATATGGAGAATGTGAAAGACTGCAGCACAGGGCGGCAGCAACAGTAACAGCAACAGCAACAGCAACATCAGGGCAATAACCGAGGCTGACCCGCGGGACAACCAACCAACCAACCAACCAACCAACCAACCAACCAACCTGGTTTTTCACTGGCGTTGTGCACTGCAGGCTGTGCCCACAGGCAGGTATTGAACAGAGCGAAGTGAAGAGAGCACCATGTCACTGAGCTTCGCTCACTCACTCCTTCCTCTTCTCCTGTCGCCACTGGCCAATCGATTCGCTTTCTTTGTCGTCATGAAGAGTGCATCAGTGCATCAGTGCATCAGTGGACGAGTGCATGAGCGCAGCTGCTGATGTACTCTTCGTCGAGTAACACTACATTGTGTTATTTCATAACTTTCTGAGAAGCACCGAAGAGAGGCGCATTACAACGCACGGCGCGGCGCGGCGTTCGGAGTATAACGTACCTACCTCCGAAATAATTCATATGGTTTACCGTAACATGAGCATCGCTCTACAATTGTTGCTTCACAATGAAAGATTTCTATTTTTTTCGCCATTTTTTTTATTGCTGCGATGGATGTACTGCCTGATCCGCTGTGTTTGCTAATGATTGTCCAGATTCCTCGAACGCTACTAGTATCTGAGATCTGGATGAATCACAACATCGTCATACAGACCGTGGCTAGACCATTAGCCAACTTTCTTGGGAATTAGTGAATTATCGCGACAATTAGAAATGTGAATATAAAGCTTCCGGCCTATATAATTTACGTATTATATAAATAAATACCCGCAGTTTTGTACGAATCAGGTTCCGGAGTGATGAAATCGGACGAATCAAATTTTCCATCCCTCTTTTTCTTTCATTTGGGACAATAAAAAGCAGATTTCTATCGACCAAATCCACAATAAAAAGACAAATGATCATCAATTTTATCAAAAATGTTATTAATTGTTCATTAGTCTGGTTTTCATTCGACGTTACCTACGAAAGGTAATTGAGAAACGCATTCTTTGAAATTGGGTATGATTTATAGTCAAGTTTTTTCTTGCCATACGTACTCACCATACATATCAGACAGGCAATGTCGAAAGGATGAAGCAATAAATTTCATTTCGCTGAAATCTGACCAACGGTTGTTATTCGCACCTATACGAGTGCAGATACTGCCAATTATTATCTATACGTTTTCGCGGGTCTCACCAGGGTACATAGGTATAATATATCATGCATGAAAAGAATTGAAGAATTACAGAATCGTATCTTCCAGCGCGAGCTCGAATGAACACGCGGTTTTTCTGGAACTATTTGAAAATAAAAACCCGAACACACAAATAGTACGTATACGCGCGCGCATGCACGCACAGAACAAAAATATAATTCCAACTACGGAACGGTTGGATTTATCAAATTGGCACCGCGAACCTTTACGATTTTGTACAAAATTATTTCCTCGCGATCCTCCTTGTGACTATCCCGTAGGGAATTATACAACGATGGACAGCGCAAATAGAAAACCTCAGAATGCGATGTGCCATTTCTAAATATGGCACGATCGTGTGTAATAACGTTCTCCAGCAGGAAGACGTACGTTTCTCTTCTAGAATACATACAGGTCAAAGTTTTTCAGGTGGAAAATTTCGAAAGATTGCGATATATTTTTGTCTTTTCTTCTAAAGTAGATAAGAAATAGTGACGAAACGGTTTGATGCTATAGCCAGATCGCCGGATACATCGATTGTCCATTGTATACGCACGCTATGTTCGAACGAAAAAGAGAGAGAGAGAGAGAGAGTGTGAGTGAAAACAGAAAATTTGCGATGAGAATATGATTGAAAGTATATACAGTATATGATAATATGTAAGATACGGCACAAATTGGCAAGGTTTCGTTACCCAATGTTGTTAACCGAATAAATATTTTGCAAGTCGACCAGCACAGTCAAGCGTCGAGTTATGGGCAGGCGGACAAGTGGGAGCCGCTGCCGAACCGTGGAGAGGGCCAAAACGCGGCGCAGTGGGCTGGGGGTCGCGCGTCGCGAGTCGTGAGTTACGCGTATATCAAAGATGGCCGACGTCCGTAGAATCGCCGAATCACCCGTTTCTAACGTTCTTACGTTTCTCAAGAGGACGAGAAAATAAAAAGAATAACATGAAAGCAGAAAAACAGAAAAAAGCCGCGTTGCGCAGCATTTTTCGCCAAACTATAGTATAGTATGTTACACAATGCTATGCCATACGATACGCGGTTATAAGTCATAAAAGAGAGAGAGAGAGAGAGAGAGAAAGAGATTTGAAGAGAATGTATTCGGAATGTATTTCTTATTCTGAATGCAGCATTAGGTATGCAAGAAAAACTAGCATAATAAAATTCTCCGAAGGCAATATTGTTGATGCATGTACAATAGGCATGTAGATAGGTATACGTACGTACGTATGTAAATACGTATGTATTGAACAACGAGTCGTGTTTGATAAAATATACAATATATATATACTCTGTACGTCGTACTGTACGATCTAGATCGAAATCGGTGATACAGTATCGGTGCAGTATTATTGTAGAGCTGAAGTTTGTAACGTTAAAGCACCCGACGAATCACGAGTATTGGAATTTTTCGGCTCAGAATTTCGTCGATGTAAAGAAAACATTTCTAGTTCTCGGTTATTCATTTCGGGAAGCCCCGGAAAAAAAAACATACGTACAAAAAAAGGTAGGACGGAAAGTTAGGAGGAGAAAACCACCCACGTGGGGCCATTTCATTCTGATTTTCTGGCCCACATTGTTCTACGTACCTATATGGTTTTTTTTTTTTTTTTTTTTTTTGTTTGCACGATTTCCCGAACCGGCAAAAAAATCGAGATTTCTCTTCTTCGTCGACGAAATTCTCGACCGAAAAATTGCAACTTCTAAAATATTCTTGAGTTAACGTTACAAGCCAGCCTGGCGCCCAACGTGGGTTCGGCATGTTATCTGACTTCCGATTTCACGTCTCAAGCTCTTCTTCGTGAATCCTTGTCCGTGGATTCTTGAAATTGCTGAAAAATGAGACTTCGCTTGTGTCACCAAAATTCTCGGCAAAAAAAATATTTCGGTGTCGAAACTCGAAACAGCTGATGTTATTTTTTGCTATTTCATTGCGTCAACGTTTTAAACTTTAGCCTGATCGTATATATCAGTATTTTATTCAAGAATTACAATACGGTCGACCCGTGAGAAATGACGTTCTGCTTCTTTCTATTTTCCTCTATTTTCTTCTTCTTTTTGCTCTTGTCGCTATACCTACGCGTCGATAGGCTATATATATCCACATCTTTACATGCATCGACCTATATATATACACCGCATCATGAATATATGCAGCGTTACTCTTTCCACAGGTGCTCTTGTTTTTGTAACCAGAAAATTTGAATTCTTCTACATTTCTTACACGCGATTTCCGTTCCTACCATGCGTTTTACGAGCATGTATGTCACGATTTCTGAATTCCCGATTCCCTTCCCCCTCCCATTCCATCTATCTCACTTCCGTTTATCGCGTAAACGATCGACTGGGCAAAACCGTCGTCGTTCGTCGCGTATGTACGATAAGTACATTTCTGCGGTAGCTACATAATCTTGTGATTTTCTAGACCGGAAATAGCCCGCTTTAATTTCAGTTGCACAATATTATATAGTATTCGTATTACATATATATACGTGCACATATATATTAGGGTGGCCCTTATTGGAGGATCGGTGAAATTTTGACCACGACGCCCCCTAGATCGATTCGAAATGAATAAATAAAAATTTGGTTGAAAGTTGAGCTTTCTAGCTCGATGGAAAAGCGTGCCTGTAGTCCCTTCACTTTTGCCCGTAATTCATTTAACATAGGATCGTTCATGGAAAAAATTCATGATATTTTTCCGTGCCCGTAGTGCGCTGGAAAAATCCGCCATTCCGTCGCTTCATAGTACCGTAGTTGGTGAGTACGTACAAATTTTTCAAGCCATCCACAATCATATTTGACGGAGTAGCCGACGCCGACAGATTTCAATTTTTGAATAATTTCACTTTTTGTGAAGCAATGAATATTTTCGATGAAAAATCCTATGTTGAGTAAATTGGCAAAAGTACGAGCCTACAGGCACCCATTCCCATTGAGCTAGAGAGCTCAACTTTCGCACAGATACTCATTTGCTCATTACGAACCGATCTAGGGGGCGTCGCTGCCAAAATTCCACCGACCCTCAAATAAGGGCCCCATAATATATACGAATACACACAAACTCTACGATATATATGATGCTTGAAAAGAAACAAGAAAACAAAATCGAATACAGAAATCTGTAGGACGTGAGCGATTACGAAATATTTCTCCCATACATTTGTGTACTATAGATATATTTTGATGTTTTGTGACAATAATAATCTAACCCGGGTGAGCGAGAATTCAAAAATATATCACAATCTCTCACATATCGCATCTACTATATTTTGATTACGATCGTACTCTATCGTGAGAGCTGTCCAGATACATTTGGAAATTCGAAAGCTCCCTTGCTGCAGCACACCCCGCTACGAAGTGTAGCGATCATGTCAATTGCTTTTAAATACACGTTCAAACGCAGATACCTTATCGTGACGTATGTTTAGTATTATATGCCTACGTATGTTTGCTGACGGATATACTAGCGGTTTCAATCCGGCCCGTGAATATGTTTTAAGCCGCTGCCGGATCGACCACGTCGCGATGCCATGCGCCTTCGGCAAACTACATAAACTACTTGAAAAACAGAACAGAGAGAGAGAGAGAGAGAGAGAGAGAGAGAGAGAGAGCGAGAAAAGAACAATCTGTGGATCAGAACTAGTTCGAGCATTTGATCATGAAATGTGCGCGGAAACACTTGCAGGTGAATTCGATTCCGAAGAATGGACGTAAGATCGATCGAGCGGACCTGCAATTTAACGTCCAACTAAAAATCCCTAGTTCATCTCGTCAGGCCGGAGCTATAATCCATAACGTTGGGGGTGTTGCAATTGCATTTTTCACGAAGTATCGGTGCGTCGAAACTCGGAAGAACTGTTATTATTTTATACCGATTTTGTTGAGCTAACGGTATAAACTTCAGCGTCATTGAATCTCGCCCGGTAAAGCATATTATCGAGCTATGGTATGATTGCTGAAGAAATAATGACGCGCAATGATCGGTGACAGACCATGGAATTTTCTCTTTGATGAATCCGTTGGTTAGACTTCACATATAGGTTCGCATGTGCATTATAGTCGGCGGCGAAAGATAAAATCGTGATACGATGACGACGACGATTAGATCCAATCGTGCGATGTTAATCAGCATGTAGGTAATATAAGGAGATATTCGCATTTACACTTCTCCTCCTTCTCCTTCTCCTTCTCCGTCTTCACTTCCTCATCCGATAATAATAATGGGACACGCATATATAACAAATATAGCTACATACAAATTTACTTTATGCATGTAACCTCGTGGGGGTTTGTTGCCTCGCCTCATGGCTAATTGTACTCCAATAAATGATCAAGGCTGCTAAATTATACTGCCGCAAATAAGAGATATTGAAACCGCCTTGCGAGAATAGAATAACGAACGAATTGGAAAATGAGATATAACTAAACGCAGGTAGGAGAGAGGCGTGTGGATATTGTGATTATAAATATCGACTGTAATCAAACGCCGAGTTGAACGACCTCTTTGAAACTCAACCTCGACAAATTTTCAATTCCCTTGATCCACCATGCACATTCATTATCAAAAGTGTAAAATCGACTTGCTTGACTCTGTTCCGTTTCGTGTCGTGTCGATCGAATGCCACAACTAAAACCGCATGCACTTCGCTCCTTTCCTCTCTGCAGTCCGTTATAATGAGAAAAAATGTAAGGAACTACTAATAACATTGGACATAAGAACCACCATGGCTGCAGAGCAGTCCCTCTCTTCTTTCCTTTGTGCCTTTTCACATAAGTTTAAGGTTGCTGGAAGGAGTAAAGGAGGCGACGGATGACTCATGGTCTCGGCAAGATGGCCGCCGCTCAGGTGCACACACCTACCTTACTGGATAAGTCAATAGAATGTGTAGGTATATCCCCACATACCTGTACAGCTCCGTTGTGACTATCATATTATATCACGCTCAAGTTATATATACCTATACCTATACGTTTTACAGCTATGCGTTATGTTATGCAGTAATAATTGCGATGCTCTCTGAACGCATAGCGGAATTCAAAAACGTAATAAAATCGCAGTGAGTCGCGTCGCGGGCGGTTATTCCGCCTTTTCAAAATATCATACAGGTACCTACCTGATTGCGTAGAAAGTTCATACTCATAGATCATATTCACCCGTAGGAGAGATTAATCAGATAGTTGGAGTATATATGTATGTATTCATTCGTTCGAACGTTCCTTCGACCAGTATATATACCTACTATTCCCCAGAAGGACGCAACCTCATAATATCTCATAAAAAAACACGACCTTTAGTTAAACTTGAATAATTTTCATATACTCATCCGCCGTATTTGTACATTCTATATATTGTATAAATAGAAGACGCTCAAGATCGTACGTTTTTTTTTTTTTTTTTTTTGTTTTTCGTTTGCGCCCGCGCCAGTAAAAACAGGCCTTCGGTGGATTTCGTTTTTCACGTAGTGACCTACGCTTTAGTGTTGATCCGAAGAATCCTACCTTCCAACTAATTAACTGCAACTCAGGTGATTTCGTCGTGTTTGAAAGTCACGCGAATTTGTTCGGCGGCCGACAACGTCTGGCGTGACGGCCGGTACGGTTTATTTCCACCTCTGTCTTTGTATCACAGAATTTTCTGCACGGTTTTTTTGTCTGGTACTTTTCATCATTTCCAAAAGAACTTTGATGAAAAATCGCCTCATTCACACGTTCTTTACTCTTCAAAAACTTGTGCCCCATACCCAACTAAAACGCTTGAGCTGTACAAAGAGATATCCACCTAGAGCACAACTACATGTCGCAACCGTAGGTGGCTATCAGAATAGCAACGATTCAGCGTTTCAACAAACTTATTATACTATTCTCATAGCACTGTATAGGTACATGCGTACATACATTATATGTCGGCGTGTATGCATAGCGGTTAAGAAACAGCAGACCATTGTTTTACGATCCCGTGTTGCGATTACAAGAAATTTATAATTCATATCCCGTACCTACTCAGTATATTCTCACTCGGCCGTTCTTTCTGAGCATCAGACACTTTCGAGCCCGAAATTTTGTATTTTATCTATTCAGCACTGTGCCAACGGCCAAAATGGAATGAGTTACATTTATTGAAATCGTATGAAATTTTGTTAGAAATAGAATATATCTACCTATATTTCTAATTTCTAACACGATCCTTATAATGAAAAGGGTATAATGAAATGATGATGAGACATTGAGGTTTATTTTTATTATATTTTTTTATTTTTCATTTTCATGAAATTTGTCATTTCTTTCATATTTTATTTCATAAGCACGGAGGCCCTCTTGCTTCTTCTTTTTTTTTTTGTTTTTTTTTTTTTTTTTGTTTTCTTATTTATTCTCTGTACAAAAACAGTCGAAAAAATTATATCGTTTATTAATATACTTTTTCTTCCTTTTTCTTCTCATTCTTCCTTTCAATATATATTTTTTATTAAAGAAGAGATTGTGGATTCCTTAAATTTTTTTCTCTTATTTTGCATTTTTTTTCCAATTTTTAATTTTCACGTTTTACTTCCTCACATTACATTTCAAATATTTTGTTTCTGTTTTTTGTTGTTGTCCGAGCTCACGGCATATGTACAAGCAGTAAAATATTATTATCATCAATATTAATATTAATAATAATAATTAAACCCTTATCTTACTAAATATTATATTATAATATATAATTATACATTGATATTATCATGTAATTAGTTAATGCTAAAATTCTAAAATGGATTCGTGTAGTACAGCAGTAGTAAATCATATCATATCATATCATATCATATCATATCATATCATATCATATCATATCATACATCATATCATATCATATAATATAATATCATATCGTATCATATTATATCAGAATCATAATCGTATTGTATATATGTATCATCTAGTCAGTTTCTTTCTGTAATCATCATTCATTTCTCGCAAGGATAAATATAGTTTACATTGTGCCCCAGCCCCACGTTGGGCGCCAAATTACGGTTACGGTACCGGCTAGCGACTATTGAAATGAACCTTCTTCGCGATATACTTATTTTAATTAAATACTTGACAAAAGTTATTTCAATAGTCTTGTACCTCTCAATATACATAGTACCTATATATCTATAAGTATATATAACACAGGTGCCTTGAAAACGGTTTTCTTTCTATTTCCACTATTATTGTTATTGTTATTTTTCTCGATCAACATTCACAGCATGAATCGGGGATACCCGTCATCGTAACATCGTCACCGCCATTGTTGTCATATATTATCAAAACAAATCTTCATCATATGGGTATAGATATATAGATATCCGTCAATCAGTTTATTTTTCATTGAAATTTATTTCTGCACTCGCATCTTTCTCTTCTGTTATATTCTATTTTTTTCCCCCATCATTTGCGTGTATCGAGTGATTGATAATAATTTATCATAGTTATATCTATAATATTATTCTACAGGTATGCGTATTTACGGAGTACGGTATAATGAGCGAGTGAAGAGAGGTGCTCGACGCGTTGGCAGCGGTTTTTCTTTCTTTTCTTTTTTTTTCTTGCATTTTTGGTCCTTCGTTATTTCATTATTTCTCTCGCCTGTTTTTTTTTTTGTTTTGTTTTTCGTTCGTTTCTAATTTCTGTTTTGTTATTTCTAATTTTTCAATTTTTTATACATATACGTATACAGGTTATACCTATATGAACGCTAAGATTTACATCAGTACGTCTTTATCACATGCCACCGTATGTATGTATGTATGCATGTATGTATGTATGTATATATGTATACATATACCTATAGATCTATGTGGCCCAACGGTTTGGATTTTGCAGCTCGTTTCGAATACCCTCTTTTTTTCTCTGTATAGTAACGTAATTAGGTTATAACGTAGTTTTGTCATTTTTCATATCTTTCTTGTTCTGGCCGATAAAAATTGCTCAGATTCATCTAATTTCTGTAACTTTCGCTCTCGCTCTCTTTGCATTTCTTTTTGTTTCCGTTTGAATCGTTGATTTCTTCATTTTCTCAAGTTTATCACAGCGAACTATTGCCAATATATTAATTACGAGAAAAAAAAGTTCATTGAAAAAAATTGATCAAACTTACGAGGGAAAAATTGGAATTGCAATTTTTTGTTTTCTTGCACTTTTCGTCGATTGGTAATTTTGACACGTTACTTTGTAAATTCGTTAGTAATTTTTTTTCGGAAACTAATTGAAAAATATTGTGCAAAAACCCGACCGGTTTACTACTATACTATGAATAAAAAAAATACCTAGATAAGAGAGGAAGAGAGAGAGAGAGAGAGAGTTATTGGAAATTTTATTTCTCCTATCCATAATCTATCCGCATCCCTGAAATTCATATCCGAGCTAGAAGCGTCCGCGTGTCGCGCTTGTGTGTGTGTGTGTGTGTGTGTGCGTGTGCATATATGCGGTTGAAAACAAAGAAAATCTGTGATAAAAAAGATTAAGAACAAAATAATGAAAATAAAAACAAAAACAAAAAATGTTCGTTATTGATATTTCAGGCCCACCGCTTATTTATTCCTTTGGCTCATTATTTTATTCAATATATGTTTTTTTGTTTTCTTTCAAATTTTTTTTTTCTTTTTCTTTTACATTTTTTTTCTTCTTCAACTTTACATCGTTTTTTATTCTCTCCCTCTTTTTTTGTGTTAATGATAACAAAACTGTCGTAACAGGGTACCAATTCTTTTCTCAACATATTCCTTTTCAATATATTATATAATTTATTCGCTTTCATTAATTTCATTTCATTGTTTCAAGTTAAATGCACTTCTCTAATTCTTCTTCTTTGCTTCTACAATTTTTATCAGGGAATCATCAATCTGTTTCTCTCTATCAATTCATTTCATTTAATTTAATTCAATTTCATTTCATTTCATTTCATACTATACGTACAATAATACATAATATTACAGCGTATAGTACAGGGCGTTATAGTATTAGCAGTGAGTAAGTATAGTAGATATACTTACACTATATATATATATATATATATAATGCACCTACACACACACATATATATATATATATATATATATATTTTGTACACAAGTTTTACAATTTTTGCATTCTTTCTTTTATTTCTTCATCCTTTCAAATATACTTGATCTCACTCGATTTTGCCTTGAGTTTCGCGTGGATAGTAATAGATACATACTCTTCTACACAGGTATTCGCTACGTTCTATAACGTATATGTATATATTATACTATACCTAATAATGCATATGTGAGATATATATACTTAGGTATAATAATAATAATAATAATTCAGACACGATGCGTGGAGAGAAAAAATCTTCTTAGTCTCATTCACATATTAGTTTCAAATTTGTTATTTCTGTTTTTCGTTCTCATCGTCCAATTGTTTCAGGAAGGGTTTTTTTTTTTTTTTTTTTTTCTTTCTTCAGGATAGCATCTTTCGTTTCGCTTCATTTTTTATTTTCCGATCATCACTTCACTTCTTTTTTCCATTTTTTCTTTTTCTTTTTTATTTCGTCTTTTTTTCGTTTTTTTTTTCTTTTTTTATTTAAAAAAATACTGAATTATAATAACCAAGCTAAAATCACAGACTTGCTGGCGCATTGAAGTCCCAGCCGTTTTTGTACAAATTCTTCTTCTTCTTCTTCCTGAAGGGGCTGCTCCATCCCTACTATTTTACCATTAATTACTCTATTATCATTATTAATATTGTTATTATTATCATTATCATTATACATAATAATATAAACTATAGCACAGTCACAAAGTACGGTTGTTTTTGTTGTTGTTGTTATTATTATTGTTGTTTGAGTGAGTGTGTGTGTGTGTTGTCCTTTTTTTTTTATATATATCGTACATGTTACATAGCTATACACTGCATTACCATTCAAATGAGTTTCTACTCATAGATAGATAGGTAGGTAGGTTGGCATACATACATATAATTGGTATAATATTACTATGTTCATATTATTATTATTATTATTATTGTTGTTATTATTATCATTATCATCGTTTGCGTTTTTGATTTCCCGTTAAAAAATGTCAAATTCTGTGATCGGTGTATGTATACATATATACATATGTAGATATATATATATATATATATGTATATATGTATAGTACAGAGTATCTCTATCGCGTATTGTATAGGATAGTCCAATGTGAATCGAGTAATGTTCTCATTAAAATTCGATATTATACAGAACAGCTGAATTAGAAATCGTTTGAAAAATTGTTCGGATGTTTTTTTGGTTTGTTTGTCGTTCGTTTGTTTCTTCTCCTCCATCGATGTTTCGGGGAGAGAGAGGCGGAATTCAGCCACGTAAATTAAGGTCAGCCCCATTAATGACCGGGCCAGCTGCTGCGTGCGAATCTGAATGTACCTATATATATATATATATATATATATATATATCAATATTCAGAGGCAACGTGCCCAAGCTCAGGAAAGAATTCTTCGCTTTATGCCTGGACAGGTTGTGTTGCACCCTGCCATCTGCGCCGTGTAAAATCCAGCAGCGAGCCACTTTCGCTTCTTCAATTTTTTCTATTTTTCAATTTGTTTTTACTTTAGATTTTATTTGTCGTTTTCTTTTTCTCTCATTTTTCGTGCATTCGTCATGCGAACGCGCAGAAAATATGCTCCGATGATGTTACGGTACACGCGAAAATGTAAGAGACAGGGACTATGCGCTGATCCGGTACCTATATCCGATCCGATCCGATCCGATTCCGAATACAATCGTTACAATTTGTCTTTTTTTTGTCTTTTTTTTTTTTTTTTTTTTTTTTTTTTTAAATCAAAATATTGGATCGACTTCCAATCAGGTGAAAACGGTGACGGAACGGAAAAAGACACGCACGCACGCACGCACACAAAAAAGAGAAACAAAAAGAACTACGTTCATATGAATATATACAACCTATTATATTTATTATATATTCATATTCATATTCATATAATATATATTATGTATGATCACAGACATGATAATATAATAACGTACCACAGAATAATAATAATAATAACAGTAATAATAATATTCATTCCAACTAATTGCTATGTACATACTATGTGTGTGTATACTGAATAGATATACGCTGATGACGCAGCATATATGTACACATTTGTTTCACAGATTGAGGGAGGAAAACACCTGATGCGTGAAAAAAAAAAAATAACTGGTATCTATAGTACGGATGTATGTATAATTTTTCAAAAACAAGGAGAATCAAAAGAATGAAGAAAATTTCGATAAATTCTCCGACACATACAGATATATTCGTAGTTGCGAATAAAATAATGATCTTTTGTACACGTAGGGTGTATATATATATATATGTATATATAATACATGTGACAAGAAAAAAGAAACAAGCAAACGGACGGAGGGACAAAATAACGCATATATACACGTTAATTTTTTACTCTTTTCTCCCGTCTTTTTCTCTATCTTCGTCAATATAGTTATCACGGTGTACGTACTATAATACATTTATATAATAGACTGGGTTCATGATTTATCTTTTTTTTTTTTTAGCAATATACTATATATATATATATATATATATAGATACAATAAAATAAAATTCTTTGTTACGTTCGATAATTGCAATCAGCCTCATCAAAAATTGATTAATCGCCAAATATTATAATATGTTTTTTCATTATTATTTGCATTGGTAGTACTAATGTTTGTGTGTCTGGATGTGTGGATAGGTATATGTATGCGCGGTAATCATAAGACGAAGACGAAGACGAAGACGACGACGACGACCGGCTGCAGATCTATTATTGTAAATTTGTTCCAAGTGAATTTATCGTAGGTAGGCAAGTACGTACGCAGAAAAAAAGAGTGCAGAATTCAGACTGCAGAGATGTGATGGCCTGGCGTGTACTACGTATGTATGTATGTATTTATGTACCTGCTATTACTACTACTGCAACATGATAGTCGCGCATTAACTTTATAAACATAAAAGTGTGTCTTTATCACGTCGATGAAACAAAATGGCGAAAAATAATATCGGTCGTTTTGGGGCAAAACGTCTGATGCAATTTAACCGATATATATATATTTTTTTTTTTTTCTTCTATCTTCCGCCATACTGTTCTATCATCGATGCGACAGAACTTCCAGCCTGATCGAATGTTCGCGCCGATCATAAAGAGAATAATTTGATTGAGATCAGTGATATAGTACATATATATATATATTTTTTTATTACGCGCACTGTATATTATATTCAGACGACAAGATATTATGATTACTGTACCTATAATATATAGTGTATGTATCTATGTATGTATGTATGCATGTATGGTATATATGTATATATGATGTACGTATGTACCTGTATACGCAAACAGGGGAACATAAGAGAAGAATCATCACAGTTATTACATTCTCTAAAATAGTCTCTTTGTATTAATATTAATAATAATAATAATAATAATATTAATAATAATATAGTATTTAATTTATAATGTACAATTTTGCTTCCTTATTTTTATTTCTATATTATTCTTCTCCTTCTTCTTCTTTTTCCTTTTCCATTTTCTTTTCCTTTTCACTTTATCCTATTTGCATTCTATTCTACTCTGATAATCCTTTACCATTTTTCAAAACAAAAGAAAGCAACACAAATCGAACAATATCCAACGAAGGATTGGATCCTCCAGAATTGGGTATTACACGAGTACAATTATCGGATGGGCAAGATGAATGGTGAACGGTGATATATGTATGTATAATAACATAATTACAACATTGTGAAATCGTATACTAGATACTACTAATATACACAGGTACACAGTCTCGTCGAGATTATAGTTATTCAGACGTATCGAAAAAATGGTCAATTACAATTATTATTATCATCATTGTTATCATGTGACAATGAAGACCTGTAGCATAAAACGTGAAGAAGAAGAAGAAGCGGATGTGAAAATGAAGAAGAAAAACGAAGAAGAAGAAGTAGAAGAAGAAGGTGGATCCGAAAACGCTTCGTAGAGAGTTTTTTCTTCCCCCCCCCCCCCCCCCTAGTCTATGATTGTTTCAAATTCCCATTCTCTCTCTCTCACTCTCTTTCTTTCGCTGTGTTAATCCATTTCACGGTATGTATATTCTCTCCAGGCTCCATTTTATCCGTTTTGTGCACTTCGTCCACTTCATCCAGTTATTTCATCAGTTAAATGTTATGATCGCGTAATATAGGTATACCTATAGTATATATGGTACTCTGTTCTTTCATTCATCGCATACACACAATGACTGACTGACTGACTGACTGACTGACTGACTGACTGACTGACTGACTAACAATAACAATAAGAGTGCAGTTATAAGGAAGATATTAATATATATATATATATATATGTATATATACATACGTGGGTATATATATATGTGTACATATATATATGTATGGTATGTAATATGATATATGTAGTTGAGATCATTTATTAAATTTATTATTATCATTCTTGAGCCAGCCGATGTCCAGTAGGTATTCAATTTCATTCCATATGTATTTTATCTTCTGCACTTTCTCTACTCTTCTCTCTTCATTTTTCACACATTTCAGTGCAGGTCGCCGCGGTGGTGGTGTGGTGACAGTATAGTATACAGAATTACGAAACAATAATAATCAATTTCCCATCAGGCTCTCTGTTTTACTTTACTTCGTTTTTCTTTTTTTCTTCTTTTTTATCCGAATTCTCCAATTTTATTTTCTATTATTTCACACACACGAACACACAGATGATGATAGCTTACTACGTCTTTACTCCACGATTATCTAATTTACAGATGATGAGAGCGATGATCGATGCCGATGAAGGGTATACAACGGGGTAAAGTGAATTTGGGTTGTGGGGGGGGGGGGGGGGGGGGGGGGGGGGCTGCTGCTGCATGGGGCAGGGAGTTTGTGGTGACGGATGTTGAAAATTTTACAACGTTGATTGTTTTTCTTTTTCTTCATTCAGTTGCTGTTGTTTCATCTCGATCTCAGTGTATTTATTAAAGAAAGGAAAGAATTTTTATCTTCAAGTTTTTTTTTTCAAATATATATACTATATACATATGTATGTATGTATATATATATATATGTATATCTATATATATATGTATGTGTTATTATATATAATAATTAATTTTAGCGAGTGGCTCAACTGGAGACAAACGCAGCAATTTGTTCACTGAACTGCGTGTGTTCCATGAACAAGGAATCCTTGCATGTCTCAAATTGTTGTTGCTGTTGATGCTGGTGCTGGTGTTGATGTTGATGCTGTTGCTGCTGATGTTGCTGTAGATGATGATGATGGTGATGATGCTGTTGTTGTTGTTGAGATGTTTCCTCTGGATCCGGTTCGGTTCTTTCATAAAGAACGCATATTGAACCGTTCTCACCGATCCTGTAAGATACTTCGGCGGGATCTATCCACATCGTTAACTCAGTTGGAAATAAATTGTGAAGCACTGTCGGTAATAAGCCGACGTTTGCACCAGCCTGTGCAATGACAGGATCCATTTTACCATTTATACGCAGACACCGGTATCCTGATCCGCGATTTGGTCGGTCTGGGAACCAGTGATCCCTATAACGGCGACGCAGAACTTCTGATAACGATGATTTGAACATCTGCAATTGTCTTTCAGACAATTGACCAGCCTGGAGACGTAATAAATGTACTAGAAAGTCCGCCGCGGACACGATTTCTAACCTCATGATGATTCCTTTTCGTGTTTTCTATTTTTCTTTTTATCTTTATCGTGAATATTGTATTTATCTCGCGTAGCGACGTTTTGGCGATCGATTTTTATACACCGCGTTTTTATACTTTTCTTTTCTTTTCTCTTCACCTTTAATTCGCGCAGGATCGCTCGATAGAATCGATGACGACAACAAATTTCCTCGTTTTTTCTCTTCTCTTCTTTTCTTTCCTTTCCTCACCCCTTTCACTCGCTTGCAAAACAAATATAGAGCTTACAAAATGGCGGCTCTATAAGAGGGTGGTGGTGGTAGGGGTTCAGTAGTTTTCGGTATGAGCAGCTGCTCCTCTCTAGCCCCCCGAACGCGAGCAGTTTGGATTGGTTGAAAATGGGGAACACGAAACGCGCAAGCGACGCGCCGAAAGCGATCGATGTTGGTTGGTTGGTTGGTTATGTAGATAGTAATATTATAATAACTCGCGGCTATTTCTCTTTGATTTTGGTTCTTTCTTGATTTCCTTCAGCGTGTATCAACGATCGGAGATGATCACTGGTCTTCTTTTTTGGATGAAAAATTTGTAAATTTGTCACCAAGAGAATAACGGAACCCTGATGAATGATAAAACAATTCCACACGCGATATATTACTGTTATTATGATTATTATTATCAGAAGCGAACTCTCGAAACGGAAAAGAAAATACGGTTTCCACTCTCTACTTCCGCCAATACGTTGATATAAACCTTTCGATGATACACAATAAAATATATATATATCACGAAAATTTATCTATCTACCGCGTACGGCGGCACGTTTCACGTACCTATTCTCCGAACTCGCGAACCGCACCCTTTGACTACCGACGACTTTCTAAACGCCAGGTTACTCGGCTGCCAGGAAGTAGCCTCGTCTCTTTGTTCGATGGTAGATTTTAGAGGGGGAAGGCGCGGACAAGAGCCAATGGAAAAACGCCGTTTATATACACCGGTCACGTGACCGTCGTGAAAAATGTGCGCGCGCAACTCCCCCTAACCTAACGCCCCTGCCGCCGAATCGCCGCGCCTTCAGAACGCTTTCAAGGGAACCCGCAGGCTCGTGTGTGGTACGTCGGTGTGTTATATTATAGCGTGTAGAAAGCGTCTCGACGTTTCTCGCTCCGCGTCGTCGCTGCCGCCGCCGCGCCGCGTCGCTTTGCCAGGAAATTTTGTACGGTGATGACGCGACCCGGCTAGCCCCGAGGTACCCCGAGGCTGAACAGTCCGACGCGACGCCATCTTTCAAAAAATGCAAGCTACTAGAACTATAGATTGCACACATTCACAGTGCGTTTCTGGTTAAACGGACCATAGTCTCAGGATAGATTCCGTGCGAAAATCAAAGGCGAAATATCCTTTACCAGAATCTTGTAGGATTTCTAGTTTTCGAGAAACAGAAAATCCGAGTCGACTAATCGCAGAGCCTCTACACTGCACGTACTGTTCAATTCGCGTGTTTAATTGAGTTCATTGATTGGCCAGAACTCGGATCTTCTGTACCTTGTAAACTATGAACCCCACGTATTTTATGTAAAGGACATTTTTCCTTGGATTTTTGTGAAGAAAATCCATGCCAGAAATGATGCCAATTGGAATCAAATCACCCTGTATACTATATACCGTATCGGGGTTTATGTAAGGCAATGCATGTATAGTATATTATATGCGAGAGCGAACCGCCTGGGAACCTGGTAGCCCAGCGTACAAGTATAACTGATTTGACGGAGAGATTGCAGTTGGAAAGGCGATTGGAGTATGGGCTAAGTATAAAGTATGGAGTAGCACCACGTTTGCTCGATAGTAGTACATATGTAAAAGCCTGAAGTGTTCGGATGTCTCGTTACGCGCGTTTAGAGAGGCGGAAGAAAAAATAATATTTATTTTATACTCGAGTCGGCGCGACGTAAACTTCTGACGTATGTAGTAGATACATGGGTACGTGCATATAGTCAGGTTATACCAACATACATATCTATATCCAGCGTGTGTAGAATAGAGTCGCTGATATATGTATATACTAACTGGATGGGGGACGGCTCTGCTAGCAGTGCGATTTCTCCGTGCCGCTGAGAAATTACACACCCTCCCATTGTTGGACACGATAAAATGACATTACAATTATTATCAATAATTATCGGTAAACCTACGATTGCAATATAACATGCACTGAGGTTCATCAGTGATAACTAGCGGCCGCTGATCAAACTCGCGCGCATTTAAGCTTCAAAAATGGCGACATTTCTCAGTTCAAATGGAATCCACGCTGCGAGCCGATCCACCATCCAGTTAGTATCAGTGAGTAGAGTAGACTACATATCACTACGCTACGCGCAACGCACGATTCATTATACAGATAGAGGGAGAGGGAGGGGGAGAGAGAGAGAGAGCAATTCGTTTCGTCGTTTTTCGTTCAGCTTGCTGTATATGCTGTTGGTTGCGTGGCGCTGTCTGTGGGCGCCGCAAGCGTCTCTCTGCATGTTGTGCGCGTCCTACTTACTCTGCATCGAAAACAAGCGCGACTGCTACCGCCGCTGTTGTTGTTGCCATATCAACTCTACCGTTGCCGTTAGTAGCTGCTACTCCTTTTCACATTTACGGCTCGCATGTCAGATCATCATACCTATATCGACTAGTATGCTTTATGGTTAGATTGGGGTTAGGTCGGGTGAACAGACGCTCGCGGAAATCTTTCCTATTTTATGAGTTCCCGCATCGACGCGACGCGATGCGATGTGGGGAAAAAACAATCGCACGAATGGGTATAATCTGCGATGCGATCAGATAAAGTAAGAGAAAGAGAAAAATGAGTGAAAACTCGAAGAGCGGAAATGGTCGTTACGTGTAGCGGACACAAGTCGTCGTCGTCGTAGAGTTCTTTGACCAGTTCATTCATCCCGACGATATAACGACGACTACGAGAGAGGATTTACCTCTTTCAAAGCTTTTTCGAGATGTGCGTAGGTGAATGGACGTATACATCATGTACCTATGTATGAACGGATATATCGGTCGGCGTGGGCGTTTAATATTGGACTTGACGGTATCACGATAACTCGTAACTGACGCGCGTATATCGATATACTTGATTCGGAGGCCTTCTAAAAAGCTGAACGTAACTGAAAAAACGTGACCGTAAACGTACTTGGCGTGAATATAATATATGTATATATACATAGTACCATCAGCTGCAGGAAATCAGATTTCACGAGATGTATGTACTATTCATATCACATTATCAGTAACGGTAGCTCCCGCGGGGAAAAAGTGTACACCGATCCAAAACGTAGCGGATTCTATTTCCCACGAAAAATCTCACATCCTTTTTCCGTATGAATTTTATTGTTCGATTTCGAGTAAATTCCACAAGAATGGGTACTTTGTCCGCGCGGTTGGAACAGCTCCGCTAGTATATATATATGCTCCAGAATGTATACATATACAGGTACATACATGTACCAATCATGATGCGGCGGCGCGATGTGATGTTCTGCAGAAGCTATACAATACAACACATGGACCCACGCATTTGTCTATAATTCCCATGAGTTTGAGGGCGCGGAGTAGGCTGGTTGGTTCGTTGGATCGGATCATCAGATACCTAAATGGGCGAGCATACTACAGCAGAGAAGATCGTGGCTGACGACGAGCTGGAGCCTTGAAACGGGACTTTGACACTGTCTTTGCCGTGACTGAGCGCACGAACGCACGAAACGCAGCGGTCGCGGTAGACATAGGTATAATAATGGCGAATTTTCTCCTTCTTATTCTGCTTATCTTCTTAATTATTAGCTGTTCTGTGCCAGTAGTATACCTATGTGTACTATGTATAATACTACTATGAAAGCGCGGTGAGCACTGACGGTGACTAATTTCGCATGTTTCTATTACCTACCTGCGTACAGGTAATCCGCGGTGGGAATTAGTCACATACAAAGTATGACTGCACATGAGGAATATATTGAGGTTGAAGTTTTATTACCTTAACGCGACAGCAAAATTACGAAAAATAATCTTCGTGGCTGAAATTTCATCGATGGAGCAAGAAATCTAGATTCGTTTTTCCACGACTTCGACAATTCCGGGCCAAAAATGATGTGTAGAAAAACGTGTGACACGCAATCAAAAAGAAAAGATCGTACGACCCCGAGTTGGGCGCCAGAAGAAGAAATTCTTACGTCTTGTCTGGCGCCCAACTCACGGAGTCGTACATTATTTCTTTCTCATTTCGTGTCCCACATTTTCTGTAAATTTTCTCACGATCGGGAATCACCGTAATCGTGATGAAAATCAAAATTCCTCTTCTTTCGTCGAAAAAAATTTCATCACGTAGGTACCTACGCGATTGTCGCTAATTTTTCGCGTTCGTCGAAATATTGTGCATAGTTTGACATCGTAACATTCGAAAGAGGAGATAGAGGGAGGGAGAGAGAGTGTCGAGAGGGGGAATAATAATGATAAGAACGGTTCTCTGAACAGACCGAGAGCAACAAACTGATTTAGATCGCGCGTACCTCCTCAACTGGGACCAAAAATTCTGCGAAAGTTTGAGTTTAAGTTTCCAACTTTTTTTCAATGATTTAGGAAATGAGGGGGGTGGGATCGGGATCTGGGTCTCAGGCTTTATACCGGAGAATGAGGTCTACCTGTTCCATGCCTACCTACCTTCCTTCCTTTTATTCCAGACACCTGACCAGACTCGAAGGATATAATATATTTTCTAAGGTTATACGCTACGATGATCACCGGCTTAGGTTGGGTTCGGTTCGGTTCGGTACGGTCCGGCGGGCAGGTAGGCAGGTAAGTATATAGTACATGAGTAAATGTCTGCTGTAGTATATAGCCGGAAATATATACAATGTTGTTACTATACCCATCTCATACTATAACTATTTCAGAAACCGCGGTGAATAATATACAGTATATAAAGTTAGAGGATAGTCAAATTTACAAGAGAAATTGGAGGATCGAACATTTTTTTTTGGTGAATCAATAAAATTCTGACTCTCTCATCTTATTTTCGCGATACGTTCAATTGGATTATAGCTTTGTAATCGTTCAGTCGCTTCACAGCTGCAATCGAATTTGGACCTACTAACATATTCGTTTTTGTATTTCTTCCGAATTATTCGCGTCGGTTACATATATATGTGTCAACAATTCTGTACGAGAACTATGATTCTAAATCCTAGACTGGAGCAGCGGTGTCAGAGCCATACGAGCGCTATACGATACGGTTTTTTTTTTTCTTTTTTTTTTGTTTCTCACAGAGTTTTATGTATCTCGACGAGTCGTTCCTTAGCGAGGATGAAACGAATGCGGGCCGAGCTGACGGCGCGGTCCCCGCTCCCCGCGTCCCGCGGATCTCAAACCCGCTTGTTGAGTACCGCAGGGCCTCAAAACCAGTTTTTACGACCATAATGATAACAATAATAATGATAATGATACTAATAATCATAATGAAAATATCGATGATGATAATAACAAAACGGCATGAAAAAAAACACGACCACTCAAGGAGGGAGAAAGAGAGAGAGATTCGATCGAACGATTGGTATAAAATTCTAAACTCGTGTATACATAATATGTATTCCGTGAAAGAAGGTACAGGTATTATACATAGGCATATCTATCCATGCTTTGCGATCTACTATATAATGACGTCAGTCTCGTCACTGATCTTTCCATAGATTTATCTTGTTTTTGCATCTATACTAACACCAACAGCCCACGAATATATACGTACCACGAAAATGAGAATTAGGAAAAAACCACCATTCGAACATTAAAGTATAGTATCCACGGATACACATATACACATAGTATACGTATCCATAAATGTGTGTATAATACGTGCGTAATAAAAACCTCGGTTAGCACTTCCGGTGGACGCAAACTTTCACTTCGTGCACGGCTCGCGACTTCTCACCACACATACGTATAATAATATAGGTACTGCCTGTGTATCATTATACACATGTATACCACATCACACTGCATACACAGTATGCATGCCGCCGCTGCACATTCAGCTCCTCCACATGTTTTCTTTTCTCTCTCTCTTTTTTTTTTTTCTTCCGTTGTTTTACAACTTTTCAACAAATCTACGCAATTTCCCAGTTTATTTTACTCTATTCACTTTCTTTGAAAGAAGAAAACAAAACAAACAAACAAATACGAAGAGCAAGCGTGTTTTTTATTTTTCTTTCCCCCTCGGGAGGGATTTTTCATTCGGTGGTAACAGGTATACTACATACAATCGAGTTTCGTAAGCTGCACCGAAACTCGTATTGTTATTATCATTATTCATAATTATTATTGTACATCGAAGTTAAGTTTATCATTGTTGTTATACGATCGGCTGGAATTGGCAGGTAGGTATAGTACATGCGTGTACAATAATATACCTCTACACTCGGAACAGAGGCATACATATTATAACGACGACGAAGCGGCGGCAGGGAGAGTATCTTGTTTCGGCATAAGTTATGTAGAACCGAGGAGGTTCGTAACGTCGACGCAATCGAATAAAACTGAGACTGCAATTACGCGGCTAATGTAAGAACTTTGTCGATTGAGTGGGTAAGAGTAAAAAAGAAAAAAAAAAAAAGCTCCCCAGTTCTTTTTTCCTCCTGCCTACATTTCGGGGACAGATACCTATGAGGAAAGCATATATATATATATATATATATATATATATATAGGTACAACGGAAAAAGGTGAGATACAAAATTCGAGCACGCCGCATAATAAAAATAATATCGCCTGCGTTCGTCGTCGCCAGGCCATCATACGCTGCATTTATTTTTCTCCCCATGAATTACCTGGAGGGTTTAAAAAATCGAACATTTCCCTAACAGCAACAAAATTTTTCAGCCGAGTAAATTTCAATCTATATCCCCCCCAATCCCCGCTCTTCGGTACACGCCGCGGTGTCGAAACCCGAAACAGCTGATTCAGATACGTACCTACAGTAGGATGTACATCATATTATTTTCCATATAAAGTTGTTTTACATATACTATGTACGTACCAGGTATATAAATATATACATAACGTCGTTGAAAGACATGTTATGTATGTATGTGCATCAAAGGCTATCGTATATCGTATAGGCATGTGTGTGTGTGCAATATAGAAAATGATACGGCCGTGTCTACTGCAGAAATTGTAAACGAGCGAATGCCACGTGACTTCTGTATCACGTGACGTCCGTGACGTGCCACGAGGATGATCTGCAAGTGATGGGATTGACGTAGGCGCCTAGTTATAATAACAGAATTGAACGTGTATATACTTTATATAATATAATAATAACGATAATAATAACGTTTGCGCACAATGAAGAGAAAGATATGCGAGGACCTCCATATCATATGCATACCTGGGTATGTAATATGCGAGTCTTGTTATTCATGTGGTGAATTTTTCTTCCATTCTTCTCCCGCTACAGGAGGAGCGAAGAGAGGAGGAGAAACGCTAACCCATAAAGAAAACAGCATAAAATACGAGTAGATGTATTTTGGGGTACCTATAACTCGGAAAGAATGCGTTCGTCGTATGCAGACGATGGCCGGATCGGCGGAATCCATTCTGAATAGAATATCTTTTGCTATATGACCTGAGATTCGAGTATATCCACGAGTTTGGGTAATAGACTGTAGACCACTACACTACCCATAATGTGCTGCAATCGGTTATGATAAATATGGGTCAAAGTCGTTTAAAATTTAAAGAATCGCTGCTATGCTACTTCAGCAGTTTTGAACAACAAATTCATGTACATCTATATATGTACCTACCTACATGCATACCTATAAGCTGCGGAGTAGATATGTACGTATTCAAATACATCCCGATTACATATAGGTATAGGTGATGACTATAGCTCCGTATTCTGGCTAACTATGAGAGGACTATACTAAAAATCGAATGATTCCAGTAATAATAATCATCGGCATCGTCGTATAGGTATTCGGAACGTAGGTAGGTATACCTAATAAATATATGATACGCACGAGACAAGTGAAGAAACATTCGAATCGAATAATTCTTCACGAAGGTCGAGGTGATATTGAGACGAAGACAAGGTCGAGGGCAGATCGTATGAAACGCAGTCATATGAGATATATTTTACCACGGCTTGTATACAATTGTCCGAATTGAAAATGTACCTCTAACCGTCCTCGAGAATAGCTGCAGTCATATTATACCCAGATAGAAGCGTATGCATATACACGTGATACGTGGCAGCTAACTCGACGACAACGATGGCTCACACTAGCTGTAGGTACTAGACATATTACTCTAAACTAGCTGTCATTGGATCAATCACTTTTCATAGTTAATAATTCGCAATTCACACTCCCCAAGAGCCGACGAGCCGATGAGCCGACGGAGTGCGGCGTGGTGGTAACCAAGTAGCCATGCCATCAGCTAGAGACCCACGTCACCTTTCATATTCTACCGCTATCTATAATTCTGTATTCTGAATAATCTACTGCCTCCTGGTGTCCAATAGCATATGAAATATATGAATGGAGCAAAGAAGAATTGAAGAAAAAATAGAAATACATCGTTCAAATGTTTGCTACTCGGGAACGTGCAGAGATTGCTACAATTTCAGACCGCCGAATGAAGGTCGGATTCTTCTGGTTTCCGGGGGAAGAAGATCGTGAGGATTGGCCAACGGGTTCGAATTTTGTTCACGTTTTGAAATTTGCCAATTTTCTCATCTTTTCTGGTTTCTTTCTTTCCATCTTGTTCTTCTCGCTTGATCCTCCCTGTAGATCGCGCTGGAGCAAGTACAGTATTATTGCAGAGATGTGGTAGACACAGAGGCGTAGATAAAACTGTTGAATGATATCATTTTCACCCGCTTGCATGATAAACTAGAAGATTTACGTTGTAGGTGACCCAAAACTTTCATTGCGGGCAGGTATGCAGACATATGTTTCTTTACGCGTAGCCTCCACTTATATTTACAATTTGTCGAAAATTCCACTATAGCCAAGTTATTCTTGTTGCTTGTCCTTATTACATATATACATATACGTATATTGCATAGCTATATACTATATTCACGTCTATAATTCATACTCTATAGTCTTCAAGGTGCCACAGAGGTCCTCGCTATATCTTAAACGAACGGACACCACTTCGAAAACGAAAATCGTAAATTTTCGCAAACGACTCGATCGATTTCGATGAAACTTTGAGAATTCACTGAGTACGATGGCAGAAATTTGCTGAGTATTTCACTTTTTCAGAACATTGATCGGATTCGAGGAAAAAGAAAAAAATTCCCCGTGTTGGCTAGGTTAGATTGCCACCAGCGACACCAATGGCATCTCGAGGGTTACTCACTCGCGTGAATCGTGCGTCGAATGATCGTCTATAAGAAATTGCTACTATAGGTACCTATAAGTCTATGTAATCATGACAAAATTTCAAGTTTCATACAGTGAAAACGAGAAATAAAATAATTATACACGAAGGACTATACCCTATATACACTCACTCGTGAATGGAGAGCCGCACATTCGATTCAGCTGATTTCAAGGTGATATTAACTTCATTTTATTGTGAAATCTAATGTGATTGCAACAAGATCACATGAAACGGTACGATAAATTCGCGTAAAATTACGTGTGAAACGAGTTGAAATTATTCAAATAGGTAATACCTACGACGAAGGTTAATTTCGACAACTGGTTGACTTCCATGTGACTTCAGTGATTCAAAGTAACTTCGAGTGATTCGAAATTAATCCTGCGGATCACAGATCAATTAGCTATGAGGATGACGTACCGACCGATTTCACAAATTGGCAGTAGCCCATGTAACTGTTCACGGAGATTCCAGAAATTACCATAACACCATCTGCTATTAGTCTAATATTTTTCGTAATTCACCTGCATTAGTTATACAAATTTAAATTTAATAGATTCAAGCTACATGTTACGAGTATGTGTATATCAAAGAATTCAGGTATGCAAATGTTACGTGAAGCCAGGCTGCCGCATACAACTATTCACCAATACTTCATACACACGCATGTGCATATTATACATAATATATATATATACGTTAGAGAGACTCTTACAGAGGACAATGAAATCAGCTTCGAAATCCAGCCGTGCCATGCCGTGCAGGAGACCGTTCGACGACCGGACCAGACCGGGTCGTTTCATTTGCGGGTTTGAGCCGCCGAGGGCCTGCGGCTCGCTCTTCTCCCTTTTACCCGTCGAGTTTTTTTTTTTTTTCATTCTTTTTGTCTGCTTCGCCCTTTACAGCTGTCGAAATAATTGACGAAGGGGTGCGGGAGGGTGGGTTAAGGTAGAGGGTCGATTTGTGATTTTCACCCCATCGCAAATGTCGCAACGCAGCAGCGTTTGTTGAAATTATGCACGCGCGTTTTCTACACACATATATATACACTGCTGCAAGTAGTATAGTAAATTTTCCAACCAAATTTTGCACCGTATTTTGTTTTTTTCTTTTTTTTTTTTGTCTTCAAGGATCGTTGATCGACGTACGCGATGAAATAGTTGATAATTTTTCTCAATGAAAATTTGCAAATTTTACTCTCCAAGTGTATAATAATGGACGTAACGCAATACACGCTTCATAGCCAGAAAACAAGAACGAATACTGTTGTACATCACAGTATACATAATATATCTATATATATACATTATAATCGGAGGAAAATTTGTTCACGTTAAATTTTGAAAGACAATTTGATATTGGGTGTTGTTTTTTTCCCCCGTCTTTCCTGTTTCTACGCTTGATAACGAAATTTCCATACGATATATATATAAGTGTGTGGCATGTATACCTACTACAGACATATACTATATTCTTTTCGATGGACTTGTCTTGTTGCGTACACCTACGTTTGTTTTTCACTTCTTCTTCATTTTCGTTCTCCATTTTTCTCCAAATATTCGACTCAATTGAATGAATTAAAAACTCGTTGTGTAGTGACGCGCAATAGAGGTGAGAAATTTACCTGTATAGCAGCAATCATCGCGTTGCCGAAAAATAACATACATATATATCATTTTGTTATGGGTTCACACGACGTCGCGGCTGTACAAGCTACTAGCCAAGGCATGACATGCGTAGGTACACACGTACGTGTACAATAGTTTACATGAAATTTTCCAGTAGCTATAATTATAGGTGGCTAATATTGTATCCTATACATACATACGTATCCATCTATTCAGTTATTCATTTGATTGGTCAGCGAAATGGATTACATATATTTGTATACCTGTATCATAAAAAACAGTATATGTACGAATGTATGCACAGTTGTTACACAATGAGTTACACGTTACGGCCAATACATACAAATTATACGTCCCTTCGGTAACTATATTGTCAAATACTTGATTAATTATGCCGACCAATAGCGCGCGTTGCTGTGAGGTACACGAGGTTCTCGTTTTTATAACGCAATTAGGTATAACAGCACCCTGCATCAGCAACTGGTGAATATAAAATATATGTATGCATTGCGTATTACAATAAGGTGATCGTTTGCGACGCAATATATTTAACGTTAAATGCATCATGCAGGCACACATACACCTGCGTAGGTATGAAACACTACAGCCGAGGTCCGCATGAATTTGTGAATTTGGTTATTGCGTGGCAAATATTATACATCGCCTACCGACGACGAGCAGTTATAGGCGTATATTCTTCTCGAAGAAGATATTGCCCTGAAATATATGTTATTCGATATCAAGTAGTATTATAGAACCGGCTGCGACTATCGATGAGTATTATATGAAAATAAGAGAAAGACAGACAGACCTGCACCTAGAGAGGAGAAGTAAGAAGAAAAACTTGTCTGTAGATCGGAATAATAATAATAATGATAATTTTTATCACCGAATGTACATGTATAGTTGTCTCATGATTAAACTCTGATCTATGTATAACTCGGGATCAAACTTCGAACGGAATTTCCGAGCCTTTCTGGCGCCCAACTTGGGGTTTTGACGATTTTGGGAATCCCCGGACGGAGAAAATGTTTAGAAAAATGCGAGACACCAAGTTGGGCACGCCCCCGCCAGCCGTATTCAAATATTTTTTTCTTCTGGCGCCCAAATCAAGATTTTTGCTATTTCGAGAATTCCCGGACGACAAAGAAAATGTTTAGAGAGAGAGAGAGAGAGAGAGAGGGAGAGAATACCTATAATCATTTACCTTCGCGCAGGATATCAATTAGTCACGTGCTCGGCAAGTTTTACCTTGAAAGAGAAACAACAACGACTGGCTACATATTGCGCGGAGGTTTCGATCAGACTTCCTTAACGCCGTGGTTTCCGTTCGTTCCTCGTTGTTATATACCTACGTAAGACGCACGTGCGTTGATTTTTTAAATTCAAATTCATACATTTCACTTGGTCATTTTGTATCCGCACGTACGTACGTACATACGTACGACGAGAATATTGAATATTGTTATTCCGATGCGGCACAAGGAAATTACTGATTATGACTCTGCGGCATTTCGGCTATCTAGAATTATAATTTGAAGCCTAAAGATTGTGGCTTATTGAGTTATCATACTTCTTTGCCAAGATTCATTCACGATGATCTTTCTCTTAGAGATATTATCTGCCGCATGATCGCGGGATTTGCGGATTTGCGTTATTCTTTGTTTTTTTGTTCTTTTTCGTTTTTAGTTTCACTCCAAACAGGATATTCCAACGAAAAAAATACGGTGGAACGCTCAAATTTCCGCGGAAGTATATATTTAGATCTAAAATAGTAAACGTATACGGGGGTGCCTATGTACATTATGGAGTCTTGTATAATATGTAACCTGGTAGGTACAGAGTGATCAACAAAGAACTCTGGATCGTAGGAGGATGTGGCAACATGGGAAACCTTTTTTAAGCGTTCTACCACACAGACGAGTCGAGTTGAGTCGAGTTGAGTTGAGTTGAGTTGAGTTGAGTTGAGTTGGAAGGAGGGCCGCCCTCGAAAACATCTGTCGAGGCCAGGCAGGCTGCACAACCAGAAGCAAGCAAGCAGCAGCAGCGTGAAGCGCGCCGCGTTACCCACCCTCTCGACTAGCCACCCCCTCCTTCACTTTCTCTGTCTCACTTCACTCTTTCCCCGTTTCCCGTGCCCTACGAACCTTCGAGCCAACGCGACTAGTCGCGACGCGAGAAACTTACGCCAGGATTCTATACGGAGTAGACATATAACACCTGCAACGATGCAGTTTCGTTTTTTACGTACGGCGTTATTTTGTCGTTGTTTCCTGTATAAATATTATTCGGTTCAAGGAAATTCGGGCGCAGAAGGAATGCTCGCAAACGGGGAACGACACGGCGGGGGAAAGGAAGACGACAACGAAAGGAAAAGAATGAATGAATGAATAAATGAATGAATGAGATGCATGCATTTTATCCATGCCAATATATGTTTGTTCAAATCTGTAATTCACAAGTACGTAAACACCAAGTCAAGCGTTGTATAAACGCGGTCAGGGTTTTCTCCTGGCAAGCGAAAATATCACCGCTACTTATAGCGATCGGCCCCGTCGCCACGCTCGGTCGTTTACGCGGATGATATTGAATTGAAATCGAAAGAAAAAGCAGTACCTATCAGGTGTATGCGTAGAAGCGAAAAATTAAAAAAATTTAAAACTGATGGCCAAGTGAAGTCTGTAGGTATCTATACATGTCTGTACAAAAGCGGCATATCCCGTTTCCCTTCATCGCGTTCTTCGATTTTCTATTAATGTACAATACCTTCGCGATCCAATGAATATATATATATATATATATATATATATATATATATATATATATATATATATATATATATATATACTGTATCATCGGTACAAAATACACAGTAGATATACATTCTTTACACATATTGTGAATTAGACGAAAATTCGGCGTTTTCTTCTTTTTTCCAGCGGCTTATCGCACCTCATGCATATGTACCATATCTACCTATGTGTATCATTAGGAATTTTGTCCAATTTAGTGGCGAGCAGAGTACAAATAAAAACGACAAAGAAACGAGGACGGGGGTTCGGCGATTTCGCAACGCCTCCGGCGAGTGTCAGTCTCCCACGGCAATCGTAAGAAGGAAGGAAGAAAGAAAGAAAAAGAAATAAGAAGAACGTGCAAGGGGGAGTGAAACAGGTTCCTTCCTACAGCGTCGGAAGGCTCTGGGAGCGGGAAGATCGCTGATTACGCTCGTAAAAGATCGGTCAAGTCAAGTCAAGTCAAGTCAAGTCAAGTCGGTTGTAGGGTTAAGTTTACGTTGGGTTAGGTTAGCCGGTCCATTAGCTTCCTTTGAACCAATAATAACAATCGAACAGTAAATACACTAAACTATCTTTCCATCCGTCTATCTACAATAGAACGGAGTGTTCAAACTTAACGGCGTTATTCTCATACCACGAGGGTAATACTCACACATACATAATACTTTGATGGAAATAAACATGAGAAAAGAGGCATTGATTCTGCCGCGCTTCTACCGTATTTTATCATGTATTTGTCGTTGCATCGAACTGCGTTGGTTTTATAACGAGAGACACAGAGAGACAGAGAGAAAGAGAGAGAGAGAGAGAGAGAAAAGGGATAGAAAGGGTGGTCGAAGAGGGGCGGAGAGACGGTGGAGTAGGGGAGCGACAGAACACGACTGCGAGAAGAGTCGCTCGCGACAGCTGGTGTAGTCACGTTATACAGGGCGATTCAGGTTCAGCGGGACAGAGGATTCGTGGACAGATACTCGGAGGAATTCGGTGAGATCGAGAAGTCCTTCGGTGAAAATTCCTGTGACCTATGGTTTTCGAGCTGCAGCGGACTGTGAACACACAGTATTCACTGACGTAACGGCGTTGCGATTGTTCACACTTAAATATCATCGAACTCGGAAACTATCGGTCACAGGAATTTTTGCCAGAGGACTTTTCGTCTCAGAATTTCTCCAAGAATCTATCGACGAAATGTGAACAAGCAGGGGGTCCAATCTGAATCACCCGGTATGCTACATACACACCCACGTCTCCCTCACCGCTCTAACCAACAAAGACGGCGGTGATAACAATTGTATTTCATAACGCGACTGCTGTAGGTATATATATGTAGTACATACATATTATATAGTATATGGATTCCGTATTTGTATACCGTCGAATATGTATCATCTATGCACACACATGCGTACATGGAACAAACAGATACGATATGATATACTTGTCAGTTAGAGATGAAGTAGAGGGGAATTAGGGGGTGTGTGATACAACGATTAAGCCAGGGGCCTGATCGACTCCAGTTTCCCGTTTCTTTTCTTCATTTTTTCTGCTTCGATACCAACTTGTAGTTTCTATTCGTATATATACACGTTTGTATAGGTACGCATGCTTAGCTAGCAGGGAGATATTAGAGCTAGACGATTCACGTATATACATGCCAACATTCTATCATATGAAATGCGGTTCAAAGACTTTGAAGAGCCTTAGGTTATACGTACCGTACCCTATACCTCTATGTACGTATTCGAGTTAAGTATAACGATGCGTCGATTAAGAAGAGGTATGACAACGTGTCTTCACGATAAGAATTGGAGTATATAGTTATACGATGAAGAGACTAGTGCTATACTAATAAAATTGTATTTGGAGTTAATGATGTATATATACAGGTGGTAATCGTGTGTATGTACGTATATACGGATATATAATACGTTACATACAAATTGTCATATTGGTAGTTGAGCGAGCTGAACCGAACTGTTCTGAACTGAACTGAACTGAACTGAACCGAACTGAACCCAACTCAACGTCTCTCCTCAACTGGAACGAGTCACTTCCTGACCTTACCTGACCCGACCTGGTTCGACTCGACTCGACTCGACTCGACTCGACTTGGTATAGACGACGATTATAAATTTTCTCATGACGTTGAGTAGGCCGATGTATACTATAGGTATAACCTATATCACGATATGGCCAAGTTGGAGAGACGTTGTTTATTTGTTGTTTTTCTTTGTTTCGTCTTTCTCTTCGCATGCGTGTCTGTGGTTTGTTTCTGCGCGGTCGGACGCAGCGACGAAATAAGATGTGGTTGGAAGTTCATTACTATACGCCACAAAAATTAGAAAGAAGAAGGAAAAAGAGAAAGAAAGAAAGAAAACAAAAAAGACAAAATATTGAAATTTTGTCCAAGCCATGTCTCCCGCCGAAACTTCTCTCGGTGGAGGGAATTAAGGATATAATTGTTAATTTTCGTATCGCTTCCGGCGTATTTCGCGGTGATCCCCGAAGTTCCGACGTTTCGTAGATTCCCGAAATCCGTGGTGGGGAAAACAAAAGAAAAAAAAACAAAACAACAACAACAACAGAGATAAAGATTTTTCTTCGCGGAGATAATTTGAGCGGGAAAAAAAGACGAAATTTTCTTTCTAACATCCTTGCAAGTCTCATCGTCAGTTCGTTCGTCCGTCCATCGATATCTGCACATTATACGCGAATGTGCGATGAGAAAAACATTGTATATCACTATATCACTATTTATTAGGATAACTGAATTATTGTACATGTACTTTACGTACATACATGTATACAATGGTGTATGTATATACAAGCGTATAGGTAGATAGCCGGTATACATACATGTATATATATATACCTGTATCAGTGGTATACCTGTTATAGCCGCGGTGCCAACTCTAAACGCGTGTGATCTTCCGCGGTTTGTGAGCACAGACGTTCGAGATATAGAGATACAGATAGATAAAAAGGCAGATAAAGATAGGAGGAGACGGAGATTGAGAAAGATGCAGGGCGAAGTATTGTGTCTGCATTGTGTTGAATATTGAACTCGCGTATCTATGTACATACATACAACATGTATGTGTATCCATGATGGTTGCATGGTCATATACATAAGACATAACACTTGAAACCTATTATATGCACACGAAACTAGTAAGTATATAACACATATAGCTGCTTGATATATAATATGCTAATACCGCCGACGCATTATCGTAAATCAACCCGGCGCGATACCACTTTCTCCCTCGACTCTTTTTTATATTTAATACTTGTTCATCGTCATTATCGTTATCATTATCATTATTATTGTTGCCATCATCATTATTGATACACTGTTTCATATGACGCGGAATTATGTTATATATACAATTACTCCCGATAAACAACGGACAACAGCAGCAGCAGCAGCCGCAGCATCAACTGTACCGCAAGACGAGGCACGAGTGTAAAATAAAAATAACAATATAATATAATAAAGCCATTCGTAGTTGTAAGCGATCATTATAGATATATGCACGTAGAACTCGTAACGGCATAGACATACATAAAGAGATGAGCTGCGGAGGATTGACCTATACACGGTATAAATCACGAGTTATAGATACACGCATATGCACATGATAGAGATAAAATATGGGTCTGCGTGTGTTTCTTCTTCTACTTCCTTTTGCTTCGCCTTCTTCTCGAAAGTCAAAGTTTAAACTGTAAAAGTATTTGTGTATCTATATACCTATGTAATGGCACTAAATTGAAATCGTAGCGTCATCAGGCAGGCCGTGACTCCGTGAGCTCTTCGAGTCTCAGCTGAGCTCAGCTCCGACTCAGTCGGAGCCACGGTACAACGAACACAACACGAGCACGAGGGCCAAGAGCTGGGGGTCAATCGACCCAGGAGGGTGGACGGGACGACGGTGGAGGGATTGGAGGGATTGGAGGGAAGCAAGCTGCGCCGGTGCGTTGTTGCCAAGCGGAAGCCGGCAACCCGCAACCCGTAACCCGTAGCCGCTAGGAGGCTAGAAGCCGGTAGACTGCCTACAACGCTGCACTGTACATACATTCGGTTCTCTTCTGTTTTCTGTTAAAAACTCACCGCGTTTTCATGACGCTGCATTAGGTATTCGTTATTAGTAGCGGTAGCGGCACCGGCAGCAAAGCTGCCTCTACCAACCAAAGCGTGAAATTTATTTCCCCCATTTTCGTTTGTTTTCTTCACAATTTTCGACGCTCCGCGTGGAACTGATTATTATCGTTCTTATTATCGCGTTTCTCTTCTGTCGTTCTCCTCCTTCTTCTTATATCATCTAATTTCCCGTGAGAATGTTCATATCATATATATATATATAATATACGAGTAGAATATATGTAGTGCGGTACAACAGGTATGTACCAAGTGTGCCCGTGCTGCTGCTGCCTCTGCAGTAAAATTCCATGTAAAGATGAAAAGGAGAAAGAACAACAATGCGTGACGTTCTTCGCGATTGCCCCGAATAGAAAAAACTCCAAATATTTTTCTTCCCATTTGCAATACAAACAAATTTGTGTTATTCATATTTGACGCACAATATACATTCGTTTGTTCATGAATATACGTATATATGTATATATATATTGGTATGCGATGGAAGTAAAATATTTAGAAACATATTCATGTAAAAAATACGGTTTGACGACCCCGCGCTCCGAGTCTCTTATATAGCATATCAGTTGTTATTGTTAATATTAATATGTAACGATGTATATTGAATAATATACATAATATTCATAATAATCATAATGAAAACGGAAATGCAGTTTGGGTTGCGGTCTGGCGCCCGCAGCAGCCATCTTGTATATCATTATAGTATACGTATGTACGTTAGGTGTAGTATATATCGACTGGTGAAAGGCTCTTTAAAGTCCGCTGCAACGTCGCGGTCGCTTCGCATCGGGTCGCGTAGCGTTTCGTTTCTGCTGCATCAGCCCGATTCGTACATAGGTGGTATTACTTATTCATTTCTCCCCTTTTTTTTTTCTCTCCGCCGAGGCAGAGGGGGCTCTCGCGTGAACCCGTTTCGGCACATATTACACACGCTATCTTGCCCAAGCTGCTGCACGAGGTGATTATAGTGCAGGGAAATTACATGTCGATGTATGCAGCGGCGCGAGGGGTGGCCACGAAATCTGGGCTCCGAAAGTCCCCGACTTTTCCACGTTTTCCAATACTGAAATCAATTTGATTTTCTCCCCGCATATAGACTCTCGGAATGTGAGATTTCGCGCCACGCATACCTATAATACTAAACTATGATACGATTCTACCTAACGTCGTAACTGACATTCGCGATTCAAGAAATTATTAAGTAAGATTACGATTGAAAATCATGTTGTGTCGTCGATGTCTGTTGATTGATGATGACAGTTACCCAAAGCTCGTGCACGCGAGCATCAGCACCCGCGATAGCATGACGAAACATAGAGAAAACGAAAAAAAATGAACAGATTTGACGCGCGGCCTGCAGTTTTAAAGAAATCTCTCACCTCGGGCAATATTCCCTGACTTTTTCAAAAATTTGTAAATTCTCCGGACTTCTCCAGCTTTTCCAGACTTCCGGGTCTTACGGCCGGCCAGCCCGGTTCTGATAACAGTCCAGACGAATGGGACGGGTCGACGCGAAAGCGACTGTTATACACACATGTGCATATGCTGTACGGGTACAACTTTCCGCTTTACGTTACGTATGTAGGTATGCGTACTCGCATTGAATGAAAGAACGCGCGTTGTATAGATGCATGGATGTAGCTGTATACATACCCACATACGTACGTAGTACGTACTCAAGTAGGTAGATATAAAGCAAGTATTATACATTATACAAGAATTAAAGCCGACGTATCAAAGTTTCGTATACTTCGCGAATCCGTATTAAATATCTACGTATTCGAAACTTTATACGTTTATTCTTATTCCTGGGATATATATGTGTGTTGTGTATGGATGTGTATGTGCTCGAATGTTGTCCGAAGTATTCACGGAAGAAAAAGGCATGGAAACAGATCGGACGAATGATAAACGGAATGAAGAAAATCTAGATAAAAAAAAAAACGGAAAACACACACGATCAAATGGCATGCGCAAGATAAGCAAATAAATTTCTGTGATATGGCTCGAATGATAAATGAGATGACGAACATTACATTGCGGTGAAGATTATAGGACGGAAAACTCACCGTACGGAAACGATGCAGAATAAGGTTAATACAATAAGAAAATAATCAAACGGAGTTTCTGAATCGAATGATAGGGACTTTATCGGACGATCGTATCGGGGGGAATGATCGACGCCCTCCCACCGCCCCACCTTTGCCCTCATCCCTTCCCCTTTAAGACCTTCTTCCTCTTTGCCCCCGCGTAACGCGTCTCGCGGACACACACACCCTCCTCATACTCCAACAGCAGCCACGGGGGCCCCCCGAGATTTGGCAATGCCGTTCGTTAGCCTCTCACACGCGTCGCGGTTGGTTCCCATCAGTTCAGTTTCATTCTGTCCCGTTGTTGCCAAGTCCGACCTGGCTCCCAGCAACCAAGCCCCACTTCCACTTCGCGCCGAACGACTATATCGCGCTTTTATTATTATCGCTATTATTATTGTTATCACAGGCATATACACACGCGTAGGTACTACGTATATTTCGGTATATCTCTCTTTAAACGACACTTCCTTTTCTTTCCATAACCATATAGATTCTTGCCAATAAATTATAGTATCTAATCATACCTAGCTATATATAGGTGTGTGCATGAAGTTGTTTCATGAATCGCGTACTGTCTAGTCATGGTAGTTTACAGGTATACAAGAATCTTTGATGATAATACTATAATAACGTCCTGTAGGTATATATATTCCTTTTTTATTTCTCTTTCACGTATTTCCTCTATTTTTAGTACTGTACATAGGTATATATATTCTTGTTTTCGTCTCGTTTCAATGGGACTACGAAGACCTATTGCAGGCAACGCGCAACGTCGCCGAGAGACCCGAGGCTCTCAAAGCTCTGGCGTGGGCGATATTTATACCTGTATATATACATAATACACAACGTATGCATATACGTTATAATGTACCTACCGGTATGATACTCACATTAGAAATCTATCTAATCGCCCTGACGATGTATCGAAAGAACACGCGTTGCGGTTATAGATTATACGTATGTATAGGTATGTATGGACAGGCTGCGTGGGTGTTGAGATATTGGATATTATTGTGATTATACTTTTCACAGGTAAAAAATCTAACATTATGTATCATCCACTGCGTATAGGTGATGCTATAGATCATGGGAGGAGAATCAAATCAAGTATCTCTCTTCATTATAGAAGAACAAAGAAGAGAAAGAGAGAGAGAGAAAACAAGCCACAATTTTGAATTTGTGGATTATTATCATCGTTAAGAAAAATTATAAAATTATACTGCCAAGGTAATCTTCTATCATGGATCCCGTTTAAATACTATAGTCCAGTCAAATCGGACGAAAAAAGGCCCGCGTGCCTGAAAAATTCCTATAAGGCTGGCTTCTGGTTTACACGTATGTTTTCATGTTGAAAATAAGTATATATGATAAAATGCCAAAAAATATCGGCATGGCATTCAGACATATTGAAGGTCAAAGATCACCAAAATTGGTTTTTCACGAATAACCCGTCTTCTATGCATCGTACGTCGATGAAGGCTATTATGAAATTTATACAAAACTACATTATTATCCACGAGATTGGTTCGACGCCTCATTGCCATAAGTCTAACCCTCTTTGAGATGAACAATATTTTATAGAAATAATTGTTTCACTCAAACGATGCACAATATTTTTCATAAATAATTGTTTTATTAATATTAAACATTGATCCATTTCCTCGCGAAGTTCATTACATACACGTGTTGCTCCGCAGTTCAAACAGCGGTATCCCGTAATCGAATTCTGCATTGACCCGTTCTTCGCGCTATATATCTCGAAAAGGGTTAACCTTATGGCAAAAATGCATAGAACCAATCTTGTAGATAACAATGTTTTCTATATATTTTATACTACGCGCATCGACGTACGGTGCACAGAAGGCGAAGTATTCGTGGAAAACCAATTTTGGTGATCTTCAACCTCTAATTATATCTCTAAATGCCATGCTGATATTTTTGGGATTCTGTCATATACTTATTTGCGGCATCAAAACATACGTGCATACCAAAATCCATCTTCACGGGAATTTTTCAGACCAAAAATTCTCATTCGACTCAACTACGAGTAGTTTAGATACAGAGGTCTATAGAGATCTATATTCTATGACATGCGTTCGGCCATAGTTTACCATACGGAGTGGACATTTCGTCAGCAGCGTGAATGACATCACGGTGTGCTGTTCCGATTGATGGAAGGTGTTTTGCTTTTCTTTCTTTTTTTCTCATTATAAATGGTATAATAATGGTATAATAATGGTATATAAATGTAAATAACAGCGTCTGTTGTAGGTGATCATAAACTAATATGTAATTAATAATGATGATGATGAGAGAAGAACGCGTCGTGTTCAAGACTGAAGAAAGAGAATATATGTATGTACAACGAACGTCGGCCGAAGGCCTTTTTGCTTTATACGGAAGATAATGATAATAATAAGACTAATATTAATAACAGTAATAAATAATAATACTCGTATGTGAGCAGGTCGAGGCGGCCGAGGAAGTTTATACAATATCGTTAACGTCACAAAATTACGAAAAATAATACCGGCCCAAGTTTTGTCGAATGCAGAGATTAATTACCTCAGCCGATAATAATTTTCATAACTTTGTTACTTCAGCGTACACTATCAACTTCTGCAACCTCAGTATATATGATACCAGAACAAAATCGTTTCAAACGTTTATAAAATCTACTCACCATAGGCACATAATGTATAGGCATACTGTAATTGAATATGCAAAGGTGATACGTTCTTTCCGCTGCTTCTCCTCGTTTCATATACTTTTCCTTTTTTTATCTCTCCTTTCCCAATTCTTCCCCTTCATTCTTTTCCTTCGCACTCTTATATTTTTGATATTATACAGTACCTATACCAGTGAGTTATGTTGATGTATGCTAGGTATGTATTATTAAACGTGTGATTTTACGCGCGACCATCATCATCATAATTATCATCATCATCGTTGTCGACTATCTGCGTTTTCTATTCTACGATGGTTGCTGCTGCTGACCTCCAGGAATTCGATTTAACGCCACTATTTAAACGCACGACAACGACAACGACAACATCCAACCTCAACCTGTACGACGAAGAATAACACCTGCCCGACACATGATGAGAGCGTGTCGTGAATATATCGAAAAAGAGTGGCAGGGGAGGGTGGAAAGAAGAAAATAAAGAAAATAACTAAAGAGACATAAATTTGGAATGCCGTCAGAGTCAGTCTGCTGCGCGAATGGAATTATCAATTTTGGTTTTGGTTTTATGCAATCTATTTCAGTATATCCCGTGTCTACGCACATACATGACTTTAAACTTTTCCCAATCGTAAATTGTCCTCCGAACGATTCTAAAGAGACAAAATGGAGAAGAGACGAAACGTAAAAGAACCAAATTGGATGCAGTTTTTTTTTTTTATACTTCTCCCTATAAGAATAAAAGGAAGCCTCCGAGAATTTTAACATTAGTGAATTCATATTTCTAAGTCCCGACTCGATCTTCTCCCTATATTCTGAGAATTCAAAACAAAAAATAGAAGAAAATACAAGAATTTCCCCTTCTTTTTTAGTTAGGTGCGGCAGCCTGCGCTACAGGCACAAGGGAACGAATAAACCTGCCGTCGACTTCTCCCGTCTCGTTTCGTCTTCGTTTACTTCTTCAAAGCAACAAACAACGGCGGTATACCTTACAGCTCGCGTTTTTTTTTCTCGTCGTTGAATTTTTTGTTGGGCTACAGGGTTTCGGGGGCTGCAGGTGAAGCCCGGAAATAGTTCGGACTCGGTATATTGTGATTGTATGAACGATATAGCATGTGTAAGACTGTAGCTTTCTTGTATGAATGTATATTCGGACATTAAAGTCCGAAGAGAAAAGCCTGAAACCGGCCAGGCCAGGCACACCAGTTTCTTACTGCTCGTGTTCGAAAGAAAAGGTAATACAATAACTCAACTCGCGACGCATCGGGCACCCGAAGAAAATTCTCTTATTTCTTCCTTTCGTCGTGATCAACTGGCCGCTTTTATTCCGATCGCCAACAGTTATCACTGTACTCTGATTATTTGGTGAATGAGCAAAATTCCGCCAGTTCTGTTGTTATTAATATCTGAATATCTTAACTGATTATTGAATGTAGAATGTTCTTCGGTAGTATCTAGAACCCGGATATCAGAACTTCGTATTCAAAAGAAGAAGATCCGTATCTTTCTAGAGGCGGCTTAAAGACCCAGGGAATTTAGCACAATATCTATCGTTCGTAAATAAAAGCTATACGAGGTTTTCCCATGAAAAATTCCAACGCGTATAGAGACTGCGGGAGACATCTGGGAATAAAATCGGAAGCTTGTCGGATACGGAAATGGAGAAGACAATATTTTAGTTCGAAAAAGCACCGCGGGTGGCGTTGCGCTTCGGCAAACCCGCGTTTTCATAGAGCGCTCGAGTCGCTGGAGAAACGTCATCAAGCATGAAATTCGCGCGTGAACTTACGCCAACGACGGCAGAAGTGCACACACAAATACAGAAAATATATGACTACAATTTTTAGGATAAAAATCTAGCGCGTTTGATCAGGTCGATGATATGTCAATGAATGTTAGGGTACATATTTGATAAAATTTCGAAAAATTATTTCATTGAAAACCGCTCTTACCTTCTAGTTGTCTAATCGACCCGTTCAACCGCCCGTCCTGAGTTGACGACCTGAAGTTTTACGAACTGCAGTAAATTCCGATGGTAGAAGGGTAGAATAATTTCCACAAACGGTGTAACAACGAACTTTCACGTAATTACACATCACAAAATCCCGCATATCGCACTAATGACACCTTCCAATTATCGCGTTAATAAATATCACTTACTATCATCCAACTGTAAAGCGGAGAGACCGTCAATACTACTCTAACGTCGTCTCTTCCATGATCTCGCGGAACCTGGGAAATCCTGATTTGTGCCGCATGGCGCAGGCATGGCGACTAAACAGCCACATAGCGGAGCTCGGTAGAAGCGCGTTACGTCATCAGATAATCTACGCTCTCATTGGCTGGTCGTGAAAGAATCTACCAATCGGACTGCCGGCTTGGAATTAGCGCGGGAGAAGCTCTCACGTCGCCTTTTTCTTCCCTCTGTCTTTCGTTTTTTGCCTCATACGTTTATAAAGAGATAACAGAAGCTGGGTTCGATAATCATGGAATGATTACTTGAAATCGATGAAAATTCGAGAACGATTTCGACGTGGGAAGGCTGTTAAGCGTCCTTCTCAGAGGTTATATCATTCGACGTTTGAACTTCTAACGTCGTCTAACTTCAGGTTTATGGGTTAGAAACTGATGGGGGTAAATATAGTTGATGTGCGTGCTGTAGGGATGGCAGCACGGGTCAGTACGCGTGCGTTGTTTTCTCTGATAGTAAAATGACAGTACTTGAATATTAGCCTCACGATTTGAATCTACACAATCGCATAATAAATATATATATAAATAAATAAATGAATAAATAATAAGAGTTTATAAAGATGGGTGTTAAATCCGAGCGGGTTGATTTCCCCTCGATAATTCGCGGCGCGGGATAAGACGCCAATAAAAAAACCTAATAGCCAGCAATATGATGAATTATCTAAACAACATCGCGGGGGGCGGGATGATTGGTGATCCCGGACTCCAGTTGAACAACGTTGATATTCTTTACACAAAAGTTCAAAGGGTTTACATAAAGCCAAAGCATAAGGAAGAACGGCAGCGAAATCTCAGAGTAAACGTTGAAATACACGCGGGGCTTAGTCCAGTTTGTCGAAAGGTAGATCAACAATCGTGGACGGGAAGAGGCTGGATTTTGGGAAGCTTTTTACACGCAAACGTCAGGTTGTTCATTTCGCTCATCACAATTACTTTCCTTTTCTACAGAGCTTGTGCGTTTTGCTGTCCGACGATGACGACCCGTGTTTTCTTTACTCTCTATTTGTCAACGACGACGATTTCAAAGTACTGAAAGCGCAGCAGGGGCTGCTCGTTGATTTCGATAACTTTGCCACGCAGTTGATATGCCTCCTGGAACAATGCCAGGTACCGCAATCCGCGGTACCCAAAAACCCGCCAAAGTTTCTTCTCCTATTAGCAGAAGAGGCCGGAGACTGGACTTTCAAATTGGTAGAAACAAACAACTTCAAACATCTCTGTCATCTCAGTTTAAACATCGCACCTTCCAGTGACTCGGATATCAAAACACACATGGCTATGAAAATAAAACAGCTTAAAGAAAGTTTTATGAGAAAAGACAGGGACGCTACAACTATGGAAACTAGACTGAACGATCTAACTAATAAACTTCAAGCAAAGTCCAAAGAACTCGATAAAATAGAACAAAAATATCAGGCGGAAATGAATCAGCTGCAAATTAACACTTCGCAGCAGATTAGCGCGGAAAAGGATAGGTAAACAGTAATCTTTCGTATCTGTAATCAATTTTTCTTCAACTTTTAGATTTTGGTTAAGTCGATTTTTCTCCCAATTTGAAAGTTGTGTATTTCCAACAGGCTCGCATCTGCGACTCTAGAGTTCCAGAGACAAAGGGAGACGGAAAAGTCAGAGATAGAGCAAAGGCACGGAGAAACGTTGCGGCAGTTGAACACAGATCTTACGGAATTAAGAACGCATAACACCGCATTAAAAGACAAACTTTCTTTAGCGGAAATGAGTAACAAAGATCAGGCAAAGCAGCTTCAGGCTGTTGAGAAAGAGCTGAGCGCGGCACAAAGAGACCTGGCGCTTTTAAAAAAGCAGAATTCTAAACTGGACATTGATTATCACGACAGAGATAAAACTGTGAACGGTTTGAGAACGAGAGTCGCAGTTCTCGAGCAAGAAATCAAAGACAAATGTATACTGGTTAACAAACACACGGAGATGATTAAAACGGCTAAAGAACAAAAACAGCACTTGGAAGATCTGATAGTGGAGAAAGATAGCCAGCTTCAAAGGAAGCAAAATTCATTAAAAAGCCTTAGCGACGAGCTCGTTAAGGCAAATGAAATATTAACGAAACTCCAGAACGAACTGGCCTCGACAAAATCAAAACTCAAACTCAGAACTAGCATCGCTCTCGAACAAGAACGACTTTTAGATACTAAACAAAAGGAAGTCGGTCAATTAGACACGAAAATGGAGGCTTGTGCTAAAGAAGCCAAAGAGGCTAAGGCCGAGGTTGAAAACTTAAAAGAACAGTTGAAGGTGCTGCAAGCGCAGGTCGAGGAAAAAGATAAAATCATTAAAAACAACGACAATGGTAAATTTTGTTGGTAGAAATGATCACGAGGGGAAAATTCACATCACGAATTTAATATTCAATCATATAATCCTGTTTTCTTTTCAGTTATTAGCTGGCTAAATCGAAGATTAGCGGAGAATCAATCTCCTACACAGAGCGCGAGCATCGCGCAACCGATAATGGTTCCTTCGTCGGTGCAGCTAACTTTACCAAGAACGAGTAAAAGCTTTCCGACAAGATTCGAAGCGCGTCCCTCGCTCTCGAACGGACCGCAATCTAGCGTTCCGCTGACCGGGCATCTCCTGAGAAATCCTATAGTTCAAAACCCTAATATAAATCAAACGGCTCGTACTACGGCGCGTAATATGGGTGTTGGAGTTACGGATACGACTAGCGGCGGGTTGGCTGCTTTTAATAAAACTGGACAAATATCTTGCACCAGTACTCCTATGGAAAGAGCTAATTTATTGGGCAAAACGCAAGCACAAACCGCTAATACAGCGCCTACTAGTTCTTCCATGCCTACTATTGCAGAGAACAATAATCCCCCGTTGTCTGCAGGTAATAATAGACCCAAAAGCGTCGCTGGTAATATGCAGGGTGGACTGAGAAGAGCTGTGTTAGATAAGCCGCTGTTACCTTCTGCCTATTTTCCAAAATCTTCGCATTAGTAGTTTTTTTATTCTCGTTTTTTTTTTTTTTTTTGTTCTTTCTCCTGTTTGTCGAGTAAATTACCAGAAAATTATTATTGCTAGATTATTTATGATGTAATGTAATCATCGTCGTACAATTTTATTCCTAACTTTTTGTTTTCCATTTTTTTTCGAGGATGTTTGTCTATTTTTTTTTTCACTAATTTATTGTTGTATTATTATTTTTATAGCTAGTTATATCGTACTGATTTGAAGAAAATTGAAAAAGAAAACTGTATTTCTTTCCACATACACAGTGACAGAGAGAGGTAGAGATTCGTTTAAATAAGAACAATAATAGAAGACGCTTAGTTTGTCAAGTGATAAGACTTATACTAAATATACCTAGTTACTTCGTGTTTTTAGTACAACATTTAACATAACAATTCAGCATTTCAAGACTTCAGAGAAGAAGGAGAAGAGAAAAAGAGAGAGAAGAAGAGAATAATGGAAAAAACTGTATGATCTCCGTATTGAGAGTATAGTAGTATATTTGATTATTTTCTCAACGAAATTTCAGGATAACTATAATAAAGCGAAATTTGTGAAAACAGGCCCCATATAATCAAAGTATTTCAGGGTTTTCCTCCATTTTCTGAGTTGTCGAGACAAATTTCTTAGAAAATAATCAGAAATACGTATATTCTCATCAGGGTGTTCCCTTCTATTTTATTTTTTATTTTTATTTTTTTCAAATATTTTCAATCCGAAAAATGTTCTACGTTCTTTATTTTCTCTTGCCCCCCCCCCCCCCCCCCCCCCCCCCCTTTGACATTATCAGAGAAGAGATTGGAATTGGAATTGTAGAAGAGTGAAGAGAAAAGGGGAAAATAACGAACAAACAAACTAGAAAATAAATAAAGAAACAGCGTACAGATTGACTCAAATTTGAAAAGTTTTAATTACATAAATAATGGAATACTTGTATTGAACGTCAAAACTGCTACTGAAATCTACATATATGTTTATGTGCATCCTGAGATTTTAAAATAGCATCATTATTAAAGATGTTATTCGTCATTGTTGAAATTCATAGAGATTTTAGAAAATATATAGACGCTATAATAAAAAAAGGGGAATATTTCTAGATTTAAAACAACTGTGCTCTCTAAATGAAATAGGTATTTACATATAAACTCTTCTGTCCTTTTCTCTCACGCCCACAAAATCGTAAAGCAGATTCACCAAAAAGTATATTCTGATAATTTTCAAGAGTAGTAAATCGCATTTACAACTGAAAAAATGAAAGAAATGTAAATCTACACTCCAATTCTTCAATTTAAAATGAAAATTCGGTTTTTTGATTATTTCGATTTAAATTGTAATTATATTGAAAAGCAGACAAAACAAAGAAACGAGCGAATCTTCTTTCGGTGAATCAACTTTAACGTAGGTTTCTTCGTGATATAACAAATATTTTAGTATTTTTTGTTTTGTTGTATTTTACCATAAATAATCAAATTATTAATAATAACAATAATAAAAATTATGTTATTATTTTTATGTAGGTATAAGCATGTAGTATATACTATAAATACGCGTTTTGTGACATTAATTATTTCATCATACTTTATTTTGTTTAAGCGTTAGAAAAAGGTTTGAATGAAGAAAAAAAAATCGAAAGAAAAACAAAATACTTTCGGCTATTCAACTGAAAATTGGAAAAAAGAAATCGAAGACCATGACAAAAAAAACATAATGAATTAATTTCACCGTACAAATAGAGCAGCAGTATTATAATATATACATAATATATATACATATATATTTCCAAATATGAAGACAAATATAAATGATACTTATTAATATATACATAGGTATACAGGGTGAGTCTAAAATGGCGCACTGCGGATTTAACATCTCACGTGGCTCACCGACGAGCTTTCCGCTCATACAATGCCCCACATTTGCTACAGTCAGATTGGCTATTACAAGAAATCTACGACCAATCTGAAAATTTTGTAACAAAATTTCGAATTTGTTTTTTATGATTAATCCGCCAGTACCAATGCGGTACGCTATTTCAGACTCACCCTGTATATGTATCTGGCATATATGTATGTATATTATATGTATCAATATCTATTATGATTAGTAAATTCTATAGATATATAGGTATATATTAATTATAACGTTTTAGATAATAAGAATGATTATAGATAGTTGATGGTAGATAGTAGAAAATGGATGGTAAGAATAATATTCATAATAATAGTAATAATAATAATCTATAAATTTATATATTTTACTACTTTTTTGTACATACATATTATTACATAGTATATTATAGAATAAACAATTAATGAGAAAATAAACATGGGACAACTAATTTCATTATAAAATATTTACATATCTTTATAGTATAATTGCATATTTATCGGCTCGTGCAGCGTGAAATTTCAATTGCCCGTTTCCCCCCCCCCCCCCCCCCCCCTTTTATCATGTATAATTTCGTTATCAATGATTTTTTGTCAGAATACTGTAATATACTACCATGGTATACATGAAACAATATCAAAATTATACAACAATCACAGAAAAAGATCAACATATAGTTTTTATTGCCAATTTCACAATATTTCATAATTCACGAAAATTCAATGATAATAAAAATATTAATAATAATTACAGAAATAAGCAATAAATAAAGAATTTCTAAAAAAAAATCAAATAGGTCAACGATTAGATTGTACAAATAATAAGAATAATAGTAATAGTTCTCCAACGTTATTATATTATACCGAGACAATTCCTTGAAACTGTACACTCAACTGCGCATGCGCCAAATAAATGTACTCCTATCGACTGTTTTGGATTACGTATGGCCCACAGCAGAATGAGTGGCTGCATAAAAAATAGAACCGTCAATATGGAGTGCATTATTTAGCGCATGCGCAGTTACGTGTAGAGTTTCAAGGGATTGTCTCTGTATATTATATAGATGCAGATCATATATAGTTATCACACAAAAAATATGAATTTACAAAATTCCAAATCACATATACTGTACTATACTAATAATAATAATATATTCTTTGTCCCCAATACTAAAATTATCTTGTTTTTCTCTATATTTCTCTTTTTCCTGTTTCGTTTTGATACAATATATTAGTGGTCAATAGTCGATAAAAAGCGAAGCAAGCATACTTGTCATCTATAGAATTTAAAAATTAGCTAGCAGCTAGAGGCGCAGGAGTTCCCGCAGCATTCGGTATCTCAGTATTCCCCAAGTCCAGAAGCGGCAGGTCCATCTGTTTCTTTCTTCTCTCACATTTTGGACAAGGGTAACTCGCGTTCATGCATTCTATGTGAAATACCGCGCTGCAAGCGGCGCACTGGAATATCAATATGTTTTGTTAAGCAAACTCTTCTCCTTTCTCTTACATTTTGAACCATATTTCATAGTTCTGAGAGAAAATGAAGAGAAAAAGAAATAAATTTCTTACTCTATAAGTCGAACCCATATCAAATGGGTAAATGACTTTAGGATTGTTGCAAACTTCGCAAATAAATCCTTTCTGACTACACAGCCAGCAGTTGGTGACATGGTTCCTAGCAAATTCGACAACTTTCTGAAGCTGCTGAGCCATTATGCCGTTTGGTATATCAGGAAGATCAGAAACGGAATATTGGTGAACATGCTCGTACAGATAATCTCTAGGCGCAACCTTCTGCTGGAGCGATTCAATGATCGGTTCACGACAAGTGAACAAATACGCTCTTAATAAGTTCAGCTGAATTCTCAGAGACTGAAGTTGAGCCATCTCGTCAACCGCCATGTATATTCTCGGATTTAAAACCTTCAGATCAAGTAGAATCGGACAGCCGCTCAAATATCTAGCAGCTTTTTCGCATACTGGATAACGTTTCAAATCCCAGTTATGGATAACTCGCGACGGTATCATGTACTCCTTTTCCGCCATACAATCGGAACAGTAATACTCCCCGGAATAAGAACACACGTGCGCTTTTGAAAATGTCATCCCTACCGGATGACCACAGTTCATGCAACTGTAGTTCTGAACGTCCAAACCCTTCTCTCTTGGTAATTTGCCCAGCTGATTATCCAGGCTGCACGATTCCGCTTCCTGAAATACACCAATTTTCTTGTTATGTGGGGAAAAAAATTAGAAACAATGAGCATTATCACGCAAAGATGGAGATAAGTCAACTGAATTGGATCGATCTTCGCAAGACAAAAGACGATTCTTTGCTGATTATCCAAGTTAAGAGAACACTGTGAAAAGAGTTATAAAGAAATTAGTCACATTTTTATGTGATCAAGAAATTTGAGGATAAATCACCTCGATCTTGTGAGGCAATTTGTGGTCTGTGCCAGAATCATTTTGCGTAGATTCCGTAGACGGAGAGCCATTGAGAAATTCTTTTAGGTCTGGAGTAGCTGCATATCCGTTGGTATGATAACTCTGAATAAGAGCGTCATAGGTTCTATAGTCGGCCGGAGTGCGGGGTGGCTCTGCACCCGAATTACCAGAATTTATTGAGGATTCACAGTCCTCGAAAGAAGTGGACCACCCCAATCTACCGATGAGAGAATTTCCAACAGTGGCGTTCGCCGCGTCATTTCCAGACTCACTTTTCGCCCCTGAAGCTTCTTCTGCAGGCAATTCTTCCGCTCTTTCGGTTTCTATAATCAGATCGACTTTCTTCCCATGGGAGATTTTTCTCTTCGATACATCAGGCGCCGCAGGTTCTATCTCAGAAACTTCTTCCACCTTCTCTTTCTTTTCGCTAGTGGATTCAAAGCTGTTATAGCTGACCGCGCTATCCCTCTCCTTCTTCCCTTTAGAGAGAATAATCTTTAGAGCATCGTCTTCGTTCATAGATGCAATATTGTTAAGCGCGCTATGAGAAGAGTTGAGCGATCCCAGACTGCCTATCGAGCCAGCGGTTTCCACCTCGTCAAAGTTATTCGCGGTTGTTAAATCGCTGTTTATAGTCTTAGCTACATCGACCGCAGAAGAAACTGGGGAGAATTTTAGAGACGGTGACCAAATCGCTGCCATTAGGAGCGGAGTGCTGGACCAAATGTTCAAAAGACTCGTGTTGCAAGCTAAATTGAACCGGATGTAATCTATGCTTTCCAGAAGACGCTGTGCAACGTCGACTAGATCTGGGTCCCTGACAAAGGCTGCACGATTGTAATAGGGCTTGAGGACAGAGTTGTCTCTCCTTATGGATGAAAAGTAGCTGGATAAAAGCCCGTCATTTAGTGCAAGTCTTATCCAGGCTCTACAGTAGCCAACCTCCGTTGTGATTTGGGTTAAATTTTGTATCTGGTCGATAATTTGTCTGTGAGAAAAGACTAATAACGGTCCCCAGAAGCTGGGCTGTGGCATTGCGTGGAGGTCGGGTCCGCTTAAAGCCTCGGTGACCTGATTTAAAAGCGAATCCTTCAGCCCGTGGAGAAATAAGGCTTCTAAGATCGAACAGAGAGTATTCGCCTCCTCACAATTTCCAACAGGAGTGTTTTCCCCATTTTGTTGTCGTTGTTGTTCGCCCGTTTCTTCTTCTTCTTCTTCTCGAGCAGTAAGACATTGCATCTCTATTATGCTATCGTTGAGCTGTCTTTGAAGCGACTCTCTTATAAGCGCATCTCTTTTGTTTCCAACGGACGTTACTTTTCTGAGCAAAGAATTCATCTTTGATTTTTTGATTATTATTGTTATTATTACTATGATTATTATTATCCGTGGATATTATCGTCAAGCCTTGATTTGACTCGAGTTTTGATATTAATTTCCGTGTTAATTTTTTACTACTCTGCTTCTGTGTATGGTAGTTTATTTGAATATTCATAATTTTTCAATATATATATATTAACTAAAATATTACCGCCTCAGCAGCTAGGTCAAAGTATTTCGTCTGTTAATTACAGGAAACAATAGATTCCACATTTTTATTATAGTTTATTCTACTGTTTTTATCACGATACGACAGACGCGTATTTGTTTCTTGCATTTTTTTGTTTCGTTTCCCAAAAAACTCGAAAAAACCGTCGCCCTTTCCCCGCGCAGTTATATTTAGGTTATGTCAGTGTTTATAAAAGGACGTTTACTTCACGCCTGCCTTCCTATCGTCTCGATCTTGTTTCGTTTTCTTTTTTTCGGTATTTAATTTCGTTACATCGTTTGTTATTGTTTGAATTGATCTTTTTTTCTCTCTTCTTCTCTCCTCTGTTCTACTTATTCTAATTATAATAAATATACTTGATGCCACCTCTAGTCAGTTCGAAACTGGTATTGAAAAATTACATTTACTAAATATCTGTACTATGATCTCTACCCATGGTCTAGTTGACGTTGAATGACGTACATACATACGTCGCTGGCGCAAGCATATGCACGTTACTTATACACATTTTTATAACCTATTTTACTGCCTGAACAATAAAAACCACTGTATCACCAAGCCACTACACATTTCTATGATGTCTCACTTCTCTTTAAATTCAACTTGTATGCCTACATGAGTATCGAACACAGGTTCGAATGTACGAGCAGTCAGTTCACAAATCATTGATGACATGCCTATGAATATTGCGTGTGTGTATTCAATGACTATTAGTTCAGCGCCTAATGATGGGCAACTCAATATACATTCTTGATCACGTTACAAGACTCTTTCAGGCGTTGATTTTTTGTTCAGCCGAAGTATAATCGAATTTCTATGCAATTAATTCCTAATTGCCATAAAAAGATAGATTTTTATGTTGATTCTACCTAATTTCAAAAGAAAAAGGAAACTTTTTGTAATGGCGTACAAATACTTTTAGGGCAGATGTTGGTCGAAGAATGGGCAGATCTTGATCTTTGATCAATGGCTGGGGTTGAATGGCTATAATCAATGAATCGAAGAGAGTAAAGAGTAAATTACATACATATATGTTTGTACGTACGTATATGTACATTGATGCCGAAAGATAGCTTACGTTGATTTAAATTTATGGTTTATTGAAATTTAACAACATGAAGACGGATTGAAAGAAAACGAAGAAAAAAACAAATCTTTTGCTTAATTAAATTATGCATTAAACGAACGTGTAGTTGTGATTTGTGCCCGTGTACAGGTATATTGCTATATACCTATATATAGGTATAGGTATATTCAGGTAGAAATGTTCGCTCATAAACTTCACCGCAATAAGTATACGAGCTGGCGCACGTAAATAAATTTAGAGGGTCAAGTAATTTATGCATTACACGTACGTCTCTACCTGAAAGCCGAGCAAGACGATCTTTGACCTGTTTTTAAAGCAAGAGGTACAAAGAACAAAACTGTAATATTAATATATACGATCCCCAGAAAACAAACACAAGCTGCAGATAAATTAATAATCCGTGTATAATGGTATGTATAAAATTATTATAATATTCGATCATATGCGCCTCTGATTTTAATCATGCGATTGCACATCTAAATATCAGTTGAATTTTACGAATTATAGAGACAGACGGTAGCAACCGTGGTAGCGGCTACATAAAATGCAGTTTCTAAGCGGCGATCGGACCATTACATTCTACGATTTGATGTAGTATATACCTACTACATAGGTATATATATATCGTTGTATGTGGGCGAGGCTGCAATAATATAAGCATTACACAATCTGCGCGCTTATATGCAGTACCAACGTATTTATTACACCTATATAGAATAGGTATAGTATAGTATAGTAGTAGTGAGGTAAAAATGACAGTATCCGTTAACCCGTGGAGACTTATAGCTGATAAAACGGCGATGTTACCTACCCGCGACTATAGGAGTATTATGTGTACGTGTTTATTTATTTATTTATTTTTTCTTTCTTTGTTTTTCTTCTTTTGTTATTGCTTTTTTTTTTCTCTATGCCTATATTTAGACGCGTATGCACTTGGCGCATTTCAAGCTTCGAAGAGTTGCACCTTGTGTGAATGACCGAAAGCGTGCTGACTCCGGTGCACACCACATTCTCCCCGTTTCGCCTCGCCACGCCGCGCCTATTCTCTTCTCTCTTTTCCTCGTCTTGTCCCGCCTCACCCCACCGTTTTCCTCTTGCCAGGCTCCCTGGGCTCCCTGGCTTCGTAGCTGAGGGCATATAATACAACGTCTGTACGTTAGAGAACTTGCAAGTTGTGTGTAGTGGAGCCAAGAACGGGATGCGGGGAGACACGAGACAACGAAAAAACTTGAACGAGTGCGACGAAGACGAGGTTAATCCGACACGAGGACGACGGGACGTACTGTAGTTTGAATCAGGGCCGTATGAATATAACTTCCTCAAAGCAGCTCCGCGATTCCTCACACAATAATATATCTTATAATTACGTATAATTGCGAAAGAAAAAAAGGAGAAGAAAGAAAAAGGAAATCCACGATCGTCAGGGTCTTCTGCATTTTGCGCATTTCGAAGTTAAACTGCGTATCGGTACTTGAACTGAATTATTACACAGCAGAATATGCAGGATACCGTCATAGTATAGTATAATATACTGGTATACGAATTTATAATCAACACAGAAATAATGATCATATATTCGTTGTTTATAAACACCGGATGATAATGGTGATGATGTTTCCATGCTCAATTCACCTCAAATCATTACGATTTTATATTTACGACGTATCACGTATCAAGATGTAATAACACCTATACAATGAAATCAGTGGTGAAGAAAATCGAGTCTGTTTGTAGTCAGTTGAACTTTCGATATCAACGAATACGGACGTAACGATTCTCATTGTTGTTCCTCGTGACCAAACACGTCGCGCGTTCTAGAAATTCCCGCAAGCATTCGCATATATAGTTGTCGCATTTTCTCAGCCTCTGAATGAATACCTAACTGCAGTGATTCTGCAGCAGCGAGCGCGAGTTCAATTGATACCAATACGACTTACGCATTTCCGGTTCGTTTGTATAGCTGATTCAGAGTGTTTACGGTCTACAAGTCTAAGTTACAGGTGTTGAAAGAAAAAAAAAAAAAAAAAAAAAAACCCCTCCCGAACATCGAAATTTGAAAATTTGGTAGATCGGTGATGGGATAACCGCGGCTGGCCATCGGGCACTGAGACTTAGTGGTCGTCCCTGCGGTCAAGGAAGACACGAGACGGTCGCGAGGCAGTGCGGCAAGGGGCGAAGTGGCGAAGGCGGGGGCCGCGCGCAGCCTTTATAGAAAATAGGAGGCATCAGAAGGCAGTGTGGGTTCGAGGACCGAACGTGGTGCTGGGGCGGTTCTCACAGAGAGAAAGAGACAGAGAAGAAGATCAGTGCGTGCGTGCAGAGGTGCGTCGATCATTGCAGTGAAGTGTCTAGGACAGGAGATCCAGTGTTTTCCTAATTGACTCGAGTGTTTCCGAAAATTCCGGTCCATCTTTATCCCGGATTGGCTCTTTTCCGTCTACGTTTTCTCTTGCAATTTTTTTCGCAATTTTATGCTGCAACCCCTGTATCGACCGATTCGGACTCTCGGCAGTCTACTCCTCGGCTGCCAATTTTCTACGAACGTAGACGACTGCAATACCGAATGAAAATTGTCTCCATGTTAAAACTACTACCACGTCATGCTCGATCATTATTCTCCACCCTGCGAAATGCGCCATCCGACGATTTGCTCAATTAAGATTGATCGGCGAGAGGCATACGAGGGTGTCAAAAGAATAAGGATACCCCGCTGATGAACACAGACACACGTACTGCAGCAACTGTACTATCAATCCATGATCCGCGCTGCAGAGGATTCCTCTCGCTCATATATTATTCAGATTAAGACAATAAATATACACACGAAAATTAATTTCAGCCTTGAGACGCGACAACGCTTGAATGTTTACGCGGATGAACGCATCATCATCCCCGATAGGACAATAAATTGATAAATAAATTCGCCATCATTTCAATCGACTGGAGTAAAATTAGTGAGCTCGCAATGTCCTCGGGGACGTCAGCAGCAATCCCCTTGGGAGTAAATCGGGGCTCAATGATTTACCCAGTCGGATCAACGACAACGACAACGACATCGACAACGACAGGTGGAACGCGTCGAGTAGCCGCAATTGACAACAATAAACACAGCAGCACCGGAGTTATACCCTCGTGGGCGAATGGCGGCAGCGGTGATATAATCCGATTTCGCAATGTGACTTTGGGAGACGATGCCGAAGTTTCGACTCCTGAAGAAAATTCTCAAACTCTTGGTCTGTTCGCTTCCGTATCATCGCCGGCTGGTCTGACGATAACGAGCGGAGAATCGTCCTCGAGGGTGCAGCAGCAACAGCAGAAACAGCAAAGGATGAGCGGAATGAGTAAAACTCATAGCAGCTCGTCTGTCCTGACAGAGAATTCATACTCTTCGGCGGCTCATCCCATGGAAGATATGAGCCATATTAATTCCATACTTCTACACTCTTCGACGACCAGGACGACGAGGATGAGGTCTAATACTTCACCCCCTAGTCGAGGTGGAAGTAGCAGCGAGACTATGGTCAGCAGTAACGAGTTATCGGGCACTTCGGTTCATCTAACTCATCGCCAAACTACTTCTACTTGTTCATACGCCGCCTCACCTCCTGTCTCCTCGATATCGACCGTCGACGGTCCGCCCTCGGCTAATACGTCGAGGAATGTTACTGCCGCTGCTGCCGTTGCTGCTACTGCTGCAGGTATTGGAACAAACGCGAATAGTATCAGGGCGATAGTTACACCGCCTAGGAATACACCACCGAGGAAAAACAATACTCCGCCAAGTTCTGCCGCCAGTCCAGGAAGCCCCGGGAGTCATGGAAGCCCGCCTAATAACGAGGGACCCTCTACTTCATCGTGGAATAATTCTAGCGATCAGGAATCTGAATACGTCGTTGATCCTGTTCATGGGAACACTTATTACAAGGGACAGTTTTTGGGAAAGGTATATAATCAGGCTTCTTCTTCGTATTATATTTATATTCTTTATGTCTTTTCGTTTTTGGTTCGTCAATTTTTTTCACTTTCTTTCTCTCGGTCTATTTCGTTTCGTTTTGTGAGCAGGGAGAGATGTGTTGGGAAAAACGTGCTGCAGGTAGTTCTTTTCTTCTTCTTCTTCTCCTTCTGATCTTCTTTCTCCGTTAATTTCAGTTCAGAGAGAGGACTTTTTCTCTTTGTATAAACACCTGCGTGACTCTGCAGCAGTGATGCTATATAGTAGAGTATACGGAAAACCAGATTTCTAGAAGAAAGAGAAAAAGGAAAAGAGAGAGAGAGAGAGAGAGAGAAAGAGAAAGAGAAAGAGGAGAAAAGTTTAGTTAGGTCCCGTGGGAGTCCCGGCTGCAGCAGTCAGCCCTGCAGTGAATATCCCAGTTGGATATTTCACCGTTACCTTGATATCACGATCTCAAGATATCGTAGTATTCCGTTCCGTCTCAAAGTTGGGATTATATTTAATATGCGTTCATCCGTGTAGAGAATCTTGTAATAAGAGTTTTACAAAAGTTCTCCGTATAATCAGGTTTGAAGAACTTGTTCTCGGCTGTTTTCATATCAAATGATGATAATAATATCAATAATGAAAAATGAACAAAAAAATGATTTGCATTCCGATAAACGTAGCGTAGGTAGATATGCGAGCGACCTCTGAACGTTCAATCTATGTATGCATGTACGATACATAAAGTCCGAAAATTTGTGTATAGAATGTATATAATTTTTGAGAAACAAACGGAGAGAAAAAATCACATTTTTCTGACAACCCTGGATATGCATATCCCAAAGCGGTGTGCCACATCATACTGCACCTATATACTGATTCATGATCCAAATATCAAAAGAGAACGACTCATGTACCGTGACAAATGAAATAACTTATACTTACATGCACATAGCTTACATACAGAAAATCGTATGTAGGTATAGGACGAAAGAAAACGAGTCGTTGAAAGAAGAAAAAGAGAAAAATACACACAAACGTCGTGTGTATGCACGATACGGTCAATTATACTATAGAGCGTATAATGTTAGCTATAAAAAGAGCGAGAGAGAGAGAGAGAGACTTATTCTATGCACATAATGCTGCAGCACATGATCCTTCATTGTCCGTCACAGATGAACGTGTGTATCCATACATATACATACCACAGATCCTACATCCATCATGATGTATGGTATATGCACATGCGAGCATCATATTATATTATAAGGACAAATCCACCTTCGACTTTAGTCATCGTTGAATATTGAATATTGTTTGATTTGATCCGTAATACCGTCGCTCAATCATTAAGTCATAAGATTACCAGGATAGAGATCCACCACTCCTTGATCACTGGGATAGATAAACGGATATAACCGATCTGCATCCATGCATGCAGGAAATGTTACGACCCGTATCGCATGTCTCATGTTCTATGTAAGTATGCATGCATGTATGCACATGCATGCGATAGCTATCCATGACATCGCAGTAGCCAGCTTTTCACAGCAGACTGCAGCTCAGTGCAGTATGATATATTATTATATCGATGATACTTTGGTCATTTTATATGTCTTTTCCATCCGCATGAATATTACAGACATACCTATACACATGTATATAGGTATGTACATGTATGTATGTATGTACAGTTTTATCGAAGAAATTTGTCGAATAAATTGCGCTAATGACAAACGCCGCGGAGGCACGTTTATCTTTCCACCTGCAATGACCAATGATACTCCTCCTGGAGCCCGGAAAACTTCTTTCTATGCCAACAGAGCGTTGATTAGCTCAGCTCTGAGTGTAAGCGATGTTTGCGAAAATAGCTTCAGGCACCCATGGATGAGTCTCTGCTTCTTCTAACTAACCACCTGCGACTTTGTATACTGTTGCCTGTTGGGGCTGCTGACTCGACCGAGTTTGCAGCTCAGTGGCCCAATGCCCATGAATCACTCTCCACCAGTTTCTATAGCAAGTTGTTCTTCTTTTTCTTCTTATTTTTCTTACGGGGATCTTTGTTCGGCAGATTTGCTGCTGCGCCCCGTAACCGAGCGACCTGTCGAGCTCAAACCTGTCCTTTTTTGGACTAAAGGTTCTTTCTCGTTCCAACCCCGATCCCGATCCCGATCCCGACCCCATTACATCTCCGCTCGCCTCAGCGCCGCTATCCTTTGTATAGAAGAACTGTATTTCTTCGACAATGAGTAGGAGACGGGAAATTAGGTACATATCGAGCAGAAGAAGATGAAAGGCAGTATTTTGTACTCAGGAATTACTCAAATTTGAGTGCATATTACAGAATATACCGTAGTACGTATATCTTGTGAGGTCTTTCTGAAGAGTGTGAGGTATTTTGACCGTGGACGGTAACCCTATAGCTCGCTGATCGCGGATTACTCTTCACGTCATCGGACGTCATAATAAACGACCTAATAACCTTGGACTAGAATTTTTCAAGGTTGTCTCCGTTCCGGTGTTCTACTTGAGGCTCATCGCCAGCCACGCAGATGACAGACAACCTTGAGACATTTCAGAGCCAGATATTGAATATACCTGTAACCTACTCAAAGAAAAACACCTCTGTAGACGGGGAAAATTTTGTTAGGGATCCGAAAAGTGGTGAATATGTAGTATGTGGATTGTGTATGAGGTGAAAGCGAGGATGAATAGAACGGATATACCTACAGCACTTCTTTTCACTCTTACTGAAACGCCCGAAGTCCTGTCTCATTGTCAGTATAGTAGGCTCACCATCCTGTAGAGCAAGAATGAATGAACGTACAGATATGGGGCTCAGGATCCTGAACGTAATATCATTCGGAAAGCACTTGAGTATCGTTGTGGCGCATTTTGGGTAAAATGAGATAGGGAAACTGTGACAACAGGGAAAACAGTGGACAGTCACACGCAATTTTGGAGTCAACACTTTGGATTCTGGCTACTCCGGAGTCAGCGGAATCGTGGGATGTAAAATTCGCTGATTCATGACTTATAGAATCCCGTGATTTGCACCATACCGGATGGCATTCAATTCTCTGTTGTTGGATCGGCCAAAAAATATACGTGCACAGAAGTTTGGGCAATTTTTTCTCTGGATATAGCGATATGTTTGCGAGAAGGGAAAGGAGGCAAGGGAATATACCGTCGTGTGAAATCCCGAAGAATGATTATTCACGCACGAATTCTGGGGGGTGGGATGCCTGGACACCTTCCGGCACATCGGAAACCCGAAACCGATTTCAAACCCGACCTCCACTCCCGTCTCCGTATCCTCCGGTCACCGCGTGAGAGTGAAGTAATGGTATGGAGCCAAAAAATGACCATCGCGTCGCATTCGGTGTGTATGTACCTATACTGCAGTATTCTCACGTTACCAATCAGCGGAACCGAAACCGCCCCTTTCCGTTCCGTTCCGATCCGATCCGATCCGTTCCGTACTGTAACGTTCCTGCGAGAGGCTTCCTAGCTTCTGATAATATTTGTACGGCTCCATTTGTCACCGGATATTCCGATTTGTTCACCTAGGCTTGCGGCGATATTAAAAACGCATTAAATTCCCATTGTTGCACTGGACATTGTTGAATGCATTGTTACTTATCGTTGAATGCCGCGAGTCTTTAATAGCACCTTAAATGCCTCGCGCAACTTTTCTTCTTCTTCTTCTTCTTCTTTCTCGACAAACGGCTGTGAGCTATGCTCTGTGATTATTATGCACGGGATAACGTATGAACACGCGGACATAGGGCACCTGTGTTCAGGAATTTGGAAAAAACGAAGAAAAACTTGGAAATCCTTGGAGGGAAAAGATCTGCAGCGTTGTACATGTACCTACAGGTGATGATAGAATGCGGCGATAGTAAAATATGAATTCTATGCCATTCTAGATAAGTGAGAGAAGGAATATGTGGTTTGCAGTGTGGAGGGAAAGAGTGAGATTCATTTGTGTTCCAGTTTAGCTATAGTGGTAACATACTACCTAATAACGCACGGTACTACTTACGAGTACTGGATTGTTTCAATTGCTCACTCGCCCACGTACGATAAACTGTAATGTTGCTACTTTATACTTGATACTTTATACTCCGTACCTGACAGCCGTTCTGTGCTAGCTGAACCAAGGTTGATTGGAATTTATTAACTTCCCGATAAACGAAGCAGCATAAAAACTGAATTATTATTATTCACGGACTGGCATAATATGAATAAGTACCCACGCACCTACGATACGAAGTTCCGTCAGTCTTTTGCGCTTTGCGTTAAGCGTCCGTCTGTCCCGTTACGCCACGATTCAAAATTAGCGATGCGCTTAACAAAACTTCTCTCTGTGATGCGGTTTCATGATTTACGAGTATACAGGTATACGCCTAATTCACCAGAAATCTATTTTCTTCCATACTCCGAGGATCGCAGCTGAAAACTACGAAAGATTTTTCCTCTATCTTCTTCTTCTTCTACTTCTTCACAAAAATCCAAAGTTTTTCTCAAACTTTGAGGCGAGTTGTCTGTTGCTCGGGAAAATTATATAGTTTCAGGAAGGAAAAGTTATTTATATAACGCGCGAATTTAGATTCGAACAAAATCAGAGAACTATCAAGCTGAGCGGAGTAGTAGTACGAGTTTATTTTTCGCGGTCTTCTCCTCCTGCTCTGTTTTCTCTCTTTTTTTTTTTTTTTATTCTTTGTTTCCGTCTATTTTCTTTAAATGCGACGACGCTGGCTGGCGTTGTTTCAGACTTTGAGCTGCTGGGTCGTTTCTCGCTCGCTCGTTTCTTTCACAGACTATGCTACGCTGTGCGCTACAGCCAGCCAGTCGTCTAGGCTAGGCAGACGCAAATAATACAGCGCCTACTCCTATACGCACTTTCGTGATAGCCAGAAGCCCAGAAGCCAGTAGACTCGGCTGTAGTAAATATAAAAAGTATAGCTGCAATATATATATGTGTATATATATATGCATATATACTATAGAGATGCGACTGTATGTCTACTACGCAAGATATACGATTGCGTTGGATACTTTGGCGGTTGAATTTTCGTAACATCGCTCTAAAATACAGAGAGAGGGAGAGAGAGAGAAGATATTTTCGCCAATTTGGCAAAATGCCATACCAATCATTTGGAATTCCACCACCGACTTTATACCCTTTGACTCTGTACCGCGTCTGTATACTATAGTATCATGAGTATGAAATGAAAATACGTTATTCAGTTGATATGAAATCTACCGGAGTCTCGTCCGCCTCTTATATTCATATCATTCGCGTTTCTCTCTTTCTATCAGAAATAATGGGGAAAAAATCTGTAACCACCGTCACGAAGGTCTAGAATTGAAACCGCTATCAATACGTTTTTGATTCTCGATTTGCAGGGTGGTTTTGGAAGAGTATATCTCCTCACAGACGCGGCGAGTGGTAACCAGTACGCCTGCAAGATCATCCCTAAGAATCGGATGCAGAAGATACATTTGCAAAAGGTTTGGTTCGGGGCTCGAAGATATTCAGGCTATAATCTCCGAGAGTGTTTGACAAACGATCTTTCACACCTCTCTTTCAGATCGCCCGAGAGATAATGATCCACAAGAAATTAACGCATGTGAACGTCGTCCAGATGTACCACTACTTCGAAGACAATCTGCACGCCTATATGCTACTCGAAGCTTGCCCGAGGAAGGTATTGAAAAATTTGAAAATATTGAAACGTTTTGTTGATTGAAGAATTTTCACGATTATCGAAGGGCACTTGTGGCCTGTAGTACCCGCAGAACTAATTATTTCACACTTTAATCATACGTCAGTGAAACTGATTCTACGGGCAGCATGCGTGTGCCACTACCGAACAACGTTTCACTTGACATAATTAACATAAAGTTGAATTTCTACCTATACTACATATACTTGTATTTCTATCGTACACGTTTCACTTCGCTCACAATCAGCTTGCTTCGTACATATACGTATGTTGATGCACACTATAATAAAACCAATAAATTGCATGGCTTTCATTTCGAGATTGTAATCAATTCATAAGTATACTGCGCCAAATTGCGTGGCTGTAAAATCTTTCTATTCGTTAATTATAAACGAGGTATACATATAATATTATTGCAGCTATTATTCTTCTTGTACACATGTATTTAAGTCCGTGTGTGTCTATTCATCCATAAAATTGAACACTCTCCTCGCCTCCGCAGAGCTTAATGCACGTTCTGAAATACCGAGGGAGAGTTACCGAGCCCGAAGCCCGATACTATATGAAACAGATGGTGGACGGTGTGACGTATATCCATTCGCAAAAGGTTGTACACCGTGATTTGAAACCGGGAAATATGTTCCTGTCCGAACACATGGTTGTTAAAATTGGGGATTTTGGTCTGGCGACGAGTCCCGATGGTCAAAGAAGACGCGTGTAAGTTTACCGCAAACTCATGTTGTATAAAAAGTGTCTGAAAACATTACAGGAATATCAATGCTTCCCAACGAACAAATAGACAACGCACGTTGACACTTTCGAACCACTTTGCTTCAGGACGATATGCGGTACCCCAAATTACATAGCACCGGAAGTATTGTACAAACAAGCTTACAGCTACGAAGCCGATGTCTGGGCTCTCGGGTGCATATTGTACGCTCTTTTGGTCGGGCAGCCGCCGTTCGAGTCTTCTCAACTGAAGGAGACTTACGCCAGAATATGCAACAACCAGTATAAAGAGGTGGACGATTCTATAGCGACGCAAAACGGTCAGGATTTGATACACTGGCTACTGCAGCCAACTCCAAAGCTGAGGCCTTCACTGGACAGAGTCAAGGAGCACGCATACCTCACGAAGGAATACGTCCCTCTCTCACTCCCGCATACTTGCTGCTACCAAATGCCACCTCCACATGTTATCATCCCTCCGACAGCCTCGCAGATAACTCAGGTTGAGGGATTGACGCATTCTGTTTCCGCGATGACGATACAAAAGTCATCGTCTGTCAAGGAGGCCAAGGTGAATTGGCTGGTGAAAAGATTGCCAAAGTTACCTAGGTTCAAGCACAGGCTGAGCACGATACTTTGTCCGAGTCAAAAAAAGGGCGACGTCGTTATGCAGAGTACGCAAATGCACAAGGCTATGGAACAGTGCATCACGGACATCGTCTGCGCGTGTGCTACAAAAAATCCTGTCACCGTTGACGACGTTATGCCACTATTCGTCACCAAGTGGATCGACTACTCGAATAAATACGGGCTCGGATTCCAGCTTTCCGATAAATCTGTTGGTGTCCTCTTCAACGATAGCACCAAAATGAGCTACACCCATGACAGAAGGTAGGATACTATGTTTCAGCGATGCGTTCACGTTCGGCATCACGAAATCTTTTCTGGTGTTCGAAATCCACGAGATTATCCATTATTTGGGATAAAGTTAAGTAAGGTTATCACGATATTTCAGGCGTGTTGAATACATGACTACCGACGACGAGATAACCCGATATAACAGAGAGAAGGACGTCTCTGTACCACTGCAAAAGAAGTTGGCACTCCTACGTTACTTCACTCGTTACATGGACGACTATTTGACTGAAGGTAAAGGCACGCGGGAAATTTTGGCTCACCGAAATACTGTTTTCTTTTTTCTCTGCCTGGCGCCCAATATGAACTTCTTCTTCTTCTCAACACTTTTATCCGCCTCTTCGATAATTCTTTTTTCTTCTTTTGCCTGCCGCCGAAGATGAACCTATTCTTGTTACCGCTTTTATCCGCTTCCGATCCTTTTCTTTTTCCTTCGTCTGGCTCCCAAGATGAACCGTTCCTTCTTACTACTTCAATCCGCTTCTTCAATCATTCTTTTCCTTGTCCTTTGCCTGGCGGCCGAGATGAATATTTTCTTAGCTCACCGCTTTGATCCGCTTCTTCTATGGCCCTTCTCTTCTCCGCCTGCCTGGCGCCCAAGATGAACTTGTTCTTCTTACCGCTTTTATCCGCTTCTTTTGTAATTCTTCTCTTTTCACGTTGCCTGGCGGCCAAGATGAATTCCTGCTGCTCACCACTTTAATCCCCTTCTTTGATAATTCTGTCCCTCTGCCGTTGCCTGGCGCCCAAGATGAACCGCAGCTTCCCATCACTTCGGACCGTTCCTTTTATCATCCTTTTCTTCCAGCTTTATACTCGTACTAACTATAATTATAACTACAACTACTCTGCACTACAGTACACAGTATACTCTATAATTTGCTCAACTTCCTGTTTTACTCAAAGGAGGCGAGGTCAGAGAGCCTCGAGAAACAAGACAGACACGAGCAGCATGCGTGCCGCGTATGAAGCGCTGGTTGCGTACAGACAAGGCGATAGTTATGGAACTAACGATACCTCTACTGCAAGTTAACTTTTTCCGGGATCACACGAAGATGGTAGTTTCTCAAGAATATCAGGGAAAAGGATACCTCGTGACGTACATAGACGCCAGTAGACAGGCCACTTCATACTGGCTCAAAGATTTGACCGAATTTGGCTGCACGGCCGATCTCTACGAGAGACTCCACTACGTTTGCAAAGTTTCAAGGGAATTTGCCGAAATGGATCAAAGCATGACCGCCTAATTATGCAATATCAGGTATAAAGTAGCTATGATAGGTAATACTATACGTATGTAGTATATACGAAGGTGATACACCTCCAAAGTATATACATGTAGTACGATATACGACATTACAATCGTCTTTCTTTTTTTTCTTTCTTTTTTTTTCTTTCTCCTTTTTCAGTTCCGTTATTTCTTTCATAGGTATTGTATGAAGAATAATTGATAAGGAACAAACGAAAAATTAAAATAAATCAATAAATTAATGAAATATAGCTAGATATATAAAAATGATAAAGAATAATTAGAAATTATTACGTGATATATAGTAATACGAGTCGTATATGATACGCATATATATATATACACACACACTCATATGTATACACATGCGCGCACACACCCACACACATAGGTATATATATATAGTACATAATATATAATGGTAATAAGTATGATAATATTAATACATGCGATTAGTATATTACATTATACTGCAGATGTATATGTTGAGATCTATTTTTTAATATAAAAACAGAAAAAACAAGAAGGAACGAAGTCATAGAAGTATACAATTCTAATTGGCGATAAAGATTTGAAAAATTCGAAAAAAAACAAGAAAAAAAAAAGGAAAAAAAATTACCAAAATATAAAATAAAACAAATAGAATAGCAAAATCGCAATGAAATTTGTCTTTCTTTCTTTTTTCTTTATCTGCGCTCCCTAGAAATTACGGTTGAATGCCATGATTATAAATATTTTCATCCCCTATACCTGATGCACTCGTTAACAGTGAAATTAGAATCAAAATGATAATTTATAACAATAATTATTAGGGATGGCAATTGAACGAAGAGTAGAATAACTGAACCATAGCTGTATACTATAGATATTATATCACCGCGCCTCGAAACGAAAATACATACGAATTAAGCGATGAATGCGAACATACACGGCTATACTTATACTATAATATACCATATAATAGCATAATTGAATTATTGATGATACATAGAAAAGAGATTTGATTATTGATTATTATAATAACTAATACCTGTATATTCAATAACTTGTATACCTTGTTATGAGAACATAAGTGAAATGCGTGCGGAGTCACTGCCATCACGTCTTCAGTAGCGTGGATTATATTATATAGGTATATATATTATTTAATATTATACGTATACATACTATATCAGATGCTGCTACTTATTCAGGCTGTTACTTACATTTATTGTATTAATTATGGATTGTTATATTATTATTGTAAAGATCGCTGCAGTTATTATTATATCTAGCTATATATATATGTATATCAGAAATATATATACGTACGTACATGAGTACACATTTATTTCCGATTTACAATGAAATTGGGGATGAATCTATCGAAATAATTCATCCACGTCATAGACACGACAATGAACAGTAGGATCTATATCGCTAATATCGCTATATTCCCCATGAAGCAGAGTAAAGTCAAAGAATAGGTACGAAAATATCCGAATAGTGGGCTATACCAGCTGTAACCGTCACAATATACTTGTGAGAAAATTTGTATTCCATAAATATATATATATAATTTAGAAAATATGTTATACACGTACGCGTTAACGGCCGATCTAGAAAATTTGCAGCTGGACGGAAAAATACAAAATTACGCTGGTTTATGGTATGATAATTTCATTGCAATTTTGAAAAGTGATACGTATATACATTTAGGTATGTCACACATTACCTGAGATATTTCTCATACCTGTACTGTATCTTATATTGTATTATATGTTATTATTTGCCGGGAGGAAGGGAGGCGGGGCAGGGGTATATTATATAGTATGATTATCGCGGATTACTGACCATATACATACATATATATAGTATGAGACCCGACAATTATCGTGCAGCGTTCAATTTCTATATTACAATATAATTTTCTATAAATACTGGCATATACCTACATATATAGTATATGAAAAATGATATTCTATTATATTATACAGAGAATAATATAGAAGGTAATTATCATTATACAGTTTGTTATATACGTATAGGAGTTATAGATAATCTCGTTGCAGCACCACGATGGGCCGCTGACAGGTATAATAACACAATATTATATGAATAATTATATTCAAAGATCTCAAATTTGGCGATGTTTTATTTCCATCCTATATGTATTCCATGTAGAAAAGAGAAGGAACAGAAAGCCCAATAAGAGAGACCGGGGCAAAACGAGGATCGCGCTTCGGCCGAAATTAAATGGAAGATCGATGTAAATGTAAGAGAAACAGCTAGTGAGGCTGCCGCCCGCGCTGCGCGCCAGGGGAAGTAGAAATGATTATCTTTCTCGAAGAGAAGGCCTAAAATTATGTTGCTAGATTAATTGTGAAACTCGATGATATGTATAATATATTAATATTACAGTATATGCCAACAGTGCAAGACACTTTAGGTATAGTACAGTATAGTATATAGTATATACCTAATCTCGATCTTTGCTATATTTGTTCGGTGACGTGTACATGCAATCGCGTTGTTTGTTATTTATACGCATCACACATGGCGTGAGTACATATGTATTATAAATACATAAACTTGAAGAGTATAACGTATAATTTATGCCTATACTACTTCCAGTATTTGATTATCATTAATTTCTTATCGCTGCATATGCGTATGTTATACCATCGGGAATAATTATAACACACGTAATAGCTGTTATACTCGTGTAGATATTTCATTTGCCATTAGTCAAAATGTATATTCATCTTTCGCCGCGGTGGTCGCGGATCCAATATATGTATATTCGGTACCATGCGAATAACGGAAGAAAAAATAAGCCGGTCGGTATCAAAACGCGAATAGAATCCGAACGCGTTCACTGATCTCGATCATTCTTCTTTTTCCGGAAACTAGAAGAACCGAGCTTTCATTTGCCGTATCAAGATCAAAAAAATGTTTACGCGTTGACGAGAAATCAGCGTTTGAAAAGTGAGCTCTCAACGAGTGTCGCCACTGCTGGGAACAGGGTACACCTGTTTCCTATGCTATAATTAAGCAATTCGAAGCAATGTTCAATTCGGTTCAGAAGTTTAAGAAAAATGTCACGGGTACGAGATAGTCACTGAAATAGTATATAGTGTATACGCATATATATAAGTACATACATCCGTACATAGCATAGATAATATTATAACATTAACATTACGTGACACTAACATTATAACGTAATTGATAATTATTTATGTAAAAGGAAGAAAAAAAAACGAACAGAACAGAGAAAGATACACGTATAACTGCATCGCGAGGTTGATTAAAACTCGTACTCGGAAACGAAGATGAACAATTTGACAGCAGCGCTACCGGCGAAAGATGGACCATTGTAAATTTCCATGCTTAGTCTCAGCTCGATTTCCTGTGGCCCTTGGAGGCTCTGTGTCAGAGCAATTACCGCTTGTGATAGCGAAGGTCTTCTCAGTCTGAAACAACTTTCCGTTGCTCGTTTGATACCGGGTGGTGCTCTGACGTCGATTAATTCCATGCGGAATTGTATCGTCGAGCCATACTGCCCGTTCCCTCTCATTGTGAACATTTCTAATTGCCCGGTTGGCGGGATCGGCAACATACTAACAAACGTTATGAAATTGTAGGAGTAGTGAGCCGGCGATCGGAAACACTGGAAATCTCCCGATTGGCAATACCTCGAGGTTCGGATACATCGGCTGTAAATGAATCGCAATATTATATTATAATGATCATACATCGATAGTGTGTTGCATTTTTGCTGTTTCTTTTTTCGCTTTATTTTCTCTCATTTCGTTTTCCATACGTCCGAAAGATTACTCACTTCTTCCTTTCCGTATCCCTGTGGTATCCTGCCGGACAGTCTATTCTGTTACATCTGTAATGCCCGCGCGTATTTTGGCATATCTCATCCGTGCTTCTGCATACTTGGCCTGTTTCACACTCGTCGATATCTGAAAGCAGTGTTTTAACATCGCGTTGATTGGACCGCATTCACGATGATGCCGATGATGTTATTAAAGAAAACAAAGAGGGAGGAGAACGGACGAAGTCGAAATGGTCTTCGATGCAGAAGGAAAAAACTCACCTTGACAAGTTCGTCCGTCGCTTCCAAGCCGGTAGCCGTTCGGACATTGGCAGACGTAGCTGCCGGGAGTGTTCTGGCAAATGCCAATGCAGAGATTGTTTTCTTTGAACTCCGAGCACTCGTCGATATCGATGCAAGATCTGCCGTCGAGGTTTAGCCTGAATCCTGCATTACAAGCACATTTGTACGATCCCCAGGTGTTGATGCATCTGTGTTGACAGATCCCCGGGGATTCTTTGCACTCGTCAACGTCCTGGCAAAATAATTCACCGACATTTTTGAACCCTGGATCACAAAGGCATCGGTAGGAGCCAACGGTATTTTCACAACGACTATTCGAGCTGCAAGTTTTCCCAGAAAACACGCTACACTCGTCTATGTCGACGCAGTCTCGGTTTGGTCCACCCGCGTGTCCAGGCGGACAACTGCACATGTAGCCTCCCTGACGATTCTCACAAGTTTGCCCCGCACCGCAATCGTGCAATCTCTCGAGACACTCGTCAACGTCCGCACAGTGGAGCTCGCTATCGTCGAGTCTGTAACCGGGACCGCATCGTACTCTTGGAATGCAACTGAACGACCCTATCGTGTTCACGCAACGTTGCGTCGGTTTGCAAGGGCTCTGGGCTGCCTCGCACTCGTTTACGTCAACGCACTGATTCCCGTACGCCAGATATCCCAAGGGGCAAGAAATCTGCGGCAATGCTCCCGCCGTTCCAGTAGTAGGCCCCGATATCACCGGTAGACGCGGCGTCGTGATCGGGACGTTATGGTATCTGTGCGTTCTCGATGTAACTGTAGTGACTGTGTAACGAGGATTCTTCTCGCATCTGTAGGAACCGTGAGTATTCCTGCAATGATACCCTGCGCCGCAGGCATGGGTACCCAGCAAGCACTCGTCGTCATCTTCGCACAAAGCTGAAGCCGCGTTGAGTGTGTAGCCTGTGCCGCAACTCGTGAATCTCACACAGGTATAACTACCTAAAGTATTATCACAGCGTTGCGAAGGCAGACAATCGTGCTTCTCGATCTGACACTCGTTTATGTCGATGCAAGCCTGCGTTAAGTTGTCTCGAAAGAAGCCGAAGTTACACGTGCATATGAAGCTCCCCAATGTGTTTGTGCACTTCTCGTTGCTCGAACAAGCGTCTGCAATTTCTGTGCACTCGTTTATATCGTCACAACCGAATCTGGTGTAACGTGTTCCCGGAGCACATGTGTTTACTAATGAAACTGGAACCGGTGTTGGCGATCTGGCGCACGTGAAACTACCGGGCTGATTGAAACACTGCTCTCTCCCGCAGTTGTGGGTCCCAATCGCGCATTCGTCGATGTCTATTTCAAATAGATATTCAATTAACAAAAAAAAAAAAGGTATACAATTCATCATTGAGATGCCATTGGAACCCCATTGGCCCCCAATGTTAGTTATTGTTCGAAACATTGTTGTCATTCGGAAACGCGATTCGTCGCCGATCCTACATCAAACAATCGATTTCGTGAAACTTTTTCGATTGGTATATTTTGCTAGAAAGTGGCCAACCATTTCATTTCGCTCAAATTTCAAGAATAATTCAGAGTTTTCGGGGGGTTTTTGACTGTTCGTTTATAGGTGAGATTTGACAAACCTAAATCTCCGATAGAACTCTCCAACAATTCGTAGATATGAAATACTTGACGACTTTCTGCCGAAATACTGCATCCAATCGAAAAAGTTTCGTCCAGATCGGATACGTCGTGTAGGAGCGGCGACGAATCGCGTCTCAGAAATGACAACATCAGTGCTTTCAACGTTAAGTAACGTCGGGCGCGAATGCCATGGGTCTTCAATAGCACATTAAGGGAGTATTATCAGGCAATATGACACAACACATACATTAGTAGTTACAAATCAGACAGAAGCAACTTCCGAGCTTGCGGAGAACATAAATTTGCACATGCACATGCGCTTGTGCATACATGAAAAGCCAACATGCGATGAGATATAAGTTTTCATCATGCTAGATGACAGTTACTGATCATGTAGTTCTCTGTTATGGTATGACTATCGATAATGTACACCCTGGAAAACAGACATGATTAAATTAGTACCACCAAATTTCAAGATGCTTAAAAACGAAAAAAAAAAAACAAGTATCTCCGAACTATAATATTTACCCGTGCAGCGCCTCCACTGATGACTGTAACTGTATCCCGTGGGACAAGCGGGCTGCTGTGACGGTCTTTGACGGGGTGGTCTATCGCACCTGTAGGTGCCAGGAAGATTGACACACCTCTCGCTTCTTGCACGGTCGCAGTTATGCTGGTTGCTAGCACACTCGTCAATGTCCCGACACTGTCGACCAGCTAGAGAAAATTCGTAGCCACTGTCACAGGCTGGGAATCTGGTGATGCATTGGAAGCTGCCCTCTCGATTGACGCAGTATTGGTAACGGGATATGTGACAGTTGTGAACATTTTCAACACACTCGTCCACGTCGAGGCAGCTTCCGTTCGGTGATCTTCTGAAACCGTTCGGACAGGGGGGAATCGGATCGCACACGAATGATCCATTCGTGTTCCTACAGCTGTGAGTATTCTGCGGGCAATTGTGACGTCCCAAAAGACACTCGTCGACGTCCTGGCAGTTCTTAATCTGGGGGTTGAAGAGCCATCCGGAATTGCACAGCGGGACGCAGTCGTAAGTTCCTGGCAAATTGATGCACCGCTCGTGCTCGCGGCAACCAGGACCTTGGCTACACTCGTCGATGTCCACGCACTGTCCTGATACTCCGTCTCGCGCGTGTCCCGGGTTGCACGGTGCTGCTATGTCGCAGACGTAAGAACCGTTCGTGTTCACACATACGTGTGAATTCTTCGAACACGAATGAAGCCCCAGCTCACACTCGTCGATGTCTTGGCAAAGGGACTCGATCGTTGGATGTGGCTGAAACCCCGATGGACATGACGGTGCACATTGATGACCTCCGATCGAATTTATACACCTTTCGCCAATGCTACAACTGGTCAAACCTCGTGCGCACTCGTCCACGTCTAACATGTACGTTACGCAGGCATGAGTATGAACATTTTATGTGGCCAAGATTTTCGGAGGGTCGGAGAGTAGGTATGTGAAGACTCGAAGAAAATTATTCGGGAAACAATTTTAAAGTGGCTTTTCATGGACGAGAATAAAAGTGTACGAAAAAGTTGATGATCAGGAAATGTGAAATTGTGATTTTAGAGTCACTTTTTTTTTTACGTAAGAAGCCTGCAACAGATCGTTGTATCATCTGATCATCGTCATACCTTGGCATTCGAATGTCGTGATGTTTAGCTCGTAACCATTTTTACAATCGCATCGGTAGCTCGCCAGGAGATTAACACACTCTAACAAAGGTCCGGTACAGTTGTGCTGATTTGTTGAGCACTCGTCGATATCTGTGAGAGAATTATATTAGGCTGAACAATGCACTAATTCAGGAACCATCATATCATACATACGAATCGAGATACTGGAATGCTCGGCAGCTCACCATTGCACTGTTCAGTTTGAGGATTATACTTGTAACCCGGGAAGCAAGTTGGTTCTGGAGTGGGCTTCGGTTCGTTTCGGATATCTAATGATGGTTGGCTAGTTCCGGGCGCATCGCGGTAATCAGGCGTGTCATATTCTTCATCGGAAAATTCAGACTCATTTTCACCCGGTACTTCTGATATCGGATCGCATTTGTAGCTACCAACGAGGTTCACACAATTCTCAAATCCAGCGCTGCAGGCATGAATGCCTTCGGCGCATTCGTCAACGTCTATACAACGGTCGGTTCCGCTTCCGATTGGCTTGAAACCTGCCACGCAGCCTCCACCAGGTCGTTTAACAGAATCTGTTATACTCTGATCGACGCATTCGTAGCTACCGATGGTGTTAACGCATCTAGAACCCGGGAGTGAACAGAGCTTTGGCCCGTCTCTAATGCATTCGTCAACATCTGAAGAGAAATGAGTGATTCGCAGTTGTGCTTTTTCGAAAATATGGGGGGTGAAAATTCCGAAACACCAAAGAATAGACGAGCCGAAATTCCGGACGTCAGATTACCGAAAGTGCAAAATGTAGACATCCCATAATAACGAAAGGCTGTCAAGTAGAAAAAAACAAAAAATTCAGAACACTAAATAGAAATAAATATATACCAAAAATTATTCCTCGGAATGGGCAAGACTACGAGCAATGAAATATCCGATTGGTCAGAATATCGAACGCTTGGAATGTCGTGTATTTACAATTCCGAATCGTGCTTGGTACGATGGTTAACGAATCCGAACTCATTGAATCGGAAGACCGATAACTCGAGAAGTCAGAATTGCGAAGCCCATTGGAATAGAAGGGCCGAGAATGCAAAAAATCAAGGGACATTACATTCATTGTTTTATACTGAGGAAATAATCCATTACTTGTCATTTTTTCGGAACTTAGGCCTTACGGAATTCGGGTTTTTTAACATTTCGCTTAACCAAGTCTTACCGATTTTGAACCTTTATTTTCGATCTTATTTTCTACGGTTCATTAACTGAAAAACGTCAGCCGCTCAGAATTCTCAATTTCAAAATATTAATTTTCGAAATTTTGTCAATCTATGCTTCGTTCGTTCGGTATGTAAACTATCTGAAAATACATTTTCGGATAAAACCGCATTCGGTTGAATAGCCTTTCGATGAAACAGTCATTCAATTGAGTGATACATAAAAATGAGAATTTCGATTCCTTGATCTTTCGCTACCTTAGAATTCGTATCTTTGAATTTCAGAATTTCAGCCTGCCTACTTTTTGGCCTTTCGAAACTTCGACCGCCACCCCCCTCGGAGTATTTTCCATCGTTGGGCACCACTCACCGACGCAATAACCGAGATTTATGCTAAACGTGAGCCCTGGGGCACATTTAACGTCACATTCATACGCGCCCTCGGTATTACGGCACTCTTCAGATCCTTCGGCACATCCGTGAATCCCCTCAGCACATTCATCAACATCTGGTGTGCGTTGGCGATGGGCGTGGGGGATTAACGTGTAAATTTGTGTAAAATGCGGGAAAAGTGAAATTCACCATTCGCAAAACACATGCAACTTAATTGAAACAAGAAAATATACAAACTGGAAGAGCTACATCAAGTTTGTACTACAATAGGTATACTACTATACATACATGATGAGACAATTTAATACTCTAATCTAATGATCACCACATCCGTAAAACATAATCACCTACGTATAACGTTAACCGTGTGAGTGATACATACAATATACAGATCGGTGGATCTATTATCTATGTACCTTTACAGAGGCTGTTCTCTTTGTCGTATTTGAATCCTGCAGGACAAGATCTTGGACCGGTGCCGGTCAATGTATGGCAGGTGAAGCTTCCCTGAGTGTTGACGCAGACGTGGGTTTCTTTGTCGCAAGTATCCGGCTGTTCGGAGCACTCGTCAATGTCTGGAGAAAATTGAACAATAAATTGCACAACCGATGACTAAATAATTTCTAAGTTCGATTCCGGATCGGATCAATGACGATGGGAATAATTTGATCGGGATGAACGACTCACCAACGCAGAGCAATTCCGACTCGTCCCAATCGTATCCTGGCGGACAGGCGTTGTTCTCAACGTGACCATACTTAGCAGATTTATCTTGTCCAGACAGACACTCGTAGGATCCTATTGTGTTCTTGCAACGACCAGGGCAAGCATTTTGCTCGCATTCGTCGATGTCTAATGGTAAGCAAAAGCCAGGTAGCGAATGCAAAATTTGAAAAAAACGCAGAGACAAAAGAACAAAAAGAAGAAATGGAAAAAGAAAGAAGGACAAGACGGATACGTAACGGGGACGGAAACGTAAAAGTAAACCTGTGCACATTTAGAAAAATTTCTCGAGAAGGGCACATGGCGACGTACGCAATCGTCGCTCATCGGCTGATACAACGATCTCGAGTTAACGTAAACACTGTTAGTGAGCGCGTTAGTTGAAATCATAGATGATCGAAAAACATTGCTCAAATATAAATGGCAATTTTGAAACATGGCCTGTAATTAGGAGACGTGGAATCTATCTGAGTATACGAACCGTCGCAGACTTGAGTAGCAGCTTTATACTGATATCCCTCTGGACACCTGAAGGCCGGATCGTTGTCTTTGCCTTTGGGCGTAGTTTCGGCTTGTTTTAGATGACAAGAATGTTTGTCACTAGCCAATACATACCCCGGATTACAACTGCAGATGATCGCTTCCCCGTTATCCGTGCAATTGTGTTCACAAGGATTGTTCGTCTTGCACCTACGTTACACAAGATTTTTTCGATCAATAAAACGAGATTGAGTTTCCCCGGTCAATATCATACATTATACAAGCGATTGATTATATAAATTGCACATCAATTACCTATCGAAAACGGAACTCGATATACACGTTTTACCGTCTTCGAGCAAAGTGGAACCATCCCGACAGGCACATTTGTAAGAGCCCGGTGACGGAATGCAAATCTCAGAGCAGAGTTGACCCTCCATGAGAGCACACAAGTCATCCAGATCTGTGCAGAGGACATCGCGTTATGGCGTTTTAACATTACTCTCTAGGCGAGCTAGGATTCTTTTTGTTTCACTCGGCTTACCCGGAGTTGACCAAGTGCCTGAACTAGTAGAGCTTGAAAGATCATCGGCAACAGTTGATGTTGATTTACTGGTGGGCTGGAAAGAGGTGCTGCTCGAATCCGGAGCTGTGCTCGGTTCAATTGTGCTGGGCAAAGCCTCGTGGCAGCATTCAAGGAATGCCGGATCCCATGGTTTTCCAAATGCGAATCTTTTGAACGCGCAACCCTGGCCCATAGACCCAGTCAGAATACCTGAACGAGTTCAGACGTGAGACGAGGAGGCTGTAGACCCTCTTTTCAAATTTGATCATAAAGCGCAACGGATCACCACTCTCCGCTGTTCCTGTACCTACCAAGTTTACAACCTTCGCAGCAATCCCTGCGGTACTCTCCACCGGGAGTTGAATTACCGTTGCATGCGAGTCCTGAACGAGCCTCGCTCTTTCCAGATTCGCAGTATTTTTCGTGGTACGATCTAACGCAGCAGATGTCAACCGCTGAGAGGCACAAACCTTGTTCAACGGTTGGTACACCGGAAACTGGTCCGGTAAAAGCTTCACATTTCAAACCTTCAGCGGCCCACTTAGAACCGAGACTACAGCAATGCTCGAACTGTGATTCCATCCGCACTTCTACCGCCACCGAAGTTCCTGCAGAGTAAAATCATTCGGGGGTTGTATATGATAATTTTCGTTGTACTAAAACGAATTCACCCCGCCCAACATTGTCCGGTTCTACGATGATACACATGCATATGGTACGTATGATAATCATGTGCTCCACGCTCGCAGGTTGTTTGCACGGATTAAAATAGAATTACTACAGCCAATATCATGACCTAATGTCAAGAGGATGTAGGGTACAATTATCTATTCCAAGAACATTTCTCATCCCATATACGTATAAGAATAATTAAGTGCTCTACCGAAGCCGTAGCGTATATAAATCCTTCAACTACATTTGATAATTTTTTCTTTTTCTTTTTATTCTTTCTCTTCTCTTTTATCACAAGTATTACTTTATAATCTTTTGTTAAACACATCTGAAGTATAGTTAATATAGTGTGCCCAACGACGCCGTGTCTAAAACTTCACTCAGTTGCTACGAGCCCGCGCGTATACACCCGCTAAATCGTAAATGAATTCGATTTAGAGTATAAGCCAATCAAGATTTCAAAATTAATAACCCCTATGATAGATTCTCAGATCCTTATCGCGATTCTTTCACACGAGGTTCTTTTTTCTCTCTCTATCTCTCTTTTTATCGAAAAATTAAGAGGACCGTACAAAGCAGGTCATGCAGGGAACCCAGTTGCGTTCGCAGATAAGAAACCAAAATATGAAAACGGCTGTGAATATATTTCGAAGAGGTGAATTGATGCTGACTACTTGATAGATTTTTGGGCGCCGGGTTTGTGGGAGTCATCAATTTTATTCATTTTTTGTTTTCTTCCTCTTTTCCGACGAGGTATATCAGAGTGTGATCCACTTATCGTATGCTTCATCTTGCGAGGGGATGAGTTGTGGAGAAGAAGGAAAAAGAAATTTGTGAATTGAATCTGACCACCTAATCCCAAGCAGAAGAAACAGAAAAAAGAAAATATAAAGTTTCTAAAATCTGAAGCTTTCCCCGCATAAATTTTTCATCTTCGGGTACAAATTTAGTCTTCTACATGTAACGTATATGTATAACATATACAGTATAATACATAGCAATTAGCAGAAGATAAGTTTCAACTTTTGCCCTAACTTCCTAAACTTGTGATTATAAACTCGTGGAAGAGATTAGGTCTGAGTATAAAAAGAGTACAAGGACATGAACGTATTAGTTTACACAAGTAAACAGCCACGAGTATAGCATATATTTATACAGTTACATAAAAACTTATCTTTTGTATTTACAGATCTCTTTCCTTCTCTCTGTCTCTCTCGTTCTTTCTCTCGTTCCCTCTTTCAAACGCATCGCGTATCGTAAGACGTTGCAAAAAAAAAAAAAGAAAAAAAAAAAAGAAGGAAAAACGGGGAAAAAACCATATAAAATTTTCTACAAGTTATCGCAATGCTTAATCACAGCAATGCCGCTACCGTGGTGGTTCGGAATCGACAATTTATGTGTCTGGCCGCCTGCGAAGCTACCTCGTTTCTTAGGTACTTTAACGTGCATCGGGGTGGTTCCGGAAACTGACCTAAGCAAACAAACTACTCGAAGGTCTCCGATGAGGAATAGATAACGATATACATTATACTCAGATAGTCGAGTATACTACATATACCTATATGCGAGATACACTGTGTATATACTACATAGAATATATGTATGTAGGTATATACATGTGTACAGGCGGAGATTTTCAGGTTCAGCGTGAACGGATAAGCTGCCGCTTGATGCACGAATGACAACGCGAGAGCTGGCGGTGCTGGGTCGAGCGAAAAAAAAGAAGAGAAACGAATAAAAGCAGAGTGTAGAAAAAGCGGAAAAAGCGGAAAAAAAAATTCAAAGAAAAGAAAAGGAGGATAATACTGTTTGTCGACGGTATCAAACGGCCGTGATCAAACACGGGCGTATCACGAGTTACATACAGCTTTTTCTTCGATTACGATTACAATATAGTGTATACTATCGATATGTGTATGCTCTATAACTTGTGCCTCTACATTCGAAAAAACGTGTTTCATCGGGTACTTGAAATATACTTCACGTAGGAATCCGAACGGCCTAAATTACTCGAACCCTTACAATTTATTATCATCGTGCATAAATCTGCTCCAGATTAAAATGCTCCGCGTGTGATATGAACCCTATCGATTTTTGAACAAGTATAACTAACACGTCGAATGACCTAGACCAACTTCGAGCATACAATCGCGTGCGTGGTACTACGTACATCTCTGTAACTAACATAAGCAGCGTGATATAAATTCTGGTAGAGCATAAAGCCACATCTCCGTGTCTTCGAAATTCTTACTCAAATATTAGACTGAAAATTGTAATACTCGGTCGCGGTCGTGAATGGATCTTCCGCTACAAATTCAAGGAGAGAAATTTCGCTCCTTCTCATTGAAAATTCACCCTCATCATCCGGTTGGAGAAATTTTTACCAGTTTCGTCTCTTTATCGGTCTCACTCGGTCTCTAAATTTTTTGGAGTGAGTTTCAATTATTTGCGAATTGAATCCCTGACCCTTCGGAAGTAATTTCCCGATCGAAGTGGCGCAGTATTGATTCAAAAAGATCGATAAAGCATGCGATTTCTCCTTCTACGAATGATTTTCGATCTTCGGGGTATTTTACTGCTCGTTATAGTTATGTGCCGAAGACATAGGATTTTGAGATCAACGAGAATTGCCATCGCTTCGATGAGACGATTATGTACCACGAATAATTTGATAATTGGCCAAAACTGTATCAGAGAGCGTTGTGGAAGGATGAAGTCAGTGTAATAATATCTCTGCCTTCAAGTATGTAAATTGTATGCAATGTAGTAAAGTAATAAATTGCCTAATGAAAGCTGCAGCCAGACGCAGCACGCGACTAGGAGGACAGTCTTTCCGGACGCCATCCTATTAACCGGGAATATTTCCTCCTCGGTCCTCAAGACGTGTATCATTTAAATCTTTATATTTCAGACGTGAAATATTTGAAGCATTCCACGGATCACTTTTTTCAAATTGTAAAATCTTGTCAGAAACCAAAAAAAAAAAAGAAAAGACACTTCACTGGACACAAACTTGAGATGAAAAAGATACAATCTATAGATTTTATTTGTGGCTGCCGTGCACGGAGCAAACTCTCCGAGTGCAGTGATAGGAGACTCCGTTTCTTGGTGCCGCAGAGTTACTACTTGTTTGACGAACACCGCAACCCCTCCAACGCGCTTATTGGCTGTGTATGACTCTATGTACTGATATCTCTTCTCGTGGCTGCTTTTCAACTCCCCTCCTACGACTGTGGCAAAGCTCATGCCTTCTTCTTCTTCTCTTTCTTCTTCTTCTTCTTCTTCTTCTTCTACTCCTTCCCACTTCATAAACATCGCCACTTTCTCTCCTCTTCTTGCGCGAATAGTAACTCCTCTAGTTACTACTCTACACTTTGGTGCTGTGCGAAAACATGCGGACTGGATGAAAGCAAAAACTATGCCATTGCATGTCTTCAGTCTCCTTTATCGTACGATCAAAAGTCCTGCAGTAGGTGGTCTAAAATCTTAGTGGATTTTCGGACGGAGAGATTTTAAGTATGTCGAGGGGCTGTTCACTTCAATTTTGGATGTCACAATCGACTTCCGAATTCCAATGACCGCGAATGGCTTCCATCGAATCCAATTGACTCGTGATTGCGAAGAATTTGTAAAAATTTCAACGACTTTCGATGACTTCTTGAGAATTCCAAATACTCCCACTAAAGTCGCTTCCAATGACATCTCGAGACTACTGAGGATTCCAGATCATTCTGACGGTGACTTCCGATGACCGCCATTGACTCCGATTGATTCATATTCGCTAAGAGCTTCCAACAACTCCAAGAATTTTAAGCAGTTCCAAGGACTTCTAGTGACTCTCGGATATTCACAGCTAACCACTACGAGGCTACCTTTGGCTGTTCCACTAACTACTCGTGATTTTCAAGACTTCTAAGACTACCGAAAATATCAAAAGATTTCCAACTATTCCAAGATTTCTCCAAGATTTACCAACCGAATAAAAATAGGCCCTCGGTATATACCGGCGATATAATTATTTGGGAAAATTGAACGACCGTCACCATCTATATTATATCAATTGATCACGAATAAATGAGCGGATGAATGAACCGCTGAAGTATAGATACACAGCATATTCGCAAATCAGATTCATGCATGAATCATATACCTATATATGTTGGATACAAGAAATTTATGTTCGTGATCATGATTCACGAGTCCTGTACCAGGCGACCGCGTTAATATGAACATTAATATGAATATGAATTGCTGGCAATGGTTCTACACACCTATATGTGTCGACGATCGTATTCGGCATTGCTGCAGACGTACCGATAATTCGTTTTTTTCATCTGACTGACTTATGTATATATGTAAGTATATCGTAAAAAGAAATTTAACCACGTCTCAGCAGGATCGCGCTCTCCCTCATTCGCATACAACAGCCTGCAAGGGCCTCTGCGCTCTGCGCCCTGCAGCAGCCGCGCATTTGAACGATCGCCATAGCGTAAATAACACGTATAATCTTCGGAGTCAAGTGGACTCGAGACACCGGGTCGCACTTTTTCTTTCTTCTTTTTTATCTGCACTTTCTTTGTGTTCTCTTCAATTGGCAACGATACGATCGAAGCGTAATGAGAAACAAGAACGTGAAAAAAAAAAAAAAAAAAAAAGGAAAAGAAGAACTCAAAATTAATAATAATTCAATCCACTGGAATTGAAGATATATTATAGTATAGGTATGTTGTTCATGAAATGCAAAAAAAATAAAAATAAATAAATAAATCATCGTTCCACGATTGTATTTCAAATCGTTAATCATAACTTTATTACTATAATTTTTCTATTCTTTTCGATTTATTTCTCTTTTGCTTTCTTTCTTTTCATATTATCGAAAAATAAAAAATCAAGAATTAAAAATTGAAGAATTAAAAAATTAAATAGAGTCATTTGATTATTGAAATTCCATTATGGTAAGAAAAAAAGAACAAATCAAAGTATAGTGCGTAAATGTTTCGCACAATATAGATTCATTATTTTCGATTTCAATTTCAATTCTATAACTCCCATCCACCCTTTTATTATACTACAAATATTATACCATATAGATGCCTACTCTTCATTTATAAACACCCACGACTGCGTCTGTGTGTGTGTGTGTTTGTATTATAGGCATATATATAAGTATAATAAGAGGTAAATCGTTGAATTTACAAATCACTAAACAACAAAAAAAAAAAGAGAAAACAAAAAACAAAACAAAAGTAATGGAGATAAACAGAGAAACATGATTTCCGTTCGAAATTATACGTTGTTTTTTTTTACCCTCTCCTTCAATTCAAGCTCAGAGATTATAGATCGACAGCCATATTTATAATATGATATATATATATATATATATATGCATGTATGCATACCTATATCTCGGATATTGCAATTAAGCAAGCATTGTGGAGAATTAGGAGGAGAAGATAGAAAACAGAAACAAAAAAAGAAAATGATAAAGATAAAAAAAGTATAGTATAGTATGCATATATATAAAATAGTATAAAGTACAGAAACCTTTACATCCTTCGAGATAAATCATTAATAGTATATTATATATAAATATTATTACAATTATATATATATATATATACAACTATATATATATATAATCGTTATTTATCGTATATTAAAAATGGGCAATTGGGTTTTCGTTTTTTTTTTTCTTCTTCGCCTTCCTTTCACTTTTTCCTTTTTTTTTTTAACATTTTTTGTTTGTTTTTTCTTTTCTTTATGGAAGAGGAATTCTGTAGACACACGAGGCACGCTATATATTGTATAGGAGCCGTTCGAATTCAATACCTATATAACTATACCTATAAATGGAGAAAAAAAAATAAGTTCTCTACAATACTTTATTTTCGTAAACTCTAGTCGTCACGCCGAGTTTTCTTACGATTTCTCAGATTCCTATTCACCACCATGTAATTTACACGAGTAAGAAAAAAAAAAAAAGTACAGAAAAGATAAAACGGAGACAGGTATTTTGTGGCAAAATTTTCCCATCAGTATGCGTATGTACCTAAAATTACTGAAATTTGTATTCCAAGAAGAATAAAAACTGTAACAGGAAAAGGAAAACAAAACCAAAAATGAATAAATAAAAAGAGGACGAATACAAAATTTCAAGAAACTAACCAGGTGCTTCGCTAAAAAACCAGAAAAACAAGTTGGAGGATGTCGTTCCAAAAAACGATGTGTGAGGGGCCACGGGTGAGCTACTAAGGATGGGGGGCAAAAATTATTTGCAAAGAGACAAGTGTAATAGTCTATAATCTATCTTCGTTATTATAATCGCGACGTTGTTCCGAATAAATTTTGCGTGATATAATAAGAAAAACACCTGCCTGGCACCAAGGATCCTTAATTTAATCCTATTTCTATAGTTAATTAACGTTAATAATTATTTAATATTATTATATATTTACTTAAAAGGTCACCAGGCAGGTTTTTTAGATTATATATGTATATTCATTCATTTTTGTGTGTTTGTTATTTTTTATTCCATTTTGTTTTATCGTTTTATACTGTTTGTTTTTCATTCTTGCGCTTTACGCCTCTCTGTACCGAGTGAACCGAGCAGCAGCAGAAAAAATTTAGCACGAATTTACCCCTTGCATTTTAACCATTAGTTTATCTTCGTTATTCTCTTGTTCCTTCTTGTTGTTTGTTTTCTTCTTGTTATTTGTTAATTTAATTTAAAATCGTATATTATCATGCTTTCGCCGACGTTTTTAATTCCATGGATTTTTTACTTCATTCCATCGTTTAGGATCTCTTCTTATTCCCATTTTTTTACTCCGGCTCCTTGCCGTCTGTAAAATATAGGCACATAGAATACCTTTCTTTTATCATTCTTCAAAGTATCTCATCCATTTCTACATTAACTTTCTTTTTATTATTACCTTCTTGTTCCGCCTCATCATCAACCAACATATCTCCCTCCTCGTTTACTCCGTCTCCCTCAGGGTCCGCTTCTTCCTCCTCATCTTCTTCATCGGCATCGTCTTCCACCACGACTATACTATCATCCCCCTCCTCTCCTTCGCCGCCATCTTCACCATCGTCACCATCTTCTTCATCGTCGTCGTCACTATCTACCTCTTCTCCATCACCTTCGATACCATTTTCAATATCGATGTCTGGCACCAAGTAATACTGTAATAAAAAATAGTTATATTTTCTTTCAAACTTTATTCAAGCTCCGGAATGTTCCAACTCATCCAATGAATTAACGCCTGTCTCAGAGTTTAAATTGTTTTTTATCATTCATTAGCGTAAGCTCTAGCCACCTGCAAAGGATTGGGCCACATATCATCCTTGATAAGTTCTGCGATATCATCAGAGCTGGGATCCCCATGATCCGTAAACCAGTCGAAGAATGTCTTGTGTCCAACGAGCGGCCTTTTTCTACCTTTCAATGAACCCTTGTCTTTAGCTCTCTTTGTTAAATCTGCACCTTCCTTCCAGCGAATTAGCGTACTCTGAGAGGCTGGATCTCCTGCAAAGAAGCAGGAGTCTCATCGCAGCAAAAACATGTGATAATGGGTAATTTGTTTTGTTTCTCTATATCTTTTTGTTCTTTGTTCATGTTGATAGATTTTGTGAGGCACCTGGCTTACAAGTTCTACTTAGTTTGAGATCAGCTTCTGTTATTCTAGTTATATTATATATATAATAATAATATATATATATATATATATATATATATATATATATATATACTGTGTTTACTGTAAACAATGAAAATTGAGCTCACCAGAAGAGCCAAGGTGGAATTCCTTGGTCAAAATATCATTTTCAAAGTATGGGTTCTCGTCAAAATGGAAATTGATTCTGTAGCCAGATTTTATATCTTCAAATTCTTCCACTTCCAATTTCGTCAAATATCGTAGCGCATCTTCCTCCTCTTCTTCTAGTATTGGTGCTATTTGTGGGTGATTTACGAACTGTATTTTGTCTGTTAAGGAATCGATTGTAATGGCTAAGAAAACGAGCTCTAATACTTCAATTAAAAAACACAACATTCCTGAAAGAGAACTTTGAAAATTTGAATATCCAGCGGACACCCTTTATGATTGCATTAAACAACAAAAACATCAGAAATCGTATTCGTGTTCGAAATTCGAATATTGCTTAAAGAAAGTTGTTACTGGACAAACAAAGTCTGACTTTACATTTTCGGGTTGGATATTCAGAAGTTTGAGAACCAGAAGGATTTTTTCGAAATAAAAAATAAAAATCTGAAATTAGCATTACATTAGGATGTTGAACATTTGAAAATCGAAATAATTGAATGATTGTTTTTGTGGTTGGGAATTCTCGAATTTGAAGAATAGAAGAAAAATCCAAAACTAAGAGTGCATTCAAATTGCAAGGTTTCGAATTATCAGATTGATTTTCATTGGGGCGGGAAATTCTTGAATCTTATAGCGTTTTCCACTGGTTGTACTGAGTGCGTACTGGCTCGCACAGGTGGCACTTGTTACGAGCAAATTCCTAAGTGGAATACAATCGGTAACGTTGGCGAGCAGCGATTCTGAGTGCGTTTTATTTTCCACCTTCTAAAAGTAAAAGAGACGAAAATAACATTCGATTGGTCAACATTTCAAAAATGACCAATCAAGCGTAGTTTTCCAAGCTTTCCTTCTGGCATGATGGCAAATAAAACACACCCTCTGTTTTTGGCGGCGGGATCGCTGGCGGTATCCAAGCACAAGCATAGCAACATAAATAAATGGATGAATAAATAAATGAACACGTTAGGATACCGCCAGCGATTCCTCATCTTTGACGGTAGGCTAGTGCCATTACCTTAATTTATTCCACCGAAACAATCATGAGTAAAATTACTCCGGATGAGATGATCGATCTCAAATTCATTGTCAATGGCAAAGAAAAACATTATAATTTTTTAAAACTGTTGCTGTCATATCAGCGTTATTCCAATTATCTCACGAGCATCAGGTATATTTGCACTATTTCGACACCGACGATTCATTTTAGGGCAACATTTCACGCAGTCAGTGACAAATTCAGGCACTGAAACTACCAGTGGAATATGGTTGGAAAATGAGTTCAACCTAGTGCACCCTCAGTGCACACTCAGTGCGTCCCCTGGAAACCGCTGATAGAAGAACATTGAGTTCCTCACGTTCGAATTTCGAATTTTGAATACCTTTGAATCAAAGTGGATTCCACGATCGTTCAGGAAGAAAAAATAAAAACCCTACGTTCAATCTTCAAGAAAAATTAAAAAACCAATTTCATTGAATTTTCTTCCGAGTCTTTTGCAATAGCAACCATCTGGCGAGAGGAAAATAGGGGAAGGAAGGGGGGATAAGGAGAAAGTTTCGAACGCTACTACTCGTAAACAAAAGAGGAAAACCTACTACAATAGTAGAAGCATGCCTTCAATTTTGGAAAGCATGGCACGCGGGAGGGTAGCGCGGGCTTTTACGCTACGCTGGTGCGTGCGTGAAGGATATTACGAAAGGATGCGTTTGGCGGCGAGGGGAGGAGCAGGAGGAAATAGAAGATGAAATCAAGATGGCGTCACGAGCCGGCGGACGCCGGCATTATAGAAGTGAAACGTCAACAGAGTGACAATGATATTGTTTTTTACCTGTCTTTAAATAACGTAACGTAAATATATTGGTAAGGATACAGCGGTCACCCAGAAGTTTGGTATCCTCTTAATGATCTCATTACGTTTTTGGAAATAAGGCTTCCTTAGCTTGTTGTACTTCTTCTCAACCTCGAGTATCTCGTCGCTTGCCTTCTCGTTCAATCCATCGATTTGGTTCTGACATCCATCTATCTCTTCGAGAGCCTTTTGCGTCTCTAAATCGTAATCACGTCCGTCTCCGTCCCCCGATACTGGATCCTCTAATTTCTTCACCTTTTTGTTTGGCGAAGACATAACTTATGTCTTATGACTTGGAACCTTAAATTTATACTTAAATAAAATCAGGCGCCCTCCAGCACCGCTCTCACCACCCTCACTCTCTCTTCTAACACTATATTTTAGTCTTATGTCTTATGTCTTGTATTTTGTTCACCGTTCAATGTTTAACGAAACGATTTGTAAACCGAAAGAGCTTCACAACACTCATCAAACAACTGCCTACAAACTATCCGGCTTATCGAAGACTCGACTCTACTATATCGTTGAAATAAGAAACGCAACAAACGCCGCCGCTTTATCCTCGTTGCCGCCGTGGTCATCAAACACGTCGTCATTATAGACGAGCGCTTAAACGTTTCAACCAAACACAATTTCACCATCCATACGACATCTAGATAAACTTCTACAAACTAACTTTCCTTACTCGTCTATTTTCGTACGCAGATCGAAACGGAGCAATATTATTGGTCGGATTCAACCGAAGTGACCAATAATATCGCTTTGTACCGATCTGCTTCCACAAATTGGCGCGAAGTCAAATGTGCACGAAAAAATATATTTTGTGGTGTTTTCATAAATTTATTTTTCTGGAATAAAATATCATACATAAATTATAAATCAACGCTTGAATCATGATGCAGCTCATTTCTGTTCACTGTTTCTAGTATTTTCATTTCTGTTCAAGGCAGCGCTTCTAGTACTGAAAACTACTACTCGCGATCTGAAGCCGCCACATTTGCAAGAAACTTGAATTATAGGTCGGAATTTCACGAGTCGGCAATGGAAAATAGGTAAAAGTTTAGAGCTCTTTTCCTATTCCACGTAATATATACGAGAAGATTACTAAAAATTCGGCATCTTATCAATTTTCGTTCTCTGTAACGCATTTGTCTGGTGCCCCTGCCTTAGTTCTGAAAAACAAAACAGAGAGGGCGTCACGGTGTTTCAAAATCACTAGAGTTCCTAGTCCCTAATACGGAACTCTAAAAGTCACGATTGCGGTTCAACCTAAGTCGAATTACGTATTTCATGATGTAATGTTATCCGTGAATATCCAAGATGGCTTCCGAAGACAGTGGGAAGACTGTGTCAAACGAGCATCACGATGTAAATAGTGTAAAAACGGCATTAGGAGATGTGATAAGCGTATCAAAATCCTGCACATCATTAAAACCGGAGTCTCCAGTACCGAGGGAATTACCTGACAGTCCAAAGCGGTTAAAACCGAAGATAATAAGCAACGAAAACGGCACGACGTACCCGCGCTCTTCTAACACAATCGTAGCGTCCATCGGGACGCCCACGATTCTCACGACTAACCGATTAAACTCTGATACCGATATCGCACGATCGAATAAATCAAAAATATTTGAAGAATCATCGGGACCAATAGGAACCAAGAACCCCGACGACGAAGAAATTCCCAATTCACGGATATCACAGATTCTCATTACCCGCCAAGAAAACCCTCCTCCTGCTGCGGCTGCTGCTGATGCTGATGCTAGTGATATCGTCAAAGATTTTTGTCCTAGTTTAAACAGATCTCAACTGTCTGATAATACTTCTCCGGAAACAAATGGTAACTATTGTTTACCTCTTTCTTTGTTGCAGCCACCTTGTTTTTCATTTATTTTTAAGTTATTTTGGAGATCATCTTCGCTTGGCCACCTCAAACTCTGGTCAAATGTTCAATCCAGCGATGTGTGATCTGTTCTCACTTTTTTCCTCCAAATATTTGGAGTTTCTTGCATCATTCTTATTCAAAAATTTATTAAATTGTACTAAATATAAATCTAAAATGTGAACGGTCATTTTCATCATGTGTTTGGTTTGTATTTATTAATATTTTACGTTTTATCTAGTTTTTGTAACTAGCGAGTCATTTTCTAACACACAATTCTCATAAGTCCATCCTCTTTATCACGTGTTTCATAATCTCAATGACAAATTCAAGTGCTTTTACTCTCATTTTTGAAGAATCATCCATATTCTGTAAATTTGGATTCTGAATCTTGTTTTGCGGTCAGAACATTCTCGGACACATTACGACACATTTTCTCGAAAAGTGATCCACAGTTAGCAGAAATTCTTGTAAATTGTCCATCACAGCCATTGAGCGGTTTAAGTTGCCATAAAAGATTGATTACTATACTTTTTTTTAACAAAAGCAATAATTTGAGGTTTAGTCTCGTACAAGTACTTCTGTATCTTATATTTGAACATTAAAATAGTTGGAAAAGTCTCAGGGAAGTTTTGATATCAGAAGTTCAAATCAAAACAACTCAGTAATTATTTATATCCATTCTTTGAAATGATGATTGCAGACCCCTACCCGGGAAAGTGGCCACTGTTCATTACTGAGAATAAATTATGTTGTGGAATATGCTGATTGTCGTTGAACACAATTTTCCAGTAAATTCAACAACAGATAACGATGATTTGATGCAATTTAAAGTAAACTATATTAGAAACTCCTTTGTATTTGATTTGTAGATTTTGTTATGCTACGCTTTTGAGATCCTTTGAGACAAATTTCTTTCCGGAAGAAAATATCATTAGGGAGATTAGACATTCTCTAGAATTTTTACCTCAGGAATTTCGAATCCTAAAAAATTGTTGTTTTCAATTCATTCAGTCAAAGAATCGGACCACAGTATTCATCGCCCCTAAGAAAAACATTGCATTTCAGAAGATTCACGCCTCTCTGCGTACCACGGGAATAAATTTAACAAGTCATCGACAAGGAGCTCTTCACATCATTCTATGAACGTAAGAAAGCTTTGCAAACATTCCAAATACCTTTATAGAACGGAGTTTCTGTAATTGTATTGTTAGAAATGGTTCCAGAAGATAAAATCCACAACATAATCCATAAAATCTGAATTCCCGTTAATTTCCTTTATCAATTTCACAGGCAGACACGACTTACGTAGGCGAAGGAACGCCGGCAATAATTTCAAACGCATTTTCCGTCAAGTTAGAAGGCTGTGGGAATGCTTCTAGTATTACGCCACAGCATGGGGAGAGCCCACGGAGCAGCGGAGACATTTTTAACAGTCCAAGAAGCCCGGACTATCCCCCGAGAGTCTCTGCAAGTCCGAACAGCCCCGATACCACCATAACAACAACCACAACGACGTCAAGTCCGAAGCTAAAAACATCAACGACGAATTTAAGCTCGGTTAAAACAGGGAAAGAAAATCCCAGCACTGACGCTGAGAGCCCTGGGACTCCGTTGATGGATGAACCCTTCTGCTCTACCCTTATCAATGCCCCCTGTGAAAATTCCGCTTCTCAAACTAGAGATAAACAAATCTCCGACACTACGGGAAAAGAAAATGGAAAAATGGAATCTAAGTTCTCCGAAATTTCGGTGAAGAAGGAGCCGCCTGATCCTGAAGAGGCAAAAAATGAACCGAATGAGCAGGAGGTTCAAGTTTCTGAGGACATCAAAGTCGAGATTCATTCCACAACAGAACAAACGGCATCCTCGACGGCTCGTCCAACTTCAACGACTACTGACAATTCGAAATCCCACTCGCATTCGTCGAGGGAAAAACGTGGAAGAGAACATAGTGAGAGGAGACATTGCTCGAGATGCTATAAACGAAGTAAAATCAAAAGAGCGAGCATAGGGGTACAGTGTCGCAGAGATCGCGGCACTCTTCCTCTAAATCATAAGCCAATTTCCCAAAGTCTGACAACAATGGACACAGAGAATATGCGGCTAAATCTTCAGACCAAGAATTGTAAGACTATGAACAAAATAACCGAGACTAAAGATCATCTCGATGGATTAAAATACAGGAAATTTATCCACGTCGAAACGTATCCTAATGGCGGTGCAAGCGTCGTTCACATGTATCAGGACGAAATAGATGCTCTTAGCGCCGAACAAGTGGAGGAATTGGCTCAGGAGTATTTCAAGGTTTATAATTGTTCAAGAAATTTGCAAACAAAATCAGAAGTTTCATGATTTTTTTTATTATCCACGTCTTTTTCGCAGGTCGTTTTCGGCGAGGACGAGAATGGGAACGCTTATCACGTTATGGGGATCGTTCACAACGCTGCTGCCTATTTACCAGACCTTTTAGACCACATGGCAGACAACTATCCATCTTTAACAGTGAAAAATGGTGTCCTTGGTCGTAATAGCGACATAGAAACGACGACGATGTTACAGTACAAAGAACAGGCATGTAAGACTTTCAGTAATGGAACCGTGCGATACGGTCCTCTCCATCAAATAAGCCTTGTCGGTACTGTCCATGAAGAAGTCGGTGGATATTTTCCCGACCTACTTCAAAGGCTGGAGGAAAACCCATTTCTCAAAATGGTGAGAGATAAAAGATTGAAAACAATACGATTCCCCCAGCTTTATAATCTTCAAAATCAACATGTTTTTAATATTCCAGACCATGCCATGGGGCCCTTTATCTGTGGTGGAAATGGAGACACCGCAGGAATCGAACGACGGACCAATCCTGTGGATCAGGCCTGGTGAGCAATTAGTTCCGACAGCAGACATGAATAAAAGTCCATGTAAACGTCGAAGAACAGGCATAAACGAATTGAGAAATCTCCAGTATTTACCGCGGCTAAGCGAAGCGCGTGAATATATGTTCGAAGATCGTACAAGAGCTCACGCTGATCATGTTGGGCACGGTTTAGACAGGATGACGACCGCAGCTGTTGGAATATTGAAGGCAGTTCACGGAGGTCAACCCTACGAATACAACAGGATCACTAAAGACGTGGTGGCATTTTATGCCGGGGATTTTACCGAGCTTGTTGAAAAATTACAATTGGATTTACATGAGCCACCAATATCACAGTGCGTCCAGTGGGTCGAAGATGCTAAATTGAACCAATTGCGTAGGCAGGGAATCCGCTACGCCAGAATAAACCTTTACGACAATGACATATACTTTTTACCAAGGAATATCATCCACCAGTTTAGAACAATCTCTGCTGTGTCTAGCGTCGCCTGGCACGTTAGATTAAAACAATATTATCCTGAGATGTTGAGCAATCTCAATATCAGACATAGCAGAGTTGTCACAGAAACTGCACCTCATTATAAAGAGAAGAAAAGTATTGAGAGAGGAGGAGCAGGAGGGGAGGGATGCGTCATTGATGAACAAAAGGAAAATACAGATAGGCAAAGAGTCGCTAGTGCAGATTCACTTGAGGAGAAAAAAGCAAAGGCAAGAGCTGCGGAGTATCAAGGAAATCTTAAAAAATCTGATCACCATAGCAAGCGCAAAGACGATCACAAGTCTAGAGAACATGGCAGACATTCTTCTGGCAATCATAGAAAGACGGGGAATAACGCTTCTGCCCAATCACAGGATAGTTGTAAACACAAGAAGCGATCGGAAGAAGAGAGAAAACGAAGGAGCAATAAAAAAGAGAATGGCAATGGCAGACATGCGGATAGAAAGCACAATGACGACAAATCTCATCATCCTTGTAATAGTAAATCAACAAGTTCCAATTCTAATGATAATAAAAAAAAGCACAGCAGTAGCAGCAGCAGTTCTAGTAGTCATAAATCTGAACATAATCTTCATCATCATAGACAGCGAAAGTCAAACAGCGGTAATTTCAGTTCTAACAAGGAAGCAATCGCCTGTGTTGCCGAGACTATGGATGAAATTAAAGCGAATAAGACTACCCTCAAACGATCTGAATTGAGTTTATATCCTGCGGCGACGACCGTTGTCCAAGAAAGTGAAGCACCGATTGAGAATATTGTTCAAATTGAACTCGAGGAAGACGTTCTGTCGACGAGACAAACTATCGGTAAAAATTACGCCACTGAAGTCGTTGACAAGGCGCTAGAGATTGCTATTTACAAGTCTAAAACTGATGTCCAAGAAGTTTGCCAGTCCTTGAGAAATGGCGTTGCGGAAGCGTCCAAGGAAATGATAGAGAGAATAAAAAAGGAAAGCTTTGATATTGCTGAAAAGAAATGGACTACAGATGCAAGTAAAGTTGAGAAATACTGTCACTTACTCGAAGCTGAAACTATGTCCGCTTTTCTGTCGAAGCTTGAATGTGCAACTGAAAATGCTGTTAAAGCTCTTGTCGAAATGGCAGAGGAAGAAGCAAAAGAGCGGAGAAAAAATGATAATAAAACGGAAGAGATTCTACTCGAAAATAATCCAGATGAAAATCCAACTGTGGAGAAATCTCCGCAAACAAAACCTGTTGAGGATAGCGAAATTAAAATCCTGGACGAAAAGTCACAAGAATCGAAACCGCAAATTGTAGAGCCTGACAAAAAGCATAGAGATGATAAAGACAAAGACAAAGATAAGGATAAAGAGAGAGAACAAAGACACAAGGAAAAAAGGGACCGAGAGAGGCGAGACAAGGAGCATAAGAAGCACAGACATCATAATAATAGTCCGCATCGTAAAGCTGAGACAAAAGATACTACAGAGAGGATAAAAGAAGACCAACAGGCGAGCCAGTCTTCGAGTAAACATACAGTGATCGATAATCACGAGAGCAAAGATAGCGTAGAGAGGAAATCAGAAAAAAGAAAAGATTCTCATCATAGTAGTAGCAGAGGGGACGGACACAGAAAATTGTCTTCTTCTAGCAGCCGTAAACATAGAGGAGGCGACGATTCTTCATCAACAATTCAAACACATTCGACTAGCTCAAGTCATCATAAGAGAAAATCAAGCTCAGGATCCAATGAGGCTAAAAAAGATTCTAAGAAAATTTGCACAGAGGAGAATAACGCAGCTACGCAACAGTTACAAACAGACCAAATAACGAATAACATCAACGCAACGTGAGAGCTGCGGGACTGATATAATATACATTTATTTGATCTATGGATAAAGGCCGCAAGATTAATTCTATGTAAAATTATAGAGGATTGAGTTCACAACACAAGGATTCAATGTTTCTCGTTTCTTTTCGGATTTCGTTGTATTTTTTTCGTTCTCTCGTTCAGTCGTTCTCATCATCTACCATCACATGCTGTTAATTCTCTCTGTTTTCTCTTTCTTGATATCTGATTCTTTGTCTTGGAGGTGGGAGAAATAAATTTTATCGACTAATTGAAGGGATGTAAAAGATTTGTTGATTATTCGTTAAAAAATTTGTGAAAAAACGGGAAAATAATTAGTTCCTAGAGAGAGAAGAGAGAGGGAATGAAATATTCTGGGAATATTTCATTTATTTTATTCTATTATTATTTTATTATTATTCTCACCTCCTGATCTCTACGCCTGTGTAATATAGTATTTTGAAAGGTGGTACAACGGAGACAAGAGATGGAGAGAGAGTGAATATGGTATATTATAAACTCTGTATGGACTGCTGTATTATTTATTATCCTAATATTATTATTATGAATATTAATACGTATTTTTAGAGTTTTCCTTAAAGCAGCAAAGATTATTATTATTATTATTGTTGTTATTATTACATACATACAATGATCGGTTGATTAATTAAACATTCTATTTTAACATGACTTAAAGCTATGGAATATAGAAATTATACAGTTCGATATGAGTATGAGTAATGATTTCTATTCGTGAAATAGGATAAAAAGTAATTTTCAAATTTTTATCACATTTGTCACGATATTATTTTCGTTTTTTCATATACCTATATATTGTTTATTGGTTTTGTTTTTCTTTTAACTCAAACTTCGTACTGGAATACTCTTTTGTACGCTTCTTCCAATATTTCTTTGCTTATATGTAGATTCAGCACGTGAACAATCTCTGATCGTTTAATCACATATTTACAGTAATATAGAGAAAGAAATGCAGAATTTTTATGAAAAAGAGGACCGAGATTTTGTTTCGAGGGTGCTTACAACGGTGAGGATCGTAGTCCTCACTTGGATCTAGCGCGATTTATATAGTGTAGCAAAGAGTTTACGATATACGTCGAGCTTATAAATAAATGAATAAATAATTATAGATACCTTGTATGTATAGCATATGCTCGACGGACTATTATTATATTTATAAGTTTGTATTATCTATAATAATTTTCCTTCCTTTCTTCTTTCTTTGCTTCCTTCTTACACACACGTTTATGTAATTTATAAATTATATAACGTAACATAATATAATATAATATAATATAATATAATATAATTATAATCATTAAGTTAATATGTAACTTGTAAGTAGTATTGTAATGTTTAGCCAGTAGGTAAATTATATTTTTCACTACTTAGAAATTCGTTTATTTCAATTTTAATCACATTACATATTAGCATATAGAGGTATATTATATTATACATATGCATATTATTAAATTTAAGACGATAAAATATAATATCGTTGTCCTTTAATTGATTAATTAAACTAAATTAATTAATCAATTAACAATTCATCAATTATTTATCACAAAAATCAATTTAAAAGAAAAATAAGAGAGTAAGCGTTTTATCAATCATGAAACGTGATGAACATTTATTTTACAGTTCCTCTTTGCGAATATCTTATCACTTATCATTATTGTAATTCTTATATTATTACGTTTATACTCTTCGTCGATTATACCCAGTGAATTCTAAGAATACTTCAATTCTGACAATCTAAAAATTCTCGGTTTGGACAAAATTGTCAATTTATTCAAAAATTGAATAAATACTTTTAGCTGTTTTGAACAATCCTCGAATTTTATTCACACTCAAATCAAAATGTTTTACAGAATCAAGAATTTCATTGCATCAGCGAAAGAATGAAATGTTTTTTGAAACCTCACATCATGTAGTCTGCTTATTGTTTTTCGTATTGTAAATGCCTTAGACTCGATAGATGGACGGTTTTTCTCTCATTTCTATTATGTGATTCTCGCAGATATACATGTACACAAATTTGTGATATCCGATCAACGATTTTCAGTTTTGTGTTGAAAATCCTGCAAATTTATTCATCATTCATTTCAGGCGTAAATTCGATTTTCAAACGTATGCTAAGATGTCAATTGCCGCTAGACATCTTTCAGTTATTATTTTTTTTAATTTAGGAAATCCAGTCCAACAAAATAGTGCAGTTGAACAAATTTCAAATCGTTTGTTTATTAATATGTTCTATGATGGGTTTTCGTTGGAATTTAATGTTTTCGTATTACATAATTTGATCGATTATCAATGTCATAAAATTCTTGGTATGTATTTGAAATTTTGTTATCTAGCTACATTTTTTAGTGAACGGAAATTTCGGGATGTCTCATTTGATCAATTTTTCCAATTATTATTCAGAATTCAACATGAAAGGGTAATTTCACGACTATAAAAGGCACAGTAATATCATTTTCCTGGTCTTAAAATCATCCTCGTAACTCGTCGCAGATAACTTGCCAAATTATTCAACGAAGAACAAGAACTGAGGGAAAAATTTCAGTTTTATACCGGTTGTGCGCAGCAGTATTTATTCATTCAGCATATAGTTATAACGTTCTAAACTAACAGATCAAAGAGACAAAAAAACAAAAAATAAAAATAATAAATCAAATCTGCAGAATTATACTCTACTCAACAATGTAAAATAGTAGAATGCAGAACTGTGATGTTTATGGTGTATGGACACGGGCGAGCGTAGTACGTTGAAGAGAAAGAAAAACTGCAACAAAAAGGAGGCAAACCAGAAAACAACTCGTAGTATGACCTGCGATAAACGATTCGTATATACATATTATTACATGTTTGGTACTGCTGGATCACGGTGTATGTACATTTGTATATATAGGTATAGGATAATACATACAAAAGTATACATAACTGAAGAGAATTAGAGAATATTATTGTGAATTTGCGGTGATAAATAAATAAACGAATAATAAATAATATAAAATGTTAATTGATTACGGACTATAGAACGTACATTTGAATTAAAATAAATGTGCGCAACATACATACATGCATACGTTATATACTACGGAATAGAAATTCGTTTTTGCACCGTTAATATGATATACCCATGTAGTATAAAATTTCGATAGAGTCCATAATAAATTATTATATCTCATTATCATCATCGCTACGAATAATAATATATTATTAGTAATAAAACTAATAGTAATGATAATATAGGATTAAATTATATATTGTATTATTACGCGTATACTATACAATATGTATAATAGGTATAATAATATACATTAATACGATTTATAGTATATTAAGGTACATAATTATACATTATAAATATAAATACAGTAGTATGTAGTTTTACATAATAATATTATATCCACCACATGTGTAGAGTTGCATTCCAACAACTAGATTTTTAATGAAAAAAACTAAAAAAAAAAAAAAGACGAAAAAAATTGAAAGAGATAAAGAAACAACAATTATATCAACAAATAAATTACATTTACCACGCATCAGGCGTAACACCACTATATCATACGCGTTTATATAGGTATACTATAAAGCTTGGGAATTTGAAATGCATATTATTATTCTGTTTAAACCTCTTTTCCCATCTTTTTACTGTTCTAAATTCAATTTCCAATTTGCGGTCTAGAAATAATTAAAAAATTTTGGTCTAGATTTACGATTTTTCCACTTCACAAACGGCGCCCTCGTCGTGCATAAAGATTTCGGCATTCCAATCCCAGATTAGTTGCGTTCAATGTATTGAGCGAAACCAACTAGCGATCCGTGAAGTTTTTTCGAATGCATATGCGAACCGCACTGCATCGTAGACTTGCAGAAATAACAAAATACGGTTTGATGTAATTATAGTTAAAATACATGCAAATACACGAAACAACGTCGCGCCGATTCAGGTAATTTCAAGTTAGCCGCGCTTGATTATGATCCACCTCTGTGGTTGGAGCAAGAAAATCGGCGCTCCATCGAAACATGTAGCGTTACATACCGCTCGATTTTGCAACGGACAATTGAACAATTGATCCTTGGAGCGTATGTATCGCTCCGTGCGTTAAAGGCACGTACTGGCGTTGAGTGTACCCTTCGACACTCAACGCTACTGGTTTCAAATCATACCACGTGATATGACGATTATTAGATTAAACTAGATATCTTATTAAGAAGATAAAAAATTTTGATAGAATTTTTAGAACCGTGATCTGCCGATCATTAATCACGAAGTAGAAAGATACTTATTCGATTCTGAAGGACTCGGAAAATTCAATCTAACAATATACCACATGCAAGGTAAAAATACCACGTGGTTCCCCCTCTCGGTCGACTGTAAACAAATATGGTGGTTTCTCAGTTTGAATTTGTTGTTGTCAGTTTGATTTCTCATTCGAAAGATTGCTTATTCGAATTTTCACAAAGTTTCCAAATTATATTTCTTTCACTCAACATTATGTGGCTGTAAACTATCATCGATAATCTTATAATCATAGTAAGTAAAACCTATTTCTTTAATCGACATACCAAAAAGTTTCGTACTTCTAGGTTATAAATTCAAAATTTTTATTCCCCGATCCCCAATATACATTCGATATTTGAATATTAGTGTTCTAATTTCAATTATTTTAAATTACTTATTTTTCATCTTAGAAAAGAATATAGAAAAAAAAGACAATCTTCAATCGATTCTCGTTTGTTTGTTCACCGTCTCATTCTTGTCTTACCGGTATTTCTTTTTGCAGAAGAAAGTTATGGAACTCTATGGAAAAGTTCAAAAATGGATCGACTCGATGATGTCAGACAATTTGGAGAAGGTTGCAATAGAAACGGAGGTATTCTACTTTTCAGTATTGGATGCAAGCAGATAAAAACTCTGATGAAAATATTCAATTCTCTTTCTTAATTGTTTTTTCAGAATTCGACCAACTGGAATATAGACCCGAAATTAAACAGAATGATATTCAGAGCTCTATTATGTCTGTCACATACAGCAGAGCGTGCAAAACTTACCGAAACCAATCTGGGAAGAGAGATGTTCAACATCGCAGATAATCTCTGTTATTCGCTGACCGAAATCCCAGATTTGATCAAATACTTTTCAAGCCTTTATCACATTATTAAAAAATTAATTGCCATGAGACTTTATTCGGAAGCAATGCGCCTCACTGCTTGGTCATTTCCTAGCAATCTTGTCAACGGTCTTAGCTCTCATCACTATGATATGTACCCAAAAATTGCAAACTTATGGCACGAACCTGGCCTCCATATCATCGAAACTTTGTCTGGATCCAAGTCTTTCGAAACAGATTATTATTTGATCGTAGAATTTCTGTCCAATGAACTTGAGACCCTTAAAATCGTAGCTGAAAAACGATCGACGTTTGTTTTAGGCAGAGTAATTCGTTACTTGATTAAACTCGACTCTATATCAACGGACTTTAAACCTCGCGAACATCAAAGTCACCGTTTTGTTATTATCAATTTTTTAGAAAACATCCAAGTTACTTTAAGCGGAGAAGAAAAGTACGACGTTTATCACGAAGCTCTTAGATTCGTTTACTGCGTCGTTACTGCCACGGTGGATCTAAAATCCATTGAAAATGCTCCAAAGGCTTTTACAGAAAGCTGCAATATCCTAGAGAACATTTTCCAACGAGATTCAGAACTAGGGAGTTGTTTTTTAGTCTTTAAAAATATGGGAGTGTTACTCCTCAAGTCCATTGATAAATCAAACGATATAGCGCATTGGGAGCTTGTGAAAATCGAGAAAAAGACGCTTGACATATTAAAGCACTTTAAACACGGGAAAGGCATCTCTTGGAACATAAAAATGCTCGGTTACGTCCTACAAAGCTTGTTCGATCACTGGGAAAATTGTGTGAAAACCAAGGACAAGCGATTCTTGGATAATTCCGTGCTGTACGATATTCTGGGATCCATAAAGCTCATGTTTATTGTTCTGAATTCAATTGAATCAAACGGCTGTGAAATTTGTCGCAATAATACTTGTAAAATGGAAAAACATACGCACACCGTAACGGTAGTCAGTATCAGAAGCCTCGTCATACTCTCTAAGATATCCGCGGATGATTTACTGAAAGATATATTCGACCCGATAAAAGAACTGCTGGAACAAAATGTAGCGGCTTTATTTGAGATGAAGGAATCTGCCTGCGCGCAGTGGTCTTCTTTATGGCATAATTGCGGAATAAATATTTACAACCTCAGCGTTACTTTCTATAAAAAATTTTACGACGAAACTGTATTCCTCTTCTCACTACTGTGCTCCTGCATTATTAGATTTGAAGGAATCAATGTTGTGAATAGTAAAATCAATATCAAGGATCCACTATCCACTGTGCTTCACAGACTTAGCAGCGTTCACTATAATCATGGAAATTATAGGGAGGCTTTGACTCCCTGTGCATTGAACGGACTTTTGAGCTATCAGAATCCTGAAAGCAAGGCTTTTCGTATGTGGACTAACATCAAACACGCTTGTGTTAATTCTGAAAGTATTTCAAAGATGACGATGATCTCTTGTCTCCAGACAGACATGGATGTTATCTCAGAAATTGGAGTGAACGTAAATCTACGTGATTATGATCTCGTTGAACTTTGTCTCCACGAATTGAGAGGCTTGCATGATGGAAGATGTAATCTATCAATCGCAATGCAATCGGTGCTCGATGAATTGCATGCCCTGAATTCTGGGGGCTTAGAATATGCCCAGGGTGTTCATCTGCTCGGTTATCACCAGCTCAACTATGAGTTCGACAATAATTTTCGCCAATATTTAAAACACGCTGTGAAGAAAATTAAGGACGATCAATTTTTGGGAGATTCACAAACTCTCGCTTCTGCCTGTATCCATTTTTACGAATTCGTCATGAATCTACGGGAAATTGCTGATTTGACAAAGGCGGAAATGGAAACAACCAAGTTTGTTCTAAAGGCTAGCAAGTCCTCGGTCGCTCTTGAAGGACAGCCGAAGAATAACGACACTGTCGTTCCAGCCTATACTAAAATCAACATTTCTGAAGACTCGAAACTTTTTTTTCACTTACAGCAGGCTTTGCTTCAGTGGAATATTTGCATAGAAAGTAATATAGTAAGCTGAGATTCTCTTTCTTTTAATAAAACTCCATTGATTCAAGTGAACAATCTCAATAATGAAGCTTCTCATTCATCCCATAGATAGGTGTCATCGAACAATGGTATTTGGTGCTAACGTTGCGCACTTTGATAATTGCCGCGGAATATAGTCGCCTCCATAGATATTCAACACTGGAAACTATGGCCTGGGAATTATCTTACAAGATAGCTTGTCAGCTCAAAGATTATCGAAGTTGTGTTTACGGTGAGGAAGATCTGTCTCAGATTTTTGAATAAACATGCTCTCCACATCTAACAAATTTCCGCAATCAAACATCTGTCCTCTTTATAGTCATCGGGCGCAGCATTTCACTAAGGAAGTTGAACATCGACCAGATTAATACTGCCAATGATTTAATTACCGAATTGAAACCTTCCTCCGAAATGGACACTGACAATGCAATTTCTTTCTTCTGGCTCAGTTTATCAAATTTGTACTTCGAGTTTGGGAAGGTAATTGAAACTTTCCAAGATTTCTGCGTTCTGCTTATAGGTATTCATTCGTATATGTATTTTTGTCTGTAGGAACAGGAGGCATCAGAAATTATATGGAAAGTATTATCTCTCGCAAATGTGACCCCTGCAAAAAACGTCCCAGGGTATATTTCAAGCATGGTGACAATACTGAGGAATTATTCTTCCTTTGCACAAGATAATAGAAGTGAAAAATACATGGTTTATATGGTAAAGCTTCTGTACTCGATGTTATCACTGATGGAATATACCCCACACCCAAGAAGTGGGTAACAAAGTTGTCAATCTTTTCAATAATTATGAAGAAAAATTTGGGTTCAACAACTTATTGATATTCTTTTTTCAGTTGGAGCGAGGGAAAGGCAACTCCATAGCACCGAAGTGCTTTTCACAAGCACAGCACACTTGGCACTAAGAATGAATAGCCTCTTATCCTTCAAGGAAATTTCATCGCACATTATAAACCGACTGAAATCAGCCCAAGCCTCGGGAAGTACGCTGCGCGTTGCCGAATGCTTGAAGAATCTCTGTTTTATTGATCTTTCGAGAATGCAGCTGGACGACTGTGTCGTGAAAGTGCAGGGCCTGGAGTTCATCTTACAAACAGAGTACATCGAGGAATCTCAAAAGACGAAAAACCCCAAAACTTCTACTGACGAGCTGCAAAGACCTGGTTCAAGAGATCCTCGAACTAATGATGCTTCCCCTATCCTAAGAAGAACTGTATTTAAAGTCCCGGAGTTTATTACTCACTCGAAATGTTCCTGTTACAAATGCAGCAACGTTGAATATCAGTACCTAGTTTTATCAAACGCACACATTAGGGCTCAGCTGTACTTCCTCCAAGGACATCTTGAAGAAGCTTTGCAATATTTTAACGGCGCGTTTTATCTCTATAGAAAAATGCTGCGAATAGAATCACGTGTGAAAATTGAATGGGCGGAGATAAATGATTCAGATGAAGACGAACATCACCATCTATGGAAGGACTACTGCCACAATGTCGAATACGTTCTGCTTCTTTTAGAATTCAGCCGGTTCATTAGAGAACTCGAATTTGACGATGGAATCAACGTCGCCATTGCCGCTGTAGAGATTTGTGAAAATTTCCGTCTCACAGAACACCCGGTGTACCTTGCTGCCAAAGAACTTCTCCTAGAGTATCAGTTCTGTGAGACAATTACAGAGGATGATTTTAGCAGTAAGTGTGATCACTTTTTGTTTCTTTTTCTTCCTTCAGTTTTCATCCTCCAAATTTTGTTGTGCTATGACTCTGTTTCATTACTTTTTGTTCTTTTCTACAGAATTTACGGTTCCGGATCCAGCCAGTATAGACATAAAGAAATTTACACAATTCGGAAACAGCGTTGATTTGTCTAGTGTATTAACCCCGGCCTCTAAGCCTTCTGTGAAAAAGCCAAGATCTATACGTCGCGTTAAAACACCGCCTTTGTTGAAATTGACTAAAGTCAGCATGAACCTTAGCGACGATGAGGACGAGGCGGCATCTGAGTTGCCAAAATCGTCTTATCGGAGGTCGAAAGTTAGTAAGAATTACAGACGGCCCAAAACTTTGTCAAGGAAAAAGCTCGAGGAGTATTTAGAAGTCTCGCCTGATCCCTCGAGTACAGAGGACGAAGGGGACGCAGGAGCTGGTATCTCGCGATTAAGACCCAAGAATTCAATATCCAGAGACATAGTAACTAAAAAAGAACTTGATAATGGACAGGAAATTATTTCCCAAATAATCAACAAAACTACTCCCATTTTCCCAAATCTTTCGAAACAACTTAGCGAAGTTTTTAATGAAGAGGAGTTGAATGATTCAGAGAAAATCCAACATGTAATTAGGCTCATCGAAGAACAAGGAACTAACGCTGGGGCTGACATGAACCTCGCCAGCCATCGGCAACGTGGTAAAAGCAAAAATTCTATCAGGAGTAAATCTCGATTGGGAAGCGGGGATGAAAACGATGCTGTGGAAAAGCTCATTGCATCCTTCAGGGAAATACTTATCAGCCGTAAAAATGTTAAGTCAATGATTCCTCCGGTTTCAGTAAATAAGTTTGCTTCCGGTTTTGGGTTAGATAATCTGCATGCGCAAGAATTGGGTACTCCTAGTGGGCATGAAAAATCGAAGAGAAGAATCGACTTCACGGAATTCCCAGACAGACATTCCGATATTGAAGAAAAGGTAATAATTCCCAAGCTTGAACTCCTTCAACAGAGAGAAAGGGTTAGGACTTCAGTCCGGATCAAGAGTTCTCAGTCTCAGAGCAGTGAGACTGAGCCAAAAAATTTTGACTACCTAACTCAACAATGTGAAAGCGTTAAGCAAGAAGAAAAGCCAGAGAGCTTAACTAGGAGGGGCCTCGAAGATCTGCACGAAGAATTCAATGGTTTTTCAGCCCTGGGACACAGGAAAATTAAAAAAGAGATTGAGGATAATGAACAAGAGCCGCGGTATTTGCAAAGGATTCAAAAATTGAAATTGGAAATTAGCAACAGGGGAGATTCGTCACTAGATATAGTAGAAAGCTCACAATTTGAGGATTCTGATATAGTCCCGACCTCCGATTTGGAAGAAAAAGCGATAGGATACACGCAGAGAAACGGTCTGAGGAATAAATTATCAGTGAGACCCTCGACGAGGGTTACAAGATCTCGGTCACAGCTCAACGGCAGTGGCACATCTTCGAAATTAGAATATAAAGACAATTCAGAAAGTGTCTCGACTCCTGAACCGGAAGAAGGATTGTCAGGATCAATGAAGCGTGATAAAAGTGGTCGAAAAGGTAGATCGAGAGCCTCATCCAGGATGAAAAAGGATGATGAACATCCCCATCCTCAATCCACAGTGACTAATAATTCCTCGAATGATGAAGAGAAGAAAATATCGGAAATCAGAGTTTCGAAAGAGGCTGAACCCGTGGCAAAGAAAGAAACAAGTAAAAGGGGAGCTTTGGGCCGATCGAGAGTGAAGAGATAAATTTATTATAGCTCTTGTATATCAGATTAACAGACTTTTGTTTTTTTCTTTTCTCTTTCTATTTGTCTTAACAGAAATAGAAAAAAAAACTACAAACAAAAAATAAAATAAAAAGTTGTATGTACTATATGTAAGAAGGAGATATTGCGTAAATGTGTGCAAAATTTCAATCAATTATTAGTATCAATCAATGCACAATATTCAACGAGATGTAGTATTGTTTGTTATATTCACTAGAAAATGGGTAAATCAATAAATAATTTCGACTTTTTGTTTAAATATTATATCTATACAGAAAAAAAACGGAAAGAAGGAAAACGGATAAGTTAAAACGAATTACAATTTTGTGTGAAAATATTTATTAAAATATAAGATATGTGTACTACTACATCTGGGTAGAAAAAACGGCAGGGATTATGAAATAATTAGGTATGAGATGATAGAAAAAGAAAATAATGAGGAGGAGGAGGAGAAGAATGAAAATGGGCATGAGGATAATTGGAAGATTTTTATTATGAGAAGCGGCGAGCTCGAATGGTTTGTTCTTCTTTCATTTTAGCAACTCTTCTAGCGAGTCGACTAAACTCATCAAGAATTGGTTGATTAATTAAATGTTTTAAGTCTTAATAATTATTGATCGTTTAAACAGTAATGTTCTCTTCATTTCTTCCTTTTTTTTCTCACATAAATATATAATAATAATAATAGTAACTAATTTTTGTTCCAATTTAAATACTTTACAAAGATCGAGGGTCGTAACATAGTAGTAATAATAATGAGGATAATAATAACAAAAACAACATCAACGAAGTGGTTGTATAATTTACTCTTTGTTTGTTTTTATTCTCCTTTGTTTTTTAATTTTATCAGAATTCATTTTCATAAGAAAATATTTCTTTTCATTTTAGGTTTATTTTTTTTTCTGTCTACATTATACATACTAAATATCACACAAAAGTTTGTTGCTTTTCCACATCACAAAGCAATATCATCGTTCACATAATATTAGTAATAAATTAGTTTCTTCTTTCTCTTCTCCTCATTTTTTGTTTTTTCACCCTAAGATCGTTTTCTTTATTCACCGCATTGTCAGCTGAGAAGTAAATCGCAGGTCTGTTTCTTTCTTTGTTTCTGTCGTTCGATACGTTGAATTTTTGAGACTTATTGTTAGTACCTCAGATATAAATCAGAATATGCACCAAAATATCATCGCTACACTTTTTATACAAGTCAATCAATTTATCATTTGGTATTATATTCCATAGTTTAACACAAAAATGCCAAGAAGCGGAAAAAAAGGAAAATTTTTCATCAAACATACACTGCATGTTTGTATTTTTGATCGCCCAAAAAATCGCTCAGAGCCAAAAACTTCATATTTTCGAATAAAAAAATAAAAATAAAAGATTGTTTCTCTCATTCGAAAATATAGGTAACAAAACGTTATTAAATTTGAAATTGAAATCCAAATTTTTATTACATATATTGAGTGTATTTTATCCGTTCGAATAACGGAAAAGAATACAAAATAGAAGATGAAAAATAATACAAATATGACTGAAAAGAATCACGTTTAGCCTAACTTACTTTTGTATTTAAGGAAAAGATGAGAAAAGAAAACGAAAATTGAATTTCATAACGCTCGCTACTACTAATACTACTCCTATCTTAAGGGTACATACTCTGAAAATAATTTGGCTTTCTTATTATCATCATCATCATCATCATTTATTTAATCATTTTATCATCTACTTATTCGTATACGACCTCAAATACTCAACAAATTTGTCAATTTTCAAATTTTTTGTTTCTGTTTCTAATAACTGACTTAAAGCGTATTCTATCACCGAAGGTATCACGTAATTCTTACTTTTGAACTTCATTATTAAAAGTAATAATAATAATAATAATAATAATAATAATAATAATAATAATAATAATAATAATAATAATTAATAATTATTAACTCTCCAATTCAAATAACGTAATGCAATTTTTAGGAATTTGTTTGTTCGTTTCTTTTCACCTTTTTAAATCGAAATCAAAGCAGCTTCGCGTGCTCTATCAATAACAATAATAAGAATGATAATAAAAAAAAATAATATAAAAAATATCATCAATAATAATAATTGTTGCTGCGCATCAGATAGCTTTGGGCAAGACATTAATCATTCAATTAATTAATTAATATATATAATATAGTGTCATATAAACGACCAGGGTGCGCATACCGCTCAACTAACGAAATTATTCTTCACAGATCTATGAACAGAACAGAGTTTTATACATACATATATACATACATACATACTTCTCTTAGCTTGTACATACATACATACATAGTATATAGTATTTAAGAGTTATAGCAACAGGTACATACAAGTTGTTGTACATTAATTATCAATTAATTATAATTATCGTATAATGAATTCATAATGAAATTGTATCAATCGTTTAATACATCATGTATATTGTAGGTATATTCATAAACATACGACAAACATTATAATTTGTTTGATAAATGTTTTAGTTCAGTTTAGTATGTTCAAATCGTTTCTCAAATCGCGAATTAAAAATAAAACGGCAATTCTCGCTTTTTGTTTTTTATGACCAAGGAGATTTCAAGACACAGGGGAATTTCGTACAAGAATGATGAATAGAAGAATGCAAAAGCCGAGCATACATGAAATCGAATTAGGCAGGAAAAAAAAACTATTCTTCAATACTTATTTCTTTTTATAATATGTATGTAAAAGTATAGTATATGACTTGAACAAAAATTTTGGTTTGTAACAAACACTCTTATATCCACATACTAATCACTATGGCATCAGAATTACTTCGATCCATGTAAATTTTCATCACATTTGATCTATTAATAGTAATCGTCACCTAAAAAAATTTTCAGTAGACAATTATATAGTTAATACAGTAAAATCGTTTCATCCAAGTGTGTATTTTTGGAGAGCTATTGTTTTTTTTTCTCTTCATCGAGTCATATTCTTCAACTCGGAAAAAAAGATCCAGCTAATACTATTGAGAAAAGTTTCAGTTTTACTTTTTTACTCTACATTTCTGGAACAATGATTGATCTGATATAAATGTACATACCAGCCTCTTTGACGATTGCCTAAAATTTAGGCTTTTTTTTAATTTTTATTAGCAAATGCCGCAATGCAAAGAGATCATTCTCTCCAAAGAACGATAAAATAAGTTTTGAAAAGAACTACGATGTGATAAATGTAAAACGTCGTAGTTCACTTCAATGAAATTTTCATATTACTATATAACTCTGGGTCACAATAATCTCATCCCAGAACTACGAAAATCAGAAAATGTGGAGATTCGATCACTCTGTATTAATAACAAAGAAAAAAACAGGCTTCTAGTGGATGAAAGGCACAGTCTAAAGATGCGTGTACTGTTTATTGGTGGGTAAAATTAAAGATCTAGCTTCTCTTTTGAGTCCAAGAGCTCTGGCAGCTTCTTGCTGTGTTTTAGCAAGTTCCATGAGAGCCAGAGCGCCAAGCCATTTCTGATTATCTTCAGGAATGCAATCGTTGGCTAGATGTTCTTCCTGTTTAATAACGAGAACTTTGGCGCCAGTTCTTTCGTTTATTTCAAGCTGATTCAGAGCTGTCTTAGGTGTAATTTCCTTGTTATTATGATTCACGCAACTTCCAGCGAGCATCAGGACCGTTGGTCTCCTTTCATTTTCTCTACTGCACTCTAACGCAGATGGGGTGACGATATTGGCAGAAGAATTATCCAGCGGTATTATTTGAGAAACTTCATTGTCTGGCAGTGGTGGCGCTAAATCCCAATGTTGTCTATTAGCAGAAGAACTCTGCTGCTGCAATGCCTCGTTGCTCTCATTCGGCAGGTTTTCGTTTGTTAGGGAATCCCAGCTGCAGAGCTGAGCTATGGATCGAGAATTATCAAAGTTATTATCAACAGCGGGAACATTTCCGACCGTGACTTCATGCCCAATGGGCGGTACTTTTGTAGATAAATCCCAGGATATTTCAGAGTTGGGATTAGACCCGAGCGAGATTGAGTCAAGCATTTCCATTTCTGATTTTCCGCATAATATATCGTTGTAGGTGCTCAAGCTGCTGGAATCGGAGGCTTCCGTCGTGTTTGATGATCCTTCAGCCTTGTTGTTTAACGATGTGCTGAACTGAATCCGTGGGATTTCAATATCTAATTGAGAGATTGTATTCTGCTGGATATTCGAGGGAGGATCCCACCGCAAAGGTTTTGCCAATTGTTGTTCCAGGCAAGCTTCTCTCAGCCATCTTTTCTTCGGTTGAAGTCTATCCAGTGTTCTGCGCACAGGTGTGATAGGGAGTTTAGTATTCTGGGCTTCTTCATCTTCGGACATTTGCAGCATGGTGCAATTCTCCGTTGGATCTTCATCTTGACTTTCCTCTTGACTATCTTGACTCTCTCCGCAATATAGTCTCTGGTTAGATTGGATTTTTCGTTCTAAATTCTCCTGCTCCCCCACCCCGTCCATCATTAAACCTTTTCTGGATTTAATTCTCTTATGATTGTCCATGCTACATTTCCATGCCTTTTTTTTCCTCTCGTTTTTTCCTGTCGGTGTTCTATCTTCCCTTTCTCTAGACATTTTATAACGCTCTAGCCACCTTGTTACATCGTGGGGAAGCTCAGTGTTACCGGTAACTGGCTTTAACACAAAGTCATCGGATCTTGTTAGCGTCGCGTACGGATGGTCTGGGCAGTGTCTATTTGCATGCGTAAATCTCATCTCGCATCCAACTTCTGTGCATAAGAATGGTTTCTCCCCTGTGTGAAGACGTTGGTGCGTCTTTAGCTGACCAGATTGCGTGAAGGCCTTTGTGCAACCTGGGTAATCGCACGGATATGGTCGTTCTCCTAAGAAAATAGAAGAAAAAAACCATTCTTTGTTGATTATGGTCAAAGTACTGGAGTTGGAGTTATACCACTTTCTAGAAGTTTCATTCATTCATTCATTTATTCATTTCATTGCACTCCTGGATGGAAGGAAGTCGGGAGTTGATCTAGTGAGTGGGAAGAGGGCTAAAAACTGTTTGAAATTGATATTTGATCATTAGAATTTGAAGTTTTACGAATGAATTAGTTCTCCTTCTCTTCTAAAATAATCCCGTGAATTTTATGAACTACATATACGGAGTGTGAAGATTTTTGAGATTCATGTTGTCTGGTTTTTATTTCCGAAAATTGTGGAGAATGCGAACACGCGCGGAATTCAAATTTAAATAGTATATTCCATCGTCACGTGTACGTGGAAACAATTCGAAATTTCTATTGATTTCTACCAACAATCTCCTAGGAATTCCACGGTTTTCTCAAAATGAAGATTGCTGTGTATTGCATGCTCAAATAGTAAGCTTCTAGTACTTCATGAGTGAGAAGAAGATCGTGAGCGTTTATTGTTTTTTCCCGTCAAGTTTTTTTTGTTCTGTGTGAAATATGCTAACAATCGTTTGTTAATAGCCGAACAGATTTTCTGTGAAAATAACAAAGGAATATAGGAAGATTTAACCAGGCGAACGTTCTTCGGACGACTTTAGTTTGAATCTCGTGATTAGAATATATATTGTTTGATGGTCGGAATCGTTCGACACGAAATTTAGACAAAGGAATTATAAATTAAAATATGTGTAACGTAACCGACTTTTTGAGTCCCAAACGAACTGAGGATCGTGAGTGAGGACCCTAGCTTTTTGGAAAAAAATTCATAGTAAAGTTTCGCGTATTATATTACACGAAGAATAGTAAGTGCGCTGTATTTTTCATTAACAATGAATATTGTAGTTCAAGAATAACTTTTCGTATTCAAATTAACTGAAACGGAGAGGGAGGGGGGAGGGGGGGGGGAGAATCAGTGCTCAATGAAAATTCGTTACTGATTTTTATTTGTTTACGCGCGTAGAGGGCAGCTTCTAAACGCATCGCACCGAGCATTTTGCCAAGCGACCACGTTTTATTTCCGATTCACGATTATTCATGACTGAATAATACGCAGTCTGAAATAACCATGACTTAAAAATTGTCCAAATATATCTCTCAAACATTCGTCGGTTGTCTAATGAGCCCTTCGCCTAAAACATTCACATGTTTTGGAAGAGAACAAGCGGAAAAAAATTTCATGTAGGTAAAGTTACTCTCGCCGAATCACGCCGAATCGAACCGAAACAAAGAACACCAACGGACATCTTGCCACTTCGGCTTTCTATCTCTTTTCCTCTCTACTAGCCATCCTTCGGTCTCCCGACTATCGCATGCAGCCGTAGATTTATGAAAGGAAGAAAGTGAGAGCGAGGAAAATGGGGGGAAAGTGGCAAGGGGCGAACGAAGTAAAGAAAATGAAAGGAATTAAGAAGACAAAACATCATCTCGAATAGGGGGGAGTGAAATGAATATATTCAGTATGCAAATTCTAAGGAATAAGGAAGCGGGGAGAAGCGAGCCGGCCGTTTGCGGTTAAATATCGTTCCTCCTTCTATTTCCTACTACGTTTACGTTACGCGTACGCCGGTAGGTAGGATTTAATTCGTTTAGCGTACGCGTGACGATGGCGAACGGAACGACGGTTGGCCTGCGGCAGCCCCCGGGCCCCTTCTGTCCCTGCTGCCCCTCGCTGTGCCGTTGAGGTCTTTACAACCAAAGGAATGGGTAGCGTGTAGGTACATACACACGCGCAGAGATACATACAAACATAAAATACAAACACACTCAATGGCGCGTCTCGTCCTACTGTATACCTGTGTGAGTGCGCAGGTGCGCCTGGAGGCTCTTCTCCCTGGGGAATACCCTGTTGCAAAATGTACATTTAATGCTACTCGGTGATGTGCTGCCCTGCATCATGAGATTGGTGAGAGCATCAGCCCTCGGTCTACCCCGACGATGATTTTCTGAAGACGTTGATCTGGCGCCGGCGCCTCCACCGTCGGCGCAGTCGCCGGCGTTACCATTTTCGTTCTCATTTACGCCGGTCCCGCCACTTCCCGGCACTCTCATGGCGGCTGTACCGCGGTCTCTGTACTCCGGCGACGAGCACGAGCTCGCTGGACTCAAGTTTACATTTCTAGCTTCTTCGCCCCAGTTCCAAGGGTAGAGCATCGTGTCGCACATCGGCGGGCTGCACGGTACCCCATCCGCTAGGGCGCGCGCCTCTCGTTTAGGCGTGTGAAGCTCCATTATATTCTTTTATATTTTCACTCGATTTTAATCGGTGGATAATTATCACTCTACACACTGTTTTCGCAGGTTTAGTTTGTCCATTCACAGACAAACGTTTCATCTATAATTCGGAGAATAAAATATGGGAACCGCACTCGCAATCACTCAAAAACTTGTTACCAAACACACTATATATCCGAACACACGTCCTTTCTGTATCGCATACCGCGTGCAACTGATTAACCGCCAAAACATATTTATAAATTTTCGCGCGCGCGCGCCGGCTGCAATATGATTGGTCGGTTTACAATGTGGGCGGAGCATCGCGGCGCCGCTTGCAAACAATCCCGGTTTATTTTCATACGTTTAATCACATTTGAGGATATCTAACCGGCTAAATATATCTAATATTGTTTATAAGTGCCTAACAAATGGCAAGATTTCATTCACACATTCTTTCACATGTTTGTCATTGAGTTATTTTCAGTTTCATCACACGCGGAGAACCGCTTATGGGAATAGTACCGAGTGGTGGCGCAAGGTCCGTTCATGAATAAACAATTTTTTATGAATAATTGTTGTTTATTTTGAAAAATCGGACTCGGTTTACTAGATTTTTACATTTTTTTCACCCCCTGGATGAATAAAATTGCCTATATTTTGCCAACATCGTGAATTCATGGTGGGGGAAAGGTGCGCTGGGGTCGCGACTCGTCGGTGGTCCCTCCCTGAGCGCAAACCTCGTGGTGAACTACCTTCGACTCGGCCATATTGGAATATTGGATGTCTCTGTTACACAAGGGCTCAAAAGTAGCCGTGAAATTATCGCCTAATCCTCGACGAATAGAGGATAAAATAAGCCATGGAGAACACGTACAGCATCGCCGTCGCTAACAAGTTCCTTCTCGCGTCATTGGACGAGGACGAGGATCCACTCGAGGTACTTAAAGCTAAGGAGCAAGAAAAAGAGGCAAGGAGGAAGGAGAAGCTGTCCGAAAAGGAGAACAAGAGTAAGCAGCCAAGTGATCAACTCCAAAAACCTGCGGCTAACAAGCCGCCGAAACCTCGAGTTATCAAGGATCCTCAGCAAGCACAACAACCACCCTCGAAAATCCAGGACCCCAAGAAGGATCAAGGTTAGTTTTTCTATACTTGCTCAGCGCCTCGTGGCGCCGCATCGCCGCGCGCCGTGTTTTACGGAATTCACGCGATCCGCTGCCTACCTCGTGCACGTCTTTACAGTTTTCGTATTATAATATTAAACATCGTTTAATTCGAAGTGTTCTTCAACTTCGATCAATAGAATCATTTTTTCCAGCTATTTTGCCCCCCATATTCAGGTTCTTCAATCGTCCGTTCGTCTTTTTTCTTTTATCAATATATTTAATTCTTTTTTTTCCCCCAATTCTTTCTTTATGCTCTGTCTCTCTCTCGGAGCCTCGTGTCGAGTCGAGATTATATTCCCCCTCTCTCTCTCTCTCTCTCTCTCAACCGTCTCGCGTGTCACGTCCATCTTATTTAAGCTACCTACCTAGTACCCTCGGTTTTATGTCGCGTGGAAATGAACCGCAGGAACACGAAATTGCAATGCCGTCACAATTTACGCGTTCCTTATTCTCCCACAATTTTGTCTTAATTGATAGATATGAACTATTCTTTGTGTTATATTTTCAGAATTTCTTTCCTTTCCCTATTTTCTCATTACACTTTTGCCAAATCCCATTGACTACAAATTTCAATCAATTTTCGAATAAATAATTGACGATACTATTGACCATATTAGCGATTAATTGAGGTGGAAAATAAAATAAAAATCGTTTTTCTTCCTTTTTTATCGCTAGAAAGAAACAAAGGAATAAAAGTAAATGAAAAATCATGATGCAAATATATTGAAAACAATCTTATTATTTCTCCAAAATTACAGATTTTCTATTTATTTCCACAGATAAGAAGCCTGCGGCCAGACCGAGCGGCGGCGATCGTAACGTGAAATTTTCTGGCGAGTCTAGAGAAGAACGTAATAACAGGCGTAATCGTGAGGATGGTGATCAGCGCCCTCCTCGTGGCCAGGGAGAACCCAGGCATAGACTTTCTGGGCAAGTTATATTTAGCTCCATACATGGAGATTGGATTTCAGATTTTTCTAAGGCTGAACTTGTAACGTTGATTGGAATTATTATTGAAAATTCATCAATTTTCTATATCTGATGTGAAAAACTTGACGGGATCGTCGGCGACCGTTTATAAAACCCATTTTAATACTCTTCAAAAATGTAGTGACTTCAGACAAAACTCAAAACAACTTTGTAATATAATAAAAAAACCGTTTTATTTTTATTTATTTGGGTTTTTGCGCATGAGGCTGTTTATCGATCTGAAAGTTGAGTATTTTTGTACCTCAGAAATCTCAAGCAATGCTATAAACGAATCACTAGTTCAGAGAAACGGATATGCGCATAAGAAAATGTGCAATAATATGGTCAAAATTGTCAGATAAAAATGAAAATGAATTCTTTTTGTCCTGTCTCTCTAATCTTTATTCTTGATATTTTAACCACAGAGAGGGTCGAGACAACCGTGAGGGTCGAGACAACCGTGAGTTTAGAGGACCGGGAGATGCTCCTCGCGGTGACTTTAGCGACCGTCGTGAACGCGGAAGCGGAACGCGCGGAGGTATAGAAGGACGTGGAGGACGCGGAGGACGTGGCGGAACTCGCGGAGGACGAGGCGGTTTTGAAAATCGAGGAAAACGTGATCTTGATCGACAATCTCGCTCAGATAAGACGTAAGTTGCATCCTGCAAATATAATTTTACATTTTTCTGCCATGTTTTATTTGTTTATTTGGCATACATTTGATCAGGAATGGAATTGTGCGCGCTGAGAATCAACTCACAGTAAAGTTCTCCGATCCTTCCTATTGTTTTGACATCAAACATGAAGTCTCATACTATTTGAAGATAATTCAAATCTCGATAATATTATCTGAAGGAAATTGATATATCTTACTTTATCAATGTTCAAATTTTAGATATCGTTGAATAGATTTCAATATCTTCGATGAAACAGCAAATATTGAATAATGGAGTATGAAATCGGTAGCTAGATGAAGTTTTTTTAGTCTTTGGTTGGTACCATATATTCAACGAATAATTTGAATATTGATAAGAAGTTGAATGAAGGATCGAGTCGTTGAGAGTCAGACTTTCCTCATGAATCGCATATATACCATCTCTAATCTGAAAGAACCCTCTATAGCGATTTCCGCGTCTAATGAAATGGTAGAATGAGTTTGCCTCCACATCGTGAAACAGTAGTGTGTCCCAAAGTTATTGTCTATTCCTTTCTTTTGTTAATTCATTTTCTTTAATATTCTCTTGTGTATGTCTGCGAGAAGGCAGCCAAGGTAAGGATTTTTACCATGTATCTATATCTCTTCCTCTCTATCTGCAATGCATGCCGTCATTTACTGGATATAAGCTATTTGATGAAAAATTAAGCGATATTCATAACAAAGATGCAAGGTGTTGCGGTTCTCAGTTTTTCATTATCTCAGGAATAAAACTTGGGAGAATTTTTTTATCTACGTAGGAAAAAAACTATTAACTGTGGACTGGAACGAAGATAAATAAATACCATGCTGCTCTATGCTTACGATAATTTCATTAATATAATCGTCTCACCGTGGTCAGAGAAACCCTAAATTTCCATTATTCTTTTATGTCTCAGTCTTAAGTCCTAAACAATTTACCTTGCGGACATTATATATTAATCCTAACAGACATGCTTACAGTGGAGTTAAACCCGTGGACAAGAGGGAAGGTGGTGGGAGCCACAATTGGGGAACCCATCGCGATGAAATTGAGTAAGTCATCATCTTTTCTGTTATGTTTTACAAGAAAACTGAGGATATGCAGAAAAGAAGCTCTGGAATATAAGACAAATATTTTTTTTGTCTCAGAGAGCAGCAATTGATTCAAGAAAATCAAGACTGGAGCGGAGAGAAGCCAGAAGCCGAAGTAGCGCCTGTAGTGGCAGCTGAGGCGAAGGACGGCGAAGCACCAGCTGTGGCCGATGCATCAGGAGAAGAAAAGCCTCCCGCGGAAGAAGAGTCGCGTGAATTGACATTGGACGAGTGGAAGGCGTTGCAGAGCAACCGCGCCAAGCCACAATATAATTTACGCAAAGCTGGTGAAGGCGAGGACCTTACACGCTGGAAGAAAATGTACGCTTTGGAGAAGAAGAAGGAAGGTGTCGAAGAAGAGGAAGATGAAGAAGAGGAATACGACGCTGCTGCCGAATATCCTCAACGTGTCGGAAGACAGAAACACGTTCTTGATATCGAATTCACCTTCAGCGATACACGTCGTGGTACCGGCGGACGCGGAGGTAGAGGTGGACGCGGAGGCAGAGGAGAACGTGCTAACGGCGGACGTGGATTCGGAAATCGTGGTGGTCCTCCTAGGGAAGGAGGCGAGCGCGGAGAGCGTGGGGAACGTGGGGAACGCGGGGAACGTGGCGAACGTGGTGAACGTGGTGAACGTGGTGAACGTGGAGAACGTGGAGAACGTGGAGAACGTGGAGAACGCGGAGAACGTGGTGATCGTGGCGATCGCGGAGATCGTGGAGATCGTGGAGAGAGGGAACGCGAACGTGAAGTTCGCCCTACTGCTGCTGTGAGTATAAGTTTTGTTTTTATTTTCTCTCTTTAATTTTTGTATATTTTTATGTTTGGATACTTTCTACGGAATTTTTAGCTCTGACATCAATAATTGATGAACATTTTGGTGTATTTCTTAACATTGTATCTTCAAGGATGAAAAGACATTGCCAAATTGGTGATATTTCAATCTGGTATAAATTTTCGTTGTTTTATAAATTTGGGTATACAGTACGTTGAAAGAAGCCTTTTTAAATACTGTGATATCTTATCAAATATTGAAACCTAATCTTAATTTTTTTTACTATTTTGTCATTAATATAAAAATTTGTTCATTATTATTTTGCAGCCTCAGCAGCCAGAGCAAAGGTCGCCACGTGGACGTCAAAACGCTCCGAAAGTCGACGACGAACATGATTTTCCCTCATTGGGGTAAGAGAGAAACAAAAAGAAAGAGAGAGAGAGAGAGAGAGAAAGAAAGAGAGAGAGAGCGAGATATTAATAATCGCTCTTAATATCACGCAGTCCCACGATCGCCATTGAAATAAAATCCAGTTTCCAAGCTAAGTTTAAATAGAGTCCAAAATCTAGCCCCCGCCCCCACCCCTGCCCCTCTCAGTTATTATTTTTACCAGAACAAGAGACAGACACACCACCTCCACCACCGCTACCACATAAATACGTATATGTATAATTGCATCTCTGCTATCTATCAAAGCATATTATATTATTATTATTATATGCACACCTCGCAAATAAATGTGAAATGAAAAGAAAACGAAAACGAATTTTACAAACACAAACCGGAAATAAGTTAAGAAGGAGAGAAGAGTAAGCTGATTGGGAATGCAGACTCGAAACACCTACCTGCACATTACAAATACATGTACAATAGAACGAAGCATGTTGTGTGAATTACGCAGTCGGAGTATGAGATAGTAGGAGAAAACAATGTACGGCTGTAGTTTTCAAGAGGCACTCGCCCGATTTATTTGAGTATAGAAGCAAAAAGAACGTCAAAGTAATTGAAAAATGGAAATGAGAAATTGAGGAATTTGTCGAAAGTCGAAAATTGTGAATTAAGTCATAATAAATAGAAAAATAGACAAAACAGCTATAGAATTATCACGTCTGGTCTCGCTGCATGTTATACTTTTACACATTCAAACACGACGTGCAGAGAGAAAATTAGAAGACTAGGGAAACAAAACAAAAGCGGAGGATAATACTAAAAATTAAAAAATTAAACTTCGTTTGAATGAAAACGAAAAATAATGGGAACCACGATAGTAATGATAATAATTAGATATTGATTACAATGATAAATGATAATGATTTAATAATAATTGACAGTGAGATTGCGAACTTTGGGTGGATTAATTATAAAGAAAACAACAAACGAAATGAAGAAAATAATGAAAATTAAATCAAATAAAAAAAAAAAATGAAACCAACACGTGAACATGATTTATTACATATTGTATTAATCACATTATAACTACATAATTTGTAATAAATATTTCATTTTTACTTAATATATGGGGGTACTGGCTACTCTCTTGATTGATATTTAAAGGTAAATGAGATGAAAATGAGCGAAACAAAAAAAAATTGAAATAAAAAACGAAAAATATATGGAAAAAAAATGAAATAAACAAACTTCACCTAACTTTTCTATTTTCAGAGGCTAGATTTTTACACTTATGCACATTAATTATTAATAATGGCTGCAGTTTTTTTTTTCTTTTTTTTTTTTCTTTTCCGTTTTTTTCCTGTTAATAATAGTTATATCAAACTGTGAATATATTATTATGTCACAAACAGATATGAAAAATCATCATGCCGCATGTTGCGTGTGCGTGTGCGTTGTCATATTATATAATTTTATCTTATCACCGAACAAGATTTTTTCTTTTCTTTCTTTCTGAAATTGCATTTCTATTTTCATACTTTTCTATTTTATTTTATTTTTATTTTTTCAATCACCAACCACCTTTCCCTAACCATAAGACACGACATACCAAAAGATGATAATGTTCTGAAAAAGACTGTGGACGAAAAATAAATAATACAAAATGAATGATAAGAAATCAAGAATTGAATATAAAGGGCTATCGAATTTTTGCCAAATACACCGAATATGGGACAACACAATTTAATGACCGGTTGGTCAAATGATTGATAGAAGACAAACGATGCGATATACGTATTTACGCATATACTAGATATAGGTCAATTATTATTGTCTAATGATTTGAAATTCTCTGGGAAAAAAAAGGGACAAACATTTTTTTCTTTCATTGTAAAATAAATACATTGTTATGGTAATAATCATTGGAAGACCAAGCTTCTCTGAAGAAGAATCTTCGATGAAAATTTAGCTTCTAAATATTATACACGAAAATATCCAACGGGTGATGACGTGTTGTATTTCTAGGTTTTTTTTGAGGGTATGGAAGAAACAAACATAAAGAAGGGAAATAAATAAAAAACAAAAGTTCATATGGTGAAACAATAAAAAGGTGAAATATCTGAATAAACAAGATACAAAAAAAAAAAATAAGTGGTTTGTGGTTTGAGGGAAGCGGCGGCGGGGGGTGGGAAGAGAAAAACTGAAAGAAAGAAGATAACAAAGTAAAATATGATGAAGTTTGAATATTTTTATTATAAAAAATGTTCATTCGATATAAATACATAGCATAGGTCAAATATAGTAAACTATACTATATAGATATAGGTATATACCTATAGTTGTTATTGAAAGTGTAATCGAAAAAATCACGGGGTTCGCGCGCGTTTGATAGTTTCGATTAATTTCGTTCTTTTTTATTCATTTCATCAGTTTCGCGCATGTATACATCAATCTTACTCCGTATTGTATAGATACAATGTATGTATTTATATAATTATTATATTATATCTTATTTTATACTATGAAAAAAAAAGGAACGTGAATAGAAAAAAGAAGCGGGAATCTACCCAGTGATGAAGTAATATTAAAATTAAATGACGCAAAGTTTTAAGTAGTCTTATCCTTTCCTCCGCTCTCCTGCCCCCCTCCTTTCCCCTATCAATCAGTAATATTGAAAATATCAACGATAATAATAATATTAATGTCACATTACATAAATAGCATTAACCACTACTATAGATTCATAATATTACACAAATCATTTATTTTTATCGTACATTTCTTAGCCACCCCTACTCCTCGCCGCTTTTTTCCATCACTATTGAATAAAAAAGAGTATGCTGATTAATTATTTACTATGTTTGTTGTTATATTGAGGATGAATTAGTGATATCGTAATTCACAATACATGATGGGTAATAATAATGATAACAATAACGGAAAAACAACCCCCCTTCTCCAGCTTATACGAGATAATAATAATAATGATAATGATGATGACGACGGCGATGATGATGTTACGATATTTGAGACTTAGGTATACTATGATATGTGTAAATAACAATATTTACAAATAAATTGTGACAAGACTAGCGTAATTCTTTAGTGAATATTCATTCATTAATATAGTTATTTATTCTTTTTGTAATAGTAGTAGAGGGTTGTACTTTTGTTTGTTATCGTTCGCGGTTCAGGTAAGTAATTACTATTCTCATTCTCACGATTGCGGATGGCTTCTTTCCAAGAGGATTCGAGCTTGAGGAAAAAAATTCCTACAATTGTTCAGAGAACACATTTGATTAATCCAGTATTGATCAGAACGCAGACAATAAATTTTGTCGTACATCGATCGGAATAAGACTTCAATGAAACAGATTAAATTCAACTGAAATTCTCTCCAAACGATTCTTTAATGAAAAAAATTCAAATCTTATAATGCTCCAAAAAACGAAATGGTAATGAAATCTTTCACGATATTCTCAGACTCGAATGATCATTCACAAACACAGGTTATTTGTACTCATTACCGATTGAGTGTTGAACCAAAACGCAGCGATATAATTGGCTGGATCTAATAGACCTGACCAATCGCGTAAGCTTGTGTCGCACTGTGCCTCTTTTGTTCCGAAGCTCCCGATGCTCAACGCTAACTGCATCTATCTATTTTATGCAATTGTTATTAAAACAAATGATACTGAATCATAACTTTTTTTTTGCTATTATACATATTTCTTATGTTCTTGCTGATAGAAATTTTGGATTTCGAGCCGTGTGGAAATTTATAATCCGCGGGGGGTTCAACATCTCAAAAATATACTGCATCGGGAGTAAGTGGTACAGCCAATCAGATTTAAGTGAAAAAAAGTGGGAGCTTTCCATCCACAACCGAAAGTCGACACACTTCAGACACGCAACAATATGATTGGCTGGAGCGAATGGAAAAGACTAATCATATAGCTGCATGCTGAGTCTGTCGATTTTTTGCTGTAGACGGAAAGCTCCCAATAATAAGAGAGAGAACCAGACCAGAAGAATGAAAGAGGGGATGATGCTACGTAAGCGCGCCCAGCGGTGGTGTCGGATAGCTAGCCTAGCCACGGTCCCCGTCTGCCCGCTGCCGTCACTCCGTCAGTCGAACATTAATGGCGGTCGTCCCTAACTCCGCGAGTGGGTATTATTGTGAGTGAACCTGACAGTGGGAGGAGTATCTTTTGTAGTGAACCAGGTCTGATAAAAGTGTGTAGGGAAATAGGAGACGAGAAAAGCCTAGTAAACAATAAATAAACAAAGAAGATAGTGAGACAGAGTGCGATACAGTGAGTGAGTGAAAAAGAGAGAAGTAGAGTCTGTTTTTTTAAGTGTATTGATGAATAATTAAAGAAGAAACCCAGCGCAGTGATTTTAAGATGTTGTATTAAAAAAAAATTGCGTGTTTCGTGTCTGTTCGTCTGTGCGTGTTTTTATTTTCATTTTTTTTTTATTTACTTCGAAAATAAGAAGAAGAAAGGATAGGAATATATATATATTTAATAGAGGAATGTGTTGCGGCGGAGGTAGTGGAGATGACGACGACCTAGTCGATGGTCAAGCTTTATAGCTTCTTAGCCATACTACTACTATGTTCCCGAGCTATCACTGCTGCTCTTATTGTACCCATATACAAAACGATCATATATTGTTGGATTATAATACAAGCTTGTTTTCAAACAATCGAGAAATCGCCGAATACGAGAACAAGGTAACTTGGACTTTAAATTTATGTGTAACTAACTTATACTAACTAGATACAATATCCCATATCCATCCGAGTATACCTTTGAAAGAAACACGTGATTCGCAAGAAATCGGCGTCTTACAATACTGTATATCAAATAGCTTTGAGATTCTATCCTCATTCTATTTGATTCTATTCTATTCTATTCGTCACATGCATCCACGCTTGGCACTCACACTCAACCTCGCACTCAACGATCACCACCCTGTAGTGTGTCTAATCGTTCGATTCCAAACCACTGACCCATGCGCTTCGTTCTTTTTTTACGTCTAACAAAACTCAAGAAGGAGAAAAGGGAAGACAGAAGAGAGAGGAATAAAGATGAAATACTGAAATGCTGTACGGTAGAAGAAAAGAGAAAGGATGATAAGCTGACTATTCTTCTCTCATTCCTTTCTTTCAGATTCTATTCCATTGTCATTATTCTCCCCCGATTGGCGAGCGAGAAAATTCACTCGAAAATTCGAAATACATATTATTATGTTGATACGATACATTCATACAATGCGCGCTTCTTCACATCCGTCATCCGTTCACACACCTTTTATTTCATTTATTCGCGGGATGGTACGAGCAGCGGCTACGGCACTAGCACCACCAGCAGCAGGTTACTAAGAATTATACTCGCACCTGTTTCTCTTCTCCGCGTTCATACATATACATACATACTTACTAATACTTTACTCACCTACCTTTGATAAGAAGAAGCATCCATATAGCACACATAGATTATGCAAAGAGATCCGCTCAGCAAACGGGCAACAACCTATATACAATAATTGTGATTATCACGATCTATTATCCTTAATCCCCGTTGTGCTGACTTTTTTTATGTATGTATACGTACATTTCGTTTTTCCAGTTTGGAGCGGTTTTTATTCATCTTTTAAAGTATTCTTCAGATTTTTTTTTTCAAATACTCATTATATATATATATCGTAATATATACATACCTACTTGCACATGGTAGACATCATCTATGTTGCATTCTTTTCAATTATCACTGGAATAGGTGAAAAAAATAAATGGAATAGCCCAAGAAACAAAAAAAAAACAACGTTATTCACGGTCTTCTTCAATGTGTTACAATTCAGATTTTTTTTTCTTTTTGATCTAACAAATGTGCCCTGATACTTCAATAACTGTGGTGGTAGTTAGCAGGGCGAGGGGGGGGGGGGGGGGGGGGGGGGGCAGCGAGAGAGAGTCCTAGGGGGAGAGTTTGAAAACAATAGAGTAAAACAGAACCTCGCTACCATGGATCAGGGGGATATTTCTCTGCTTACCCCTTTAGGCTGAATTCATATATTCATCAACTTTTGCCACCGCTTTGCATGCATGTAATGTATACCTATATGGTATGTATGCTGGTACTTGGACTTGTGCTCTCACTCTCTTGTCTTCAGAACTCACTCGACTAGCTTTGAAATTTGTTTCCTCCCTCTCTCTTTCTCTGTCTCTCTCTCTCTCTCTCGCTCCTCTTCACTTTTCTTCCTTTTTTTTTCCTTTTTCCCGATTAATAACTCGCCTGCATGCGTACATGCGTGTTTGCTTACTTGCTTACTTACTTGCGTACAACAACCCTGGTGTGCTTTCTTCTTTTTCTTTTTGTGAGCTTTAGAGCGGAGAAGAGTTCTCCTCCTAGTTGTTGAAGAAGAGATGTGGAACGACGGTTTTGAAGTAGCGTCGATGAAAGGAGAAGCATTGTTTACTAATTTTGTAATTAAATTTTTCTACGAAACTGTTATATGCTAGCTAAAAAAAAGTTTTTCACTTTTTACTTGAGAAAAAATTTGAAGAAGAAGATTGAAATTGTACACATAGGTATTACATTCTTATTCGATGAAACTGTGGCCTCTTTAATAACTTCGGTATTTTTCTTTCTATTCACCCTGAAAAAATAATGCATCGCCGGATACTGAAATTATTCAACGAAATGTTGCTCCAGATTGCAAAAAAGTAATAGATTTTTACACAGAGCTTAGGCAGACACTCCGAAGGCAATGATTATCCTTAACGAGCTGAAGAAGACTGACGAAGAACCAATAACATGAAATATTGCAGCTATTGTTTATTTTTTGTTTTCAGGGACATGAAGCATTGAGCGACATGTTGGTGTCCGAATGTGGTTATAGCTGGTAGTGCCCTCTCGCCACTGGCTAACAACCAGCGGGGCACTAAAAAAACACGAAGAAAGCCAACAAATTCCCAGTTACATTCCTTCCCAAATAATTTTTCCTCAATACACTGCCTCTTTCCCTAACGCAACATGAGGCTCCTAGGCCCACGACCCTTCCCAGTTTCACCACCAGTACCACCGCCGCCGCGGTTGCATCTCTCTAACTCATTATCCTTCGGATCTATATCTTCATTGCCATTTGTAACGTGGCTCCTAATCGCCATTGCAGCGGCTGCGATGGATGTACCTAATCCTGTTACTGTAGATAAAACATCACCGCATATCGTCGCTCAATTTCCTCCTATTGATAATACGCGGTATAATTTTTATCCCATTGATCCTAATTCCACTAGGGAAGGCGCTCTTAGGTTTAATCATCTTACCACTGATCCTAATACCAACAAACTCTATGCTGGGGCTGTTAATAGGCTCATTCAACTTGATTCTGATCTCAGACTAGAGGCACTTGTTTCTACTGGTAATTAATTTTTATTTTTTATCTTTTCTTTATACTGGAATATACATTTATTGTTTTTCGTCAATTTCCTCAACATCGTGAAACGGATTTTCGATGAAAATCGTCTATATAAAATGTAAATAGAAACGTTAATAATTTATTAATTGATCTAGGGCCGAGACTGGACAATCCACAATGCCATGCAAGGGGCTGTCTTTCACGAGAGATTACAACATCATTGATGGACAACGTGAATAAATTATTAGTAGCCGATTTAGAATCCCGGACATTGATAGCATGCGGTTCACTGCTTCAAGGAGCGTGTGAAAAATACAAGATGACGAATATATCGCTGAAGCCAGAATTTATATCTAATAGCGTAGCCGCAAACGACGACAATTCATCGACATACGCGTTTGTAGGTCCAGAAAGATACAACCCGTGGGGAAGGACGAATATCTTATATGTCGGTACAACGTTCACAAACAACGGGGAATACAGACACGACGTGCCGGCTATATCTAGCAGGAATCTTTACACTCTTGAATTTGCCGAGTACACGTTCAACAAACAATCTATTCTACAAATTGACGTTAAATATAGAGATCATTTTTTAGTCAAATATGTTTACGGTTTTAATGCAAGCGATTACGCCTATTTCGTACTCGTTCAGAAACAATCGCATCTACCGGAGCAAGAAGAACTCGGATATGTGTCAAGGCTAGCCAGAAGCTGTATTAGTGACCCAAATTATGATAGTTACACAGAAGTGACGCTGCAATGTAGCGTCGATACCGGAGACGGTAGACAACATATGTACAATTTAGTACAAGACGCTAAAGTTGCAGCCGCTGGAAGCGATCTCGCGATACAACTTGGTATTTCAGTTGGAGATCCTGTTTTCGTTTCTGTATTTTCTCCCAGTAAAGGCATCACCAGTGAACCATTACCTAGATCCGCAGTTTGCGCGTACAGCCTTCAAGATATTGAAGTGAAATTTAATGAAAATATACACATGTGTTTCAACGGGAGTATCAAATACAGAAATATGGGATATGTCAGCGGACCTATACAAGATGGAAAATGCCCGACCGCAGGGGTAAGTGAACGTCTGATTGGACGCTATTTTCTAATTTAAAGAATGTCTTTTCTTCTCTCAATTTCAAGCTAATTGTTATGTGTTCATTATTGTTCACACAGACCACAGGAAACATTCTAAACTTCTGCGAAGTTGGCCTCAAGATATCCGGAGTTTCTCCTATCTTTGCTCAAGCGGCTCTCCACTTTTCGAATGTATCTGTATCCGCAATTACAATAGCTAATACAGAAAGTCATACGGTAGCTTTTCTTGGCACCACAGATGGTGTTTTAAAAAAGGTTTTACTTTCCGGAGCTGAAGCGGCAGTCTATGAAAGCATCGTCGTCGATAAGGGACAAAAACTTTTACCCGATACAACTATCGCACCCAGTGGAGAATATCTGTACGTTTTATCATCCTCAAAGATCACTAAAGTCAAAGTAGAACATTGCAGCGGATATACAAACTGCAGTAGTTGCTTAGACGCGAGAGATCCTTACTGCGGATGGTGCTCTTTGGAGAAGAGGTAAAAGCAATTATCACAGAATGATATTTGACTTGATGTTTGTGAATTTTCTCACTTCTTTTAATATTTCTCACTAATTCCTCATCCTTTTCATTTTTCCTCATTCAGATGCACAGTGAGAGGAGCGTGTCAAAAAGCAAGCCACAGTAGTCCTCGCTGGTTGTCTCTGGGGACAGGTCAGCAGTGTATCGACTTTGAGCAAGTTTTACCAGATCGAATTCCCATAAATCAGATGACGACAGTTCAACTGACGATCAGAACTTTGCCGGAACTTCCAACAGGTGCAAATTACAAATGTGTATTCGGAAATGCTGAGCCAATCGATGCGCTTATGACACGTTTTGGACTCTCCTGTCCCACGCCACCAGTTTCTGGGAGACCGAGCATCTCTGAAGACACCGATCATGTGTTGGTTCCTCTTTCTGTTAGGTCTAGCGAAACTAATAAGGATTTCGTTTCTCGTAACTTCGCATATTACGACTGCTCCAGGCACACTATGTGCTCGGAATGTGTCACATCTCAATGGGCCTGCAGTTGGTGTGTTTATGAAAATAAATGCACTCATAACACTAGTTTTTGTCAGGGGAATGTCATCTCTGGTGAAAATGTAAGCATTTTCATATATTTTTTCATTTTTTAAACTCTATCCTCACTCGTTCTTATCTCAATGTCACAAGCCTTGGCTTGTTTGCCGTCATTTATTATCTCGTACTATTTTTATATTATCTTCAATACTATTATTCTGACTATTATTACATCAAGGTTTTTCTCGTGGTTATCAGCATCCGCTTCTACTGTAGTGTCAGTGCTATGTAATATTTTATTTTAGAACTACAACACAATCAGCTATTCTCGTCAGGTCGTCCAACTTGGAGCTTTTCTGAATTATCATTCCAGTTTCTAATTTCTTTTTTTTTTTCAATTATTTTGCAGAATCCGTCCCAATTAACAGCTCATGGAGTTCAATATTGTCCACGTTTTGCGAAGCGAGAAGAGCCTTTAATGCTTCCAAACAACGTGCCGAAGGAGATAGTATTGGAGGTAGAAAATCTCCCGCATCCGCAGGTCGGACATACGGGATTTCAATGCATTGTTACAATCGAAGGAGCAAATCTCAGGGTCCAAGCCAGAGTGGATAGTAGTCGTTTCATAGTATGCGACAAAACGGTTTATTCTTATGAAGCTATTTCCGGAGAATATGAAGCAGAGGTTACTGTTGTCTGGAATACGAACCACCACGTTGATCAGACAACAGTTCTTCTTTACAAATGTGAAGTTTTGGGCTCCCACAGAGAACACGCAGACTGTTCTCTCTGCGTTACAAGAGATCTAAGATTCGAATGTACGTGGTGTGCCAATAGCTGCGTTTATAGACACTCTTGTCTCCATTCTCCTTTCTCTGAATGTCCCAAACCAAGAATTGATATGATAAAACCTCTCAGCGGACCTATAGAAGGTGGGACGCTGGTTACGATCGAAGGGAGTAATCTGGGTCTCAAGAAAAGCGACGTAGAAGGAAAAATTCACATTGGAGATACTCCCTGTACTTTAGAAGACTATGAAGTTTCAGTTAGAATTGTTTGCCGCACTGGTCCCAGCCCGCAGGAAGCTACTGCTTCTGTTGTCGTCGGTAATGATGCTGGATATACGGAATCTGCGGTGCTTTTTAACTATAAAGATATTCAATTGACAGGAGTTTATCCCCCCATGGGACCTCAGAGCGGCGGAACGCAGCTAGCTATCTCCGGAATGTATCTCAACATTGGGAGCACTATTTCTGCTTCTCTTGACGAACTAGCTTGCCATGTTAACGCCACTCAAGCTAGCAGCACCAGGCTCACTTGCGTTACAAGCAAATCTGGACGCGTTAGAAGAGTAAGGAAACTCACGCTTAGAATTGACGGAGCTAATCGAACTCTGACTAATAATCCCTATAATTATACCCACGATCCAACAATTATGGAAATTAAACCTCTGAGAAGCTTTGCTTCTGGTGGGAGGATGATCACAGTTCACGGAACTAATCTTGATACCATTCAAAAACCCGAAATGGAAGTTTATCTCGAAAACGAAGTTTTACCAGCGAACAAAACAGTTTGTACCGTTCTAAATCCCACACAAATGGAATGTCCGAGTCCTTGTATAGCCGAGAAGTTCAAAACAATACAAAGAGCTAAAAGATCGTTACACAAACATGGATCTCAGGTTCTAAAAGAATCTCAATTAGCTTTGAGGATCGGTTTCGTCATGGACAATGTCGAGAGCGTTAAAGATCTTGAAAAGTATTTTCAGAGCCTCAGAAACCAACTTTTGTACGTCGAGGATCCAAAATTCTTCCCGTTCCCTCACAGTGTTAAACTCTACAAAGGTGACACGCTCGTTATAGAAGGAGAAAACTTGAACCACGCGAGTGACGAGTCAGATGTTAATGTTACCGTCGGTACTATGCCCTGTAATGTTACTTCTCTCGCTTTAACTCAGCTTGTTTGTACTCCACCTGATCAGCAGCCACCTGATACAGATGAACTTGGTATTAAAATGGATTACGGTCTTCCTTTAGTTGTCGTACGAGTTGGGCAAAGCTTAAGATTTCCCATCGGATATCTCAGATACGACGTTATTAAATCTTACCCGTTTCCTCCTGAAGCAATAGCTGGAATTGCTGCAGGGACCTTTGGACTCGTCTTTCTTTTCGTTATCGTCCTCGTTGTGTACAGAAGAAAGAGCACCCAGGCTGAGAGAGAGTACAAGAGGATACAAATTCAAATGGACACCTTAGAAAGCAATGTTCGTATGGAATGTAAACAGGCCTTTGCTGAGCTACAAACCGACATGACTGATCTTACCGCGGACCTTGAATCTTCTGGAATACCGACTTTAGACCATAAAAATTATATCATGAAGGTATTTTTTCCAGGCGTTATCGATCATCCTATACTCAACGATCCTAGACCGAGGAATAACGTTCCTAGAACAAACTACGACGCAGCTATGCTGCAGTTCGAACAATTAATAAACAACAAATGCTTCATTTTAACTTTCATCGATACCCTAGAAGCTCAGAAGTCTTTCAATATAAGAGACAAAGTGAATGTTGCTTCTCTTCTGATGGTCGTCCTAATGGGAAAAATGGAATATGCGACTGATATATTAATGAACCTACTTCTCAGACTCATAGATAAATCCGTGGGGACTAAATACCCGCAGTTAATGTTAAGGCGGACTGAATCAGTTGTCGAAAAAATGCTCACGAATTGGATGGCCCTCTGCATGTATAACTATCTCAAAGATTACGCCGGATCTTCTTTATTCCTTTTGTTCAAAGCGATCAAACACCAAATTGAGAAAGGTCCGGTCGACGTTATCACTCACGACGCTAGATACTCTTTATCGGAAGAACGACTACTGAGAGAACAGATCGAACACGGCGTCGTCACTCTGCACGTTGTCCAAGACGATCTGGACGAAAAAATACAGTGCAAAGTTTTAGATTGCGATACTATCAACCAAGTTAAATCTAAGATTTTAGATGCTTTGTATAAAAATACGCCTTTCTCGGCCAGGCCTTCGATTCACGAAGTTGATCTTGAGTGGCGGCACGGACGTGGAGGGCATCTAACTTTGCAGGACGAAGATCTCACAACGAAATGCAGCGAGGAGTGGAAAAAGATGAACACACTAGCTCATTACGGAGTTAAAGAATCTGCAGTGATGTCTTTAATTCCTAGACAAAATGACGGGTTCTCTGTCGGTTGTAAACCACCGTGCCATAATTGTAAGCCTTCTCATCATCATCCGAACCATCATTGCTCATCGGCCCACCTTTCCTCAACTCCTAATCACGCGATACTTAGTCCTATAACTTACTCGCATTCTCCAAGCGGGATATATTTCAATTCTCAACATTCTCCGCCGATTATTACTGCCAATGGTGATATAGAAAGCGGGCATGGTGGTAATCAGAGACTTTATCATCTTGTTAGACCTGTTGAAGAGGGACATTATCCTCCTGGCATTGGAACTAACAGTGGAAAGCATCACCACCCTGCCGAAAGAACGCATAAAGCTATACCAGAGATATTTCTCACGAGATTGTTATCAACGAAAGGAACTGTCCAGAAATTTGTCGATGATTTTTTAAACACCATATTAACTGCCAACGAAGCTTTGCCCAGCGCAGTTAAGTGGCTTTTCGATCTATTAGACGAGGCTGCTAAGCGACATGGATTAACGGACCCCGAAGTGCCTCATGCTTGGAAATCTAATAGCCTGCCACTTAGGTTTTGGGTGAACTTTATCAAGAATCCAGACTTCATGTTCGACATAAATAAAACGACAACAGTCGATTCGAGTCTGTCGGTAATCGCGCAAACTTTCATGGATTCCTGCTCAACGACGGAACACAGACTCGGCAAAGATTCTCCATCCAATAAATTATTATTTGCCAAGGATATACCTCATTACAGAGAAAAAGTTGGAAGATTTTACAGTGATGTACAAAGGCTGCCGCTTATTACTGATCAAGAAATGTCCAGCGCTATGCAACAGCTCAGCGCAGCTCATGCTAACGAATTCGACGTTATCGCTGCGCTGAAAGAACTTTATATTTATGTCAGCAAATACTATGAACAAGTGAGTAGTAAAACTTGACGCTTGTCTGTTTTTCTCTTCCAATTGTAAGATCCATAATTTCAGTCTGTTTATTGGATTAACTTTCTTGTTTTTTGTTTTTTTGTTTTACTACGTTCATATTTCTTTTTTTTTTTTAGATCTTAGAGGCCTTGGAAACTGACGCTGGGTGCCGGAAACTTCACCTTGCACACAGATTGGAAAACGTCGCCTGTACGCTCGAAGGAGAAGAAACGAGCGCCTGCTGACACAACACCCTGCCTATTAATTCCCTAGAACCCGACGAACCCCCTAATGAACACTGACTAGTGCCTCGAGAACTGAATTCAATGCATTTAAGAAACTAAATACGACTAAAAATTAGCAAAAAAAGAAAAAACGAACAGAAAAATTTCTATAATAATAATTATACGCGCAAATATTGAACGTTAAGTTATAGTATAAAGAAAATCGAACGACTTAAGAAGAATGAAAAGACGAAAAACAAAAAACAAAAAAAATACAAGAAAGAAACTGAAAAATTCTTGACAATGACAAACAGAAAAAAGCACAAAAATAATAAGCGTCTATTATTAATAATTTTAGTGAAAAAGCAAAGGTAAAATTTCTCACGCAGTTATCTTTCAATGAAAGTTCTACACATTGATCATTTTTCTTTTTTTCTACCCAACTTGCTTCATACACGAAAGATTTGAAATTTCTTCGTCATTAGTATTTTTGGGGGTTTTTTGTTTTTGTTTTCCTCTTATTATTTGGCAGCATACTTAAATCTATAAAATATAGAGATATTCTATAGGATTCTAATATCGATGAAGATTATTTGAGAGTGAGAGAGTGAGAGGATCAGAGATTTGTGAAACTTTTTTTACTTCTCTGCACTGCGTTGCATGATTCTGTATTGACATTATTATTTTTTTTTTTAATTAATATCCATCAGATAAGAATACGAAACAAACAAACGAGCGTTTGAGAAACTATGATGATCATGATGATGATCATGATTATTATTATTATTATTATCATTATTATTATTATTATTATTATTATTATTATTATTATTATTATTATATCATAGTATATGTATCATATTAGCACTCAGCGATGCAATTGTGTGTGCATGTGTGCGCGCGCTTGAGTATGTATGTATGTATGTGTGTGCGTTTTATTATACATTATGATACAATACTACACTATAATACTATACTATGCTAAGGGTGAGGGCAAAAGATTTAAAAGAGTCTGTGATTTAGAAGAAAAACTGACTATATTATATGTATACATATAAATAAACGAAACGCGATAATTTGAAAAAAAACATACAAATTATATATATATATATCGTTAATGCCTCTATAAATCACAAACACTGGGCAAAACGACACCGCCACACGCCTCTGAATAAACGATAGTAGCAGTTAGGCAGAGACTGGAAAGAATAATAAAAATAGTAAATGAAAAGTAAAGCGATTTTCTAAGAATTATATTATATTGTATTATATTATATTATACATAATAGTAAGTATTTGATAATTGAACAAAAAGAAAAAAATTCTTAGTATGATTCTCATTTACATGCATATTGCCATATAAATGGGATGAGCAAATTATGTTGTCTCGAATCCTGTTCTTCTGCGTGTTTTTCTTTTCATTTACAAAAGAATCTCTTTCCGTTTGTCTTTTCCACGATTTCTTTACTAATCTTCAAAACTGGTAGGGTACACACTGTGTATAATTAATGTATATAATATACCTATATGCATGTAAATTTGAAGTAAAATGATATTATGATGCGTGTCGATATGCCAAGAGAAAGACTAGAACAGAATAAGAGGTAGAGTTGAAAGGGAGGAGGTGAGCCACCCTTTTAGTGTGACTGATGCAACACAGAGAGCTAATACGTAATAATAATAATATTATGAATAATAATAATAATAATAGTAATAATAATAATAATAATAATAATAATAAAGGTAAAGCGACAATTATTAAAGGAAACGAAAAAGATGAAGAGCAAGAAGACAAAGAACAAAACAAACAGAAATTAAGGATATTGAAATAATTTGTATTGTAGTATAGGTATATATAGATATATAAATATATATATATATATATATATATATATATATAGTTGATAATTGCCTAATTAATAAGAAATTATTATTATTAATAATTTTCTGTTTTTTTTTTTTTATTGTCAAGCATTATCACACAACAGAGCAGCTCATCAGTCTACTCTCTAGGGCCTAGATACTACGTATAATCATGAGTTCGAATTACGTAATTTTGTTACTTTTTTATACCGTTTTTGTTCATTTTTTCGCATCGTTATGTTATATTTTGTTTTTGTATGATACTTTTTCATACAATTGATTATAATAGTGATAATAATAATAACAATAATAATAATTGTAGCCAGAAATAATCAATGCCATCGGCTTGCTATAATAATACTATGAAATATGATATTTATATCAGCGTGCTACGATTAATATGCAGTAATGAAACAAAGATATAGAAAATCATGATGACGACGCAACACGATTATTGTCTGAAATAGATCGGATCAATTATAATACACACAAAACAAGAACAAAAATTGGATGAAAAAAGAGCGTAATAATATGTCTAGTAGATATTATATTCAGGAATCATTATAAATATAAAAAATTATCCTTATTATTATTATTATTATTATTATTAATATTATTATTATCAGTATTATTATTATTATTTATCTTAATTATGAAAACAATATGAATTAATTAATGATTGTTATTAAGAATTTCTAATATAGTACTCCCAATGTAAGGTTTTATGTATAAAACAAAAAACGAAGATGGGAAAGAAAAAAAGGGAGTGGAAGAAGAAGAAGAGAAACGAAGACTCGTCTCTCTTTTTCTCTCTTTCTCCATTTCCCTCTTGCTCTTTCATTTTTCTCTTTTTACAATAATTCTTTTTTTTTACCATGTTATCAAATTTTATATAGTATAAATAATTGATAGTACCTATAATATGATAATTCAGTGATAATTATAATAATATTTAATCACATTGCCATCCAAGAAACTAAAAAAACAAAATTATGAACAAAATATAAAAAGATAAAAATCAAAGGTAGAAAGCAAAACCGAAGTCCTTTGATAATTTTTTCGATAAAATTATTTTAACAAAAAAAGAAAGAGCAGACTTCACGTAACATCGAAGGAAGCACAAATTTTTTTTTGTGGTTTGTAACGCAAAATGCAGTATTTCTTTTTTCTGCAATCTTACAACTCATTCGTTTTGTTCTTTTTCTATTGTTTATCTTTGTCTCATTTTCCACTACGTTTATTCGAAATTTTACGTTTTTTTTTTTTTTTTTTTTTTTTATAGTTTTCGTTTTCATGGTGCAGGCGAGTCAGTTTCTTTCTCTTGTATCCGTTTTGTGCAAACTATACATATTCATTTTGTTTTGCTCTCTTTACTTCGTAACAGCTCACTATAAACGTTTAAATTAGCTTAAATTACAATAAAAAAGAGAAGAAGGAAAGAATCTCAAAGTATGGAGTTTATTAGATTAATATTATTATTATCAATATTAATATTGATATTGTATAATAACTCAAAGCACGCAACGCCAAGACTCTCTGTTATTTGTGCGCGTTAAATAATTAATTGAAACCCTATCGAATTGATCTAATTAAATTGTTAGTATTATTATAATATGTGATTGAAGTAATGTCTGATTTATTGATCTTGTACAAGTATCAATTTTTATAATTATTATTATTATTACGATCAATATGAATTATTATTATACATATTATGGTTGGCGAAAAAAAGGCAGGGAGGCTGGGGCGTCGCTCAGCCCTATGTACTTATTAATTATGTAATACTCAATTCTATATATTACATATAGGTATATTTATCTATTTTCTTCTCTCTCACTCTGTCTTTTTCTATACTATATATCATTCTATATATAATAGTATAGTAATCTAGTAGGATCTGATTCATGTGTCGGGAAAAATAATACATATGTCCCCAGGCTCTCTCGTCTGTTCTATAAATTGTACCTACTTATTATGTATTTATATCTCCCACCTCTCTCTCTTTCTTTATATATATTATATTATAATATATTATACATATATATTGTATTTATTTATATACTCATTATTATTATTATTATTATTATTATTATTATTGTTAGTAATGAGCTAGTTCATATCGTGAAAAAAAAAAAAACGAAAAACAACAATCTATCTATCTACGTCGCTTACGATTGCCATTGAAATTAGTTTTACATATTGTTTTATAGTTTTTATACCATACTAGTTATAATAGGTTCTCGGTCGTTAATTTTTTCCAATCCTTCCTTCTTTCTCATCTCTTCTTTTCCTTAGTACTATGTTTTTTACTTTACGAAGAGAAAGAATGAAGAACATGAAAAAAATAACAAACAAACAATTACTTTTATAAATATACAATGGACTCACTATTATTATTTTTCCCCAGTATTAGAAAACTATTTTAGAGAATCTCGTGAATGCAATGATTACTATTATTATTGATTATTTTTTTTTAGACTATTGTGACTATTGTGACTATTGTGAATGTAAGCGACATACTATAGTAGGTATAGATATAATAGTGTATAATAACACGTGCGCCGAGGCAAGAAAGGAAGGAAGAAAGAAAGATAGAAAACAGCGAAGACTTTGTTTTTTGATAAACTCTAAAATATATACATTCGTTATTCAAAAATATTACAATACAGTGACGATAATATTGAATAGCTTTGAGGAGGGGGTGTGAAATTTAGTAAAAAAAAAATATGTTCTGTGGTATACTCCCTTCAATGTGTATCAAAAGAGATTATAATATTCCCAGTTGATTTATTTCATGTGTCCGGTGAAAATGAAAGAAAAACCATGTGTGATACTGATACCGATACTCTACCTTTAAACTCAGTGCGATTCTTGATTCTATTCTTTCATTAAAATAAGCTTTGTTGATTATTACTATTGGAAGATGAATTTCTCGACTTACGTGATTCAAATACTTATTGTATCGCTGTCAGCCATACCTACAGTATAGAGATCAAAAACGAGGCAACAATTGCATAAACTTCTTGTTAGTTTTGTTTTTTCTATTTATTTTATTTTCTCGTGTTTTCTGATTAGTAAAACGAGAAAACTCAGGCCAACGATCACAATAACGATTAAAACTGTTATTATTGTGAGCTACACGTAATATATTGTAACAAATCAGAAATGTCGATGACGAGAGAGAGAGAGAGAGAGAGAGATAGAGAGAAAAAAGGAAAAAGAGAAAAACACATTTTGATACGAAGAAAAAGCAAACAAAAAAGAAAAAGTGTGTGCCAATACATTTTATGTTTGTCTCTGCAGAAAAAAAAGGAAAAATAATAAATAAATGAAACAAAGGTCTGAATTATGTACGAATGATTCTATTATATATCAATTAAACGCGGTGCATAGGTACCACGCAAAAATAGAAACGGAAGATCGGAGGGATTATAATAATAATATATCTTTGATACCATAATAACCGGAACACACAATTTAAAAGAAAATAAATAAATACACAAAATAAAAGTAAAAATAAAATATTTATACATTTTGTACAGATGGTAAAGAAATATAAAAATTAAGTAATAGTAGTAGTAGTAATTATAATAATAATACTAATAAAAATAATAATGAGAATTAGGAGAAGATGACAAAGAAGAAGAAGAAGAAGAAGAAGAAGACAGAGGAGGAGAAAACAAAGTTTAGAAAAACGAAAAAAAAACATCAAATAAAATTTTAAATTCAATTTATCGATGATCCAGCACACAATTATACTATATATATTGTATTGCGCTTGAAAATTACTTAAGTCACCAATTAATTATTAATTGGATAGTAGAGAATGACGAATGAATGAAATGAAATGAAATGAAGTAAAATATTAGAGAAGTGGAAAAAAAAGATAATTACCCGACTCTTCTCTCTGTGTACGGGTATAGGCGCGCATAGATATATAATTGGATAATGCGATATAATATCTACAGTAACTACTTATTATTATTATCATGATTAGATATAAGTTATACATTATATTATATTATTTTTATTTTATTTTATTATTTTTCGTTTTGGGCAATATAAGTAGGCACACAAAACTTTGATATACAGCTATACATAAATATACATATTATATTATAATAATACTTACAGGTATATATAGGTATTATATGAGGTATACATTATACATATAGTATATAAACTTGAAGCGAACATATTTTATTATTAGATTACAAAATATGATGTATATAATATGTGTGTGTGCATGCTAATATATCCCATTTAAAAAAACACCCTGCGACCACCTCGTTCCTTTTTCATTCCCTATTCCGATTCCTCCTCATCTTTACCCTTTGATCCCTTATCCCTCAATAAATTGTACATAAATTCAACCATCCGAAAATTCCCACCTTGCATTTAATATCTATAAGGATCTAAGCATAAGTTACACTCGAATAAATAAAAAATGAATAAATTAATAATAATAATTATTATTATTATTGTAAAAAAATAACGAAATGACTCTTGCCAAATTTTCAATGGGACTTAGGGACAAACATTTGAGAAATCGCAAAATATATTGGTATTATAAACTATACGTCTTTTCTGTATTATCCTTTATACATTATATATTATAATTATAATAATTATTTATACATAATAATATATTCTTCATATCAATATCAATACATTCATTAAAGTAGGGTGTAGGGGAATGAACATAAAATTATTTATTTACATTCCGGTTTTTTTTCGTTTTTCTTTCACTTTGTTGAAAGGTAATCTATTACCATGGAAGAAATTGTCTTCTCTTAGATCAATGCTCTAAAAAAACACGCATGGGTACCTTTCCCCTTTATATTACGTGTAAGATGTGAGTTTTCAAAGCTGCAGGAACCACTTTTGAAACTCAATCCACAAAGCTCTCCTCTTTCAAGAACTTTTTTCAGGCCGTGAACTAACTTTTTGAGTTATGGGAGCAATCAAAAATGAATTGACACTATCTCAGTTACCTTAATATTACATATTTTGAAATCTCACAATTTGAAACAATAAGGGTTATAAAAATATTTACATAATACAAAAAATCGTTCTCTTAATCAATAATCATGATCGTATATAGTGAAAAAAGTTTGTGGAAATCCATTATCAATATTTTCATCATAATTTGCTTCTGATTTTTCTTCTGGGTTCAAACACATTATCCTCAGTCTATTCAGACCCAGATTTTATCTTGAAAAGCAACGATTTTTCTTGCACCGATTTTGACGATGCAGAAGAACTTGCATTAGACGATGAATGTTTACTTCCGCTACTGTTACTACGCTTTTCCTGTTTAGCTTTCTTTGCATCTCTTAATCTCCTATCTCCGCTCACGATATTTATATTTGGCGTTAGTTTCGGCGCATTCGATGTTCCCGTTGGAGTACTTCCTCCACTGTTAGGCTGGGACTGACTAGAACCTGATTTATATTTGTCGTTGTGCTTCCCACCTAGAATAGAGAGGAACCGGATGAATATTGATCACTTCTGAGTGTCAGGAGAAAAAACTTTTTCCATACAGAATATAAACGCTCACTTGAACTCGTTGACTTTTTATGTTCTTTTGATTTTCCTTCTATCACTGTCTTTGGAGAACTTCCCTCTTTCGATGTCTGGAATCAAACAAAAGTCAATGATCGGTGATCAGCAACTCAAGATAAGATAATAATAACAAATATAAAACTCTGAGATCCACAAAGAGCAACACACCTGTTGCGTTTTTGAGCAATTAGAACAATACCAGACGAGTCTAGGATCGTCGATCTGAGTATCTAGTATGTGGGGATTGTGACACTCCTGGTGATAGAGGGAATGGCATTCGACACACTCGACTAGTCTGTTTCTAGCGCCAACGTCCATGCCCTTACAAATAACGCAAGTCAGATCATCCTCTAGTATCTCAAGAGCGAATGTATCATCTGCTTGGAGAATATCCGGTGGCGTATCCCTCGACGGTAGATTCACTGGGGAACTATTTTTACTTGATTTGCTAGAATGCTTCGAAGACGAACTCGACGCCTTGCTTTTTTTACTGCTACCGCTACTGTGGTCACTCAGGACAGGCTCCTCCATTGTGTACTGAAAGATGAAGGAAGGAACAGTGTGATGAAGTTGTTTAGAGAATAACAAAATCGAATTTTGAATGATTTTTAAAGAAACGATAGAATCCCACCCTCTTGTGCAGAACGTTGCACAGCATCTTCGTCGGTCCATGCTTTTGTCTTATTGCCTCATCCAGCAAAGAACGTAGTTGTTCTGCAGAGTCTTTGTTCGGTGAATGGAGAAGACGGAGACCCAGCATGAACTGCGGATCCAGCTCTAACATTCCAGACATTGTTAATATTCAGATAATTCCTTTGTTTCTATCTTCTTCCCTGAGTTTAATCCCTGAAAAATTAAAGCGGAGGAAAATGCAACAGACTACTTGTGTTGGATCTGGTTTAAAATTTATTCTATTCTGTAATTGGAATCTTTCAAATTTCAGACAAAAGACAAACAAGCCTGAAACTGCAGTTTAGCAAATAAACAGATGAGTTCTCAAGGAATTGCTTCATCTTGAAATTTTGAATACGTGATTTCTAATACCGTAGATTGTGAACAAGTGAGGACGGACAGGATATAATGAGAAATAAAAAAATTAGAGGTGCTCGAGTAGATAATTATTTGATTTTTATATATGTAAGAGGTGTTTCATGTTTTGATCTCAATTTTGAGACGTTATCTTTATTCATTTTATTATATTGTACAGAAATAATAATTGAAATTGAAATTCAGTTTTGATACTCATATGCAGGTAAGTAATGATCATTACTCTACATCAGTAGATACCAGATAATTACCGTTATCCTAATTTTGTATACAATTGTGTACTACATACATATATGGCGAATAATAGTTGTAATGATTATCCTTGTGTAAATAAAAAACAAAAAAAAACAAAAAAAGAACGAACGACAGTAACACAGTGTTATATGAGCGTTTAATTAGTAAGTTAGAACGATTCGTTTGGATTCGTTTATTAGCGAATTAATTCGTGAATTACCGGCTTGCTTTGTCGTAGAGTAGAAAATTGCCGAGAGGGGAAAGCCAGGGATTAAAGTGAACTTCAAAAACTACGCGTAGCACGCGCAAGTGCAAAAACGGTGGCAAAAACCCAGCTGTCAGAGGGCTTCTCTCTGCAGCTGTAAAAGTTGTAAACTGTGAGTTTTCTCTCTACGAAATGAGATAGTTTACGTTTTCCCATGCTTCCGAGAGCCAAATATTTCTTGATTCTGCGTTCGCCACGTATTTTTGACAGAGGCGAAGCTTTGGAGGGTTGTTAATATTTTGGGGTTATGTCTGATACCTTATCATCAAGATCACATTTTCAAGATCAACGATGTCGGTGATTAATAACAAGAACAAGAAGCACAAGCTTTTATTTCGAAAAGGCATAGCACTTGGGTCTACGAGAAATAAGACTAGACCCAAAAGTGAATCGAACGACTATTGAAAGTAAGAATCTGAAGGAGACGAAGATTCAAAGAAGAAGAATAGTCAGAAGACTTAAAATAACGCCGTACTCAAAAGAATTTTCGATAAATCTAGTCGTTTTACAATCCGACGCATAGCAATGATTCCCAAAGGAGTGATTTTGAAACTATCCGAGCACATCCGCGGTCTATTTTTTGCAATCGTCGCATTTTTCGCGTTATGTTACTGCCTACATCCAGGCCGATTCGCTTCTCATTACGCGCACATCAAAACCGAAGATATATCCAACGAGCTCGAGAGAGCCTATCTTCCGGTGAATAATTCATGCGGGTTAAATATCGCCGGTGTAAAATCCCGGCTTTTGTATCCCGTCCACGATGTCAAAGAGAATCCGATCGCGATGGCCAGACGATTGGGAATAATGCCCGGAGGTCAATGGAGGCCGAAAAATTGCCAGCCAATATTTAACGTCGCGATTATACTGCCGTACAGAAACCGTCGTGAGCAATTGACGATATTTATGAATTTTATTCACCCCTTTCTTCAGGCGCAGAATTTAGACTACAGAATATTTGTCATAGAACAAAGTCCGGGCCGGGAATTCAACAGAGCTAAATTATTCAACGTCGGTTTTACCGAGGCTGTTAAAACCGACGATTTTCACTGCTTCATTTTCCAAGATATCGATCTCATACCTCAAAATATTCACAATATTTATGCCTGCACTAAAATGCCAAGGCATATGAGCTCCAGCGTTAACACATTCCGATACAATTTACCATACAATGGTCTATTCGGCGGCGCTATTGCTCTTACTCGCGAACAATTTCAACGCGCCAATGGGTTTTCCAACGTTTTTTACGGATGGGGTGGCGAAGACGACGACTTTTACAGCAGACTACAAACTAGGGGATTCAAGGTATAATAAATACTCGTTATCTAAGCCTTCCTTATCTTATTTGCACGTGAACATCTGCGAGAAGATCATTTCCAAATTATATCTAGTTTCTAGATAATTCATTACCCGATTCAGATAAAAAATCGCCACGTATTATCAATAGATCTGGATAATTCACGAATTTATCTTGTCATTATTAGATACAAGATCATTCATATACAATTTCGATGCAGATTTAAAAAAAATCCGTTATCGTTGATACCTAGATAACGTATCTATCTCGTGAAAATATTGCCCCAAACCCGATGATTATCAATATAATTGTTACCTTCGTTTGTTTTTCCTTATTTTTTCTTTTTTTTTTTTTCGTTTGTTGTCTTTTCTACTTAATTCTAGGTCTGTCGATTTGGGCCGGACGTCGCCCAGTATTACATGTTGAACCATGCTAAAGAACCGCCTAGCAGTGCTAGATTTATTAATTTGGAAACTGGAGCCCGAAGATACGATACTGACGGAATTAGTAATCTCGAATACAAAGTATTAGATCATGAATTACGTCCATTGTATTCATGGATATTGGTCGATATATAAAAATTCAACGGTAGTAGCTCTCGTGCGTTGACATTAATATTATAATATCAGGTAATACTAGGTAATGATAATTTTGATTTTATCTTTCTATCTTCTTATATGGCGATTATAGATTTGTATACTATACCTGTGTTCAGTATATAGGTATATGCATCTTGGAGCAATCAGAGCTCGTCTATCTTTTTTTTTTTTTTACATGAGCTGAAAAAAATAGACGAACTCCAACTGCTCAGAGATGTATATATCGAACTGGCATATATAATGCTACATTGACAGATTGTTACACTTATTGTTGATAGAAGTATGACATTTCAATTATATTTTAACGATATTTTAGATCTGCTTTTATCCTTCAGAATCTCGAAACTTCATTTTTTTTGTTTGTTTTGTTCGTTTCCTCGTTTTATGAATTGTATGTATACAATTTGATATTCGCCACGTGCACAGAAAACTGTGAAAATTGTTACCAATTAATTTAATACATTGTTTCTGGGTGTTAAGATATACCACAATCAAAATATTGATCACAAATATATCTTCTAATATGTTAATCAGGAATCTCGATTTTACTTATAGGAATCTCACTGAACTAATAGGAATATCAATTGAATACTATTGTTAATTATTAAGATTAGGAACTAATAAGAAGAAATAATAATAATAATGACAACAAAACAGTTTTACAAGCAAATACGCCGTTCGTGTATTTATTCATTCATTTATTTATTACTCAATATTATCTTTCTTGCGTTTCTGATCGGTTTCTTTTTTAGTTTTCAATTTTTTGAACGCATATGCCACAATAGTACTACTCACAAAACTTCACTTGGGTAAAGTTCGATAAAGAAAGAATCGAGTCGAAGAAAAGAGAAAATGAAAATGTTACAATCTAATATAATAGTATACGTATTGAAAATAGAATACATAAAAGGATCGACATGGAATGAAGAAAAAAAATATATCATCTACTATAATTCACACGATAATCGACGACAATCAATTGTTTCATTTTTTTTTTTTTATCTTCGATTCCTCGATTTTTTGGTTTGTTTTATCATTTATTTTATACAATTTAATCATTTCATGAACAGAATATAAGTAAAGAATATTAGTATCAAAGTTCGGTTCAAGTTAATAATGATTTACAATGATCTCAAAATTACTCACTCATTTTCTATTTGTTTCATCTTTGTTAGATAATAGTATCATTCATTAATCAGCTCTCCTCAGTATTTGTGTTTTTTGTTTCTTCATTTTTCTATTCGTAAATATACATACTATATAGGTACATACGCTCCTGATTCGATTTGATTTGATTTTCATTTTCTTTTCCTGATTATACACGTTGAATCGATTAAAGAAACTAAGAATAGGAGAAAGAACAATCGAACAAAAATCTGCGTACAAAAGTAATTATCATTATAGGTATAGGTGTAACTTACATAATTACATTAATAGTTTCGAGTATTGAATACCACGCAAAATAGATCGTCTCAGTAAATAAGAATAGAAAAAAAAGGAAAGAAGACAGGAGAATAACACTACTCAAACCGATTATTGCCAATCGATAAAGCACTTTATCTCCGTGTGTGTGTTTTGTATAATATAAGTATAATTTTCTCGTTATTCTCAATTATTTTTCATAGTATGTATCTATCCGCACAATAGTATACATCCAATATCTAGGTAATAATAATCTAATATTCTTATAAAAGAAAATAGAGAAAAAGAACAAAGAAAAAAAAAAGTTCTCAAGCGTTTATTACACTATACTTATACCATGTGTATAAATAATATTAATCATATTTATATAGCTTTCAGAGCGTAAAATTTCACGTGTCTGATAATTCCTGGTACCTAGCATACATCATCTTCTTAACACAATCCTTATAAGTGTCTCCAGGAAGTGCGTTATAGGCCGCAGCTTTGGCGCCTAGACCAGCGGCAGGAACACGTCGTTCAGCTTCAATAATGCTAGTTCTACCTTGGTTTGATTTACCCAGGCCCATACCCTCGCTCCATCCCATTTTTTGTAACAACTTATTGCCAACGTTATCGGATCCTATTCCGGCCCTCGTAGGTTCTTCATAAGATACGGAAGGCTCATCTACTCTAGTTTTTAAATATTTTTCCTTCAGTTTATTCGGCTGCGGTGGTTCAGGTTCTCCGTATTTCGCTCTTCTCTCTTTCGCCCGGTCTCTATATTTGCTATTTCTTTGCTGTGGGTCGTTCGGATCCAATCCACGAACATGGTACCAATTCTCTAAGTTCTGTTTGTGGAGATCGGACAGCTGCTGGTGACGTAAAAGGCCTTCTTTACTCGGGAATTGTCTCTTGCACAACAGGCAAGCTAGCTTGCTCCAGTCTGTGTGCTGCCTTTCCTCCTGTTGTACATCCTCAATTTCTTCCTCAGTATCGCTACCACCTCCGTAAGCTGCTACCAGACCATTACTTCCTGTTGGATCCTCTTCCTCTTGATACGCCGTTGCCATGTGTGTTCTTTTCTCAAGTATCGCATAGCCGGCGTCTGCTGCACCGCTAAAAGCACCCTGATGCCCTTCCCCACCTGCGTATTCTGCGGTCCAGCTTGATTTAGCACTCTCTTTTTTCTGGTTCAGAGTTTTAGCCCAGCGTTCCATGTCCTTGGCGATTTTTTTAGCCACCTTTACTTTGTCCTGTTTGCTCTCCTTCTTTTTCGACAAATCTTCATCCCTTGACGATTCTTGAGTCGCATTCATGATCCCAGATTCTTGAACTATAGATTGAGATCCACTTTCGGTACTCAGAGCTCCTCCTGGCACACTCATTCCATGAGAAACACCAACTGCGCCCTGGAAAAAGATATTTTGTGATTCAAAACACTCGGTATTAGTGAACCTCAGGTTTTAGTCACAAAATCTTACCTTTGCAGGTTCATAAGACATTGACTCTGCGTCCCAGTAGAGAAATTGTTGAGTGTGGCTATTATAGTAGTACTGAGAGTTTGGATCGTAATATAATCCAGTGCTTGGATCATAGTAGTAGCCAGACGGTTCGTCGTAATGGTACGTACTGACGTCCGGTACGGCTAGAAAAAATCATTTTTGAATAATCACCGTTCTTCTTCTTGACCAGTTTTGATCACTAGGTTCTACCTCCGACTCACAATAAACTTTCCCATCGCTTGCGTGAGCCGGAACTCTCCCACTAGCTAGAGTCGTGCTACTAGGAGCAGTGGGGGTTGGTCTAGCTCGCATTTCCTCCGCATCACCCAATTTCCTGGATGCTTGTAGTTGCTGAATCGCAGATTGCGCCACAGCCGCAGCTGCGTTTACTCTATCGGTTTGATTCAACGGCGGTAAAGTTATCGTTGATCCTTGCATTATCTGGTTCTGGTAATACTGCGTGTAATACTGTACATAGTGCGCCTTTTGCGCTGGAGTTTTAGCGTACATATTTGCGCTGTATTCGGCCAATTGCGTCACATCATCCAATGTGTACCTAGATATATAGAAGATCGTTAAATTTTCCAAATTCCAAAAGAATTATATGAATCTCTTGGTTCTAATTTTGTCTACCTCTGCGGTTGAGTTTCGTTCGTTTTCCAAGCACCGGCGTTATTGAGTTGGTGTAGTTTGCAGTAGGTGATTTCCACCTTCCTTCCGTCAACCATAAGGCCCTGTTTACTCAAAGCGGTGTGTAAATACATAGCGTCGACCACATTCGCCATTTCCAAGTAGCAAACACCGCGTGACGTGTTTGTTAGAGTATCTCTGCCAATTCTTATGCTCCGTATTGGAAGCGAGGAGAGGTTTTTCATTGCTTGTAATACTGAGTCCTCAGTTGTTAGTACATCCAGACCTCGAAGAAGGACCGTGTTTGTTGGGTGGGGACTTATCTCATCGCTGCCTTCACCGCCTTCTTCGCTTTCCGCACGAGATGCGCAGCATTTGAAGCAGGTTTCGCGTCTTTTGAAATTATGCGCTCCACACTGCAATTTCAATGTTATTGGTGGCGTAAAGGAATTGGCGAGCAGTTTTGTATCATCAGAGAGAAAGAGCGAGAGAGAAAGAAAAAGGCCAAACAAACCTTGACGCAGTGCCAATCTTGCGTGTTTTTAGCGGGCGGTTTATCCACATGACAATCTTTTGGTATACTATACTGCATTACGGCACGGTACTGGTCCTGTAGCATCAGAACACCCTGAAACAGAGAATTTCAGTGTTATCCCATCCGATATCTTCCTCTGGCCTCTGTTCATCCCTTATTAACTTGCTTCTTGCTGAAGATATTCCGTTCTCTAATATGTATCACGAGTCTCGATTTTCTCGGTACTAGATATCTCTCGCCGCGGATTATCCACCGCAGTAATTGTTTTATTATTTTTTGCAAATGAAACTTTTCGCCCAATTATCCTAGGAGGTTAATTGAAATCACGGCGCATTCCGTCTCCTGGGACTCTCTGAGACACACGTGTATGAATAGAGAGACACCAGGAAAAAGTGAAATGGAGGTGTGAAAGTGAATAAATTTCGCGCGCATTAGGACCAAGGCAAAAAATTGTAAGCGAAAATGGGCCTAGGTAAGTAAATAGGTAATTAGATATTATGGTAGGTTGAAATAGCCTTTCACAGGTGGTCAGCCATGGCCATGGGGCGACCTAGGGCTGGATTACCATGCCCTGCCGCCACGGGGCGTCGGTGGCACGCAAGCAACACATCGGTCGAGTACGTTGACTGAACTTCTTTCTACCTGTTTCATCTCCATCCATCGCGATGCCTCCTGAGTCGCGTTAAACTCGACGAATGCAAAACCTCGTGAAGCACCTATACAGAGCAAATACACACAGATCCATTGTTAATCCTTAACGTTTTTTCCCCCTTTTAGGTGATCTCTCTCTACTCTGAGAGCGCAGGCAATCACAGCACCGACCATTCACTGATTTCAGTTCAACTCCGAACGAAGCGTTTCTTTGTTCATTTCCCATTTACCTGAATATAGACGCCACGGCATAGCAATGCTATTTTCGCATTTATTATAAAAGGCCCCATTCCTCTTTTACACTCGGCTTCGTACCAACTCATATCTTTTCAAATTGTTTTCATCTTTTCAACATTTCCTTTCAAATTCAGGTGAAAACAAAAATAACAAACAGAGAAACATCGTGATTGGTATTTCCGCAGAGGGAAATTGTCCGAGGAGGAACCTTTTCTTTTTTGTTTGCTTGTTTTTGGTTTTAAATCGTTTTTTAGATAATTTCTTCTGAAGATCCGCACAACGTCCCCAAGAGATTTGTCGACAGCCGACAAAATAGAGGGGGATGTTAAACAACGACGGCGTGGTAGTAGCAGTAGATACCAAATTAAATGATTGCGCATTATTTTTACCTGTATCCTTTTTTCTTATCAGCCTGATGTCCTTGGGCATTAGACCGCAGTTCAGTATGTCCTGGCGTACCTGTTTTTCACAATTTACAAACAATAATTACAGAAGCAATTACAATGGCGGACAAAAAATCGTTTCAATGATCATTCTCCTTACATCGTTTTCAGTGATGTGCTGCGCCAGTCCCCTTATCATGATTGTATTATTAGGATTTTGTGATTTGTAGTGAATACCTTCCATCGACGATCCGTATCCTCTACCATGGTCATGATCGAAGTCAGCGCTTTCCCTGCTATGATCGTCGTCCCTTTCTCTGTCCCTGTCTTCTCTTTTACCGCGTCTATCTCTGTCCCCCCTGTCCCTATCCCTATCTCTATCCCTCCGAGACCTGTCTCGGTCTCTGTCTCTCTCTCTGTCCCTCGATCTATCTCTGTCTCTGTCCCTTTCGGCGGAATCTCTCGTGTCTCTTTGTCTACCGTAACGATCTTCTCTATCCCTGTGACTTCTATCACGATCTTCCCTACTTCTATCTCTTCTCTCACGAGATCTGTCTCTCTCTCTATCCCTATCTCTGCCCCTGTGAGTTCTGTACTCTGGGCTACGGTGATCCTTCTCTCTATGATCACCGCCACCGCCGCTCACGTAGTCGGATGATCTGTGATCGCCGTAGTCTGAACGATAGTCTCCGTAGTCTGAACCATGGCCTGATCTTCTATCAGGACCGTATCCTGGCTCCCAGGGATCGATGTTGTTAGTGTACATCGAATCCATTTGGCTGGATTTTATGTTTTTGCTTTTCTTTCCTAGATAGAGAAATTCGATAACAATTAATAATGCCCGAGATTTTTCGATTTTTTATCAACAGGTATTTCGGTATTCCGGACAGTGATCATCATGTTTGAACGAGTTTACCGACTAGATGTATCGATTGTTTATGAGATGAGAGAAAAAAATGTAGAAAAAATAACGAAACGAACGGACGTTCGAATAATTATTCAAATGCCCCGAAGAATGAAGAAGCACATAAACAAATCGCGTGTGTATATGATGTGTGTGACGAATCAGCAATAAGGTGGCACGCATTCAGTCGACAATATAGCATGTCCAGAGTGTTAATTATTATGTGTTTGGTGTAATATATCGTGATTTAAAGTGTCCCCGGGTATTTTATTTTCAATGCTTGTATATTGATGAGAATCGTACTTACACGAGTTCGTCGAATTGTTCAGATTCGGACTTATAATCACTGGTGGAATTTTAACACTTGTAAAAACAGAATACACTGCAGTTTTTACATCATACAATGGCGTGGTTAGTGGCTTTCATGAATAGAACTCTCTCCGGGAAATCTACTATGCGGCCACCCATGGATGGATTATTCGGAGAATAATATGGCGCCTTGTGTATTTCGCGTACGCACGCAAGAGGAGAAACTAGAATGGACAATGGCGATTGAGAGTAAGTACTGCACACGTATTTATTTGTTGTCCAGAATTTCCGATAAATACAACAGATGCCAGCACCATATTTAACGCGTGCCTCAGCATTCGGCGTTCGCGGGCGTTGTAAACCCGCCGGCGGATTCACAGGCCCGACATTCAAATTTCGAACCCTATAATCCGAGAACTTGAATAAGACTTCGGCGTCTTCCACGCTCTGTGAATTTGTCATCTTTTGTTCATTCCCTCGTTGATCTTGTTCTTCAATTTTGATCTTAAAAAAAGAACAAACGAAAGACAAGCATTTATCAACGAAGATAAAAGATGTCAGGATTAAATAGATGAGTAAGTAAACAGTTGTGTATTGTTATAATTTATCAGACATTTTTATTCGTTCATTAATTTTCCTCTTCATTTGTTCCTTTTCAATTTTTTGAAACAATTTTTAAAAGTAATAGCGTGAGAATACTGTATAGTACGTATCTCTATCTCTCAACGCGATTCTTTGGTTCTTAACACAAAAATACAGAATATAATAACAGTATGTTGTTCTTTTTCGTTTTCTTTTCTTCATCTTATCTGTAAATATTATATTATCAATATTATTATTCATATTACTGTGTATGAGGGAAGGCACTTAAATTCATTCATTCGCTACAATACCTATCCTACGTTTGTAAATTAATCAGTAATTATCATTTATTATAACTATATTGACAGCACGATAAATTTTAACGAGATTAACATTCTGTTCTTCTTTCATTTTTCTCATTGTTAATACGAAATGAACAGATTCTTTTCTTGAATAGAGTACAAAATTATACATATCATATAATTGATACGTAAAAATCAATTTATTAGATCATCGATAACTTTAATAACAGTTTCCATTTTTTTTTTGTTTTGTTTACAAAGATTATGCATCTTGAACTCTGAGGCTTTTGCATTCTAAAGTTTCTCTTTTTTCTTTCTTTTTTTGTACATTAAATACAAAGTAATAAAACATAGAAATTTATCTTATTAGTATCTTAATTTTTTAAGTAAGGCGGGTAATATTCATTCAATACTTAAGGCACTTTATTAAAATTATAACTATCTATAGCTATCTATTTTTTTAATAGTACCCGGAACAATCCCTTCAAGAGGTCCTCTAAGAATGAAAGAGAAAAAAAAATTACAACGGGAAAATTTTAGCAGGAAATAATTCTTTTGACTTTGTTAAACAAGCGTTGCACTTGAAGCTGCTTCTTTTTCAGACTGGTACCATTCTTCTCCGCCCTCGTTGGCTCTGTAATAAGAGATAAAGAAAAAGATAGAGAAAAAAAACCAAATAATAACAGAACACAAACTATGTTTTTGAATTTAAAAAAATTGAAGAAATTGTCAAATTTATAATAATTTGAAGCAATAATAGTTATAAAAAAGAAAAAGAAAAAAAGGAACGTTCTAGGTTTTCAAATGGTTAAAAAATCTTTGAAAATTACTTTCTATCGATATACTTTTGTTAGTTTTTTTGTTTTTTTGTTTTGTTTGGGTGTCCTAATTTTTATCTCCTCCGTTAATATACCTCAGGGAGTTGTAAGGCTGGCACGTCATTCTCTGTAAAGGTTGATATATTTTTTTTTGAACTGGACTTGGTACGGATCTTTCGTCGATATTAGAACTTTCAATTCTTAATTCCTGGCTCATTTGTATCATCATATTCACTCTGGGATCTTGCGGTAATTTATTATGTGATACAACTGAACTCAAACTACCGCCAATTCCCATTCCTACTACAGGACTTTGCGCATGATTATAATGCCCAGCATTAGAATTCGAATTTCCAACACTCTCGACATTGCGCTTTCTATACTTTGTCGAGTATTTATAAAAATCAGACATCTCGAACGGCTTTGTAACTTCTCTATACGGCTGATATTTTCCGGCTTGAACTACTGTACAGTTTTTCGGAGATTCTAATCCCCTCTCGTTATTGTTATCAAGAATTTTCGATTCCGCTGGTATTTCTAATATCTTAGGAGGCTGATAACGCTGCGATCTACTTTTCTGTTGCTGGTGTTGATCTTCAGTTCCCCCCACACTACCAGCCATAATCTCTTTCTGGTGATTTCCCTGACTTATTAGATTCCTCTGGATTTTTTTCTGCGTCATTAAACTATCCCTGGAAATCGGGATGGGTCCTGAATCTAAGGAAGTTTCGTACCACCCCTTTTCTTTGACTTTAGAATTCAGAATATCTAAATTCTCTCCCTCTTTTTCTCCTGAATCATGCGACTGGACAGAATTCCAAGTCTCGACACTCCCCAGAGACTGAGTTCTCAGCAATATTCTACTCTGAGTTTGCGCAATATTCTGCTCCTGCTGCGGCGGATTCAGAGGAATATTATGCCTGGGTAATATCGAGGTGCTCTTACTCCCCGCAACTGTGTGATATCTAATTTGCGCATCCCCGCTGTTTCCCCCAGTCGAATTGACGTGCTGTAAATTACTCCTCTTCCTCCTGTCAAGACTTCCAAACTTATCTCCGCCTCCCCCTTGGTCCTGGTTATCTGGGCACCAAACTATTTCGTCATCGTAACGCATCCAGTAACCCGGTGGCTGATGGGGATCGGTGGGGGGTCCGTTAATCCTTGCAGAATTACTTGATCCCAGTCTCTGCTCTCTTCTTTGTAAATTTTGTTGCCCAGCATTGTTAAAACTCGTTTGATAATCTGGGGTGTGAGTGTATCTCCGGAGATTAGAACTCTGTTCGGATACTTCGGTGGGATAATAATGCGGATGATTATATCTAGCCGTTTCGTTATCCCCGCTCTTATAATCTGGATATTGTTGATGATTTTGTAACAATAATTGCTGTTGTTGGGAAGTTGCGAGCTGATGAGGACGATAACGCAAGAGTCTTTCTTGCTCTGTGTAAGTGTTGGGTACGGGTCTATAATTTCTTTCTGTGTCTAAATAATGAGAGGAATTATTACGCGACCCTCCGCTACTTCCGTGCGAGTAAGTCCTCCCTCTGTATTGATCTGGGAGAATATAAACGTTGTGATTATCATTCAGGTCATTAGACACGAGGAGTTTCGGGCTTTGTTGGCGTCCCGTTGGACTTTGGTGGTGGATTATTGCCGGGCGATTTTGATTGTAATGAGAAGTTAGATGCGTCGGAGTTGGTTCTACTTCGTGGTATCCTGTTCTTGGGTAAGTGTTGTAATTCTGTTCTTGACTTAGTGGGCTTAGGCTCACTCCTCCTTCCTGGAGAAGGCCTCGCGACGATTTAGACACTCTTTCACCTTCTAAAGGAGGCCGAGGTTTTTTACTTCTATGTTTAGCGGAGTGGCCAGTTTGTGGGTGAGGCTGTGTAGCGTAATTTGATAAATTGTGATGATGGTTTTGTAGGTTTTGATTCGAAGGTTGAGAAGTTCTAGGCACAGTAGAAGACTTTCCATGTCCTTGTCTTATGAAGCTCAAACGTGCGTCGAGTTCTTGTAGCTGACGCTGGCTCTGCTGATAAACTAGTCTGTGCTTGCGACGAACCGCTTTACTCTCTCCAGGATCATTAAGTATTCCTAATGCTGCTTCGGCGATTCTCACTTGCACTTGACGCTCTACTTCTAGGTCTGATTCCTCCTGGAAATTCATAACAATACATTGACAAAGAACAAAATTAATGAAAAGAAACTTTAGAGATAAGGAAAAGTGAAAATGGAAACAAAAATTTTCGATTTTCTCTTCAATTCTACGGAAAATTGCGAGCTTTTATCAAATTTTCATTCTATTTTCAATTCCAATAGATCCGATCTGTTGTTCAGATTTCCAAACTAATTCCACGATTATCTTTAAAGTTTTAAACATGGTTTTATTATCTTTTCAAATTTTGCCATTAATTTAGATTCGTTATACTAATTTTTAACGTAATTTTGTTTTCAATTTTTCACTCATCCCATCAATTTTTGATGAAAATAGGAATTTTTGATTCAAACTTTTAAACAAAATTCCGCAATCCATTCTCAGTTTTTCTAAAATATGTACATTTTTCAATCAAAAGCCTCATGATCTTTTCTTAGGATTAGATCTCACCTTACTCAGAGCTTCGGTGGTTTTAAGTTTGTTAATTAAATTCTGTGGATAAGTGTAAGCAGTTCCCACTCGTCTTCTAAAACTAGGAGGACTTTCCCCAGGTTCTAGAGGTATTTCAGCTGGTAAAATACCGGTTAATTCAGCCTCATCTATGCACAAATTTTTCAATTCGTTATTCCTCAGTATTAATTTTTCTTGCAACGTTTGACGCCGTTGTTGCAACCACTGCAATCTCGAACTTAGCGCCTCATCCGTAGATGCTGCTGGACCTGCCCCATTTTCATTCCCTGCCATAACTAAACGAGGAATATAAAATCCGAAAAATTAATCCTTGGAGTTCATCGGTTTCTGACTCTCTTTATTATTTTCACAAGAAATTTTAAAGATGTCGAAAAAAACTGAAGATAGAAGATAAAAAACGCGTTGTGTAAAATGCAATTTTCAATCTCTTCGCTGTTTCGTTTTTTTTTTTTTCTTTATTCACGTTGCCGAAAATTTCGATTACGTACGTGAAAAAGAAACGGCTGATATTAACTCGAATGATTCTGTTGTGCTGACGTTTATGAATATAGTGAGGTAGAGTTGATGATATACATAGTTCGTTTTTTTGTTTCACTCACCCATAGTATTATTGTTATAACTGTATCTAGATCGTGATAGCGATTAATCTTGATGATTTGATTACATCATCCCGTTTAGTCACCTCTCCCTCGTCGTTCTTCTGTTTTTCTTTCTCCCGTTCCTTTTCTTTTCTCGTTCTTATTATCGCTCGTGGCCGTAATAATATTCTCGGGAATATTTCCACATCCGATTAACAAAGCGTGTAATAATAATATGAATGAATACTGAGTAACTAATACAAGTGATTAATGTTAACCGCAATTTATCCTCTTTCACAATATTTCACGATTCATACGACATATGTAGATACGTATGTAGGTATGTATATACATACGCAACGCTTGTTATACTATTTTATTCTAACGGAATTCAGTAATATAGTATACTGCATAACCCCCAACTTACTTTTTTATCAAACTTGGGTTAGGTTAGATTTAGGGTTATGATTATCGCGATTTAGGTTATGAAAACGTTCAACCAGTGATGCTGAGGATAATGAATTTATATATTTTTCATGTTTGAAGATAGATCCATCGAGCAATTGATTGATTGATTCACGAATTCATTCATTGTGGTTTTTTTTTTCTTTGTTTGCTCGGTTGGTTATTCGATTTTATCATTCCGCGTCAAAACAATCGTCAATCGTTATACAGCGCGTCGTTTTCATCCGATTATGTGTGTCCACGGTGGTTTCATTATGTTTATATTAATATTAGTTATAATTATTAAATAGTCACAAAATTTCGGAGAACACGCACGGTAGATATAATTGATGTCAGACGAAATTAGAAGTGACGCGCGATGTATGTATAGGCATGTGTACACTAATTCAGTAATTTATTGTTCTTTTATTATCTTCTGATTTCCATTTCGTTGATTCAACCCAGTCTCATCCCGTGTGAAGATTATTAGAGATGATGAATAATGAATCATCATTCATTTTATCGGTCAACGAAAACGGTGTTTAATGCTCCTTCTTTACCTTATAGTTGTTTTTTGTTTTGCCTTGTTCCCGTTGTTTTACTACTATTTTACTATACTACATTCTCGTAGATAATTTATTGACAAACTGTGTGTTTGCTTGTCGTGACCGTCGACGTCGTGACGCTTGTTGAGCTTCGAGGTTCGAACCTCAAATTTGAATATCGATTATCGAGTCCTCAATTCGAAATAAAGATTCTAGCCAATCCCGATGCGTCACGTGACTGACGTTGAGCCCATGGCTCAGTTATTCACAGTAACGTTCACATCGCAGTTATAATATCTTGTCCGCTACTCGCCACTTTATCCAAGCCTTATTTATACGTAGTAATACCTAAGCATAGTAGTATACCTAATCGGTGAGTTCTATCATTGAATGAATCAATATACTGTTCAAGAAAATATAGGGAACGAATGAATCGCCGTCTTCAAGATTTTAATTCGATTCAAAAAATCGCTCGATTTCCCGCCATTGAGTAGTCTACTTGTGGCGCCATCTTGCATTTGACTGGGTCACTATCTTTAACGGATTTACAGGTTTACACGAAGGAGTGAAGGGTTGCCTATACTTAGGCGCACTAAGAATTTGAATCGCGTTATTTTGGGAACGTTATATGTACGATTTTAGCAATCATTAACGTTTTATATGGTACAACGCATAGACACTGATGCAAATATTCTAGATATCTGAATAGGATTTTCAATTTCTGTTTGGCTGTTCAACTTCTAGGGGAAATAAAAAATACGCTTCAATTCATTTCTACGATTCGAATGTTATATTAACCGGGAGGTTTTTTTCTCTATTTCTTTCAGTTTTTTTTTTCTCAATCTATGATATCCATGAGTATTACTGTCCGACGGTTATACCATTCCCAAATCCAATTAGCGAAAGTAGGTTTTTGACGTTTAATACATACAAATTTTACGACATCGCGTCGCATCGATCGTATAATAAATATAACTATATATATTATATGGTATTGGTATATTGGGTCTACGATCTTGTACGATCGGCGATATAACTAGTAGGCGATTATAGTTTCCGTCTTATAATGCGGAGAAAGCTGCGGGCCTCGTGATTATGGACGTAGAACGCGAATGAGTGCGCTCCCTCTCATTCTAATTTTTCGTCTATCTGTTGTAACCTACGCATAGAAAACTCACGATGCTGTTCTATCAATTTGTCATAAATAACTTCTTTCAAAGTTACTCAAGTAGCACAAGAACGCTCTTTGACTCATCCAAGTCCGTCAGTCGACCAAGAACGACGCTTAGAAGTAGATGAATGTCCGTTTTGCAGCCTTCTTCTGGGCATCTTTCGGTCGTCTCACCCACGTCTCACTCAAATGCGTCAGAGATAAATTCAATATCGAATAGTTTCATTTCAATTTCTACTCCTTTTCACCCCGATCGTTAATTTGATCATTTGAATAGTAACGCGTATTACATGTACATAGATGCGTCCATAGTTTGCTATAAAATAAATTGATTGTCCGGCCTTGGCCTTGTTAGTCTATTTTCCATATCCGCAGATCAGATTTAGAATATCATATATGTATATTGCATATGACATTGACTATAGGTAGGTATATACAAACTTTCTCAGAATAGAATTAAAAAAAGAAAGAAGAAGAGAATAAGAATCAATCGGTGTAATAACGAATGTGGTTTCAGAAATTAAAAGCCTTCGATTAATATCGATCAGAATGAGCGAAAAATTTGAATAGATTTTTTTCAAGATAAGATCATTCTTGATGGCTTTTATCTGATGACTGTAATATGCTCACTAATTGATCCATCAATAGTCTTATAACATATTATATAATTTATTCACGCATAATTGCAGTCCGGAATTGGATCGATCGATTATCTTGAATTTTTTCAAAATTCAAGATCGTTTCGATCACGCTGCGATCAATCCTTAAATGGTTACCGAAAACATGTGTACTGCATACCTACCTACATACCGCCTATTTCATTTTTGAATACTGACTCGTTGGCGCGTGCCGATCGACGCGACGATCACGTAGTCTATTCTACAGTATTTCGGTATTATATTGGGAACTGGGCAAGCAAGCGACCAAGCAATTCGACTCGAAGTTATCAAACATTCTTTCGCGTTTTCATTCTCATTCTCTTTTTCCTTTTCCATTCCGGGCTGCAATCTGCATTCATTACACCCAACGAGAGGCTGGCCGTATTATATTTCAGATGGTCAGATCGGGTGAGATCGGAAATTAGATCAGATCAGATCAGATCAAATTGCAGTGGGATATAAATAACTCATTATGGAAGTATGAATGATTGAATTGAATTGATTTGAAGTATGCAGTCGACTCTCGTTATAAGCGCTTTGGCGTAGGATGGATTTATCGCGCTTACAGCGAGAGCCGGGATTGTTCAATCGAGGAAAGAGATAATTGGAAATCGGTTCTGGCTTATTATAGTTCTGCGATTCATCTTTCACCATCGCGACAGAAAAAATCTCGTCAATAATTTCGTTGATCTTTTATAATGTCATTACAGTAATTGATAAATATATCAGCCGTGCGTATAGTTATAGTTATAGCGACCGCCGGATATGGGGGAATGCCGGATCGTGTATTATAGATCATTTATAGAGCCGGAAGTTATGCTCACCTGTGGGAATTACCTAGGTATCCGTACTATCCAAAGCTCTTACTTTCGCCTCGGCCTCGCACGACATACTATAGTATATTTTATTGTGTAAACGAGCGTAACCGGAAATGCTTTTATTCGATCTTTCGTCTCAGTGAGCAATCGGAATTTCCAACCTGTTACAGTATCATAATTATGTGTATCCACCTATCCATGCACCGCAAGTTATCGCAGATCGACGCCAACCGGCGTCTGTAAAATACTTGATTCGATACAGATATACCAGTGTCCGGGTATTGGTAAAATATCTAAATACCTGCATAATTTCTTTTCAATAAACTAGCTAACTTAGGTTTTTTGTACGACGGTTATATACCAGAAAAAGGGAAGATACTTGCACACGATCACTATGAGAGTAGGACAAAGGTACATTTTCTAATTTATGGATCAGAAACTGCAATACTTTTTAACGAAAGTGTGATCTACTTCTGTTGTTCGATGTTTCAATATACTTACGATGGAGTGTGTATATTAAGAAGCCATCGTTGCAGCTTGAGATGATATACTCATTATAGTAGAGACCAAAGGACAGGTTTTCAAACAAATAAAAATGATTCACCAATAAGCCATGAATTATTTTCTTTTCGATCACGCAAGCTCGAGTATACGTATGTACAAGACTCTATACTTAATATTATATCTGTAATTAATATCGCAAGCCGCCGCACTAATTCAGAGAGAACGGGGGGATAGAGATAAATGAGAGAAATTAACACAAGACCTCTGCAGGGGGCAGAAAAATACTCGCATGATGCAAAAGTTGAAATATTGTGGAAAGCGTGTAATCTCCAGCCTTCAACCGTAATTGCATTTGATGGTAAAATTTCTTCAATCACTCTGATCGTTCAAAGCTTAATGCGAAACTTATTTGAGCTGCAATTTGCAATTTATCGCGGGGTTTAAATTCCCCGGCTTACCAGTCCGCGTATACTATATATGAAAATCTATCCAGTATTCTTGATCACGAGCCAAAATGCCGGAGATTCTCGTCTCTACGAATTATTTAGGCTCTTATAATTTAATGTATGTATGTACCTGTGCCGGAGCAAGAACTAAGTTTGTAAAACTGATTAACGTGATTAAAGCCGCATGATCTGCTCTTGCTCTCATGAACGGTGTTTCATTCGAGAAACTCATTCCAACGATCGTTCAAAGTTGGACCTCTGGACGCACGGTATAGCACGTGATAACCTCCGAGAATCTCAATAGCGTCAACGGTCCTGGAATTCCTTGAATTCCTGGAATTCTACAGATTCCGGATCCGCTGCAGAATCCATGACAAAGACGTATCACTATGAATATTCCTTATGCAAATCAAACTGCATAAGTTATTTTTGTTATTCAAAATCGTATACATAGGTATGTATATATATGTACATACATAATATACATCGAGATATCGAGAAAAAGGGGTTTCTGGAGTTCAAGCTAGTATAGTTCTCAATATTTCACCGGACAATCAACTCTTTCGAGAAGTCAACGTTCAAACTTGATTTGGTAATCAATTCTTAGCAAAATTTTGTTCGCAATTTTCGAAAATTGTAATGTGATATTCATGCCATCTCCTTTCGTGATTTATAACAAAAAATGACCTGATTTTTGTCCGAAAAACTTCACCATTTTGTTACCACGGTTCTTTCGTTTGAGTTCTTCGGATCCAAATTTTGATCCAGCGATCCTAAAAGACCGTCTGAAACCTGCAATTTTTTCAAAAATCGCAACAGTGCGACCGCAGGCTTTCCCTCGTTTCAAATAATCGTCCCACACAGCACGGAAAGTTTCAGATAATTTTTTTGCAATCATTGGTATTAGGCAACATTGCTGAAATATTTCAAACGGAACGAAATCATATTCTCCAAGTATTCCAAATCAGTGAATATTTCAGAAATCTTTCAGCAATATTTCGAACCAATATTTCCATGAAATCTCGGATGTAGGACGTTCTCGTGGACGTAGAAATATGGAATATTGCATATTCCATGGAATATTTCTGAAACATGTTTCGAAGATTCGATCGCACATATTCTCTATTTAGCAACCGAGCAAAGATTTCTTGTCAGAAGATTTCACGCATGGAACATCCGTCTGATACCTTCGATGCTTTTCCGCCGAAATATTTCACGCTTTGCAGTCTCCTTGTGGAATATTGAGACGGCGCCGGTAATGCCATCGGTAAAAATGGCAGGGCCTGAAATTCGTCGCTAATTTCATCGCGCGCATCTTCACCCAAGCTGATAATTCGGAGCGGTCGAATGCTGGAGGATCTCAGCTCCTCGCTGTCAGAGAAACTTTACAAGAAATTTGGACGCAGTGCGTTACCACATTATTCAAACGGCGGGGTGATATTGTGTCGATGATGACTGGGACGTGACGGCGTCATGTCAGTATCTGGTTAAATATTGGCGTCCAGGGGTGCCCGTGCGGGGGGGGGGGGGGGGGGCTGTCGAAATCAATGACTATACTAGTTGCGTAACGGAAGCAAGCTGCTTGGCAGAATGACGGCCTTTGACCTCATCAGGCTGAGACCTCAGAGAGCTGTCATGCATGCAGAGTGTCACGCTATGGCAATATCTGTTTATTGCCTTTCTCATATTATGATTACACGAAGACCAGTAGAGACACAAAACAGAACCGAACCGATAACCCCGCAAACTCCCGTTACATTATAGGCTCCTCCCGCTTCTCCTGATTGAGTGATTCCGCTGCTACATGATACCGCTGTGCGTGGTACATACATACACGCGCGTGTATGCGTAAATAAAATTGTATGTCAACTGGTTCCGAATTATAGGACGTTACAATTTAAGGTGTTTTGAGCATGGGGTCACGTGACCGGTTTGGGAGTTTTTCAGAATCTCGGTATCATTTTCTCGCAGAACTTCGAATCGTTTTGGAATTTCATGCGAAATAATTATGCAAGTTTGCAGCGAGTGCGCTCTGGTCAGCTAGAGCAAATAAAAGTAAATATCGTACGGATTTTTAATGTATTCATTTCGCTGCGAGACGGGATTTGAGGTTATATTTTACAAATCATTCGAGTAATAATAAATTCACCATGATTTTCCAAATCCAATTGACCAGAGCGCACCTCCTGACGCCTGTACAATTATTTCGCAAAAAATTCCAAATCGATTCGATGTTTCGTCAAAAAATGAGACCGAGATCCTGGAAAACTTTCAAATCGGTCACGTGACCCCGTGCACAAAACTCCTCAAACGCACCTTAAACACCCGATTTGCGATAAATGCATCAGATATAAATTTGCACGGTGACAGTAATTCCGAGGACAATTTTCCAACTCCGTTTATTTTCATTGCTTTTTTCTTCTCATTCGTTCATTTATTGTTTTTTCTTTTCTCTTTTTCAAAGAAAATCTCCGAGCCTGGAATAGATTCGACCCGATCTTGCCCCGGTTTTCCCCTACCTAAATTTATGCAAGACGCGTGAATTCCTCTATCGTCATTAGTCTCTCGTGGTTCAGTTTTTTTTCATTTTCTTTTTTCGATTGTATATCACTGTCTTTCGCATACTTTTAATGGTAGTACATTAATATCGTGTATCTTCAATAATATATGACCATCTTCACAAATCATCATCTCTCTCCTCTCTCTCTCTCTCTCTCTCTCTCTCTCTCTCTCTCTCTCTCTCTCTATATATATATATATATATCTCTCGGGCTCTTTCTCTCTTTCGTCTCTTGTATATTTCTCAATATTTATAAAAGACTCACGCCCATTCGGATTACGGATTCCGTCTGTCCCCACTTCTCATTTCTGGCATTATACTATATACTAATGGCGTATACTCATTAATAAAGTTGTGAAATTAATCATTTATCAATCTTATACGTTCTGGGTATAGTGGTGTGTGTGTGCGTGTGCGTGTGCGATGGTTTCTCCGCGCGATATGGCGGGAACGCATATGACATAGTATGAAGAAACGTGAAGAAAAAAAAAGAAGAAAAATATTATCGATACGATGAAAAATTTCAAATTTTCCAACGATTTTCGAAAATCCCCGGTCCAAGTAAATGAAAACAGAAAAAGTGTTCGGAAAGATGTAAGACACAGAAGATTGGAAAGAAGAAAAGATGTGCGGCCCCAAGTTGGGCGCCAGACACAGTGTTCTCCTCAGGTTTAGTACGAGTAGTCTAATTAGATGGGGAAGGTATAGGTTATATAGGATGTGAATCAATTTATAATAATATTATATCTTTGCAGTCGCAGAAACGAATTAATCAATGAATTCATTCATTCGTTTATTAATTTATATAATGCATATATTAAATCGACTTTACTTTTACAGTGTAGGTATATATATATACATATCTTTTGCAGATATTGTATAACAATCGTTCTCTTTCTTTCTTTTTTCATTTATTCGTAATACATTCAATAGTATACTGTCTGCACCAACACCTATATACACAACTAAGTTACAGGTATATAGGTATAATATCCCAAGTTTATCAATTTCTGTTACAGCATGGTGCGTACATGAATTGTATGTATATACATCTGTAATATGATCTACAGCTGTATATACTAAATAATGTGCGCGCGAGTATTACAATTGGATATGCGCAAATGCGTTGTACATAGCTGTTTGCGTGTGTGTATAGCAGTGTTGATGCGTGTTTTTTGTACAAATGGAATAAATAGTTCGGATGCGAAACGGTCAATGCGTTCCCTATAATCTATGACGTATTTCGGGAAAAGTAATGAAAATCATGTACACACTCGTACGATGGAAACAATGGGGGACGAAAAAATGATAATTACATTATAGCTCTGATCGTTTTCAATTCCGTCCTCACAATTTCCAAATTGCGAAGAGAAGGGGAGAAAAGAAGAAGAGCACGAATATGAAAATGATGAGTTCGTGCCGAGCGTAATAGAAAAACAAAAAGGACCTCGATGTCGCCGAATTTTCGATACGTATCAGAATTGATTACCTGAAAAAAAAATTCGAAAAATCGGTAACATCGCGACGTCTTTTTTTTACAATCCCATACCTATATGACAATATAATTTATGAATATTATAATGCTTACTTCGCGTGTATGAGTATGTATGTATATATACCTATGTATGCACTTGAATATACGGAATACTACCGCGTCCACGTCCGATTTTCCACGATCGGATATATACCAGTTATCTTTAGAAAAAAAATGATGTGAATTACATTACACATACAGACATATACGCGCGTAGGCGTACGTCGTTCTTTGCGCGCGGCGCGCGCGTTTCGTGATGGAATTCAAGCGCGGCAAAAGATCTTGAATTTTGAATTCAGTATATTACCTATTAGGTACCAACATAACACTGGAACTATACTATGAGGCAGACCTAGAGAGCCAGTCACAATCACGCTCATCTGCGCTTCACGCACGTTCTATAACATATGTTCTATAACGAGTTTCGGACACGAAATGCGCGCGAGTAAATGGTTGTCAACGCGATGAAAATTAGCCTCTTTCCTTTTTCCTCGTTCACTAGTATACTTTTTCTTTCCCTCTCCTTTTTCTCCAAAATTTATGCATGTTCATACGTGTACATGCATATACATAGAGCGGTATATACTACTGTAATATGTACATATATACCAATATAATAGCTGTTTAAGAATCATTTATATACCAATTTAATACGACATATACTGCAACATGCGTGAGTATAGCCGTTGGGTATACAGTATATATGTATACGCATACATGAATCCAACAAATTTTCTAGCACGCCTACCTACATGCGTGTATATACATGCTATGTACGTATAGGTATGTATTATCGAATATAGGTAGGTATACGCACGCGTACATGCATACGTGTATGTAGGACGTGTGTGATATAAAACGCAGCTGATTATACGTAATAGGTAGAAGACATATTCAACGTGCCAGACTAACGATTTATATAATATATGCCTATAAAAACGGAATGAAAAAAAGACGAATGACAAAAAAAAAATTGTTCAAAAGACAAAATTGACGACTAACGTATACATACGTATACATTATAGCGGCATACCCACATATATATTGTATGCATGTATATACGTGTATGATAATAATTTTGACACGCGTCCTTCGCACATGTATGTATAATTATAACATTGCATATACCTATACCTATATAAATATTATACAGTTTGATAAACATATTCTCCGTTTTATTATTATTATCATTATTATTATTATTGATTTATTTATTCATTTCTTTCATATACCCATAATATGCTTTATATATATAGGTATAGTCTGGCAAGCCGTGCGAATATTTATAGGTAGATATGCATATTTCGAGTAATCGGTATGAAAATTCTATTTATACATACCTGTACAGCGGCGCATGTACTCGATATGAATGCGTGTATATGTACACAGCGCGTATTCCTCGTATGGTCGTGGGAATTCGTACTGTATAATATACATATACTATTGTACAGGAACTCGTTCATGCAAGAGAGAAAGAGAGAAAGATGTTTCTTGTATTAAGTGACAATAATTATTGCACAATGTACAATTTGAAAACATTAACATAATAATAATAATAACGATGATGATAATGAAAGTGAGTCGCGAAATACCTGCAGGTATTCTGAGAAAATAAATTTCGCGATAAAACGGGGAAAACGAAAACGACATGAAAGTAGGTATATATACAAAAAATGCATTCACGGTATATTGGCATGCGCGTGTGCGTGTGTATTATATGTAATAAAAATATATTAAGTGTGACGTTATTCTATTTTATTATTCTATGTATAATACAGGTATAATAATATACGTATAATATATATTTTCTTGCAATGTTTGTATTATAGATTTACATACGCATATGCATACGCACATACTGTATGCATGCCTACATATAATTACATGTATTTCGATTAATTAGAAAAATTTGTTGCATTTATCTATATAATAATAAATTAATATAAATACTCACTTAGAATGTATATATACCTATGTCTGCATATTATAGTATATCGCTACATTGGCATTATTGTCATGATTATTATACCTATCTACACACACGCGTGTACCCGCCATAACGATAATAATAATGATAATAATGACAATGGTTTGAATATATTTAATTGTAGTGTGTTTTTGTTTCGTTTCTTTCCTTTTCTACAGTTTGATCATACTGTATATGGATACTATATTTAATTATAATCTATGAGGATCCAGATTGATCTACAAGATATATTTATAAATATTTAAGTTATATTGAATTACAATATTAATAATAGTAATAATAATTGATACAATTAACAGAAATTTTCTAGATACGGCATAATACAACTAAAATGCCTGTAATGATAATCATAATAATTAATAGAAATGAGGGATAAACTATTTCTAATAACTTAACGTACTTGTATCCAATTGAGTATATAGGTTTATCTATGAAGTATAAATATAGTATATACTAAATGAGTGGAGAAATAATATAATTCATCTAATTGGTATATATCACAGTCAAAGCGCAGCAAACACCCTGGAATTAATTAATTAATGAATTATTATTTGATGAATTTTTCTTCATTTCTAATGAATCAATGAATCAATAAATTATTTAACTAATCAATAAATAGTATATACCTATCGTCAATAGCAGATATACGATTATATATTAATATAGTACGGGTGGAACGAGGGGAAGGGGTCGGGGTCGGGGGCGGGGGAGGGCGGTGGAAAGGCAGGTCGACCGACATATTATAAAATTCTTTGGTTAGTCGATTTTTACATTTTACAATTGATAATTATGATAATAATGAATCAATTAAATAGTAGATATACTTGTAGGTACGGAATACATACATACATAATAAGAAAAAGATGAAAAATGGAAGAAGACAAATCTCCGAATGTGTGGAAAATTATGCTGTTTGTTTTCAAGTGTGTATCAACGATCAATTAATCGTGTAACGTGATTGATTTTCTGTTCGTTTGTTTCTTCGTTTTTTTTTGTATTTTTTTCACTAAGAACACGCGCACTCCAAAACCTTCATGTTCTTCCAGTTTGAAATTTTTAATTTAGTTGCGTCATCTTCGTCAAAATAGAGTATTTCAAGTTCGGTTAATTTACTCGGTGCGCAGCAGGGTCTCGGAGCCTTTTTCCTGTCTTCTTTCCATATCAAACTTTGTAACAGGGCATGATGATGGGCGGGATTATAACGCGGGGGACAACGTCCTTTGCAATAACCGGCGTCGAAGTCTTTCGGCTGTATTATAAACTCGAAACCTTTGAGATCTTTGAATATTACAGTCATTTGGTGTCGGCAACACTTTTTATTTTGACCCCTACACTCCGTTCTTCTACCTCTATGAAGAGACATCAATTGGTCCGGCGTTGCCCTGCGATTCCTTGACAAACCCAAACCCTTTTCCGTTATTGTAAAAACGTTGAGTGCCGATTTTACGTGGAGATCCTTGTTCCATCTGACCGGGGCTCCGTCCGAACGTTTGATCTCGATTTGGAAACCCAAATTTTCTTCACCGTCGTGTAACCAGGAGGCAACGGCTTCCGTTGAATCGAAGTCTACCCAACGTGGCGAGTATCTCGATACCGATACCCTCTGATTTGAGATCATAGATTTTCGGCTCGTTTTACTTCTCTGGTATATCGATACCTCGACGTATTCTTCACCGTCGTCGTTCGACGGTTCTGTGTCGTCGTGGCCGATTAATAATCGCAAACTCGCGTGATCTATCGCGTGAACTTTTTCTTCAGGTAGTTCAAACGGAAAGTATATTATGGAATGAGAGTTGGACGTTTTTCCACCTTCTTTTCTCGGCGATATATCATCCTCGAAATTTATTCTCCTAGACGACGAATTGTTGTCGGTGAAAACGGGATCTGGAACAGCAGAAAAAAGAAGATTCTTTCGTTATTTTATTCTCATCATTATCCCCTACTTTCGCCGGAAAATAAAATACAATACATCGTTGGGGATCGTTATTCAAATCGGTCTTATATCCACATATACACATAGGTTCGTATTTTTTTCCCGAAACTTCCGGATTCGCTAGGGGCAGGAAGAGAATTAATTATTGAGATACTTGATTAAAGTAGACCGTGAATGATCGGATAATTGATTAATGGTTTAGTGAAAAAAAAACCGATATAGCTGTACACATACGTGAATTATATATATGATGCTTTTCGCGTTGGATTTTCACTTTTGCAATTTTCGGAATACTGCAGTACCTACTTCGAAATTCGAAACAGTGTTCATTCAATGTGGCGTGTACCAAGCGACTAGACTCTGCGGATAGCGGATGCACCGGAAATTAAAAATAGTCGATCGATATTCGTGAAAATTGGTTTTCACACCGTTTTTGGGTCACCGCGTTATAGATTACGAATTCGAGATACAAGATTCTGTAATTCGGAATGGCGGACCAGATTTGAGGATAGGACACTCGGAACGAGCGTGCAATTTTTGTTGAAATCGTTTTGTCATCGTTTTTGGAACCGTTGATCACGAATCTAGCCTGAAAAAATCAAAATTCAATATGGCGGGGCCAGGATAGCTGATGACATTTTTTTCCAAATTGTTCGATTCTAACGAAAATCGGATTACTAACGTCTCTGGATTCGGTGATTATGAATCTAACGATCAAAGTACGGGAATTCAAAATGGCGGATATGAATACACAGAAATTGCACGATTCCGATGAAAATCGGATTCTCAACGTTTTCGGAGTCGCTGATTACAAATCCAACCTCAAAATACCAGAATTAAAAATGGCAGACAGCGAGAATTGAAAAGTGATTAGGTTTTCTGTATAAAAATTCATTTTCCGGAATATTCAGGGTCGCTGATCGCGAATCTAACTCCAAATTCGAATCCTGGAACGCGAAATGGCGGATCAAAGACATTAAACGAAAAATATAGAAACCAGGTAACTGTATAAATCCAGATTTCCGTTCAACATTTTAATTAGAAATCTTGGTAACCAATCAGGCGACTGTTAGGCGTCTTCGAGTCGTCCCGGTGCCCGAAATGAGTCACAGAGGATTTCAAGCTAGCTGGGAATTTTGGGGTCAGAAGACAACCGCATGTGTAATTGATCTGGAAGCAACGTACGTTTCCATGGGATTGATTTCTCCGGACCTTAAGGGGCCGCTATAGCTGTCCTAGCTATACCTATATGCGATCCAAGCATGCCTAATTATATAACGATCGTATGGCATTTGGACGAAGATAAATTATGATACCTACATGCGATCCCATGGTATTCATAATTCATCTAACGTGAATATCAATCCCATAACGAAACTGCGCAGTTCAACTTCTCCTTCTTCTTCTTTTTCTACTTCTTTGAAGTATAATAAGTATATGCACAACCGACATAACGTGCTGGTATACCATACTTACTATCATCTTTTCTCAACGTTACAAGAAAGATAACAAGTTGAAATATTCATCGCAACTATTGCACAGAAACGGATAATTTGAAATTATTTCAACCGCGGATCCTGATTCCTATAAACAAATGCCCATGAGAGTCAGCATCGTTAGTTTTTACAGATTATGTACAATTTTTCAAGACGTATCAAATCGACAGCTGACAACGCGCGTCGACGCGGACGAGCGCTAGTCTGTTACATCGTGTAGGCTTTCGGAGATCAAACAGCGGAGTACTGTAGTATTGAGTTATAGAGGAGTAGAGTATATTAGTACGTATGTACATATCCACGTTCGTTAGTCTTTTATTAGCTAGTATATAATGTCTTCGAAGTTCTAGAATAACTTTGACCTATATAATTTGTGAAACGTTGGGTAGGTGGGAGGTTTTTTCTTCCAATTTCTTTTCGGCTTTTTTGTCTATTTTTTCGCTTCTCGGCCGATCTGTAATTATTGATAAGCTGCACTACTCGCCATGCGACACTATAGCACTCCTCGACCACTTCGATACATCATTCGATTCATATATATATATATATTTATATTTATTTATATATTCTATGTTATGTACATATGTGTATCGGTATTGGACGTAGTTGGTAGGTATATAGCGATATGTCTGTCCATCTATCCATCTATCCATTCGGACACCGAAGTGTAATTATCTGTTAGTATATAGCCTATAGATACACGGTGTATATATACTGTACAGATATGTACATGGCGCTACCTACATTGAAACATTATATGATAATTTTCAATTACAACCAATCAACACACACCAGACGATAGTATCACATTCTTTCTCATTTACTCACACATAATATTATACTGTACCCATATATACCTATATGCGAGTCTCAATATCAATTTAGATCGGATCAGCTGATTTGGGAGTAACTGAAAATTGAAGAAAAAGCGAGAACGGAATACACACACATGGAATAGAAAAGATGATAAGAGGGAAGAAGTAAAAATCTCAAAGTCCAGTGGAATGCGGCCAAGCTCAATTATTCCTGCATTTAACACATTTAACTCCTCGTTATAATTTTGTAAAAAGCACGTCCGGGATTTCAGACCTCAACATTCCCAATTTCGTCTACTGTCATATACTGGGCCTCTATTAATGTGTAATTAAATCACTGCAAGGTGCCTCTCTTTTTTCCAAATTTGTTCATTTTTTTGCTTTCTTCTTTGGTCGATCGAATTTGAGTGAATCAATTGACCAGATTGACGGTTGTTATTGTAGTATTGAACAGCTACTATGGGGGAATCACGGATTAGATGGTTGGTCGTGGATTAATGGTGAACGACAACCTTCATACCGCGGTGATCATCTGGCTGGGAATACGGTGTGGTATATCGTATAGGTAAACAGCCTTGGTTCACGACTTTTAGTAGTTTATACTCAATAGTATGTATATGTATGTATACGTATGTATGTTTGCGCGTGTGTGTATGTATATTATCTACATATACCACTGTATATAGGTATTATAGTGATGCTGCGCGGGTTTTGATATTATGAAATAGAAATCCCAGTTGCGGTGGAATGCCGAGTGACCAGTTTCTGTGAATAAGTTAAACAAAACCGTATACACCTTGTATACCTATACCTGTACCTATATACTGTCCTATTGTATATATATATACCTATATATGTATATATATACGAGAGTATGTACATACAGAAAAAGAGAAAGAGAGAGGGAGAGGGAGAGGGAGAGGGAGAAAGAGAAAAGAAAGAATGAACGAAAGAGATAAAGAAGAAACGGGGAGAAGATCGGATTTCGATTTCGAACAAGAATCATGAAAATTAGGTAAAGAATTGATGAACAGAAAACGAATAATACCGCATGTATGTACGTACGTATACATCTGTATGCAAGGTCTCTGAGAGATTTCGTTCTTCATCCAATTTCAATGTTGGTTGGTGTACATTTCATGTAGTAGTAGCAGCAGCTTAAATGCGAGTAATAAATTAACGCTGGCTGGAGTGGTTATAGTTTAGAGCGTGATTATCGAAACCAAATCACGGATAATGATATCGGCCAAAATTTTTCGATGGTAAACATTTTCAGTTTGTTTCGTTTTTTGCCGTATTACGGGAATCCGGAACATTGTGAAAAAAATTGTATTTCCCGACCGCCTGTAGCTGTAACTGTCCATCGGATGAGACAGAAAAACCTTGAATGTCGATGAGCCACCTCTAAATCTTAGACGAAATCGTTCTCCCAGCGGGAGGTATATTTTTTTTCTACCGATTCAACAGTTTTGGCGATGGGATAGAGAAAAATCGGTCTCTCGGAGTAATCACGGCACATTCCGGAAAGCGTATTTCACAGTGAGCTGCGGCAACCGATTTTTTTGACATGTTTTTTCCCCCTCCCCCCCCTCTTCAAACTCGCCGACGGGGCTCTATAAAGTTTGTCGTCTCACGAAATCACGAAAACTCAATAATTGCATACGACTAAAAATAATATAATAATCAGATACCTATCGGACATCGGATATCGGTGGATATATCGTCGACAGGACGCACGACGACGCGCGACGCCTCGATCTGGTGCGATCTTATCTTTCTATAACTTCATTCTTTTTCTTTTTTCCTTTCGTTTTTCTCAATCTTATTCTCCTCCCGTTTCTCGCTGTTATAGCTCCTATATCTACGTTCGATACGTAGGTATCTTTATAGTAGGTCCAGGTATTCGTAGGAAGACGGAAAACAAAGAAAAAAAACCAACAAATTCGAAGGAAAAACAAAAACAAGAACAACAAACAAAAAACCTATTTACCATTTCGGGTTAATTTATCACACCTAATTTTTTTTCGGGCAAACCTGTACCTATATATATATATATATATATATATATATATAGATATACTAGACATATATCTCGGTATACGAGTCAGATGTATATAAATGTGTATTGTACATAGGTACAATGTAAATAACGCGTAGGTCGAGTATCTACGTGCTTATCTAATTTTGTGCATCGAATCTTATGTTATACATATAATGGGGATCGGAATATTAAGAGAAACCCAAAAGTGAGGAAAAAAGAAAAGAAGAAGAAACAAAAATCAAAGAAGAAAAGACGCACAGCATACCACGACTGTAGGTACTCTCGATCTATACACATGCATATGTCCATAGGTACGCTTATACATGTGTACATACAAACATACATATATGTATATACATATCATTGCAGCAGGCAAAGGCGTGAATTTTGTAATAAAAATCAAGATAAAACTGAAATCCCAATCGCCGTGCGAAGTATGCTATAAATCTCATGCGCGGAGATGGAAAATACCTGTATATACAGGTATATATACATATATATATACACAGTGTCTACACGCGATAGGTATGTAAAGTACATACGTGAGAATTCAGGTTCTCCGGATGAGCAAAGGAGGAGAAAAATTGAAAGACAAGAATTATGCCAAAATATCGCGAAGGAAAAATGAAACGCACCCGCGCAATTCTCGCAGAAAATATATATCGCTCCTCCGCAGGTACGCGTGGATGAAGAATTGCAGCGCGAATCTACGACGGAATCTCACGATCTCGCGAAATTAGGAAGAAGAAGAAAAGTGGGATATAGGAAGAACAAAAATTTGCAAAAATCTCGTACCTGTATGTATATCTATATCTGTCTCGAAACATTATTATACCTACATAGCTGACATTATTATAATTTTGGAATTTTTGAATATTTGCCTATCTGCAAATTACGATTTGAGACATCAATTTTTCGCCGTTTTTCATTTTTCTAAACAAATAACACGAATTGAAAGAGAAAAACATCGTGAAAATATCATCACAGCGGGTACATATTAGGTATATACTAAAGATTTCCAATATTTCTCATTCTATTTCGTTTGATTCTGTTCTATCAAACTCTCCTCAACTCTTCCCTCAGATATTACAACCTTTTGAAATGAAGCAGGACTCCCAAATTAGTGACTCGCGGTTAAACGCTTTGAAACATCGATATAGCATACATACATGCATTCCTCTTACATGTATCGTGAGCATTATTCAAAAGATCTCAATCAAATATACCTATCTGTCCAATTTAATGACAGGCTTTAACTTTTATACCTGCACATTGACCAAACTGTATCGTTTAAACGACTTTAGGGATTACAAGGACTTAGGTAGTACCTTGTACGGGGTCTCTATTAGGCACTATACCGCGGCTCGTTATAATCTCACTAATTCTGATTGAAGCTAGAAAAAAAGGAAAGAAATTGGAAATTAAGAAATTTGATGAAAGAATGAAAGTAAGACGTACGTCTCTCAGCTTCTGGTTCTTCGATAACATGTAGTATTCGTGTAGGATCGAGCTAATCTCTATGTTATCGAATCTATAGGAGTGCCTGAATGAGAATCTGGATTCTTGTGACTGGTATTCTCTCCTGATCTGGAAATTTCAGGGAATTCTTTTCTCTGTTAAAAAAATTTTCGGAAAATTCGAGCCTCCGCGAATCGAAATTGAGACGAGGCGGTGAAGAAAGATCCGCGCGGAAACCACCGATTAATACTCGCGCGCTTTCGAGACTCTAATTCACATACTTTCAATGAATGCTGAGCTCCAATCGAATCCAAAATGAACGGGACTTTCGGTCTTTGTCTTATCGTGTATCATACGAGGGGCTATTCACTCGGAAAGACTTTGCAATTCTCTGGAAATCTTTGGAAGTCTCGCTAGTCAGTTGGAATTCAAAGAACGCCTCACGAAAGCGTACGAAGATTATCTGGAATTGTTTGCAAGTATTTGGAATTCTTTGATATTCTTTAAAAATTCATAGAAATCTTCAGAAGTCCTCGGAAGTCTATCTGGATGTCACTTGAACGCCTCGAATCCAGGTGAATAGCCCGTCTCGAATCGCGACCATCCACGAATAAGTAATCGTAACCGCGATTCAATATTCGAAGAATCATTCTATGTATCATGTATACTCATATAATGTAGGTATGCATACGTGAACGGACAGGCAGCGGGCAACCAGGCAGCAGCCGGGCAGCTGCAGTGCGGTGAAGAATTCCAACAATTTCATACTGTGGTATAAATACGTTTGTCCGTTATCTGTGTAGTGTAGTATAGATAACGCTCTGTTAATTAACCGGTCCGCGGGTAATACCTACAGCGTATTACACAGGTATGTATGTATGTACATACGTACGTAGTGCGCCGGTGATGCAGTAGCTAATATTACATACATACATAGTATATTGTCAGAGATGTACCTACGATATACTATATGCATACATATATGTGGATCGACGCGGGAATCGGCACGGAAAGTAGATAGAAAATGACGAGAAAATTTATTCGATAATTCGATATTCGAATCACGGAGAAATGGAAGAGAGAGAAAGAATGTGAAATGATCATCGGGTAGGACGATTTGAGTGGAGCTGGCCTTTCCTTTTTCCATTTTGTTTTCAGTTTTCAGTATGTAATAGACAAAAAAAAAACAACGCTTCCGAATTTCCTTCAGAGATGTTCGTTCGGTCAGCGCGGCTCGTGGAGATCGCGGAGAAAGTAGGTATATAAAGTTACCGAAAAATTTGATATTTATTGACACTCAGGATTAGTTTGAGGAGAATCAAAGCGTGGGAGATTATGGGAGGATCCGATCTATAGACTATCCTCTATACTGATAGTATTTATTGGAGTATCGATTTCCGAGACATAAAATATCTTGGTTATGGCCATTTAACCATTTCATCGGATAATTAAATTATACTTTGAAATTCGTAATACACCCGATGATGAAAGAAATGCGGCTGAAATTTATCAACGAAGACGAATATATCTTGATTGATATTCTGTAAATGTGATGCACAAATATTACATTGGAGGAAAAAATATTTGACCCCGAATCGGGCGCCAGAAGACAGCCGAAATTTGGTTTCTTCTCTATCCTGGTTTTGTCTCGCGATTGCAGGAATATCTGGACAAGAAGAAAGTTCAGAAAACTGTATAGAATTAGGAAGAAGACAGATTTGCCAGAAATTATTGTTCTCCTCTTCTTCTGCGGCGCCCAACTTACGGTCATACATTTTTTTCTTCTAATCTTGTGGCTTACAGTTTCTTCGATTCGAGAATCCCCGAAATCGCGGAGAAAATTCAGATCTTTCGTGGTCGAAAAATTTCAGACGATGTTATTATTCCTGATTTAGCTGCGTTAACGTTACAAACTGTCAGCCTCATTAATATTTACATCCATACATACGTCTGTTCTATCAACAGTTGTAATTATGCCTGTGGGCAACGCACATTCCTTATATCAAAGGACAAATCAAAGGTTTTCTCTTTTCAATACCTATATATATTAGAGTGTACTGTAGCATCTACTATATCTAGTATTATACTATGTAGATACTTTTAGCTCCTGGCATCCAATAACCTCGCCTCGCGTTAGACATAGGTATAGACACACTGATACAGGTAGGTAGAATGATATATTATCGCGAAGAAATAAACTGCACATGATAAACTGCAGACCCGACGATCATTGATCGAATGAAGTGAAATGACGCGACGTGACGCGACGCGATGTGTTCGAAGAAAAATTAAAACCGTTTTCAGCTTCGGGGCAAAATGTTCGTCTATACCTGCAGCTTGGATGAAAAAAACAAAAGACGAGGTACGTAGGTAGTGAATACATACGTGTATAGGTATGTAGGTACGTACTATATACTTTATACCGTGGAGGTGAAGCTTGCCTCCGCTGTGAAGTCTTACGAAACTTGTTTACGTAAACGTTACGTAGTATTGAGTATTAAGTATTGAGTATTGAGTATTGAGTCTCGATTCTGAAGTCGATGCAGCGAATCGATGCGTTCAATTGTGCGTATGTATGCTGCAGCCTGTGCAAAAGGGAAATGTTTCTTTCTAGCTTATTTTCTATTGTTTTCTTTTTTCAAAAAGTTGAGGAAACTTGGACAACTTCCGAGCTACTATATAAAACAGCTGGAAACATGCTAGAAAACTTTCAATCAAGTTACTCATGGAAAACTGTGAGAAAAGGTTAATGAAGTTTCACGTTACTATCGAGAGGACAAAGAGAATCCACGAGAATTTTCAGGCCCTATATCGAGAATAAAACTAAAAAACTAAAACTGAATGGGGAACAACAAGTTAGAAAACTGGTATATAAGTTATTGTCGAAAAAATGGGTAAAACCGGACAAACTATCAGGTTACTATTATGTCGGAAGGTAAGAAATAGTCGAGAATCTTCCAAGTAACTATGAGAAAATGAAAATAAAACCCGAGGAAACTTCCAAGCTACTTTCTAAAATATCATTGAAAAATCAGGAAAACTGGGAGGTGTCATTGAAAAATTGAGAAAATTTTTAAGCTACTATTGGAAAGATGAAGAAAAAGCGAATGAAGACTTTCAAATTGGTGTTGAAGAATCGTGGGGTACTCCGGGGAACTTCGAGTGTCTATTAAAAAGTCGCATGGGAAAAGTTGAGAGACTTTCAAGTCACTATTCAAGGATATTAAAACTCTGGGTAAAGTTGGGAGCTACTATTCGAAAGCCAGAATAAATCAAGTTACGAAGCCTCCAAGGTGCAATTGGAAAAAGGGAGAAAATTGTTGAAGAATTTTCAAGCTACTAATCTAGACTCATAAAAGAATCTGAAAAACCAATGAAGGTGGCTATTGACCAAGAACGAATGTAAAGTCAGGAAAACTGTTCGAGCCGCTCAATTGACATTGAGTAACTACCAACGTCCCTATCCATAGAAATTGAATGTATTTCTCTTCTCATTGAAAAACTGTTGAGCATGTCGCTGCAGATGTCGAGGATATCCTGGATCAAGAAAATAAACGACCTTTTTTTGGTTTTGGTATGGAACCGCTAAAGATACAGGAAGCTATATTATCGAGGGAGAGGGGATGGGGATGGAAATCCCGTAAAGAAAAGGGATGGGAAAAAGAAACACAGAGGGCGTGTGTGTGAAAAAATCCTGGAACTAGACATGCCGCAGGTTTTAACTATAACCTAACGTATCTTTCACGAGCATACGTTTTTTCTACTGTTTATTCGTTGTGTACGTCTATTAATCTATGTAGTAGGTATATGTAGGTACGTATGTACTTCACTATAACGTAGTACGTTTATTTATCTTCCTATCTACTGCACATTAAAGCAATATACCTATGTAGAAGGAATTTCTTGGTACCAAGTTTCAAGCTAGTTCTCAAGTAGTACATACACATCTCGTACTTCATGTACGTAGAATCTAGATTCTAGATTCTATAAGGTACATGAATATAGGTTTATGGTTGACGTAAGGGATTAAATAAAAAATCTTGAGCCTCAGAGAAAGAGTCGAGAGAGAGAGAGAGAGACGGAGAGACAGACTTGCGAGTTTCAATTACGAAAGAAAATATTAGTATTAATAGTATCAAAGGGCAAAGGGTTTCTTTCTCTGTATATTATCACTTGTCACTTGTCAGTACTAACTATAATACTCGAACGTAGGTTCGTTGGTTACCACGACGAGTCTGAAAGCTTGGATTAATAGACACTGCGCTGAAGCAACTCTCTCGTACTCATGTGCATACCGATATAGCACTCTGAGAATTATTTGAAACTGAAGCTAGAACTGACTCCAGTGTGACTATACGATTGTAAAACTGATATTCCATTCCATTACATTTCATGGGATTCTTGAATTCCATAGATTACATCACCAATAGACTTGAACGATAAGAGTTTATCCGAATTCACAATATTCATTCGAAGGTGAGAATAAAGTCACGAAAAATCGGTAGCCTGACTATTAAATATACCATATATCTTCTACGTGCTGCAATTACAGTTACAAAACCGATTTTTCTCCGCCCCACAGCAAAAACTGGTGAAGCGTTACCAAAAAATACATCTCTCACTGGTAGAACGATATTGTCCAATATTTAGAGGTAGCTCATCGACTTTTGAGATTTTTTTGACATTGTCCCACTAGATCGACAGCTATATAGTACAGACAGGGCGGGAATTCGATTTACAAATTGTAGTTTTCAGGCGATCTATTCATCGATTCGTAGTTTGTTATCATTATATTCCGTAGCTTTTTCCCTCTCCTATTTCCATTCGATTTGACGAAGCTGAAGTACAGTACATTCTAACAGCATACATGCGGTACACGTAACGTCGACGCAACAAGACTACCCGATAGTATTTTTCGTTCCGATCATCGTTGAACTGATTTCCTTCTCGAAGAGTGCGTCAATAGACAGAGGTGTATAGCTGTACCGAAGTTTGCGAAATAATAAAGAAAAGAAAGAGGCAAATGAAAATCAAAAAAGTAGAACAAAAAACCGTAAAGTATGAAAAACATATTATATACCTTCGTACTATAGAAGCACACGCTATATAATACTATATACGCTATAACGTATTGAAAAATATGAAAATTCCTGAGTCGCTGTGGCCTGTATGGTGTCACGCAATCTTGATACTGAATCCTAACAATTACCTATGCGCAGGTTGTGCACGTTGTGCAAGCAACGTATACACGTATCATACAAGTAGTAGTAGTATATGTAGGTATATATATATACGGTACAAAAATTTGTGTAACCCTATAGCCGACTTTCTCAAAGGCGAAGGAATTTGCCGTGAAGTAGGGAACAAAAGAAGAAGAGAAAACGAGGACAAAAATCTGGATTACAAACAAGTAGAAGAAAATGAAAGAGACGAAAAAATGAGGGAGCAGAACGGGGGGAAGAAAAATAAAAATTGTTGAAACCGCGTCGTGTTGGCGAAGGCGAACAGAAGCCACTGAACGCTCTTCCAGCTCGCTGCAATGCACGCGATAGATATGAAGAGGGTTGAAATAAAAGGTAAAAAGAGAAGAGAAAAAAAAATGCTGAATAGAGTATTAGAGGTATGAAATATGAAAAAATTTGGAAAACGCCAAAATCGTGAATTTTTTCCTTATGGTATTTCCTTCGTTTTTCGATTTCCTTCTTCAAATTCTCCATTGGGAATGTGTGAATTGTATATATACGAGTCGTTTCTCCCCGTGAATCTTTGTTCACCGTTCTCACATGTTTTTTCGTTCTATTTTCTTAGTTTTCATTATAAATATGAAATTTTGTTGTTTCCTAAAAATTTCAAGATTTCCTGCAAGTTTTCGAAGTGTTCGGCCTATTCATTTCTCCTCCCATATGACTTTATTTCACGAAAACTTGTACAACTTGTAAAACATAGAAAATGAAAAAAATGAGCTAAATTAACGAAAACTACCCATGTAGTATAGTAATATAGTATAGTATAGTAGTATAATGGCCGATGATAACCCCGGCCGCGAGTTTGACGTCTTTGACGATAAAAAATTGAGTGAAGAATATCATCGCGCGCGCGCGCAATTTACGAAAATCGGTACTGCTACAAACGCCGTAATGATTGAATGATTTGCGATTATCTCGTATTCAATATATGCACCCATGCGTCTTCGCCCTCGTCTCCGTCGTTGACGTAGATCTTCTCGCACACGGAACAATAAATAAAAAAATCATAAAAGTAGATATCAATTTCTCTCATCTCTCTTTTTCACTTGGGAAACATATCGAAACAAAAAATCACGACAATTATCACAAGTATCGATGATTGTTTGTACATACGTATTGCTGTACTCTGCGCATCACCTGAGATTCTGACGATCATATATAGTAATTGAAAATATATACGTACGCGCGCGAATAATATGTTGTATCGTATACGCGCTATAGTGAAATACCACTTTACATACCTGCAGGATAAAATACGTGCAATTTTCTTCTCGTTCTCTGATCCCTCCCTTTCGACAATTCCACTATTTTCAGGTACTCTCTGTGCGCTTTTTCATATTCCGTTTGGCTCACGTTCGCCTGTATTAACAAAGAAACAGAAAATAAATTAGATGAACGTGTTACGTTCACATATACGCACATTTGCTTTTTTCGAATCGACGTTATTGTTACTCATAATCTTATTACATTATATCGCTGGGAGAATTTCGATACATATAGGTATACATATGCGTACTGATTGGTAACTGAAAGAAAAAATGACGAAAAATCGCTAGGTATTGAAAATGAAGTAATAGGTCAGTATAGTTTAGTACATATTTATAAAGTATGTGTATAGTAATGAGTTGTTGATTTATTAATGTATAATGAGACCGTTTGGCGTACGCAATGTTTGAGCAGAGAAGGCGAAGATGAAGAAGAAAAAGAAGAGGGAAAAAAAGAGAAAGAGAGAGAGAGTGCGAGTGGGAGGCAGAGGGGGGAGGGGGTGGAAGATCATGGTACAATTTATGAAACTGTGATTAAACTTTTGCTCTGAGCTTTGCCCTTTTAATTGATTATTCTTGGAATAAGTCAAAGCGTCAAAGCGTTAAAGCGTTAAAGCGTTAAAGCGTCAAAACTCAACTCGGGGAGATACTACTATAATTACTCGCCCCGGCAGCGATATATTTATTATAATTGTAAAATATTTACACACATGTACACGCGTTTACACGTATGTGCGTGTGTATACGTATACACATGTCTTCGTAAAAGAATTTATTTATTATTATCTATAATTGACTCCCCACCCCGGCCTCTCTTTCCCTCATTATGATATTGTCTCTATACGTTACCCGGTTACGATTTGGTAGAAGAAAACAGGAAGAAAACAAAATTATTATCCCAAAAAAACTTTCGATTTTGTCCCATAAGTATAATTTCGATGTGTAGGTATAATAAAAATTCGCCGATCTTGGCATTCGGTGAGACAGGAAAATTTTTTCGGTCAAAAATTTACTTCCATATTATCTAGTGAGAACGGATTCGGCGGTACGCATTATCTCATTCCGATTGCAGATTTAAAATTATTATATATATATGAGGAAAAGAAAAACGATGACGTACAAAGAAATGACGCAACGAAGATCTGCAGCGTACGCGATAAGTTTGAAAATTCTGGCATACTGATACACAAATTTTCCCAGACTGCGTATGTACCGCTATACCTGATCGTGAATTGAAAATTAGTTTTTTCTTTATCACATAATTTTTCCTAAATCCGCGTAGGAATTTTCTATCTTCCGACGATGATAATAATAATAATAATAATAATAGATTCCTTAGGTACGTTTTTCGGTGTATAATTAGATAGATAAAAATTTATCCGTAACCTCCTAATTTAGTTGAAAAGAGACGAAAATATATTAGTGATGAGATATAACATTCAATTTTTCTTTTCTTTTCTTTTCTTTTTTTTTTTTTTGTTTTTTTCTTATGCTCAGGAATACGTTTTTTCGAACTTGACTTCCATCATCCCTCCCCCCCGTCCCTTCCCCTCGACGCCGTCCACTTTTCTTTTTCCTATATCGTTTTGCTCGCTTATCGCGTTACAGTATAGCTGCTTATAGTAGATCATAGATGTACTGAGAAAAAAAAGGTGTCATATAGAAAAAAGAGGAGAGGAAAAATAAAAAAAAAAAGAGGAAACAAAAAAAACTATAGGTATAACATATTAACATATATTAGAGTATATATATAGGTATATATATGGTGTAGGTATATAACGTGAGCGAGTATGTGTATACCTCTATACCAGAGACCGCCGCATTCTAATCTCGCGTGAAAACTTATGTCTTCACACTTTTTTCTTCTAATTAACTACATCATATCCATAGCGAAGCATATTCTTTACGATCATAAAACAAGGAATATGAGGAGAACAGAAGAACGAAAAGAAGAGGAAACAAAAACCCCCAAAAAAAAAAAAAAAAAAAAAAAAAACAGAACGAAAAAAACCAAACAAAAAAACTGAAAGCAGGAGGCGAAAAAAAATGTTGGGAGATGAAAAAAGAGAAAAAGTGAAAGAAAAGAGTTGGGAGATAGACAGAGAGAAAGAGAGAAAGAGCAGCTAGCCGGAGAAAGAAAAACTTTCTTCGCGTCCCAAGATAACCGCTAGCGCATATACATTATACATAGTAGACATTATTACGTATATAACCTAACAAGTAACGCGCATTCCTATTTCCGATATATATATGTATGTACGTATATATATATATATATATATATATAGTATACTAAAATGGGCGGGGGGAAAGGCCATCAGCATATAATAATTTACGTCATTATAGAAAATTACCGAAAAGAATTATTGGCATTCTTGAAGTTGATCGTCGTCGTCGTCGACGTCGAAGGCGTCGTAGTTCTATCTCCTCGAATAACGAAGAATAATGAATCACTTTCGGTACTGCGATAACAATAACATTGGGACGTAAATTATTGATCGTGCGTGCAGGTTGAATATTTTCACGTGTTTTTTCGTTCTTTCGTCCATCTCCCGATGTTTTCCCTTTTTCGTTTTTCCTTTTTTCTTTCTCCCATATCTTTGACTTACGAAAAGTATTTTAAAGAATGGATGTCGGTACGTGACTGCGGTAGATTTTTAATTTTAGACTTATATTTGAGTGTATATATATCAAGTACGAGCATACACATAGGTACACGTAGGTAGGTACTATATGTACCTATAATTAGTATATTATATATACTATTTAAGTGCAATTTAGTGATCGTGAGTCAACAACAACTGCTGCTGCTGCTGCTGCTGCTGCTGCTGCTGATGCCGCTGTCGCTGCAGCAACAGCAGTTTTACTCACGTATTTAGGAGGTATACGTCGCGGATCCGCTCTTTAAACAGCGGAGAAGTTTAATTTGGCCAATTTCGCGAGTTCCATATCCGTTACGTTTATGCCACACAGTCTGTATAAATGATGCAGTGCATTATGTTCGAGTAGGTACCTCATAGCATGGCGAAAAGCGGCTGCGATCGAGAGAAGAACTTTCTTTCACGCTGTGACGAAGTAAGACAAAAAGAGAGAAGAAAAAAAGAAAAATCACAACCATGATCCCCACGCCGCTACCTACAATTAGTTAGATAATATTTACAGCAACGATCATGCGATGAGAAATTATTGTGCTAAAAGTTACTAAAGTTATCGTTCGAAGGTTGAGATAAGACAGAAAACAAAATTGACGAAACGCTTTGTCGTGTAGATATATACGAGCCTAGGAATTAGATTGAACTCGTTTTCATTTTCAACTGGGAAATAGATGTGGAGAAATGATTATGAATAGGTATAGTGAATAATGAATATAGTATTCGTACTATTAGCACTTGGTTGTGTTCTCTTCCGTGACCGCAATATTCATTGGGCCACTCATCACTCGATTTTGGAGTTAGGGCGCAGCACTTTTGTCAACGTTCCAGAAATAAAAAACCGAAGGGAACAGAATTCGTTTCTTGTCACGTCACGGAATTCTCGTGGCTCGATTGTCCAGAGTCATGCACGTGCGAGCGCATGTTCGTTCACAGGTATTACCAAATTAGTAACTTCTTCAAGAGTATAGATAACATTTCTTTGTTCACGGAATTCAATTTATTCCGTAATTTGTGCAATTCGCAAATAATGGAACAAACTTTGCCAGCTAACTCCGGATTCTCACCGAAAATACGTACCTACTATCAATCAATCCACAGTTCGAAATCATCGACACTCCCATTCAGAATTTTAGTAACTTAATTTCGATCAACAATTATTCAAGCTACGTGAGGCTGAATGAACATGTTCAAGTGATTTTTAAACACATTCCTAACACCAGAAGATGGGTTGGAAAACAGATTCTAGTTCACGTATTCTCCGAAGAAGATTCGTACCATTCTACTATTAACGATCGGAATTAGCGACTTTTTCAACAGTTCCAAACGGGATCAGAGGTACAGGAATAGTTCTGTGGCTTCCGCACGCATTGTGAAATTTTTCAAGCTTACTACAAACGTATATCTGCAGCACCGAAAGAAAAGAGCGTTTCATATATCACGTATAGCTCTGCAAAATTCGTACCATTCTGCCGTGGTTGTTGATTTAGTAATTTTTTGTCATCAACATCTCGGACTCCCTATTTTTAGTCATGAATGAATAAGCTTGGCGTAGCTCTTTTCCGGCACACCGCTGAAAAGGATGTGACTTTCTTTCTGTTTATCGTTTGTTAGAGATATTTTTGGGAACAATTCGCACCGCACACAACTGATGTCCGCGTTTCGGTGTGACCGCAAGAACGTGTTCAATTCATAGTTGCGGAGTCTCAAACACTCGGCCCACTACTCATAGAATTGCAGTTTGTGCCTGATCATTAATTCTGCCTGGTCGTATTCCGACTTGACAACTCAACACGTATGTATGTACGTACCTATAGGTAGCTGTAGGTGTAGGACATTCATGTCGCGTTCACGCATTCATGCATTCGTGCATTTTATACCTACACCCATACGCGTAGGTACACAGTACGAGTAGGTATAGTCTGGTTGCAGACTCTGCAAAGCACCGAGCCGAGCCAAGCGAACTCAATTCAACTCAACTCAACTCAACTCAACTCAAGCCAAGCCAAGCCAAGCCAAGTCAAGCCAAGCCAAGCCAAGCCAAGCCAAGCCGCTCGATACAAATACAATGCCGCTTACGGTCGACTAAGATAAGCTAAACACTGGGACCTATAAATAGCAGATACATACACAGAGAGAATCTAGGTGTAGCCATACAAATTCATGTATCGATGCATCTCGGATGCGTTCGTGTGAAGGTGTGACATGCCGCGAGTGGAAACCGCTCCGTTCCTCTTCTTCGCGTGGGTGTAATTTTGTATTTCTGATCTTTTCTGTTTCCCGTCTTTTTTTCTTCATTCTGCTTTAGGATTGGAATACTATACCTATGTATCTGCCTGCACACGATCGTAGATCGTCTAAGATAGCGTAAATCAACGACGATCAGCGATCAACCGGAATTTGGGGGCGGGGCAAATCGAAGAAGAATATTTTTGGTGAAAATGACAAAAATACGGTTTACCTGTTATACGTGGTTATACGAGTTTCTGAAACTTCATGGAAAAGAAGTGGTGAAGGAAAAGGAAAAAGAAACCCCGTAATCAGTTTAAGCCGTAATAAACTAATTGTATGAATAATAAATTAATAAAGTTGAGAAACTCGAGCCTTGAGATCAAGATGAGGAAGGTTAAAAAGTAAGAGATTATATAAACAGGTCGCCTTGTTCGATCATAGCGAGAAAGACGGATCTTGTAACATGTTATATACGTGGTATACGTAGTACCTACATCTAGTACCTTAGCGTGTAGTGTGGAGACAGTAAAATTTTGTATAGATATTGCGCGTGCTCCCAGTTTCCTAAATTATGTGTCTGCTACTTGTAATGTATGTCACGTATAATCTGTTGCGATGATGATCATCCTACAGATGTAATTATACGTTTGGAAAATTCTCCCATTAAAGAGAATGTCGCTGCGACTGAAGCTCATAACTTGAACTTCGCTTTTCCATTCTGGCGCCCAACTCGGCATCGCATATTTTTTTCCGGAGAGAAAACAAAAATGTCAAGAAAAATGTAAGACACAAAATTAGAAAGAAGAAAATGTATCTACAATCCCGTGCTGGGCGCCAGAACAAAGAGTCAATTTATTTTCGAGCGGTTGGGCGCTCAACTCACTGTCGTACATTTCTTCTTTCTAATTTCGTGTCGTACATTCGTCTGCACTTTCTTTTCCTGTCCAGATGTTTGCGAAATCGATAGAGAAAATGAAGATTCGTCTTCATCGAAGAACTTCTGTAGAATTTGAACCTCACTAACTGCATCCGGAATATGACATCATCGTCGTAAAATCAAATGGCTCTCCGCATGAAATTGAACGGAAAATTATGCAGAATCTCAAAATTTTTCAAGACAAGCGGTACTAAAAACAAATCTCGCATGTTTTTGTCACGCGGAGAGTCGCCGATGGATTTGATCTTTCGACAAATTTGATGATCAAAGTCGTAAGAGCGGACTCGTGGGCGCTGGTATGGTTTATTTATATAAATGAAATAATGCAATGATTACGAATCCCGGATGGCGAATTTAATAACAATCTAATTATCGTTACTATACTACATATAGTTAATTACATTCCATATCTACGTCAAACGTACCTGGACCGTTCACCAACACGATCGAGTAGTCGCATGTGTACTCGTATTATTATAGTACCTATATAGAGAATTCTATGTTACGAATGCGCGCGGGGAACATCGGACGCATACGGAAGATTATTACACCGATCACTCATCTTGATGATCATGATGAGAAACTTAAATGTGAGATATGATTTGAATTGACTTGGGAAATCCCACCACCTCCGCGTAGTGCTCCGGCTTCGTTCGTGTCTGCAATGCCTCGGTACTGCCTCCTGTAATATTTCATTCTCTAGTAATAAAAAAAATGTGAGAAAAAAAAAACAAACAAAAAAATTGGCAAAAGTACGCGGCAACGAGGTGTGTCCCGGTATATATTGGACTCGATGTGATGCGATTAGAGAATGATCATCAACCACATACTTTTCTCTTCGTTCAATTTCTGCTGGTTTTTTTTTTTTTTTTCAATTCCGCACTGTGAACGCGATTCCAGTTAATCCTGGTTGCGTTCTCAAATAATTAGAAAGATCGTAAACTCGATACAGCTGATCGTATTGTGTGCGGCAAATTATTTTATACGCATATGTATGTATATCGAAACTTGAATGAATGTGACAGGTTTGATTCGATGAAGGAAATCCTGGAAGTAAGTATAACAGGTATAGATAGATAGGTAGACAAGGCAGGTTAGGTTGGTGTGTATTATTATTTGAAGGCAACACAGGTGGATGGTGGATGTAAGCCGGGTATGCTGTGTAGGTTGGTTTAAGCGTACCTGCCTCGGCTTCGGGCAACCTTAAGCTATAGACTATAAAACAGTTCCAGGAAAAAGTCAGAGAGATAAAATGAGAAGGAGGAAAAGAGAAAGAGAGAGAGAAATAAAAAAGAGAAAAGACAATCGCCATCGGCAATGAGACCGAGAGATGCGATCAAATCGCAAAATCTTGTGTTCTCATCTGCTGCAGATGCGTGTAATTGATAATCGCGAGAAAATGAACGGGCGAAAAAAAACCAAGAACATAAAAAAAGAAAAAAACCAAAAAAAAAAAAGGAAATAAGAAAGAAAAATTTCAAATCGGTTTACCGTCGTTCGTCTTTTTTCATGAATTAAATTATTCAATTCTCAAAGAAAAAGCAGAAGAAAAAGAAGAAGAAGTAGAAAAGAGTAAGAGGAAAGAACGATCATGCCTTCCATAATTTTCTCTCACATTTTTTATCTTTCTACTTCTTCTGTCTCTTCATGTTGCTTTTCATCAATTCCTTATAGTTCATTTTTCCATTTTATTTAGGAGAAAAAGGTAACAAAAAAAAAAAAAGAAAAGGAAAAATCGATAAATCGGAAACACGAAATCCTCGTGTCTCAATCCATTGTCCGGAGCGTTGGAAAGAGAATGATGATGAAGAGTGTCAAAAAAGGGAACGAAAGGTGAAAGAGAAGAAAAAAAAATCGTAAAAAATCGAGAGAAAGTATGACGAAAGAATAAGCACCGATACGTCATCCGTCTCCTCATCATCATTATCGTCACGATCACGACTAATTTGGTACCAACATTACTGTATAGCATACTGCAGGCAATGTATAGTTGAAAAATATTCCAACACGTATGTACATACATACATGCATAGCTGTATGCCAAGTGTGAGGATAAGAATAAGAATGAAAATTGCCTTCAGGATATGACAATAAATTCCTAATCGATATTTCGAATATATATACAGTGGAATTTATGTGAAAATCTTCCGAAACTTTGAAACCCCGTGATTACTGCTGTCGATCGATATTTTTGGGTTTCTCAACTGCAACTCCGAGACTACTCGTACTTGCAACAAAAGAAGAAGAAAAAAAACCAACAACGGTAGTGTAAGTCAAATTCGTTTAATTTTTGGTGTCGATTTTTTGTTCACGCTTCCAAAGTACGAAAGATCGTGATTCTTTTCCTACTCCAGATTGACGGCAGGTAGATAATTTGAAATTTGAAAATTTGAATCCGCCGCTGCAGTGAAATAGAAATAAATGAAAAAACACGAAAAAATATCAAAGGGTTTGCTCTAATTTTCAAAATTCCGAACTGTGAGTGATAGACAATTGTGAGGATTTGTGGATTGAGATCTCACACCGAATCCCGCACATGTCTTATACCTAGTGCGTATGTACCTAATATCGATGTGGGGAAATTTTCGCCAACTATGAATGTCACGAGTTTATTTATGATCGTCGATGCTCTCGCATTCCACCAGCTCGCGAGGAAGATTGCCGAGTAGGTATATGTATAAGATCTGGTAAGCTGTCAAGGCCAATACGGCGCAACGGATTAGGATCAATCTTTGAATTTGTCGCTAATTAGTTGCTATATAATTGAAAAATAATAATAACAATTCCGCTAATGCCGTTTTCGATAAAATACGTCAGACCCAGCTTAATATCAGGCTAGCGCGGAATTTTTTTTCGGGTGAAAAACGGAGCAACAAATTCGCGGAGGGGTTTGTAAATTTGAAAGCGGGAGCAACAAATTCGCGGAGGGGCTTGTTAACTCATAAACGGAAGCAACAAATTTGGGGAGGAGTTTGGTGGCCGAAAATCGGACAGTATAGTTTGTTGAAACTAGAGTTCACCAGTCTGTCCGTTCTTCACAGTGTCGGGGGGCTCAGGGATGGAGTTGAAAGAGTGGTGGGGGTGCAGCAACAAAATCACGCGTCACGTATCTTCCGAGCGACTCAATGGGAGAACAGGAGTCGAGCGCGACAAGTTGGAACAGCTTTCACAGTCTGCCAGTTCTTTCTCGTGCTCCTAGGGTGGCAGGGGTGGGATTTCTGAGTAAGGGGTTGTCATTCAAGACTAGAAATTATTACGACTGTACAGCAACGAAAGAGCGCTGAATCCCCGTTGCATTTGAGACAGATTTTCTTAATTTTGTTATTCCAACTTTCGAGACGTCACGGACGTGTCGAGATCGTGTAATTTTGATTATTCCCGCGTTGTGCTTCGTCTGGGCTTCGGAGGTGGAATATCCGGGTAAGGGGTGGGTTCAAAAACTCTCAAGTCGATTCAAGCGACAGCCATTGATTGACGAATGATTCCTCAATCCATTTGATCCCAACTTAATTTGTGAATTTCGAAGACCTGCAGCATTTTGATCCGGGAGGGGGGTGAGATATCTAACTAGGGGCTGGTTTCGGAAAATCGTCGTAGGTACTATGGGGCGGCGGTTAATTAGCGGATGAATGCATTGTATTCCATCTTTTCTCTCGTCGTATTGAAACAGTTTTTGTTCGGTGTGGCCGTGCTAGCTTAAAGTTGGGCTAGATATGATGCATTTTTTCGAGTATAGCATTAGTGAAAAAATGTCTTTTGCCATTTAATTAGCAATCGATGAGCGACAAATTAAAAAATTGGTCCAAATCCGTTGTGCCGTATTGGCTATGCCGGCTCGACAGATCTATATGTGTACTAGGTATATGTAGGTATAGCAGAGAATACATACACATGCATATGTAGGTACGATAACTTGTCTGTAGCGGTATTATCACGATCCACAATCCGTGAGAATGCGATATTGTGATTCATGATGAGGCTGCATTTAATTATAGGTATACATACCGTTAACGCAGCAAAATCACGAAAAATGTGATAATATCGGCTGACAACGAAATTTGTCGATGAATCGAGAATCTTCATTTTCTCTGCCATTTTTTTGGGAATCCCCAGGCAAGAGAAGAAGGTTCGGAAAAATGTACGACTCCGAGTCAATGGGCGCCGGGGGAAGAAAAATAGTTTTTTTGTTCCCGGCGCCCAACTTAGGGCCGCAAATTTTGTTCTCTCCGATTTTGTATCGGTTCAGAAATTTTTTTGAACATTCTACCTTCGTCGGGGATCCCCGGCAGTTGATAAAAAAGATCAGGATTCTTCGTCATCGATCAATTTCAGCCGATATTATTTTTCGCGATTTTGTTTCGATAACGTTATAAATTCCAGCCTCGCGATACTCGCAGTACAGAATACTGCCTACAATATATGTAGAGATAATAATATGTGCGGTGTGACATAATTCGTCATATCTCGGACACAGGTAGTAGGTACATACGTGGACAGGTTAGCGTGCGTCTGCACATTCGTTTTGGATAACAAAAACATTTTATCGTCATCGCGTTCGAGGAGAATGATCGCGAACATGAAATCAAATGAAATCAATCAAATTGAATTCCATCGACGCATCAAACACGATGTGTATAAATAGGTGAATGAAATTCCATTTACCTTCGAAGGATCGGGGATTTTCGTCAGACCAAGATCCAGCATGATGGTTTCTCTAATTTTATCCAATTCCATAGAATCGAGATCACTATCATCGCTATTTGACGAATGACGAAGATCCGGATGAATTGGATCATCTTTGTTTGAAAAATCGTCGTAATTATTGTTATAATAATATTCTTGAAATTCATCGTCATCTTGATGATTATAATAGTCCGCCGTGGATTCACGGTTTTCTTGATTACTGTCATTCACATCATTATTAATATTATTAAGAAGATATTTGTTTCCCACACTAGCACTCAGAGCATCTTCTTCTTCTTCTTGATTATAGTTATCGAGGGAGGGAGTTGGGGAGGCGTAACTTATGCCGCAAAATGTCATGGCTATTAAAATGAGGATTAAAAAATTTTGCAGATATTGAAAATTTCTCAAATACGACGTCGATTCTGTTATCTTTCTCCTTCTTCCTGCACCAGCACAAGAATTCCCGAATTTCTTCGCTCTTTCAGTAGTGCAGTGCCATCTCCCTCCCTCGCTGCTGGTGTTGCCGGTTCTGCTGTTGCAGGTCCTCAAATGATCTTTGCTAACCGATTTATCATCAATCTCTGCTCTTTTTTCTTCTTCTTCTTCTTCTTCTTCTTCTGTCTCTTCTTCTTCTTCTTCGTCTTCTTTCTTACCGAATAAAATCTTCGATAATGAAAATAATTGGCTGGGAATTTTTTGATATTTTGACTCCGGAGATCTTATTGAATACTTGCCCATAGCCCCAGGTGCATCAAATTGTGGCCTTAATTTAACGGCCAGTTTAAAAACTAATTTATAATTATTATGTCCAGTAATTGAGTGAGAAATTTTGAAGTTCTATCTGTTACAATTTTTCTCTTCTTCCAATCACTGTGTACGTTTCACTATCATAATATTTCACTGCATTACATATGTGTACCTAATCATCACTTGAAAACCGAAAACTCACTCATCTTTGCGTACAATAATTGCGCTAGTCTAATCAATCATACCGTTTTTACGTTTCAATTAATTCCATATAGCTTTCACCTCGTTGCTTCGTCCTTCTTCCTCTTTTAAAAAGAAGAACAACTTTTACACAAAGTACGAACTGCAGGACTAAATTTCGCCAGGTGGTTCCGTGCAGCAACTAAATTCTACAATTTCGTTCATCATAATTCCTTGATTCATGGTTTTTCCTTTGGTTTAAAAAGTACCTGATATTATCAACATATATATACATGTATGATTATGTATGTATCTTACACCGCACGATCCGATCAATCGATTTTTGAAAGGAAACCAAAAAGCAGAACTGCGGACGCGGGGTCCCTGGCTCTTTTCAAATCTATTATCAAACCCGGCAGAGCGTCTTCCTTCTCTGGTTTTCGTTTAAACACCGAGAAACGAAAATAGGGGATCCTGAGAACACTTCCACTTCACGATGATGATGATGATGATGATGATGATAATGATGATGACGGTTTTGAGGCAAGGAATGTAGTCGGGTGTTCAACGTGTACCGTACGACGACGACGGAGACGATCACGACAGCGGAATCTGAGGTAAGGTGAAGTAAGGTAAGGTGATGTGAGACACAATAAGGTCCGCAAGGTATAAGGTACAAGAGGTACGTTACATACGTCGACAGAACGGCCGCTTGCGACTGACTGCTCGGCGCGTGTTTAAGCTCGCATGTATATATTCCCGGTTTCTCTCTCCTCTCTCACTCGCTCGCACTCAATCTATCTCCGTCTATCTTTCTGTCGATTTGTTTTCTCACTCTTGCTTGCTGGAGACCCACCTACTACCACTACAGTGAGTACTATAGCTACTACCCGCCCGCCGTTGGTCATGCCTCCGGGGACCCTGACCGAACGATCATCGTCTCTTTGCTGCACCGTCACCGCCTCGCGTTTCAAATTTTCACTCCACTTTTTTCCGTCATTTGTTTTATCGGTTTTCTTTCTGTTTCTGTTTTTCTATTCTCTCACACTATTCGGTCCGCTCAACGAGTTCTCGTCAGATTCTTGATCGTTATAGCTAGATACAACTGCGGTGGAATGCAATTTGCGCAGTGATGAATGAGAAGTGAAAAAAAAAAGGAAGATATGAGATAGAATGAGTCATATAATTGCAGAAATTTTGGAGAAAGAAGAACGTCGAGCATGTGTGCACCAATTGTATAACAAGAAAAGTCGCGGATGTGTGCACCGGATAGCAAAAGGCATGCGATGGCGCACAATTCAAAAAACTGTTATGCATCCGTAGCAAAAAGGAAAATAAACCGTTTCGACAATATGAGATTTGACAGATGGAAAGATTTGTTCGTCCACCGTAATATTGGACAAAGAAAAGAGAGTACAATATGACAAACGAAAGAAAATACAGACAGACAGACGAGGCAAGAAAGAACCAATACAATATCAATGTAACTAAAACAGAGTCGGATACTGCAGTGACAGAATGGGACAAAGGTGAAATAGAAAAGTAAAATAAGATGACGGGATTTAAAATAAAATAACCAAGGCTCAAAAGGAAACAATGCGAGATTATGGATATAGATTGACGGTAATTGAATATTACAACGGACAGCAGCCGAGTTACGTAAATGATCGTTCATCGCATGTATTAAAATTATAAGCCGGGTTTGTCGAACGTGAAATAGATGTCATTCACAATGGTTATGATGGTGTCATTTGCAGAATTGTCATTCGAACAATAAGAAGCACAATCATACCTATACTGCGTTAATATTTCAGAATGGTTGAATTGGAAGAAAGGGATTCGAGATTTCCATGGCCCAAGAATTGCGATCGCTTCATAAAATCATTGTCAAATAATATGATCACGAAACAATAGATGTATCTAAGGTAGAACCTTGCCCAATTGTACCGACGTCCGACCATGACGCAGGTTGTAATTCGATCGAGTAGTAACAAATCGCTACAGTTGAATTGTTTTACTACTCAGACATTGCCAGAAACGTTTATTATAACTTTTATCGTTATTTTCATTGTCATTATAACTATTGCTATTGTTTTTAATCTACCGTTGATCATAATGATTATGAAGAATTGCACCGCCATTCCGTGACCGTCCATGCCGATCGAGAATTACGTCCAATACAATTGGTACAATGCGCCAATCGAGGATTACGTCCCACTACAGTACAACGATTAGGGCAATACGTTTATGCTTGTGGTGTAAGAAGTGCAATCATTCAATGCACTTTGTTATTTCGAGTAGAGGTAGGTAAGTACATGAAGTGATATGCTTCTACGAAGAAGACGAGGAAGAAGGAGAAGAAGAAAAAGAAGAAGAAGAAGCCGAAGAGAATTACATATATAGTCCAAACCGCTTTCGCATGTATCATGTACGTGAATCCGGTTTTGTTATTGGAACGTGGAATGAAAAAAAGAAGACGGTAAAAAATTGGCGTGACCACCCACGTGTTATTTTGCACGACAGGTGTGTAAGGGAAGTTAACGTTAAGTGTAGTGGCTGGGAGGGAAGGCAGCAGAAGGATGGATCAATGTCTTCGGGTTCTAAGAGGCCGGTACCATGTTCGCGGTATTCGTGATTCACCGGAAGTGTGGCACGAGGAATTCCGTCCGATTTTATGCTAAGCGCAATATTAGAATTTGCGAATACAGCAAGAAGGAGTAGGAGTGGGAAGTGGGAGGCAGGAGGTTGAAGGTAGGAGGTAGGAGGTCAGCTTTTAGACCGATTAGAATCACCAGTCACACAACACGTAATAAAGCAATTTCTTACTAATCTAAACTCCTAGAATCTTTATTCTCTTCTTCGTATTACTTGCAATAACAATTATTTAAATACTGAAACACATTTCACATCCAACTACTCTGTACTCCGAATACATGATCGTGATATTGATCGTTGTTTGTGGAATAACACTCAACTGAATGCAAACGAAAATCATGATACTGAGAAACTATTAGAAATCAGTTTTTAGGCTATTTTGACGGGAAAATTCTTCCTTTGAATTTGATTTTTATTGGTCCGGAAAAACAGAAAACGAGAAGCTCAAATCCGATCATTCGATATCCTTCTATCTCAAAATTCCGTACACTTCGAACCCGCAACACGCCAAAATGAGTTACAGTGTAATGCCATTGAAAGAGCACGCATCAGAATTTTCCATATTTCACAATGTTATGGTTAATAACTCGGGCATTTTTTATTCGATTTTCAATCTTAGGGTGTCATTTTGTTACTTTTCCGAAGCACTACCTCATAATTTGTATCCTAGGAATAAATGATACAAAATCTCAAATTTGGGTTGCTAGGACCAGGGCTGCCTCCAAAAGAGATGGCTGTCGTAATGATTGAGTTACATGAAGGCAAGTGTTATGGTCATATGCGGAGATCGTGCATGAAAGTGCGTGATTTTTCAAGGTTTCTCAAAGGTGTTCTCACGGTTTCAAGATCACACTCTCTTATATATTCTTATAGCCAGTTACTACGGTAGTTATACGAGTATGTTCGACGTTGTTGAAGTTTCAGTTGAGTTGGGTGGAAAAGAATAAGAAGAAGAAGAAGAAGAAGAAGAAGAGGAGGAAGAAGAAGAAAACGCATGCATGGGTTATACACACGCATACACGTATAATATTTATAGTATATTCTACTACCATGGCTTCTTTATTTTTGTCTCGATGCTGCTGACGAGGCGTCTCTCCCTTTCTCTCTCTTCCGATCTCTACGGCTTCGTTTCGTCCTCTTGCGAGATTGTCTCATTATTCTACGTTACCAGATACAGATTAGCTGGTGTATAATACGGAACTGAAGAGATAGAGGGAAATATAGATATTGAGAATTTCGAGCTACGTACGAGTCTAGCATAGGTGGGTATAGATTCCCGCGACCCATATTCTAATCTTTATACAATATCGCTGCACCTACTTCTACTTCTACCTCTATACTTCTGCTCCGGCTTTCCATCTTTCCATCTTTCCATCTTTCAATATCTTCTTTTCTTTTCTTCTTCACACGCTTTATGCCCGCACCAAGATCAAGTTTACTTCACGTTTCATGTCTTCCCACTCCCACGCGCTAATATTTCTATTATACCTATACAAAATACATAGGTATAACCATAATACCAAATCTACGAATTTATCTCCCAACGATCATTTATTACGGTCTGCACCTTTCACCTCCTTTAGTATTCCTCATTATAGTTCAATTCTGCCTCAAACGTTCCTTAAGCCGTTAGCTGTTACACCGTTTCTAAATTTGATTAATGCCCGTCACACGAGGAAAGTGAAAAAATCTGAAAAATTCTATCCAATTCCAATAGGTACTACATACCTCGATCCTCAATACGATACAAATGAGGAGAGAATTTTTCCCACTTTGAGCGAAAAAGAGGAAGAAGAAGGTAAAAAGGAACCGAACGATCCCCCCCCCCCCCCCCCCCCCCCCCGCCCCGCTGTATCTATTCTAAAATTAGGCAATCGCGTACTATATACCACATACACCTAATCAAAATGCGGATGTGTGTCATATTTGTCATTCGGCAATAATCATTATTTGATCACTCGAATTGTGATTGACGTATACGATTAATTTCAGCTGGTTTGAAGTACCTAACTCGTATGATACACGCATCTATATCTATATTCTGACTCTGACCACTGGGAAAGGAGCAGAAAAAAACCAGACTAAATAAAACAAAACAAGAAAAGCAACTAGAACAATGTAGCAATAATCAAGAAGGCAATTTCATCTGGATAAGTATCTTCGGCGCCTTTTCTATTTCCCTTTTTCGGGTCTCTCCGGCTTTCATTGTCGACAGTGTCAATCGTCGTTAATTTACCATCGTATCAGTAGCTTACATATACATACTTATACCGATATGTATAACTTCTAATTGATCAAAACACGAATCACTGCGTGTATACATAGGTGTATACCTAAATGTATATATATGTATATGTACATATTTTTATTATCATAGACAGTGGCTCACATCTAATCGATGCGGGGGGCTCTGATAGTCGAATCTGAAGTTAAAAAGGCCTGCAAAGCCTTCGACTACTTCTACAGCATAGAGGCCTGAAGAGGCAATCTGAAAAATATCTCTCGGAATCTCCGATTATACTTGTACAAGTATCTCTGTATGCATTTCTTTGACAGTTATGTCCCTCCGTGCTACCTTTCGTCTATATATATACACGCATGTACATGTAGACCTACCTGCCTTTGTAATATACACTAATAATACTTACGACAAACTTTCAAGAACTTATTTATCGGACACGTATCGCATACGAACATACATGATACGCGCGCGCGCGTTTACTTTAATACTTATTTGCGCTTGTGTGCGGAGTTAGCGCCAGACAAAGTTCATGTTTACAAGTATATACCTCATATACACCGCGCGTACAATACTCAGAGGCTACGGATGAATGTGTGTATGTATGCATGTACCCTTCATCTAGCCTATACTGCACCTCTCCCAATACTCTATACACGAGAGAAAAGGATGGAGAAGTTGTAAGACCGCACACGAAGTCAGCCCTCTCCCTCGTGGTTATATTCTTTTCAGTTTTATACTTTTATGCTGTACAGCAGCAGTCAAGTAAACGCGCGGTGGTTTTTTTTTTACGTATGCATACCGATATTATATACTATATGGGTACACACTTCATTCCGGCCAATCGAATAAGTAGATGACGATACTATTGAACACAGATTTCGGAAATTTGATCGTCCGTTTTTTTCTGTTCCATTTTTCAAATGTGCATCTTTCTGAAGGTGCGGCGATTTCGAAAATTCTTCCTACGCGCTCGTTAGATTGTCCGTTTTTATTGACAATTGCAGGTAGTTTCTCAAATCAGTGCATGTAAAGTCCTTCGACACCTTTCCTCCAATTTGATCAATAATCTCATCCCTTTGTTATCGTTATAGCTATGTACAGTTTCTCAGACAAGTCCGAGGAGAGCTTTCCGTGCATATTGCTAATTTTGTTCGTTTCGTTCAGTAGTTTCAGCTTGAACTGCACCTGCCGAAATTCGACATCAGGATGTCCGATCCTTTTGTTCCGTTCATAGATCTCTTTCCATTTCATTCGTTTTTCCTCTGAATAGGAGTGAAATTAATCGAAATCTTGTCCCACACTCCGTTCGTTTTCTTCACATAGTGAGCCGCCTCCTGCTCACGTCCATGTTTGACAAATCTCACATCACGATTCTTCCTTCTTTTTGTCGTCGTTTTGTCGATTCGACTAGTTTAGGAAATTTTCAGTTTCCCAACGTTACTCGACGAGTTAAGTTTGACAGGACTCTCGTTCATTTCGTTAATTAGTTCTTTTTTTTCTCATTTTGTCACAATTTTTCGACTACCTACGACCACCTACTTAGACTCAAAATGACAACAAACTGCGATTTGTAGACTGTACTACATTCTAGCGGCCAGTAGGTAGCTGCTGGTATAATACCTATCCTAGTACACTAACAATGAGATGTTCCATTGTTAGGTTGAGATTTATTAACTGCAGTTGCAAAGAAAAACGTGATCTCGCTCTGGCTAGCCAGCCGCGTCCTGAAGTCCCATCCGAAACCGCGGAGTCTTACCAGACGCATAAAATTCTCTGGTAAAGATTATACTTCTAATTGTGAGAACGCAGAAGAAGCTATTAGCTGTTCAAGAACAGAAACAAGTATCTACTTATTGTTAGGTACTACAGTCGCATCCGGTCGTACGATCGTAGTTATAAGAACTGTGCAGCCCTTATTATTACAAAAACTTATTATTACATAGCGCACGGGGTGGTCGATTTCGATCGACAAAGTTGGTTGGCGAGTATCGTAATTTCCTTTCTTTCTAATCGTTTGCTTCTTTTTGAATTCCTGCGTTTTTCGTTGACGAACTGATCGGCGAAAGAAGACCGCGAGGGCACGAATTGCCCGAAATTGTCTGGACGCAATACAGAACTCGTCAGAATGAAATTTCGTTGTTCACGAGTATAGCTCAAATCGGATGGCGGAATTCGCGATGAAGAAACACGAAAAAAAAATGGAAAAAAAGACACGGAGGAGGGCAAAATTGAGAAAGGTATGAAAAAAGAAGCGAATGTAGACGTATATGACCGGTTCATGGAATCTTGTGGAATGTGTTTATATACCTAGCTATATATTGTATAATGAATGAATGTACATAGATATGTATATACGTACGTATGTACAAACATTCAACGGTTGTGGGTATGTACGGCAGCCAGATTGAGGAATGATGCGACAATGACGAATTTCTAAATATATTGTTCATGTAGGTATACCTATAATTTAGGTATATGTACGTACTCTGTGTACTGTATATAATATATGTGTACCTATACGGCTATACCTATATACCACACCATACAATACATACCGTGAGCGTGATGAATCTTTCTTTTAACATCAAAATCACTCCAGGGGTTAATTACCTAGTGCTCTAACATCTCCAAGAATTTAGACTGATGCGATCGTTGGTATATCTCATGAACGATCGCATCATCGACGCTATTAAATATTTCACCACGTTCAAATATGTGTGTACGTACACACATACATATATACATACATACACACGCATGTGGGTTGACTATATTTTGGTACACTACATATGGACAGGTACCTATCTATGTAATACCTACGCATACCTTCTCGTATTTAGTTGAAATATATGATCTGCCCATATACGTAGACACATATGTACCTTGTAAGTATGCAAGGAATGAAAAGGAAAAATCTGAACGCAGGAAAAACACTTTCAGCTCTTTTTCTTTTTCGCCGTGCATCGGGATCCACTAGCATTCAAAAACCTCCAAAATTTCGAACCGCCCCATATTGGAGGCGGTGGATGTACGAGACGAAGAACTGAGAAAGAGGAGAAGAGCAAAATAAGCTGAGAAAACAGAGAAACCTCAAGAAGAAAGTGAAAGAGACGAAGAAAAAGAATTGGGAAGTATGTAGGTGTGCTGGGATAGGTTGGTATATAGGATTTGAGAAAAGTGTTGTAAAAAAGACGGAGACACCGTGACAATATATATCTGTGTATACCTACTATGTATACATAGATATAGTATTTTGAATTCGTTATTTTTTACCCACTAGAACGGTAATAATACGGCGTGACTTTTCCTAACTTTACAACCCCTCGGCTGTTCAAACGAACAAAGTGCCTAGTGGGCACTTGAAACAAATGACACGTTCTCATATTATACTATGCGACTATATAGGTATACGTATAGTTTATATACATATCTCGTACTATACCTGCAGCTCGTCGCGGACGGCGTAGCCTCAAGTACGCGAGAGGAAGAGGACGAGGAAGAGGAACTTCTGCCAGGGATGTGATGCGGCGCGACTCCTGGCGCCCAACTCCTCACTCCCGAGTGACAGGTGCGTCTAGATTCTCGAATAAATCCACATAGAGGGATAGGGGGATGAGATGAGAATATATTACACGAAGGTAGGCGCCTATAGTTATTACAGTACAGTACAGCTGTGGAGTAGTGTGAGCAGGAATTGAGAAAAGTCACGCAAGTTCTGAAAGAAGACAAACCCCCCCCATGGGCATCCCTTTTCCTCTCTTGCCTTCCTCGTTTTCGTCAGAGCAATAAGACTAGGTATATAAACTTCCGAGGCAAGTACGCGGGTATCCTTGTTTCGGAAAATTTCAGAACGAATAGTACAGCACTACGAGCCGACCCACCAATGGCACTTGCGGTTAAATCGGTTCGACGAAGTTCCAGAACGGAAATGTTTCACAGATTTCACTATACTATATTCGACTGAGTCCGTATATACTTGTCGTCATCTTTTCTATCATGCAGCTTATGTGTGATATAGTATCGTTATCATATACCATACGATAATACCACGGAGATAAATCATCGATGCATGAAGTACATATACGTTGGTGTATACCTATATGGATAATGTAGACGTATGTTTTATACTATGTAGTACCTATATCCTTACGAGATTTAACACGGGTTTTATAATTGTGTTATTAAATGGGCGGCTGCAGAGGTTGCAGTTGTGCTCGGGCGCCCACGACACAACCACCCACGATTCTTTTTCCAATTTTTCTCTAATGTCGTGGAGCTTGTAGTACCGGTAGTATATGTTTGTATGTACTCTACGGGGTGACACACGTATGTATGTACGTATACCTCCTTTCTGTAGCTGGTGGGTCGGTATTTAGTTTTCTGAATATCGTGTACCACATATATAGTAAACGTGGATACTATATATGTATGGATACATATAGTTAGAAGTCTTTGACCTGTACATAACGCATATGCCTTGGTACAGCCCTTGAACGGCAGCAGCGCGCAGCGTCAGCATCATCATCGGTATCAATGAGCGCGCTCCAAAATGCAGGATATAATATTTCGTATAATACACATGTACAGACACTATAGTTATACCCGTAATAGCTGATTGGTGACTATAGTGCACCACACCTATACTACAGGCGGGTGGAGGTACGAGTATATAATTTAAATGTTCTTTCGTCGAAGAAAAATGACCGAAAATGGTGGAAAGTGAAACAAGAAACAAAATAGTGATTTACATGAGTTGTTTTACAGCGATTTCGAGAATCTTCGGTCCAAGATACCGAAATTACAAGAGAAAGAAATGCGGATACGGCCGCACGTTGGGCGCCAGACAGACAAGAAAAAAGAAATCCCTGAAGTTTATACATGAATTAATATAATCCGAATATAATTTAGTTTTGCGGCGAATTTGGGATTCTCCGGTAAGTGCAAATTGACTACATTAAAAACTGTATGACACAAAAGTAATAGAAAACAAAATGCATGCTGGACGCCAGACGACAACAGCAAAATTTCTCTTCTCTTTGCTTTTGTCCCGCGCCCAACCTGCGGCCGTACATTTTTTTTCGTCAAATTTTGTATCTTACAGCTTTCTACATCATATTCCATTTGTAGTGTTACCGGAGCTCCCGGAAATCACCGCTAAATGAAAAATATATATACCAACTTATGTATATGTTTTCAGATTTATCTTCGTCGAGACAACAGTTCAGCCAGGAATCGTTTACGAAACGCAAGTATAATTTCTGCGCCTATATAAACTGTGACCAACTGATAGATTATATTTCATGACGGTATACATCATTTTTCTTGGGCATTTTGCGACCGCCTAGGTTAACAATAATCACAGGTACGCTAGTAGATATATTTAAACCTCAGTCCCAATATTTCTTTTTCTTTTAGTTTCTCGTTACTTGCGTAGGTATGTAAAGTAATGTCGAAATCGATTGGGCGTGAAATTATTCCTGTTCCCGAATCTGTAATATATTACGCGTATACCTACTATAAGTATTTATACAAGAATTCAAAACGTTATACACAATATATGTATACTGTATCAGAAAATTGACAGCCGCGGTTGTCACATACCTATAAACAACGATTATAATATATACATAATATAATATGATATCAAATTATATGTAGGCTTGAGCAACGGAAATGTGCTCCGGACTAATTAGTCCCTTGCCACAGTCGCCCGAGCCTCAAGGCAAAATTATAAATAAGATAGATATATGTACGATATACGTGTTATACGTGTAGTTTCGGTATACAGGTATCTACATCAGTACATACTTCGATACCTACAACGCGCTATATTATATTTTAGGTAGGTTTTGATAATTGTCGGTGATTAATTATGTATTATATAGGCATATGTATGGATGGAACTGAATATCATAATCATATAGACGTCGTTCGAAGTTCCTTCGAATTCCAGCGCAGGATTGTCGAGTTGTAAATGTTACTGAAATTTTTGCGATTTTCTATTAGCGCATCATCCATATTCGTCAGGTGCTCTTGCGACTCCTGCATTTTCCTCTTTTTCGTGTTTCTTGAGCATTTCTGAATTTTTTACACACGGTGTGGCCATTGTTTTCTACATGGGTATGTGCATCTTATCGTTAGCCAATAAGTTGCACATCCTCAGTCGTAGCTCTTGAACAATGAGCTACAATACTCGGCGTATTTTCCCCCGATGACAATACTCGATGTTTATTTTCAAATAGTATAGAACAGACAATCTACATCGCTACGTCTATGCCACAGGTACGCAATAGTAGGTCAGTGCTTCGCAGATTGTTGATCAGCAAACCTCGAGAGATATTCGACGTTACGTTACTTTTCGTATTCTCTTCTCCTTTTGAAACGTATCTCCTCGAGATCGATTTTACCGAATTTGATCGTACGGATCAACCTTGGATCTGCAGAGGAAATCGAAAACAGAAGATCAACGGAAAAGTAACAAGTTCCAACATAAATCCTATATCCGCCGCGCGGTCGTTAAAGAATATAACAAAATATAAAATATGGCGCCTCCAAAATCGAAGAAAGTGTTGAAAAAGAAATCGAAAGCAGGATCAAAAACAAAAATATATTGTGAAGATTGTTCGGACAGCGACGATTCGTACGATTCGTCAGATTCATCCTCCTGCGATTGCAGTTCGTGTTTAGACTCCGATTACAACAACGGAGGTGGAACGAGCAGCAGGCGACGTTCGGGAAAAGGGAAATCCAAGAGCGGCAAATCGAAAATTAACAGAAAAAAGAACACTGTGTCACAATCAAGCGGAAAGGGAGGAAAATCGAAGAAAAATAAACAACGAAAAAGTAAGTGTGATACCAAATGTAGGTATATATCGGTTTCTTATAGCTGTTTCCTTGGTTCCGCACTTTATAGGCATAACTATTCGTCTCTTATACATGGTGATTCAGGTTGAGCGGGACACGTTTCATGGATTACAGTAGATTCTTCGAGAAATTCTGGAACGAAAAGTCCTTTACCAAAGATTCCTGTGACCGATAGTTTCCGAGTTACAGAATATTTGAGTGTGAGCAATCAGAACGCTGCAGATAGGTCAGTGCGCACAGACTGTGTACACTCGTCGACATTCGAGCCTTCCGTGTCCCGCTCACGTGGAAGCTCTTTGATAGGTCAACCTAGATCTGCTGTAGCTCGAAAACCAGAGGTCACACGAATTTTTACCAAAGGAGTGTACTATTTCGTTTCAGAATTTCTCCAACAATCTATCCATAAGCTATGTACCGCTCGGCTCGAATCACAATGTGTAGAATTACTAGTATACAGGTATCATTGCCTCTTTTCGTTCTAGTCCTTTTCTTTTTTTTCTTTCTCTACTTGGGTTTTTTTGTTCTTCGTTTTGTTTTATTGTTCAAAGATATAGTATAGTATTATTTCGAATGCATATAGGACTGTACATGGGTATGCGCATACTGTTCAATATTCCTCAAACGATCGCAACCGGACCGAACCAAACCGAACCGAAGAAGCTACCGCGACGCGACGCCCTATTATAAACGAAGCGTGACCGTTATTTTTGAATTTCTTTCTATGTAATGTATAGTATGTAAATACGAACTAGGCATGCACGTGGTACATATGTATCTACGTATACGTACCTAGCGTGTATCTCTACTTGAATATATACAGACTATATGTATCTACATAAATACGTGCGATGACAGGTCGAAGAATAAGAAGGTCAAAACAAAGAAAGTGGGAAATAGAAATAAATGGAAGAAAAAGAGTAAAAAAAATAAATACAATGAGGGAGTGCGAGAGAGTGAAAGTACATTGGTAGCGATATAGGTATATACCTATACAATATGTATACCTGTATACGTAACAAAAGAGGAAACTATAGCTAACGTACAATACAATAAATTGATGAATAATTTATAAGTGCATTGTGACGATGATAAATAATTTTCACCAATTTTAGAACACATACGCAGTCGCACATAATATACGTAGTACATGCATACTATGTTCTGGTTTTTTCATGTCTTCCTTTTTTGTTCTTGTTTTTTTAATTCTGATTTCGTTTTTCGTCCCAGAAGTATCTTCGTCGTCATCGTCCTGCTGCGATTGTTCCGACTGCACGTCGGACAGTGATTCGTCAGATTCGTCATCCTACGATTGCCCATTGGCTTCAGGATGTCCTCCAAAAGCTGCTAGAAATTCTTCAAACTATACTTGCAAATGAGTTCATTAATTTTTCATCCGGTTTTATCGTCTGTTCAACGATTTGGTCACGTACATATAGCCGTACAATACGAGTGAAACTGCAATTCGCGAAACACTGTATATATTTTTCTGTCCTTCGTTTTGTGTATTTTTTTTTTTGTTCGTTTTATTTTCGTGATTATGGCGTCTGATATAGCTTGTACTTGATTCGCGGGACATATCTCTCAATATTATAATTTATTCATGCTAAACAATGTTAAGGTGAAACGAGACACGTACGTTCTTCCACTTGGAATTTTTTATACCCGATTTCCCAGCGAAAACACATTCGATTAATACGGAATTGATATCAACGACGAATGAAGAGTGAACGAGAGGCTCTTTGATTTTCAAAAATCATAAAAACAACGCTTAACAAACTATAACTATCGATAAATAATCTGTAAGGTTTTTTTTCGATTTTAGAAAATCGAAGAGCGTCTTGCGGTTTTTTATTGCTGATATCAATTCCATATGAATTGGATGTATTCTTGCCGGGAAACTAAGTTCCGGTTATCGTGTTTCATCTCCTCTTAAAGTCGCGGGTTTAGCCCGATGGGGAAATTTGTGTCCGTTGAATTTGTGGGCTGGCCCCGGAATATCAACGGTTTCTGTATTATCGACGGAACGCCCCCTACGCTGCGAGGTTAGAGAATTCCGTGGATCATGTAATATCATATCTAATATAATATTCATTCGAATGATTCGTTTTGTAGAAAATTTTCGATAATCATTCAATGCAATTTGAAAATAATTATAATGCAACTATAAGTAGATGCAGATTTAGGCATCTCTCACGATGTAATGGCTCATCGAAAGTCGCGCTTTTGCTGATTGAGTATTAAAAACAATAAGATGAAAGGAATGGGATTTTTCCATGAATGAATCGATTACTTCATTTCATTCAATCGCGTTGTACCGTTTGACAAAATTTGAATCGTTTCGTTTATTATAATTATTGGCCGCTTTGTAACGGCTGAATATTTTATTATAATAGGTCTATAGTTGCAAATGTAAATTCAAAATCTGCCTACAGCATAATATAACCGATTTCCACGACTTTCGGCAAAGTGAATATTATTCTTCTATATAATGTTTTAATCAAATTTGACTGTTATGTTTTCTTTTAATTATTAACTGTTGAGTGTTGATGCAGTCTTGTTTCGTTGAATACTACATGAATGATATAGTTATAATGCCTGGCGCCCAATTTTAAGGTCGTAAAATTTCGTTTATTTCGTCTGATTTCATGTCTTAATTGCGATCCAATGTTTCTATGCCCATACCATGCCGTATATTCGTTTATTTTATTTCATAGGATATACGAATTTAATTTAGTAGGTGAAAAGTGAAAAAAAAGGTAATGTTTTTATAATTCTCACGTTTCACTACTCATATTAAAATCGTTATTATTATTTTCAATGAGTGTACTCAACGCCGTATTCAATCTACCTATATTGCGATTTATATTCATAGTATCAATAATATATATATATATATATAGTGTAATATTGTAATATACAGGGTGAATTCCTAACGTCAATTCTTTGCCGTTTTTAGCCAATCAATCAATTGTTTCAGTGGTTTCCGATATTTTGATTGGCTAAAAACGGAAAAAAATTCACGACGCAGATTTCGTGGCCGCCTGAACGCTACTCCGAGTGTTCAGACGTTAGGAATTCACCCTATACACTAATAATCGTAATAATATTAATCATCGTATTCATTTCGAAGTACTTTTTTTGCTTGTGTGTCTTTTTTATATTCATTCTTTTTCCCGGAATATAGATCGCCGTATAGGAAAATCTCTCTTGTATGATATTAGTAATAATAATGATAATAATAATAATAATTGTACTAATAAGGTAACTTGGTGCGAATTTAATGATAGTGAAAGAAAATAAAATACCAAAATCGAGTTTCTCAATTGTTCATTTACGATAGAAAAAGAGAAGTGGAAAGGAAAGGAAAGGAAATGAAATGAAATGAAATTGTGTCTACTCATTGAAATGAGATCATAATAATTCATGAGGAGGTAGGGTATTATAGTGAGAGATGAAGTAAAAGCAGAGAAGAGAGATAGAGAGGTATTGGAGGCGAGCGTCGATGGCTATACGTCCGCGGCAACGACGCGTTGTGCACGTTCACCAGAGCGCGGTATACCTCTATACGTATAGACAGGTAGCGAATGTAGATACTCTCGAAATAGATGATCTTTATTATTGCGTGTGACGTCACGCGCGGCGAGACGCCTCAGATACACCTATAACTGTAAATTACGCTGCTTGCAAAATCTCCCTACTATAGCATACCTACTACGTCATAGTTGCAAAATTTGTTATCCTCCCCCCCCCCCCCCTGCTGCAACATTCTCAGCGGTTCGGAATTAGCCATGTCTATACCTATCTACCTGTGTTATAGGTATATTACTCATTCATTCGCACACTCGTTCATTTATCACGTGGATTTCTATCTATACGTTATATTATGGAAGCTACGAATAACTGTACAATAACTGCGAATTGAACACAGTGCGAATTTTCCTTCAGTTTTCGCTGGCTGGTATATCCGTCGGTTTTGCTGAAATAACTTGAGTAGGTCTATTTGTTTGACGAATATTTTTCTCTAGACTTGTGTATACAATGGGTGCCGTTGAAGACCACCTCAAAAACGCGATTTGGATCCACTCATACACCGCGCAGCGGATAGCCATGAAACTTATGGAGTTCGATGCAGTATTGTGGCAGGAACGCTGGAGAGCCCGTTCGAAAGGTTTCGGACCTATTCAGTCTAACAGCTATAACTAACCTAAAATTCATAGCTTCACGAGAAACTCATCTTGATCTCATCGTAATTTTTCGTAATATATGAAATACTCCCTTACCCATTCTTGGTCAGAAAATCACAATTAAGTTACTGGTCGTTACGTTATTGGAATTTTTTTCCAATTGCTTATAGCCGCGACATTTCTAATAAATGACGAAAACGGTTGGCCTGCAGGTAACAGGGAAATTTTCGGCGAGTTAGCCAACCGTATATCCGTCGTTCGGTTCTGAAATTTTGTCAAATTTTGTACAATTGTATATACGTACATTGTACATATATGTGTGGTGAAAATCCACAACGCACCGGGTGTGCCTATAACTATACTATACAACCGATTTCGTAATTATTGCCTAGCCGTAGTATTATATCTCGGACCACATAAAAGCTTCGGAGAATCCCCACATAGGCTTTAGGTAGACTATAAAACAGTCCATTGGTAATAAAATTGAGAAGATCGCGGTTACGTTGTGCCGTCAAATGTATTGTATATACCTATATAATACACATAGCACTTAATATATACTGCATACATTCATCTCCTGCTGTGCGTATAGGAACCATACAGGTAGGTATACATATAATACATATTATAATAGGAACGTTACGCGCGGTTATAATTTTCTATTACCTACAACATATGTATATACATATGTAGAGATAAATCATACTATATACACCTCATGTATATTGAAATTAGGTACAACTTGAACATCTGAAAGTATATACATAGACACATATGCCGGGAGAACAGGCCGGAGAGGGAGGAGAGAAAAGTGGATTTATAAATTATTTCTGACTCCTGCAGGTTCGGGGGATCCCGAACCCGCCTGCGAGAACGGCGCAACGTAGTGAACCAATGAATTAGTGTTTTCCAATTCGGCTTCGAATTACATGGGAAAATGCCAACCATACGCAAAAACGATGTAAAAACAAAGTAGCCAGAGACGAAAAATTGCACAAAAATGAGTAATACGAAGACTGTTCTTATGATATGCAATAGATAGACAGATTAAGGCGCCCTGCTGCCCCCGCATCCTGGTCGTGTTCCGCGGTCACATTATCTTCTCGATTAACTGCTACTGAGGCAGCAATTAGATGAGTAACCCATTTGAGTGTCGCTGAAGCTAGACGTATCCATTACATCCACAGGTGTATATATATATAATAATGATAATGATAATGATAATACGCGCAATGATTCGACGAGAATATAGGTATACGTAACATCAAATTATATATGTGTACATATGTGTTACACGAGGTAGATACGTATGTATAGTATTTCAAATCGTGAGATATTGTAGGTAAACGACATATAGGTCGTATATACAGTATAGTTACTGTACTGTATGAATATACTGTATATATAAATTATACTGTTATAGAGTTGATGCTGACGCGTGAGTCATCGTTTATATCAACTAGGTAGGTTGGTATAGGTAGGGATACGCACGTAGGTATTACATAGGGATCTACATAGGTGTAATCCTTATAACGAATGTATGTATGTATGTATGTACCTGCACACACCGCGCGCTCTGTGATAGAATTGAGGTAGATTGGGATATTTAACCGCATTTTCACTATATAATAATTGTGATGAAAAGAAATATACATAATACATGTCATGTGTGTGTATATTGTGTCATTTACATGGGTGGGCGCATAGTAATCATTTTCAAAGAAATTGTTGATTCGTTTTTCCGGCTAATGTGAGAACTGGGTGAGTGTGGGCCGTATATTTAATGACTGTGACTATATACGCGAAATTAGACACATATAGGTACATATCTACGCATTCATGTCGAGTCATACATGTCTATTTAATCAAATGCTCCGTAATATTTATACAATTTCGAATCGAATTCTTCCAATAATTGAAATATAATCGGTTTAATAGATATAACTATACCTATATGCGTCGCCTGTCGCCGCGGCGTGGCCTGGCGTTCTAGTTCACAATTACCTAGAAACTATGTATACAGTAGTATGTGCTGTAACAAAGTTTCACACGGAACCGGAACTGAGCAGAGATTAGTAGACGATGCGGTATACCTGTACGCGCGTACGTTACAGATATTATATCAGATATATTACATGGATATGGGCATGTATAATACCGACGCAACTTGGGCAATTCCCAGCAATTATAAACACATATACGATAGTATGAGTATCGGAGTCATCTGGAAATTAGAATTTGATTTGTGTTCAATTTTAGCGGGACTTTTATACTCGTATATTCTGTATAGGTAATATAAGCTTTTAGATAAATTATAAGTGCCGAAATATACATATAGCGTTCGTCAAGTCTCCACGAAACGTGAATTATACATCTATGTATGAAAAAAAGGATTTTTGCTCGTCAAAAAACAACCAAACCCCCCCCCCCCCCCCCCCCCCCCCCCCCGCCTCTCCGCCACAAAAAGTTACCTATTTATCGGTTTTCGAGGATTTATCCAGGAAATAAGTTGTATACGTATACTGTAGGATAGGATTTACATACTATACGATAAACGAGAATTTGTCGCCCTCGTTGAAGACGTGGTGGAAAATCGAATCGAATCGAATTTCTGAAGACTGCGATGAATCCGCTGAAACGTGTAATCTATAATCTATATTCTTGTTTTTTTTTTCTTCTTCAATAGCCGTAAGATTTGCTACTGGAGTTCGGGAATCATAATATACGTAATCTTCTGCGATAGCCATACAGGCATATGTACACGTACACTCCTGTTCATTAATGCGCTCGGAAGGTTTCGCTCTGAAGTTAGCTACGGTTGTGGCAAGTTGCTTCAACGGCAAGGCAGAGACCAATCAGCACGAGGCATTTGCGAGATAATTTCGAAAATACTACACGTTGATTGGTCTCTGCCTCACTCTCGGAACATCTTACAACAAGCGTAGCTAACTTGAGAGCAAAACCATCAAGGGCCACTTTGAGTCGCTGGTGGCAATCTAACCTAGCTAACACAGGGAATATTTATTTTTCACCAAATCCGAGCGATGTCTTGAAAAAATAAAATACTTAGGCACTTTCTGTCGTCAAACTCAACGAATTCTCGAAGTTTCATCAAAATCGATCCAGTTGCTTGCTAAAATTTACAATTCTCGTTTTCCAAACGGTAATTTATGTACATTTAAGAAACCGAGTCCGAATGCCCCTTAATCAACAGGAGTGTACAAGGTATATGGTATGTGTGTATGCATATATGCCACGAGATATATGTATGAATTAAATAGCACTAAATACTCGTTAGTATACCTCAGCTGCGCTATTACCTAGAATCTATGGATACGTAGGTTAATACGAGAATATATAGATAGTGTATGTATGAATGTATCTACGTATCTACTTACCAGAATCGTGACGACGCGCGAGGGGAATCCCAATAGGCACTATACACTGCAGATTACTGATGGCTGACATATACCATATCTAATTATTACGTGTACGTATATACTATATTGTATATACATTATACGTATATAGAAGACGAAACCACGAGATCTATTTTAGGTACATAACATACATAATATGTATTTATGTACATGCAATCAAAATATATGCAATTAAATGACATGAAATGAAGATTTTCATTCGATGAATCTCGTACAATTTTTTGTTTTGAACAAACAATCAGCGTCACCGACATCATTATTTATATGGTCATTGGGATGATTATTGTTGTAGAATTTAACAATTACTATGTGCGGTGGACAGCTTCGTCTTTCACTATATATATATATGTATTGTACATACATATTACACTTATGTAGAGGCTTTGGACACTATTTGTACATCATGCAGGTGTATACATGTATTTGTATATGTGAAAAGATCCTTATCCTGGGGGATACTTAACATTATATTCGTGTTTTATAATTTTCAATTGTTACGAGAAGATGCGTGAATAACGTTACAGAGATGATTACAACAATTATGAACAAGAACAATGAAATTATAAGTGTATACAATATTCCGCAATCGGCTTCTTGATCAAAGTCCTCTGGATCCCACGTTCGCGAGCAATTTGTCAACCGCGTTGATGTAAGTACGAATGGAAAAAAATAATAATGTCATTCTAGTTTTATCGGATACACATATCTACCTATACCTACGTATGTATAGTATCATATAGGTGTGTACCTATGAGTATAAGTATGATAAACGCGTTTTATTGAGAAGAAAATTGAACGAAGATGGAGGAAGGTAAACACGATCCTGAACAACAACCAGAACTGCTTCGAACGATTTTCGTATTTACAATCTGTAGTATATACATTCCTAGATACCGCATGTATCACGAATCTGAAATTTTGTTCGCATACATAATATGCTGAGAGAAAACAGAATTATTTATGTAATGTGTTGTATCGTATCAATTATCATTCTTTCCATTCCAGATGGAATAATAATGAATAATAATTAATAAATATATACATAAAAATATACATACAGAAAACGAAATTTGAAATTTGGTCGACTGAAGCCAAAAGGTCGCGCGTGCCAAATATTTTTTCTCTTCTTTCTTCAAATGCTCCGAGAACTTCTAAAACGCAAAGATTCATCGATATTTGGGAAAAAGTGGTAATGCGAGAAGTATAGTATAACGTATATGTCGATCACAAATGATGAGGTATACGCCAAAATTTGTGTGTGTTTTTTTTTTTTTTTGCAAACGCCAGAAAACTTCTGAATCTCGAAGATTCATCGGTATATTTGGAGAGACAACAAATTTGCTGTAAACCGCCTTCTGGCTTCAGGAACGTCATGAGGTCGTATAATGTCGCTTACGTCCCCACGACATTAGTAATGCGATGTATATACGTGGAATATCGACCATTACGTACGTATATATACGTTCAAACGTATTACCACATAGCTTTTGTAAATGGAAAAGATGAATGAAATCGAGCCAACTCAAACCCAAACCCCGACCTCGACCCCGACCCCAACCCCAACGTTTCCAACTTCGATTAGGGTGATTCCGCAGTTCCAGTTTCTCACATTCTGAGAATTAGGGGCTCGTAAAACCTCGCCACCTACATCCGTACATCATACCCAGACATATATCCATGTATATTTATGTACCGATACTGTATAGGTATAGGTATACGTATATAGTAATAAAACCTTTGCCATTTGAACCCCCTGCAGACAGCTGCTCAGCTGCGTGCCTCGCCTGCATGGATGCGAGGCTTAAACTCCGTATCATTTCACGTCAGACTTATAGCTAGGTCTTTAACTAAATCCCGCAGTTAATTATCTGGTCTGATAATCGTACCAGTCATTTTCATTTCCATTTTTGTTTGTTTTTTTCCATTTTTTTTCTCCGCTTGCTGGTTTCTCCCATTCGTTCTTCGTTTCATTATATTTAAATATATACGTACAAATACATACTATATTAAATAGATATAGGTATAATGAACTTCTGCATGCTTTCTTGACATCCGGCTCTTGTATTATACATGCTATATATATATATTTATATGAAGATAAATTGTGAAGCGTCGTTCAATACATGGGAAATTTTCGAAGTATTATTTTTCAAGCGGATTTTAATCGGGTTATATGCCTAATAGGTTATATATATATATATAAGATCGTCGGATTTACATGTACGTAAATCACTTAAATATACGTACATACCTATGTATGTTGCAAAAGTAACAGTACGGTATATAGATACCAACATTATATATAGACATCCTGCATAGCAGCAGGACTACTTATAGTACCAGAACGGAATGGTAGATATATATAGATAATATATAATCAGGATTAGGTATAATTATCATTCTTCCAAAATTCTGTAATATATAATCGTTGTTTCGATTTTTAAATGCGTCAATCGACTACATGTTACATATTTCGTACTATCCGGGAGAACGTGATATAATTAATTTGAAATTATATATATAGGTACTACAATTACGAATTGAATGTATAATAAAGCAGTGTGGCTCTTTGAAAGCTGGCTTTTCAATTGTTTCGTCCTTCCAGTTTTCAGCCAAAAAAAAAATCTCGAAGATCGATCGACGCGTTCAGATTTTATTCACGTTTTCCAATTGATAAGGATCTTTTATTCCGCCACCCAATATGTACGTATAGGTATATATGTAATATAATTGTAATGCGGTTGAACAAGTTGCGGGGAAGAAAAAAAAAACGAAATTTTTTTTGTTTAAACGGTCCCCGTAATTCACATACCGCTATATTATATTTAATCCCTCATACGTATATATGTATGTATATACATCTATTCGAGATATGAAGACCCCCCGTAAAAAAAAAGTAGAAGTATCAGATTATGTGGGCTGACAAAAACCCTGAGCTATGAAACGTGTGTTCATTAACTCCAAGACCTAAAGCAATTAACAATCAGCCCTAAACCTATAATATAATCTACGTGCGTGTGAGGCCTGTAGAGCCTGCAAGATCCGGCCGCAGAATCCAGAGCATCGATTGTGAACATTTTAGGTAAGTATACCAAAGGTTTTTTTTTTATCTTGCAGCTAAATTGCGAATCGTTTGAATCGACCGTTCCTTCTCCGCGCGAATTGGAAAAAAGAAATTTGCCACACTCAACTTTTAGCAATTCTCTCTAGAGATGACCGGTATTTTCCGTAACGATATCTCGAAATTCGCGGGGAACCCTGAACGCTGATGGAGGACGCTCAAAATTTGAAAAGAAGCCGCTCATTCACAGATTTTGGGCTGTTGTTTTGTTTTTCCGTGAGGGAGAATTAATAGAAAATGTTTGATTTTCTATAGATTTGATATTATAATCGTGATTTGCAAGGTAGGGCAAGAAGCGAATAACTGCAGATTTTCTAAAATTATCTTGGTCTAAATGAGGCATAATTTTTTGAATATTCTCAACCGATGACGATTGATCAGTCAAAAAAAAAAACGAAATACGCGACTAAATGTGACCTATGACGATCGAAACAATTATACCAATGAACTGACGAAACGCTATTTTGGATTCAAACCAGAATTCCGTTCATTATTTCCGCTCAGGTTTTCGAAAAACCGTACAGTTACATACCCGGATCATTCGAAAAGATTATATCAATCTTTTGATTGTTGAGGGACAGTTTCTACTGTAATCCGCGCTACGTTCATGCCGAATCATGTCATATATATATACCTAATAGTAATAGTAGAATGTAAAGAAATAGTCATGTCTATATGCCTATAAGCCGCCTCATGGATTATGTTAGAATTAGAGCGAGAAGTTGTACAGCTACGTTCGTCTATGAATAGCTCTGAATGGTGTATTTTTAGCAAGACATATATGCTATCGGAGAATGTTGGTGATCTATTCACGGATTGCGGATTCTTGTTTTGAGATCTAGACCCACCAACCAACACCCGCGACCGCTGGTGCTCGGAATTCCATAGATTATAGGTATAGATAGATAGATGTATAGATATAAGTAAAGCTAACTCAACGTAAGCCGTCTCGATATCCTGTCATGAGAGGAATCTATAGTATATATGAGCTAGCTGTTACAGATTATAGATATATAGATGTAATTGAGATAAGGACACGCGGCGGACGCGGTTACGGCACGGCGCGGGGCGGGACGGGACGGGTTCGATTCACCAGAAAAATTCGCGTAAATAAACCCGACGGTATTAGTCATTCTATTTTCAAATACCAAGATACTATGCACGAGCTATTTCTATAACCGTATTATAAACGAATCTATAATAAAACCATTCAAAAATAGCGGTTCTTGTGCTCTACGGAATTCCGCATTTCCGGTTGTCAAATTAAAAAGAATAAGAACACAAAAAAAAGAGAAAAAAAAGAAAAAAATGGGAATTTTCTTTCATTTCTATACCGTACGGATTCATGGGAAAACTTACGGAAAGTCGGGCGACGTTCGTTTTTTTTTTTTATTTTTTCTCCTGTATGTTCGTACACAGTTTTTCAGGAAGTTGAACGGAAATCGGCAGAAAATCGGGTAATAAAAATAGCCTCAAATCTAGAATTTCCTATACAGCGTTCAGGTAAATTTTCATATAATTTGTACATCAGATGTGAAATGATCGTAGTTTTGACATAAATGAACCTGTTCTTGACGATCGCGTCACTTTTGTTCCGTTTCAATCAATTCGTTCGTTTTATAGGTTTAAGTTCGATATTGTCATTGGACTGAATTGGTATAATTCAGGGGCGTCAGTTGCCCGAGACAGTTTTCAAAATTAGTGACCGATTATCAGAGATTACAAAGTGAAGTTTGCAAAGGACAATTGTTGTGAATCTGTACGATCTATCAACGCTTATTAATACGAAGGAACAATACATTTTATTATCAATAAATACTCTGCACGGTGTCTACATCGTAGACAGTTATATCGTATCCTTCATCTTCGTCTTTATATCACATAGGGTACCTTCCCATCCGGACTTTCGACGCACGCGCCAAGATCTTCAAGTTGGATTTGTCTAACTTCAAGCGACAGTCCAAGAGTATTTATTGGTATCAAAATTTAGTGCCATCAATTGTTTTAACAAATTGTTGGTCAATTATGATCATATGATTGTTTCGATACTCTGACGCTAGCAGGCGTCAGTAGGCAAAGGTACCTTCACTCTCTGATTGTTCGTTAGTATAATAAATCGTTCTGAATTGAACGTATTAAATTATCATCATCAGCTGCACTCGTATACCCACCGGCGTGGAATCTGTCCGTTTCCGAATCAAGCAACTTACATTACATGTAGTTTTCAAACCTCTCAAGTTGGCAATTCTGTTAAAATTCAGAAAAAATGAGGCACGGAACATCTAATGATTCGTCAAAATTCGGTCGAGTAATGAATTATGCCAGAATCGCCAACTTGAGGGGTTTAAAAACTACATGTAATGTAAGTTGCCTGATTTTGAAACGGACAGACTCCACGCCGGTGGGTGCACATATATTATCTTACTATGAAGTAATGAAAAATGTAGCCTCCCACGATTTACTACGAATTGGAAAACTTCAGCTTTCCATTTGAAGAATGTAGACATCCGTGGATTGTCATAAAAAAGAATGTCGATTTTCGTAGGTTTTTTTCACACAAAATTATCAATTGCAGAAACTCGTTGAATCATTTCCGCCAAGGTGAGGCTGCATACTAACGCAATTCAACCTTACCGTTTTTTTTTATTGTTCCTTCATATCAATTTAAATGAATGTACCCTCATACTCCGTCGAATTATAATAATCAATCTATTGCGAAACCCGAATGATAATCGATCGCGTCAAGCGACAATCGTACCAACCGATCGATATATTAAATCCAAATCTCTGCAACAGTTTGACTCGTCAAAAGGAAGAGCAAAAAACAAAATTAAAATAATCGTATAACGATTTTCAACGATAATTTTGAATTCTTCATCTGCCATTATACATCTTACAATCAAACGAGAGCTATAATAATAATAATCATTATTGGAAAGCACTACAAAATGTCAAAAATTTGTGTATTATACTTCTGTATTTTGTATTTCGTACATATACTTCACGGTCTCTCTGCAGAACTGATACGTGACTTTCATGTATGTATGTGTGTACGTATGTATACGTATGTACATACATACGTATGCATGACGTGTTTGGACAGTGATTCAGGATTCTTAGTTAGGTACTCGTATTCTACATGCATTTTAAAAATAGAACCATATCTACAGACTTATTAGCAAGTATCAGCAGGTACATTATTTAACGAATAGAGTTGGAAAATTCTTATTATACAGTTCAAAATTAACACCTACACTCTATTATCTAATTATCTGAATCACAATAGCCTTGTCTATGGAATTACCGCGAGTGTAGGTATACATATGTATATATATATAATATTTAGGTATTTAATTAGAATTTAAGCCATTAAGAAATTTCATAAGTGACTCCCTCAACTTACTATGAGTTAAATCTATGTAGTACATATAGGAAAGTAGGAAAAAACCAAGAGGATTTTCAACTAACTAACTAACTAACTAACTATCTATCTAATTAACTATGTAATGATTATCTTGAAACTTTCGGAACCGCGTTAACATCCAAGAAAAAAGAAGGAGAACGAGAAGTAGGAGAAGAAGAATATCTATAAATACATGGCATATAAGTATTATAAAGCCCATGCATCAGGAACGTCAATATTTAAGTTCATCTTTCACACATAGGTGTACCCATAGAGATGCCTATGTGTCTCCAAAAAATGGTGAAATAGAAGTCATATTTAGTTATAATACAATTGCGTGTTTTACCATGTATGTCTGTACATATATGTATATACATAGGTACATTACCTGTGCATTACATCGCACCACGAGGTCAAGAGATCACCGGATCTTCTATCGGTTCTGACGTGTTCGGGAATATTGAAAACATCTTCACGTGATCACGAAGTAAAGTATAAATATATATTAGTCTAATTATAGCGTAATCAACGGTCCCGCTAGCCGGGATTCGGACCCGGACATCATAGAATTTATTGATTAGGTATAGGTCTGATATATAGTTTTATTAATTTATAATGTATTGGTAAGTCAGAAGATAATCATGCGATACGTGGGGATATATGATTGTTGATAACAATCGTTGACTTAAGAATTTTAAAGCCGCGGGTCTCGCCTAACGAGGAAACTCGTGACCGTAGAGTTGGCACCGGGATATCAACGATTTCTGTATTACCGACGGAGTTCCCCGTCCTCACAGTGTAGCGCAGCGGCGTTACGCCGATAATATAGAAATCGCTGATATCCCGGAGCTAGCCGACTTGACGGTCATAAATTACCCCATTAGGCCTAGCCTACAGCATTCTTTAGTTGATGATAAAATCGAGTTCTGGTGTTCTCTCTCACATCCTGCAGCAGTAAGCAGATTATGAATTTCCAGGTTAATTTTTTAATTTAAACTTTAAATTAAAATTTTTAATTTAATTGATCATTAAATTTGAAAAACGGCAAGTTTAAAATAATCTGAACCGTGAATAAATGAATCAGGTATTATATAGGCATATAGATCACGTATTATCCTACGAGGACAAATTTAGTTTGCAATTATTAGATCCCATGTTTCATGGCCTATGAAGGTGGTACCATATACTATTATATACCTATATTGTAATTATAGCTTATATCATAGTGTGGTATCACATATAAGGAGTGATTTAACGGTTAAGAAATTTCGTTGTGTAGATATAGGTATATAGGTAGGTACTACCTACGGTATGATCGACGAAACGATTTAATATTAGATCAGAGAATCATAGTTCTAAGAAATTCGGTGCTCCTGGACCCGGCTGTGTATTAGACGATCCACGATTTGCAATACCGATCATATAACTAAGTACTGTAGATTTCCGGGGGCACACATGACGTCAATGTGTGCACATACATTATCATACTTTTATACATAGCTGTGTACGTTAATTGTGTGAAAGGTATGATTTATGAAAAAAAAAAAAAAACCGAACAGAAAACGGACCGCAAAAAAAAAAACGGCAGAAACAACAAATTTCGCCATTTTTAAGTGGGGATGAAATTCCGCAAGACCAAAGAGTGGACGGGCCGAGATTCCGAAAGTCAAATTACCGAGAGTGCAAGATGTAGAAAAGCCATAACAACGAAATGCCAGTATAAACATGAGATTCAGAATACAGAGACATAGAAATGAATATATACCGAAAATTATTCCCCAGAATTGACAAGACTACGAGCGGTGATTGGTTGAAATATCGAACGCCTGGAAAAAAGTGTGTTCACAATTCGGAATCGTCATGCTTATTACGAAAGTTAACGAATCCGAATTCATTGAATCGAAAGACCGAAAGCCCAAAAGGTCAGAACTCCGAAACCCATTGGAATAAAACTCAGGGGACATTGGAAAAACATTCAATGTTTCGTACTGAGAAAATAATTCAATACTTGTCGTTTTTTAGGAATTTTGGCCTTTTGGAATTGTGGACTTTCGACATTTTGCTTATTAAAAATTCATCGCTGCCTGAACCCTTCTTTCCGATATCGGTTTCTTCGATTCATTGGCCGATGGGAACGTTAGCCGCTCTGAATTTTCAATTTCGAAGATTAATCTATACGCTTCGTTCGTTCGACATGTAAACTATCTAGCGATACATCTTCAGAAGAAAACGCGTTTTGGTGCATAGCCTCTCAATGAAACAGTCATTCAATTCAGTAGTACGTAAAAAAAGAAAATTTCGCTTTCTTGATCTTTTGCTGCTTCAAAGATCGTATCTTCGAAAATCGGACTCTCGGCCCGTCTTATAGTTTTCGGCATTACAGCAATTGCGCAATATCGCGTTCGTGGCTGCAGTCTGCTATATAGTTTACCTACTATGATCGCGTCAGGGGTTGATCCATGAGTCACATAAACTAATCGACTCTATACATACTATCATATACCTGGATACATGTATATAGGTATATGCGACCTAGTTTTCACGAGCCAAGTCTATGTTGGCTGGTAGGTAGACAGGTAGGCATGAGGTGGGTAGGTATAGTAATATAAAAGTGATTCCTGGTATTTCCGAATGAAATCACCCCCTACGATATACTAAGTATAACTAGCAGGTATAGGTATACAGGTATGTATAAAAGCAAAGGTGAGTAAGTGCTCCGGAGTAAAGAAAACCAACCCCTCTAGGTAGGAATGTATACCCACGTGCCTAGGTCTGTGCAGGTTTGAACCAACGCACGCTTGAATCATCCCCAGTTACTGATTACATTACTAAGAAATTCACCACCGGTCACGGGGCTGTATATTTATGAGACGATGGTCGTTATATCACGAAAATCGTGAATATAGGTGTATATACCGAAAGACGAATGTACGTATTATACAAGAAACGTATGTTAGATGTATACATCCACAAATACGCGAATGATTGGCACGATTATGATACAGCTGATTGTATTCGTATTTATGGCATAATCGATTATCATTGTACCGGATAATTCCCTCAAAGTTTTTGGCGATCTCGGAAATTGAATTGAATCTAATTCCTCCAGATTACCTCTTTTCATCCCTTTAATAGGTTTTCAGCGAGTCTTTCGAGCCTGGGATGATCAATCGCTTTTCTCCTCTACTTCTTTTCGCCTAACTCCAACCTGTATCAGATATAGTAGAAAAATACTCAAACGAGATCTGTTACTGATCAGTTGATGATATTTTTACTACCTGATCTATATTATATATACTGCGGAGGTTTAATCGCAAGTGTAGGTATTATATAAGTAATAAATTGTACATAATTAGTATAGACATTAATTCCAAGTGGTAAAACTCTCAGTTTGGTCAGACGAGCTCGCGGGCAGTAGTATACCTATAGATACACCTAGCTGGAGAAAATAATTCAAAGAATTTTTACCAATTTTTTAGAAAATTCGAATTTAATTTCGTACGTTTTTCATAAAAAATTGTAATTTCTGTGTACTTTATGAAAAAACTATACGAATTTGCAAATTGCTGTTGAAGACTGAGAATATCGACAATCATTTCACGATAAATCACCCGAAAATTTATAATTTCTTACGAAAGACGGTAGAAAAATTGACAATTTATTGACGGCAAGAGGGAGAGGGGAACAACTACAAAAATCTACAATGTTTTTTCACGAAAATTTGTATGAAATTTTTCAATTCCCCCAAAGTTCGCGAAAATTCGTAGGAGTTGAAATTTTCATATACTCTACTGGCTATAGCTGCGAATGAAATGGAACTGTGAATGATACGTATGTGAAAAATTCCGAGTTAAGAAAGAAAGAAAAATGAAGAAGAATAAAAACGAAAATCCAAAAATTGTTAGACCGATATAATGATTATAAAACTATAAACAATCGATGGAATCGGATAATACTGACGTATTAAAAATTGTGAGAAATGATATCTTTATTTCTGTATACTATATAATAATAATGATTTCATTACATGAAATAATTATAATATACATACAGTATCGTATAATATAGTAATATGTTTGAATATATGTTATATACCATATATACATATATACCTATGTATATATATTAAATAGGTATTCACATATTAATTAATGTTTATACATGTGTACTTTACTTATAGTATATATGTAGCACTCCCTTAGCTGTAACGATTCTAATCATTATACAAACTTCAGCGAATTACTGATTATCAGATGAATTACAATACCAAATGAAATCCATACCTTCATACACCTAATTGACGGATTACGAATTTAATTATCAGGATCTGCGGGGGAACACCAAATGAATTTCAACTTGTAATCAAAATTGTATGAAATTTAATTACCATATTACTAAATTTATCTACACATAACTGCGCGTACGTGCTTGAAAATTATTATATTGAATGGAAAACTTAATTGAATGATAAAAATCTGTTAAAATACATTTGCAGCGTAATTGTGATTTCATTTTGCCAATTAGGTACAATTAATTTAGAAATCATAGTTCGTTCAGCTACGACCGGAGCAGCGGGTCGCGGGAGAGAAAAGAAGGGGCGATATACATAATTATACCTAAAATGTGAAAATATAGGTATCCATGTATGTATATCGTATATCTACTACAATAGTATCGATGGCATATACCTAAATGCCTATGCCTGTACACACACGCGACGCAGGTATATCATAGGTATACATGTGTACATATGCCTAAATTACTGTATATATATATCTAAAATCAATGTACTCGTATTCTCTCTTAATCAATTATTATTATTCCAAATTTCTCAAACATGATACAGTCGTACGAGAAGAAGGAACGAAAAAAAAACTCACAAAAAATACGAAAAACAAAAATTGGGGTAAGAAAAATACCTACTCCAAAATCATAATTCGGACATTATGACGATCCATATCGCTATGTATAAGGTATGCCTATAGCTGATATTCCTAGCGAGCTATAGAAATTTTATGCACAGTATTTAGTATTCGATATTTCTATCAGTATCATAAGTATTCCTCAATATATATTCTATATTCAAACAAATAAGTGAACGAAAAGAGTATTATTCTCATTTTTCAAGGTTTTTTTCTTGTAATTTTCCTTGTTTTCACTCTCTTTCTCTTTCTTTATACATAATATACGTACGATTTATAACATAAGAATATAGGTATAAGGTAGGGAGCATCAGCGTCGTTTATAGTTGCTGCGGAAAACAGATTCGTATATAATATCGTGTATTGTATAGGTATACCTATGGTATATAATATAATGAAATACAATACAACATAACATAACATAATACAGTGTAATATAATCTAATATAACATAACATAGTACGTGTAATATTCAATAATCCATAAGCAGTGTATATGCTATATATATAATACCTATGAAGATTATTATTATTATCGTATTACGCATGTACGCATGTATAATAATTCTCTGCAATTGTATGCTTGTTCACTCATATCCCACATATTTCAAATCATACATTATAGGTAAATGTTTTACTTTACAATTACATTTACTCATAGTTTACCAGCCTATATAGGTATATATATATATATAGTAATAGTGTATTTATAATCGTTTGTTCGTTATAATATTATGATATATAGCACATTGTTGTATTCCCGCGGCGTATTGTTGGACAAACCGGAGCATACGTACCTATACCTATATTTGAAGTATAAATTTTTGCGCGGGAATTTTTTTGTTTCTTTTTTCTCTCAAGCACAAGGCTAACAGCGTTTTCAACTGAGGCTACGCCGGGCCAATGTCGAACGGCGACGCTCGATATCAAGTAATAATAACAATAACGACAATATTGACAATAATAATAATAATAATGATGGTAAATAAATGAAGTAAAATTCATCCAAATCGATTTATAATATTTAATTTAGTTTTAATATTATAATAAGTTCAATATTGAACAATAATACAAATAAAAATAATAATAATAATAATATTAAATCAAGTAAAATTCATCCAAATCGGTTTATAGTTTCGTTCGGTAAATTATAACGTCCGTTCAATTTCATAATTGATATTCAATGGATATTATTATGTATCCCGTATACATACAACTACGTTTTCCGTTGTTTCCGTTGTTTTTCTTTTCTCTTTTGTTTTTGTTCCTCTACATTTTTTCATCATTTTATCGATATACAGAAATTCTAATATTCACAGAATATGAATGATCGCCCGAATTCCAATCCGATGATTTCGTATACTAAATAAATCGTCTGAAAAAGAGAGCTATAATATACAGGGTGATTCAAGTTGAGCGCGACAGATTTTGTGGACAGATTCTTCGAGAAATCCTGCAACGAAAAGTCTTGTGCCAAAAATTCGTGTGACCGACGGTTTTCGAGCTACAGAGGATCTAAGTTGACCGATCACAGAGCTCATACGGTGGAAAGTCAGCACTTTTCGTTTCAGAACTTTTCTCGAACAATCTGTCCACAAAATCTGTAGTGGTCAACCTGAATCACCCTGTATTCACACGCGTACATACATATATGTAGTACATACATCAGATATATATATATATATATATATATATATATATATATTAATATATAAAGGCATACATAAATATAAATAAAAGAGAACATTGTCAAATGAAATTATATTCCAAAATTAATAATAACGATGATGATAATAATAATGATATTAATCACAATAATAAAAGAGAATGCAATTTATTATTATACTATTCATGTATATGATAAATATCGCGCGATCGCATGTGCAGTGATACTCGTTATTTCATTCTTATATACCTATATAGTACATATGTATTCCCATATTGTATACATATTTTATCAAATGACAGAAAGATTTAAATGATACATTTAAATACATACGTACATATCTAAGTAGGTATATAGTAGATACGTAGAAGAATATTACAGAAATATATAGTATAGAGAGAGAGAAAGTAAATGATTGTTTTCTCGGTTTGTTTTTATTCGTGTTCTTTTTTTTTTTTTTTTTTTTTTTTAAGAAATCAAAATCCTCGAAACGAACGGATCAAAAGAAAAGAAAGAGAAAAAAACATAACGAAAAAACAAAGAATTGTCAATTTAAAATTGATAAAGAAAATAAAATCGGAGGCACTATATCTAGTACCTACTTATAGATATCACGAACTAATTGTAAAAATATGTACGTTTTTCTCATATCTATAGGTATATGTGTATAGCTTTTTGCTGGATGAAGCAACAGAAATTCTTTTTTTATATCAGTATAATAATAATAATAACAACAATAATAATAATAATAATTTTGGAACTCAATATAATACAATAAAATTATAATGAAATATCATATTATGAAATATAATATAATGTAAACGTAATAATTTAATTATCATCAATAAATATGTTAACATTATTCGCTAATCTTTTTTTTTTCTTCTCATGACGAGCAGGTGTTAATTATATTTTAACGTTTTTATAATAGTGCAGGCATATATTAGGACAATTCAAATAGAATCGATATTTCATTCTTCTCTCCCGTTATGTATAAAGTTATTTAATTACATGAAAGAGATTGTCGCAAAAGGAGAACTTCGTAACTGAAGCTTGAATGGTCGCTCAACCTGATGGCATATCTGAATAACACTGGGAAATATGATTTTTTCCCATCAATATATATAATCTTACAAAATTCTGCGAGACGTGATTCCATGGAGGAATAAATTTTCTACAGAAAAAAGGCCCAGAGAACCGGAAACGTAGGTTCGGTAGTTCGGAGTTATACACGTTCAAAGTCTATATCTTGTACGAAAATGAAGATTTATGAATCCGTCTGACACGGTCAGAGGCAGAAGAATATTTTGATAATCGCATTGCAAAACATTCTGTACAATTACAATTTCTACAAAATTGCTGCATGGGTTCACTTTTCGAAGTCGATTTTCACATCATGTAGATCTTCGAACCGTGAGTCTCGCAGGAAACAGACTTCCAACGTGTATAACTTCCAGCGGTTTTTGTAGAATATTTAATCCTCTGCAAAATCATATAACACAAAATTTTTGTACCCATTGTTCCCGGTGGGTAAAACGAATGTTAGTAGCAAGTAATCATTCTTCGCAAGTTATTTGGTGTGAATAGGAAAAGGAATCCTTGCACAAGCCACCTTTCGAATTCGAGCTACATGGTTCTCCATCTGCGACAATCTTTGCGAGGATTCTAACTACCTTTTCATGGGACGGGAGGGAGAAAATGAATATTGTCTTTGTTCGAATCAACCTAGACCGAAATTATTAGTTGTTTTTTTTTCTTCTTTTCGAGCCAACTCTAACATTAAGCGGGGAAACACGATCGTCGAGTTTAAATCTTGGAGTTTTTCGTAACGAAATAGAAATGAAAAAAGCACGCACATTGAGAGAAAAGGGAAACAAAAATACTCCTCTCTTTTGCTTTTTACATTTCCTCCCGAGTTTTTCAGTGAATAGTTATTCACAAATTATTCAAAAAGGCTTTGACATGGTTCGGATATCCTCTTGAGCCAATCGGTATTTGGATCAACGGGATAAACGCAACTTCCAACATGAATTTTATTAGGAATAAAATTCGTGAGGATATTAGAAGATAAATTGTGGTGATTACTATTAGTGGACAAGATCATAGGATCTCTATTCTCGTCGGTGTTTGTGATACTATTTTTTTTCGTCCTACTATCGTTCGTTGGATTTTCTTCTTCGTCAGACGAAGAGCACAAATCGATGAACGCCACTTGCGTTATATCGTGAACGTGATTTTCATCATTTCTCGTATATTCTGAATCTTTAGAAACACGAATCAGTGATAATTTCATTGAGTTATTATCAACTTTTATTCCTCTATAACTATCGCCAACTTCATTATCATCGTTGTCATTATATTTCGTTCTTCCAGCTTCGGGAGAATGAAGAAACGAGGTTGATAATTCGAGTGAGATATTGCTACCAATTTCGGATATTTTTTTAGGCAGGATAGGCATCAGCGTAGCTAATTCTTCGACCTCTTCGTCGATGATTATGGGCTCGTCATTACTAGGATATTCTGAGTGCTTCCGTTTCTTTTTCACATTTGAACCATCGTTGTTGAACATTCGTCTTTTTGATTTAGGCGCAGGTCTCATTCTTCTTTGATTTTCAATTTCTTCCCCGTCACCGCAGTTTCTTCTTTTCGGTAGATTTTCGTCGTACTTGTTCCACACCTTAGGATTTCTTCTCAACTCCTCGATTATTTCTTCCGTTAATAAAGTCATAGGAATTATCACCTTTCTACATGCGATACACAGAATTTGTGATCGTATGTTCAATACTGAAATACAAAATTAGAGAGAATTTGTAATTTGTTTTCACTGTTTTTTTTGCTTTTTGGGGCGATAGGGGGGGGGGGGGGGGGGGGCCGTATCATTTGTCTCTATTTTTTTCAGAAAACCGTTGAAGATAAAGCAACAAATTCTTTATTATTTGTTATTAAATGTTTATTATTCAAACCTCGAGCCATGCAAATTTTCAAAAACGAAGTAAAGAAGATCGAAAGATAGAGAAAAGAGATAGAAGTTTGGAATTAGTTGAAAGTGTGATAGAAATGAAAGAAAAAAGCAATTATTATAAAAGATATTGGTTTTAATATGCGAAATAGTGGTTTTGTTGTTTGTTTGCTTTGTTATTATTTTTTTTTTTTTCTTCAAGTTTCGTTTTATTACAAATATTTTACAAAATAATGAAAAAACAAGAAAAAAAAACAATCAAATTATCGACCAATAATGTGATTTTTCATTGTGATTGTTTACGATGTATCACTTATTATTCTTATCATAGTATCATAGTATACAACATAGTCATGAACAGTATAGCGTAGAATAATAATGTATATAGATTATTATAATAATATTAATAATAATAATGATAATATTAATAGTAACAATTCAAATACAATGCAAAACAATTAAGAAAAGAAATGATTCGCGAAAATCGGTTAAAAAAATTAAACAAAACAAGAAAGAATAGTAGTTTGTCGAGAATCTTTACAAAAAACGCAAAACAATTACACACCACATAGGTATGAAACTTACTGCTAATTTATATTTTTTTCCCTCTTTTTTTCTTTCTCTCTTTTTAAACGTACTCGACTTCCATTTTTATACTCCTGAATAGATACGCTATTCCATTTCGCCAAATTTTTTTCTTCCCCAAATTTATACTAAAATTATTGAGACTCATCGTAGTGAGAGAAACGAGAGAACTGAGAGGAGAAAAAAAGAAACATGCGAGAAGTTTGTTTGTTATAATTCAATTTTCAATTATCATCATGAACAGCGGATGAGGAAAAAACAAATATAAGCAACTATATTACAATAATCATTATTATAAATGTACAGTGATATAATCCCAAGCGTGAGTCGATTTTCTATTTTGTTCTCTAAGTTTCGTCTTTATTGAATTATTTATTAATTTTTGTGTCTCTCATCAAAATAATATTAATTTGTGCTACTAGTGATCAGATATTCGATAAAATAAACAAAGGTGAAAAAAAACACCGCTAATTTATAAACCCTGCTAAAGTTTAAGAGAATTTTTTTCTCCATTTTTTGTTATTTTGTCATTTTCTGTTTTTTCCCTTCCCTTACTCTCCTTTGTCGGCTCCTCATAAGTAATTCCTCTATTTCGTTGTTCTATTTACTTTTATTTCTTCTTGATTTTGTATTTCTTTTGTTTTTTTTGTGTTTGTTTGTATACTATATTCAATTAATACGTACTAGGTTTGCCCCTGAAGGAATTGAACTTGTACTCATGTACGTAGTCGTCCTGCGGAGGTTTGTCACGATTGGGTTTGTGTGAAACAATCCATCTGCTAGCGTCGTTTACTCTGTCAAGCCATCTCGGTCTAGATCCGTTAATTATAGGTGGTGCGATAAGGTATCTTTCTATTCTTTCTAGTCTCTCCTGCTGCGTGACTTCAGTCATTACTCGAGATTTCTTAGCCATTGCTATACCAGCTGGTGACGAAAACGGGATAGTCGGACAACGTGCGAGATTTACGGAACCTCTGATTCTCCTCGAAGTTCGTATCCCACCGTCAATCGAATTAGTCTTGGATGATTTATCGTCATTAGATTTTTTCGGCAAGGATTTTGTGTCGCTCGACGATAGCGCAAAATACTCTAAAAATTGGCTTTGACACACTTGCGGAAGCAACGATATTTCCGGAGATACTGGACGCGAACTACCGCTACTTTGCTCTTGATCACAACACTGCTTTTCATGTTCCTGTGAAACATTTGATAAGATAAATCAACTGAAAGATCTTTTTCAATGAACTTGTCGTTCTAATTTGTGTTCCCAATTATATCGTACCTTCATTTTTTTATATCCATCAAATTCCGCGTCACAGTTATCACAGAGGTATATATCGTCGCATAAAACGGGTTGCAACATATTTTGCAATTGTTTCGGTTTCGTTTTTCCGGAGGGTCCGGATGCCGCGCCATTTCTAGGTAGGAGCAATCTTCTGGGGCTTTCAATTTTTTTATCGTAATTCTGGAAAGCAACAAATATAGAAGATTATTAATCTGCGATAATGAAGGCGAGAAAAAAAATCTTTCTTTGTAGGATTCGTAAGTCTGCTGCTGCCCACCATGTTCTCATTGCGGAATGTCACCAGAAGCTTGCCGGTGCTTTTGTGAAAAAGACTCGTTGTCGAATCCCAGTTATCAATGTACTCCAATTTATCTCGTGGATGTTGTGCGAGGTGCGAACAGAATCTCAGGAGATATTCACTCCGGTGATATGTGTAGCAACGAAATACTAGCTTCTTTAAATTACCCATCCAATTCTGTGATGAAAAACAAGGCGGGAATGATTGCAGACCAAAATTTGGTACTTCGTACTTAAATAATTTATCGCATTACCTCATTTATTTTCTTCGGTCTAACAAAAGGGTTTGTGAATTTGATCTCCTTAGGCCACCACTGAGGCTCTTTAATGACCTTTGCGGTATCGTGACCGAATGAACATTGCACCATGAATGTGATAAATCGTTCCAACTGGGGCTGATCAGATAGAAAAACAGAAAATACAGAAAAAAGGATATTAAAATGTTAGAAGACGATCCTCCGGATGATGTTCGTAAAACATTCACTACAGTTCGAAGTCAGCAGGGGAAATCAATCATGTTATAACGAAAAAGAATGCATAAATAAAAGGGAAAGATCTCCGAGAAGAAAATGAATGCTGCCGCCAATTACCAACGTTATTTTTTCCAGAGAAGTAGGATACCCATCGGCGAATAATAGAGGCAGATTGGAGATCATAGAACCCTCATCTACGCAGCCTGAATCAACTGATTCTGTGCAACCACTAGCAGCCATCATACTCTCGTCTAGATTGTCGGGGAGTCGGTCGTGTCCGAGTTCTGCCCGGTCCCCTGGCTCTTGCCCCGTCGTAAACCTCATTTTCCCCTTAATACCATTCTAGGTATTATAGTAACATCGACGAATTATAGTGGCCTAGGGGGAGCGCTTTGCCCAATCCTTTTCTTCTCTTTCTACTTCCTTTTTTTCTTCTTCTTCTTCTTCTTCTTCTTCTTCTTCTTCTTCTTCTTGAGCACAACTTAACTGCAAGTTACAAATTGTTATATAACATTCAGTTTCGTTCAATATTTGATTGAAGTAGTACGGCAGGCTGGAAGAAGCGGAGTTCAAGTGAAAGAAAGAACTAAAATTGTGCCAGAAGAATAAGCTGGAAATAATCTCCTCTAATTGTCTTCTCGGTTGTTATTCAATGAAATTCTACACATTTCATCAGATTGTTTGGTTGAATCCAGAATTATACCGAATGAGTGATGATAATCATCATCGTATTATATCGAATAGAACAAAACTACATTTCTAACTAATGATATGTTATTTAGGTATGTGTAACCATGTATATGATTCTACCAAAGTTTGCTACGCTGCATTAGTCACCAAATAAATACCCAAAAATGGATGTACAGAAATTTCAATTCAGGTACATCGATTGCACAAAGGTAGGTCAAATATATAATCATCATCCATTCCTTATACTCTGGTTGCAATATAACGCAGTTGCATTGGTTTGTAGAGCTTCCACTCATTGAGCTTTTACTTCTTTTTTACCAGAGTAAGGAGCTGATATTTTCTAGTCTGCAGTACAGAACTATGAAATTTTTGTTCTTTAATCTACTTTTATATACAGGTTTCTATTCTCTGAGACTAAGGAAGGTGTGAAAATTCAGGAGATTGGAATTTCAACAATTCCTGACTCACGACAGTAAACAAATCGAAAATTTTCATAAATTTTTATTGAATTTTTAAGGATTCTTAGATGTTCTAGATTCTTCCAGTGGCTCAGCACCCTGTGAAATAATCCTTCCTGCGCTTTGTGTTCTAGTGATTTATTCATCCAAGTTTTCGTTACGTTCTCTCTAATATCAGTTGAAAATGCTACTGAATGAATGGACGAAGGAATTCAGTGGATGAGAAGTTAGAAAACTAAGTGCCGAAAAAATCTTGGATGAGAAATCACAGACCCAAAGATATAAGATTGTCTTTCGTTTTGTTCTTTCGAGTTGATAGCTGAAAAAATAGTGCGAACCCCGACGAAGATGATCAGATCTTCAACACGAAGAAGAAAACAAGTAGTGAGAAAATGAACAGCTAATGAATTTGATTACACACAATGATAATAATATTTGAGGCACCGTCTCAATCAATCAAGTCAATATTTGAGTATGTTGCCTGACGTTTTCGCACTGTTATTCTGCCCCCGTCAGATGTTGATTTATCAAACAAAACACATTTACAATTGGAATAAGTCATAAAAAGATACATATGAAATAACACAGATCGATTGGTGTCGAAAGTTCAGGACAACAAAGCTTATTTTAATTGTAAATGTGTTTTGTTTAATGAATCAACCTCTGACGAGGACAGAATAACACTGCCGAAACGTCAGGCTGCGTACTCACACATTGACTCGATTGATTGATTGAGAGCTTTTGTCGAATTCACAAATTTCGAGTGCCAACTACAATATGTACAATAATAATAATAATCAACAAAAAGCGGAAAAAATACTTTTCTACCAATAATTACTGATCGACAATTACTGAACGATCAATTCAGCATTATCACAGAATAGATACAGTGCGAAAAATAATTTAAAAAATATGATTTTCGGGTCAAGCGTTTCATGATAGAAAGTGAGCAGGCTCCTAGCTGCTTATTCCATGCGAAATTTTCTGCATATGTATGTACGTCGTGAATCTGTCTTGTTTTTTGCATTGTAGTTTTTAATTCCATATTTCTGTAAGTCTCTTTTTTTTCGCTATGCTCCGGAGAAAAAACAATAAGAAAAGAGAAAGAGAAAGAGAAAGAATGCAAAACGGAGAATGTTGTGCGACGAATAAATTGAGGACACGGTAGAAAATATAGAAGTCATTTTGTATTCTATGAGTATCGTCATGTCACGATGTTTACCCACTTCTTAGCTCGGATTCGAATTCGAGCTCCAATTGTATGGTATTGTCGAAAGTTAAGCCTAGGGCATGTACGTACTATTGAACATTGTCATCACCTTCGTCTATGAAACTGAGTTTACCGCTTCCCAGAGAAAAGAGAAACTAGACTAAACTGAACTAAAATGAATAGAATAGAACAGAACAGAATAATGTAGCATCCAGTATGATGTTTGGGGTTCGATGACTAAATGACGGAATAGATCAGCTAATCGTAGGCCTGAAACAATTGACGGACCAAAGAAGATGAAAAGAAAACAAAAACAAGAACCATACGATTTAACAATGACGACACTCTGATGACGATATTACTGTCGATGTCTCTGCGTGAGATGTATAATCACTGCGCGAGCACGATGTAACAATCTCTTCCTTCTTTCTCCCTGCTTTCTCAAACCTCCGTCGTCGTCTCTTCTCCTTCCTGTTACCCGCGTTATTCTCGTTGTGTATTTTTTTATAATATTTGGATAACTACACATATATACACGCACACACACACACGACACGTTTCTACCCCGTCGTGTTGACTCGCGATACCGCGATTATTACTTATTTCTTATCAGAGCGTATGTGGTATGTGTTGTATTCGGAATATGGAAGAATGCGAGATCGGTGGTTGGCGGTATATTATGGTAGTACGTATGATAGGCGGCAATAGACCGCGAACACGAATTACGAAAACGAGAGGAAAAAGAAAAATGGCGTCAAAATTATAACAGTTAGGAGCCTCCTCTGGTGGCGAATATCAACCACGCACAAAGCAGCGGAGTCAAGTTTTTGACGTTAAGATTGTTGGCGCCGATTTTCTTTCCTCCTTTATTTCTTTCCGTTGTTTCGGGTTTTGTTTCTCTCTCTCTCTCTTTTTCTTTTTTCCGTTATTATTATTATGATGATTATTATTATTAGTTGTGTGCGTCATAGAAAGAATTATCCGATAAAATAGATCACTTTAAGTCAATTTGTTACAATACCTATTGATATTCAACGCTTTGAAACAGCGATTGTCAAATATTCACGCTACTCGGTTAATCTTTCTCACAACAGTAATCTGATTTTTATTGTTTATAAAAAAAAAATATATTTGTATGTATATATATATAGCCGTCATCGTACGGCGGATCGACTGAGCATTTCTCCATTTTAAGATACCCCTACGATCATAAGCCACGTACAATAGGAAGTGTATAGATCATTGTTAGGTTATATTTTTCGCCGAGCGATTGTGGCGCCAGAGATTGTCGAGTGGCGATTTTCGTACCATTCCCCGAGATGTTCACTCACTTCCGGTTTAATCAACCAATCAGAATGGGGATCCGCACTAATCTAAAGTTCAGTTAAATTTGGACGGCATTTCGCCAGCTCCACCGCAGCAGCTTTTAGCCGGCCACTTTGAAATTAAAATTTATAATTTTTCCCTACGCTTAGAGTTCTATCTATTCCTACGCGAAAAGGGATAAAAGGTTTAAATCGCATAATGGAATTTTCCAAATAATGACTTAACTTGTTCCGTTGACGGGAGAAGGTTAAAGCGTTGACGAAAGAAGTCAGCTGTCAGCGCTGAAATTTCAGCGGGAAAGAGACAGTGCTCATTGAAAATATGATGGAGCGAGAAAGCACAAAACTTCTGACTGTGCCGCCAACTAATTCAGGAACGTGGCCATAGTGAAATGTCAATAGGGTCGGCAAATTACCGACAAAACTGATACAAATAAACCCACAATGTGAGCTGTCTTATCAGTGGCTGTCTTCAAATATTCTTCAGTCAACGCTTGTTGTTTCGATGAACCATTCCGTGTCCATGATTCATTCGAATGTTACTGTCATTTGGCGCCGGAAAGACATTAGCCATATGATGGTGGCATCTGCGATTAGTCAGTTGATTTGCGAGTTTGCTCGCCGAAACTGCGCATGCGCGAGATGAGAAAAAACAAAGATTTGTAACCTAGAAATGTTTTAAGTCGTGTTAGAAAACAAACGAAAATCAAGTTGATCAACACAAGCCGCTAAGTGCGGACATTCGACTATTGAAATTCAGAATGTAAACAGACAGGGAGTTAAAATAACCGCGGCGTCATGCGGAAACAGAGAACCTCAATTTCTTACCATTTTATAATCCTTAAGGATTCTTCTTTTGAGGCTCTAAAACTTATTCGGAAATGTGTTTTATCGGCAGCCGTGATATAAACGAAATAACAACGACAGTGGCATTTATTAATTTTTGAAACGCGATTGGATTTGAATATCGAATTCTAAACTTATTGGTGCCAATTTTTTAATATGTTTTAAGTGTAATAATTAATAACAATTCTTCCACCACGCGGTTTGCATTACGCGCGTCAGTATTAATAATTTTACCTTACAACTATTTTATTATATACGACGCTATTATATATTTGCTCAATTTTTTCCATTAGTTTTAAGTATTCAATCAAATATAAAGGTATTAAACATATTTATAAAGAGGGCGAAGAAATATATTCATTTATTACAATTGTATACAATTATGGAAATTTGGTGGTTTTCTCGTGTCGTCGCTTATCATCCATACGCTATACTTGCTGCAGTTTTTGTATTTTCTTCAACATGTTTAATTGTTCCATTAACTACTAAAAAATTTCCTGATTTTTCTGATCCTCAATTGGTGAGTATACCGACGCAGATCTCAAATTTTTACTATAACTAATATACGGAATCAAATTTCTCGTATTGTTTCTATTTTTTGATCTAAACAATACATATCGTGATTCCACGGTTTTCTAGATACTGTGTTCCATAACAAAATGAGTCTCATTGTCGCTCATGTTCGCTCGACCAATTCCTGCATTTTGTTGATCGTTCCCTCTTTAAGAGTACGATCTGTTTATTGAATACAGCGATTCTGTAATGTCCATGGAATTACAGGAGATACGGAATTTTTTAGCTCAAAGGGAATTCACTCTCTAGTTATAAATTTAATTTAGTTATGTTACGAAACATAAATTCTATCAACTATGAACAGTTAGATTTTCATGTTTCATGGCTTGTTTGAATCCTAAAGAAATGTTCTACCAATTATATATCCACAAATTCTGTTGAAAAGTATGAATGGAAGATACGGAATTTGCAAGGAATCCTAGCTGCTCCATTCCTCCACGAATTCAGCTGTTTAGATTTATGTAACGTCAATGAAATTTTCTACGATTCCTAAATCAAAATATTCGAATCGTGCAGGGTTTTGAAGCACGAGGAACAGTTTTAGCTTCGAGACTAACAACGTGGCAGAATTTAATGGAAGCTATGCGACCACGAGGCGACCTCGTAGCTAATCCTTTAGAATATTATCATCATATGCAGTCGATTAGCCAGGTATACCGTCATCATTATATGCATGACTACGTTGATCTAGATTCAACTACAAAAAGTTGGACGAACCACCGATATAAAATCAGATGCAAAAATAAATTCCAAACAAGATTTCTTTGATTTTTTTCAACTAGAACGACACGAATTCATGGAATCAAACGCAGCTATCAATTGTACAAAAAAAGCCTGGCCGCAGGGGTAAAAAGCACAGAAAAAAGTATGGAAAGAATAAGAACAGCGCTGAGAAAGATACAGGTGAAAATTCGAGCAAAGATAAATGGGAGGAATTGAAGCAGTTGAGAAATAACAAGAATAACAACCATCTGGAAGACATTGACACGATTAAAAATCACATTCACTTAGAGAGCGATGGATTTTTCTGCAACCTACCCAGCTCATCTTACGCACGTTTTGTAATCGGCTCAGTTTCTGCAACAGAAGATTTGTGGTCCTTGGACGGAATACTCGCCCAGTGTCACATAGACGCTGCGCTTCGAGCTAGCGACCATTTTCCTTCTCTCTGTCAGACGCAACTCCAACATGGAAACAAAGAGGAAAAGAAATGCTGTCGCAGCTGGTCACCAGCTAATTACGTCGCTCTTTTATCCAACAGAAGTTCATGCTTGGGCGTAACGGAAAACGATTTGACAAGGGTGAAAAGTCTGCTGAGAAGATGCGCCCAGTTCTATCACAATCTTCAGCTGACCCCCGATTGCGCCGATGACTCTAATTGCCAAAGACGTGTTCCGTCTGAATGCTATTTACACAATGCTCCTTATCACCTTCTCTATTACCTTCTAGACACCAATTTCATTCCGTCAAACGTGAGTTCTCGCCTCACTTCAAGATCTGCCGTAGATTCGTACACAAAAATACCGATCTTTGCATTTCTATTTACAGAATGGAAGTGCACCGCCCAAATTGAATGCTACTCTAACTTCAGTGATGCTTTTTTTACCAATGGCAGCTAGTTCTGCCAGTCTCGATTTTTACAGAGATTTAAATCAAGCTGGTTTGACCTATGGAAAATTTGGGGTACAGGGAATGCAGCTCGGACTCAAAAGCACTTTATTCGATCGTCTTTTAGTAGCAGATTCGTGTCTCGTACTAGCGGGCTTTGCCTTTGTTACGATTTGCATATGGGCCTACACTGGTTCAATAATATTGACCGTTGCTACGATTCTTGCCGTTTTATTCAGCCTCGGAATATCCTATGCCTTTTACACTTTAGTTCTGAGGATAAACTTTTTTCCGTTTATGAATCTGCTAGCCATCGTTGTCGCAGTTGGTGAGAAAAATTCGTTGAGACTGAGAATTCTCTGGACCGAACCAAGGTCTTCAATTAACGTTTTCCCCTTTTTTTTTTTCCTTTTCAGGAATTGGGGCCGACGATGCGTTTATATTCTGTAAAGTTTGGGAGTGTGGAAAGCAGAAGAAACTTTCAAACGGTGGTCTGGTCAGTTTAGTTCAGGAAACAATGAAGCACGCGGTTCCGTCGATGTTAGTTACATCCTTGACGACAGCGGTCGCATTTTTTGCATCTATTGTCAGCAACGTAACTGCAATAAATTGCTTTAGTTTATTTTCCGGTATGACTGTAATAGCAAATTTTTTTTTAATGGTAACTTGGCTTCCGGCCAGCGTTGTAGTATCCGAACATTGTCAGCTGACTATTTTATCTCCTGCTAATTTTATGGTGAGAAAAATATACCGGCCAGTAAGAATATTCTTTGGTAAAATTGCAAACGATTTCGGAAAATTATTGTCAAGAATCGCCGTTGAACTTAGATGGGTCTGGCTAGTTGTATTTGGATCTACTGCTGTCGCTTCCAGTCTTATTGTATTCAGATATCCTGGATTACAATTGCCAGATTCTCCAGACTTCCAGCTGTTCGATAGCTCGCATTTATTCGAGAAGTACGATTTGGCCCTCTCGCAAAAGTTCTGGTTCGAGAAACTCGAAATGGTAAGAATAAAAGAAACTTGCCACACGGGATCCTCAGACCGTTTTCTGACTCGTGGAATAGAAAAAAAAAACCGACTGACTCCAAGCATGAGATAACTGCATATCAAACAAATTACAAAAATCTTTAGGGTGACGGGGGCGAAGTTTTACCGCTGAGATTTGTCTGGGGAGTGAAGCCAGTTGATAATGGAAACTACCTGGATCCAGGAGCAAGAGGGACGTTGGAATGGGATGATACTTTTGACGTGACGAGTCCAAGGGCGCAATTATGGCTACTGCAATTTTGCCGGGGTTTGAGGTCACAGCCGTTTTATCGGAGCACATTGGGTCCTCTGCTACCAAACTGTTTTATCGAATCATTGAAAGCCTTTATGCAGCGTCGTTGTGAAGATCCAATAGACCCGAGGATAAATCGCGCTCCCTGTTGTGAAAGCAGTATTTTTCCCTACTCTCCGTCGGTCCTGGAGCAATGTGCAGCAGAGGTAAACTCAGACCTTTATAGAACTCCATCTCAAATTTGGGGAGGGGAATCCTCAACTGCCGCTGGTGTAAAATTCCTGAAAGAAAATCTCCGCCTGAATTCTAACGAGACTAAAATTCCACGGGCCAAAATACAGGCCTTGATCATAGAGTACGATAGCACGTTTACTTACAGTCTCTCTTTTTCTGAGATGGACAAGTTCTACCATCAGGTGAATCTAAATGAAGATTTTTAGATAAGTTTCCAAGAATTTTTTCAACTTCTGGTCTCCAAATTGACGTTCTTGGATCCTCTAGGTTGAAAGCTGGATGAAAGAGCAGCTCCTTAATGCCCCCTCGGGAATGCGGGGTGGCTGGTTTATCAGTAGATTAGAATTCTATGAACTCCAGCGCACTCTTTACGAAGGAACGATATGGGCGATGGGTGTGTCAATGGGTCTTGCATTATTTGTGCTAGCGCTAATCACACTGAATCCGTTGGTCAGTTTATATGCAATTATTGCAATTGGAGCAGCGATTGTGGTCACTGTTGGGTGTCTAGTCATGCTCGGTTGGCGATTGAACGTTTTAGAAAGCGTTGCGGTGTCCACAGCAATTGGTAAAGATTATTCCCCACAAATCCAAGCTAAAGAATATAGTTGAGCTTTTTTTATCTTGAAAATTATTTCATTAGGTCTCACAGTCGACTTCAGCCTCCATTACGGAGTTAGCTACAGAGCTTCCGCCTCGGAGGAAAGAGTGGATCGCGTTAAAGCTGCTCTCGAACAAATGGGAGGACCGACGCTTATGGCTGCTGTAACTAGCGGAGCCGCCGGCGCGCTGATGCTCCCATCTCAAGTCCTGGCTTATATACAAATTGGAGTTTTTCTTGTACTCGTAATGGGGATAAGCTGGATCTACGCTACTCTTTTTTTGTGTCCAATTTTAGCAGTTATCGGACCATCGAGGCATTTTGCTCAGTATCAGTATCCGAGGTGTGCATTGACTCTGGTTTCTAGAGCATTCACAGAGTATCTGAGAAGTCAGCAACTAATTTTAACGAGTTTCTTAATTTTTTTGTCAGATTCTCAACATCCTGGGTTCGGCTTCTGTTTAGAAAAGGAGAAGATTCTTCGAATGGTGAAAGAAATAATCGTAGGAATAAAGATCGCTCTAAAGAAAGAGACAGAGAAAGGGAAAGGGAGAGAAAGAAAGGGCGAGGGATGCTGTTCGAATCAACGCTCAGCACTTCAAGTACGGTTTGTCAGTTTCATTGCGGGGAATTGGAAGCGCTAGCGGGAAGAGGCCCTCCGTCTCCGTTGCTACCAGCTTCTCCTTCCACCACGCTTTTGTACCTTGAACCCTCTTCTCAATCTGGAACAACTTCAACAGTGAGAATGAATAACAAACGGAAAATAAACAACGAACTTGATTAGGGTCGAATCCGCGTCTGATTGCTATTATTATCGATTCGAAGATATGAATTATGAGAGAATTAGGTTCGTTTGTTGACGGGGCGTTTTTTTTTTTTTTTTTTTTTTTTTACTTTTCTGGAGAGTTTATTGATATCAAGGTTATGTATCGAGTATGTAATGTGATGTGATGTGATGTAATGTAATGTAATGTAATGTTAAGTATTATATTGTATGTTTCGTAACATAAAACGTCTGAAAAGTATTTAACAAACTAATTCAATGAGAATATTCAGAAAAAATTGTTATTAAGGTATCTTAAGAGTATCTTAAGAGATAGTTCTATTTGTACGACGAATCGTTACAAGAGTGTTTGAAGAATGTAGGAACCAGTCGCTAGTTAGTTTTCAAATTTGGTTTAAAAATGAAAAACGAGTTCCTTCGCGCAGCCCACCAAAATAAATGACGAGAATATATAATGTGAAATTGAACCTAATTGATCTCTTTTTCCAGATATGGAGCACTTTACTACATGTATATTGACGTTGACGAAATGTGTAATTGTTACAGCAGAGCGAGGAAGGCAGAAAGCGTTGTAAATTCTTTATCTTGATTCTTTAGTTTGAAATTTTAAAACAAAATTCATCACAGATACCGAATTGCGCTGTTCTACTTCTCTCGCTTGTCTATAATCTAGCTGGATCTTATACTATTGTTTAACGATATACAAGAATATAAAGTTGTAAATAAATTACGTGTTGTTGTATAATAATCGTATAATATTATATATTATATTATGTAGATATTATTTTATCGCATCACTACGACGAGGTTACATACATAGGAATATATTAGGTTGTTGGCAAAATATCCTCATAGTTTACTATTATCTCACTGATACAGAGTCATACTTGTAGTATAACTATGTAGCTTCATCAACGTTTCCAATGAGAAACAAAAAAAAACATTCATTGAACAAAACTTTATACCGCAGTTATGACAGATATCTTATTTTATTACATTAAATTACATATCAAGATTAAATAACGATGACGAGATGTGCAGAGAAATTGAGAATTTGTTTAGCGGTAGGTTTTTATTTGAATCTTCGGAATTTATTTGACTTAGTATTACTCATCTGACGAACCTTTAATATAAGTGTAATTAATTATTGAGATGCAACTTATTTCATTTCAGTATTTTTAATTTTTTTACAATTTCTATTATTAGCAGCTAAGAATTTGCATGTTCCAAATTATGAAAACACATAAAAATCCAGAAAAGGAACTAACAGTATTAACTACTCGATCTAAAAATGACATGGATACAAATATATATTAGGTACAAATATTATCATTCTGTTTTTTAATTCGGTTCAATTAAAATATATATGTACTCTTATTCACTGATTGTTTGTACATAAGATTTTTGATTATTCTTAATTTATCAGACGAATGCATACGAAGATATTATTGAACAGACTGAACGACAATAAAACTGGTTACTTAAATTGTCCTAATTAAAATTTGAATCGCATTTTTATCTGTATTTTGCTCGTATTGTATTCCTGCGCTATTCCCCGTCTCAATTTATATTACCATATTAAAATTCACCCACGATTAATTAGAAAGTTATTGTGTCAATGATCATGATTCTTGTGAATTGTGATTGAATGAAATTAATCGAATGCACGTATGTGAGAATCATAATAAATTGAAAATGTGAAATATTATGAGAAAGAAAGAAGATTCTTCGTGGCTTCTGAGCACAGAGAAGCATCTCCAATTATTGTAAAAAAAAAGAAATCACCGCTTGGAATAGCTAATAGATCTCTCTCTTCAGCGTCGCTGTCTTTTTAAAACTTTTGGAGTCATGGGTTCCGTTAAAGGTCGTTTTGTGACTGGCTTCGTTATGCATTCGAATTTCCGAATCGGTTGAGCCTTTGTCACCATTTCTTTTCTCATTTTCTTTATTTCTTGCTGTTCTCTTCTTCTCTGTGCCGCTTCTCTCTGCAGTTTGAATAACATATCATATATTTTCATATAAATTGTTCAATCACGATAATTACAATATTAACTTACCATTTCTCTGATACGTTCATCTAAGCGTTGTTTTTCTTTGATGCAATTGTCGAAGACCGCTCTCTCCTTTGCTCTCAGTTCAGAACTGAGATTGAACGGTTGCGGAGGCGGTAGGGGGTGGTTAGGCAGGATTGGCTGGAACGCAGGTTTCCGAAGTACCTTCAGAGGAATAGAAAGAATACCAAGAATTATTATCGAAGAATGATGACTCAATCCTCCATTCTTTTCATTGCCCGATAGTCAAATATATATTCCTACCTTAGGTGATCGAGCTTTGAAAGGAGGTGGCGCCGAACTCGGCCTCTGCGCCCTAAGAGTTTTATTTCTTTGTATGGATTCCAGAGTTGCATGTTGAGAAGAATGATTTTCGGTGTTATTCGATTTTTCTAAAAACTTTGGAACTGGATTAGCTCGAAATTTTCTAGCTTCTTTCTCTGCTTGTAGAATCTAGATTATTAACAATAATACAAAAAATGTATCATGCCTTTCTCCAAATGTTCTTCAAGGTAGACAATTCTGTGTACAGCATGAACTGGACTATTGAACAATTTACAAACCATCTGAACGCGACGTGCCTTTCGTTGCATGATCTGTTTGTTCCGCTCCTCAAAACTGAAAGGTTTTGCTATGGTACAATGTTTTCCTACATTTTTCTCAGCCTGTGAAATAAAATTATTAAATCTCTTGGTTGCCATATAAAGTATTCACTGTTTTGAATATCTCAATTTCAATAAACTGATATAAAACCTTCACAACTGGCCTCCAAGGCATCGGATCTACGCCTTTAATACGAAATGGTGTGCTTGTGGTGATTTTCTCGCCGCGCTCATTATCCACTTGGAGTGTTCTTATAGCTCTGAATAAATGCAAAAAAATCAAGAGCTTTGTAGTTGGTGAATATGGAAAAATAAATTTGCATTTTACAAACACAAACTGACTCAAATATTTGTTCATGTTCGCAGTTTACTGATATTGTATTAATTTCGAGCTCACGTTATTAAATCGTCTCCAAAATCATCAGGCAGCATTGGATTCTGGCTATTATTGTTCTCATTGTCGATAATTGAATCGGTCTCCTTCACAATGCAAGGCTTAATATTTTCTCTGAGATAACAAAAACAAATGAAAAGAAAATATGAGACAACAAAATTATAAATGCATAGAGCCTCTCGTTCCAAATTATAACTGGCTTCAACTTACTGTTTTATATCATCCTCAGGATCAAAGGGAAGCTTTTGGAGTTTTTGAAATTTTGGCGACTTTGTAGGGTAATTTTCCTGTATCCTTCTTTCTGCATTGTTTATGAAATTACAAATAAAAACAAAATCATCTCAGTGCTCGGGGAAGAATAGGCAATCGTGAGCGATCGCTGAATGGTATGCTAGAGGAATGATACGAACAGAAGCTCTAGCTCATATAGTTCTAGAAATCAATTGACTTATAATACCAAAGAATGAATCCTTCGCCTCCGGAATCGCTCCAGCGAAGCTCAGGTACTGCGGTGATTCAATATGGTCGAATGTGCAGTTTGGAATTTGGAGTTTTGTCTCACTCTGCAGCTTTCGAGCATCCGTTGAGGTCTTGTTATTCATTATTGACATTGTCATTTATAATCTCTGCCTTGGTAGCATATCAATTGATCGGTGTTTTTTTTAAATAATCGCTTATAACTATAGGTCCAGGTAGTTTGACTGTTCAAATAATTTGAATATCGTTTGTATACTGGTAGTATGTGAGTAGGTTTTGAATACAACTGCAGAGAGAGACTGATGACTGTTGAGTATGAATCCTAACAGACTCACATACTAGAATAACCGTATAGTATGGATTTTGAATTTTTTTGCTTTGCTTTTTCTCATTTCTGCTGTGTCGATATGCAGAGTTAGAGGTCGATGTATGTTTGTTCAGGCTAATATAGAGTCATATAGAGAACAGGTGAAATTAATGGACAACTTATTATGATATATTGTATATAGTGGAGAGACGCGAATTGCCGGAATATGTGTATTGTGATGTATTTGTATGAACGTGGTGATAATAATAATAACGGTGGTAGGGATTATGCGATTTATTATTCTTATTTGAATGTTGAAATATCAGATATTTTATACCACAGTTAATAATTTTCTATACATGATAATAAATATCGGGATTATAATACTATAATTTACAAAATTACATGTATATACCTGTATATATATACTATAATATTAGAAAAGTTTGAATTTGTTTTCTGTGATAATTATATCTATTTAATAACTATTAGAGCTAAAATTGAGTGTTGCGATCGTGAAAGCTGCGATAATTTGATCAACAGTTCGAAATAAGAATTCAAAAATTCAAAATTCGAAGCACTCTAAAACGCGCATATGTTTAAATATCGTTTTTGTATATTTGGATAAATGTATACAGTAAAACTCTTGAAAAATGTGTGAAACTTTACTGTTCTGTAAAATCTTGGATAGCTCGTGGAATTCCAATGTTTAAATTTCAAACACTGATACTTCAACAATTTGAAGATTGTAAAAATTAAAAAATAGCGTTTGAAACGCATTCGATGCCAATTTCGGGCCAAATAGAAACCTGTTCGATCGGCCCCAGCCTAGGAAATTTATTTGTAAATATAGCCGCAAGATACCAGCAGTATCCAGTAACAAAGATCCAGAATTAGTTTGGTAACTGACGAGGAGTCGCTAGCTGTGGTAGGCCAGATTCATTACCGTTGATTTTTGTTCTGTCAAAAACAGAAAAGAACCAACTTTAGAAAGAAGGGTCGTCGTGATATTAACGTGTATAACCAAATATGGCGAGTGACAAGAAGGCGAGTGGAAAATCGGCGGTGCGAGGAGGAAAATCAAACGAAGAAATATGCGCAGGTTTTCAAACACTCCGAAACGACCAGAGAGGAATGGCAAATAAATTATCAGAAATGGAGATGGAGCTGAATGAGCACAAGTATGAAAACCGACCATAACCTAACATAACCTAACTTTCTCGTCGGAGGAGAGGATTGATTCGAACGAACGATATTCAGTAATTCTCTTGTATTTGAAAAAAAATCCTCCTCATTGTTTTGTAATCTCTCTCCATTTCAGGATCGTGATCGATACTTTAAAGAACGTCGATCCTTCAAGGAAATGTTATAGAATGATCGGCGGTATTCTGTGCGAGCGTACAGTCCAAGAAATAACGCCAACGTTAATATCGAACAAAGAACAGGTTAGGTTCGAATTCCAAATACAAAATTCAAATTAAGAAAAAAAAGAATAACAGACAAAAGACGAAGAGGGTTTGAAAATTATGTGTATTTATTCTCCAGCTCACAAAGGTGATAGAGGCTCTGAACGAACAACTGGCTAAAAAAGGTGCCGAAATAAACGAGTACAAAGAAAAACACAACATCAGAATCCGTGGACAGGATGAATTACAACAGCCCGAAGACGAGGAGGCTAAACAAGCGAAGAGAAATGCTATTGTAGTTAATCCTATCGAAGTTTGATCCTGATCATCAAATCCTTCCTCACAATTGCTCCTCCTTTTCCTTTCATCGTTCTTTTTAAATATATTGATAATGATAACGATAACAAGCCCGAGAACAAATCTAAAGGCTTTATTTACTTGTTTTTGTTTTTTATTTTTTAAACTACAGAAAAAGAAATTCGAATCTTGAGTTAGCGGGTCGGAAAGAATTTGAAAACTCCTTACTTACCGACCGCGCACCGTGATCTTCGCGAGCTCTCAGAAACCGTTCAGAAACTCAGCCTGACCGGGAATAGAGTCAACTCTGAGTTAAAGAGTGAACTTTGTGAACGCAACCCCGAGTTTCAAATTTCGAAATAGAGGAAAGAAGGTATTAAAACACTTTCGATGTTGCGATCTTTGTTATCATTTATTACAATTGTTTTCGTAATAAATACCTAACTCTTGCACGGTAAATTTGCACATCTAATTACATTATCTTTATCCTCATTAGACACTAGCTACACGCAGTTTTATATCGTTAGATAATAAAAATGTTAAAATAATATACCTAATACCTCGTATTTGTATGTTATATATAGTATATTGTCCATAATTCTATATTTCCTAATTGCCAATGAATTTGCCAACAAATTCTTTGATACTCGGCCACATCTCGTCCGTCGTACTGCCCTGGAAATCTTCGAGAAGTCCTATTTTTTTGTAATACTCAATAACCGGCTCTGTGTTCCTAGCGTATTCGGTTAATCGCCGTTCAACTACTTCCCGTTTATCGTCAGGCCTTTGGACCAACAAATCGCCCGTCAGATCGTCCTTTCCCTTAAAAAAAAAAGAGAAGCACTTAGATTCCTCCGATTTTCGAAAATTCGAATTTCAAAAATTTTCAAATACTTGAAATCTTTCGATTAAGATAATTTAGCTTACCGGTACTTTCGGCGCGTTGAAACCTTCATTATAAACTCTTCCGCTCGGTAAATGGACCCACCGACCCTCAACCCTTCTTAATATTACCGAATGCGGAACGACTAGATTGATAACTAAGTTAACCGGATATACGTCCTGTAGTTGTTCAGCTTGTGCCACAGTTCGTGGGAAACCTGTGCCAAAATTCATAGCTCGAATTTAGACTATCGCGTTTTACGGTATATGTATGTATTACATGCATAGGTATATATTGGAGGGCAACGCTGACGTGGGTAAAATATTCATACATACATATTATATATTTCAGTTCATGCATATGCCGCGGCGGCGACGGCGCTATGCTAATTGTATTTTTTCCTGTATAGTCATATGAGTTAAGTAATACGTATATATATATATATGCATGAATACTCACCGTCAAGTAACCAGTTTCTTCTTTCTCCCAAGTATTCAATTTCTCTACCGATTAAATCGATCATCGTTCTGTCCGGTACAAGCTCTCCTTTGTCCAAATATTTGCCTACTTTTAAACCCAATGCTGGAATATAAAGACAAGAAGCAGATGAAAACAAAGCGACAACAAAGTCAGTAATAAACAATGCAGGAGACATTTCCGTCGCTTATTGATCTCCCGCTTCTGAATTTCAACGATCTGTCGCAACATACGTACATATCGAATTTTTATTTTCTGTTACAGTACACAATGCTGTACAAATTCTGAAAATCGGATAACGTGCATCTAATGACGCAATCTACATTCTATATCTCGCGCAATTACATACGATATTTTTCAATTTGTTTTCACGCATCCCAATTTCGTAATCTAATATTACGATTTCGAAATATATCTACATACATAGGTATACGTGATACATCGCTTATCGTAAAATAAAAACGAATAACAGATACGTACAGATTCCGCGGTTATATAAGCTTGCGTTTTTAAACGCAAGGAAAGGGAAAGAAAAAAATATGCAAATAGGGATGCAGGTAAAATTCTTTTGTTATAATTATCTATTCTTCATGAACTTGTGCGTATTCTTCTTTTGTTTCTATTATATACCTATATTTTGTTTGTTTGTTTGTTTAAATACCAGTTTTCTTCATGATATGCCGCCGGAGAATATCGCCGCTCGATACATGAATTACGTCAAAGTTGCTAACGATGCGGGATGATACAGTGCCCTTTCCTGATGCAGGAGCGCCGAGTATAACGGCCCTGAAAGCAGCGCCAATTGCCCTACGAGTTGTCGCGGCTGATGTCATCCTCCTCTCTGCGTGTTTGTCGTTCTTTCTGCTCCTCTTCGAGTTTGATAAACGTATTATATCGATGTTAATTGAAACACCGAAACCGGAACTGGCGTTATTGGAATACGTTCGAAGAACTTACTACTAGAGACGTGTAAGTTATGGGTATGTCTCTCTGTAAATATGAACTCTCTCTCTCTCTTTTTATCTATCTCTCGACGACGAAATATCACCGGTGATTCTACGAGCAATCAACGACTGTTTTAACCGCTTGGGGCTTGCGCGCAGTGACGATATCATAGGGATTTGTGGAAAAACTTTTAACAATGATAATCGACCTTTGATCCATGATAATAGGTATGAGCGAACTGAACGCGCTCGTGAATTATTACTACCACTACTATAATCCTGTACAAGTGCCACAGTAATCACACTCGTAGCAGACCCAACCCGCCAACCGTGCGATCGTAATATCGTAGATATGCGCGAATTGGAAACTCACGTGTTTAATATACACGTGGTTTAGAACGCGGGAATTTTGATATAACCAATCAGAAATATATGGGAGGGGATTTGGGATGGTAGAGGAAGGGATACGGCGCCTCTTTTTGACTCTGTGATTGGTCAGACATCTTCATTCTTCATTATGCCGTCTGGCGTAGAATGAATTGCGTCAGACTGCAAAACTTTTAGGTTATTATAGCCATTACGCGTGAGCGCACAAGCAGCTGTCCTCTGAACGGCGCGAGGGGGCGAGTGTTCCCACTTCGCCCCTCGCGGAAGATTCTATTCGTAGTTTCGTAACAACGATTTTGCCATTCTCGCGTGTGGGCGTTAGATCAATTTTAGGTGTATAGTCTAACGCAGGGAATGAATGTATAAGGCTTTGCATAACTTCCACGTATACCTATACTATGTATACGTATATCTATATATTTTTTTACTTCATATATATATATAATTGTATTTATTTCCTGAACGCATAACATTTGCCCGGAATTTAATAATAGTTTGCAAAATTTTTAGTTCAGGTCTAGGTATATCCCTTCGCTAATGCCATAAAGACGTGAGCAACACGATACAACCTTTCGGCGTTCCTAAAGCCAAAAGGTCGTATTTTTTGTTCCTGCAATCATTTGGAAACATCAAAATACGTCCAGAACATCGAAATTTGGCAATTGGCCGACTAAAGCCAAAAGGTCGAGGACATACGACCTTTTAGCTTCGGTAGAAAATTGAAATTTTAATTCTTAAAACCGAAAAGTCGTATCCGCAGTCACTTATGACCTTTTGGCTTTAGTCGGCCAATTTTCAAATTTCAATGTTTCTAAACGGTTGCAAAAAGAATTATACGACCTTCTGGCCTTTATGTCGTACTTTTGGGCGCTTACGTCGTTATGGCATTAGTGACACGATGTAGTATACCAACAAATTACGTATAATCGTCCGTAGTTCATTAATTGTTCGTTAACATGCAACACGGGGGACGCGCCATAAAAATTCGAATTTCAAATCCCGTTCCATATTGTACTTCGATTTAAAAAATTTTTTTCTCTCTCTTCTGGTTCATATCAAACCGGAACTCCATTTGAATAAAAAAATATAATATGTAAAATTTTGATCGAAAAAAATTGTCCCAAAGTATTCAAAATTCGATTTTTTTCCTCGTTCTTTGACTTTTAGAACGAGGAGCTTCTACCGTGACCGAATAAAAATGGATTTCTTAGGAATTCAGACAATTTTCGTACTTCTATGGGCCCCTTCCCGTGTTCTGTTGACAATTTGAATTATACTATAGTATATTATAATATTTGTAGTATGACTCCGCGTCTAGTTAGAAAGGAATATACATATTTGAATAAAAACTATAGGCAGGTGAAAATTTGGTAAATTCATGTCTATTAGATATTCTATGAAAATAGTAAAAAGCGGGATGTTAATGATAAGGATGAAGTTTATTAGTATAGTTAGTTACTAAAAATTGTCTTCAAGAATTCGAGGAATAGGAATCGAGAAAAAATGGGGGGAGATTCAAAATAAATTCGTACACCTATAATGAACACATTATGTACTAAGGTATGACTCGTTTCAACATAAGGCTAATTGGGAATAGGAATTTGAAAAATACTATCAGGTTCTTGAACCGTGCCTAGAGCTAGAGCTAATGATGTAGAATAAATAAATAATTTAAGTATTTAGTCTGATTAAAATGAAACCGACGCGAATTATAAGTGTATTCTATACTCGTACTAATCAGTAACACAAACTTACAACAATATTTGAACGGCTTTTTGAACCTCCGTAATTAGTGTGTACAACATATAAAAATACAGGGTGAAGGAGAAGGACCAGAAAAAGAAGAGAGTCGGCTAGTTTTGAGACTTGAATAGCATCTGAACGCATCAAATGACCGTGGTGATGTCTCATTTTCTTGAAACTAGAAAAATCAAGCTTTCAAGCGATTGAAAAATGAGTTCCCGCAAAGTCGATGCCGGGACGAGAAAAGACAATGTTCAACTGGATTTGCAAGTTTATTTAACATTTTCTGGGCTTTATTCAAGTTTTAAAACTGGATATTTCCTTCTTTATACTCACCCTGTACATTACATGCGACATATGAAAAGATGAAGAGAGATAAAAGAAAAACAGAGGAAGAGAGCCTTTCAAACGCGCATCTTACCAAAAAAAGAAACAAAACTCGACTAATCTTTATCTATTTTTCTTGTTCTGTTTAGTGAAAGATGCGACTTTGGCGCGTTCAAATTTTTGTTGGATCGTGTTAAATTACAATATCAACGATTTCAAGTGCTAATAATTTCTATTTCTATTATAACTAATAGTAAGTCTTGAGTCCTAGGTGAATATCGCGGCACTATAGTCAGCTCATTGCCAGACATTCTTAATCATTAAGTACTTTTCATTAAGTGAACATATATACATATATCTATGTATATATAGTATAATATGTGAAAGATTTTTTTGTTATTTCCTCACAACGCTTTCAAAGAACAGGAACGATCCTCCTTCCTTCTCATTCCTACCATTCGCACAGTTCAAATTCTTCGCATTCATAGTGACTTGGGTCATCTTGAATTTTGTCCATTTGTGGTTCATCCTCTCCGTGTGATATCGACGGTAAAAAGTTTCTCCTACTTGCCATATCCAGCCGAACGTCCGCCCCGCTTCCTTCGCTAAATAAAAACATCGGATATTCTACCTTCTGGTTTGGCGGTATTAGGAACTGGAATGAAGAAAACACTCTTTTGATTATCCCGGTCCAACTTCTAGTGTTTCTCCATACAATTTTCAATTTCTTATAACTTACTGGTTCAACTATTTTGACGAAACTCTCGAAAGCAGTTTTACTGCGAAGATAAAACCCGACGCAGCAGCTAGGATCCATTTTTGAGAGAAGCATTTTCCTCGGAGAAGTACAGTGGAAACTATCCAAAGAGAAATTTCTCTTCCAAACGTCAACGCTCTCTTGACAATAGTGCGGATCCAAATGAATCAATTTATCCTCTTGATACCCGATGAAGTAGAGAGCATGCCGAGGCCGCCCTCCTATCACCCCGATGCAATCGTCCAAACTAAGGAGCGCCGTTAGACAAGGAGCGTAGCTAGAATTCAATTTATCAACTCCAAGTCTTAAGGGAACTAATAATACCAATGATCTCCAGCTTCCGTCAGCCTTGAGACAGGCCTTGGTAACATCGTCCATGTAAACTGTTAGGTAAACAGAGAAAAGATGAATATAGGAGAGAAAAAAGATCACGTTCACTTAATTTCTCTGAGTTTTTACCCACCTGCACAATCTTGTGCGACGTACACAGCCAGCTGATTAAATTCTTCGTGGCAAATAGCCGCGCTCTCTACAGCCTGTCTCAATAGATGAGCTACGGAGGATGGCCCGTACCAATCTCCAGCTTTTTTACCTGCCACTGTACCGAGTGATACTAAAGCATGAATTGATAGAGGCGATAGAGGCGCTGGCTGATCACCAAACCATTTAATAATCATTCTGTGGTATGAATCTTCATGGAATTGTTGTACCGAATCTATCGACTCTCCCGGACGCCATCTCCATTCTACGCACAGTAAGCCTTCTCTATTAATAAAAAATACTTTCACTGGTTTCATTTTTTTTAAATCCATCATTTCTTTGTTTTTTTTTCCTCTTTTCTTAAGCTTGTATTCACAGATTTCGAAAACCATTTGCTTTCGCTTCAATAAAATTCGTTTTTTAGTAAAAATTGCAGTATTTTTATTGTTATTTATTTTTCCAATTTGCCACAAAATTTCAAAACCTGCTTTTTTATCTTCGAATTTTGATTCTCACCTCTGCCAAGAAAGTGGCAGACTAAAGCCTGAGCCAACATCATTTGTCCGCTTCTGAGCATACATCCCCATCCACAATCTGTTGTGAAATTTGAGCCGTTTAAAATCGGAAATTCCCTTCGATAGGTGAGCCACAAACGGGACATAAAGTCCCTACGGAAACCATCCATCCCTTGTTCTAGAGTACTCGCATCTCCTGCCAAGGATACATTGCTTCCCGTTTCCATGTCCAAACCCACAGCTTCGACCGCTCTTTCAGGCGACTCTTCTAGCCGTTTGTGATAACATGAGCCCAGCAACCAGACGGGCGATTCTTTGGAAAAATTTGTCTTTATCTTCACCGTCCATCCTGCAAATATGATCTATTAGAGTTTTTCTTCTGCTTGGCTCGCATTCAATAAATTTCAGGGTTTTATTTTCTTCACTCTTCTTTTTTCTTGAGTTTATTGATGAAAAATCCAAGAAGCAAAGTTGTAGAGAGAAGATTTGAGATTTGAGTATTTTCTACGCCTTTTCCATAATATTGTCTTGTTAGAGTCATCTCAAGATGCTAGGAATTTGCGATTACCATATTTAACGTAATTCCACATGGACATGAGCTTGGTTTTCACTTTGCTGTCGACTTCTGCAGCATTCGCAGATTCCTCGATTGATATGGGTGACATTTTTGTTGCCGGAACCGTATGAGTTGGAGTAACCAGTCCGGCGAACCATCCCGTCCCGCCGCTAAAAGCACCTAAAAAAATTTTCCATTTTGTCTTTTTTGCTTTCTTTGCATGTCTCTTTCATTTGTCCTACGTTATTCTTCAGTTCAATCAAATCGTAGTAAACGATAAACGTACAATAATCAAACAAACGAAAACGAAAGGAGAGTAGATTCAGCTTTTCTTTATTCGGATTTTGTAATTAGATATAACAAATCTTTGTCAGATAATCTTGACAGCTGTTATCAAATTCTAATTTATATAATCCTATATTGATCGCGGATTAAAATGTTTGTAGAGATAAAAAGTGCTATATTTATAAAAATAGCAGAGATTTGAAAATATACCATAGTTTTGTTTTGATTGCATTAATTTTTTGTATTTGTTTATTTCCCTTCAATTTTATCGCGATACCGAATAATTGACAATCGTCAAATTGAGATAGGATAGAAAGTAAAAGAATATTGTGCATGGCATCAACCAATGAATACTTTACATACACAGTATGTATGTATGCGAATTATGTTAATCATGTTTTATGACTTGCTTTTTGTTTATTCTACGTATCATTATTGTTTTTATGTTCTTTTTGTTTTTCTTCTTTTCAATATATCTTACCTAACCTCTCGCGCGAGGATTGTAGTTGGCCGTTCATAACAGCTGGAAATTATATTGTCGCTATATATTACGTGTATAGAAATGTAAATATTTATTCAAATTTTTTTATTTATATTCACTTTATTTTTTTATTTGCTAATAATAATGATAATTCATTATGATGGACTGCATAGGTATTTGAACTTGGAGCGATAATAATAAGGAAAACGAATGACACCTATAATTGAGGGAAAAATTAAATAATACCAATTACAATTATAACACCATTATTATCACTGTATTTTTATCGAGAATAACTCAAGTCTCAAATCTTTTAACCCAACCCCGCAATCTACTTCTGCAGGCTATCGAAATCGAAATCGCGACCCGCTTAAGAACGCCATGTTTAATTTTTTCATAATTTCGAGTCGCGTCGCTTCGGTCGCAATTTTGTACAACAGCGCCACCTCGCGGTAGAACTAGTCGTTATATGTGTCAAATCGAACATTCGGACTGGTTATCGACAGCAGAACTAGAATCTCTTATTTATCGATCGAGTCATCGATATAGTCACGTATCTCTCATGCACCTATATCCTACCTTTCCAGGAACTTAAGCAGCGCATCGGAAAAGATATTTTGAGGGAAAATAAAAAATATACTTGAAATTTATCCAGGCAAGTGTCATCTCTTCTTTCAAACTTTGCGGGACAAATTTGAGCCAGCTATATTTGTCAGTTGTATTTTAGATAATAAACCTGATATCGCTATTTTCCTTTTCTCAGGCTTTATGTTTGAACTGATTATGTATATGAAACAAAATAGAGTAACAGTTCAGAACCGCTCGTAATAAATACAGATAGTATAGATTTATTGGGAACGAAAATACGTCCTCCTCCGTGTATCTAGAAGAATATATATCTAGAATAAAGAATTTGTGGTGTAGGAATTTATCGCAATATAAGGAAGCCGGGTTCCAATTCCTTACATAGCTCGATTCTCTGAAAGTCTCTGAAACCGCTTGTATGTACGATTGTGTGCAGCTGGCATGGTAAGGTATAAGGTATGGAATGGTACACATTGTGTCTGAAAACGGCGCAGCCTCGAATCCATAAGTCCAACTCTGTGTAGAAGCGGTTATTGAAAAGGCGTTTAACGTTTAACGCTATATAAGTCCATGTCTATAGAGCCTCCAGCTTCTTCCCTCTCTCTCGCCTTTTACCTTTTTCTTATTTTCCTCAAAAGAGGTATAGAATATCTGCCGCATGTACTGGCAATCGTGAAAAGACCCATGCCGATCCTCTCTCGAGATCCTTTACAGACTCACGCACACGTGCATACGAAATTGTATAGATATACGTGTATGAATGTACATAAATTTCCGTAGAAGACGTTGCGGCACCTACCACCTACGTATTAAATATAAGGAGAAGTGTCGGAGCCCCGCTGCGATTCGCCTATACTCCTTAATTCAGAACCGGCCCGGCCCGGCTCGGCTCGGCTTCGTACGGCGCGGCGCGACGAGACCCCGTGATCGTCTCTCACCTGCATCTAACTGTGTTGGTTAATGCATGAGCTACGAGAGTCGATGGTTCGCCTGCCTTCATGTTCAAAGGATATACTTGTTCAAGAACATTCACGATAGGTAGCATGCCTCTGTTGATTTGGTTCATTTAAAAGCAGGGGATGATCGAAGATTTGTGAACAGCTCGGGAGTTGGAAACGATTTCAAAAAGTTGCTGAATATACTATGTACAGCTATAGTTATATGCGTATTTTTGTTTGCATATTAAAACTTGCGCCGATGTGAGGTATAAATAACCATGCTATAGCGATTACCTAGAGTTAAAATAGTTTATCTTATGCGCAGCTATAGGTATATGTTAGGTATAGCCAGCTCTGATTGTGAGATATAATATCATGAGACATGTGTATGTATGTAGTACAGGCTATTACGTGTGTTAGTTTCTCTCCCGCGCATGCCAGTCAGCGGGCAGTCGGAGTAGTGCAAGGAAACTCTGGTAAGAGTACTAAAACTACTAGCGCCGCTATACAATAGTACGGGAACTCGGTGGGCCCATTGCGAACTAAAATTAGTACAAAATATAGGTGTATATTTATTGAGCATAGTATGTGAATATAGCAGGAGACTGTAGATGTGCGGAGAGAACTGAGGACTGAGGAGGCGTCAGATTAGAAATTCACAATGGTAGGTAGTCGAGTGCGTGGGTCGCGGTGGCGTTAGTTGTGTGTTAGTGCCGTGAGGAGGTTTTTAGTGAAGTGAAGTATGTAGTGGAGTAGTGACCGCGACTCGGTGTTTACGAGGAATGTACGTTTGTTGTTAATCGATAATAACGTACGTACGAAGAAGAAGAAGAAGTGGCGACGAGGAGGAGGAAGAATACAAAGAAAAAAGAATAAGGAAAATAGGGGAATAGAGTTTCGTAGATGTAAAATATGATAGATCTTTGGAGTGCAAATGAAACAGAATCCGGAAGATAGGAATAGATAATAACGTCGAGTATGGATTTTTGGATTGTTGATAATTCTGGTGGTACAAAAATGACAATGGGTGATAAGTTGAAAATTACTACTGGTCCAACGACGGTGACTACGGTGAGACTAGAACAATCCAATTTTACGTAGTGGACGGAGTTTGATTTGATTGTGCGTTTACGAGTAACAAAAACAAGTAGTAGGCACTAAACTGCACACGTATGTATTACTACTTGTCGTAGGACAAGAATAAAAAGAACGAGAAAAATAATACGGAGGAGCTAAGGGATACTCGTTCGTATTTATATACATTCATATATGTTTTACATACGTAAATACTACGCACTACATATGCCAAGAAGAAGAATCATACGGATACAATAGATTCCATATTATATCATGTCAGAATTAAATGAGGTTATATTAATAGCGCGATGGAAAAAAACGAAAACAAAAACAAAAACGGAGACGAAGACGAGAACAGGGGTAAATTCGAACGCTCTTCCACACCGGATCCTCATTACTCTCGTACTTCTTTTCTCAATCACGAATAATTACGCCAGTGCTAAACCCTTGGATAATAATGACAAAACTTTCAACATCGACGACCATCGTCCCATCGAATGCTCTTGTCTTGGTAATGTCGTCGATTGCAGCGGTCTACAACTCGTCAATGCGCCTAGCGGACTACCGCCTTGGGCCGAAGTATTGTGAGTATAATTATCATTATCAGTGTGATTTTTCAATTGAGAAAATCAGCTTTCAATTTTGTCATTCATTCTTCACTAAAATACTCAAGATCCTACGATCAAGAGCATAATATAAAACGTTTTCGTTCGCAATGTCGGCGAGATTGTTTGAATCAACTACAGAGATAAAAAGAATCTTTCTCGCAGCGCCTGCGCGCAGGCTGCACAAAATGTGATCATCGTTTGGACAATCTTTTAAACTTTTTAATTTTTGAGCGGTATAAATGAGAACCGAATGCGATATTGATTCTGAATCTGCAAGAAATCAATGCAACGTAGCAAGGAATCAGAGTCGATAGGAAATCGTCTTGAATTATAGAATTTTCCGAGTCATTTTTCTCCTCGATTTGAAAGTTCGGTCCGTGTTATCATAAATAATTTTGTCTGCGAAAAGATGAAGATGTCCTTTCTGAACCATTTCACTTTACTCGATTCTCTTCGTATCCTAGATCCTTTGAATTTGGATAAAATGTAAGAAGATCGAGGAAAATTAATCAAAACTCTGCAAAATGAATTCAAATTAACTCACAACGATTCGTAATGATCTTGAATTAATATGAAATCATCCAATTTCGAGTAGGATCTATGAAAATTGGGTTTCAAGTTCAATGAAATTATTTGAAATGATTTTCAACAGCCTTAAGCAACTCACGAAGATCTAAAATTGATTGTGATTATTGGAACTTACTATTAACTAAATGGAATTGATTGATCTTTTACAAAATTGATGTCAACTTGCTCCACAAAATTATTGAAAATTGGTGCGAAACGAATTTCAATTGGCTAAGAATAACTAACAGTTTCACGCCGATGAAAGATTTTTGCGAAGTATATTAACGTCGGAGAATGACTGATACACTTGAATCGGGGTTTGAATAAAATCTGATAACGGTTATTTGATCCTCAATGTATCTATTTGAAGGAGAGGAGCTGCTATAGGTAGAAATTGAACCATGTATACATATGTTAAGCGTGTATATGATGTACCGAAAGTGGGTGTTATTATATTACATTATATTACTGAAGATAAAATGAGGGGTCGTTCCTCAGTAAGTAGTTTAGTTAGATTGATTGAATCCTTGTCTCTGGTTGGCCGACGAACTAGGGTCACCCTAAACTAAAACCTTAGATTAAAGATGCGTGCATGCATGGTTCTACTTAGCATCTAGTTTAGAGCAGTCAATCTTATTTTATTTTTTCTTTCTCTCAATGAAGGGAGGATTGATTTGGTAATCACGGCTCGTTGTCGATACCTACTGGGATAAAAAGACGAATACAGAGAAATGATTCCGATGATGAATAGTAACTAGAATTTATTTCATTCTTTCTTTGTTTGAAAAGAAGAAGAAGAAGAAGACAGTGATTTTCGAAACCTCATTATTGCTCTTATTATTGAGCATATATTGTTATTATTCTTTATCTAGAATTCTCAACCCTCAGTGTCTCCTTCTCCTTTTCTGATAGAGGCACTTCTAGATTAGACTGATCCGATCAAACGCTATCTCTTAAAAGAGAGTATACTCACATCAATATACCTTGTTTAAAGTTACAAATAGGTCAATCAAACTGACGATTATTGATGATAGATTATATGGATCTACTAGGTATATTTCAACAATCCGAAATGTAAACCGACTTCTTTTTCTTCCTTTTTCTCTTTTGTTTCACTCATCTTTAAACTGGGAGATCGTGCTTCTTTTCATTCTTTTTTTTTTACCATTTAAAAGAGGCAAAATAGAGGCAAGAGCAGGAGAAACAAAGAGGGAAATTTCATATTGCAAAAATGATTACTTTATTCTCTGCTGTGAACCGTAATCTCGATGGAATATCAAATTTCTGTTGTTCAATGTGTTGAAATATTTGTGCGAGTTATTTAGCGTTATCAAAAAAAAGGCGGAGAGAATCCACCTGCAGTCTGGCTGATAATAAATAGCCGAAATTAGTTGGTAGTTCAATATTATCGTATTGATGGTCTATTATTTGAAATATTATTTGAAGTTTAATTAACTAGAAGAGATTATAATAATATATGGAAAAATCAAACTATCTTCTATAATTGATGGAAAAAAAACAAATTTATTCCAAATGATTGTTCCTCTGACTTTATAATTTGCACAGCGGACTCGAGCAGCACTCGAAGAACTGAAATTAATAGAGTGAATTTTTGTTTACTTTCAGAGAGATAAAAGATAACAATATTGCAAAACTGGAATCCGATGCATTAGTTCATCTCACCAAGCTCAGGCAATTGTGAGTATTGAATATCATTGTTAAATGAAGTTTCAGCTAAGGTTCTTTTTTGATGAATAAATCCATGGAATGATCTTTTTTTTTACAGAGATGCAAGCGCTAATAAACTGGGAGACAATGTTGGCGATGCTTTATCGGGATTGACGCAGTTGAAAACTTTGAAAATCAATGAAAATCAATTAACAACTATACCCAATCTCACCGCGCTCGCTAATCTCACTCAACTTTCGATGTGAGTTTAGGAAAATCAAACTTCGGATGAAGATGGAATGGCGTTTTTTTGTCTTTAAAAGAGCGATTATTATTATTATTATTTTTGCAGGTCGCGTAATTTAGTCGAGAATATTGACGGAAGAGCCTTATTAAATCTTCCTAAACTACAGTCGCTGGATCTCAGCGGAAACCAAATACCAGTTCTCCAAAATGGATCCTTTCTCGCACCAAGTTATCTCACATATTTGTACGTATTTTTTTCAAGCTTATTCCCTCAGAGAAAAAATCATGCTCAAATATTTTGCACATGTCTAAAACGTAATTTCGATTTATTTTTTACAGGAATTTAAATATGAACAAAATAGGAGTGATAGAAAACGGGAGTTTGGATAATCTAACCTCCTTGAGGGAACTGCGTTTGAATAAAAATCGCTTATCAAATCTAAAGGACCTCTTTACGAATCTTGGAGAGCTCAGAATTCTGTAAGAATAATCAGGCATAAGAAACTGAAATTTTCGTTGTTTTTCTGATAATTTAGTGCAAAAAAGTTACATTTTCGTTTCCAATCTTTCAGAGAATTGAATAGAAATGAACTGCAACAAATTCAGGGATTGAGTTTGAAAAATTCGAAAAATCTCGAAGAGTTGCGTTTGAAGAGAAATAAAATCCAGAGTTTGGACGACGGGGCTTTTTGGCATCTGGAAAATTTAGTTCTTTTACAATTGGACTACAATTTGCTTTCCGTCGTTAAAAAAGGCGGACTATTCGGCCTTGACAAACTTCAGCGGCTTACTATTTCGCACAACAAAATCAGAACTATTGAATCTCAGGCGTGGGAGACTTCTAAGGAAATTACAAACCTGTAAGTTTATTTTCGTTTATCATCGATCATTTTCCTTATAAAACTTTTGTCATTTTTTTATCGATAATTCTTCTTCTAGTGATTTGTCACACAACGAGCTCACTTTGATAGAAAGAGGGACATTCGAATCCCTGGGCAAATTGGAACACCTTAAATTGGACCATAATAAACTCACTTTTATATCGGAGGGAGCTTTCAACAATACCCCCCATTTAAGAATACTGTAAGTTTGGATGACAGAGTTTAAGAAAATAAGGAAAGATGGTTAAAATAAAATAAAAAATAGAATGAAAGTTCAATCACTTTAATTCAATTATTCAATACGTTACAGTGAATTGAATGAGAATAAAATATCCTACATAGTGGAGGATGTGAACGGAGCCTTTGCGCCATTGATAAATTTAGAAAAATTAGGACTCGCCGGAAACAAAATAAAATCAATAAACAAAAACGCGTTCATCGCTCTAGTGAGACTCGTGGAGTTGGATTTAACTGGAAATAATATAACTAGCATACAGGACAACGCTTTGATCTCCATGCGCAATTTGTCCAAACTAAAAATGAACTCTGGTGAGTTTTGGAGCGATTTTTAACACCGAATAATTGAACTCTTCAATTTTATTAACAAATGAATGTATTCCAGTTGCTCTTCTCTGCGATTGCGGACTCCAATGGCTCAGCGTTTGGCTTCGAAGTCATAAATACAGCGAGGCAAGAGTCAAATGTGGATATCCTCACTGGCTCCAAGGAACACCATTGACACATCTTCATCACGCAAATTTTACATGCAGTAGGTTTGAATTTAACGATATTAGACATAGAAATGAATTGAGCAATTGCAAATTTGTACAAAACAAAATTTATTCAGTGCAATTAACTAATTATGCAATCGATTATTCATTTGTAGACGAATACCCAAAACCGAGAATAATTGGCGAGCCATTGAGCCAGATGAGCATAAAAGGAGACAATGTTACGCTATTCTGCAAAGCCACAAGTACGGCTAATGCTCCTCTTCGATTCACATGGAAACACGATAACTTGGAATTGAAAAACTTTGATGTACAAGTCGACAAAGATTCTCAGGAGCGGGGAATCACAGAGGCTCTATCTAGTCTCTATTTAATAAACGTCACTCATTCAGAGGCAGGAAGATATCAATGCATGGTCAGCAACACGTACGGAACGACTTATTCTTCTAAGGCAAAAATCAGCGTTCTGAGTTAGTTTTTTTACTTCCTTTCTCCAGTTTTTAAGTCTCAAACATGCATCTGTTTTTCTAATTTCTTGACCCATTTTCTTTCTTTTTCACAGTCTATCCATCCTTCACAAAAATCCCTCAAGACGTTAGAGTGGTCGCAGGAAAGATTGCAAAGTTGGAATGTGCGGCAGAGGGACAACCGACGCCGCAAATCGCATGGCAAAAAGACGGCGGGAATGATTTTCCAGCTGCAAGAGAAAGACGAATGCACATGATGCCTACAGACGATGTTTTCTTCATCATTAATTTCAAGGCCGCCGATACAGGCGTCTATTCTTGCACTGCTCAAAATCTCGCCGGTATTATCGTCGCCAATGCGAGTTTAACGATACTCGGTGAGTAAAAATACAGAAAACTTGTTCAGAAATCAATCGATCGCTATTCTCTAATTGATATTTCTCTGTGCAGAAACTCCGTCGTTTGTTAAACCGATGGAAAATAAAGAAATAATAGCCGGCGGATCGATTGTCTTAGAATGTATGGCGAGTGGCTCACCTCGGCCAAAATTATCTTGGCGTAAGAATGGAAGTCCGCTTCAGATTACTGAAAGACATTTCTTTACCGCTGAAGATCAGCTGCTGATAATCGTCGACACAATTCCCAGCGACGCTGGAAGCTACGAATGCGAAATGAGCAATTCTTATGGCAAAGCTATCGGCGCTTCCGTTCTTACTATTAAACCTGGTGAGAAAGGTAGAATATTATGAACGTTTGATTATTCTTTAGAGTTTCTTTTTAACTAATTTTCTACTTTTGTTTTTCCGTTTGTTTTTCCAGCTCCGAGTTCTATGGTCAATGAAGACGATATGTTGGGTATTATTATTATTACTGTCGTATGCTGCGCGGTAGGTACTTCGGTTGTCTGGGTTGTTATTATTTATCAAACCCGACGACGTCTCAGTATTAATCATTCTGGTTCTGACCAGAGCCAGACTAATCAAAGTCAGAATCAAAATCAGGTGAAATCTTCTTCGGCTTTACCTGTTTGTAACGAGCCTCAGACTCATCTTTATCTCGATACCAGCTCTCAACATAGCAAAGACAGCGGTACAGGCGATAGCACTAATCCTAGTAGTGATCAGCTCCAGTTGTGCCTTCCTGGTGAGTTTCATTGTCTTATTTTACCTCGCTGGATCGAGAACAGATAAATTTTGCTAATTAAATGTTAAAATTTGTATTTTTTAGAATTTTTCGACAAAGGTTTTCAGTTCTTTGTTTTTTTTTTTCCTCTCCGTTTTTTGAGGGTGAAGTGGTAACGGAGAGAGATAGAGAGAGAAAAGCTGATGAGGAAATTATGTTGTTGAGAAAAAAAGAATTTTATTTGTCGGAGTTTGTTTTTTTTTCCTTTTTTAAGTATTTTGAATCTATAATTCGATTGTGATGAATTCCTAAAACTTTTGAAGGAGACGAGAGAAGAGTGAAAGAATTTGAAGAAGGAATACAAAATATAATTAACAGCGAAAAATAGCGTATTAATTTTGTATTGATAAATTTTATAGTGTTTGTTTATTTCTTTTTTCTTCCATTTTTTTAGAGTAGAAACTCCAAAAATTTGTTCAATCAATATAGCAATGCATTTCAGTAATTATTTTGGTAATAGATTTCCGCTACTGTTTCGGTTAGAGATATTTCTCCATTTTTCTTATTTTATTCAAAGCAGGATATAGGAGTAAAGACATGTTTGAAAAAGAAAAGCATCTTCAAATTACCTGTCTGAATTCATAACGAGAATTGCAAAACATTTCTCAATATCGATTAAACCAAAAAAAAAAAAAACATCAAACGAAAGAGTGAACTTTCATGGTAACAATGTAAATAATAAATAGTAAATAATATCGTCTTTTTTTTTTCTCTTGGCGATGAATTTTTCAGAAGAGATAGCGACGTGCTCAACAAACAATGAAGAAATTAATAACGTTTGCGGATCAGATCCATTATTAGGATACACAAATCACGAACGGCTAGAAGATAGCAATTCAGAATCCGCGGCGCACGAAGCTACGTCCTTGGATGTAACGACGTACGATTGCGAATAAATAATAATAATAATGATAATAACAAAATTGATAACGGTATATATTTCAGATAAAATGAGATGAAATGAAATGGAATATACACTTAATAAAAAAAAAACAATGAAACACAATGTTACGATAATAATGATATTGCTAGTAATATTATAATAATAATAAGATAAAAATCATCGTTATTATTATTATTAATTATCCTAATGATGAAAATAACACGTTTCGCGATGTGATGTTCAACGATATCTGGAAAAGAATAGGATAGAGGGATAACCGGGAAAAACTGAGACCTATATATTATTTATATTCGTTCGTTGAAGAATGAAAATAAAAAACAACGAAAAATGAAAAAAAATAGCACAAACAGAGAATAGAGATGAAAATGAAGATAATTGTAAGGAAGAAGGTTAAGAAAGAAAAAAAAGGTATGTAGGGTAACAGGCAAAAAATTATATTGTATAATACGAAAGTATTATTTTTGCGAACTGTTGTAGGTATGTACTACGAATGGGAAGAAGTCACCTACCTAATAAAATATTACCTATGAATAAATAAATAAATATTAGGATTTTGTGTTTTTACGCAAATATATTCCACCCCAATATAAATTATAATCATTTTTAAATCGGTATCCACAAATGAATCAATAAATAAATAAATACCTAAATAACTGAATATGTATATAAGAAGAAAAAACATAAAAAAAAAAAAAAAAAAAAAAAAAACCAAGATTGACTGAATGAATTGAATTTAATTTGAATTTTGAATTTGAATGACGTGATAAACAGTTATTTACTATGATACATGAAAAATATACGAATTATGAAATATACATGATGAAAAAACCGAAAAAATGTCATATATTTGTAATATTAACAAGCAACTCGCTACTCGGTGAGGTAAAGTAAGATAAAGTAAAGTAAGGTAAGATAAGGTAAGGGAAGGTAGAGAGAGGCGGTGGTTTAAATTATATGCTAATTCTGTTGTATATTATGAATGTGATTATTAGCAAGAAGTAGTGGAAGTAATATTCTTTTCTAAACAGTTGAACCAAACCAGTCAAAGGAATTAGAGAGGAAAGAAAAGACAAGGAAAAAGCAAAACTGTCGAGAAAACTTCAGCGATTATATATAATACGTATAGGCATACAGAATGTCCCATTACAAGTGTCGAGAATAGGAGGGGCTTGGTCGACGCCAAGCCACGCCCTGTCAGCTAATCAATAACTAGGAAAATTTTGAGAATCAAAATACAACAAGAATAGACGATACATGATTTTTTAGCGTGGGAAGAAAATGTCAACAGTGACTAATCTGATTGTTATTCCTCCCCAGGTATTTATTGATTCCAATATGCTCACAGGCGTTTATTTACAAAAATGGTTCGAATTGTTGGCATTCCCTGTTGATGCAAACATCAAGACGTTGTCTAAAGCTTTCTCTAACAGCTGCAAATGTTTTGGGCGAGATAGTTCTGCCTCCTGCGGTGAACCTTGCACAGGTGTAATTAGAGTAATTGATGATGATGAACGAGTACTGAAAATTCGAACTCCGTGGATACTTTTCCAGGGCGTTGCATTAGAAGAGGAAGTGCAGTACCATGGCTAGCAAGATCGCCTAATTTCACTCCTCTCGATTTTTTTTTATGGGGGTATTTTAAATCTAAAGTCTACGAAACTCTACCTGCGAACGTGGATGACCTTAAAGAAAGGATCACCGCAGCTCATGCAGAACTATCACGCCCGAAGCATTCGCAGCTGTTAGAGAAAGCCTTAGACAACGTCTTAATGTTTGCATTGACAGGGAAGGTCAACAATTCAAACCGTTTTTGCAAATAAACGCTTGTGAGCATTGGAATCAATAAATACCTGGGGAGGAATAACAATCAGATTAGTCGTTGTTGACATTTTCTTCCTACGCTAAGAAATGATGTATCGTCTATTCTTGTTGTGTATTGATTTTCGAAATTTTCCTAGTTATTGATTAGCTGACGTGGGTTGGCGTCGACGAAGCCCCTTCTATTCTCGACACTTGTGATGGGAAACTCTGTATATTGTGCTATATGATAACGTAATTGGAATAATAATAATAATAATAATAATAAACAGATTAATAGTATTGTTGTTGTTATTATTATCATTTTATGAATAATTATTGTAACAACTGGTTTTTATTCTTGTTTATTTCAACGTAGTGAAGACGTACCACATTATTCAAATGGATGTGTAGCAGATAATATACTATATTGTACATCTAGTGCCTACATGTATTCAAGTATAAACGGTGGCTTATTCTGCGGTTTCAAATTGTGTGGAAAAAAACGAAAAATCTTCGATTTTATTGAACTTATACCACGTAAGAATTGTATGACGATATAATAATTGAAAATATGTATAGTGAGAAGAAGAGAAGAGGTGGAAAAAAAAATATAATAATTTGAATTTAAAAGTAAATCAATAAAAATGAATAAACACATTCTTGAACAAGACATCAAGTCAAAGAGAAAAAAGAGAGAAAATAATAGGAAAAACGTGGAAATTCGAAGACTGAGAAGAGCTTTTAGTAGGTAGGCTGATATTTCTTCTTATAACAAAAAGAATATGTTTGCAGGGATTTTTTTTCTTCTCCTTTTCTCTTTTTTGCAAACAAATGAAAGTAAAACTTACGAGTGCATAGAGAAAGAGAGAGAGAGAAAGAGGGGATATTATCATTTCATTGTCATTTTGTTCCAAAGTGAGGAAACATCAACAAAAAGCGAAAAAGTAGAAAAGAAATTCAGTAAAAAATTGATATACTTTTTTGGGTTCGACTGTTTAACGCAAACTTTGTTGTTTTACTGTTTTCGTGTATATTTCTTTCAAATTTTTCTATTTCTAAATGCTCTAAGTTTCAAATACTACCCCATTTTCATGTGAGGGTTGTTTTCTGTTCTGTTTTTTGTTTCTCTACATTCAAACGTTTGTTTGCTCAATTAAACGGCGATTGTCAATTTAACGATTCTCTTTCGTTCAAAACAATTTCTCATTCTAGTGTATACATGTACCCCGCAGATGAAAATCTAATGTTATTATAACATAATTGAGAAAGGAAATCCAATTTTAATAATTATTGCATAAATATCGAATTATACAATAGCTGGATAACGATAGCGATAATGATCATAATAACGAACGGATATAGAAATTAAAAGAAGTATGATACCCACTTACCTACTTGTTATAAAAAACATACGTAGTATACATAATAAAACGTGAAACCAAGAGCCATGCATTATAATAAGTAGAGATACATAATATAATTAATGTATAGTATTTGCTATGTACGGATAACCGATAGGAGGCGAGGAGTAAGAGGAAAACTAGAAGGCGGATGTGGTGGAAGTCCCTTTAGTCTTTTGTGATAGATATATTTATTTTAGAATTCATATTATTATTATTACTACTATTATTACTATTATTACTACTATTACTATACATATACCGCAAAGTAAAAAAAAAAAGGAAAGAGAAAGAAGGAACGAAGATGAAGGAAATCAATAAATAAATAAATAATAATACATCAAAATTTATCGAAATTTGAACTGATGCGTAATTCCATTCCGTATTCTTACCTGTCTCGGCGCACAATTCTATTACAGTCGTAGAATCGTAATATACAATTTTGTACTACAAGTAGAGGTATATGCGTCGTGTGGCGCCGAGGAACAAAAACAAATGATAATTGATTAGAGTAGTGAAAAGAAAAAACGAAAACAGTCTTACTTTTACAATGCAAGTATACCTATTATTGTTCATGTGTTTTTTTTCTTCTTTTTTCAACAATTTGTTTTCCCTTCCCTTTTTTCTTTACTTCAGAATATTACTTTTTCCAAAAATCAATTGAAAAATTTATCGGTTCTTATTTCGGATTCGTGTTTTTTTTTTCCATCTTTCTTATCTCTCGTTTCGTTTTTCTCTAGAAATATATATACTTATATTATTCATATTTCTTTGTTGATTAATGTACCATTATTATTATTATTATCTTTGTTATCATTATCATACATAGTATATGTATATATATTATTATAGATATATTAATACATATATTATGGTATATATTGGCATATACATATATATGTTATGTACAATTTTATTTGGTGAATATTATTATTATTATTATTATTATTATTATTATTATTATTATTATATTATTATAGCTATAGCATAGTGCAGTATAGTGTACTATAATATAATATAATAGTAGTAGTTTGGTACTGTAACAAGGGCGTGGGGCATAAAGAAAAAGGGGGTGGCGCTTATTTTCGGGGGTCGGATAAATTTCCACTGAGCCGGCGCAGGCTCCTCGTAGATTTTCGCAGATTTTCAAAACTCTTTTATCTTATATTGGCGGACAACATACGGAAGAAGCAATCATACTACCAAACCTTCATGGATAATTCGATGAGGGTTCGGTTCATTATATATACTTATTATGTTTCGGCTAAGAAGAGTACGATTTGATTTTTAGCAAATTTCTGAGATGAGCTTTATTGAATGCTACAAAGATTACTATAGTATAACATTGATAGTACCTATATATTCTATGTACAAATAAGTAACGTAGATATCCCATTCGCTATGTGAAAATGGAAATTTCTTATACGAGGATAAAATTTAATTGCTTTGAACAATCTTTCTATCTATGTATATATACATATTATATCCAATTTTTCTATTATTTTTATTATTCTCCACACTTCCGGTTTCGGAAATCTTTTTTTCTTCTATTGAGGAGTGAAAATAATCGTATACTCGTTTCATAGGTTTATTGAAACACCGTCGAAAACTGCTAAATCGCTACTATTATCATGTGACAGAATAATGGGTCGATTAAACGAACCGCGACTCGGCTCATCGAATCAACTATTACAAGGGTCTCATTGTCTTTTCTTGATATTGTGTACCAAGTTTTGAAATTTTCAAAAGACGCGACCAACTACGATGTTACATAGTAGGTATATTTAAATGGGGAAAAGTTCGTGAATATAATAGTTTACCGCAGGACCCCCGCTCTTTCCATTTAACGATATCTCGTATGCTTGATTTTAAAAAAATGTTAAATATATATTTACAATGTAGGTATGTATGCCTATATATACCTATATTACATACTGTAATAATGAATTAAATATGAGAGATTACGAGACAGATACAGGCAGAGAGAGAGAGAAAGAGATAATGAAAATGTTTTTTTTTTCTGTTTTTGGTTTATTCCTTTTCAACTGTTTTTTTTTCTTTGGTTTTTTGTTCTGGTTTTCTTTAGATTATATGTATATCGTGAGTTAGTATTAATATTATATAAATTGATCTATCGATTAAATAATTATTTGACAATTAATTCATTGAATTGCACCCCGAGCGTACGAGTTGCGTGTATATAAATTGATAATTTTAATTATAATTCGTCATAGCGGTATCACAGTATATTATAATAAATAATTAATACGCTGCATGTGATATACCAAATACGGCATCTGTTTGATTCAGTATTTTTTTCTCGTTATTTTATTATTACTATTATTATTATTATTATTGATATTATTATCATTATTATTATTATTATTATTATTATTAATGTTAATATTATTATATCAAATATTATGTACAAATATAACAGAAATATAGCTGTAATCCTTGGATAACAACAAAAATTCGGTTAATTGATTGAAGCGATGAATTAATTATTCATTCATTTGTTAATTTATTTTCAGACTCATTGATAATTAATGATAAGGAAATGACAAAAATCATAATAATAATATATTGGTATAGGTATAGTATATCGCTGATTATTGAAATTGAAAGAAAACCAGAAGTGAACGAGAAATGGGGTTTTTTTGTTTGTTTATGCGTTCGGCTGTTTCTTTCCAATTTTCTCGACAGATGCAATAATGGAATTATTAGTAAAGTCAAGTATTGTAAATAGAGAAGAAGAAGGAACAGGAAAATTTCAAATTTGATTACCGCGCCAATAAGAAGTTGAATTGATAATTATTTCGTGAGATGTCGCCACTTGTGATAAAAACAGAAAAATTAGTCTCTGTCTATGAGGACATCTTGACTGGTATTCAAGAATGAAAAGTTTCGGTCGATAGGGTAGAGGCTTTCGCGAGCAACGTGTGTGACAAGATATCTATACGTGTACCGGCGTGTACTCGGGGTTGCGGGTAACAAGGCGCGGCAATATTGTAACAATTGTTGAAATTCCCAACAGGAAAATCAATTTTCTATGCGTATAGATTTTCAAATGAAAAATATGTATGACGATGATCGAGTGAATTCTTGGTAAAAAATTAAATTTTTAACGTATTATATAAATTAATAGATGAAATGAAATGAAAGAAATATTGGTCCACAGTACAAGTATTTATTTTCATTTTTCATTTTTTTTTCGTTTTTTTTTTCTTTTAATTCTGTACAAAAGTTGAGTTATAAAATATCATGTCTCGTTCGTTATTTTATTGAAATTCGCAGATCTTAATCATTCATCGATAGATTTTTCTCTTTCATATATCATTCAATACTATTTTACATAGTAGTTTCCATGCCCTTAGAACAATATTGTTAATTATAATATACGTTTCCTTGTTATAATTCGGCCCTAATTGAATGCATATCGGCTGATCTTATTCTATTTCTTTTCATTTTATCTATTTTTTCGCAAGGTTTGTGATTTCCTACAGTTTTTTTTTCATTTCTTCCCCCCCCCCCCCCCCCCCCCCCCAATGTTTCGTTTTATTATAGCAATTCTAAATCAATATTCTCAATATATATATGTCAATACCTGTTTGTGAGAATAGGGTTCATATTTGAGTTGTTGTTCTTTTCTCGTTCCCGTTCTTTCCTCTTTCATTTCAAATATTCTTTCATTTTAATTTCATTTCTCGTTCACATTCCACATACAGTTCACCTTTTTTTTTCTTCACCCCAGCTGGCCATTTTCCTAAGACTCCACAAATCTGGCAATTTCTCAATTCGTATTTATTTCCAGGCGATCGTGATCGCTGCACGTTATAACTGCGGGTTTTTTTTATTATTTATTAACTCTAGTACATATATACGTATAGTATAATATACTATAGTACACGATATAATTATAATAACAGCTAGTCAATTGGTATATACAATATGTGTATATATTATACGTGTGTGTGTGGGTGTGTGTACGTGTGTACAATACGTACAATATAGGTATAATATACTTTTGATTGATAAAATAATAGATTGAAGGAGAATGAGAGGAAAGAAATGAACGAAACGGGAAGAGACGGAAAGAATTGTTGATAATAAATGAAATGGGTCATATTGATGTAAATATAAATATCCTGTGTGTATGATATTCCACGTTCAAAGTTATCCGTGGAGAGATAAACGATTCGGGGATCTCGTGTTTTCTTTTTCCTTTTTTCTTTTCCTATCTCGAAAGACAACGCGATCGTGGGAGAGAGATCCCTGAATTATTTACAATGCGATCGGTTTTCGAATGGTATATACATGGTTATACATACCAGAATAACGTATGTTTTGTTTTAATTTTTATGATAAATATTGCGGTTAAATTTTTTTCTCTTCTCTTTTATTTCCATTTCATTATTCGTTCGTGCGCAGTGAGCAGTGATAAGTATATATATCAGTGGCGGCAAGGATTCATGGTCTGCGAGCCAGTCAAGATTGCACTATTCGAGAAAAACAAACGAGAAAAAAAAAAAAAAACAAAGAATGTAGAATGAAAAATTACGGAAAAAAATTAGATCAAACGAGAATTAAATAAATGATTCGAAATAAGGACAAACAGACAATTTGGATAATCGAAAATAAGAATTAACTAGGACATCGAATAATGAGTATAGTATAAGCCGTATTATATACCTAGTTTAATAGAATTACGAAGAATTTCGATGATAATTTATTGAAAAAAAAAAAAAAAAGAAACTCCAAATGTTAGGACAATTTTGAACCGTCCCGGCTGTACGGACAAGTGAATACTTGAAGAGAACACCTCTTCGGCTCAATTTCTTGCTTCTTCCTTTCTGTCCTTTATCTTTCTTTCTTTATTTTCAATGTAATTCTCTCATCGATTTCGATTTTCATTTCCCTTCTCCTCTCACCTGTTTCTCCTTTTCCTTTTCTTTTTTCTTTCTTTTATCCAAATTATAGCTATATTTGTAATCATTTTTTCATTAATCTGGACAGCTGCAGGTGTTCAATATTGTATTATGTATACCTACTATTAACATTATAACGTTGTGCAATCTCAATACACCGTTACTATATAATATTAATTCGTTAAGATGAGATATATATATATATATATAATATATTTATCTCCCCGTCTTCACAGATAATAATATCAATAATAATATGCTCGTTATTATTGTTGTTATCATTATTATTATTATTATCGTTAGCATTATCATTATTATTATTATTATACCATATTTATTTCTTTGTACATCCTGCAGTAGTATATAGGTTTGACTATATTATATAGTGTAATTAATATACATGTAATTCAATCACGTTAGTTAATTAATTAATCAATTGTTATGTGATTTTCATTCCATCATTATCATACAGGGTGTCCGTGAACTAAGTCTTTTTTTTTTTATTAATGGATTATACTTGTTGTCTAGCTTGTTTACGCTGCCGTTGATGATGATAGTCTCCGTTGCGGCGCCCGTAAGATATACAGGTCATTGAAAGAAAGTTGTGCGAACGCCTGCATGCGGGCAGCCAACTAGACAGAAGCGACAAGTAGGTTGCCGCCACACTTTTCCCCCCCAGTTCATCGTACAATCACAACGATCACTCACGAGCTGTCTTAACTATAGCTCAATTCATACGCCACTTTCGTTCTATCCGAATGTGGCAGTGGTATTGCTAAATTTTGAAAAGATCAGTTGCGCCAGGGCCCTTCCTAACGTCATGCAAATTATGACGATTCTCTATCATTGATGGCGCCACTTTTTTGAACGGCGCAACGAGCTCTCAACTCTTCCGATCATCCTCCTCGCCCTCGGAAAAAAAAAACAATTAGTCCGCGGACACGGTATATATATTATATAATACAGTATATTATATGTATACAATATATATACATATATTTGTTATTATTTGCTAAATTATGTACACATAATAACAAATTATTGTATAGGTATATACTTTCATAATTCTTCATGCATCATAATATTTCGGTATATTTATCATTACCGCACTTATATATTATGATATTCGTCATTTGCGGGTCTCCCTTATTTTTTTCTTCTTTCTTTTTTCATTTTCTTAATTTTTATTTCTGTGGTTCTACAATTGTTTCTCGGGTTTTCAAACAAAAACACAAATGAATGGATTAAAAAGGAAAGAAAAGGAAACGAAATAGAAAAAGCACGGTCCGGTCCATTCTTTTTTCGTTCTTCTCGTTTTTCCGTTTTAACAATATTAATAAAAGTGACAATAAATTATAGTTAATTGAAACAAGCGACTAAAATTTAAAATTCGATTTTATTCAATTATAATATACTATAATATATGTATATATATACTGTATCATTATATGTATAGGTATATATAGCATACTATATATCACAAAACAAAAAAACGTGTGTTTTCTTTTTTCTTTTTTGTTGTTGTTGGTGGTTTTTATATTCTCAATCAACTTTTCATTATTCGACGATAAATTTTTTTTTCATCTATATAGATCGTTATACAATAATAATAATAATGATAATAATAATGAGAGCGATAATGATAATGGTAATAATTTATTATTATTATTATTTTATATAAATGTGATGATGATAATGACGATGATATTCGAGTCTCCGCTGTTTCGGAATCAATATAGAGTACATATCATACACAGGGTGGGCAGAAAAGAAAAGAGAAGATGAGATAAGATCGGAGAAGGCAAAGGAATAAAATAGAATATCCAGTTTACAATATATTAAGAATTGTGAATAAAATCGTTGAACGCGTGGAACAATTTTTCATAGCGATCCTTCAATATGTACGTATATACATACAATACGTATAATATTAGAATAGTAACCAAAAAAATACATCTATCGACTTTTGAAAAAATGCCGGTTGGTTATTTTATCAATAACTTCCTCAATACTCACAACACCGTCGCGATTGTATGTCAATTAATCACAATTTTCGCCACCTTCCGGTGAAACATATGATTAATAAGTTGATATTGTAATACAATATATAACTATCAAATCTCCATGACTGCGATACTGCACATGCGCGTTTCGATTTCACATTCACATATTTTGGAAACGAGCTGCTCATCTGTTTTTTTCTTCTTCTCCTTTTGCTTATTTATTTCATTTTTCTCATCTACCCTGAATATAATATATATGTGTATATATATATATATATATATATATATATATATATATATAATACATAATGTAATATAATATAATATAATTCGATATAACGCTAATATACAGATGGATGTATACGTATAATTCATGTATGGGTTGTTATTTTATTTTATTTTGTTGCTCGTTTATCAAACTTACTATTATTGTTATTATTATTATTATTATTATTATTATTATTGGTACACAGACAGATATATCAGATATATATCGTGTCTATTTTGTCTATTGTTTTATGCTTATTCTTTCTTTTCCACTTCGCTTCTGTTTTGTTTCGTATGGTTTATTGTTTTTCTTTTTTTCAAATTTTTTTGTGGTTTTCTTTTTTGATATTTTTTCGCTTCGATTCTCTTGCTTGTTACTGATACTATTGCGCTACTATGGATTACTACTATTGTTAACTTTTTTTTTTCCTTTTATCATTTTGTTTTTGTTTTTTTTTTTTTGTTTTTTTTTCATATTTTTGTATTTTTCTCATTCACTGAACACTACTAATCTACCATTTGTATTTATGCAGTATGTATATGTATGTATGTATGTATACGATATATATATATTGTATTATTCTGAAAATTGAGAATTGAAAATTGAAATCGGTTATTATTCGATCTGTTGTCAAATTCGTATATTATATATATATATATATATATGCATGTATGTATGTATATATATATATATATATTATAATTATATTGTATCGCTCATTGTGTTTATGTATACCATATATTTATTTATGTGTATGTATGTGCGTATGCATGTGTGTATTGTATAAATGTACAATACGTACGTACATTCATAGATACATACCTGTGCTACACATGTTATATAATTAATATATTTTCGGTATATTATATCCTATTTCAGAACGATATATAAGTATAATAGGTAAGTAGGTAGGTTAGGTTGGTATGTTATAATTTATTTATCGGTACTGAGTCTCGTATATTCCCATTTCATTTTCTGCTTGCGTTTGCTGCTTTCGTTTTCTCTGCAGTTTTTGTTTTTTGTTTCGAATTTTTCCCATTCTCTTCTTCTACTTCTTATGTCTTTCTCGCGCTGATCCCTGTTCAATATCGCTATAGATAAATAAGTTTTATTTCGTATATATATAATCATATAATTTACAATTGATCCACCGTGTATAGGTAAAATAGCGATGACGATGACGGTAGTGATAATAATATTAATAATAATAATACTATTATTAATAATAATAATGATACTAATAATACTTAATTTATACATACATATTTATATCAATTTTTCGTTTCTCTTTTCTTTATTTTTTTCCCTCGAAAGATTCGTTGCCATATCTCCGTTGTATAGGCAGGATAGATTTCGAACGATTAACGATTAACGAGAGAGAGAGAGAGAGAGAGAGAGAGAGAGAGAGAGAGAGAGAGAGAGAGAGAGAGAGAGAGAGAGAGAAAGAGAGATAGAGAGAAATAGGGGGAGAAGAAAAAACGAAAAAAAAAAAACAGAGAAAGATAACAAGAGCAAAGAAATTCTTCTCTTCTCGGACGTATTTATGTAGTACCTACATCCAAACTATACTGTAGTGTATATAGAACTGAATTGGAATCACAATAATATTAATAATGATAATGATAATGATGATAATAGTAACAATAATAATGATAATAATAATAACAACTCATATTCTCTAATATACAAGTAGCCTTTAATACTGTACAGAGTGTCTGCCGCTGCGTGTTCTTTTGAAATGAAGAAAAAAGTCACAATCAAAATGATAATGATAATAACAATAACGATAATAATAGGAAGAAAGTTTGAAGAGAAAATTTTGACATCGATCGTATCGACAAAATCATGAATCTACAGTAACAATCAGAAGCCATCAGGTGTAGGTATACTTGCCTCTACTCGTATGTTACAGACAAATTAATATCAACTAATATATGATTTTTTATACTAATAATATACCGTTCATATCAATTGCTGAAACCGTCGTCGTTGTTATTGGTGTCACTATCACTATTATTATTTCTATTATTATTATTATTATCATTTATCATTATCATTAATAAATATTTGTATACGTGTATATACATACGTTGTATATTATATATGGATTATATTATATTATATATATACATATATATATTTACAGTCATCAGGTGTTATGCAGTATACATACATAGGTATAAGTATTTATTCATTTGCTCTATGTCATATGCTATACACTATTATAATTATTATCATTATCAACATTTTATTTCCTTCCACTTTCAACATACACATATTTATATATATGGTATATATCAATGTGATGGAAAATGAATGATTTCTTTCGTATTTCAATAATTATCATCATACCTAGATACGTATACATCTATCTACCTACTAGCTAATATTATTACAATGGGATAAATAAATTTCACGAATTATCTTGTTATAAAAATAAGAAATTTGTTGTTGTCCCCCCCCCCCCCCCCCCCCCCCCCCCGACGCCGTCTCGATTCGATACGATATATTGTGGCGAATTGGTCAATTAATAAATAAATAAATAAAGAAAGAAACAATAAACGGAAGATATCATATAGGAATGCTATATATATGCTATAATTATATTTATCTTTATATTATAATGATTGCGCATTATTGAGCAGTCAATTTATTTGTTTGTTTGTTTCTTGTTTCGAAATCAATCGGAACGTACACGATGTATTATTTTTGAATGTAGGTACATAACAATTGTTATATATGGTTGAATGTTGATAATAATAATAATAATGATAATAATGATAATAATGATAATAATAATAATTATTTCTCATTTCGTCATGATATGAACACAATAGTAGGTATACATAGGTATGTATATGTATATGCATCATGTATGTATGTATGTAGTACCGATGCTGTTGATCGCAATGGGATAGAAAACAACGAACGGACGGACAGACGAACAGACAGACAGACAGACAGACAGACAGACAGTTTCTTTTTAGCGGAAACTAGTACATATTATATTCGAGTGATTTAGATACACCGATTTTGCAATTTTGTGATATACTATATGTATATGTACATACGCATATATTTATACGTATACATAGAATAGTATAATGATATATCTATATCACCCCATGACCATGCATCGCGAATTAGTTGATATAGTATTGTATCGTTGTGAATAGGGATATCAATTAGCAAAGCTCAGGAAGAGAGACAGAAAGGACGATTGGGGGGGGGGGGGGGGGGGGGGGGGGCAGGAAAATCAGTCATAACCATGTAACATTATACTATATCGGCTATACACATATAATAATTATACTTATGAGTGTGTACGATAATTCGATTTTCTTTCTGATGTAAGTATATTATATACCTATTCATGGGTGTTGTGTGACATAATGATGATAATAGTAAGAGTAATAACAATAATAATAATAATAATAATAATAATAATAATAGTGATGAAAAGAAAGGGAATCTGTGGAGTATATTATGTAGTATGTATAGGTATGGATGCCTATGATACCTATGTTCCATAATTTGTTATTAAGTGGATCAACGTTCGTAAGATAAATGTGTCTAACGTGAATTTTTCATTCGTAATGATTTCCGATGAAAAGCAAAATCAAAAGAGACGGAAAAAGTAAAGTGTAGAAGGGAACTTGGTTCCAAAGAATGAATTCTCATCAAGTTGCGTTTTTTGTTCGTTCTCGTTATTATTATTTTTTTAAATTTGTTTTACGGTTTCTAATTTTGTCCCTATCCACTTTTCAATCTCTATTATAATTTTCACACTCGCGCTATGTGCGCGCATAAGGTACTCATAACGTATATGTATATATATATATACCTTGTATGTATATATTTCATAATATTGATTATCAATTGATGATACTAACACAAGGCAATATAATATAATATAATATCATATAACATAATGCAGTATAATATACCTAATATAGTATAATAATATCGAATGTTTCTTCCAATTATAAATATTATTATTATTATTAATATTATGATTATTATTGTTATCATCATTATCATTGATTGTATAATATAATTGATAATAATACATGTGTGTATGTAAATGACATATATATATATATATATATGTATATATAGACATATATACACACATATATAATATAATATGATATAAGTATGCATATATAGTTTTAATCGAGTATATAGTATATATATATATATTTGTTTATATGGTACAACTATAATACAAAAATCCTCTCCGTCATTAATAACTGCTATATGTATGTATATACTACTGCTACTATAATATAATAATAATAATAATAATAGTAATAATAATAATAATAATCATCATCATAGTAGGCCGTTTCAAAACAATTAAATTTAAAAATTTTCCCGCGTCACGGTTTTTCGTTCTCTTCCACTTTCTTTCTATTCTTTCGTCAAAATTATCTACATTATATTGTTACACCGCGGGGTTGTATAATTTCATATTTACGACGCTATAATATTTATATACGTGCGACGTTACGGCCTCGACTAAAATTCGTGAATCGTGGTCACCGTCGTGTTTATTAATTTCTATCTTTCCATCTTTCTCCCGCTCTACATATCTATATATGCATAGTATTATTATATCTTCAATATATATCGCGTGCGTCGTGTATCACGTTCGTTTTTTTCTTCCTCGTCTATTTCATTTCGTAGGAATAAAGGACAAAAACCAAAACGAAGAAACGAAAAAACGATCGATCATATATTTTGTTATATTTACACGCGTGCTACAGTCACGCTTTCTTTCCATCATCAGTATTATTACTATACTGCTACTACTACTACTACCACTACTATTATTAGTATCGTTATCATCGTTATCGACATTATTATTTATTCGTATGTATATATATATATATACATACGTATATACACAGGTATATTCTTGAATTCTTTGTATTATATTAAATAATGCGAATGAACGAACGATTTATATATATGTATAACAATATATATATATATGAACGCCCGTGGACTGCGGCAGATTATCGCTATTAATTCATTGATCAAGTAATTCGTTCGTTCATTCGCACTATTTAATATAATACAAAGAATTCAAGAATATACCTGTGTAGGTAAGTATGACACGTACCTGTAACATACCTACTCGTACCTATACATACTATATATACCTATATGTATCTGGTATATAAGATCGGCATAATTAACTAATAAGAGATACGAGATGATATTATTATTATTATTATTATTATTATTATTATTATTATTATTATTATTCTGGGTAGAACTGTTGTAATAAGAAAAAAGAGAGAATTCAATGCAAGTACGCAGAGTCGTTATGTGTATACATACCTAACATAGTTTATGAAATCAAAATATACTGTCTACTGTTTTTATACTATATTTTATTCCATTTTATTCAATAACATATGGTATGGTTGAACAAATTATTTTTCACTTTCTCTCTCTCTTTCTCTCTCTCTGGGGCCCTTGGCCATGTACAATTTATACGAATAATGGTATCTCGTCCAACGTTCATTCTTCTTCTTCTTCTTATTATTATCATTATTATTATTATTATCATTATAACCTATTTCACCACAAATCGCATCATATCAGTATATAATATGATATAATGGGTATAATATAATATAATATGATATAATATAATATAATATGATAGGTATATAAATAAATCGATTCCAGAGTCTATTCATTATTATTATTATTATCATTATTATTATTATTATTATTCATATTCATATTCAATATATTCATCATCATTCAATAAATAATCTACACGATCATCAATAATATTATTTAATTTTATTCATTTTTATTATTATTATTATTACATTCGCGTGTGTTTTTTCTTCTTCTTCTTGTTTTCAAATTTCTTTCGTTTTGTTCTTCATCCATACGTATATCTATATACACAAGTATATGTATTTGTTTATATATATACGTAGGTATATAGGTTTGTATATATTTATATAAAAGGACAACCAGCGAACGGCTAATAATTGCTGCATTATTATACCTATAGTGATATTCATTTATTTATTCATATTATTATATGGTATATAAAAGTTACGATTTATATAATATACCTATGTATGTATACCATAAACATATTGTGTACTATATATATATATATATATATATAATATATATGTATACGTATATGTATAGTAATAATAATAATATTATTTAATAGTAATATGGCTTTCTCTCTTTCTATTTTTCATTCGTTTGTTCATTTATTTATTTATTTATTTCCTCTCGTCTCATCCGTTCAATTCGTCATTTCACACTTTACACTTTTCACTTTTTCCCCAGCTCTCCTCGTAATTTTGTTCATTTGTTTATTTAGTTTCTTGTTTTTGTTTCTAGCATCCCCGTTTATTGCGGGCGCGCCTATATAATATCATAGCCGAACTAGATCGTCTACCTTATACTCGACAACGCGATTCATAATGAGGATCTGAATACGGATGTGGATCAGGATGAGGATGAGGATGAGGATGAGGATCAGGATCAGGATCAGGATCACTATTCGGGAATTGGTATATATATGCATATAATATAATATATATATATATATATATATATATATATATATATATACACATACATAATTAAAACCGATCCCAAATCCTTTGTACATCAGCTGCGCTCAGCTTTGCTTCGCTACGCTTTCCATATTTTGGGCAAGAGGAAAAATAATTTTTCAACAGATCAAGATCGTCGTGTCAAGTATGTACATACATTACAATTCGTGACTATAAAGTATAATTATCATACCTATTGTACAGTATTCGTAAACAATCACAGAACGAGCTGGGCGGGCGGCGGTGCGGGGCGCGGGGGGGCGGAGGGGGGCAGGGCTGAGTTTACGGCATTGAATTTTTTCCAAATTTTTACAACTGCCGAACCCCGATTACTTGTGCAGCCATACAGAGTTGCAGGTGATCAAGTTAGCTTTTTTTCGTTTTCTTTTTTTTCCTTCATATTTTGTTTGTTCATTATTTCTCTTGTTTCTGACAGGTTACCATGTTACTTCTTCACCGAAGAGGCGCCGCGGGAACGATCGTTGTTATACGTGATATCGGTGCGAATAACGTTACTAGTAACGAAAGAAACGTTAATAAACTACCGAATACTAATGAACATGAACATGTTAATCTTGACGATGAACCGGTGTACGTTAGTTCTTCGTTTTTCACCACTTCGTTGGGGTGGTCGGAATATTCTTCTGCAATAGACAATTCAAATGGTTAGTTGCCACGATGGTTATATGGAAAAGGATAATGATAGAAGAAACTGGGGGCTGATCATTCCTGAAAATGGCGTATACCAGGCTTAATTCAAGACTTCGAAGAATTCGTGGGATTTCACGGATTTTACGGGGACTTGAAAGATCGGCTGCGACTTCCAAGGGGCTTGATAAGAATTGAAAAGATTTCACGGCGCTTCACGGCGTGTTCCAGGGAATTCGGGAACTTCAAAAGATTTCAGGTGACTTCGCGGGACTGCGCAGAACTTCACCGGACTTCAAAGACTTCGAAAGATTTCACGGGATTTCGAAAGACTTCATGAGACTTCAGAGATTTCAAAGACTCTGAAAGATTTCACGGGGTTTCACGGTGCTCGGCTCGACTTGCGAAATTCTAGATTTCATAAACTTGAAAAGATTTAAAGAGACTTGAGGAGACTTCACGGGATTTCATGAGACTGCTTTTGCGACACAACGGGAACTCATAGGGATTTTACGGACTTCGCGGAGACTTTGAACATTTCATAGGAATTCATAACACCGCTGTACACCGGACTTCAAGAGCGATCAACCCCTCGAGAATATAAGAAAGGAAAACCAGGGAACGAGAATAAAAACAAGCAGATATTGTGAAGCTAAGGAATTTGAACTCACTGTTCTTTTTCTTCTGCGTCGATGTCGTCTTCGGTGGTGATGATGACGGCGGTCCGTTGTAGAGAGTGGGCTGCTGGGGCTGTTGGGGTTGATGGGGATGCCCAGGGTACAAGGGGTTGGGTACGTGTCCCAAAGTTGGCGGCGCAACTGTTGCTTGCGGTTGGTAATGATCGTGATGATGGTGGACGTTGCTTCCAGGATAGAACCGATCACCACCTTTCAAGACGCTCGGTGGTGGCGGGGGAATCGCTGCACCACCAGCCGTGCTCGGCGAGCTACTGCTTGGTACTGTGCTGCTCGTAACTGCAACGGCTGTTGAGAAGATAGAAAAAACCAAGAATTATCTCCGAGTATTGCACTTTGAGGATGCGAAGCTACAATCTGGTGAGAAACGCGTCCAGTGGAGGGCCATAAAAGACGATAATCGAATAAGTTCGAGAAGGAACTCACAATTGTTTCGTGCCGAAGCCGAAGAGGATGATGGATCGGCGTCATTGCCGCAGCAGACCTTGAAGACCACTTTCATATTGTTGGTTGTGCATCGTCCACCGATGCGTCTGTGCAAATCATCCTTCGAGGAAGTGCTGATGAAGAAGTAGTCCTTTCCAGCGTGGAACTCGAGCCCCCCAGGTTGAGGAGTAAAAGGCCTGAATGTGATGGTGAAGTACATTGTTTTGTTTGGCTTATCGCAGACCGCGATGATCCGCGGATTCGGATTCGTTATCCGACAGGTTTCGTACTCCTCTTTGGATACCTGAAGACAACAAATTAGGAATTCAGGCTTTTGAGGGAAACCGCCAGCGATATACACACGCATCATTGTACGAGTTCGAGTTGTTTTCCCGTTGTCGCCGGTTTCTCCGAGATCTAATGTAAAGTATAAGGTTTGTGGACCGTCCGTTTGGTTCGCTGCGATAAGCACGATGTGTACCTACTCGTACGCATGCACCTCTACCTATGTACTCGTTTGTGGACCTACGATTATTCGGTGTGTGCCTAGGCGACGTTTACGACTCGCAGAGTCAATGTCGATAAAGAAATTAACAATGCGATGATAATATCAAAAGCAAACTCAACCACTTAGCGCTGCGACGTCGGGGTTTGTAAACACATTTTCTCTCGGCCGCCTCATATTCTGGAGAAGTTGAGTGAACGTTCGAATTTTATAATCCTACTGCACCGCAGGTAATTCGAAAAGTTCTGCCCCCGCCTCCCGCGGATGGAGGAAACTAGAGGAACGATTAGTTCGATCAGTGCAGCGGATGACAAAAAATGACAGGCCAATACTTGAAAATTATCACTGCCATTGGGCGGGGAACTTATTATTCGAACTTTTAGCGTGCAGTTGAAGCATCGGAGGTTCGCCTCTGCATGTGGTAGGCACACATACCTACCTATAAGACATACTGTAAGGTATGACGTACTGTACGAACAAGTTTCTTTTATACCGATGCATGAGAGAAACCCATCTGATTTACATTTTACAGTGCACCTGCAGTGGATAAGAGGCATGAGGTAGGTACATACCTACGTGCATACCTACAAACAAGAACATAAAAACCTTCTCAAGATTCAGAAGGATTAGATAATGCTAATGATCCGTTGAAGTTACAGTTCGGTTTATTTACGAAGAGGAGTGTACCTATACGTACGATACGTACTTACAAGTTTTCGACTCATTTTTCTCCCCCAAAAAGAGTAAATAATGAGACAAACACACTGCAATACTCACGTTATAAATTATGTACTTCTCCGCATCGTCGTCATAAGTCCCCGGTGGATAAACCGGGCATATTATGTTCACCTGGTCGAATTCGAACGCGGCGTTATTCTTGTTAACGTCTATGATGTGGTCCGTATTGTCTATCCGGAATCTGTAAGCACAACAAGAACAAACGTCAACAACAAGAATATAGCTCACGAGCGATGAACCGGGAAATCGTAATGTTGCGCAGAAAATACGAAAAAGGAGGAAAGAAGCCCGCGCCCTTCGGGAAAAAAGGGAAATAACAATATTCACGGAGAAGAAGTCTGTAAGAATGGGAACGAGAATTATCATAAGAAAAAACTACGCCCGGCTCAGAATTGTACGTACGTCGCGTCCCGTCGCCGCCTCGTCGCGGTCGGGGCGAAGACTCAGCGTGTAATAATAAGAAACGAGAAAAAGGGACCGAGAATACGGGCCAGACTCTAAATGGGACTGACTGTGTTGGGACCAACGAGTAGTAAGAGCGGGGCGTGAGCAAGATTGCTGCCCCGGAGATCAGAATGGTTCTTCTTCTTCTTCTTCAGCTTCTTCTTCTTCTTCTTCTTCTTCTTCTTCTCCTTCTCTACAACCGGTTATTTTTAGCTCTCTTTTCTCTTTTCATCATCGGTATATGCCTCTGCCTATACCTGAACCCGTGTACCTGTACTTTCTATACCTAAACCTACAGGGATATCTCTCAGTTCTCGGACATATCCCGCGCTGCACCCTAGAAATAGTTCTCTATTTTTGGTTGTCTCTTTTTCTTTCTATTTCGTTCCTCACTCAGTCATGGGACCAAGGGGGGGACCGGACCCTTCGACTTTGAGTGTTGCTATACGCGTGGGGACCGATACGTGTCAGGTCTAACCTATACAGGGTGTAACCACGAATAATATGTTGTGGCTATTAAAGATAACCGACAGAAACACACTACACAGTGTCCCCAGGGCATTGATAAGATTATTAGGAACACGGATCTGCTAACAGGAAGAAAAATATCACCGATGCAATGCTATGTTATGCTCCGAGTATCGGAAAACGTGTGAACTTTTCCCCTGTGCCACGATTTATTATATCTATGTATGTCGTTGAGTACGAATATCGACACGGAATCGGATGTCGACGGTCATGATGATCGGTCGATAACGTCGACCGAGAGAAGCTCTTAAGCTCGGAGAAGGAAACGACTTGCGATCTTTACAACTAATTTCATCAGCATTCCAGAATGATTATCCGCAAAGTTGCGCGTAACTATGTATGCATACGCTTGGTAGGTGGACGAAGACTTAAAAAAAAAGAAGAACTTTCTTCGATTCTCACACGATTCTCTCCGCAGGGTCTTCAACATCCGAGGAGTCGACAGGACATCATATCCGAGTAACGTTATCGGTTCAGATTACTAATTCTGTTATACTAGTCTAGACGGAACTAGACTAGTAGACCGCCATGCTCATCTATAGGTATAACTAGACCGCGTTAAATTTCCGGACGAACGAAGATCTAGGCAACGGTTAAGGTGTATAAGTTTTTTCCCTCTCTTTCTATTCTGTTTTTTCATCACAGCTGAACAATTTTCCGATGTTTTTGAAACACTGCAGCACTCTTTTTCCTTCTGCTGCCGAGGTCACCGTCGTCGTCGTCGTCGTCCTCATCTTTGACCAGACAAATTAAATCACCGATCCGCACCTCGTAGTCGGTGTACCTGTTATATCCTGTAGGTAGGACTCATTGTTTTACGTATACCAACGTGCCAAAGGCATATTGAACTTTCGTGTGCGGGTCTCGAGGTGCTTGGCACAATCTCTCTTCCTTTTTTCTCGTCTAGAATCGTCGGGGTAGAAAAGATACCAAAAAAACAAAAATTGACGAGGCCTCTGTTCGTCAAAATTGGTCGGCGGACCGGACCCGGTCGAGGAGGGAGGTTGCATTAGCGAGCAATCGCGCGAGTGGGCGTGTGGGTAAAGCCTTGGAAATTGGAAGGATGAGAGAGAAAAGTGAGTGATCAAGTGAGTGAGTGAGTAAGTGAGTGAGTGGCTTTCGTTGAATTAACGTTTTGGTATAATATCCGTTCTTCCAATCCAGAGGAGACTGCAGGACAGCTCGAGTTTGCAATACCAAATTCTCCCCCAGCCCGAGCTCTTTATTTACACGTATACGACATGTGTGCAGCGTGTGCCTACATGGGACCACGACGACGACGACGACGACGACGAATTTATCCGTCTATCTATGCACATACGCGTACACGATAAACTTGTGTTGTTTAGTCTGACGTATCGGCACACGTCTCCGCCGGGTGGCTCGTGGGCTCGTTGGTTTGTTCAAAAGTTTCATTTTGTGTAACGGCGCGGCGGTGGGGGTGCTCGATCCACTCTTATAACATACTAGAGAATATCATGATCACATGTGCATGTGCATGTGCAGAGGTGTGCTTGTGCGGGTGTCTGTCTGTCTGTCTATCCGTCGCTGTGTTTCGAGACTCCGGATCATTTGGTGCGTGCGTGTGGGTGTGTGTGTATGTTTACGAAGCTACGAGGGGTGAAGTGAGAGAAGAGACGAACGACGAACGACGGGGATCCATACCATCGACGTTTCGGACCGGGAAGCGGCAAATTGAAATCTGGAAATGTGGGCGTAACCCTCCCACGGCCTGTGAATCCTGTAAAACTCCCTCAAGGGTCTGCATGAGTCGATGCTCGTGCAAGCGTTATTATCTAATTCGCCATAGTACCATACCTCGCGCATCAGAGTCATGAAGAGACAGAGATATACATAGTCACGGCCGGCAGTCGATCGGCGGTGTCTGTTGGAAGAATATTTCTTTTCTTTCCCCACGATGAAATCGCGACCGCGGAGAAGAGGAAGAAGAAAAATAACATGGAGTAGAAGCAGACGAAGAAGATGAAGAAGAAGAAGAAGAAGAAGAAGAAGGAGGAGAGGAGGGCAAAGAGTCACTGGATGCAAGTATAAGGCTGGAAATAGGAGATTTCAGAGAGGCCGAGGAACGCCGGCGTCGCGACGTCGGTAGAGCGAGACAGATAATAAACGTGAGAGAGGAGGCACGGAGTGAGAAACTGTGTGCGAGAGAGAGCGAGAGAGTAACGCTAAGTGGAGATTCTGGCAGGAATATCAAAGCGGGCCGCGTTCAAAGACACACGTGAAAGAGAGTAAAAGGTTAAAAGTAGCCAACGAATAGCGGAAAGTGAAAATAAAAAAGAGAAAAACAAAAAGATACAAGTAGTTGGGTATAGAATAAGTATAAGAAAAGCTGCAGCAGCAGCAACAGCAGAGAGTCTGCGGTAGCCGGTAGCTACAGGGGGAAGGCCGGGAGGAAAGCGAAAAATTTCTGCTTTTATAGACGTATATGTCTGCTCGAAGTCTGAATTTAGCCAATTTCACACGCTAGCCGGGGCAGGCTGTTCGAGATTATCGGACAGGAATCTTGAGACGAATATTGCGATAACCTGAAACGCTCGAAGCGGATAACTCCCGGACCGGTACTAGGATAGTATGTAGTGTATACAGTTTGGGAAAAGAAGAGGAAAGGTGAGTGAAATCGAAGGGCAGAGGGAAAAAGGGAAAAGGGAAAAGGGAGAAAGGAAAACGAGAAGAGAGAAGAGCGGCGGCGGCCAACCGAGGAAGCACATAATGAAAAAGGCCACAGTGCCGTGGATGTGAAAGATATTGTAGAAAGATGAGCGCGTTATCCTGTGACGTTTTCGTGAAGAACCTCTTACGCGCGCCACTTCACGCGAACTGAGAAAATTCGTTTCGCTTCACAGAGGATTTTTGAGGAACAATTAGACGATCGCAAGCGACTGTAGCCGCGCTGCCCTGCAGCTCCTCCTCCTCCTCCTCTTTTCACTATGATGTCCGTTCTCCTTAGTTGAAAAGTTATAAAGTAAATCACAAAATCACGGTGATTCCGGTATCCCGTTTGCTCGCTCGCTCTCTGCAGCTAGCGCTAGTCTTTTATAGTCGTCTTGTGACTATTGCTGCTACAGTATTCCAGCCTGTCGTTCGGGTCCGTTTCGAATTCATATCCCGATCGTTCCTCGTATGGCGAGAGAGCCTCGCGGAGAATTGCTGTCTCGAAGTCACTCCTTTTGTTTTTTTGTTCGTCAATAAGAGTCGAAAAATGGGGGGGGGGGGGGGGGGGGGGGGATAAGGAAAATGAAAAGAAAGGAGAGAAAAAGGTACCGAAGAAGCAGAAAGAAAAAAGGGAGGAACAAAGAAACGGTAACTATCCATACACTTTGGCCCCTCCTGATCGTTCGATCGACTGAATGACGGTACAAGTATTTGAAGATGATTAAAAAAGAAGAGGAGGAAGAAGAAGAAGAAGAAGAAGTAGAAGTAGACGAAGAAAGAAACGGGAAATCCCGCGTTCGCTCGAGAAAAAAAAAGAGATAACGAAGCAACAGGAAGAGAATTTGATACTGAAATTTATGAAAACAAAAATTGAAAATATATACAGTATACACGCTGTATAAAGAGATGTTTCGCAGAGAAATTCAGTGCCCGGAATACTGATGATTGTTTTTTTTTACACTTTTCTACATCCGATAATCGCTTCGCAAAAGAAGAAGAAGAAGAAGGGAAAAAGAGAAGCGGCGAAAAAATGGAATTAGAAGAGGAGAATTTATATTTTTATACGGTCTTTAGTTTGTGGTACAATTAGTATCTCATTTTTTGTTTATTCTGCCTTCTTCTCCTGCTCCTTCGACCGAAGATGAAGCATGATAATTTCGATGTGATTTCTTCTTTTTTTCCCTCTTTACCCGAAATTCACATATTCATTTCAATATCTCTCTCTCTTCATCTTACAGTACGCATACCGAGCCATTAATCTTTTCTTAGATCTCCGTGTCTCTCGTGTATATACGAAGGTATACATACATGTGTGTATACAAAGACGCGGGCGTCGAACGGGCGGGGATTTTCACGCTGTTATTTTAATCTCGATCGAAGAAAAAGAGCAAAAAAGAAAAAAAAAAAAAAACGGGAAAAAATGGAATAAAAAATTCAACAGAATCTATGATTTCATTCGCGATCTGGATACACACACACGCACACACACACTATACACATGTACCCAGGTTTCACAGATTCCTTTGACCAACAGAGAGAGATAGAGAGAGAGGAAAAAAAACCGAAGAAAAAAGAATAAACAAAAAATTGATAATCGATCGATCGAAAACTCTCAGGAGATGTAGTACTACCTGGTACAAAATTAAATTTAGTGTCTGTGTATTGCGATAGCTATAAGTGACACGCATACGCGGTGGTTTTCGTTTTTCTTGTTTGCGGTGTTTTCTGCTTTGGTTTCTTTTTTCGTATTTCTGTTATCTTTTTTTTTTTACTTCGGTAAACACGTCGCGCGGGGTACTCGGGTTTCTTGTTACGGGCGTGGCATCGCATCGTAGTCGTCATCTTACGTGTGGCAAAGAGTTATATAAAACAAGATGTGTTGCCGGTGTGCGGGTCCGGGCGGCTTCCTTTCAAGCTTTCGTCATTAGACGGGCGGCTGCCACTCCGTTGTTATTATTAGTTAACTTCAAATATTTATCATATTTCTTGGCTTCTCCTTCCTCTGTCACGAGAGGCATATATACCTATATCCCTTACTATTTTTTCAATTTTTGTTTCCCTTTTTGTTTTTTGTTTTTCTCATTTCTCTCTTTCGCTTCCCGTCCTGTTGCCGCTTCCTCCCTTCTGAATATACATCGATCGCTGCAGAGGACAATTTTTTCGCGCGAGAGATGTCGGACCGCGGATTATACGTGTACTCGATCGACAAAGTTATTTGATCTTGATCCAATCAATAGTCAAGATCGTCGTAATTCAATTTTGAATTCCACGGTAAATGGATGTGGAAATGTCGAACCGGGAGAATTGAAAATGGGAATCGAAATTCTCATTAGTTAGTTAGTTAGTTACTGCTCCTCGCATGGAAAACTTGCGCGTGGGCAATTATTCTCTTTTTCGTGGTCTGGAAGTATGTGCGAAACCACAAATAGCATGTTTACTGATTAGATTTGATGAAATTAAACGTCACGATATTCGTGTATGGCTCGTTGGATCTGTTGCATCTTCAGCTTTTCGCCCCGAGGGGCTACTCACTGCAATTTTACGTGTACAAGCGAATTGCGACTTCCCATGCCTTCCAAGGACTTCCTGAGACGTCCGAAGAATTCCACAAACTTGCAAATAATTCGAGAGAAGTTCAAAGACTTCTATAGATTTCGGGAGAATTTCGAAGACTTGCGAAGAAGAACTCCAGAGCATTCCGAAGACTTCCATGAGGCATTATTTGACTTCCAATTGACTTCCAGAGATTTTCAGTGACCTCCGAGTCTTCCAAGACTTCCCAGACTTCCGAAGAGAATTCGAAAGAAATCCAAAGACTTCCGAAGAATTGGAGAGAATTCTTAAGAATTGTAAAGAATTCTGATGGAGAATTCCATAGACCACCCGAGGCATTCTTCGAGTTCGAATTGACTTCCAGAGATTTTTAGTGACTCCCAAGACTTCCAAGGACTTCGAAAAAATGGTAGAGATTTCCGGACACTTCCGAGTCCAGCGTACGTAAGACTCAAGGCTTCCGTGGCCTTTTCGGCGAAGACGCAACTGTTGAAGTTAATAAAACGTCAATTTTTAATTTTTGCACTCTGAGCTGTCTCATTACTGTGCTATGGTCTCGCTTCTTCGCCTTTGCGGACTTCTCTCTCCCCCTCCCTCCACATTTCCTCTTCTGCGAATTCCTCTTATCTTCCGTTTAGCGTGCAAGAAATTTCGCAGAAGCTTCTCAATAAGTAAGTAACTAAGACGTCCTCGTTAAGTCGCAGTGGCCTGTTGCAGTGCAACGTCGAGTTAAACATACCTATATACCAATGTATGTACGCATGTATGTTTGTATGCATCTACCGACTGTTTCAATCTCCTAAACCTAAACATCTGTGATGCAGTTTGTGATGTGGTTAGACGAGACGAGACGAGACGAGGCGAGGCGACGCGATACGACGCGTCTGCGTACTACGAACCTATTAAAAGCTCCGCTGTTTGTTGAGAGCGAGATGGAACGAGTTATGGTGATGTGGTATTAGGCGTACGTATGTATGCGCTATGTTCGGTAGATGAGTATGTATGTTGATCCATCGTGCATACCTACCTAGCTGCATAACTACAAACCGAATGTGTATATTCTTGTTTCAAGTTCCTCAGCCGTGGGAGTTGGGCATGCAGGGCACTAAAATCAGTAGACCAAGTGTCAGCTTCAGAGATCAGAGATGAGAGATCAGAGATCAGAGATCATAGAGCCGTTGAAAGAAATAGTCCGCCACACCACGGAGCTTCGTCATCAGCTCAGGATATCTTCCGGCTTTCTTCGTCTTCCACACAGCATACATATGCATATTAATAAATCTCAATTTTCATTCTCATTTTCAAACTCAGACTGAAGCGCAAACTCAACGGTAAAGTAATCACTTTTTCGCGTCTTTTTCACCATTTTTCAAGGCTCGGTACATGCATAACTATGCTATAGCTTGTCAACGAGTTTTTCTTCTTGCCTTTTCCCCTGCCCCTTGAATATGACGAAGCCACGTCATTTCTCGAGGGCCATAAGGGGATACTCCCCTCAGGAATTTCATCCTGAAAATCTTCTACCACATACTTTAAAGCTGAAAAGTGGGGCTTGTACAGTAGGAAATCGCGGCGATAATAGACGTTCTCTCGAGTATTTCGTTGAGGATTTATGTTTATTATCGTGGAAAAATGCATCGTGCCTTCTCATGGAAATCCCCCTGAATATTATACCGAACCACCAGAAGTTTCTCCGTGTTTATTATATCTTTCAATGCTCCAGCAGTCCAACTTATACCATAGAAATCGGCACCGGTATGGGCCGGGCCGGCTGGGTTTCTTAGGGAAGGTCGAAGAGGTAGAAGTTGGGCTTAAGGGCATGCACTCATCTCCCTCTTGCTCTCTCTGTCTTTTTCGCTCTCTCTTTCTTTCTATATTCATGTGTATAGGAACGGACCTAACGGTGCCGAAGGCATTTTCTTTGTTCGAACTCAGCAGGGTTCGGGTTCGGGTTCGGAGCACTAGCCCAGATCATCGAGTACCTGACGAAAACCCTCGTCTCCGCCTTCGCAGCAATTTCTTTCTTCTTCTCCTCCTTCTTCTTCTTCTTATTCTTATTCTGTTTCATTTTTTTTTCTACCTTCCGCTAAGAGTGTGTCATTTTGTTGTCAGGCACGGTCAGGAAATTTTTCTCTCCTTCGAAATTATGGGGTACTCGTTGTAAAAATATGATCCTTATGCGTCTTCGAATTCCGATCTATCTCCGTGGCCGCATTTGGCCGGCCGGCATAGGCACGGATACGAAATAGTTCTATGACACGAACAGCTAATTCGATCAGTCGAATATATGGGAAAACTGATTTAACACATTTTCCGTTCGTTCGAAAATGTAGCCACAGCCTGAGCCTGAAAAATTGTCTTCCTCATTTTATTCTCATTTTCGGCCTCTTTCTGTCTCCCCAGCAGAGGAGGAGAGGGAGACAAGGCAATGCCAAGCTGAGCTCCATTGTTAAGGCAGCGGATGGTATTTTTTCTGAAGGGTCTCTTCTCTCGAACCGGTGTAGATTTTGTTGTCGATTGAAGGAAGCTGGGACCTGTACTATTCAGTTGGCTCGTACACAGTACAGTGACACTAATACTACACAGAGATAACTGAAAGTCTGAAAGATGTTCTTCTGTATATCGGTACCAAAAGCGATCTCTGTGACCCAACCGAGCCTAACTTCGTGCCGTGGCTTTTATTCACCTATGAATCGTAGAATTTAGAGAATGCATAGGTCCAGCTCGCTCTATCCCCGATCTTTTTCACGGGGATCTATACACTGCTCCGTTCAAATTCCCCTCCCATCCAGAACAAGGAGAAGAAAAATAAAAGACGAGGAAGAGTGAGACGAGGAAGCCATTTATTTTCAGTTTTGGTGCTCGGCGATCGCGATGCATTGAATGGTCTGGGCAGTCATGGGATCTGCCTCTTTCTTGGCCCCTGAAGCAGGAGTAGCAACGGCAGAAGCAGCAAGAGCAGAAGCGCGGCAGAAGCAATACCACCACCGAAGGGACGTAGAGGAAAGGTGCATTTTTCGATCGAGGAGGCACCGGACTCAGGTACAAACCGAGACTGCGGCCCGGAGGTAAAACGGATAAGAGAGAATGGTGAGCGATTACCTTGCTTTTAGGTGCAGGTACTGCAGGGTTCCTCATTCCTTTCTCGCGCCGTATCGTATCGTATTCGGTAGGTATACGTTAATAACTCTTCGGACTTTCTCAGCTGCTGCAGTCCCTCAAGTCTCGCGCCACTACAGGTATGGGTACTATGAGAATTGCCGGGAACGATAAGGCGATATGGCGAAGCAAGTAACATAGGACCTAATCAAATTGCTAATTCATCACTTCATCGGAACTCGAGCACTGATCTGCAGCAGGATCAGAGGAAGATGAAGAAGACGACGGAACGAAATGAAACGGCGCCCCCTAATCCCATCCTCGAATTAGAAGTGGCAATTGTCCTTTTTAGAGTTGCTCTCTGACCCTCAGGTTGGTTTTTCTTAGATAGCATAGTAAAGGGGAGAATGAATCGTTACGATCTGTAGAAATCAGATCGAACGTAAAGGAGGTTAAAATGGGCGGAGCACCTGCAGGTGGATATAAAATTCGAACCTGCACCAGCCAGGTCCCTTAGCGAGTGATGTGAAGTACCTCACCCGCTGGGCGAGATGCTGAGCTTGGCAAAAGTTATCAGCTTCAAATCGGTGTAATTTGACCGAAGGTTCTTTCTGCACGGTCTGCACAGTCTGCAGCAGCAGCAGCAGCAGCAGCGCAGCGTGGTCGTGGCGGCTGTGTATGTAAGTACGCGTACGTGTGTATTTATCTATATGCGTGTGTGTGTGTGTGTAGTTGCTCAAAAATGAGCAGGGAGTTGAGAAAAAAAAGAAGATTAGTCGTAGTCGAAGAAGTCTTTTTCATATTACGTGTATGTAAGATAATCTGAGAGTACGAAAGAAAAAGAAAACTGGGCCGCACTGCGCAGCTGAGAAATTAGGATCGGAGTATGAGGAAGACGGGACGTGAAAAATGTTTGCTCGCAGTATTCCTTTTTCCAAATTTGTTTGATTTTTTCTTCATCAGCGTCGGTACCGCCGCACCGCGCCGTAGCGGTTCTGTTTCTCCTATCATTTGAGTATAATCATTCCGAGTTTTTCACGAGAGAAAAAAAGAACAAAGTACAAAGTTCGATAAACATTTGTCGAAGAACGAGAAAGATTGAGAGAAAAAGAAAGAAAGAAAAAAAAAAAGATACAGAGAGAGATCGAGAGAAAGGGAGAAACGCGCGGGCTCCAGGTATAGGAATCTATCGGTGATCATAGTGCATTCCAAAAACTCTTCAGGGACTTGTAAAAGGATTTTATTTTTTTTACCCCGGTGCCTACATAGACCCGCGCCTATATCTTCTTCCTGTGAGAAAAAGCCTGTTGTCATATTTTTCGTGAAAACAGAAATTCTACGAGAATGTGAAAACTGCCAAAACAGGCAATGCAGGTCCTTACGTTTTCCGTGCAAAATCGTATCGGACGTGATATACGCGTTCGAACAACTTCGGGATGGAAAACAAATGAAAAACGACCGGGGGGGGGGGGGGGGGGGGAACGAAAAAAAACCAACCCGGGAACGAAGAGGAAAACTAACTTGTCAAAGGATCGATGAAATGATTCACGCGGGTCATTAGCCACGGATATTATAGCAAAGTATATATATAGTGGCCGTAAAAGGTCGGGAAAAAAGAAAATAAGAAAAGGAAAACAAAGATGCTCAAAGAATAGAAGGAAGAAGAAGAAGGAGGTGAAAAAAAAATACAATTATATTCCGCTAATTAACGATCCCCTCGCATGAAATGAATGAACATATATATATATATATACCTATGTATATATACATATTTTTATTGTATTCAATTATCACCGCGGGTGATCTAATCATTAGGGAGGAACGGGGAACAAGGAACAAGGAAGTATCAATTAAATATATAGGTACGAGCACGCGCGTGACGAAGCTATACAATCAATTCGAACGTAATAATCTGAATGAAGAGAAGAGGCATATTTCGAAGATATTTTTACGATGTTTTTGTTTGTTTTTGTTTTCGCTCAAATGACGGTTGAGCGTTAAAATTCATGTTTTGAAGTCACGATATATCTGTAGTCTGTGTTTCTCGATTCAATATATATATATATATATGAAACCACACGACGAACTACTTTACCGATTGAACTATAATAATTCCAACAAATTACATGCGTACGAATAGTCAAATATTGAATCGTACGAGAGCGAAAAACACTTTTGCGGTTACGTTGGGGGTTGGGGGGTTGCGGAGGGAAATTGATGAAAATACACAAAGTTAGCATGGACTGCAGTATAATTCGAGTAAATTGGTGATGACGACGAATATAATAATGATAATGAAAATCATACCGAATTAGGTGTACTTTTGAAAAGCTATGTACGAATGGTATATGTATACATGGATTCCTGTTTATTTTGGTACTCGGAAGACATACGGAGGCATGTATTATGAGAATGATAGTAATGAAAAGGTAGAGAGGTGAGATGGAGGCTCAGCGAAAGAAGAAGAAGGGAAAGAAAGAGAAAGATGTGATGTAAAAAAAAGAGTTGTTATCAAGTGGGATTCTGGAGAAACGAAAAGACGGACGATAAGAAAGAAATGAAAGGAGGAAAAAAAGAAAAATGGACAACCAAAATTACAGTCGACGCTTTCTTGCTCGCGGCAGCAACACGACAAAGAAAGAAGGGAAAGAAAATGAAATAAATTGAAGTTGCGAAAGATGAAAAATTTGTTAAAATCCCGCCTACGCACGGCTAGATATCAAAATATGTGACATGATGTCGCGTGCTTAAATACTAAGCGAGCATAGGTAGATTGTATTGGACGAAAATGAGACTCGAGCGGCGTGCATTGGATCATTCTCAGGGAAATGTGGGGAAATCGGAATCGGAGTTTGACTGAATGCAAAATTCGATAAAAACACAATTTCTAAACGTTGCGGACGTCGAAACGACAGAAAAAAGAATGAAAGGGAAGAAGAAGAAGAAGACGAAGAGGAAGAGGAAGACGGAAAAACAAGAATGGAAAAAGTTGAATGGAAAATGAAATAGGCCGAAATATTTACATCCTATTATAAATGTACCGAATCAATTTGACGAACGGAAATTTCCGAATAGTTATGTATAGCATACAGACAGCACAGATTGATAAATTCGATAGTAATAATTGTTGGGACATATTATTTTACAAACGATTCTCACCGAGATATAATTATACCTCATATAGCTAAGCATGACCGTGATAATGAAATGATTATTGCAAAATAACGTGGTTGCAGTTGCAGTTGCAGTTGCAGTTGCAGTTGCAGTTTCAGCAGCGCTGATAATTCCGTGTGTAGGGGCATACATATACACACGTATTATATATCTATACTGTGTACCAGCTACCACAGGATGTGAAACCGTTTCGACGAAATTGCGACGATAACGAACGAAGCGTGCAGAAGAAGGAGAAAAAAGAAAACTCATGCATGCACGAAGAGCCCGACGTTGAATTTTTTTCTCGTTTTACAAATTTTGAAAATCGAAATTCGCTTAGACTCATCGAACGCGCGAGGATAGCTTCAGGCTAAAAATTTTCATTTTTCTTAACCGATGATCCGGTTTATCGATGCGGTTTACTCCTGATCTGGATAAGTATCTGTGCTCGCGATTGCCGATTTTCAGAAAATTCAGGTATGGACACTTCGGTTTTCGAAGAACTTCGCCGAAAGTCCATGTGATAGTTTAGAATTGGAACGAGGTCTTGTTTTCTTACACCGAATTCCTTGAGTTTTCCCATTGCGGAACTCGAAATTTTCACTGTTCCAGGATTTTCCCGGTACGAGCTTTCCCCGATCGTTACCGATTCCTCGAAACACGCGATCATTCGCGCCGAACGATCGTCACGTTCCGTGATCAAGAAATTGTCCGGTCTTTTCCTAATCCAGTGAGAGTATAAACAGACGTGTGATCGAGCGGATTCAGCTACGAGCAAATGAAAATGAAGGGAAAAAAGAAAAAAGAAAATAGAAGAAAAGATAAAGAGAAAGAAAAGTGAAGAGGAGCAATGAAAATACACCGAAATAACGTCCCGCGTATCGAAACGTGGTATAAAGTAGTGTATACCTCCTGATACCTACTCCATGCATGCAGAAATGTGGAAAAAGTTAAAAATAACAGACTTACAGAGCGAACCGCCTTTGACCGCGGTGCGGTACCTATAACATTCGGAGGTAGTAGGGTCTTCTGGCTGTCTGACTGTTTGTCTATATGGCTATACGTCTGTGTGTCAGTGTCCCTATACTTCGTCTCCCTCTTTCTCTCCTTCTCTATACCTATATACTATAATATGAGCTGTGCGTAGGGTAGAAAGAAGAGGAGGCAGTGCTTTTGGCTAACCTGGGGACCCTGGGATCCCTAACAGGAAACAGCTGCCAGGTTTTGTTAATATTTAGTCGGTTCATAGTTGGCTTGACCGTCTGTCCATTCCGTTTCATTTAATTCTTGGTTTTTCGTTTTCTATACCTACTAAGGCGACTTTTCCCATTTTCCTTTTTCCTTTTTCCTTTTTCCTTTTCCCTCTTTCCATTTTCCTTTTTTCTCCTCTAGCCTCAATAGCAGAAGTCTCTCACGGAATAATATTACCTCGAGTATTTAATTTCATCCTCAGTTAGAAGCTGAGCTTCCTGCGCCTCGTATTATTATCATAGCTATTTGCAAACCGGAAAAATTCCCATGCGGTTTATCATTGAATTGCATCAATTGATAGGTATACCTACTGCGGCTATAATGTGCTAATACTACTGGATAGGAACCTGAGAAACTGTTACGTGCGATGAAGGACACACTGCCGCAGTTCAGAGCAGGATTGCATTGCATTGCACAGAATTGTAAAGTGCTTCAACGGCAAATGCGACTGCGAGTGTAGGAGTGCCAGCAATCAAACACGTACTCAATTTACTGAGATCTTTTCATCCTCTCTCGAGGAGAGAGGAAGAAGAAGAAGAAGAAAAGGAAGATTCGAAATTGAATTTATTCACTTTCGATTCATGTATATCTAGCCACAAATCGTGGTGCTAGATGTGCAATAAAAAATAAGTGAGCAACTAGTATCCTCCAGTGTCGAAGAAGGCACTGAGTTGAGGTAAGTGTGCGGAGAGAAGGAAATAGGAGAAAAAAGACCAGGGTGAAATCGTTTTCACGATTCATAGACTTGGACAGCAACTACGCTTGATGGTATTCGCAAAAAGACGAACGTAATCGAAACCGAAAGAGGAGAAAACCACTTCGATGCATCGGAATGAGCAGTAAAATGAAAAGCCACTCCGGGTAGAGATAATGACTCATTGCTCCATTCGACATTGCTTGGATCTAGTCATTGCTGGTATAGATTTGTAAAATCCGTGACCCGAGTTCAGTGCTGAGGCAGTAGCAGAGGAACTGGAACCAAAGACGAAGAAAAAAAAGAAGAAGAAGAAGAAGAAGAAGAAGTAGAAGGGGAAGAAATGAATGAATATATTGCCGAGGGTATAAGTAGGATGCTGTTATTATTATCGAAATGTCGGACATTGTAGGTGGATGTCGTAGTACATTGCGTCATAAGCTGTATCGAGAATAATGTCGTAAGCCGCCGCGCGGCCGAGTTGCTGATGTTACTCGGTTACTGCTGTTTCTTGCTGAGCAGCCGAGTTATTGTATCAGTTTACTCTTGTTTGCTCTTCACTTTACTTCACTCTACTTCGGCGAGCTAGCTCGCTACTGCTCACTGTTTCATTTCTTTCTGTCCGACCCTCGTTCTTTCTTTCGTCCTTCTCCTCCCCCTTCTCCTTCTCCTTCTCTTGCTCATCATCAACCCCTACTCCTTCGTATTCTTTGTTTTCTTGTTCCCCGAACGTGACTAACTGCTTCTACCACTACCATTTCGCCTCAAACGTATATTGGCGGAGCTAAACCGAATTTGCAAATTCGTGAAATAACTTTGGAATTTCTTTCGCAACGATGATCGATGAACAGGCTACTCAGAAGTTCCATTCGAGTTTTTTTACTCCTTTATACTTGAGAATCAATCTCCCATTTTGCATGAACTGTATTTCGATTAGAAAAAAGTCGGCCATTTGAACTCTGAAATTGAATTCCATGACACTTTTTCCCACCGGTTTTTCCGCGAGAAAATCATTAAGTTTTCCGCCATCATTTTTTCTGCCATTATGCACTCATGTGCGAAGGCAGGAGCAACGGGGGGGGGGGGGGGGGGGGGGGGGTCGCCTCTCTGAATGAATGGACGAGACAGCTGCCTTTTCCCCACTTCCCAGCGATTTCGAATAAGTTTGAACTAAAATTTTCCGGGTATGAATTTTTACCGAGATTTTTCACTGCGTAAACTTTTCCAAACGTTTTTCACGATCATTTCGAAATTTCTCTGACTTTTTCAGCTGTTTTTCAGTGTATGAAGCAAAACTTCATGACGATTTTCCCCTGTCTTTCGTAGCTCAGATTTTTGTGGTCTCTGAATTTTGTAATTATCGCGATATTAGTTCATTTTCCGGGTATCACAGTAAAATAAATGCAGGTTTTCCCCGCGTTTTGTAGCCTGGATTCTCAAGTTCCCTGATTTTTCCAAGTGTTGTTCCACAGACAACTAATAATTCCTTGACTTTTCCAGTTGTTTTTGGAGTGTACATTCGGTTGCTACCCGACTTTTCCCGCGTTTTCTTGTGATAAACAAAACCGATGAACAAGCCTAGATTTCCGCATTCTCCGAATTTCCCGATTAACAAAAAATTTGTTTACTTTTCCAGGTCTTCCGGTTTGAAAATAGCACATTTTCCTCGCGTTTTGTAGCCCAGATTTCCGAGTTCCCTAACTTTTCCAACTGTTTTTCCACGGACAAATAACGATCCCCGGACTTTTCCAGTTCTTGTCCACAGTCATGAAATAGTCCCTTGACTCTCACAGGTTTTCCATTGATAAAAACAAAATGAGAGAAATCGGGCGCCCGCTATTATCAGATTCCCTGACTTTCCCCGGTGTTTTCCGCAGCGATTTATTACTAAATCCCCTAAAAACGGGGCTCATGCCTTCGTTCCATATCTCCACATCCTGTGTCTCGATTAGGTATATAACAATATATCTATCCATCCGCGCATTTACATGCCAGTATAGTTAATTGCGGCAAAGTAACGGCGTCACGTCGTATACATATACCTCATAGTCGTCTTCGTACAGTCGTCCAGCGTGTTAAAACCGGATATAGTATATCTAGAAAAAATCTATGGCTTTGGTATAAGGTAATTCCTAGAAGTAGGTACCTAAGGTCTGCCCTCCAGTCTTGGAAGTCCTCCGCTATTCCTCTATTTCTCTCCGACGACTATACCACGATATGTACCTGAGAATGGACACGCCTGGCGTTAAAGTCTCCAGATTCGGTATACCTAAGCCCGCGTGCTCCGGTAGTCGGCTGCTGGTTGCCGACGGACGGACCGACCGTCTTGAACAATCTTTCTCTGGTTTTGTTTCGTACCTACATACTTTGGCCGCGGTTTCTCAAACCCTTCGAAGCGCGCGTTATCCCGACGAATTTACTGCACGTGTACAAATGTTCAAGAAAAGGGAGAAGGACATCATATCTTATACATATATGATCCCTGCGCCTCTTTCGCGTTATAGATCTACAGCGAAGGTAATGATGTGTTATATTAAACTTACATTGAATTGGTAGTGTTCCAATACATGCTGATTGTTTTTGCACAGTTGCTCACAGTCGAGAGCAGAACGGTTTGAAGACAAACTAGGAAAACTAGAGTAACAAATGACGTAGAAACCATCGTAATAAAAACCTGAACTTTTCACATGAGAATTCAATAATACACATTTAGTTTGCCAATATTTATTATTATCTAATGTAATAATAATATGTGGTTGTAGGTAGAGCTAGCCCGCGGTTTTCTCTCTATACATGTATATAAGTAAACAAAATCTATCACACTGCGATTATGATATAAGTAAAAACAACGTATGAACTTGTATCAATTTGCTTTTTTATCTCTCCTTTTCTATTTTTTCACACTATATTGCAACGACTGAACTTCCGTTGCTATAAACGCCGCACTTTTATTATGAACACCAGGATTTCCAAACTTCACATTTACACTTTATCCTTTCTTCATTCTCCTATGAGTTATCGTTAGATACGATACACTTCATTCTCTCTTTTCGAGGACCTTTTCTGCTTCTTCTCCTTCTTTTTTATACAATATTCCCAGTCCTTTTTCTCAGCTGGCCGTAGATGATCTCGTCTCACCTAATTCCAGATTTGAAATACATCTAACTTCACAAGAGATGAATCCAGTCCGCGATGATAACTCGGATTTCTTATTTCCAATGTATCTTCTTCTCATTTCATTCAATCCGTCGTCCTCATTCGCGTGAATTTTAAAATGTCCGTTCCGACCTTCCTCCTCGTCCTCTTCGCCTTCTTCTTCTTCTTCTTCTTCTTCTTCTTCTTCTTCTTCTTCGTCTACTTCACTCCGCGTTATTTCGATCAGATTGAACCTCTTGTTTTTTATTTTCATTTGTTTTTTCTTTACTTTCTCTTCCTTCTGTTTCTTCTTCTTCTTCTTCTTCTTCTTTTACTACGAGTTTCTATTAAATATACTAAGCGAAAGATTGTTTTCAATGCTTTCTTTGTTCCCCCTTCTCTCGCTCTGTCTTTTCATTGATTAAAATTCCTCAATTTTCTGATACATGATATAATAACGCCTGTCCTTCTTTCTTTCTGTTACCGATTTATTGAACGGTCCTTCATTCGTGAAAAGGTTATAGCTTCTTTAACCGAAACGAAAAAAAAGAACAACAACAAAAAAACAAAACAAAAAACCGACAGAAAAGAAGCAACGATCGTTTCTCCACTGCTGCTGCTGCTGCTGCTGCGGCGGCGGCGGCGGATTTTTGAGGAAAAGAATATCACAGCCGATCTCCAGGATCTGTTAACTTAATATTTATCACCCGCAGCGTTCTCTATCCTTTGAATATTTCTTCTTCATGATCGATTCCGAAATCGGAAACAGTATTAGCGTCGATGAAACTGCTCGTACGTGTAAATTCTTAACTATATAACTTGTTTATCGTCAGATGAAACAAATCACACACATATCCGAAGTATACTCCAAAATTTATTCGTGTTTAAGAGCCAGTGCCAGTGCCAGTGCCAGTATCAGCAGGTCTCTTGGTTTTCCACTCACTTTTTCCGATTATAATCATCCTTCACGTGACACCGGTTTCAACGATTTATCGTCATTTCACACAGAATAAAGAAAAATAGCTAAGTAGAACGAAAGGGTAAGGGAAAAGCTTAGGAAATCACTTGTCGAAAAAAGAAACTTCACTCGGTACTGTCATATTTATATTCGTTTATTTATCCATTCATTTATTGATGTAAACGATTTATCGAACGGTTGAATGTCCCTCCGTTTCAATCCCGCGTTGGTATATCGTGTTATGAACGGAGTCGAAAAATTACTCGGGGAAACGAAAAACTGTGCTACCACCAGAGCCGGGGCCGCGTACGCGTCTGTTAAGGGCCGCAAAGCAGCCGCTGTAAGTTCGGTTCGTTTCGGAGTTCAAGCTACGTATGAAACCGAAGTTTAATACCGAAGTGTTACGGAGATGGGCGAATGTTCACGAGTTTTACCGAGTTTCGGCGAACCTCATCCCCTCCACTTTCCCATTTCCCTCTCTCACTCTCTCACTCTCGCTCTCGCATCTTTCCTCGACGTGCGGTATGTGCTGGTGCCTGTTCAACTGTTCGTTCGTTCGTCCGCTCGGTATCGTATCGTACGTACTGCCGAAGAGTCCGGAGAGTAGACTAGAGCCTCTGTGTAAAATCGTTGTGGTATAGGTGAAGGGTAAAGCCGCGGCGAGGGGCGGGGAAGGGAGAGTTTGTTCCGAAGGTGTGCTCATCTCAGAGTCGTTGAGTCGCGCGATGACGCGCCACACCGCGAGCCGCACTTCTTCTTCGTCTTCGTCTTCGTCTTATTCTTCTTCTCCTTCTTTTTCGCTGCAGTATTTGTCGATTTTTACTTTCTTGCGGAGCTTCCTCTTACACATTTTTATTTTTTTTCTCCATGATTCTCGCGATGTACATACTCGAGGCGTCTTTCGGAGCTGCACATCTATCGACGCGCCTCCTTTTCGTTTTTGGTTAACCTAAAATCGCAAGTGGAGCACAATTCTCGAGTTTCTCGAACCGTTTTAAGGCAGCCCGATCGTACAATCAGCCGGCGATTTTCTGTCGTAGCTTTCCATCGTCGTTCGATCTTCGATACTACTGTTATGCATTTTCTCGCTTTATAGCTTCTTATTATATACGGGATGAGCACATGAGCTCTTCCCTCTCTCTCTCTCTCTCTCTTTGCCGCTTTGTGTGCGTCTACGTGGCTACGATCCTAGAGCCTGGGGTCTCGAGGTCTCGAGGAACCGGTATCCACCTACGGACAGTCATGTTAGTCATTAGTTCGACTAATGTAACGCTTCAAATTCTATCGAACCTGTGTACAACGGCTTCTTTTTATTCTTCGGCGGCCTCTACCTTCACCACTATCTCTTTTTTTTCCCTTCTTTCGCGGTGGCGTTTTTGACGTTCAACTTAGCATCCGTATACCCGGGTCTACACGCCTCGAGTGGCACAAGTCGTCTCTCCGGGACTCTTCCGACGACCGACGAGATTCCTCCGGATCGAAAATATTCCTCCATTATCCGCAGTCATTAACAATTGCTCGTTTCCGATATACGGACGACGACTACCAGCGACAGAAGAGGCACGAAAGATCGAGCTTTGTCCCATTCAAAAGCGAGGCGAAGCCGGTAACCGTCGGCAAACAGTTTTGACCCTTACTCGACACCTGCTCAGGGTCTAAGCGGGAGTTAGAGGTACTCGAGAACTTCTTTTCGGGGGAGAAGAAGCAAGGAAATAAGAGAGAAAAAGAAGAAAAATGGGAAAGGAGCGAGCCAAGTCTGTGCCGAGGGAGACCTGGAACGATTTTCGAAAATTTTCATTGATTGTTGGTTGTTGACGGACGCGGGATGCGGGATGCGGGATGTGGTAGAGCTATTCGCGTTTACCGAACGAGTCAGCCCATCAATACTTAACCAGCTACGTACATACAGCTCTTGCGGGAATAGAAATCAAAGGAACCGCGCGGATGAGTGCTTCTTAAATATTGATCACTTCACACTCTTTTATTCCCACTTCCATTCCTCGATCCCCGCCTCCGTGATACGACCCACTCAAATCGGAAGCGGATTTTCACTAAAAGGATAAAAAGAAGAAGACGGAGAAGGAGAAGCGGAAGAAGTGATAAGATCCTTAACCATCCTTACACGATCTTTCAACCAATTCAACGCCTCGGGGTACGCGGAACAAGTGTCAAGAATATTTCCACCCTCTCGCCTTTTCTTGTGATGATGATGATGCGGTACATCGGTATCCTACTACGGATATTGGAATATACAGACAGACTTCACTCTCTATGGAAAGAGAATAATGGAGGGAAGAGGAAAAAATAGAAGAAAGGAAAGGGAAACGGTTCACATTCTATACACAGGTAACTCTGAACCCCGCAGCCGGAAAGTTTCGCTGGTTATCGAGTGTGAAAAATTGTTTAGCTCGTTTTCGAGCCTGTTTATTACACGGAAAAAAGGCGAAGACCGAGAAGAATAAGAGTAAGAAGGAGAATAAAACGTCTCCGTTTTTACATCTCCGTGCGCTCGACTGTTAAATGTAACTTTATGGATTTCAACAGTCCAGAGAGAGAGTAACGACTTTCGACTCGTAAAAAATGGTGCGAATCGTTCGACGTTCGAATGGGTACCTATAATATAAAGTAGCATCGCGCGAAGCGCTCCACAAAGTGGAGTTACGCGTAGCTCGATGGAGTTTTCCGAAAGCTCACAATCAAAGTCGAGCTGAAACTGAAACTGGAACTGGAACTGGAACTGGAACTGAAACTGAAGTTAAAGCTCTCTGCTTAGCTCGGGAACTAAAACCGACGACGTGACTCTTCACGGTTGTACTTTGATATTCCGTCGACAATATATCTGGCCATAGATACCGGTCAAAGATCCCTAACGATCCATTAGCCATTAGCTAATCGATACGTCAATCAAACGTCGACGTCAGTAACGAACAATGGGGAAGCTTGCGCCTTCTCGTACAAGTTTGAATAGAAATCCACGATTTACATTACAGTCGATACACGTGAATGTATATCTATACGCGAACCTCGATCCTCCACTTTTATTTTACTTTTCAAGTATTCATTTTCACACCTACAGGTGTATTGCGAGAATGTTTTTGAACCCCCGAAATGAACGTTTCATCATTAAAAAAAGTAGCGTAACTTGGCGGAAAATTGGCGTAGAGAAATGATCCGAGACACAAATGAAAGCTGAAAGTGCGTTCTTTCCGATTATGACCTGACATTCGTGCTCCGTCTAATAGTTTCGAAGTCACGGCCGTTTGAAGCCGATCGAACAAGTTATAGGACCAAACTGTGTTAGAATCGTCGTACATGAAATTTCCAAATTGGAATTCGAGAAAGGAAGAAAAAATCTGCGGAACCGTCACACAATTATTTTCCTACAACGGTTCCGACATAATTGCAGGCTCGCGCTAACAGAGAAAAAATACTTTCGTTTCACGAAATGGTGTTCAACTGACTTGACTTCAACCTATCGATTTGGCTCCCGTGACATTTTCCGTCAGTCACTCTTCGACGGGTAGGATCGTACTTTTTGGGGACGTAGTTCTCGCAAGTTATTCTCCGATCGGAAAGTCGGTCAGAAAATTACGGAGAGTTCCTTATATCCAAGGACCGTGACAGTGTGCGCATATTTCAAATTCAGCATACAATCCTGACGAACATATAATGCGTGGATAGAGGTGAAAGTGGCGAAGAGAATGGACGAGATAACGTACAACTTTTCCAAAATCCTTCGGCTTAATCCTCAGGGGTGTCCCTGAGGGATAACTCTGATTTCCTGTGACCCTCTTCATCGTTCATTGTAGAAACTGAATGTTTCGCTTATATTCTGGTTAGGATAGGGTAGGATAGGAATACAAGCGGATTGTCGGTACCGAAAAGTGCCCGCGCCCGCAGCCGGGTGATTTTGGAGGCTTGGAAAGGTTTATGCATATTGTTCTAGCGGAGTATACAGCGACTAGCTAAACTTTCTGACCGTAATTTGGAAAGGGCGAGTGTAGTTACTCACAGCTACGACCGTGGTAGTAAAACAACAATTTCATTTCATAGTAGAAACGGAAACCCGGAGGCCGTTCATTCCCCGTTTCGAATTCGAAACGCGCGGGCTTGCCTCATTTTGTTGTATCCGTTTCTCAAAAACGGCGACATCCTGCCTTCACCGATTTTCCGGGCAGGTTTTTTCCTCGAAATTTAACCCCCGGGAAGATCGAGAGTGAAAAAAAAACGACGATAACCGAAAAGAAAATGACGTCGCGGTGTCACAACCTCTTGAAAATGGGGAATATCTATATAAATACACATACGCTTGACGTGACTCTTGCCCTTTTCACTTGGCGTGTTTTAATGTATATCTATAGGTACACCTACCTAGTCCCAACATAGTTGAATGCAAAATGTCCGTGTGAAGCAAGAGCAAAGGCAAAGGCAAAGGTAAAAGCAAAAGCAGAAGCTGAAGCAGAAGGAGAATAAGGAAGAAGGAGACTGAGGAGATAAGTATAATAATGGTAAAGTCAGGCGAGTCTTGGTCGTCGTTTGGTACGAACCTTGCGTCTGCGGAGTCTGTAGTCTCTCGAACTCGCGGTGTATGTATATGTACCTAGAGGCTAGGGAGCTAGCTATCTATCTAGCATAGCTGTTAGGTAGCTGCAGAAGGAGGATTCTATACGTATAAATATAAATATACATATAAATATAAATATAAATATAAATATACGTATGGACGGACGTAGGTAGGTAGGTATATTTGTGTGTTTACAGTCTTGATACCTATAGCTATACCTATACCTATGTATGTAAGTAAGTATATACCTACATACCTATATTATACGTGTGTAAATGTAATATATACAGAGTTATATGCGCGCGTCGAGGGTATAGGAAGAGAAGAAGGAACACAATGGCAAATGGTATTCTATTATTCCAGATGGGCCTGCAGCATCTCCTCCAGTCTCTGGCTCCAAGGAATGCAGCCATGAAATCATTCTCCAATATCTCACCGTTCGCCCATCTAACCCCCCGCCCCCCACCCCTGCCCCTTACATCCCCCGCCACCTCCCGCGACTCTTCCTCTTTCGACGCTCCGGAGTTTCTTCTTTCCTTCTCGATCTTTCCCTTCCCTTGCCTTTCCGTCCCTTTTCTTCTCATTTTTTTTCTTTTCTTTTCTTCTCTTTCCTCCCCCCCCCCCCCCCCCTTCATTTTCGTCTCATTCTACTCTGCCCCCTCGCGTTTATAGCCCTCTTTAAGACCTGGTTAGCTATAATTCGTCGAATACTTTTTATAACAATATATAATAGGTACTCGAAGAAATTATATCGTTAGATGTATGCAGGAGGATTCTTTGTGGAAGGAGAAGAAGAAGAAGAAGAAGACGAAAAAACACAGAAAATGGATAGTTTAATTGCGAGAAAGTTATATCTGGAAATACTAATTTGGGATTTTTACGGGTAACGTGGAATAGAAACTTCATAAAAAGAAAAAATTAAATTTGAAACTCTGGTTCATGCGGATAACGAAGTATCGTGAAGAGATACGAATTTTTGATCGTACGGGCGAGAGGGAAAATAACAGAATAGAATAAAATTTATGTTGAAAAAATATGAATTTCAGATCTTCGATGAAGAAAATTGTAAACTGATCATAGTCGTGGAATGCGGACAGCAAAAAAATTATAACCGAAGCAAAATTAATGAGGAGAGGATCATATGTGAAGAGCCGATCAAATTTTGTGGCCATTTACGAGACGATTGACCGACGGATGGAAATCTGGGTTTACGAACGAGGAAAAATGGTACCATGTGAGATAAACTTGATTGCGAATGACAGCAAGCTGAAAAAAAATGTACTGATTTCGTTACGATGTGAATTTTTTTTTTTCGAGGCCGACGAACAGGGAGAATGCAAAATTTGCCGATCATGGATGATGAAAAAATCAAAATTCTTTCACTGCACGGACGATGAAAAATGACAAATAAAGGATAAAAAATCGAGCCCTCGATTCATCGGGACGTGAGAAAACGTTGGAGAGCTGATACCTACTTCCTGATCGTTTATGAATGAGGAGTCATAGCCATATTTAGTTATCAGTCGAGTACGTCCCGTCGATGCAAATGAAACGCACATATTCGTTCATTACTCTCTCTCTCTCTCTCTCTCTCTCTCTCTCTCTCTCTCTCTCGAATGAATAAGACTATCTAACTTGGTATCAAATAAATTGGTCGAATTAAATACCGACATCCGAAATACTGGGGCTGACGTCTGTTCATACGATGATGATTCATGAACAACAAATGAAAGCTTTATAGTGTTTAGAGGACCTAAAATAGATCGAGCTGTAACACGCGTTTAATTAGTCGAACAAACTCCCGATTCGAAATGCATGAGCGACGTGTACTCGTGTGTCGCATACTATACTTCATCGGACCATACGACATAATGCCGCCGTCGTATAACTATCGCGATAACAGTTCATCGGAACGACGTCAACCGCGATCGACCGCGACGTAGCGATTTTACTCGGCTGTCGAAGCGAAAAAGCTTCTGAAAATCAACGAAATGGCAAGTGGAATCGTAGTCTAGCGATCAGTTCTCGACTAGTTTATCGCCGGAATATCAAAGTCGGCTTCGCATGAGTTGTGCGTCTCGCCGTTTCGCGCGAGATTTCAAACGAAAGAGGAATGCGGTTGGCAGTCAGGGAAAATTAGCAGCGCGTGCGCAGCGTGCACGCTGCGCGCGTCGCGGTACCGCGATTGGCTAGTGCGCTCAGAATTTTCCCTGTCTGCCAACCGTATTCGTCTTTTGTTCGAAATCTCGCTCAACTCGGACGCGTTGGGTTGGTACTGTACCTGCCCAACCGAGAACTAGGAGCGTAGCGGAGTATATTGAACTAAATATCGAACTTGCGCCACTTTCTCCCGATCTCTGCATGTCTGTACCAACTTCACAGTATACCTATATCCTACATAATATAGCATATTATCGCATCCAGGCACGGGCATGGGTAATGCTCATGTTTATTGGTTACCGTTCATCTAGCTTATGCGCCAGTCCCACAGTGTAACCAATGCCTAGATATAGGTGTAGGTATAGGTCCGCGTTATCTACATAACTATACGGCCTAGATTCCGGCCGGGTTTGATCTCCCGGCTCGGCGTGGGTGAGCAATGACTAGGCCAGACGAGTTTTAGATTACTTTTTTATTAACTACTTTCATTTTAATCGACCCCCTTTACTTCCTCCCCCTCTCTCTCTCTCCCTCTCTCGATCGCCTCCTCACTCCGCTGTCTTATACAATGTGCTCACGGAGCCAGCGATTCGAAATTGCGTAATCACATTTCCGCCATTCTATTTGTTACATTTAGAGCCCGTAGGATAATCCGATGCCATAGATGATGGACCGATTGTCTCTTTTTCTAACTTCGCTCTATGGCGGAGAACAGAATAACGAATTAGAACCTCGGCGCGGCTGACGGTTTCCTTGAGTTTATTTTTTTACACAGCTAACGAGTTCTTTAGCTGAGATTAGGATAAATCGTGTATGATGACGTGTTGGCGGCCAAACGAGATCAAATGAACGTTGTTAATACGTCGAGTAGGTACCCGAAAGTCGTTCGGTCGCGGGGGAAGGGGGAACGGGTTTCAGTTTGATAGCAGCGGAGTTAGTTGCGGTTGTTAACGTTAATAGAAAATATGACTCACTCCATATGGGACGCGGCTGCGTCCAGTAACTGCAGCGTGCAGTATACGTGAAATCTAACAAATTAATCCCCGCGCGCGCGAGTCAAGAAGAATTAATAAGAATGACATTATTCCCGGACGAGTGATTGATCGTAATTAATCCGTTCTTCACTCATCCATCGAATCCCTCTCGGCGATCAATTTTTGACTTGTTTCCTGTTGTCAGTTGTCCCTCTCATCTCAGGTTTCGAATTTCTCTCAGTTTTCCGACGATTCGTGTTTGGAGAAACGTTTTCGGCAGACGGAGAGCTAGCCAGGATAATTGAATGAAGGACCAACTCGGATTACGTAACGAATAACAATGAAACCGTAAACCCTGGGCAGGTATGAAATGAGGTGAAAGTGTTTCAGGAAGAACGGTAATGCTCGGCATAACCGTGTGCAGGGTTCGAAAGTGTCGATATTTAGTACACGGCTGTACCTATATAGCAATATACGGCTGGAGGTACTTATAATTCCGAGCATTTCAAGTCACGATTATTGTTAAAGTAGGTAGGCATCCAGGGTACACAATATCGATCGGCATCCATATTCTCGAAGACCAAGACGTAATCTGTGGGCATGAACAAGATGGCATCATCCTGTTACGTGTGTAGCTCTACTACAATGAGATTCGGAGTCATGAGCCTACTCCTCCGAGACTCCACCAGCGCTCTTTGAGACTTTGAGAGAGTCTTGAAACTCGAGTGAAGTAAAAGTCACGGTACATTCAGCCCGGCAATTGGTCACTGACATAAATTCATAAATTCATGATCCCGGGTATGGCGGCGGTGGTGGAGGCTCAGAGCTCGCTTGGCTATACACGATGCCATAGGGGGGTGATGGGAATTTTAAACGACTTTGCAATTAACTGGTTGTTAGCTCGGAGCTTGAGCCGCGGCTTGTGCCGCCTGAGCTTGTATATACTTATACATCTTCGTGTATCTACTACACTTGTATTTATTATGTTACCAAGGGAATCACCTAATTATTTTATATTATTCTCAAATTGATTATAAACCTCTCTATTGATTTGGTTCGCCGCAGGAAAGTAACTTGTCTCCAGTCGAAGCGCAGGGCTCGTACAAATTGGCTTCATAAATAGGTTCAGGCTCAGGCGCGCACTCGATTTTCACTCCCTTGCCCGAGATGACACAGTTTTTTCTACTGAAATCTCGCCACTTTTACTAAAAAATGCACGATAACGTTCTCGCATTACCGGACAATCGTAGCTCAGTTCGTCGACCAAGATAACAGATGCTGAGACACTGTGAAAACAATTCGGTATTGAGCTCGGAATTATTTTATTATAAGGGACGCGGTAAATTGAGCTAAACCACATCGAAACTTGAGCCGAATCGGTTGAAATGGCTGAGAAGTGTTGAAATGGGCCCTGAAACAAGCTCGAGCAGACTAAAATCTTCGAAGAGCATAGGCATTTGAGCTAAAGTGCGCTGAAACACGTTGAAATCAGAGTAAAAATTCTACGCACAATGATTCGGAATAGTGAATTAATGCCGGAATGTATCCCGTAACGAGCTAAAATGGACGAAAATCCTCGGAAAGCGTGAAAATTCGAGCTAAAATAAGCCGAAATATGCTGAAACACGTTGATATCAGTTTGATATTGGGCTCATAAAGGTCGGAAGACGCTGTTGTCAGATTCCTATATCTATGCAGAATTCGGTGAAATAGCTAAGAAATGCTGGAACGTGTCCTGAAACTGAGCTATGAAAGACTGAAACTGGAAAATTGAAAGCACGAGCTGAAATGAACTGGAACACGTTGAATTCTGGTGAATGTCAAGTTGGATAACGGTGCAAGACGTCCGGAGTAGAGTTTGGCATTTTTCGAAGCTCCCTGAAACGGGCCAGGACTCAGTGTGATTTGCTCACGAAATTGAAACTCGATGAGAAGGTTTTAAAATGAGTTGAACCGCGCTGAAACACCGGAAAACCTTTGAAACAATTTTCTAAAACTTTCAAAACGTGCCCTGAAACGAGCTGAAACACGCGCTGGGATTCTATGAACGAGCTAAACCCTCGTAGGAAGTCACTGAAGCGAGCTGAAGGCGTTCTGAAATCGGTTGAAATCATTTATGGAATCGGAGAGACGACAAAACGTGTCCTGAAATCAGCTCACCGAAGCTGAAATCGAGAGGAATCGTAGAAAAGTTTGGTAGATCAGAACGAGAGAAAACGATGCGGATATTAGCGAATGTTAATTGATAGCTGTGGGTTTCGGTCAATTCATAATGAATTTAATGGTTTTAGGAATAAGTTCTCACGGTTCTATTATCGATCAGATGACCGCATGGCAATGAAAAATTTGCCAACCGAATACAGAACGCGTATTTGTGAATATGTATGTATTTTATTTCTGGGCGCGGCGAAGCACTCTAATCTCAGTTAATGGGCCGATCGGTAAAAAGAAGGAGATGGAGAGGTTAGAATAATGTTTCTCATTCGCTCATAGTTTGGGCCTCGCGTCTGCAGACAGACCAGCAGCCAGAGAAATTCGAGACTTTAAAACTTCTAGGTGTATATAGGACCCTGCAGCAAAAGCAGCAGCGGAAGCACCTCAGTCAGTCGTCGCAGACATATATTTTGACGACTGAGAGTTGTTAACTTGAATTTTTGCCCCGAGGGTCTATATAAAATAAGGCATTTCGCCCTAGTATTTTCGGCCGCACGATTTCGCCGTTTGTTTTTTTAACTGATGAAAATTATCCTTCGCGCCAAACTGAGCTCGGACTATCACTATATAGTTCGGAGAGTTCTCTCCGTTATTTCCGTTATTACCATTTCGTTGCGTTTCGTTTCGTTTCGAAGTGGAGAACCGAAGAAATTACTGCTATACCAATAACTGCTGTTGCTGCTGTTGGCCGAATAGGCCGGCCGAACCGAGTTACGACCGATTCAAATTATACACGAGAGTTGGTAAAACCGCGGCAACTTGGGGCAACTTTGTTTTAAAATTTCAGGGGATCCGGGATTGCTGGGCTCCCTCGAAAAAAAAGTGGGCGAAGATATTTCGCCCGGTGCTTTTCGGACCCATTCGATATACCGAAATGGCAAACGAAATCGGTCTAGCCGATCACTCTCCACTCCTCCTTAGTGGTGTTTAGCATTTTAATGGCCAATGTCACTCCCACTGTTCAAAATTTTGTTCCTTCGAAATTCATAGCATATGCGCGTTCCTGAACGTGGAAACGTGGAATTAGGGCATATCTTCTCTAATTTCGTCCGTTTTGCTCCTAGACGACCGAGCAGACAGCCACAGCTACAGGTTTCTGCGAATTCAAACATCCTAACTCTACCATAAATCTGAGATTATCAATTATCCCATTTTCTTCATTCCTTCGTGACCGCAGACTAATTCCATCCTCTAATCATACGGCTGCAGGTTTATGGGAATATTTGATTCAACTAGCGAAATGAAATGAGGGAGAATATTTCGTACTGGTGGTCGCTTTCGCTTCTTCTTATCCTTCGGCGATAGAAGTCTGCTAAAAGTATTCTCGCAAATCGGCGATTTCTATACGTGAACCATAGACGATATCGATTCGTTCGGGGGAAAGAATATCCTGAACCGATCGTCCACCAGATTGCCAATTCCTTCGATAATACGTGTGCTTATGATTTTTGGCAATGAATATTTTTCCCCAAGATTTCGATATCCTGCAGTATCTTGACATCGAATGTTACCGATAGTACCTCGAGTTTATTTCGGAGGAAAAACATGCCGGTCTCTTTCTCTGATCTACAGCTACAGAAGAGAGAGGACAATAGTTTGTGGGTAGAAATTCCATCGATTCAATTTCGTCCCGTCGACTCGCGTCTGCAGCGGGGCTGGGTGGATATTTGGCGAAATTCAGGCTGACCATTCTTTTGTAGTCTGCCGTCCCCCGTCTGATCTCGTCGACCGACGACCAAACGTCGTCGAGTTGCACACAGCCAGGGATATGTAGCGAACGAACGAACGAACGAGCGAGCGAGCGAGCGAGCGAGCCGGCAACGGCAGCTACTGGAGAGACTGGATGAGAGACTGTGCACGGATAGCCGTGCGGACATTCGTGATTCTACCGAATCGCTTTGCTCCACTCCGCGCCGCACCGCACCGCACCGCACCGTACCGCGGCGTGGCGCGGCGTAGCGTTCGGCGATTCCTCAGCTGCTGAAGTTGAAGCTAACCGCGTATGTTCGAACTACCTGTTGTTCGCGGACACGTGTTTGTGCCGCGCGAACCTGTCTGTCCGTCGAACTGCTCCTCGTCGCCTCACCGAGACCGTGAGAAGACCCGGCGACGACGTATTACTTCTCTTCGTGACAGCTCGACGCGGTGCTGCTGCAGCAGTGCTGCCAAGCCCAGTTGCAGCAGTTCTACCGCGAATATAAACACTTGAAAGAAACCAATTTTACCTCAACATGCAAATTCCACTTGATTTACATCTTCAGCTTCTCCTACCTTCATGCTCCGTCCTTCAAGCTTCTACCTTCGGGCTCCAGGCTTCAGGGCTCGCTCCAAAAACTTATCCACATTTTCAGTCGTCTTTTTCTTTTTTATATCCTTCGTTATTCCGGTATTCCAGCCGAGGCGATACGGAGTTAAGCCAAGGCCCGAAAGAGGCAGACCGCCATTTCGGATCTCCAGATTTTCACATGCGATCCCAAGACTCGGGGAAATCGAGCCAAGGAGATTCGTAGCAGGAGTGATTATTTCTGGTCATCGAAGGGTTTTCAGTCACCGTCCGGCGAGCGGCTTTCCGCGCTTGTCTCCAAAGAATATCGAAAAACAGTTAAATGACCGAATCTTGAACACGGGTATGTGCCGTGGGGATACTCTGATCTTTTTTTCCAATTCACGTATGTAGTACAGCCGAGTTTCGTATTAGTATATAGTCAGAGCATGAAGGTAGGTATGTTCGAGTAGGCAAAACCCCAGGGTCCATGATGCATGATGGGTGGTACTCATGCAGCGGGGGAAGTCGGGAGTACTCGCGTCGTACCGCTTGGCGTAAGTGAAGAGAGTGAGAGAGAGAGAGAGAGAGAGAGCGAGAGAGCGAGGAGAGAAAAAAGAGAGTATAGGGTTGCCGGGTCGTGAAGCGAAGCGAAGCCGAAGCCTCGAAGAAGGGAGGCGTCAGCCAATGAGAGAGCTACGACGAGGCAGCCATTTTAATGATCGGGCGAAGGTAAACAAAGAAAAAAGAAAAAAAGGGAGTGAAAAAAAAGAGGAATAGAATGACTTCGTCCACCCTTCACGGCCCCTTTCTTTCAGTAGCGCACCCATACGCGCTCTACGTGAGACCGAAGGGTGCACAAGGTCCAATCACCGTCCTGCATCTCGACGATGTTCGTCTCCTCTTCTCTTCTCTCCTCTCCTCACCACTCCTCTCCTTTCCGTTCCTCTCTTGTCCTCTCCTATTCTCGGCTCCTTCGCTCTCCTCTCTCTCTCTCGCCATCTTCTCTTTCCGCGATGTCGCGACACATATACTACAACTTTCTAGATTGGTCCATACGCACGCGGATGATGATGAGGACGGAGACTGGCGGAAGAGGAAAGGAACGGAAAGGAGAGGCGATGAGAGGGGAGGAGAGGAGAGGGAAGGGAGGGAGGCAGATATGTCGAGGGTGAAAAAGCTGAGCGTCAATTAGAAAAAAAGCTCATTTTCCTTTGAATTTCGCCGCGTGTGCGCACGGGGAAAAATCAGTAGGATTTTCCTGACCAGATTTTCAAGGGGATGGAAAGAAAGGAGAGAGGGCGAAGAAGCGGAGGGAGAGGGAGCGGCGGACGTTTCTCAGCACTGCGCGTAGCGCCCCTCTCCCGCCCCTGCAGTCCATCCTTGTTTCTAGGGGGAGAAACGCGAGTTATTTAAGCCTGGTGTGTACTTTGGAGGTTTCTGATCTCATTGAATAATTTGTAATGTTTCCGGAGCGCTCCGCAATCTAGTGTTACAAAAGATATTTCCGGTCGACGCCGATCTATACGCGCGATGCTCCCGTCGCGTACGGGACGCGGTACGTCGCAGTCGATCAACTAACAAACTGTAATAAAAGTAGATTCATCGTTTCGTCCATGTTATTGCATAGATTTGATAAAAAAAATTAGTTCGACAGACTGGACACTGCGTGGCGGAGTGCGCGGGACCATTCGGTCTCTCTCGTGAACGGAAACCCCCCAACTTTTGGTCTCTCGTTTTTTCCTTCAGCAACCTGTGACGGGGGGTAAGGAGGCCGTGAGAATGAATCAAGACCATGAACGACGCGACGGAGAGGGCCGGGCCGGGCCGGGCCGGGCCGGGACGGGACGGGAAGAGAAGGAACAACCGGGTTGAACTGACGCTGATGCGATTTGACTACGTTCACACCTACGCGGTTATACACCATATATAGCGAGCGATCCCCTTCCTCACTTTTCTCGTGGGATACCAAAATCACCCTGTTGGTGCGGCCGGTCGCAGACTTGCAGGCCTTTGGGTTCGCGTTAGTTAACAGAGAAGCCCCGGTGTACCTATGTACAGGGAAACCAGCTTTCGGGGTTCAGGTAAGGTATTATGATAAAACAGGCCAAAGAGAAAAAGAGAGAGGTGGACCCGCTTTGCCTCCTCTTCCACGCGGCTGGCGTCACACAGAAACGCGAGGATCAAATTTCATTTCAGGTATTCTGTTGTCTGCTGCAGTTTAAACAACCTTTCCAGCTTCGGACTCGCTGATCCTTTGCGGAGGTCCTCCCGAGGTAGCGAGAACAGCTCCGTTCGTCTTCCTTTCTTGGCCTGCCGATTTTCATTTATTCCCTTGCGGCACGGGCGGAGATCTCTCCCCGGCGATTCAGTGAGATCGAAGATTTTCGGTAAATTGCAAAAATCCAAGATGGCTGATGACGTAGCGACGCGTGCATGTACCTACATTATACCTACGCATATCTATACTCTACCATATACCTTGTAACTAACACCATTTTGGCAGCCATTTGTCGCCCAAGCGGGAACTCGATAGGGCTTAATTCATATTCCTAAGACCACCCTCGATCGAGTTACTGCTTTACTGCTCGGCTTCAAGATGGCTGACCCCGGATATCAGAATCGCCGATATTTTTCGCCATTTTGATTCGATGTTCACCCCACCGCACGCTCTCCGCGTCGCTCATGTTTCGGGAATAACGCGTTTGACCCAATTGCAGAGGAAATTATACCCTCTACACTCGACTGGCTCGGTTATTACTTGTCATTAGGAGGTTAACCGAATTCTAATCACGAACGCGTCAATTATACTATACTATACTATGTAGTATCAAAACCTACAGTCTTCAGACAGGATAATATCCATGCACATACATACATACATACACCCCTGCTACATAATTTTCTACTTTATCCCAACACCTAAAGAAGCTGCCACGGAACTCCTCGTGTTTTATTTCATCAATAAATCAGCTCAACCGTTGGTAGCGATAATACTCCGTGCTAGTTACAGTATAGCATAGTATAGTGCAGCATAGTGGTCGTCCGGGACTCGGGACACACTATAGTCAGCGGTGGAGATCAGCGTGGTACATACTTACCAATGTGTTAGTAAAATGAAATGAAAAGTTGTCAGCGGGTATCGCGGCTGGGCTATTAAATGGTCGCTTGAGTTTCACGCTAGGCTGCATCTGCCTCCAGGCTCTAGGCACTATGAGGTATGCTTTTTAACCAACTATAAAGCATAATATCAAATGAAATGAAACTACAAAGTAAGGTATAAACTCGTTGGCTATTTTTCAATTCCTATGAGCCGCGCATCCGCAGTCACGAATCTCGTTGTGGTTTGTGTTCACTGCGGGACGTTCGCTCTGCAGATGCGCAGGTAAAGCAGGAGGATCAACAACGGCAAAAATGAACAAGACAATCAGAAGACTGAGGAGTCGAATCGTCCTGCAAGCTTGTTCGATCTCAACGATTACATGCATATCATGACAGTTTTTTTTTCGAAACGTTTTACAGGAATTTACTCACTGAAAGCGATTACCCATCATTTGTGGTGCGGTGTAATGTACATTTGTAGTCGCATGTAGTTATGTATTCACTCGTACAACTATGCGCGGTTGCCTCTGTTGCAAGCCACTTGTTGTGTCGGGTAGGCAAAAGTGATTTATGATAAATTACATCCTCTTCGACGTTAATGATCCCGCAGCAGTAGCTATGTATACTACTATACAGGTACGGGAGGGGGTTAGCTCATTCCAAATGACAATAACTTATGATTGGATTCGACGGACAATTTGACGGCCCTCTGCAGATGGTAAACGTTTTAAATGATTTTATGCAGAGTTTCTTATCATGGATGAGCAGGAAGCGAAAAAACAAAGCCTTCGCATAGGTATAGGCGTTGGTGTTACGCGGCGACGGACCATGATGCTCTTGCGATAGAACGCAATTGTATGAGTGAGATTTTCCCGGGTCAAATTCCGGTGTCAAATTCTTTGGCGCAGGATACGAAAACGATATACTGCTGTTTCTATAAAATTATTCTAGGTACCGACCGTCGAAAGTCCAGTAATGAAGTTATGAGGATGTGAGAAACTTTGCTCATTGAAATGTCGCCCCACTACTTTTCATAACTTCGTTGATGAACAGCCGTTTGCAATTTTAGGTGCCATCTTGAGTTTGGAGAAACCGTTTGAAAAACGAGAATCGCAAATTTTCCCAATCGACTGGATCGATTTCAATGAAACTCCGCGGAATTCGTCGAGTACGGTGGCAGAAAGTGGCCGAGTATTCCGCCTTTCCGAAAGATTTACCGGGATTTTACGAAAAATTACTATTCCTCGTGTTGGCGAGGTTAGATCTCCAACGGCGACTCCAACGGCCTCTCAACAACAGAGCGAAATAATGTATTCAACGAGCCAAAAAGCGTGAGCACGTCATGAATTTGTATTGCGCTGAAGGTGAAATATGCGCGGTCAAAGGATTTCATCCTCAAAATAGAGAACCCGAGGGATCAGAGATCCGACGTCGAAGGGATATCAGATACGATATTATTGCATTTAAGTAAGGGAACTAATGGTGGTAGGTACCTAACTACCTTGCGGGCAGTTAATTTAGCATTGAAATACTCATGCGATTCCGCGTGGTACACCGTATGGCGAGGTTCAGCGGGCGGCCCGGCACCCCTTCTGAAGCCGCGGAATCATGTTTCGTCTCTTTTTCTCCGCGTGCAGCTATCTCTTTGTCTCTCGCTGCAGATTCATATGCATAATGTAATTGACTTTGCCTCATGGACTCCGTGCGCTGTGTACTGTGCACTGTGTACCGTGCACTGTGCATTGCGTTTCGTTCTTCAAGGCTTGGTCTATAACGCCGTACGGCATCACCTACACGCAGCCGGAGACAGGCATCCTCCTCCTCATGCCTTGCCGTCTGCAATGTGATTACTATTACTATTACCATCGCCGTTACCACTACTGCGGCAATCCAGTTCCCGTGTGTCATGTCTCCGTGCACACATTCAACATCGCGCATTACATATTGCATATTGCATATTGCATATTGGGCGGCATTAGTAGTGGTGATTGCAATGCAGGTGGTATTATTATCATTATCATTAATATTATTGTTGTTGTCGTTTCTCAAGAGTCTTCGCTCCATTCGACTCGACTCGACTCGACTTGACTCGACTGCCCGATGCGTCCTCCTTGGTAATAGACGCAGACGGTGCAAGAACGATAATGGAGGGCGAGGTGCATGCTTTAAATTAATTGTTTCTATACCGGACCCCGAAGGAGCCGACCCAACTCGCTAAGCCAAGCCAAGCCAGACCAAGAAAGGCGGCAATGTCTTCCATTACATTACCTTACACACCTTCTCCTCATTTTTATTATTATTATTATTATTCCCTCACCCGCATTCCAGTCTCGTACATTTATTGGGCATTTGCACACCTGGGCTACCGGGCTTTTCAATCAATATGCCTGTATAAGTTGCAAAGTTCATTGCAATGCAACGCGAACGTTTAGCTCGATCACATCGGCTCATCCAAACATACGAATTCCAGACATCGTATCCTACGGCTCTTTCGATGTCCGATATTAAAAATTCTCACATCAGTTTTCGTCGACAAATTCTCTCCGCGGTAGAGAGGATGAAAATATTGAATGTTGATGGCTAAATTTGCAAAATATAACATTACGTACGTTATTGAAGAACGCATTGAGGAGGCCATTGGAGTCGGCGCTGGCAGTCCTAACCTAGCTAACACAGGGAATATTTATTTTCCATCGAATCCGAACAATGTTTTGAAAGAGCGAAATACTGAGGTACTTTCTGCCATCGTACTCAATGGATTCTCAAATTTTCATCAAAATTGATCGAGTCGCTTGCGAAAATGTACGGTTCTCGTTTGCGAAACCGTTTCTGTTACCTAAGTCCGCCATCTTTTCTCTCCGATCTAGGTATTTCGCGAAACGAAATATTTTGCACACGGTTCGGAAGTGTGACATATGTCTCAGTTGTTTTAATTTTCCTAAAATTTTCGAAAAATCTGCGATGGCCGGGCAAAAATCGTAACTGGAGAGACATCAAGGATAAAAGAAGTCCGAATCGGATCTTTCTCTCTTCTCCGATAATAACAAATTGAAAATACACAACTTACCGTCCGAAGAGCAGGATAATCAATGTCTCAGTATTTTCGGGTCCGTGATATTTTTCGTATGATATATATTTGTATGTATATATATATGTATATATAGAGTATAATATTTAAAAGCCTTGGTCATGGTGTTCAGGAGTTGAAGTCGAAGTCGAAGTCGAAGTCGAAGTTGAAGTAGGTAGGTATCGCCGTGGCAATACATATGTAGGTATATGTATAATGGTATACGTACCTGAAACAGAAAAGAAAAGAAAACCATTCGTCATTCCTTTCGTAAGAGCGTGGGGCCTAACTCGAGAGCCAGGGGGATCTCTTTTGACCGGGCTTAAAAAATCTCTGCTATAGCTTACACCGGCGCTATTCACAGCTATCTTATTTGTCTATTTTTCTTTTTCTTCTCCTTCTCCTTCTTTTTCTATTTTTTCTCTCTTTTTGGGGTTTTTTTTCGTTGTTGTTGTCTTTCTTTTTTCACCCAAACTAATGCTAAACAAGTTGCGCGGTATATCTTCACGGAACCAAGAGTACCTACGAGTAGTATACCTACGTATAGGTTGTACATGCATATAACGATGGTTAGTTAGATAGATAGATAGACTTCCAAACCTCTATGGTATGGCATGAAATGGTAATGGTAAGTATAATAAAGTGTTATACAACAAATATGAAATATTGGTTACCTTTCGAGTATCTACATAATAACACATCCACTCACATTCATTCGGGCTTTATGTCGAAATGCTTTTATAGCTAATTTTCAACTAATTGAAAGCAATGCTATCACCGGTTTTCTGTCTTCTTTTTCCTCGATTTAACTTCATCCTCACACTATTTATTGAATTTTACTTCGTTGCAATTGTACGATTTAGCAATATTGCCGTTATATCAGGGATAAATATTGGTCGAGGTAAACGGATAATCGTCAATAAAACAATTATTTGTGCGTCGCTTAAGATGAGGCCATTGCAGTCGCCGGTGGCAATCTAACCTAGCTAACATGGGGAATAATTCATTTTTCATCAAATTCGAGCTATGTTTCAAAAAAGTGAAATACTCAGCCAATTTCTGCCATCGTTCTCAATCCATTCTCAAGGTTTCATCAAAATCAAGCCAGTCGTTTGCGAAAATTCAACATTTTCGTTTTCGAAACGGTCTCCGTACGTTCACGATCGCGGATCCTATACACATGGCAACCTTAATCCGTGGTTTCCCGGTGTCTGTAGAATTGATTTGTGCGTTTTTCCGTTTTCGTTAACTTTGGGAAATAATTGGTGTCGGCCGAGGGGAGGGGGCTCTTCACCCTTGCGAATTAATTGAACGACAGAATATATATTGGTCATTAAATCCTTGTAGACTTGGTCCCATTAATAACTTAACGGATATATGTACGTACATATTCTTACACGGTTATTTTTTCATCCTTCCATAGTGCACAGATTGTGTATGTATGTACCCCGATACCAACTATACCCTACCCCCTAATGGAATGCACCCCTAAGGAGCGAGCTGCCTACCGGGTGATCTGTACCCACTTTGCTGACCTCTATAGAACAACAACGGGCCTCTGCAGGGTAGCCGCGTGTTGCTCAGGGTATAAAAACCTCGGGGCATTCAACCGATGTAGGTAGTTTCCTGCGCAAAGTGCCAAAGAACCGATCCACGTGTTAATGGGTTTCGTCAGGTTATCTCGAAAAAATGTCCCGAAGCATTCCGAGACTGGTACTCGCGCTGTGTACGGGTCTAGTCTAACTAGACTGAAAACACAAAGAGACAATTTTCTCGCGTTTCCGTTACTCTTTTCCATGGCATCCGCAGGTCGATCGGTTTCTTCGACGGATCGTTTGAAATTTCATGGGGATGTAAAAGGAGGAGGAAAAGCGAAAGAAAAAAAAGCTTGAAATATGGCGGATGTCCCGCCGGTTGCCTGGCGACGCCGACGCGACGATGCCTTACGGTATAGCTTGTTTCTTCCTTCCTGAACGAGTTTCCTTATTCAGGGTTTCGGAGCGCAGAGCGCGTGCAGAGCACTACGGTACGGTACGGTACCGTACTATTTCCCGGCGTCCCCCATCAGTTCCTAATGAGACCTCGTTAACGTCTTCGAAGTTGAGGGTGTGCGAGTAAGGGGCAGTGAACGCGCGGAGGGTCCTGACTCGCCTGGAGTGTCCTGCAGGGTATATTGCGAACGAACTACTGCCGCGCCGGACCCCAATCGTAAAATATTCAAGGATTCGTCAAGAGGTTGTTCGCTTAAGCGAAGGGCTGGTCTGATCTGATAAGAACTTCGATCAAGACCGACCCATACGCACCAGAGTCGGAGAGAGAGAGGGAGAGAAAGAGAGCCGCCGAGTAAGCTCTTGACCACGTTTTCACAAGAGTTTTCACTAATACCGACGCCCCGCCTCTGCACCGTTATTCTCCCGGCCTGAACGAAGGATAAAGGATGAAATTATAACCGGAAGAATTATAAGGGCGAGTTTGTTACTTCGATCGCAAAAAAAATACTCAAACGAACTCTCCTCGTAGCCTCGTCGCGAGACGTGCTTCTCCTTAAGGGCGATCATTTCCGAAGACCGCACCGGTTGGACAAATGTGCCGGCCGAGAGAGCGAAGGAGAAAGAACGAAAAAAAGCCTACGAAACGAAAAAATGAGCCACAAAAACCCCATAATTGTCGTTTTGTCGAGCATTCATCATCCCCCGAGCAGAAGGGATGCCGCCCAGCGAGAGAGAGAGAGATCGAGTCCCTGACGTTTATGGACAGTCTTGTTTTTCTTTTTTTGTATTTTTTTTTTTTCCGACTTGTTTTTTGGGGAATTTTTTTGCGGTTTCTCGATGTTCGAAGAGAGCAAAAACTCGGCGTAACGAATCAATTTAGTCACCTTTTAAGACACCAGGGGAAAATCCCTTATCTTCGAGAGAGTTTCAACTCCCTGCGACGAAAGCTGCGCCTCGTATTACACCGTAGCACACAGTAGCATATTACAATCGCGGCATTGAGCGTCTCGTTTGAAGATAGGTCCGGACTGGAACCACCTGTTGCCGCTTTCTCCTTCTTACTATTCTTTCTCTTCTGTTTGGATAATAGGTATAAAGAGTCTTTGTACCGCGGAACGAGAGTTCCTCTTGTCGCGGCAACGATGAAATCTAGTGGGGTGGATCTATGGAAAATTTGCAGGGCCTCCTCCGTGCAGAATTTCCAAAAATCTACCGAAATACGATTACCTCGGGTTTGAAATTGATCCAACGCTACATGTGTTCCGAAGCTAGTGCTCGCGGCCACTCCCGATGCCGCAATTGAAACGCGACGATCATCGGCGCACGTTGATTTAATTTTCCGAAAAATTTTCCTCCAAACCGTCGCGTCGTCAGTCGGCGATGTTCGCTTCCGTTCACCGGGCCGCCACACCTATCGCGATACAGCGAGCGGGTGTGGTGTCCAGCCTGCGATAAGCGGGTGAAAAAAGGAGAGAGGGAAGGAACGACGACCGCGACGCGACGCCCCAAGTCCGCGGACGCGTCAGTTCGAAAGAATGGCGTAACGCGATATAGGTAGATCGAGAAAGAGACCAAGAGCGGAAAAAGGGGGGAGAAAAGGTGAACCAGGTAGGAATAAGGGATGCGGAGGCGGAGGCGGAGGTGGAGCAGAAGACGTCGCGTTCCTCACTTTCTTGCCTCGTTACTGATTTCTTACAGGTATAGCTTATACCTATATAGTCTCTGAGGAAAACAATATCTCCGATCCGTGTGTTCAATGGTCGTGGCTGGCTGCAGGTATCGTGGTCGAGCAGTAGACGCTGTTAGAACAGGCGACAGACCACGCCACACGTACTGCGCTATACACCGGCGAAAGAGAAAGAGAGGGAAGTAGAAGGAAAAAAATACACCGGGGTTAATGGTTGTCAACATCGGTTAGTGGGATATTTCCTCTCCCGTAGGCACCATTGGCCATTGATGTCGTGCAGTGTGAGCTTTCTTTCATGCACGGGGTGAATATTCGTCCATCCCTCTCTTTCTATCCTCCCTGTTCCTCTCCTCTTCTCTCCGCTTCTTCTGTTTTTCCTTTATTTTCACGATTTTTTCTTTCTGTTTGTTTTTCTTCTCACTCCGACCGGAGTGCGTCCCGCGATCTCCATTATTACTACTACTACTACTACTACCACTACCACTACTACTGCTATACCATTATCGTTATGATTATTCCACCAAGGAGGCTTTGTCGATTGGGGCAAAGTACACGTACGTACGTACACGCGCTGGTACAATACACACGTATATACGCTGTACCTGTCCGCACATAATACCGCGCCGGTTCCTTCTCTTCCTGGCTTTGTTTGCAAGGCGAGAAAAATCTCTCTCTCTCTCTCCCTCTCTCTCTCTATCTCTGCCTTTTTCTTATACAGGTATCTTTCTCCCTATTCCCGGCCTACCGCGTACGTACCTTACACGTGTATGTATGTACATCTGTGTGTGTATGCTCGTACAGCTCGTACGCATGTAGTTAGATTCTTGTGGGATAATTCCCCGCACACCTCTTTGTTGTTGGTCAACTCGAAAAACGACGATCGTCAGTTTCGCGGGTTCCACGGGGGTCGAGGTGTGCGACACGGATCACAATTTGTTGTCTTACAGCAGTTGAGACTCTTTTTTCGTTCGTCTTCCAGATCGATCGATCAATCATCGCAAGTTGTAGGTCTTTGCGCTCTGATTGAGGAAAACGAGTTTGATTCTTCCCCTTTTCGAAATAATATAGACTTCCATTTGGTAAACGGGAGTAACTGATGTGGAGCGAACACTGCCGTAGGCAATTGTGTTGCGGAACAGGGATACGAGAAAATCGCAGGCTTGATCTGCACGCGGGCAAATTCACAAACTGCGCACACGAGTCCCCCAGGTTGCGTTGGTTGGTGTATCTTGTTGACAACGAATTACGACGATTAGCAGCCGGAACGATACGAAAGCTACTCTTATCTTCATCGAAAGACTTATTACGAATCCGAAGTCCGGCAGAGAGGCGGATACGAAGAGAGTAGAGGAAAAGAGAGGCGAGCAGTTAAACGAACATTTTTGAACACGGGTTCACCATTAGCGATCCTCTCCCGCATATACCTACCTCTCTGTGCTTCTTAATTCTCCATCTACTTCACCTCCTCATTCTTATTCGCCTTTTTCTCACTTTGGCAGAAGATTCAACGGTCGGTTTAAATTAGCGATAAACTTTTGCCCGACCGAGAAACCAAAAAAAATCTACATTCGCAGGCTGATATAAGCTGCGAGCGTTTATTAACCGATCGAGATTGATAATTTTTGAATATTTTCTTCCTTTTTTACCTGCTTCCACCTCGCAGGAATTTCTCTTGGCTCTTTCATCGACTTGCGGTGCTTCACCTACTCCGCCATACTCCTCGGTCCAGGATTAGAGTAACTCGTGCAGGTATATGTACATGGTAGCAAGGTATTTTATTATATATAGCATAGTGTGAGGTATGTACACGTACTCATGCAGAGTAGTTAGGTATCGCACGCATGGCAAGGTATGTATAAGACATCTAGCCATAGCTATAGCTCTCGTGGAATTCTTGATCTACCTAATAATTAATGCGGGGGCGTTTAGAGTCTGCCACACCCGTCCGAACTCAATCTATACGAAAGCACGGGAGGCAGCTAAATGGGGGTTTTATTTTTCCTTTATGGTACCGAGAGAGGAGGAGAGGAGCACCCCGGCACCAGAAGCGGCAGCAGCAGCAGTCTAGCGAAGACCAGCTTATCTCAAAACTTCAAGTCATCCTAATCAATATAGCGCTCGTGGATAAGATGATGGTGCATCGACTCACTGTATACTTACTCTTGCCTATTTTTTTTACTCATTCATCCATCCTGCAGTGCGGTGCAGCGTCTAGTGTCCGGTGTAGCCTCTGCAGACTCTAGATACACTCTTCTACCCTTCTTTTTCGTAATTCTTGAACCTTTTTTTCCTTTTCCTTCTCTTTAGGTGCTCATTCTTCCTTTTCACTATTTTAAACCCCCCCTTCAGTTTCACTCTTATTATTTATTCCTCTTTTATACTCTAGATGATTACATACATTATAGCCCGTCGTCGTATATCAATCAACGCTCCACGCTATTCAATTGGTCGTTGCCTCGTTGTTCAGATATGATACACGTGTACAATCTTCGATGTATTTCTCACAGTTAGGTATACGTGTATCAACATTTGCCTCACAAAATTCCTATCAACATCGTCGTCGTCGTCGTCGGTTGGAATTTTTCTTTCTATTTCTTCTATTGCTATACACAAGAACCGGGAAAATAGCGGAAGAAAATCTGGGGGTGCGACTGTAGAATTTGTGCGCGCGCACTAACCGACAGGGAATCTATAGGTGATACTGTACTTGGGCGTGAGTGTTTTTCTGAATTTATCTCTGTCTCAAGAAATTTCGTTTTTCATCTTCTCGTTTTTCTTTTTCTTTTGTATCTTCCTCTTCTTCTTCTTCTACGGAGAAGGATTCTTATGGGTTTGCAGGTTGGGCAGTTATTATCTCGATAAAATATCGTGGCTTAATTAATCGTTTAATGAAACAGTAGTTAGCGGTGATGATTGTGATATTTTATTATTACCGACCTGCTGCAGCAGTCGATCAGTTTCACACACAGATACCTACACACGTACGGGACCGAGGGACGGGTGAGTAAAAGAGATTAAAATATCTTCGGGGATGAAGCAAAAAGTAAAAAGGGAATGAAAAAAAAACCATGAAAAAAATGATCACCGTGGCTTGAAAAGTTAAAAGCAGCGAGGAGCTGGGGGAAAGGGGGGAGAGAACCAATTTGTAAGAAAAATCGTTCGATGAACCGAAGGTACGTGTAGGTACACCGTGATCGTCAGGTATATCTTATCCGAGCTACCCCATCCGCGCGTAACCGAAACTCAACCTCAACTGGATCGGAGAATACCTACTTACCGAAAGATTGTCGCTTGCAGATAGAACCACGAGGAATTATTTAGCAAAGAATTTGGTTTCAAGCAGGATTCCACTCCTTGAGAGAATGTGTGTAACCCGAGGGGCTAATCGCTCCTGAAAATGGCGTACACCAGACTTCGAGACTTCAAAGATTTCGTTGGATTTCACGGAGACTTCGGAGATCGCAAGACTTCGTGACACTTCAAAAGACCTGAGAAGACTTCACGGGACTTCGAGGATTTGAGATTTCAAGAACTTCGGAAGATTCGAAGGGACTTCGCGGGACTTTATGGGACTTCCCGAGATCGCACGGAACTTCAGCGGACTTCACCGGTCTTTAGAGATTTCGAAGACTTCAAAGGATTTGACGGGATTTTCAAAAGACTTCATGGGAGACTTCACAGGACTTCGAGGATTTGAGATTTCAAGAACTTCGGAAGATTTGAAGGCACTTCACGGGACTTTATGGGACTTCACGGGTCTTCAGAGATTTCGAAGACTTCAAAGGATTTGACGGGATTTTCAAAAGACTTCGTGGGACTTCACGCGACTGGGGAGATTCCAGTTTTAAGGATGATCTCCCAGTGCTACCAGTAGAGCGGGCGGCCAGCCGATAACCGTTCTAGTCTCATTCTCAATTAGAGAGAATGTAAATCAAAGTCTTCTCTTCTTTTATTCTTCATGATGCGTTTCAGAGGCGGTGAAGACCCCGTAGATGCGTACGGATCTGGCATAAGTATGTATGCAGATACACGCGCATGCGTATATACCTGCAGGAAATAGGGCCCGAAGCCACGGTCGTAGGCCCCTCATACACGTATGCTGTACCGGAGTATGTGTACCAGTTCCGCAACTGATTGTGATTGGAGTGGAGTGGATCGGAGTTGCAGTGCGGAGCGGTGCGGCGGCTGCGAGCGGCCGACGAGAACTGGCTTGCTCGCTGCCAGTGTGAACGGGTGGCATTTGTAAAGCTGTCAGTTGGTTGAAAAGTTAATTTCCTCCGCGTAGTGAAACTTTGCCAATTAACAACTATCCGCCCTCTCCTCCTCTTCTTCTTCTACTTCATGTTTCTTCTCCTTTTTCGCCCCGCTTTATGCGGTTCGGTTCGGTTCGGTTCGGTTTCGGAGCCGCGACTGCTCGCCGAAATTTTACCTTTTTCTTTAGCACAATCGACGACGCACGGTGGACGAGATAAACACGTACGGTGACACTCCGTGACGTGGTACCATTGGTGCAGCTCGTAGGACGTACGGAGGAGTCTCGGGGCCCAGGACCGCAGGGGCGAGTATAAAAAAAGGAATATTTCAAAGCGTGAAAAAAACCGGACGAGTTCAAGGATAAAAAGAAGAAAACCAAATAACAAAACACATTCAAAAACCTGGCTTTCGAGACCGCGTTAAAGCCTGCATACCACGATGGCGGAATATACTGGTTACTGGTGGGAGAAACAGCTATTGTCTTGTCAACAGGAGCCGTTAAATCTGCCCGCGAATCTCTTCACGATCCCATACCATTTCCTCCTCTTCAGCGATGTATACAGTCCACACGCTCGCGCCCTTCTACTTCTTCTTCTTCTTCTTCTCCTTCTTCTTCTTCGTCTCCTACTTCGTCTTCTACATCTGTAGTTGTTCTTATTTTTATTTATTATTTTGCCCCGTTTACTTGTAATATACGCCCGGCACCGTGTCGAAAATCTCTTGTTAAAAAGTCTTTCGCAGATCTCCTTTTCCTTTGATATATATTTACCTGTGTAATATATACCTACGAAAAGTGAAAACAGACGAAGGAAACAGCCACGGACCGACCTGCACTTATTCACAGGTTCGTTTTATAATATATATTTCACACCGTCATCTAAATCCTGAGAATCACTGCCTCCGTGAACTCTTCGTCCGTTTCCTTCTCTCTCTCTCTGTCTCTCTCTCTCTCTTTCCTTCTATCGTTCTTTCTCTCCGAACGTGTCGAGGAAGACCGTTTCTTCTTTATAACTGACATACGGTTTCAGGCTTCCTTAAACAGATGCTCCTCTCTCTAGTTTCATACAGTGTCGCGTGTACGTCGGTTGCTAACTAACGGGCCAGTCGCTTAGGCTAGGAGCGGGTGGCACATAGTACATTCCGTGTCAATTTAGCCACTTAAAATTGTCATCTTATTGCAAAATCTCTGACTTCTTTCTTCCATTTTTGCGCACATCAATCCAGCGATCGGTACTCATTTTTCCGTTTCCTCAACTTCAACCTCAGCCTCATACACGCCTCGGGCACGATGGCGAAGGGTATACATACACCTTACTACTCTACGGCGAAAGCGAGACAAAGGATAGAAAACGGTAGCGGTCCCAACCAGCAGCGGGAGCAGCAGGAGCAGTAGCACTACCGTCGACAATCAGAACTGGGATCAGACAGTGACGAATATCTCATATCATTTCGTATCATTAGCCTGAAGTTTAAGGCGTTCTGTATCCCTCCAGGATCTCAAATAGTTGGTAGGAAGATGAGAACTCCGGTGGCTAGAGAGGTAGATGTAGTGATGGAACTGGACAGCACGAGAGGACGAGTGCAGCATGGAGAGAAACAAACTCCACTCTCTCTCGGTGGTGATTGCTGCAGTGGCTGGCTGCGCTTGGCCAAGAGACGAAGAAGCCGTTCTGGCGCCGTGATATTTTCTTTAGTAGGTATGAAGCGGCGGAACGATGGGTGAACTTCGTTCAGTTTCCCGATGCAGTCGGAGATAACGGTGCAAGACTGTCATTGAAAAATGCCCAAGGTGAGCCTAGCTAGGAGTCAAGAAGAAGAAGAAGAAGAAGAAGAAGAAGAAGAAGCGGAATAACTTTGGAATGCGCTTTGACGAGGAAAGGCCTCCCAAACTGGCATTTACGCTCGAATCCAAGAAAGAGAGGAATAAATAGTACATGGACTCGAAGAAGAAGAAGAAGCAGAAGTTGGAAAGAGAGGATGAACGGCATCGTCCAAAAGCGGACAACGACGCCAAGCGACTGGCTGACCACCTGACCACCGATGACCTTATCAGGTCAGTCGGTGGTCGAGGAGCCTCTACTTCCAGCCAGAGAACTAAGGAAGAGGCGGCGATTACCTACCTCGACTCCGGAGTCGCTATAGGGCGTGAGAATCACAACGAACCGGACACTTTCTCACTATAACAAAACTTGGGTAGGTATATAGTTATAGGCGGAGAGCGAGGTTTAACCGAGAAACGTCACCGCGGAGCGGTGAGTATTCTTCCACTACCTTCCTACGGCTCGCCAAGAGTCAAGTCAAGAATCACGTCTTGTAATGTCTTAGCCGTGACACTGCACGAGGACTTGACGGTTTTTAACCGGTCTGAACCAGTTTTACCTCTATCTAACTTCCGCGCCGTGATAGAACTACGTTTTACACACTTTGAAGAAATTCCTCGGACAAAAATCCCCCCGTTCTTAGTGATCTTCTATCATGAACCTTGACACTCCTCCCCGTCCCACGAACCGTCGCGTTGAGACGCGGCCGTGTGTCAAAGCCATTCGGAAAACTGCGTTCCGCAAGATTAACGAATGGAAATCGTGAATGTACGAGTTACGAGCGCGATGCACGGTGCACATTCAGGAGGCTCCTATGCTATGGAGATCGGAGAGGACGGAGCAACGGGGGACTTGGAGAAGGAGGAAAAGGATTTCCTTGTTTTTGCATGATTGAGGACGAAGGACAGCGGAATTCGTGACATACTCATCATAATGGTATTCCGTGACGCGCGGCAAAGGGATTCATGGGAAGCAAGCAATGACTTGAATACTGCATTTTTAAGGTGGTCCTCGCATTGTCCTGGGGGCCTAATAGCATCGAAGTTTCTTCGTGGCTCTGCCCGTGGCGCGTGGATGTACTCGGCTCGTCCATCACTTCGCTCATTTATGCTAATCTTCGGTCAGGGAACTGGTTCCGATGCCATTCGAAGTAATTATTTCACACTTGCAAAGTGGTCGTTATTTGTTGGCGCCGGGAACCGGCCGTACCTACCTTCCCACCTTCCTGCCTTCCTACCTTCTCACCTACCCACCAGCTCAGCTGCGTCGCTTCGGACTTAATTAATAACGCTAAATATTGCTTGGTACTCGACTCACGTCTCTGGCGGTACTGTTTATTACACTCGTAGCAAGTGTGATCATGCCGCCCTCCGCCGTTCATGAACATTACATAACAATGCCGAGCCGAAGAGAGTAATTCGTGTGGAAATGAGGCTTTGGATGCAATGTAATCGGTCTGGAATCTCCTACAGAACTTCTTTTTCCTCATTCTGAATCACGAATTACTCATTCTACCGATGGAGCTTAACAGTTTCGTTGATCACAGAACTTCACACGATGATACATACATTGTACCCCTGACACGAGCAGGAGGAAGCTGTGAGGAGAATCACTGTGGAACGGATAAAGAGGAGATTCATTCTCCAAGGAATCTATCCAGCCGACAACTCTTCATGGAACAACGTCGGATTTGTATACAATAGAGGAAGATCGTACACCGTCAAATCTGGTTAACATATTCCTACGGGCTCCATCATCACGGAATCAAGTGCTACAAGACGGTCACGCTATCTCCCACAGTGCAGCTCATTGTTAGCGGTGAAATTTTTTCTCCAACCTTATGTTTATTCTTTTCCTCTTTTTCCCCTTTTTCTCGTTCCACGGTCTCCCTCTCTCCCTTTCTCGCTCTCTCGCTCTCTCTCCCTCTCTCTCTCCCTATTCCATCGTCACGGAAGTCCGCATTTGAGCTTGTAAATGATATTTAATTTCGTTTAATTGCAATAGGTAGGTATATGTATGCGGAGGAAGGCGTCGAAAGCCTCGTTCCTGCAGAAGTTTATTAACAGATATTCGTGCGCGTATATATGCCTCACACCTCGCTCGTTAGTAATTTAGTATAATCTCTTTTATGGACTATTTTACCTTATGCGCATGGGCGCTTGGAAATTTGGAGAGCTGCGGAAGCGGTTCATTTTTTCTTTCCTCCGCAGTTGGGTACTTATGCTAAGTCTTGAAACTCATTTTCTCCACCGACGGTCGTCCTCGTAATCTATATCAGGGACGGGCGCATCCTCCGGCAAAAAATTTCAAGATGGCTGAATGAATAGTGAAAATGCACGCGAGGCGAGGTGTGTCTGCCTCGATGATATACCTGAGTTCGGGTTGGCGATAGGACGGCGTAGACGAGCTGAAAGTGTCTGCTGCAGCGAGAAACAGGATTTCCATTTCAATATCAGATTTCATTCCTCCTATACCTTATCCCTCCTACCCGAAGCTGCTACGGACTTGCGGCCGAACGATAGTGGGACCGGGCCGTTCGGCAGTGCCGCAGAATAAAATTTGAACAGAAGTGAACGGAAGAGGTGGGGGGCCGAGAACTGAAGAACTGCAGAGAAGAGAACTGAACTGAACAGAAAGGAACAAGATGGAACCGGTGGAATAATATCAAATTGAAATGTGGCTTATAAATATTGCAAACTCTCCGCGGACCGGGCCCAGCCAGCGAGGAAGCCGATGCTCGTTGGTGGCGATCCTAGCACCGACTCGCGAGACCCGCCGCGGCTTCTTGTACATCTTATCTCTTGTTCAGGTCTCAAAACGAGAATCTCTCCCGGAGACTCCAAAGGCCAACACATATGCAGCCGGCAAAGCGGAGTGGAGCGAAGTGAAGAAAATCAAAGCGGAGCAAAGTGTAGGTACAGGTATACGGAGTTAACCAAAGGACTTCCGTTTTCACGCCTGCTTGTTTTATCGGCATCTGTATACGAAAATTTCTGTCCCATGATTTCCCCTTCTTTATTATTCTGATGCGGCTGCTGCAGCCTTTCGGGTCGATGAAAAGGAACCGAAAGAAAGAGAAAAGAAATAAGGAAAGAACGGAGAAGTATGGAGAATAAAATTAAAAGAGAGCAAAAGATTGGGGGCGGGGGGAGGGGGGGGGGGGCTTCCTTCAACGCCACCCCTCTCCTTATATCTCGGTTCGCTATCGGGGTACGATTTCTTTAATTACAAACTGCCTCCGTGAGTCCAAATCCAGCGTCACCCCGTTACACAAACTCATTCACCGACTCGCCCGCTCGCTCACGAAGGCACGCACGTTATTTGGTACCAACCAACATACCTATATCTTTTCCTTCTTTTTTTCTCTCATTTTCTTCTTTCCTCCTTTTTTTTCTTCTACCTCATCCTTTTGTGCTCTTCGAGAGCGGCCCGAGAAACGAGGCGAGGGCCCGACCGTGTGGCAATTAACAAGTAATAATTAGTGTGCCGTTGATAGGATGCACACGTATACAGAGTGGTTCGTCGTCGTCGTCGTCGTCGTCGGCGTCGTCGTCGTCGTGGCTCTACTCCTGTCCCTCTCCCTCTCCCTCTCCCTCTCCCTCACTCTCTCCCTTTTCCTCTCCGCGACCATAACCCCGTATCGAGCATGGGCGACAAAATATCACAAAGTCGATCTTTCGGCCGTAGTACTATATTGTGAGAAAAATGACGTAGCCTCATATTCTCGTTACCGATACAGTGTGCTATAGGATAGGATACGACGAATGTATAGCTAGCGAATTTTGACGAAGTACTCGAAATTTGAAGCGACGAAAATGTATTCCGGGTCCCTGGATCCCCGATGCGCGATCGATCGATCATCTATTATTATAACGACGAGAGGTGAGATGCAATTTATTTTGCAGCTGCTCAACGTAAACTTTGCGACGCGTACATGTCCGAGTACAAGAAGTAAATGTATTGCATATGTAGATTGCAGGCATATTAATGCATGCTAGTATAATGTACCGGCTATATTGTTTTGACTGAGAATAGATTGGACAGAGATGAATTCGGAATGAAGGTACAGCGAAGGAGCGAAGGAGCAGCGACGGAAGAGACGAAGGGCTTCTTTTATGCTCGCTTCACGCGCTTCCCAGTGTACCCTGGACCTATATGAATCCTCCCTCTCTCACTCTTCTTCCTCATCCCTCCTCGACGAAGATGAGAGTTCATATAACGACATAATTCATTAAGAATTCGATTCATCGTGAACAATTGCATTCATTAGTACAGTCGGTCCCTACTCCGCGGATGTATGGACGGACGGATGGATGATGCGGCGAACGCGCGTAGCAGCACTCATAGCGGTGTACGATTCTCGAGCTGTGAAAATTTTCCAATTCCGTCGAGTCGTTTTGCTGCCGCGGAGCGAAAATTTCACTGGCAGAGCGGCGAGATCAGATTCCGTTTGATTCCGACCGCAAATTTTCACGTGGCAAGTGAGAAATTCTTTGACCGTTGTTGCCGAGGCGTCTCTCGAACGAGAATAGAGAGAGAAAACCAAAATGGCGGCTTTGTCATTAATATTGGACGCGCATATTTCAGTTATATTGCACGTAGTTACACGCTACTTGCTAAACGTCATGTTTTCAAATTGGAACTTGGGACTGGTTCAAAGGTTCAAAGGTTCATACGGTTCGTTCATCAAGTGGGTACCTACTACCTCGAAACCTCTCGGGCTATTCGCACTCTTTGGCAAGCAATCTTTACGTCCATTTATCACCGGTTTTTCGTCCGCTTCATTTTTTTTCCCCCTATTTCACGTACCTCGTATATTCCGCCTCTGCAGCAGCAGCAGCAGCAGCAGCAGCAGCTCCTTCTTCTTCCTCTTCTTCTTCTCTCCTTCTTGTATTCGTTTTTCCATTTTTTTTATACCCCCCTTGCCTCATGGCTTCGGTTCCTCGGTTCCTCGGCTCTTAGCCCACTCTTCAACGAGTAACTTTATATTTCTCATGCTCTCGTCTCGTCTCTCCTCTCCTCTCCTTTCCTCTCCTCTTCTCTTCTCTTCTCTTCTCTTCGCCATGGCATAGCATCGGCGCGCAATGCTTAGTGTCGAGGTGAGATTTTGTGGCCCTGATGTTACCCGTCGACCGTTGACCGTCGACCGAAAGAGGAAGACGAAGAAAAATAAGAAGACGAAGAGGACGAAGAAGAAGAAGAAAAAAAAGAACACGGTTAGGTTACAGTCAGTTTTCTCTAACTAAGTAACGCATTATTCATCACTCGCTTTACACCTTCGTCTAATGACTTGTTATGCTCGCCTACCGACTATCAATAACTTACGTACTGCAGTATAGGTTTGTAGATGAAAGAGAGAAGGATGTTATAGAGGTTTCACTAGCTAATTGTAAAGAAGAAGAAGAAGAAGGAGAAGAAGAAGAAGAAGAAGAAGAAGAAGAGAGAGAGAGAGAGGGGGGAAAAATTTGACAGGTAAAAAGTACGGAAAGAGGACAAAAAGAACTTGTACCTATTTACTGCCATGAAAAGATCATGCAAGAAGCGTTTTATCACGGCGTCAATACTCAATCGTTCATTTATTCTCATACAATATCGTTGAACGCCACCTTCGCCGGTGGCTCTGATACCTCAAAGAATGATATTTGAATCGTGAAAGCTCTCTGCCTATGGTCTAGATACTGTACCATCGAAGTAATTAAGAGCATTCGTTTTGATTTGCATATGACTTGGCAAATTATTCGATCATTTCGAATACCTCTTCGCCGCATGATACACCGCTTGAGTTATTAATGAAGGTGAAGCGGCGTGCCCCATCTCTGTATTATACGACTGGTTGCCCGCGATATCCATTGCTACGTCTGCATCAGTGAAAAGGAAAAAGAAGAAGAAGAAGAAGAAGAAGAAGAAGAAGAAGGAGAAGAAAAAGAAAAAGAGGAAGATTCTTCAGACTGTAATTGCTCTCGGTGATATTCGCCGGATAGATGGATGGATGTATCCATTCACTGCGGCGATTATGAATTCCAAATTGCCGAGCACGACGACGACCATGATGATATTTGGAAAGAATTTGGAAACCTCAATAAGGATAACAGACACTTCAAGGTTCTAGCTGCGGACTACACACAAAGTCTTTCGAAAATCATAATATGAGAGAATAGAATCGGAGGCGTGGCGGACGGACGGACGATTGGACGAACGTCAAGAAGAGGAGAACCACGAGCGAAGCTCGAAGCGACTATATATCATTATAGAGGCTGATGCTTGGCAGCTATAACTATAATGCCACAACCGGACGAGAAGACTCGTCTCGCACCTTTGCATGCGGTTTCTTTTATTTCAAAGTATGCCCACCTACAGCCAATGCGGCCATTGAGTTATTGGCTCTTCGGCGGATGGAATGCTCTAAGAAATCTCTATCCACGTAATATCTCAAAGTCCGCGATGATCCAATCCTCCGACGATCCACAGTCATCATTTCATTATACCAAAGTGATTTATTCGGGTCAAGGTTACGCACCGCTTCTCATTCATCAATTTTTCTGTATTTCTTTGTCCTTTCGTTTTCTTGACCTTCTCTCTCATTCTGCTACGCGCTCCTCCTCTCCTCGCTTCTCCACCTCTCACTCTTTTTATTCTTCTCCACCGTCTCCCCATCCTTTCGCATACAAGAGCCGTAGGTGCCCCAGAATACGAGCGGAGGTGGACCCTCGCGCGAGTGTCGGCAGCGAGACAACAACGCAGATCCGTATCGCGGTTCTGTTGCGGCGGTATAAAGAATTGTAAACGCCAATTAAACGCTTCATTGATTTGCTAGGCACGTGTAAAGGCGTCAAGACTTTATCTTCGCTCGGTGTTATGTGGTGTGCCTCTGCCTCTGCCTGTGCCTGTGCCTGTGTCTGTTGATGCGGATGTGGTGTTGTAACGTACAGGTCTTCCGCTTCTTCCATTCTCCGATTCTCCTCGACCTTGCCAGCCTGGTGTTGGTCTCCTCTCGTCTCATGGCCTCGCCTCGGCTTCGAATCCGAAAGAGAAATAGATTCGTTCCATGAAATGTGCACTAGCATGGATCATGATGTGTCCTGCTAGAACAATGTTTCATTCTTTGATCCCAACCGGTGGACACTTGCTCGGTTCCTTCACCGCGCAAGTATATCTTCAACGATGAACTCTCGTGACACAAGTAGAGTTGCGAGGATTTATATTTGTTTATGTTTGTTCGGTTCGTCATCATCTCCAAGTTGGATCAACGTCGTGTTGAGGTGAATCCTTGTGATCTTTGTGGGGGGGTGTCTCTCACGATATAAGATGTGACCCTCGGGGGCCCTCGGCTCTCTTCGGAAAGAGAGATTACCGATGGATATCTTAATACCGCCTGTCCGTCTGTCGGTTCATCCGTACGTACCTACGTCCGTCCGTACGTCCGTACGTCCGTACGTCCGATCTTCTGGCTTGCTGTCCGTCTACCCGATGCGCCTTCATGGACAGCCGAGAGCGGACCCCGGTAATTGCGTTTCAACATCAAATTACTCTCGCAGCTAAGGCGAACGCGTAGTAGATCTACGTAGGCAGGAAGGTAGGAGGGGAGCGGATGCCCACATACCTCGAGGAATACCTCATAGTTGGAGGATAAAACTGCAAAGACTGTCGAGTCGAAGAACTGCACTGGCGTTCTTGATGGAATATACAGCTGTCCAGAAGGTACGGCATAGACCCGCCGGGCCGTACAGATACTGCAGAGGATTTGTCCCCGAGAGCACGGAGTAGCTGATCGCGGGTCCAGTTGGTAATAACTTGTCATAATTATGAATCGTCCGGTGTCCCAAACTCGAAGCTGTGCGTCGGATGAGAGAAAGAGCGGAGAATAGGTACATGCGGAATGATGCGGATCTCGGCGAACCTGGAGCTGCCATGCCGCGGGACTGTCGAGTCTTTTTTCAGGGACTGCGCCTACTGCAGTTATCGGCGCATGAACATTATTCTTTGTGCCGGAGTCTCGAGGACAGACAGCTAGGTATCTATTCTACTCTCAACCGCTTGCTGCAGTCTTGTCCTCAGTTTCCAGCGCTGCGGTGTAGTGCGTCCGCTGATGCAGGTATATTATAGCTTTGAGAACGTACGTTATTCAGGGTTGGCGAACGGAGAGAGCCCCGAAGCGAAGGAGACAAAAGAGCAAGGGAGTTTAGGAGTAGGAAGAAGAGGAGACGTAGAACGGTGGAACGGTGGAATGGTATATGATAAAACTGAAGATAAAAAGATAAAGAACAGAGAGAGACTTGAGGAGAGATTTAATGCCGGGTCGACATTGTCATCGACTCCGAGACTCTCTGACTCCAGAGGTACTCCGTTATAAACTAAGCCTGTTTGAAGCGCGTGGTAGTCGCGGAGAACTATACGAGCCGACTTCTCTTCTCTCGCTGGATTTCCATGTGTTCTCTTCTCTTCTCTTCTCTTCTCTTCTCTTCTCTTCTGTTCTGTTGTGTTGTGTTGTCTTCTGTTGTACAGATCGTGTTGTGCGTCAAGAGCTAACCTCCCCTTCCCCCGCCGTTAACCATAATGCGTTTATTCTAGAGGGGGAACAATACCTCATATCGTTTAAACCTTTTTCTGCGGCCATCATACATCGTGAATCAAGAACAGGTACCTACGCATCTCTTTATCTCGTTGCGTCGATTTTTCATTTTGTTTATTTTCCAATTTCGAAGACACATTCTTCACATGTTGAATGGAGAATTGTGTGAAAATTATCTCGAGTCATCATTTCCGAAAGAAAAATGATAAAAAGTCGAAGAACGAGTGAGAGAGAGAGAGAGAGAGAGAGAGATCGGTGCGGAGGAATTTTTTCTCCATTGTACATTGTACGACGGATTGGGCATTGCTGGTTTGAACCTTCGAGCGTCGTTTACTTGAACTTTGGTTTACGATCGGGTGTTGTTAATGCACCAATCGCCACAAGATTTACGAGTTTTAGACAGCCAGTCATGGGGAGACGACGCGCGTAAGCGAGAAGAAGAGAAGACTTCGAACGAACGAACGAATGAACCAACGAACGTACCGGCGCGGCGCATGCATCTTACATACGTAGGTATACGTCCAGATGGAATCTCATTCTAATATGACAAACGTTATACCTGACGGTAAAAGTCGCTAGTTTGGGCGGCATGATTCACGGCCAACGGGATGCTCGGTTTATTTTATTTGCGGCTTAATTTTATGTCCCTTACGTCCGTGGACGTACGTAGGCATCTACCTACCCGATTTTGAAGACCGGGAAAATAAGAAAGCGAAGAAGGAAGGAGAAGCAAAAGAATCCCACGTGCGACTCGACCTACGACTGGTATCAGGGACGAGACTGAAACTACATCGACTTTGGACTCCTGATCCATGAAAGTTTGAAAAATTTCTTCCAGATTTATTCGCAATGCCCTGCGAGGCTCGCCGAGAGATTTTCGAAGCTATCCTTCTCGTGGAAACCGGCCAGTCGAAGATTTTTTAAAACCAAACGTGGGTAGATCTTTCCAGTGATAAATATCCTTCGGTGACTGCTTCAGCGAGGTGCAATTCAAGTTCGAGTCCTTATAAGGTTCCTCGTCTGGTTCTTCATGGCAGATAAAAGAAATATTGAGAAATCAGTAACTAGAATCGAAGTAGAATAATCGCTCCTCGGAGCATGGGAGGCAGGAAGCAAAGCGAGGAAAAAGGTGAGTGAAGGCAAGGTACTTGGTTAACCCGGACCGAATCACACTGACCGTTCGGTTGTCTCGGTTAAATGAAATGTCCGGTGCCATGTCAGTGAATGTCAGACCCCCTCTGAGCGGGCGAGTTCACCGAAACACAACGTCCACGTTCACGTACCTTTCCTTTCCTTTCCTTTCCTTTCCTTTCCTCTCTTTTCCTTTCTTGATGTGCATTTACTGTAAACTTAGGTGGAGCTAGAGACGGAGGTGGAGTTGGAGATAGAGGCACAGGTGGGTGGGGGTGAAAATTCCGAAAGACCGAAGATTAGACGGGCCGAGGTTCCGAAAGTCGAATTACCGGAAGGGCGAAATGTAGAAAGACTGTGAAGTAGAAAGAAGAAATTGCGAACACAGAATGGCGGGACTACGAGCGACGAGATATCCGATTGGTCGAAGTATCGAACGCTCGGAAAGTCGCGTGTTCGCAATTCAGGATCGTGCTTATTACAAACGATAATGAATCGGAATTCATTGAATCGGAAGGCCGAAAATCCGAGAGGTCAGGTTCGCGAAGCCCATTGGAATAGGAGGGCCGAGAAGGCGAGAGCTCGGGAGACATCAGAAAAACGTTTATCGTTTTGTACCGAGAAAATAAATGATCAGTTGTCATTTTTCGGTATTTCGGCCTTTCGGAATTCCGCTCTTTCGACATTTTGCTTGTCGGAGTTTCACCGTTTCCGAAGCTTCATTCTCGTTCCTGTTTCCTTCGGTTTATTGGCTCATCGAAATTATTATCTTCGCAAAATTTGTCAATCTGCGCCTCGTTCGTTCGGAATGTAAACCATGTGAAAATGCATTTTCGGGTAGAAGCGCGTTCGGGCGAATAGCCTCTCGATGAAACAGTCATTCGATTCGGTGATACATGGAGAATGAAAATGTCGCTTCCTTGATCCTTCGTTTCTCCATAATTCGTGTCTTCGAAATTCAGAACTTCGTCCCCACCCAACTCTTCACGCGCGCGATATACTTGGAGGGATTATTATATACTTCATCCACTCCTGCAGTCTGCGGAGATTATGTGAGCATCGACTGAGCTCATGATATATATATATATATATATATATATATATATATATATATATATACACGTATGTACACAGTTTTGTGTGTATAGGACGCGCGCGACCCACTGTGTATCCATCGAGTCCACCCGACAGTTCTGATTCCTTCTTTATTATCTCCCCACACAAGAATATGGAGGAAGTTGAAGAAGAATAAAGAAAAAAGAAGACGAGAAGACGAAGAAGAAGAAGAAGAAGAAGAATAAGGACGGACGGTCGTAGATCTGGCTCCTTCTCCCACCTGGCCAAGAACAAGACTGTATATTTTTTCACCCTTTTTATATACTTTATTTCAAATTGCCCACCGCTTGGTCTTTCGCGGTTTCGGAGGGCCCTCCCCGGTCGTATAGGGATGTTGCGGTCGACCCGTTTCTTCTTCTTCCTCTTCTTCTTCTTCTACTTCTTCTTCTTCTTCACACGGAGGAACCGCTTTCAGATAAATAACTTGTTGTTGTATCGCCGAGTTGCCCCAGCTCCGGCGTGGCACGAAGAAGACAGACGGATACTTGGTCGCCCACGATTCATTCAACGGCTATATGAGCCCAGTTCCGTCTCCTCTCCTCTCTTCTCCCTCTCTCCCTCCCTTCATCTCTCTCTCCGAGTCGTTCTCTCTCTGCACGGAGGAATCCCACAGTCCCAAGTCCCAAGTCCCAAGTCTCTAGGTCCGGCGCGCGGGGTTCTCTAATTGAATCAATGATAACTGGAAGTAACTCGATACGTACGTAACATACGTATACCTACTCCACAGCGAACAAACTGGGATCTCCTGCCTCGCCGTATCGCACCAAGCTATCTATTGTATCCGGCGTTATCTATTTCTCGCCTATAATTAAGTGACTCGAATTTAAATTCTTAACTACACCTTCTCTCGTGGCGATCAGGACTCGATTCTCTGCGCCATTCCTGCTCCTCCGCTCTCCGAATTTCCCACCCCCGCCCCTCTTCCTGTTCTCCCCGATATGCAAACGCTGCGGTAGACTCTTGTTATAAGCCGACTTCGGGTTACAGGCGCGAGAGGCTGCGATCCTTGACAATAATAAGCAGATTAGTGGATGGAAAGGGGGAATTTAACGAGAGATAGCGCGACGCGATGACGACAATAAACCTCGAAGAAGGAGTAAAATAAAAGAGTAAGGGGAGGGAAGAAAGAAAGAAGAAAGATGCAGGCAAAGGGTGTAATATTTCTTTCGCGTAATCTGATTGAGGTGAAATTCGCAGTGGCTAGATGAATACCCTGGAGGCGTCGTTTCTCGCCTGAAAGGGTTTTTGCGAGGATGGCCGTTGGCCCTCCGTGAGTTGGTTCGCGTTGCCCTTTTGCGGGCCGCTCAGTCCGCTATCTTCTTTGTCCCTTTGCCGCGTCTCCTCGCGGGAGTTGGTTGCGATGGTGTTTGTTTCGAGAGGATCCAGGTGCTCTTGCTCCTGCTCCTGCTCCTGCTTGTGCTCGTGCTCATGCTCCAGCCCGTGCTTCTGCGTGCAGTCGACGTGTATAATGATGATTGGTGCTAATTTAACGAGGCATAAAATACACATCCGGACATGTTGGCATGGATTTGCGTCTCGACGAAAACGAACAAGACCGAACGAGGAACGGAGAGAAGAATTCCTACCCGGATACGTATGTACGTACGTGTGTACTACGCGCGGGATTAGCGGTAATAAATGAAAGAGCAAACAGAAATTCAGTTGAAAAAAAGCAAATGAATACCGCGAGCGGGGGGACAAAGTATAGCGACGTTGATCAGACGCTTGGTAGGTACGCGAGCGAACGGAAAGAAGCCATTCCTCGCTCACCGCACGGTGACAAGTTCATTTTATTAAGAAACCACCGTCTCCTCTCCTCTCCTCTCCTCTTCTCCTATTCTCGCGGTCTTCATCTCCCTGCAGAGCGGAGTTGGCTCGTTGCAGCCTGTTATTCGCGGACGCCCGCGATTCACGACGCCGCGTCGCGTCGCCTCACGCCGCGCCGTACCGTGCCGCGACCGACCGCTAAGTCCCTCTGCGTACGGTTGACGACTGTCAACGGATATACGTCGCCTCCTTTGATGTCCTCCCTTCATCCTCCGCTACTTGAATCCCCGGCTCCCTTCCTCCCTTTCATCTTTTCCTCTCTTTCCATCTCGCCTTTAGCTTCCCTCCTTCCGCCTCCTTCACCTTCTTTTTCTTCTTCTTCTTCTTCTTCTTCTTCTTCTTCTTCTTCTTCTTATTCTTCTTCTTATTCTTCTTCTTCTTCTTCTTCTTGTTCTCGGTTATTCACCGGATTTGTTCCTACGAGGAGAGAAGCAAGCTCTCAGTCTTTCGGTCTCCTTTTCAGTCCTCATCTTCAGTCTTCACAGTCGAGCCGACCGACCGAGCTATCCTCGCGTTTAATCCGAGGCCACAGCTTCTCTCTGTTCGTTGAAATGAAACACCGCCTCCTCCTTTATTTCCTACTTCGACTTTTTCCTCTCCGTCTTTCCTCCTTCGTCTCCTCATTCTCATCCCCCTCTTCACGCAAAATATGCAATTATAAGATCACCGATACAAATATTTCGAGTATCGTATCAACCGTTTAACGATCCTTCTACGATTCGGGTATAACTCTATCCGCCGAAATTCGCTGTCGTATGCTCTCGTGTATTCCTTCTCGTCATCTCTCAGCCCCCCCCCCCTCCCCCCCCCCCCAAGGTCTTGTACGAATGATCTTCTTCGAGAAATGAAGAAGAAGATAAACCGCAAGGAAAAACAAAGAGTAGAACAGAACAATCGTGTTTCGGTAGTTATTTCTCAGGCTGGCAGGCCCCTGGATGCGCGTTGTGCCATTAGAAGAAAGATAGACAGACGGATAGAGTGAGGGAGAGGGGGATACGCCTACTCGTTACACGTTAGTGCATACGTTGTGTACCAGATACATGTAACCTACCTATCCACCTACATAAGAATCGTGAATAAGCCAGTTCGAAGAATATTAATTAAAGTGGATAAGATCGAAGGACGACGTTAATTAGCTTGGATTATAAACATCGCGTAGAGTCCCGTGCGATCGCCCTTTGTCTGTTTCATCGTATAGTACATACCTATAGTTTCTGACGGCCACCGCGACGGTGCCCGGTCACGCATGCGTGTATGACGTAGTACCCCGGAGAATTGAAGAACGAACGGCAACCAAACGGAGAAACGGAGACCAAAAATCAGGAGAAATATTCATCGAAAGGAGAATCTGAGTACCGAAATTCCAGGAGAAGATCCTTTCGGAAACCACCGAAAGCAAATCCGACTGATGACGTGGGGGAAGGGGAAAAAAAAAGGGAAAGAAAACTGTGTTCGTGTCTTTTTCGGGAGCCACAAGTCCAAGGTTCGTGAGGGTGTCGCGCACCTGTCCCTTTCACCGCCAGACATACATGCCTGTACCTACGAGCATGACGAAAACATCCTCGAGCACGTGTTTTTGGTTAGGGTTGGTATTTTCGAGATGGTGAAGGGGACAAAATTTTATGTTCGTTTTCTTTTCTTTCCTCCCTCCCTTTTTTTTCTTCTATGGTTTTAAGATAATTTTCATTTTACGAGCCGAGCGCAACAGTCGGCGGTTCCTCTTCCTCCTCGGCGGGTATGGAATTTTCGTTCATAGATCACGATCGTTGAAATAATCTATCTTCCAGAGAGAAAGAATGCGGTTATGGACAGTAGAATATGCTACTTGTTAGCGGTCACCGCGCGGCTGCGTCCTACTCACGAGAAGAGAGTGAGAATTGATCGCCCTCTAATATATTTTCTCACACTGCAGTTTCACTTAGAATTTTTCCAATTCCCGCGACCAATCAAGACTTCTCTATTCCGTAGATCAATCGCGACACGCGCGGTGGGGCCTTCGGACGATCAGCGGAAAAGCCGAGTTCACCGGAGAGTCGCGTATTTTTTAATTTTTCCCAGTTTTTTCGAAATGTTCTTTCCTGTTTTTTCAAAGTCTAGCCGCCGCTTCCTATCGCCTAATGCAACGCGCGACATACCTGTACGCCGATGATGAAAGGTAGGCAATGTATAACGTAGGTACCCGCCAACTGCGACGTATCGCGAGGATCACGGTTTTCGAATTTAGTACACCTCAATAAAAATTCGTTATTTACGATTACGTGGCACCGGGAGTCGTTCCACCTCGTTCTACGTCATGCGATATACGTATTAAACGAGGGGAACCGCGAGCTCAACGGCCGGGCCCGACTGTCCAACTGCCCAACTGGGCATAGCAAATTGACTTTGTTTCGTGCAAATTTGACTCGCGGACGAAAAAATTGTACTCTCTCTTGAAACCCCCAGAGAGAGAGAGAGAGAGAAACAGAAAGAGTCCTTCTCCGTAGCTGCGGATCCACGTCATGCGGAATCTTTGGGCAAAGTAGTTGGACTGCATTTTGCACGATAACGAGAGAGAGAGAGAGAGGAGGGGCAGGAGTACAACCCAGAGGACATGAATCTCACATATACTTAATTAAAACGGCAAATAAGTTTAAGAGATGCATTAAAAAACGAAACGAAGTTAAGGACTTCCTATTTTTGTTGTTTCTCTTCGGTCTCAGTTTACTGCGGATGAACAATTCATTTCTTCAGGATTCGCGTGTAGACGAAGTGTGCGATGTGGATGAGGGGATGCGAAAATTTACAGCTAGGAGGACAAGGAAAATATCGGGAAAAATAATGAAGAAGTGTTAAATGAGAATTCATCTCCTTGGTATATTCTCTTCGGCATCGGCTGGCAGCCACCGACAACCTGATGATCCGGGCTCCAAGTTTGATGCACTGTCAGTCGTACATCATAAACACATTAGTTCTCTTCTCTCGTGGCGAAGAAAAGTGAGAGAGTTTAAGAGAGCCAGAGCCAGAGCCAGGGCTTGAGCGTGAGCCTGAGCGATGGAAATTCCTTCGGTGAGTCCGGCAGGTTAGGTACGGTTCAACACTTCACGTGTACACTCCACGCTCAACAGTACAGTACAGTACAGTAGATCATATACGTACGAGCGGTATTTGCCCGCGAGTGAATGTACATACGTGCATGAGTATGTACATTATTACGTGCCCATAGTATAGACGCCGGAATTGATCGATGTTGGATTATGGACTGGTGTCCATCCGTCAGTCGGTTTGGCTAACGAGGCAGTCCCACTGCCCAGATTGCACGAGGCGCGGATCAGGTTGGACTAAAACTAACCCAAAGAGAAGAAGAATAACGAGAGTGAAAAGAAAGAAGAAGAAGAAGAACAACAACAACCTCGATGGAATGAAAAATGCCAACACGGCGTATAAGAGGTCCCACACAACGGTGAATGCAAATAGAAGATGAAGCGAGGAACGAAGAATCGAGGAGAAACTAAAATTGATGAATGGCGTGGCTAGCCGAGCGGAATTGGCTCATGGCAGTTCGTGTCTTGACGAGTTAGTCGCGATGCATCGGGGTCAGAGTCATAAGCTTGACTATCCATCTTGACCATCTTCAAGATCATCGCACGGAGTAAGAGAGACATATAGACAGAGTTGAGCTACTTGCTGCGGAGCGTTGGTTTCACGGGCACAGAAGCCGAGCCTCCGCGTCTAGTCTGGTATGGTATGGTATGGTATGGTACGGTACGGCAGTCTGCTGCTCACACAATGTGGAGACACTGATGAATCTCTGCAATTAATTAAATGTTTACCTGGTTATTGTCGTGGGGGGCTAACAGCTTCGGCTACCAACGAGAACGGCACACGGTCCGAGAGTCTGAGCGTCTCGCAGCGAGTTGGGCTACCCTTCAGACCGCGACACCAGCCAAGAGAGAGTCTCTTTCTCTCTCTTTATTATTTATTTCTGTTTCGTCTTTACGGCTACTACTGTACTAGGCACTTGGTATACATGCGACTCCGGGCGCTCCTCTCGTCGGTTCACGACTCTCTTTCCATTGACTCTTACTCTGTTTCTCTTTCGGGGCTCGTGTGCATGTGCCTATGGCCGCTGTAGTCCGTCCGGTTTCAATGGACGCGTATTAATTGGGCCTCAGCCACGAGCTGGCACTGGTGGATGTCCCCGTGTAGAGTTTCTATAGTCGAGATTGTCCGCTTGCCCAGTTGGCTCGTAAACGAACACCCGAACCTCATCTTTCCTCTTTCTTTCTTTCTCATCTTCATCTTCATCTCCATCTCGTAGTCAAATTCCCCCCGCCGCCCCCGCTCTCGCTTTCTCTCTCTCTCACACTGCCCAAATCTTTCCCAATATTACATCAGATCGGTTACCAAGTTACGTGCGATCGCACGCTCATCTTACTCCGCCCCAACCTCACACCGATTAATTCTATCCTGTTCTCAAACGTTTCATCACGATGGCTACTTTCGGAGAGGATATAGGCCCGGGGAAAAGAAATCGGTTATCATGAGCAGCCTAGAAAATCTGCGACCGAAATATCGATCCAAATTTCTTGCGGTTTTTCCCTTCCATTGATCTCGGAGGCCGAGGATCTTGGAAAACTGCGATCACTCGAATTTGAGAGAGCAGAAAAATGGCCTCTTCCGTTATCCGTTCGGATGCTAGCGACCGTCGGGAACGAAGTTTGCTGTTGTTGATCGTGATATGGCTAAACGCCTGTTAATGAGCGACAAAGACAAGAACACGCGGAACGGTATGAAACAAAACACAACGAAAATGGTAAAGATTATAAAGGTGTGAACAGGGACCTGAGAGGCGAGGATCTACCGACAAGTGACCTTCCGTGTGATCCAGTGTCTTTGGAAGCGACGACATGACACTGCATATACCCATCCCATCCTATCCCATCCTATATTAAGCGGCAAGTTGCGATAGCGAGCCTAGATTCCAGTTTCCAGGGTCAATCGCACGGGGCGTGAGAACGAAATGAGGATGAAAAAGTAATGATAACGCTTATGTAATATGTATATACAGAGGTGTGTATGTACCTGGGTAAATATGTATATATACATAATACAAACTTGTAGTGAGTATTGGAATACTGTCACTCGGTCATGGCGATTGCAGTGCATGTAACTGTAATTCATACAATTAGATACGAGTATGTAGTTGCCCAAAATTATTCACGCACGTCGCATCACAGCCTTGAATTTAAGAGACACTTCGAATCGATCTATCATCAAATGATAATGATGCGAATGATTTCTCCGATTGGTCAGTCAGTGGTTAATTTTGAATGGGATCTCTTTTGCGCGCTGAACTGAACCAACGAGGGTACAGCTTCGCTTCGTTTGGTTCACTATTTTTTCCTCCTTCCATTTTCCTTCTTCTTTTTTATTCTTCTTCTTCTTCTTCTTCTTTCTATATCGTCAAACCAGACGAACAGATTGACGACGCGACGCGACGCGACGCAACTCGACTCGACTCGACGCGACTCGAGTCGAGACTCGTAAGATAGATTCAAGATTTACGACACACCATTTTGTGACTTTGATCATCCGGTGACTGACTGGTCACCGGGATTCTCCATTTCTTTGTATCGAATTATCTTACTGTGATGTTGGAAAAAACAAAAAACAAACAAACGAACAAGCAAAACGAAAAACAATAAGGAGCAGAGGAGAGAAGAGAAGATCCGTCGATCCCGATCCCCGCGGTGAATCCAAATAGATATTTTGTTGTTACTGAGATTCATGTGGATTTGAAAAATCGCGCGAACAATTTCAACTTGGGGATGAAAAAAGAAAACATACCTACGTATGCTTCCCGAACGTACATACGCAGAGCATCCGAATTTTAATCTTGAATAAGAGGAATGACGGAATGCTTCGTGCCCGCATTCAACCAGCTCTCTCGCGGTCTCTGGCTTTTGTTTCTCATGACCACCAATTGTTTATACATACTGTATTTTACAAAAATAAACCCGAGGCTACGCGGAGCAAGCTCGGGATTTTTGTCATTCTCGAGTTTAAGCCGGTGCACTTTCCGTCTCCTTCTCCGGTTCTGGTTCTGGTTATGGTTTTGGCTGGACTGGCTCCGGTTCGAATACCGACGTGACGCGACGCGACGCGATGGAACGGAACGGAACGGGACGGAACGCGTCATCTTTTAGGGTAAACAATCACAACCGCGCACAGCACTGCATAGACTTTGCGCGAGTATGTGTCTACTACGCCGAGCTATACGTGGATGCATATGTATTCTCCATACGGCGCGGTATGTATGTTCCTTTATACTTATGCTGTAGCACGGTGACGCTGACGTTGCAGCAAGGCAGTCATAGCAAAGCGCGGCTAGCTGGCGCATTTCACACATGTCAATCCGGCAAAGATTTACCGCCGTTCGTCATCTCCCATTTCTCGTTTCTCGTCTCTCGTCTTTATTTCTACATTTTTTTTTCTCTCTTCTTCTCTTTTCAGTTCTCCACTATTTCTTTTTCCTCTTCTCATTTCCTCCCCGCAGTATATTCAGTTCGTAAATCATCTGCCAACAAATGCTCGTTCGGCTCTCACTCTTTGCACTCCGTACTCCGCGCTATCTCTTTCGCTTCCGCATAGTCGGTCTATTCTCTCTCGGTTATCAGGATTCCTCTTTCAGGCTGAGTATAGACGGAGAGGCTGAGCGTTTGACAAAATAAGAAATGAAAGAGCCGAAAGGGGGGATTAGTATCTCGTAGAATCGAATTGTTCAGCAGTGGCTGTTTTTGGCAATTTTCTCGTCCCTCGGGTCGACAGAGGGGTTCCCAAAAACCAAAGAACTTCATACGATTATTAACACAGTTTCCGAGATTTCCGGTTCCGTCTCCTAGTGACCGTGCGTTCCTGTGTTTCCAGTCGAGCATGCACCACCGCCGCAGGAAAGCCCGTAGAGCTGCACACACAACTTGCCGGCCAGCCAGTTCCGTTACGGAATCCTCACCTCGTTCCCACGCAATTTGCTGCTGGAGCTGTTTGTTGTAGTAAAGTACAAGGTATCACCGGTTATTCCGCCGCACTCTCACTAGTTAGAATCTTGTATTCGCGGCTCCGTTCCAACACATAGCTCTGCAATATATACCAAGTAGCTAGGCAGCTCGGTCGTCGCAGTTTCCAGGTTACAGAATATGTTATAATGCCTACTCGGGGGTACAGGCATGGATGTAAACGAGCGCGAGAATGGGGCGTAAACTCATCGTGATATAAGCAAGCGGCAGAAGAAAAAAGAAAGAAGAAAGGAAAAAATGGAAAAACAAAGATTACTCCGGGAGGAGAACTCCTCCTCTCGCAGCGACGTCTCTCTTTCTCTTACCTAGGTTAGAGTTTCGTATACGGTTGCGGTAGCGGGAACGTATTCACGCGATGAAGCTTTACATCGCGTTAATGAAAAATGCGTCCAAAGTCTGTCCGCACAAAAGTGCATAACAGATGGCTATCTGGGGCTTACTTATGAGAGGAGGTATGCACAACGCACACCAACCCCGTCTCTCGCCGTCCTAGCGCGTCGTCGCGTCTTAAACTGCAGGGCGCAGGGCGAGCTCAGAGAGATGAGGATGAGGGTGAGGGTGAGGGTGAGGATGAAGACGAAGACGAGCCAAGGAAAGGCTTTAAACGTTCCATAGCTGGTGTGAGCTCGCTTTTTCTATTTTATAGATCAGGAGCCAGAGAAGCGAGAAGCTAGACGCTAGAGGCGACCAGTATATCCACCTTCAAGCAGGTGGATAATGCACACGGCTATGGATATATCCAGCTTGTTCACGGACGTGGACATCGCATGGACATGGACCCGTACCCGGTCAAACCGCTAGGAATTTCCTCCGGTTTACAGGCAATGATAGACACAAGATAAAAGTCACTGTACCGAAACTCGCCCTGTCCAACGCTTTAACGAGTAAAACACGGGGGAAAAAAGAAGCCGACAGAAACACCGACGCGACGCTTATGGAAGCAATTAACAACGGGGTTAATTAGGAGTAGCTGTTATATAAAATGATCGGGAAAAGTTCACGAGCTGATCAAGTCTGTAATAGTGCAGTGTGCTATTGGAAAGGAAATCACTTGTACGCAGGTACGAGTTGCGAGTTGCGAGTGCGGCGAAGCAAGAACGAGATACGGAAAAGTGTATTTTTTCTCTCGTCTCTTGCTGACGGATCGGTTGAAATTTTTACTAAGGTCGAAGGAGCTACGAGGGACGTAGAGAGAAATTTCAAACCTCTGTTAGTCGCCGTTTGGTTACAGGCGAGAAGAGAGCACCGAGAAAAGTGAGAATAGCTCGGATACTCGGATGTGGCCGAGCGGCCCGGCCGCTTTGATCACTTATGACATTTGGAATTTTCATAATTTATTCCACGGGGACGGGCGGCGACGCCCCCTTTACGGTTGAGGAGCCGTTAACCCGATATTTACTCGTGAAACTCTTTCTTACCCGAGCTTAGTCGTTTTTCGTCATTTCCACCTGGCCGTAAAATTCAACCCCAAAAATACGTGGAGTCAGTCCACTGCCGTAATTATTATTCGATTTTTATTTTCAATTTTCGGGTTCTCCTTGAATGGTAATTTTCTGCTCTAAGTGAACTTCGTCATCCGACCACCTGACTCTTGACTTTTTTCTGTCTCTCTAGAATACTGATTTACGATTTAGCACAATTGATGCATCGTTTCCGGAATACGACGCCAACCGCAACGAAGAAGAAGAAGAAGAAGAAGTAGTAGTAGTAGTACCCACAGATACATAACCCGAACAAAAAACAAGAAGTTAGTTTTCGAAACGAATATTTCGACACAGATCGATGATTCTCGGGTACTTTGATCCGGTGAGAATTTACGATGTAGCTTATCACTTGATCAAATTTCTCGTACCACACACCGACGCATAAGATTATGAGAAATTTTGAAATAATTCTACCGCCGGTGGTACAGGAAGGAATCTCTGCCGAGAGATATACCTACCAACGAAAAAGGCAGTACGGCTTACGTATAGAGCATCTGTAAGGTAATGCGTGACAGACGGACAATGGGTGGCATGTAATAATTTGAAAATCTGAAAATATCACCTCGCCAACGTACGGCTGTACGCCGCGGATCGGTACACACATGCGTACGTACCCGCATTAACGTATAGTCTCCAATTATAAATTTAAATATATCCAAGATCCGTCCGGCTGCGGGCGCATTTGAATAATCATAAAGCGTCGATAATAACAGCTCTTATAATCCGCGGGTCTAAAGCAAAGCCCCGGGTTTAAAACGAACACCAAGGAAGGACACGCTTCTCCCATCGTCGCCGAATATTAAGGATATATTAAAAATATTATTAAAAAATTTCGAGAATACCTAAGCGAGCGAGGGAGCAACGGGGCTTGGGAAGAAGCGGTACCTCTAGTAGGCAGGCGTCTCCTTTCTTCTACCGATATTAAGAATATTCAGATATGGGAATGCCCGTCGACCGCTTGTAGCATTAACATTAAACACGCTGGTAGGTATTACCTGTGTAAATCACAGAACCCCGCCAAGTAGTTTGACCGACAATTTCTAGGTAAATCGGAGCCCGACGGAACTCCTCTTCGACGCCAACAATTTCATATTTATTTTCATAAAGTCCGAGTTAGGCTGGGCTAGGCGTCCGGGATCCGGACAGCTGCTATACCCCATTCGTGCCGTTCGAAAATCGTCGATAAATATTAATTTACGCCGCAGTGCTGCCACCGCGTGGCGTGAAATGTAAATCGAGACATCGAGACGCCCGATATGCACCCCGTGAACCTTCCTGCTCGTAATATCGTACCAACGGTTCAGCTCATAATCGTGTCGGCGATTTTCCATTGGCCCATTATGGTCCGCTGGCAAACTGCTCGCGGAACTAACCTATAGCAACGTTGAAAAAAGAACCAGCTGAATACACTTCGGGGCTCTCTCTGCCCCCCCCCCCCCCCCCCGCTCCCCTCTCGCTCGCTCTCTTCCAAGTTCTATACCCACCTGAATATAACAGCCAACACATAACATAACACCTCGAAGTATAGCCAGACATTGAGGGGCAGCTTGGCATTGTCCGGCTTTACAATGGGTCACTCGCTGAACCAAATGACCCGTATAGCTGTGTGCATGTGTTTATTTATACCTTGTAATCGTGAGCGAATGCCAATGTGTTTGTGGAGTTGATGCATGTGTTCCAATACCAATACCTCCTCGTCCCGGAGTCCGACTCTCAAGGGACGTAGGAGCGAGGTGGGTTTTTACTCTAATCGAGAGAGAAGGTTTCTCTGTATTTTCTTATCTCGACGGGTCTTCGGCTTCGTTTCTCGCTTACGAATTCGTCAGGCTCGGTGTAAGAATGTCAAGCATAAAGAAACAACCTCCCCTCGAACGTCAACCGGGCGTCCTGATCCGTGGATCATCTTCGCGTCTTTCTGCCACTCCGCTTCGTTGCCCCGTTGCAGGTCAGCCCAATAACACCGATATTTCATCCATTTTCTTTTCGTTATTCATCGTGCAAACAGAATTGCTGGGCCCGCTAATTCGCTTCTCCGTGATCCGTCGTAACATCATACATTCGCCTCCTTGTTGTTCGTTTTCATTCCAAACTTCGAACGTGCCAGTCTGCCGTCCCATTTGTCAACTCAACGACACTTATCATATTCCGTCATTCGTCAATCAATAACGAATCGTGACCGGAGGATAATAGGGATCGTTTTTCTTGTTCAAATTTCCGATCTCGCCGTTGTAATTCACGATCCGTACGTCGTTCACCTCTTTACATCCGAAGGTTGCCCGCGGGTCTTTGTTTGTTCTATTTCGGAAACCCAGTCCTAGGATCGCGTGGTATCCGCGGATAAATAAGAGGGAGAAAACGAAGGGAGAACATACAGAAAACAAAATGGAGACAATTATTTATAATAATAATAAATGCGGAGATCTAGGATCTTTGTCACGTGCATCGAGTCCTCTTCCTCCTATCTATTAATTGTCAGACTCGCAATGTGGGCGGTAGAGACGTTCGCCTAATTGCCATCATGAGATAGTGAACTAGTGGGAGGAGAAGGGTCTCTTTCTCTCAATCTCTCTTTCTCTCTTTCCGACTCTCCCTCTGTGCCAGGGAACTCGGGTCTCTCGATTCTGTGGACCTCCGAGAAGGCGATATCTACCTTTTATCACAAACCTGGTGCATACCTCTGTAGTCTTACCTCGGAAGAACACGGTCTGACCTAAGGTACGGGGGTATGTATATACTCGTAGGATACGTGTATACCAACTCGGCGCAAAATAAAATCTTAAAAAGCTCGATAGCTTGAGTTGCTAATGAAACGAGTCTCCTCTTCGATAAACTCGCCGTTCCACTTCGATCCCATAGCTTTGAAATGAACCAAACAAGGTAGGTTTCGGCCTCCAGAGTTATTCCACACTCTTAAATAAAATCTATCGCTGTTGTTGCGATAGTGATTATAACCATCCGTCAATGATTTGTGTTCAAGTTTAGGGTCCAAAGGCGAAGCTGTTCGTTGATGGCGAACGCGTGCGCGTCGGTGGTCATCGTGCAGGAATCTTCGGTGGATATAAATACTACGCGGCGGCTGATGGGCTATAGTTGAATGTGAATAAAATCGCGTTTCTATTAGGAGGAACGAATTCTAGTTGGTGATGCTGCAACTCTGTTGGAAGGTATCCACGGGATCATAGGAGTCCGATGAAGATGACTATTAGCCGGTCATTAGTGATCCCGGGTTCATCGTGAACGTGAGCTTTGAATATGAATGGATATATTGTCGCGTTGGATGATTACTTCCCTCCTAAATCCGTCTCCGGGTTAATATCGTACCGCGAGTGCCGAACGAGGGCAATGCTCGTGACCAGAGCCAGGAAAAAGTCCTTAAAGATTCCTCAAAGAGTCACCGACCGACCGACCGACCGATCGACCGACCGACCGGCTCCATCGAGCGCGTGGGCTGAGCCCCGGACTCAGAGTTTGGATCACTCGTCTAAGTGGGTGTCTGAGTCGAAGACTCGTCGATAAACTCCCGTGTTCATTGGGCTGCCCTCTGACCACGGAGTCGTGTACAGTCCGTTAACCTCACGCCTATCAGTAATTCGTGGTATAGATGTATGTACGTTCATAAGACGAGGATGAAGATGGAGAGTAGAAACGAGGGGTGGCTGTAGTGGAGTAGACGCCATTCCTCGAGAATCAAAAGCAACAGGAATCAGAGAGTACGGGATGCTCGGCACCGGACAATGAGACGCGATGTGAAGAATGAATGGGGATCCGCAGTACTGTAGCAGCTTCTTTGATTGGATTTGATACGCAGACCTCGCACACTGCGCCCACGTGCGTACCTATATCTAGCTGGCTCAACTGGGAGCTGGTTCTCTTATTTGCATCGTCACATCATCGCTTACTCAACACTAACGCTAACAACAACAAAACACTGCGTCTAGACTTCAGGGTGTCCGCGCTATGTGCTTTATGGGTGAAATGTAGTCGAGGTGTTCAACGAACTCGCCAATGTTCAACTCCCCAAGTTCGACAGCCAGCGTCGGGAAAGCTTGCGGCCCCACTTTGGGCGGCAAATTTTGATAGCGTACGTACTACCAAACGGTTCGCTCCCTGAAACGCGACGGAGCATAAAGAATGTAGAGTTGAACTCAATTGCTTATCCTTATCTGAATTGTCTGAGTGAATTCTCACCTCGGTTTACTCATCGAGTAAAAGGTTTGTCTTCTTGTACTTTTTCTCTTCATATTATTTATGTTATTCTCGCAACAGATCGTTGCAGGTATAGGCGCGCGTCGCGTCGAGAAGTGTAAAGGCACTAAAATTGAGCATCGCTTAGTACCTACTAGCGCTATCAGAGCGTTCAGACTCTGTTTATGTAGCGAGTTGCTGGAATGTGAATCAGCGGATGCTTGGAGTCCAGCAGGTAGATACGAAGGTACCTACCTATGTGGGTACGTACATACGTTGCGTAGTTAAGGCGTGAACCCTTTCAACGCGAGGGATAGATAAGACGGGAGCGCATGCTAGGTATATCTCTAGACGACGACGACGACTACGACTACGACTCTCTCTTGGAACTAGGAACTAAATAATTCTCAAACGCCATTTTGTTTTATCTCTAGTGCTCCGATCACACGTTCGTATGTACCATATCCAGCCTACTACCAATGTATCGAGTGGCCAGGTATATATCTATCGCTCTATCTTTTTTACGTCCCCTGGGACCTACTCCGGTTCGTCCATTATCGTTTGACCATTTCCTGGCAGATCGAGTACATTGTTTCGAAGATCGAGGTTTTCAGACTTTGAAAAGCACAGCTTTGGCCGAGGTATCCTTCTGCACTGGGTCAGTTTCAACTCACTATCCATCAATTTTCCAGACATTTTTCTTACATTCCTCTTCTCCGGAAATTTGAACGGTCTTTCGTTTTGTATTCCTTTCTTTATTTCCCCGATTACACCGGGTAGACGAGGAGCATTTTGCGTTCGGAATCCAACGAATTCCAGAGGCAGGAGAGCATGACGTGTCAGGAGAATGTTGGATCAGAGCCTCGTTTGCAACTCGTCATTTAGGCTCTGGTTACTCGGATTTGGTCTGCTACCCCACAGTTTCTGGAGCTCTTTTTTCGTGGTTATGAGCTGCGGTTAACCCTGGTGAATAGCCACTTGAGTACCTTGTATCGGTAATTTGATAATCTGTCGGTGTTCTTCTTGAATGATTTCAATAACTATATATCTTCGTTTCGTTTCGTTTCGCCGGATTCACAAATGGAACCGATCCCACGGGAGCGTGCAATAATTCATTCCCTCTCTCGTCGGCGCTCTCGCAGACCGTTGAATAGTAAAACGGCGATGAAACGGAGGCGAGGAAGTACACCGAAGAAAATTTTCCACACCATCTTCAACGATTTCGAAACAAAAGCCTGAACAAGCTGAACTTTTCGAGGCGTATGATTGTTGGCCTGTACCGTGGTGTAATATTATGTCATTGTGGTTTCATCGGCACGGCAGAAAGCCTCGAGCGCTTCTTCGGACCGACGGAATATCGACGGAGAGAAGAGCGCGAGCACGAGTATGGGACGTTGAGGTAAGGCATAAGGCCCCGCTGCTCAACGCTCACTGGCTCCAAAAGAGCGAAAGAAAAAGAGAGAATGAGTGAGAGAGCGGGTTCCTTAATAACACGTTCTCTTCTAACCTCTGTACCCCGGGGAGTCCGTTGAGCTGTGAGCTGTGAGCTGCGAGCTGCGAGATGCTCGGCCGTGGTCAGTACCAACTGGTGAACTGGCTCTCGGTCGTTCTTCGTCTGTCGTTCACAGTTTCATATATACCTACATCGGCGAGGGGATTGTTGATTGTGAAGAGTAAAGATTGAGGCGAGTGGAGAGCGGAGAGTGAATAGTGAAGAAGAGTGAGCCGAGGAGCGGAGAAGCGAAAAGCGAAAAAGCACGTCCGACGTTCTTGCTAAACTGTTGATCCCTCGTCGTCTGGTCGCTCTGTCATTATCGTTTGTTCAACTCGCCACGGCGCGGCGTGTCAGTCCCGGATCACTTTGGTCCAGTAAATATATATAAACCTCGCGCTGGGCTAATGATAGTCGCAGTATTCAGGCTTGGTAGTAGGTAGGTACCTACTCCTCGAAAGTTACGGGTATTTCGTATTACCGAAATACCGGTAAGTACCGGTATTAGCCGAAAAGTACCGCCGGCGATATCAGGAGAAAATATTATCCGCTAAAGCGTACCCTTTCTTTCTTGAGTTCAGAAATACCAATTAGGTACCGAGAACTCGTGGTCCTATACCTGTAGCTACCGCTACAATACCTCGAACTGTCCCTATAAACCATTCGGCACATGGAAAATCACAAATGGGGTACGAGATACACGCGTACGAGTATATGAGGTATATAATGCGGGCGCTATATCGCAATTAGTGTCGCCACACGCAGGTATTCGTAATTCAAGCTGACAATAGCGATTGTGCAGCTATATACCTGTCTATTTTCCAACGGAAATCAGAAACAGAGAAGCGAAAGAAAAAATCACGTAGACTCTGTACAGGTATTGCTAATTAGAAATTATGTCCCGCAGTTGACGGCTATAATAATTAACGATTGTTTCTGTAACCAACCGGCATCGCTGCATGATCATCATTGCTAATTGCTAGTTGCTCATTAAAAGTTCATCATACCTACTTACCGCCACCATTTCCTGCGGAATTGTGATGATGTGTGTATCTTATGGAAAACCGAGTCGCGCTTTTATGCGATTGATTATCGAAAATTCTTGTGGCAAGTATGCGCTATAAATTTATTTCCCCGGAGACACGTGCTTTTGGAATTTGGAAACGATAAATTCCCATGAAAATCTTCCGATCTATGGATCCGGTATTCAGGTCAGGAGGAAATACTTTGCCATTTTTCTTTCACAATGAAAATCACATTCTCGTGATTTTTAATAAATTTCATCGCGAAAGGCAAGAAGAAAACGGAGAACATCATTTTCGTTTATCATAATACAATAATAGAAATGTTACCCTTCGTTGATTACGCCAGTTAAAATCGCCAAGAATTGTGTATTCAAGCTCGAACATAAATCGTAACTGGGTTTCGTTTAATAGACTAATAACGGTTCGCCGCATGGCGAGGCGGGCAATAGTGTTTAAAAAATTAGCGTGCGCATCGCACCACCGGAGGATCACCGCGAGGATCGCTGAGGATCGCGCGCGTGTCATTTGGCAATAAAGCGCGAGACCCCGAACCTCTTGGGAAGATCATAAACCGATATTTTTATTGCTTTTTAATTATGTGTCGATTTTAGCACCACCTGGGTTCACCGTGCCTACTAATCGGGAGGAGATATCGCGCTGCAGTACCTACATATACGTCGCTATAATTTCTCGCTGTATAATAATTCGGCATATTTATTCGCAAGTTTTCGTTTTTGGTTTTTTCGAAACTCAATTGGTTACACGCAATCATATCGAATGACACCTTTTTTTCACCTTCTCTCAGAGAGGTCAAAAAATTTTCGCAAAGTACGAAAAAGGAAACAATCTCTCCTCTTCTTCTTTTTCCTCTGCCGCTTCTTCTTCTTCTTCTTTCTTTACCACCGTGCAGCGGGTAATGATCATCGTGGTTCTCGCCCAAGAACGATATAGGTATGCATGTATATACATGTCCCTGTACAGATGAAGAGGGAGAGAGAGAGAGAGAGAAGAGATATTTCTGGTTTTGGATTCTGGTAATGGTAATGGTAATTTTATATTTCACACTCCAAGGGTAGAAAATGTGTACCAACCTACGGGCGAAGTCGTATTTAAAAATTTGCATAATGGCTTCCTGACATGTTTATGCATACATATATGTATGTATATATACGACACACAAGCTTGAGTCTGCAGGCTTCCTAATTCTTACCTATATACACACATCTTTCCCGCGGTGTAAGATGGCCGTGAAGGTATCTTGGTGGTGGATACATGTGTACACGTAAGTTTAAAATCATGGGTACGTGTATACGTGTATGTGTGCGTGTAATATATAATACTAAAATCCAGTGTATAGGCCCACGAACAGTCCCTCTCCCCCTCCCTCTCCCCCTCGCCATCCCCCTCCCCCACACACTTACGATATATATCTCTTTCCCAGGGCGAAGAGGTCGCGTATCCAGGGATTAAAATTCGGCCATCATCACGCTGCGGCTCCTCGGATAATGCAGATCGTAATACTCGTAAATAGGCGATTTTTTTCGGCTACCAAAGCCGCCGAGGATCCAACGCGGTGGCAGAGAATGGCCCCGGATCGGGGTCGGACCCCGAGTCACGGTTAACGAAAAACAATTTAACGAGAAAAAATAAAGAAGACAAGTTATCATCCGACTGATTGGGAGGAAAGTGATAACAATTACGATCGGAATTTTCGCCGATGCGCAAAATTGATTTTTCATTTTCGTATATGCGTGCAGGTCGAGTTGGGCGCGCACACCAGGCTACTCATTTGAAGAACGGGGAGAACAGCGTTCGCATAGGAAGCGAAGAGAAACAGAAGAACGGCAAACAAACGAGACGGCAAAGGAGAAAGCACATAAGACTGCATAAGCCATAAGAAGAGGATGCAGAAGCCATAGCGCGTGCGCATGCGCTATCGCTTCTGCATCCTCTGCTTGTGGCTTATGGAGTCTTGTGTGCTTCCGCCTCGGTTGAGCGAAAATTCATGGCCAGAAGAAGTTTGATTGAGTGGAACAAAGAGCGTACTCGCAGGTTCCAAAACCGAAATAATGAACACAACAAAAAAGAACGTTTACTTCACGACGTTCTGCTCTCGCACTCTTCGAAAGTAGCTCGATTTCATTCGGAAAGTTCCCCGAGCTTTTTCGAATAAGACACCCTGTGTGTTGTAAAGAATACAGAGAAATTCAACGGACACGTAGTGTTTATGTCTACCTAGCTCCACATATCTGAGGTATATATCTACTTGTTTATAAGGTTTGTTGTCCGGACACATGTGTATATAGCCGTGTCAGTATGTATACGTATATATGCGCATGGTGCAGGGTACCTGAGTTCCGAGGTCCCATAAGCACACAGGTATAATTAAGAACCTTAAATCGCGGAGGATCGCTGGTTCGTAGGCGTGTCCGCTCTCCTCCACGCATCAATGCCCGTCAGTTGGTCAGTCCCTTGGTCCGCACCACGCGTTCATCCAAAGATACATAATATTTCGTTCGTTGGTTCGTTTCATTTTCTTCTTCTTTCATTTTTCTTCGTCTCTTCTCGCTTCCTTTCTTCTTTCTTCTTTCTTCTTTCTTCTTTTCTCCCTTTTTTCTTCAATGTGTACGATACAGTATGCAACGATCAACGTCAATTACCTGTTCGTGTTTTTTTCCTCCCATCTAGATTCCTCTAGGCATACGGTAGGGCGATCGATAACAAGAAACTGCCTAACGCCATCTACGTAAGTGTATCGTGTGTATAATTCAACGATTTTTTACTTCATCGTCTTTGCTTTGACTATTTTCCTCCATCTCTTACCATTTCATTTCGTTTCGTTTTGTATCGTTCCCATCGATCGATGATCGAAGAAATATCACACCTTTTAATTTATCATCGATTTCATTGACGCATATAATCCGTTCATAAAGCTGGAAAACGATTTCACCAGTCTCTCATACTTGAAATTGGAACGAAAATCGTAGCGCATAATCTAGTGACGTGCGTGAAATTCGGTCGTTCGCGCATGCGCGTTACATGAAATTCACGCGTTTGCGCAGGCGTAATGCAGCCAGTTCGATCCTGACGTCTCGCTCCACGCGGTTTCGGGTTTGAAACTTAATAAGTTTCTCAAATTTTTATTGGAATCCGATGAAACTCGACCCTGTCGAAGTGACAACCGTCAACAACGAGTGGAAAAAAGATTTGCATACGATCCAGTTGTATTTATCGATCCTTATTTTATCTCTTCGTCGCTGGTCGGTTCAGTTTTCCGTTCGGGTTTAGGTTTAGGTTTAGGTTTTGGGGTGACGAGAACTCGACCCCGTTGCGGAATTGAGGAGAGTTGTAGGTATAGTAATGAATAATTCATGTATCATGGAAGAGGCAAGAAACGTTCCCGGTTGACTCGGTTTGACTCGGTTTAATGCGATACACCCAGTTAAGGGGCGGCAGTCTACCGACTAAAATGGCTGATTGACTGCTGCTGCTGCTGCCGCTGCCGCCCGGGTAAGAAAGCGTCAGGTCAGGATCAGCCTACGGTGTCGTTTCGTACATCAACGATTCAAATTTCCCGAATACACGTTCGTATCAGGGTGTGGAACTGTGAACTTCTCGGAGGGGAAACCGTGTGGGGAATGGTTCTGGTGGTTGTTTTTTTTTTTTTCTTCATAGTTTGTTGCGGTCTTGTTGTTACAGTAGGTAACAAAATACACACTGGGCGCTGTCCTGTAAGGGCGGATGAAACCCCTGAGCGTCCAGTGGACAAGAAGACAGTTTGTATCGAATCTCTTCTTTCCGTTCCTTTCCCTCGTCTTCACCATTCGCGGCCCGCTACCTTTATAGATGGATCGTTTCGCCGCCCTGACACCTGTCCGACTCAACGCGACCGGTCAGTCTCACACATGAACACGTATAGCTATATCACCGTCACGATCTAACGACCACGATCACGATCACGACCACAGCTGACCAAGAGTTATGTTGCTTTAACAGCTGACAAACACGAGCGTCATAGTCAGTCCCTCCGATAATATTTGGATAAAAATGTAGCTGAGGTATGATCAATGATGAAAGAGCCATTTTGAAGAGGTACGTGCATGCGCTTAAGCTTCTGGAAGCGAAGGCGAGACGCGCCGCGAGTGTTTCAAATTAAAAGTACCTATAATTGAATGAAGTCCGAGAAGCTGATGGAGTAATGGGTGTCATCTGATAATAGCTAGCTCTCCGTACGGAACTTGTTTTCAAACGATTTTCTGCAAGTCACTACGGTACTACGGGATCAACCTGAGATCAAACCGTGTGTCCCTTTTGTCGATCGATGTACCGCTCAACAGCCCCTCAAACTATCACGGAGTTCTCTCTTTGTACCGATCGATAATTAATTGATGGGAACCCCGAGATATCGCGTCAAGAAGTTCCGCTTCTAGCTCGTGGTTCATCATTCTATGTCTCAGCTAGAGAATAGAGGATCGCCTTAATATTTTTCACGAAGCCCTCGTCGCGAGGAGTAAAATCCAATAGAAGGTCAGCCGCTCGTTTGAGAATAATAACGAGAAGCTTGAGGATACTGAAAGATGTTAGAATTCGGCGTCAAACGCGGGGCACGATCGCAGTGACCGGTATAAAATTCTGCGCCGACGGAATGAATGGACGGACTCTTCAAGTTTATATTTTTATTGGGCTTCAAGAATTTCCCACAGAATGAGGTTATGGTCCGAAGACGCGGAAGATCCCGAAGAGGCTTCTTTACGCTACGCGGTTCACGAGCGATGCTTTGAAGGCGTGGTTGAGGTCCGTTGCCGCGGGCGCGTGTGTCTGCCCTCCCGTTAGAAGAAGAAGAAGAAGAAGACGACGAGGAAGACGTAGACCGTACGTGTGGTGCCTATGCGTAGAAGAGGTAAAAGGGCGGAAAACCCAGCAGCTAGAAAGAGAGGAGGAGAGGAACAGAGGAGTGTAAGAGAGGAAGAGCAAGACGGAGAGAGAGGGGAGCCCCTTATACATAAATATCTCATAAATAACCATCCGGATAATCAATGTCGATTATAATTACCTACCGCTTGTATCACCAGCTTGGTTCTCGTATCCAGAGGTTCGTCTGTTCGATGCCGTATACCTACCTCTGCCCAAAAACAAGGCGACCGAACCGCCGCCTTAGCTTTTTATATACTTCGTTGTATAACATTAGAGCCGACCCTTTTTCGTTTTTATACCACTAGTAATTGGATTTCGACATTCTCCCGCACGTACCTATGTATATGACGCGATACACGCGCACACACGCGCGCGCGCGCCTACCTGAGCTCCACACATGTCGGGACTTGGGCGCAGGACAGAGAAACTTGGGAAAGATGAAGATTTGGGTAAGGCGTGCTCTGCTTTTCCTTGGATCAACGAAATTTTCACATTTACTTTTCTCTCGCAATTTGTGTTCTCGGTCGAATCTTGGGTTCGATAACCCACCGAACTCTCCATTCCGAATTACATAAATATTTTCGATCCAACAACTCGCTATAGGTAATGCCACACCGCGCACATGAAATTATGTATCGGGATGCTATATTATTTCTTGTTTGGAACATCTTCCCGGAGGATTATCGTGTCGCGTTACGCGTTACATTGAGTATAGGTGACGGTGCCAGAAGTGTGGAATGTCGTCTAATCCTGAACGTGTGGGTGAACTCCGGCTCTTCGTCGTCCTCCTCATGGATCAAGGGACCATTGTCATTCGGATTAGAGAAAATTTCCTATTGATTTCTCAGAGCCCGAACACCAGGCCCACTTCTCCTTCCCTTACCTTCCCTCCCGTATCTTCGCTTCTTTTCTATTTTTCTCCACCTTTGTCAAGGACTCGCGTAGGTGAAAATCATCTGCACTGATGTGAAATGTACACATGCACGAGTACATTATATATGCGCGGCAGCTTTATATACAGAAGAATCTTACATCATGTACAAACGACCACCACCACCGATCCTCCGGCAAGCTATTCGGGCAAGGTGTACATCTCTAATCCGATCCTCGACCCAGAGGAACTAAGTTGTCGAGTCATGGAATAGCCCGAGAGCCTGCGACGGAGCACCGGATTTGTTACCCCGACAAGGGGCAAGGCTCGATCCTGCCCGGACGAGAAAAACAGTAAAGGAAAAGAAAACAGAAAAAATAACACTCCAAATATGTCGCGCAGTCGATTAGTATGACTTAAGAAAACAATCGTCAACTGCAATCAATTGTTAGACCTTCATTTTCCGGAGCTAGTTTTGCTCCTCCGTATTTCTTCGTGGCTGGAAAACGACCGATAATCATTGAATTCGTTCTATCATCAAATAATCATCGATTGATTATCGCCGCGGGTCGGTAAGGCGGGATCAGGCAGATCAATACTTTAGCTGTACGATATTTTCAACAAAAATCCAATCGAATCAATCGAAATTGTTAATTCTCCGGATAGAAACGCGGTTCAATGTACCTGCTCATTGTCAGAGACAGGAACGAATTAAATAACTGTCCGCGAGAAATATCAAGAGCGACGATATCGGTTCTGTAACAGTCGGCTGAGAAACATCGGTAAGAATCTATCATGGAGTTGTAGTAGCGGCTAGTAGTTGGAGCGGTGGTAGTCTAATCGAGGGCCTCATACCAATAGAACTAGATTCTAAGCGATTTTTTTCTTTTCGAAGAACCTTTTCCGTAATGAGTTGCCTAAATGGATCACAACAAATTACATTCTCGTGCTTGACTAAAGGAATCGATAGAATGAATGATATATTATTATGCTATAACAGCGGCATACGAGAAGAAGAAGAAGAAGAAGAAGAAGAAGAAGAAGAAGAAAAAGGAGAGGAAGGAAGCTAATAGTTTCGATCACTCGGATGATTTTCTTTTTTTTCCCTGCCTCCTCTTTTCGAATCCTGCGCGTTCACTTCCCTCGTCCAGCCACAGTTTCGAAAAAGCCAATACAATTCCTGTGTGTCGATGGCTACACCCGTCCTATTTTATTTTGCTAGCCAATTGCGATGGAATTTTCCACGTCCGTTCGAAATGGAAGTAGGAGAGAATTGTGCCGAACGGCATCATCAAACGTCCATTGATCACCTCTAGGCAAACCGCTGTACCCAAGTTGATGGATGGACAATCCTCGATGAAATCGTTCGTACCAACGTACGCAGTACCGAGGTTCGTACGTTCGTACGTACGTCAACTGGTCGAAGGTATGTAACTGTTAAATCCTTAATTACCGATTGATTTATCGTACGACCGGCACTGGTTGGTCGGGAAAAAGGTCACTACACGTGTTTACATCATTGTTCAAAGATGCGGTTACGGGCAGGATCCCTTCTTATTTTTACCTCACTGTTCTTCTTCTTCTTCTTCTTCTTCTTCTTCTTCTTCATCTTCATTCTCATACAATGATACGTGTTCACTTGTGAAGAATCGTTGGTGGGAAGAAAGAAGAATGGGAAAATAATGCCCTGGAGCCACCCGATTGAGCAGCTATCTCGACATTTTGAGTCTCAGTTCTGTCTTATCGAGAATAGCTGGTTCTCTCGCGACTCCTTTCGGCCGAATCTAAACTGATCGCGAATAACTCTGAGCAGGTTATCGGCGCGATACACAAAATCGCTGAGGCCTTAGACTTTTACTAGCACACGCATCGCTCGGTTAGCAACGTCGAAGATCATAACGACGATCTAAATAACGTGAAGAAGAAGAAGAAGAAGGGGGAGGAGGAGGAGGTCAGGCCTGGTGACGATAGCGATAGTCTATGTCACGATTATAACCTGTCGCTGCTATACTTCTCGACGCTTTTCGCCGATGTGACTCATCGATAGGTGAATACCAGACCGATACCTACTGAGTATCAGAGATATCGCGAAGACTCGCGTGATTCAACCGAGATAAGAGATTTGTATTTTCTTCGTGGAACGGTTCACTCAAGACAGACTCTCCGATTTAACCCTCGGTGTTAAATATAATGTGCTATGGTGGTAAGAGTCTGCAGTCTCGTTAACTTCAGAACTTCAAATGACCCTCTTAATGGGAACGATACTGAACTGTTCACGGTTCAAAGGGGAAAAGAACAGAGAAGTGAATAATTTTCGTTAGTGAACCCGAAACTCTCGTCAGTGTTTTATTACGATTTTTCTTTCTGTTTACTCCTTTCTGTGTTTTCTTTCTTTCTGTGCTTGTATTTGTGTGGTTTTTTTGAGGGCTGATTTTTTACTCTCTTTCCTCGTTCTCGTTTCTTTTTTCTGTACTCCCCCGCGCTGCTATCCTCGCGGTATCTCTTGTCGACTCACGTAGTTCCACGCGGTGGTATCCTGGGTTAATGTACCAAGCGTGTCTTTCGAAGATCCACAGAGATCCGGTGGGATATAGACTTCGAAATCCCCCTTTCCTTCGCTCTACTTTACTTCACTTTACTTTTCTCCACGCTACTTTAGTTCCGTTCGGCATTAAAAGCATTCATTCGGTTTTAGTACTGCCCTAACCTAATACACACGCCGTAAGTATATGTACGGATATATGTAAGTGGATGCATGTTATAGTCGAGATGCAGCCGCAGCCGCAGCAATATCCTGCGGGCGTCTCTAAATTAAAATACCCTCTTTCTAAGACATTGAGAAACGCGGGCTTCCTCCGCACGCGTCTTCACGCCGTGCCGTGCGCCGTCCAGTTGCTACCAATAAATACCACCGCTCTATACGCGGTGCCGCTATTTATTAGATTTTATAAAAACCCGTATCCCTCTTCCTTAATTCGGGTTCTTATACCCCGCGCGTCATGCCCATCGGCTCAACTCTCCCCGCATCCTCTAGGGAATTTTTTCTCTATTCGTAATCGCGAAATTCCCTAGTCGAATAAGGACGAAAAATTCCCTAGAAAATTGACAAATTCATTACCGAATAAGGATTATCGAGATATTCCGTTGTAGTATTCCACGGTTATCTGTAGCAGATGTTTCCGGCACTTTTCCTCTTCCACTTTCCACCCCAATACCGTTCATTTTATCTATCGCACTTTAGGAAAAACTCGAGGGACGTTTTTGTGGTTTCTCGCGTCGTAGGCACCTATTCTCGAGAAGTATCTCCTCTTTCTCTTTCCGCACAAAGAGGTTAATTGTGTATCCATGTAAATCACGGAATGGCTTTTCTTATTTCTCTTCTAACCTCAGCCGGGGCTCGTTTCTTCTCGTTTTCGAATTGTTCCAAAGGTTTTTTCTGAAAGTAGAATCGAAACCTGCAGTACTTTAGGGGTAGAATTCAGACCGCCATTCCTCCGTCTCCATTTTCTAAAAGAGAAAAACGGTTGAAAGATTGCTCGCGGTATCACGCCGCGCCGTCTTCACACTCTTTTGGTTAAACATTTTGCTCCGCAAATAGATTCGGTAATCCCCGTCCCCGCGTCGTTCTGATCACACGCCTGCTTCGCCTCGCTTTGCTCGAAACGTCGAGTTCCCTCGAACCGGTGTGTACACCTATATCACCATATACCACGAGATAAGACACCAACTTGGTGTTCAACCGCACGTCGCATCCTGTCGCTCGTCCTCAAAAATACTGTATCTAAAGCTGTTTCAACTAAGCGATCATCGCCCCTTTTCCATGGTACAGGTACCATTCGGCAAGAAAAACCTTTTCGAGCGAATAGTCGCGCGAATCATAACGTATTCTTATACAACACGTCGAAGTATCGGGTGTAAAATCAGATGAACGAATACAAAATTTCGTTTTCTGTTGCTAAAACCGTTTTTTCTTGTTCCCCCCCCCCCCCCCCCCCCCCCCCCCCCGTTTCTCGACCACACCGCAGCCTTAAAGAACGTTCAAACGATGTTCCCCGCAGTTTTAGAACGTCCTGCAGACGCAACGCGAAGAGTGTGGATGTTGAACAAATGAAAGACTACTTTTCTCACATAATACGAACACGTACCCGATGCCTATAATTTTCCACATAATCAGATATAGGAGCGCCTCGAAAACGTGGAAGAAAAAACAAGGAACGAGAGTTTCGAAGAGGTATGCTCCGCGCCGCGCCGCGCCGTCCGCCTTGTATAGTATAGGTACAGGTATGTGTATATAGGTATACATTTCTACGACTTTTGCTTTAGCTCGAGATAAGGTGTGCTTAACCGCTAATATCGAACTGCTTTACGACGCACGTTGAAAGGAAGAGAGCGACGCCCGCGCCGAGGTAAGAGCGCGGGGCAGAGAGAGGAAAAGAGTAGAAAGATAAAAAGAAAAGGATAAAAGTGAGAGAGTGGAAGAGATAAGAGATACAGCAGGGCCGAGAGCGAAGATGCGAGTAGGTGAGGATAAACGCGAGGACACTCGTTTCGGCACCGGGGTTTCGGGTGGGCTGAAAACAAACGCTGTTTTATCTCGGATAACGGAGGCGGTTTTTATCGTTAGCCAAGAGTTTCGCTCCGCTCCGGAAAAAGAAACAGACGAAAAAAACAAAAAAATAACAAAAAACAAATAGAGGACGAATCCCTTATACGATAAATAATTCTTTCGTGAAGAGAAATCACGCGTTTTCTCCCGATATGTCTAGGCCTAACGTTACGAAGGTGTGAGTATTCTTCACGTTCATCCAGGAACATGAAAATTTCGAATTTCTATTTTCTGCGTGAACTTTTACGTTTCTCAATGAATGACGAGAAACAAAAATCATACCACCTCTAGGCTTCCAGATACGTCCGCATGGCATTAGTAACGCGACACATTCGCCGATTTCTATACCATTACAAGAAAACGTAGGTACGTATTCACACGATGAATTTGAAAACTCCTCTTCCGCGTTTCCTCCTAGGCGATTGCCGCGTGCTGCAGCCTCGCCCCGAAAATGAACCTCCGGTTTTAAATTGGTTTCAAATTTCCAAATTAAGCTTCAAAAGTAGCATGTATGTGTATATATATATACCTACAGCTCGCGGAAGTAATCTGTGGACTGTGACCCTGCCGCAGTCTCGAACAATTTCAGGTCCGCCGTGGCCCGTAGAACCGGGTCGTTGTCGGCTCTAGTCTAGCCAAGCATACACGAACCTACTTAAGGGCCTTCTCCTATTCGGTGTGTGTCTTTGTGTTTACGCAGTTTGGTATGTATTTTAACAGTTTCCCTCATCCTGCGAATATAGCTCAGACGTAGGTGGTACAGCTTTGGAGAGCTGTAATAACAGTCGTTTTTTCGTCCCTTTAACCAGAAGAGCAGGAATTCTCGTGCGCATTCCCAGGGAGAGGACGAAGTCGAAGAAAAAGAGCTAAACAAATCGTTTTTCATCAGTACGTACTGCATCGGTAGGTATGATATACTTGCTTAGAGTAAAACGCACGTGCGAGGTATATCCTATGAGTAAGAATTCCTAAATTAGAAATTTACCGCCTTATATTTTACCTCACGGGCCCCCGCGCCCCCGGGCCCCCGGGCCTCCCGTCTTGGCATGTGACGGAAAGCTAGTGATGTTCATTCATAGAACTACTGCGCCGCCTCTCCTGCATCTGGTCGATGTCAACCGTTGGACGGAAGATGGTAAAAGCTGGCCAGGGGCCTCTGATTTCCAACGTCCCGTTCGGTTCGTAGGGCAATGACGGCTTCCGGGTAATCCGGTTGAAGAATTATTCCATGAACTGTGATCGTCGGGTCGAAAATGGAGCGAAAGAAGGTGGCGGGAACAGACGGAACCAGAGAAACGGGAGGAAGCAAAATGAGGAATAAACGAGTGAGGTAAATCGATGGAAAACACAGAATTTTCTTTTCCTACAGGTGCTCGAAAAAAATTCACCTGCCTACACAACAGAGTCGAATGGTAAATGGGCGCGCCTAAACGCCCGGAGTCGCGTACCGGAAGGATACATGCGTAGTTTGACAATCCGATTGAATTGTAGTCGATAATTATTACTCACCGGAGCCTGGAGACAGTCTGAAAACGCTACGTTACGTTTATTCTTGCCTCGAGCAAGTCGAGCTGGAATTAGGCGGACTCGAAATTAACTATGTATTTTTTCAGCTGAACTTCAATTCCAAGTAGCTAACCTATAAAACGGAATACGTGTACCTACTACATTCCTACTCGTATTTGTATATCAAACTTGTCTGTCTCTCTGGCCCCCGGTGTGATGATTCAACCTTTGATTCCGGTGGTCTTGTGGCATTACGGTGAAATAGTGATGACAATAAAAAGAAGAATAAATAAAAATTGTATCCCATGCGCCACGCACGTGCTCTATACATTTCCTTCTCTCGTTTTCTTCTTTATGTTTTCCGTCTCGGTCTTCCGGATCCCAGAAGTTCTGAACGGTAAAAATTGCGAATTTCATTATCGGATATCGGCGATTTCTCGAAGTACGAAAGTCTACAGAATCGCGAAATACCGAAAAACTTGAAATCGAAGTTCACCGAAGGTTGAAAAATTGCCAGAGTTGGAAATCCGAACGGACGGAACACCGAAACTCGAAATTCACGCACGCGTAGCGGCGTTTATCACGGATCCGGTATCTCCCGGAATTTTCGGATCTTTTCACTCGCGTAATTCTGGTCAATCCAAACTTCCGAACGTCCACTCTCCCGCCGCCGGCAATTCTAGATTTCTGAACGTAAGCGCGCTTCTCGAATTTGCGAATCGGTAAAATAAATTCCGGATTTCGAGCATTCGGAGATCCCGAAATCTCGACCTTGTTTCTCAATTTTTCCACACGAATCATACCTTCGATACTCAACTTTTCACTGCAGTGAGGTAGCACCGGCGGATAGCTGGGCGTGTTGGAAAAAACAACGAATGCGGAATTTTATTTTATTTCCCTAAGCCGAGTTTTACAACCTGGGACTGCGGTCACGTCGGAGGTCTTAAAAATAAACTAATAAACTGCATTTATATCGTGCTATATGCATCGTGCAGGCGTTACCTAGAAGTGGAAGAGAGAGAAGAAGAAGAAGAAGAAGAAGAAGAAGAAGTAGAAACTTTTTTGAAGACCGGAGGAGGGTGGATACGGAGGGGAGGAGCGCTAGCACAGACCTCCGCGAGCTTTACCGCCACCCCCTAGGCCCCTCGCTCTTGAAGTAGTAAAAGCCAAAAATCTAGCATCCAGCGAGCTAGGAGGCAAGGAGGCTTCTTCTTCCTTTGTGTTTAGTTTTACAAGCCCCAGTTAAATATACAAATCCCTACCAACCCATTTCTTTCCTGTATAACTTGGCGTGTAACTATTGCTCAAAGATATAGCTCCCATACGCGCACCGTGCACCGTGTACCGTACATACATAACCGTAATAGGAATAATAATAACAAACCTAACGACATCTGGACTCGAGCGTCGTCTATCCGCTCGTAAATAAAATTTTACAATATGATGTTACTCTCCGGCTGGGCGATGCTCTGGAAGTCTGGAAGTCGAGAAGTCTGAAAGCCTGGAGGCCAAAGGTTTGTCACCTGTCGTTCTATTGTGGTTTTAAAACCTCGTTTCGTTTCGTTGCGTAAAATATATATGTTTCAGTTGCAGTGCAAGATAAAGAAGGAGAAGGAAAAGAAGGAGAAATAAAAAATTTCAGAAGAAAGGTGTAAAAAGAGAGAAAAAACTGAATTGGGTAACTTCAGGCGCAGATGCAAGTTATTTTCAAATTCCCCGGCCGGGTCTCTGGATCCCAAAGACGTTGTACGTATCAATTAGAAAGGCGACTATTAATTTCTGGGAGGGAACAGCCATGTTAACACCGGGTACAATTTTTCTTTGCTTCTTTTCCTCCTTTTCCTCCTTCTCCGCCACCACCTCCGCCTCCTCAATGCCGAGATATTCCAACGGCAGACTGCGGTGTGGTAGGCTGTCCCTCCTAAAAATCGTTCTTTAATTCCTAATCTTGGAATCGTGTTGGCGAGAGGTGGACCCGCCACCATTAATAGATATGTCACCTGCAGCCCTGCTAATTAAATCTGGCTACTTCCGCCGTTAATTCTACCGTATCATTATTCTACTATTATTTCTCCTCGAACTTATGTCTGAAAGGTAATATTCACACTCGGAAATCGGCTACGACTTAATGTCACCTGTAGCCGATTCAACTTGCGGTTATCCGCTTTCCAACGAATTAAAAGGAAAAAAGGTTCCAATCTATTGCTTAGATCGGTATAAATCGGCGGTATATAACAACGATCGTTGATGTTTCATTTGATCGTAAAGAATTTGTGAACCGATTTTTATAGATAAGAAAATTCTGATCGGTAAAAATTGGTGAAATTTCGACGATATCGATCGTTTAGTTAGATGGATGTGAATAGAAATTTTTAACGATGCTTGATTGGGATCGATCAACGTAGTCAAGACCCAGAGAACAAGATTTTTATCCTCAGAAATCGGTGAAATTATAGATAAATCGTTTGTATTTTGATCGGTAGATAAATCGTGAGAGTTGTTCGACGGTCGTTAAAGATCAATTGCCTTGCTATAATCGTAATTATATAACGAGATGACAACGAGCTATGATTGCATACCGATTTCTCCATTAACGGAAATCCTGGTTCACGTGGCGGTGGGAAAGAAAGTGCTGGAACAGTCTCTGAGATCAGAGAGTTCGTGGAATATAAGAAAAGATGAATCTATCTGGAACGAGCGGATGATTCACTTGTGGTGTTTGCAGTGATCGGTAACCGCGAACGGTTGGAATTCCGCGGGGAGCGACGCGACAGTCAGGATCGCGGTATTTCGTTCGCACCTCCGCGGTGTACGTAGCGCGACTCGCCGGCGTCCAAACTAATTAGTCACTTCGGACCGGTCTGCCATCCCGTTGTCCTGGACGTTCATAGGCGTCATTTTCGTCAACCGGTTTTCCCGCTGTTAATACGAGTATACCTGGAAACGCGTTGGCCCGGCATGGCACAGACCTGCTTCGCTTGCGCCAGATAATACGGCAGATGTTAGGCCGGGGGGAGATACGCGACCGACCATTAAACGTCGTAGGTACATACATAACCTACGTGGCTTTTATTGTCCATTTTCATCAACGCATTCACTGCATGCTCCATAAAATTCATTAAAAATCGGTTTCCATCCTCGGACACAAGCAGCTAATTACTTCGCGCTAACATTTTCAACACGCGAGCCGCTGATCTCCGACTTCGTGGCCCACGATCGGTATATAAGTATGTACATCCAATACCGATTTCGTGATGACAGAAAATGGTAACTTTTTTACAACCGTCCATGAAAAAAAAGCAGCTACATCAGTTCGGCAATGTTTTGGTCGTGATCGTGGTGACTTGGTATCGATTTTTAGCTACTTATTGTACCGAAGGTAGAAAAAATATTGGAAAACGGTATTCGATACGGGAAAGCAAGTGAGTGCGAGTCTGCGCTTGTATCGGAGGAAGTCGCACTGCGGCTGGCATGGGCTCAGTATTATACTTAATGCTCAATACGGTGATTACAAACTGACCGGCTTGTCGAGGTGGAGGTAACTGCATCGTCGATTGGCAAAAAAGGTCTGTTAATTTCGTCGAGGTAAAGGGCGCCGGAGGAGGGAGGATGCCCACGGTAGAAAAGGCGCTTCGCGTTTAACTAATTCGGTAATTAAAATGGATGTCCCCTTGTCGAGGTTGGGTCCTGGCAGAACCTGGGTCCCAAGACTCACGCGAGCCAACTGCTAGTCACGTAAAAAGATTCGCCGTCGCGTCGCGTCTCGTCGTCTCGTGCAGCTTATTACCATCAGAACAAACCCGCTCCACTGATTGTGAGAGGGACAGTGGCGACCGTATCTCCGACCAGCTTAGGCTGCAAGTATGTGCGGTGCTGTAGGTACTGCGACTCGTTCCGCATGGCCAGCCCTATTTTTTGCACTCTTTACACCAATTCGCTCGACACTTGTCATTCTCCAAGGTTATTTGCGCATCGGGCGAGTAATATGCCGGGTGATAGATCCTGGTGTAAAAAGTAGAGGTTACGTTCGCATTCAGTTGCCTAAGAACCGAGAGGCTAATCACTCCCGAAAATACAGGCGCGCGCCAGACTCCAAGACGACTTCGAAGACTTCACGGGATTCCACGGATTTCACGGGGACTTCAGAGATCGCAAATACTTTGATCAGCAAAGTCTTCGAAAGGCTCGGAAAGACTCCACGAGACTTCAGAGATTCGAGGTTCCAAAAATTTCCAAAGACTTCATGGATCTCCTCCCGGGCCTTCCGAGATTCTGGATTTCAAGAAATTCCGAAGGTTTCGAGAGACTTGACGAGACTTCACGGGATTTTATGAGACTCCTAGATATTTCGGGTACTTCACAGATTTCAGAGGAATTCATACGACGGCGTCCACCGAATTTCAAGTGCGATCAACCCCTCGCTACGAACGTCTCCTCGTTTCTAGGCGGAACGGGGTTCCGAGAATGATGAGAATCCTCTGGCACTTCGGAATTCATCTCTCAGTTAGATACCAATCTCATTGAGGTCGTGGTCCGAGTTTGACGACGGTGCCGGGGGTTGGGATTTTAGAGGCACCGAGCGCGATCACGGCCGATAAATACAAAGAGGGCGTCATTATAAATTGAGGAAATAATTAGCTGTGATAAATCTATCGGGAGAGAAAAGTGAGAGAGAGAGAGAGAGAGAGAGATAGATAGATAGATAGATAGATAGATTCGTTTATTAAATGCCAAGGTCGACAACTGACCGTATGGCAAGCGAGTACAAAATGATACAAAAATTCTCACACAGAAACAGAAGAGATGAACAAAAAATTAAAAACTTAGAATTCAAGAACTTAGAACACAACCCAGAGGAAGACAAATGAATAATGAAAGACATAAAAGAGCAATTTAAACAGAATAAAAGCTAAAACAAATAAATAACTAAAATAGTTAAAATAATTAAAATAGAAAAATAGAAAAATTGAAAAATAGAAAAATAGAAAAATAGAAAAATAGAAAAATAGAAAAGTAGAAAAATAATAGTAATATAAAAATATAAAAATATAATAATATAATATAATATAATCATAAAACAAAAAGTTAGATTACAAATAGATAAAATAAAAGTAGGGTAAAAATAACGTAAAATAAAGTAAAATAACATCAAAGACCAACGCTCACAGACGGGGCCCTGGAACGGCAGCAAGACTACTGCGCTCGCGTAATTGAAGATGCTCGCGCAACCTGAGCTTAAACAGTTCCAACGAGGAGGCGGTCCTAATACGTAAAGGAAGACTATCCCAAAGGTATACCGCAGAGACTGTAAATGAATTTCGATAGGTCTCAGTCCGGAACGGCGCAAGGTAAAAGCGTGATAACTGGTCAGAATCAGCAAGCCGCAGCGAATGACGAACAGCAGAATCCGGCTCCCGGAACAAAACGCGAAGATTGGCAGGCAACGAGGTTAGCAAGACTCGATAGAAAAGTAACAAAAGCGAAAACACACGACGATCTGCAACAGACAGCCAACCCAGCTTTACGCGATAAGGAGTAATGTGCACATCGCGTCGAAGACCAAAGACGAACCGGATTCCACTATTCATCAAACGCTGCAACTTAATATTCAGATAATCCGTCGGATCGTGGTAGACAACACTGCAATACTCAATATGTGGGAGGACAAGGGCTGAAACAAGCATCGCCCTTACTCCCCACGAAAAGCAATTAAAGTGGGCTTTCAGTTTATGCAACGTCATATGGACTTTACGCGATACCTGGGCGACATGAGCATTCCAAGAGAGATCAGAGGCCAGAAAAACTCCCAAGTTTCGGACACAGTCCACAAAAGGCACAACCAAGTTGTTAATGACAATTGGCGGCAAGTTTAGAGCCCTCAATTTGTGGACATAAGCAGAGCTTCCAAGAATGATAGCCTTAGTCTTGCCAACGTTTAAACTAAGGCCGTTATCAGCAGCCCAGCCCGCGACAGCAACTGCATCTTTATTCAAAAGATTCAAAGCAGCTAGTATACCTGCCACCGGAACATGAAGGTATATCTGAAGATCATCTGCGAAAATCACATGCTTCGTGTAGGACAAAACCCGCCCTATATCGTTGATGAACATAAGAAAAAGAAGAGGACCAAGGACCGAGCCCTGGGGGACTCCGGAATGATTTTCTAAAAAGGAAGAGGAAGAGGAACCACCTACTTTAAAGAGAGAGAGAGAGAGAGAGAGAGAGAGAGAGAGAGAGAGTTGGTTGTAGAGATGAGATCTCCTCTGACTTGTTACAGTAAGCCGGAGCTCCGTGGCCGAATCTGTTTCGGAGAGTGAAGTTCCTCTGTCGAGAGAGTTGAACTTCGGTGGTGGAGGATGAGACATGACAAAAAAGGAATGGCAGAGTACGAAGAGTGGAGGATGAGAGAAAGAGAAAGAGGAAGAGGAAGAGGAAGAAGAAGAGATAAGAAGAAGAACGTACATACTTCGTATACATACGTTCGTTGGTTCATCTTAGCGATCGAAGCGGGTGGACAGCGGGTGTCCACGATAACATACTCGAAAGGTGCAGGAGGCGTCCGTCGCGCGGTAGAGACCCGGCACTAAACCTCTTCGACGTGTTCATTCACCTCTTTTCATTTCTCCTCTCCTTTTCTCTTCCCCACGTTTTCTCACTCCGAAAGAAAATATCTCCTTGCCCGGTATGATCTTCGCCCCTTCTCGGCTCCTCCGGAGCATAATCAACATTTAAATATCTCTATAAATAATCGATTATATGGCCACTCTTAAACGCCTTAATGAACAGCAGTGACAACATCTTCCACGCGAGGTACAGGTACTCAGAATTCAACGTTTCTCTGTTTTTATTTCTCTGGAAACTCATTCCGTTCTACGGTTTTTTCCTCGTTTTCTGTTATCCCACCGGATTTTATATACTCATTTCGGTGTCCTTCGGCACAGTTTTTCGTCGCCGAATTCAGCGCGTTCCCATCATTCACGGAACGGTTTTTATTCGTCGGGCAGCTCGCGGTGAGACGTTAAACAATTAGCGGAAAGCCTCCAAGCGAGAAGAGAATAGCAGAGAAGAGAAGGGAAGATAAGAGAAACTTCAGTTTTTACCGAAAATAATCAATCGAAGAAATCGTAAATCGCGATGACTTGTGGTTGTGGATTAAAAATCACCGGGCAGTGGCGTTATGACATAATCGTGAACGCGTCTGTCATCCGGACTGTTATAGCTGTACGGGTGTACACTCCTCGATGGATAAACCGCAGAATTTTATCCAGCATTGAGACGTCTTCGGATGGCACGTCAAAGAAACGCCGCGCGTATCTCTGGACAGCCTCGATGAACTTTGGGAACCGTTTAGATCACTTGGTCAGCTATACCAACGCTTCGATATTGTTTCGCTTTGTCACTTTTCATTTTTCATGTTGGCATCTGTGTGTACAGTCACCTACCTACCGCGCGCTCTGGCGAGCAGCCGAAGAAGATTTCGGGTGTAGATAAACGGCGAGGAAGAAAGTGGGAGGGGAAAAAATCTTGGATCTTTTCTCATCAAGCGGCAAGCAACATTCAACAAGGTCTCGTTATGAAAAAAATACCTACTACTACTACTCTCCAATAATACCGCCGCGCCCGGTGGAAGGATATAGCATTTTGCAATGTCGTACAGGCTACTAAGGCGTCGCTAGAAGTGAGTATGGTGAATTGATCGAAGTCTAGATGAAAAAGTAGAATAGAATATCCCCGAAAGTAGAATAAAAAGCTGAAGAAGAAGAAGAAGAAGAAGAAGAAAGGGGAGACCGCTGATTGCGTTTTGCAATTTCACGTTTTTCTCTAGTTTTTGTCAAACTCGTGAGAAATCAGCTCCCCGCGCGCACCCTTGGCATCGTGTCGTATCGAACTATTTCACTGGAGTATTTTTCTTTCGTGTTTCGGGATTAATTAACGCAAAGTCAGCCGTGCGTTCAGTGCAAAGAGAAAGAATTCCGTGTTGGATCAGGGTTTCGGATAGCTATCAAGGGGAAATTGGAGTCGCTATCTTGAATGTACAGAAACCGTTTCGAAAACGAAAATCGTAAATGTACGCGAGCAACGCGATCGATTTTGATGAAACTTTGAAAATTCATTGAGTACGATGGCAGAAAGTGGCCGAGTATTTCACTTTGTCAGAACATCGATCGGATTTGATGAAAAATGAATATTTCCTATGTTAGCTAGGTTAGATTGCCAGCCGCGACTCGAAATTCCTCCTAAACAAAATTTACGTACTCGGCGCGCGTTCACACACGGAGGCATATTTTTCATTTTCCCGGCTCCCAGACTTTGAGACGCGGTGAAAGAAGCGAATAGAAAAGAAAATCTCTCCTTTTGATAATGAAACAATAAAGAAGTATAAAGTGGGTATTATAATATGTATATATCGCAAGGATATAAAAACAATCGAGGAAAGTAGGTACTGTAAAGCAGCGAAATAAGTCGAAAAAGACCAACGACGGAGAAAACGAGAAATAAGAGAATGAAAGAAAAATGAATAAACAACAACAACAAAATAAAATAAAATAAAGTAAGAAGCGTGAGTAAAATTATAATTAAATATAAAAGCTGAGCAAGACTGGCGAAGAGAGGAAGAAGAAGAAGGAGGCGGAGAGAGTGGAGGGAACGAGGGAACGAGGGAGACGGAAGAAGCGCGTTATTTGCACCCGGATGATCCCATTTGTGAGTAGCGGCTCCCGCGGGATATCAAGTCACCGTTCGCTTCGCGCTCCACACAGACACCTTATATCCCTCGCATTTCGCCCTTGCCACGGGGACCTAATCGCCCGTGGTGCTACCGAATATGAGGTGGCTTGGTTTTGGGCTACTCTTCGCTTTTCAATGTCCGAGACTGACTGAGAAGAGGAGGAGGAGGAGGAGGAGAAGGAGGAGGAGGCGCAGAAGAAGAAGAAGAAGTGGGCTCCCTCTTTCGGGTTTTTCTCCCACATGTAGGTTCCTCTACCTTCGTGCGTGTGTGCCTCGAGCCTCACTATCGCGTAGGTCGGAATATCCTGTTACTTTCTCAAGGCCTCAGGGCCGCTCCGATTGGCGTAGAAAAAGGAGGAAGAGAGATAAAGAGAATGAGATACAGGGCTGGGGAGCTGGCTCACTGTCCATTCCCGCGGCCACTGCTGAAGGGGACCCGAAAGATCCGGAGCACCTTTGGTTCTTGGTTGCCTTATGTTACGTTGTGTCGTGTTATGTGTATTTCGTTGCGTGCGACTCCCGGGCTCACGTATGCTAATGCTCTTGAGCGTAGACTTAATTACGTAGCACCGTGTGGCTCGGCACAGGCCCAGGCCTGCTGCGAAGTAGGTATAGTGAGAGAGAAACCGAGAGAAAATAAAAGCCGATAAAAAGAGAGGCACACAGAGGCCATAACTCTTGGCTAAAACTAATTACAGCGGGGGGCTACTTAACCGAGTCAGTCCTGCGGGTCCCATTCTCATTCCTCCTCCTCTTTTCTTCTTCTTCTTCTTCTCTTTTTCCCATTTTTTCTTGCGCCTTCTTCAACTCTCCCCCCTCCCCTCCCCCTCCCCCTCCACCCTCTCTTTCTCTTTCTCTATCTTCTAAAATCTCAGTATTTTCCCTTTCCCGACGTCTTCGCAGACTGCGTCAGATCCTTCTTGAACTCTTATACCCCGAAGATGCGGGAGACGCGAGGCTGGATGAGATGTTCATTAATTCCCCATGCCATCACGTTGTACAATCGCGCAATACGCCTCCCGTAATGTTGATATCAATTGTAGTGAATGTAGAACCGCGCCAAGTCATTGTCCGAGCATTAGAAAGCTGATCGGTTACGATGTGGTACTGCTTTCATACTGGTCTACCAATACCGACCAACCACCACACTGCGAGTGTAAGCTGTCTGATAGTAGCCGGGTCACTGTTCACAACCTCTCCGATTACTACCCGACGGAAAACTGTTCGACTAATATCATTATTCAGCGATAAAACAAAGTACATCCTTGTACAGAGATGATTGATCTACGGAAATCTGACCGGTGGTCATAGTTCGGAAGGCCAAAAATCCTCTTCTGCAGTTGCGTCAATCCATGGAATTTTCGCTTACATTGGGAAATTTTTGTTGAGAAAGAAAAAAATCTCGGCTAGTTAGGTCATCGTACATTTGAAGCAAAACTTACGCGAAGGGTCGGGAAAAAATGTGTTCAAACAAAAAATTGGGCGGCTAATTAGTGTCGATATTTTGAAGTTATGGGTACACGGACATACTTTTTTTCGTCATACTCTGCCGGAGAGATGTTCGGGAAAGTGTGCGTGAGGTGAAAAGAGAGGACGAGAATGAATGAGATCAAAGTCCTTAATTTGGTTCACAGTTCTTGGTGGACTTGGATGATTTATTTTGTTGAGATACGAGGTTTTCGTTTGAGGCGTCGGGACGCTTAACGCGTGTACGGGCTGTTAAAATGCCATTGGAGACACGAGCTGATCTTCTTATCTGGCTTAAGGATCTTTTACCGAGGAGATAGGATGTTGTTTGGATCGAAAGCTTGAGGCGGCGACCGAATTGCATACTTGGTTAGGATGACCGTGGTCAGCTGCAGAGACCTGGAGGAGTAGGTATGGTGGAAAGTTCTTCTTACGAGGAAGAAGGAAAGAGAGAGAGAGAGAGAGGGATAGAGAAAGAGAACTCGGGCATCCTTCGGGGATCTCAAAGTCTCTCGATGAGACGAGGAATTGACGTAACAATAGCACCGCCCTTTTACATTATTCATATAAAACCGCGAGGAGCTCTTTTCTGCCTTATTCGCTGGGTTATACTCAGCAGCCACGTCGCCAGAGCTGAAACTGCATTTCCTTGCAACGAGACTCTTACAATTCTCCGGATTAATCGGGTGTATCCCCTGATCGACTTACCTAATCCAAAAGCAAAAGTAAGGCGAGATGAAAAGGGAGAAAAATGGAAAAAAATTTGTAACAGGAGGAACGAGCGAACGCCTTTCCAGAATTCTATATGCGGGGTGTAATTATGACGAAAAATAAGAAAAACGAGTCCGCTACTCGAAAAACGCCTGTCCGATGTTATGTTGTGAACTGATCAGGCAAGACAACCTGGGGGATTGGGGGCAGGGGGTGAAATCGGGACTCGGGGTTCGGGCGACAAGATGTTAACACGTGTGTCGCGCCGAGGTGCCGTGCGGAGGTGACACCATGTAATCCGAGACAACCCGACTACGACTTCGGACATAGAAAGACGATGGCGATGGCAACGGCAATGGAGAAGGAGAAGGAGAAGGAGAAGAAGGTTTGTGGTACACGAGTCCGGTTGAAAAAAGTCAAAAGTTGATCTAGCGCACCCTGTTATATAGTAGCGAACCAAAAAAGAGGAACTTGAGTGAAGGGAAGAAAGAGAAAAAGAGGAAGAACACACTGACGGGAACACACAGACCTTTGAACTTTCCCGATGGGAAGAAGAGTCAAAGACAAGAATTAGTGGAAACAAAAAATAAGGTTTTTGGTGCTGCAGTTGAACACTGAAACCAAAAGAAAAACCAAAAATCACAAAAATAGGGCGAAGGGAATTTAAGACGGAGAAAGAAGACCGCTGCGGGAATTCTTCTTCGAATTGTCCGCACTCGAGCGAGTAACGGCTCGAGCGTCAAAATATTATGCTCAAGCGGCGGTATATTCTACCGACGTGCAGATCAAATTTCGCCGATTTCTAAACATCCGTCCCATCGAGATGCTGAAATATGGAATGATGGAATTCAGCCCGGAGTAACGGTCCTTTAATAGAGCATGACTAAAGAAAAAAAGGAAAAGGAAAAAAATTGAAATTAGAACCAAGTTACATGTGCTCGACTGACTGGACAATATTGTTCAAGAGTTGAAGATTTTTTACCGGATCACTAAAGCTAACGAGCACGAGTCTTGTCCGGTGAAGTCACTCCCAAGTTGTAGTATCTACATCCTATGAAAGAATCTAAGCATAAAGAGGCGAGGCGCGACCGGTAGGTGTAATTCAACATGATCACGGCATGATCCAGGCTAAAGGCATGTGCATCCTGCGCGAAGAGGCGAGTGTCGTTGTCTGTCCGTAAACTTGACATGACGTATCCTGTGTGCAGTGTGCTGGATAGGCCAGAACTCATGAACTAAAACTCTGTGTCCATGTCCATCCAGGAAAAGTGAGGACGGTTCTAAACTATTTAATTACAGTGAATCCAGGTCATGCATGCATGAAAACCCCGAAATATATAATAATGGGTCTAAAAACTGAACCATCATCGGTGGACGGTTCAGCTCGTCCGTTGTAGCCTGTACCTGTACCGCATAGAAGAAATTGTCCACGGATCACTTGACACTCACAAAACGAGCAATGCAACGCCGAGAGAAAGGGAGATCCTTATCGTCGCCGTGGATTAGCGCAGTAGGTAAAGATTCCGCCCGGGTTCACCGGTTGAGTGTTCGTGATGCTTGATTCTCTTTCTTTCATAGCAGGACTGGTCTGTCCAATTCACAGTCAGTCACGGGTTCGTTGGCTGCTCGCGTTCCCCGGACTAACAGGTAGGCAGAGATATCAGTTTGTGGATAGCAAAAGAAACCGGGCACAACGGACCCCTGGCACCCGGCCCAACCGCTCGCCTGCCAGCCTTCCTTGCCTGAGCTCTGTCCTATTATAATACGAAATAGATCAACTTACATAGAGGTACGATTTTGGAGGACCCGTGCGTCGCGTCGCTCGTTGTACCTCCGCTCCGAGTTCTATGTCCAGTCACAACATCGTGTCACTTGTCTGTCACAACAGATTAGGCAAATACCTGCCCGCTCGCTGATGAGTAGGTGCATACATATTCTACACACCTAACACCGCCGGGCGATGGTCCCCTCGACTAACAGGTCTGCATGTATGTGTGTACGTACATGGGACATCAAGGTATATATCCATTCTCGTCCTCCCCGGGTATAATAGACATCGTCTACGCGCGCAGGTATGTATGCGCTCGATCCTGTATTGGGTAGCAATGTGCATACTGGATGGTGGCTCAAAGAGACCTGAAATCCTCGAGTATTCTTCAATGTGCTTTTACAGTCTCCGAACATTCCTGCAGCCTCTGAACGTTCGTTCTGATCTTGTTAAACTTTGTCAACATTCTTTCATAGAAGAGAGGTCCGGAGGGACTTGATGCTTTCGGAGCACTATTATAGCATCGTATGATGTGCGGAATAATGCCGCATGCTAGATTCTCAATGTGTGTATGCGAATGTGCCGAGTGCGGATCGGACAGGTATATCGGTGCTTGTGGGGGACATTGGATTGCACGGTGCGCTAATTCGGGTAAATGGTTAATTGCTTAATTCTACTTAATGCGATCGCGCGCTGCGCATCGCTGAGTTTCTTCTCCTCGTTGTCGTGGTTGCGGAGGAGCAGTCGTTTCCGTCGGTCGATGCCCGGGAGATGAACGAAGAAAAGAAGTCGCGGGCATAATTAGCGAATGATTGATCGATGCGTGTCGCCGAAGCTATGCATGCGAATTGCTTGGCCTCCCGGTCGATCCGATTCTCTTTACTCTCTTCCCTTCCCTTCCCTTCCCTTCCCTTACCTTCTCCTCCCTTTCCCAGTCCTCCTCGTCTCGTTCTTCGACGACGTCAACCAGACTTCTTCTGCATCTCCTTCTCCTCACTCGCCCCTCAATTTACTGCGCTTCTCGTTCGCCAACAGTTGGCTGCGGAGGTACCTTCTGCAGCTGATCGCGCATACCTTCAACTGGATATCTCAGCCGGGACAACGACGACGGCCAAGACTACGACGTGCATCTTTTAACTGCGGGATTCAATCCGGTCGACAATTTTCTTCAGGGCTTTGTGCGATCCTTCGCAGTGTCCTTCGGGTCCCGTGCGTGGCCTCAACGATCTTGACGATCATATTATTTTCTTTGCACGGTAGCCAAACTCCAAGGTACAAGAAAAATAAATGAGAAAACAGGCAAAAAGGATAGGAGAAAACCTGACAAATCCTACGTTTAATACACCCGGTTTCCGAACCGGGTAATAAAATGACCGTGATGATAAAGTCGCGGATTATCCTTAGCGGTATACCATACATATCTCTATACCTTCAAAAATATTTTTTCGCCTTTTCCAACCGCGTCTGCATCCGCCAATATCATCCAACCACGATATCAAACCTACTAGTCCTCAGCCGTTCCTTGACCCGTGATAATATTCAGGGTTCGTTTTTAACTCGGTCGAATATGGGATCGTGATCGGTGAAAGCGAGCGGGATACCCAGCAGGAATAACGGCGCGGTGCGGTGCGGTGCGGTCCGGCGCGGCGCGACTCAACGCGTCGGCACGTTTCTCACCAGCTCTCATAGCTCGTTAGCAGCTAGAGTAAATGGAAAGTAGAACGTACGGAGTAGAGGTATTCATGTATGTATGTATGTACGTTATGTTACTGTTTTAGCATCATACTAAAATTTCTGTACGTACATTTAGTAGTCTTGTCGCGTTTCAGTAGAGCTGTTACGTGGTTCAAAAGACTGTGAAAGGAAAACGGTCAATTATTGCTGCGCCGAATGTGTCTTAATTGATCGGAGTCTCAGTTTTGTTCCTATTTTCATGTTTTTTTTTTTTTTTTTTTTTTACCTCCGTGCAAGAATCCGCGTTTTCTTAGGCTAGGGTTATGGCTAGGTTCGGTTAGGTCAGGTTCCTTGGGAAGGTAACAGCAAAATAATGTCTGCTATAAACTATACATCGCGTTGTACGAAAGTACGACTTTAATGCCGAAAGGTCTTATACGCCCAAAATCGATGTTATTCTCACAAATGCTCTGAAAACTTCTGGATCGTACGGACCAAACGCGGCGGACCCACCGGCACGCGCGGCCTTTCGGCTTTGGTCGACCAATTTTCAAATTTCGTTCTGCCGAACGTTTTTTGACGTTTCACACATATATATAGACGAATGCAAACAGAAATTATACGACCGTTTGGCTTCAGGAACTCCGTAAGGTTGTGTAATGGTGCTTACGTTCTTATGGCATCAGTGACGCGATATATATACTAAACTTCAATAGTAAGAAGAAAGTTGACTGATTTTGTACGGGGCGATGGCGATGGTTGGCTTCGAATCCAGATCAAAGATCAATGCTCAATGCTCGATGCTCGATGCTAAGAGTCGATCTGAGGAGTAGAGGATCGCGACCGCGTCCCATCGCATCGCATCGCATCGCATCGTATCCCGCCCTTTGCATTGGATCCCATCGCATTGCATAGTCGTGCAAACATTATTATACGGGCTGTCTACTTTATATACAGTGCCTGCATGTCCGCACGCATGTATATACGTACATACGGTTCGTTCGAAAGATGCGGAACGAACGTACCGACGAACCAACGAACCAACGAACCAACGAACGAAATGCGAAAATGGCGAACGGGGGATGGATAGTGAGTTTGCCGTGTGCAACTGTATGTTAATCGGACGAGATCCTGAATACCAAATGGGAATAAGAAACAGAAGGAAGAGAAGCCAGAGATTTGTCCTTGTCTCTTTTATCGAACGTCCTACCATTCCCTTATTTTCATCCATCTCCACACGTTCCACGTTCCATGTTCCAGGTTCCACGTTTGGCATACCTCTATTCCTCTTTATCTCGGAAAGCGAGGAACACTCCGCGCTTCAAGAAATCACCATTATCACGACACACATCCGCAATATGCACCGTGGATCACTTATCCCACAGCATCTCAAAGTCTTTTGGTTCGAACACTTGGCTCAAGTGTACGAATATTCTCGGAGAGGACACAAGGCTCTGGACCGTTTCTCCCAAAAGTGAAAATGTATCCGTGATATGAACTGATGAGCTTCTGCGACCTGTACCGGGGAGATGGGATAGAGTCAATTGTACAGAAGAATACGGAATAAGGAAAGTATAAGACGGAGCGAATGGATGATATTATGAAGAAAATTGCGAGCACCTTTGGTGGTCCGTAAAAAGAAGAAGAAAAAAGAATGAGAGGAGAGGAGAGGAGAGGAGGACCAAGGAGGACGTCAATGTCTGGACGCTCAATCGTCGTCATTGTTTACGATGAATTGGGAACCTCCTCGCGTTCGTTACTTTCGAGTATTGAAGAGAAAGAGAGAAAAAGAGCGTGACGTCAACTTTACCGAGTTGGCGTACGTAATATTTGGATGAAGGGTGAATAGTCAGCTGTCCATCTGCCTTCCGGAATAACATCGCATCGCATGTTAAGATGGCGGCAGAAGCTTACAAAAAATGTAAAAATGAATAAAACTGAGGTAAAATTGATCGAGTACGTTCGTAGCTAATGTATGTATGGACATACACATGAGTTAACGAACGTGAGATTTGAACATTGCCGATTCCCTCATTCCGGAGGAATCTCCAGATGTGAGGATCTTCTTTTGAGTGGCGTCTTGCCCCAGTTTTTGGAGCCAATTTCACCTCATTCTCTCCAACCTCTATACAGCTGCTACCGAGATTCACAGGCTACTCTCGTATCGCCAGGTAGGTATGCACAGTCTCTCCCTTTTTCTCTCTCTCTCTCTCTCTCTCTCTCTCCTCGGGTTTGCCAAGGGTGCTTTTTCCCGGCTCTGGTTCCGCTCCCAGGAACTCTTGAAAAAATCTAGACCACCCAGCGACCCTTTTTCTGGTGCTGCCGGAGTGCGTGGAGTGCGTGCAGATCCCTAGCTCAGTATAGCACAGCACAGCACAGCACATCATAGCATAGCATAGCATAGCATAGCATGAAGGTAGGCAGACACACACCTAAGTACATCCATATAGGTGAACTCCGGTGAGGCTCAGGCCTGGGGGGATTCTTGAGGGTACAACGAACGACGAACGAATCGACGCACCGAGAGTCGTAGCGAGGGGGTAGACGAGGGTGGAAGCGGGAGGGTTACACTAAAGGGGTAAAGCGAAAGGGGTAACGCAGAAGGAGGGGGCGAGTGATATGGATCCCAAAGGGGAAGGCAAGCGAGAGCCTCCCCGCGGTTTTCTCTCGAGGTTATTCTTAGGGTAGGGTAGGGTTCGTCGTGCGCAAAAGTGCGAAAACTTTCAAGAGAGACTTGCTAGCTGCTGTCGTTGATGGAGCCAGCGACGAGGAAAGGGGTGTAACGGGGTAGAAGCTGACGTAAAAAAAGCCCGGGTGACACGGTGGCGGTGCTTCTCCCTTCCTCCTTCTTTTTTCTCGGGCTGGTGCACGTCCCCCTGAAGTTCTTCCCGCTTCTGCTAGTGCTGGTGCCGGTACTGTTGCAGGGTTCGCATTGATCCGTCAGACCGTAAGTCGTCCCAGTGCAGTAGTTGGTACCTATAACGAGCCTACGTGCCTGTATAGGTAGCAACTTACGACTTCAGAATCAACCCCCGTCGACGGGCACCTGCGCCATAACTAAGCTGCACGCATGGAAAGTACTACGCGTCCATGAAAAGACTGTGACTCGCGAGTCTCGTTGGAGGAGACGAGAAAAATTAAAATGAGGAAAAAAAAAGTGTATCTAAAGTAATTGCAAGTGCAAGAAAAAGCCGACACACATGGAAACCATCGGTGAAAATTCTCGAACACCGCACTCCACTGCACGTTCAGATTCTCTGTGCAGAGGCATGACCACATTTTCTGTTACGCTGGTTCGTGATTAAATCCCTCCAAGATCTGTTTTACGCTAAACTTTATACCTATGGCTACATCCAGTACATTATGATACTAGAAGAAGATGATGTTTTCTATAGGATAAGAGCTCCGAGTACTTGATGGCCACGTGGCCATTCGCTCCGACGGTGGTGGTCCGATGCATTTAGAATTCACAAGTGCCTCAATTGCTACATACGCCCAGAGTCAGCTCTGGAGGACTCATGCGACGCACGGTGGGAATCCTTAAAAATCTTCTTCTTCTTCTTCTTCTTCTTCTTCTTCGTCTCTGGTACACTTTTACGGTTATGTCCAATTTAATCAGTCCCTGCACTTCCTTTCGGATTCAACAGAAAAACTACTGCTAAACGAAAAAAGAGAAAAGAGCTGGTCTCGTTGGGTCGGCCGGAGCTGGAGAAGCGATTTTCAAAAAGTCACGTGGACGGGGAGTGCTTTTACCGAGCGGCGAAGAGCCTGAGATAGTCTTTTTCGTCCTCTGTCTCTCTATCTTTATCTACGCTTGAAAAATGTTCATCTTTTTCCTTTCCCTCAGCTCTTTTCTTCCTTTTCCCATCCCTCGTCGACTCTCGGACCGCGGTCCGGTTCGTCATCGTTGCAGCCTGATATATACGTGTCAGCCAAGTTATACGCGTATCATACACCTGGAACATGTTGACGCTTCGTATTATTTAAATGAGAAGTCCGGGGTGGGCGAAGGAACGCGCGCGAGCCAGAGAACGAGATCGAGAGAATGAGACGTAGAGGGAAAAAAGAGAGTGAGATATGACGAAAAAAAAAAAGGAAATGTGGTCAGGCGTGTCCTGTCAATGAAGTCCGAGACGAGCCGACGCGCGACGGACTGTTTAATCTAATCCAAACATTGGACTCACAAATCGTTAATTGTCACCTCAGGAATGTTCGACCAGAAAATTCGAGTTCGTAATTAGGTGGTCCAACGATCTCATCCCAATTCGTTGCTCGGACCAATTTCCTTGTAATTGACCGGCCTCCGCTATGGGCAATCCCCCGAAACGATCAATGGAGACGAAGTAACAAAACGAAGAGGGCGCATAATTGGCTCGCATATAATCAATAAAATTTCTATGTTCCTATCGACCATAAAAAATTAACTAACAGGTGTTGGTAGAGGCACGGAGGTAGTTGATTATACAATTATACCTAATTCATTCGTCATCTCTCCGTAGAATCAGGGGAGAATACCTTTTTTTTTTGTGATAATTTGAAAAAACAAGTGTTCGAAGAGTTTTCGAAATTGTAAAAATTGCGTAGAAAGGGAGGAAAGAATGAAAAAAAATCATCGACCCCTTCATAAACGTCGCGCGCATGGCCCGCGTCGAAGTAATTAAGGGCTGTACTGTTTTTTCTTGGTTTTTTTTTGTTCAAGTCTTCATCAATCATCACGAGCTTGTCATAGCTCGAAGTGATGACGCGATGTTGATGATAACAGTAATAATGATGATGGCAAAAATATGATGTAATTAGAGAACGAATTCAGGTATATAAGGGCATAATTCGAAACCGTGGGGGCGAGAAGGAACTGAAAAAGTGGAAAGGAGGGTGAACATAGAAAGGAATGAAATAAAAATTATGGCGTGATAAATTCAAAGTAAAACGTTGACGCGTACGTAGTAGACGGCGTCGCGTCCTCCTCTCTCTGCAATGACGCCGCGATCCGTGCACGCGGCATGCATCCTCACGTGCATGATCGTGTTTCGTACAGTGTGTATGTTGGTACCTATCGGCGTAGGAACGAGAGGCGTGGTCGTTAACCAACGCTTCTGCTAATAAGTCATTAGGGCTTGGAGGTTCGTGGATCGGTAGAGGGCTAGGTACGTGCGTACATACGTCGACTTCCGTTGTAATATGGGGATGCAGAGCGACGGAGGGACTGAGGGACGACGGTGAAGACGGGGGAGAGAGGGATGGAGAGGGTAGATTTACGACACCAACATTTCGAGGGAAATTTTGTATGTGTTTCAGTGCAGTTGTCACGTTTGTCTTTCTTTCTTTCGTTCTTGCTTGCTCGCTCGCTCAACTCTAATTTTCTTTTCGTCGTCTTCCTCATCTTCGTTTAATTTGTCCTTTTGTTTTCCGTTCTAGTTCTCGTTGGTAACGTCTGGTACGGTATCGCGGATGGACGCTTGTGTCGCGGGTGATGAGTTTCGCACCCCTAACTTGGTTCCACTGTTCGGTGCGTGTCTCTTGTTAGTGACACCCCCGGCCTAGCGTCGAGACTGCGGGGGCTTCGTGGCTCTTTGCTCACACACTCGCGCACTCGCTCCCTCCCTCCCTCCCTCCCTCGCTCGCTCACTCACTCCCTCACTCACGGACTGTACTTCACGTTCGCGCTAGTACTTGAAACTTGAAACTCGGAAATTGATTTCTGCCTGCTTACTTGTCGGCGCGGCGTGCTGGCTTGCCTCGCGACGCCATCCGCCACTGTGTTACTCCACCATGCGGGGGCTAGACTGCTACAATATCCATTCCATGCCTCGCTCCCTTCCTCTCCAGGATGGCTGGCAGACTACCTACATAATTTTCATAACTCTTTGTGTCGAAGAGTATTCAATACCGAGAAGAAGAAAAACCAGGTGTGAAACAGAAAATAAATGAAAAAGTCAAAATCGACAAAAAGAGTTTGGAAGCTGTTCTGAATTCGTATCGACATAGTACCTACTACGTAAACTAAAGACTATCTTGGGTCATCATTTTCGCAAGACACAGCAAAGACAGAAAACAAAAGAAATGAAAAATAAAACGGCGTTCCGCAATCCGTTTGCGAAACCTCAAGGCCGAAGCACATGAAACTGCAGAAGGCATAAGCAGAATGCAGAAGCCATAGCGCATGCGCTGTTCCAAAAATCCAGTCAACGCTGCGCATGTGCTGTTATTCCTGTATTCTGTTACGTTTCGCGTTCTATCTAACCTACAAAATTTCACGGATCGCGTCTTCGTTAGCATAACAATCAATATCAATGTAGGATTGTTAATTCGCTCCATTATCAATACGAACTAGAACGTAGAATACCAATATACGCATGAATTGGTCATTTTAGAATGATTTAATCATTAAAAATGCAATTCTTTCTTCAGTTCGCGATATGATACGCGTGTTATCCATTACGCTCTTACGCATTACGGCTATGGATTTTCATGTCGATTACAATTTCAATAGCCACAAGCACAATGCAGAAGACATAGCGCGTGCGCACTGTTCTCTGCACTTTTGCAACCGCGCACGCGCCGTGGTTCCTGCATTCTGCTTATGCCTTCTGGCGTTTCATGTGCTTCGGCCTTTACTATCTATTCCTCTTTCCGTACTTCATCTGTTTTCGTTCGTTCGTATATTAATTATCCGAATAGTGAGCATAAGAAATCCGTTTATCATTCACAACGCAGCTCAGGTATAGTACAGTGCGACCGAAGGGGGGAGGGGGGGGGGGGGGCCGGAGCCAATGGCACAATATAAATTGTGAGGCTCATTCATATAGGTGGTATACGGATACGGGGATACACTCCGAGATCTACCTTCTTATTTTTTTCAACCGTTGTAAATCATTCCCCATCGGCTTCCACCTACGAGAATTGTTCGCGCCCGAGCGAGCGAAGCGCCTAAGTCTCTGGTACAGCCGCGAAGTAGAAGGAGGCTTCACGCATTGGCTCTGTCCATTTCAATTACTCGTGTGGTAAGCATGTAGGCATGTATAGAGAGGTTGGTAGGCTTTCTTATTTCGACAAAGTCGATAAATTGATAGAGGAAGTGCTTCGATGGACGGAGGAAAAAAGAAAAATTCGAAAATGAAAACTAAAAACAAAGAATGATAATAATGACGTATTGTCAACGGCATTCCTCTGCGGAAAACATTTTTTGCAAAGACATATGCTAGGCGGAGGATCTCCTTCTGTTCTCTTCAAATTGTCGTGCATGACTCGCTGCTGAAGTTGACAATTTTCTAATTTTTATGCAGAAGTAGAAATTGCCACCGGTTCGTTTATTTGCCCGCCGAAGTTTTTGCGACCTGTGAAAACTCCGAACAATAATTTGAAAAATCGAAATCCATGCGGACTTACTCGATGCTCGAATCACATTTGTTTGAGAAATATGAAGAACGAAGGAGAAATACATAGCACCGGTGATAACATAATAATTTCAAATTCCAATATGCACTTATTAGGGTTAAGTCGGACTTGGGCCGGTTTCCTCAACATCCAATAATAATTCTCAGGGCGGAAGTTAAAGGTTCGTTAATATGATACAACAACGCTAACTGCACGCAGGTGACACAATTCGAGAATATATATCTAGGTTTCCCAGTTCCCTCATTATTGAAGAAACTGCAATTTCTGGTACCGACCGTTGAGACTTCCCTGATTGCGAGTTTTTCTTCTCTTTCTTCTATTTAATAATTTGAGAATGAAAAAACTGGTAGATTGATTTTCCCTTTCGGTATTCGATGATAACTAGACTTAATCCGTGGTTACCACACAGGTGCAAATTTGGACGACCTAAAATTTCTTGTTCCTGATTTTTGAAAATTTTCATTTTTATCTTCTCGTGTTTCCACCAAATTAATATTATTTCAAAGTGGGTTAGCTACGGGTTAGGATATCGATGCTTTCTCGAAACAGGTGGAAAAATCGGTTTTTTTTTTAGACTAATTACCTAGGATTACAGATTTGCAGATACCGCTGCTATTCTCGAATGGAAAGAAGTGGTATTGATATCTGTGCATTCTTTAGTGGACGTACAATGGCGTCATGTGTCGCTATGTGTGATTAAAAGTGGAAGAAACTGGGTTTAATCGAAATCCATCAACTTCGAAGCTAGGGCTGCCATGTCTGTACACGTAGCGATGATTTACGACTCAGAAGAAGTAACTCTTGCTCAATTTCGACGAATATGAGGTTAGGATAGCGCGAAACCCTTCTGCATAAAAAATGTAACCCGAAAGCGTAAGTTAATTGAACATCTCCGTTTAGAAGTAATTCGAGAATCTGCAATCAGGGTAATTCCCGTCGGTAAAAGAGGACCCCGGCATGGCCTGAAGTCGTACCAACAAATAGATTACAAAATAGGTAATATATCAGGCGTTCGAAACGACGGGATGCGACTAGGACCACGAAAGCGACGGCGATGGGTTTTTAAGTGCTGCAGTGCAGCGTATAAGTAACACGCGATGCGTCATGGTAATGTACGCCAAATGATGTTTCCGGGGCTAAGTTATTTATCGGGTCTACTTGAATGATCGCATTGGAAAGCGGGCTATTAGACGACCCGATCCAAAGCTGCTATACCACTATGGGTGAACCAAACGCGCGGTCGTTTTCGGCTCGCCTTTGGTTTCTGGATTCTGGTTCAGGGTTCGGAGTCGTCCGGGCAATTGTGCCCCTCCGCAGACCCCACGTCCTACTTATTTTCTTGCTTCCGAAGATAATGCCGAGATTTATAGACACTCGTGTAGAGCACCGCTCCACGATGCACCGCACCGCGTCATACAGTTCTGCTTTGCGTCCACCATCGCAAGGTATATGCACACACGAGTATATACTCATGTGTTCGAGGTTCGTAGGTACCGCGAAGAAGCCATTCCATGGACTGGGGCTCGCAACCGATACCTATGTGTGTACCTGCCGGCCTATCTCCCGCCTTATGCCACGATGTGCGAGTCTTTTCCTCTGTACATGCGTAACCGCGTGCGGTATGGTTCTATTTTTCATTTTTACTCGAAATTTCACGTCCTCGTACCTACCCCACCTTCGCTAATATTCTTTCCCACCCCCATCCAACGGTGTAGGTACTCAACAGGCCGTCCACCGCAGCAGCGAAAACCGGGGGTCGAAAATTACTGGAGTATGTATATATATGTACTATAATTACGATCATTTTCACTTTCCAAGATTTTGTTCAACCGGTTTTTTTTCCTTTTTCGATTCTTCGTTTCCTTCTTCTTGTATCTAATTTTCTTCAATTTTGGTTTTCTCGCTTATTCCCGTCATCGTCGATTATCATTATTGTTGGCATTAGGGGAGGATTTTACAAGATTTCCTTTTTCTTCTATTATCAAATTTTCATTTCGTTTGTGTAGTACCTATCAAATTTGGCGGAGTTGTGAATTTTTCCATAAAAAGAACCCTATTTTTCTGTTTTGTTCAGTTTTTCTCGGTCAGAAATGCCCCGATCGATTCGACCCAAAGCTCATTTCGATGATATTTTATTTCTCTATAACTTTTCTGCTGGGAGTACAAAGATCGGTTCATTGGTTTTCATCCTAGGAGCGAAAAACTAGAAAAACCGGTTTTTCGTCTTTCAAACATTGTTTAAAGAGAAAAACAAAGAAAGATCTGAGAGTGACAAACTTGTATATACATTTCCACCTATAAACCATATTTCAAATCGCGGGACAGTTGGTTTTCGGGCGGGGTGTCGTGGCACGAAAAAATCTCTGTTGCTTGGACTCTGTGACTATATAATTACCAGAATTTGTTCCGATCATCAAACATATTTCGAGTTTCTGGTTTCCAATTTTCATTTTCCGTCCTTACTGTTGATTCCCCATTTTCTTATTTTTCTTTTTCTCCGACAGGGAGTTGGAATTTGGAATTGGAGTTCATAGATATGTCTATGCGACGAATTGATGAAAACCTCCAAAGTCTGGCAGCTAGCTCGATTATAGATTTTACCAATTAACGATATAGGTGTGTAGAATTATATTTGATATTCGCACAAGCAGATGCAAGCATACGTTTATGCATGGGTCCCTACCACATACCGGTTATACACACGTAGGATTTGTGAGAAAATTGGAATTTCGTCAGCGTTGATTTTACAATGGATTAATCAATCGATTTTAAAATATCCGCATTCCTCTTTTTCTCCCCTTCTGCCTCTTTTCCGCCCCCACCCCGCCTTCGGCCCCCTTCACCCCCCACCCCTCCGTGCCCCGGGCAATACTAAACGGAACGAAACGGGATGTAATTTTTTATTGGCAGACTCTACTGCAGGGCAGTATAGAGTAATTCGCGGTGCAATTAATAGAGGGGTGTAGAGTATTTATTAAATCGAATTGAATTTGGCAAACTATAGCTGCCTGGCGCGGCGCGCCGAGGGAGTGAAACCGATGTTTGACCATTGTCTGCCATCCACGGTTTATAATTGCAACCGTCAATATAGTAGTTACGTTTTACTTGCTGCCGAAAACTTTCCCAAATCTATCTATGTACGTATATACCATATATATATATATATGGTATATACTATGTGTACAGCGTATATATTAAAGAACTATTGTACGATGACAAATTATTTCCACGATAGTGGAAAGACGAACGAAACAATGAGATCCAAACCGTAAAAAGCGAAAATATGACACTGACGGAAACTTTTTGGTTTTTGGTTTTACATTTTTCATTTTTATTTTTCTCTCAAATTCAGTTGTAACTGATTACCGTTGCGCAGCGGGTTGCGAAAACCAACGAGAAACCAACATAAATTACAAAGAAACAAAAAATCTACAATATATTTCACGTGTCGTTATAAATATATATGATATATATATATACATTATACAGCAAAAAGAAGTGTAAAATTTTTCAATTAATTCAATCGCCGTTTGATGCTGCATAAACTTATAATTGAATTGAAACGAATTCGTTTTTATTTTTATTTCATTACCCTGTAGCGAATTTTTTTTTCTTCTCTTTTCATTTCATTGTTTTCGGTTTTGTTTTTGGTGTTTACCGGTCGCCAGTGTCACCCGGCACTCTATTTTCCGGGATTGCAAAATCCTCCCCCCCCCCCCCCCCCCCTCCCCGTTGATTTTCCAATTGAAAAATATTTGCGGGGACAGGTGTACGCGTACATACATACCAGATACGGCTACACCAGCGCGATCGGTCGTGCAATATATGTTTGATGCGTTTTTTTCTGTATCCTCCTTCTTGTTTCTTTTTTTTCTTCTATCTTTCACCCCTTTGGTAATTCATTATTCAATATTCAGGCAGCGATATAATATTTGCAATTTTGTTTATCAATTGGTTATCATTGTTTTCTCTGTTCACCTTCCTTTTTCTCGTTCTCGCAAACCTCCGCGTTTTCCGCACGCGCGTAGCGAGTTGTAGATATACGTATCCTACCACCAACTATAACCTCAAAATTCATTAATTCGATCTCAACTACAACGGCAATGAGTTTTTATTTGACTACTTTTTTCCCCTTCTCCGCACGGTGAAAATTTGATTTCTATCAAATTTTTCATCATCTAATTTTCTCTCCTCTTGTCATCATCTTTCCGTCGTTTTAATTCATTCGCCGCAGATTCCCACAGAAAAATCGAAACGATTTTCGTTCTTTTTTTCTTTCCCAGGTTTTTTTTCGTTTGTCTGGTGTTTTTTGTTTTTTTGTGTTTTTGTTTTTTTTCACCCCTGTCTCGTTTTCAAATCGTCGGCGTCATGGATGAACGATAAGAGAGGAGGGAGAGAGAGAGAGAAAGAAAAAAAAAAAAGAAAAAACAAAAAAAGGGAAAAAAGAAAAGCAAATCATCAAATTCCATTCGTACAGCGAGTTGTTCTCGGTTTCGTAATCAAGTTGCTAATGACGTCGGCGTACCACCTACTCCATGCTCTGTTACTCTGGATTGTTGGGATCGCGATCCCTTTTTCTTATATTACATACCTACATATATACCTAATTATGTGTATATGAATATATTTCGAATGAGGCGATAATATAATAATAGTAATAATAATGATAATAATAATGATAACGATAACGATAAGTCGATAATTTCACTCCGTTTCACGATGATGGTAATAATCTGTGACTTCACTTCACTTTGCAATGAATGATAATAATAATGATAATAGTAATAATAATGATAATTAAAGCAACTTGTAGATTTTGTTCTTTTCCCGAATCAAGGCAGAGAAGATCGTGAGAAAATTATAGAACAGAAGTTTTACGATTATTATATTTGCGGATATAGTATAGAAAATGATGAGAATCTGATTTTGGATTTCAGATTTTTGTTTTTTGTTCTTTAATTTTTGGTTTTTCGCACTCGTAAGGAAATGTTAGGGAAAACGCGGTACTACCGTATTTGATTGGGGCTGAGAATTGATTATATAGGTATGGGGGTGGGAGGTAGGTATGTATTCTTATTTAAGAAAATAATGTATAAATCTGTGTGACGTTTGAAGGAACGCGGGGCGGCGTGGCGCGTAACTGGTTGCGGCGGTATAACTTCTGGTATTACAATAATATAAAGGATTTGTAAGTATAGGGAGGATTCGGCCCCGGAGTTGGAGATGTTGAGACCCAGATTTCCATAATCCGAAACTCAACCCGTTCCACGGGCCAATCAAAGCATCGTTTAATCCATTCTCTCTTTCTCTCTCCTCCTCCCTCTTCATCTCGTTCTCTCGCTCTCTCGCTCTCTCACTCTCTCGCTCTGTCATACAGATATCCGCGCGAATGTTCGATGCAGGGAACAGTGTTTGCGCCGTGGCGGAAAAGGTAGAAGAGGAACGTACTTTTAGCGAAAATTTGTATGAATGAATTGTGGAATGAAAAAACGTAAGAAAAAAAAGTTAAAAAACAAAAAAACAGTCCGAAGAAGAAGAAGATCGATATAGTAACGACGACTGAAACCTGTATTGGAATAAAAAATGAGAAAGAGACGATCGCGACGCTATAATTTTTTGCTTTTTCGTCTTTTCGGTCATTTTTTTCTCCCCTCGTTCTCGTATTCCCGCCTTCTCGTTCGCCTGTTTTTGCATCCGACTGTACCTACCCGCCACTGGATTGAAGGACCGATTCCATCTGCGCTTTGAATTCGCGCTACTCGAGTACGGTACCTACTGTATGTACATACGTACAGCCACGCCACACCGCGGGAGGAGCAAAGACTCCTTCTGCAGAGAGCTGAGGATCAAATTGAACTACAATAATACACGCGTGGATGCGGAGAAGAAATAGAGAAGGAGAGACAGAGGAAGGAGCGAAAATGGCAAATGAGACTAGTATGTAGCTTGGAATGACAAAAGGAAAAGGAAGGGAAAAACAACCTTGTTTCAGGTCACGCAAGCGCGATTCTGTGTGATTAAAAAATTCATCCATTTTACGCAGAGCAGAGGCCCCGCTCGATTTTTTTCTAAATCGCTTAATTGCAGATCCGCACTTTGGAAATGGGGCTTTCGAAACTGTTCGAAACTGGTTGATGGAAAACGAAAAACAAAAAATAAACAAATAAGTAAATAAAAATCGGTTATCCTTATTTGGAAATTTTTGCCATCACCGCTGCAAGAGGAAAATGTTGGGGAATCAATCGGAATGTAGTATGGAAGCCGGAATAATTTGTTCACGATAATAACGCGGTATGCGAATGGAGTGGAAAAATTTGGCGGTGGGATGAAAAAAGGTGGGATGGGATATCGACGGTAATATAAATTTGAAAAATGATCGATATTACACGCGTGAGAATCCCTCGCATGGACACGGAGCTAGGGATGAGTTTATCGCGTGGATAAAATCACGGTCGAGGATAAAATGATTGAGGATATTTTGAAAGGTATCACGTCATGACGTGTCGCCGTTGGTTGAGAGACCGCCCGGAGACGGTGGCAGCTGGTCATGAATCAAGCTTAGAGATTCAGGTTCTGGATTCAGGACATTGCTATGATTTAAAGCGTCGCGTTGGATCTCGTCGGCCCGTATAGGTAACCCATCCGGTGAGCGAGGACTGGAGCCAGGACGAACCAGTCCAGGAGACCGCGATCGAAAAAGAGGTGGAAAAAGCGAAAAAAAAAAAAATGAATCGAGTAACGTAAAAAGAGATGAAAGCGCTCCGGAGAGTGTTGTGAGGGACGCACAAAGGATCACGCTCCTCAGTACTACAACGCGTGGGCATATTCTTATCAAAACATGCGACATGTTCAGCGTTATTTATCGGTAGCCACCGAGTCCCCGAGAATCTGCTGGCGAATCGCAACGCGAATCCCGAGCAATAGACGAGCGGCGAAAAACATGTTGACGAACCGACGAACGGCACTTTGTATCCGGAGATGGGGTGAAGAAAATTGAATTTTTTCCAGGATAATTTTGGTACCGCAATTCCTCCCCGACTAATGAACTTTTATTCTCTTCTTCGGCCGAAAGCGAAAAAGAGAAGAACCCGGCGCACTTGGACAATTGACTTAAGACCGGTATCTCCGCTTAGGAAGACCAACCCCCCATCTACCCGAGGGATTCTATCGCGTGGCCGCAAACGACTGATTGCACGCGCAACGGCCTTCTCTTTTTCGGCGTTGAAATGAGCCGAGATTGCGGTCTGAAGTTGAAATTAAAATCAGGCATCGGGCACCGTGGTCAAAATTACGAAGCTGTTGATGTCGAGGTGCCGAAACCTTTGCGAGGAGTGAAATTCCCTCCCGTTACAAGATCACCGAGATCCTGAGATCCTACGGAGACCGCTATTGCGCGGTTCCTCAATTCTCCAATTAAATCCCGCACGGCTGTCTCGACTCGGCGGTGTATGCTATCTTACGTTACCGCTAACGCTAACGCTGCAGGTAGTGCTTTGTCGGAGAGACATTGAGAGGACGCGGTATTGCGAACAAGGAATTGATGCAACCAACGAACCGCCCCCGCGCCACTTGGCACAGTTTCAGTTTCTATTCAACTGAAATCCCCCGCTAAAATTCTCCGTGCAGTACAGTAATATGGCGCACAGTACAGCAGGGATAAAGCAGTCTGGACGTGGTTCGCGTTTGCATCCTGACCACGTACTCCGGATTTAAGCAATGCCGCAATTTCGTCGTCCGCTCAGTGAAGGATTTCGTCAATCATTTTAACCCGTTTTCGTCGGTACTGTAAAGCGTGGCACTTTTTAACGCGGATGATGAATCGCCGAAAGAGAATTTTCCGAGTTCGATCTTTGGAAATGCTGATGCTATTCGGAGGGCCACTCTCCTTGCCTGCGGAAGCGCGTTCGAAATACCGTAACATCATTCCGGGGAGGTTGAAATTCACAAATTCACGGCTCGGGGAATCGTAGCTTCCGCAATGTATACCTTGAAGGTACTTTCTGTTATCGAATGTTTGAACGCCCTTTCTGTTTTTCGTTTTCGTTACGAGCATGTGGTCTGCGTGTCGAGCAATTACACGCCAGCAAACGAACGCAAGGGAACGACGACTCGCGTCAGATTTATATTTGATCTAGATCTCGCGGTATGGTTATGGGTACATAAGTATAGTTGCACAAAGTTTTACACGCTGCGAGTAGGTACGTACACGTCAGTCACTGTGGGGCCTATCGAGTCCGAGAATCTCGCGGATAGGCTGTTACAGAAAAGCGTATAATTTCAACGAACAAAGCGAATAACAAGCAACGATACAACGAAACGCGCGCATCGAATGGCAATCGGCTAATGGAATCATCGTGGAAATAAAGGGAGGATTATAAAGAAAGCTGGCGAAAATGGTACGCAATTTTCGTCAATCAGATTTCGGCAAACTTGCCGATAGCTCGGTATGCTAGGATTTTTCTAATTTCGCTTCCCCGCGATCGATGCGATTCGCTCTTTGGACTTGTGAACACAGCGACTCGAAGACTCGGCCCTCTCTTCCTGTGCGGTTCAGGAACGCGAAGAGCTCCTTGCCTCCCGGAGGGATTCGATAACGGGCCGTAAACTGACCGCCGCGCCACATCGTCACGCGGGGTCGGACCTCGAGCTGGATAAAGATTTATAAATCTTTACTCCGGCTTTTATTTCGTATAAAATCGGCTTTAGGGCTCGTCCCATTAGCCGAGGCGCGGGCGTGCTCCACCGAACGCGAACCCATACGATACACATATATACGAGTATATACACACCTATGTAATACAAAGACGGATTAAATGCTCCTTCAACCGTCAGCCTAAATATCTTATTAAGTCTCATGCGGTGATGGTCTATCAACGCGTCTATTTGTATCTCCTCTTCTCCTTTTTCATCGTCTTCTTCTTTTCATTTTTTTGTTCGTTTATAGTATCGCTCCTGGCCTTTTTAGTGGCCTGCATCCTTTAGCGTGAAACCCTTTAGACGGCATCTTACATTGCGCAGTTCCTTTATTCCTTTCTCTCTAGCTTCTTTATGGACTCCTCTCCTCGGGGTATATCGGCGGAGGGTTTTGTATCCGTCCTGAGGCGATCCGGTACAAGTTAGCAAGTTAGCAAGGCAAGTGGGTAAGTGTGTAGTGTACGTTTGCTAATGACGTTAGCTAGCTGACGGGCAGGAATATAATTCCCACTAGAAAAGTTGTAGCAAAGGGCTTCGGCTTGAGAGCCGGGGATATTAATTACGAGAAACTTGGACGTAGCGGATGGCTGGATGGTTTGGTTTCGTTTGGTTGGGTTGGGTTGGGTTGAGTTGGGCAGGTATACGTATTGAGAAGGCAAGAGGCGGGATTGAATTTCAATTATTTATCGAAAAGTTTCCCGCTAATTCGAGCCCAAGTTTCCCAAGGAAACTTTATCGATTTGGTAAAGGATCCGGTAGCTCGTTCTCGCTGCAGTTCGCTCGACATCTCTCCATTCGTTGTCTATCCATGCTTTTATATATAATGATTCCTCGGCGATCAACTATTCAGCCAGCAATTTGTAAATGTCGTAAATCGAGTCACGCAGTTTCCCTAATCTCTGGACCGAGCCCTGTGACCGTTGTTTCTCCGCTCGTAATTGATCCCTCGGAGTCCGCAGGAGACTCTAGACTGGAGGAGGCTGGAGACCCAAGATCCGAGACTGGCGACTTGAGATGTGGCGGTGGGCCGGGTCCCCGAAGTGGAGTTAATCAGAGATTGAATTGATAGCGAGAGTGGAGACAGAGCGAGAGGGATAGAGAGAGAGAGAGAGAGAGAGGAAAAGAGAGAACGCGGCGGTAAGGTAGTCGAAGAAGTCACCGTGCACGAACGAGCCGGTGGTGAGGTGGTGATGGTGGTGGACCCCTTAATGCATATGTAACGCTGCTTGGATAGATGGGATAAGGAGGAGTATTCTGTAGTAGGAGCCAGCGTGGAGAGACGTTCTCGGATATTGAGCACGTGGACGGTCTATCACCAGCTACTTAATCTTGAGCTCTTCATTAGCGAGAAGGCAGTCGCAGTCGCAGTCGCAGTCGCAGTCGCAGTCGCAGTCTCGGTCTCAGTCGTAGTCGCGAATGGTCGGCCAAGGACCGTGGGGCCCAAGGACCAAGGTTCAATTATTTCGAGTTCGCGAGGCTGGTTGCGCGACGATGGAGATAAAGTAGGTTAGGTTCGTGATTAACCCGCGCTTAGGAGTGAGCTGGGTGCGTTTTGTACGCGGTGTATACATACAGTTAACATACGTACGAAAACGTCGATCTAGATCTAGACGAAGGGACTGCGCCGACTGAGCTAGCGAGCACACGCGCGCACGCGTTGCGCGCACACTATTCAACGGCGAACGATTTTCCGCTCGCTGCTTTTCGAACACTTACCTGAAACAAAGGAAAGCGAAAATTATACTCAAGAGTTTATTGTACGGGGAACGAATAAACGCTAGTTTAACGCCGGTGCGGCCCTCTTTAAGGTCTGAGGATTCGTAATTAAATGTATGTTCTGGTACCCCTCGGCTTGGAAGAGCGCTCTGCCAGGCTAACCTAACCTGACCTAACTTAACTTCGCTTAACCAGCTTCAGCCATTGTTCCAAAAAGTTGGAAACGGCGGGAGGCCCTTATTGTGTTAATATTAATACTTCTGAGCGGCGGTAGTGGCAGTATAGCGGCACAAGCAATAAGAACAGCAGCATTCTCTTCTCCACCCGTGCCTCACCCTCGCAATCAGTGCGGATGAAAGTTTTCGGGCTGTGAATTCGCCGATGATTTTGCGGCCCACGAATGAAAATCATCGAGCTGATCGGCCCGCGAGGAAGCCCGAAAATCTTCATCCGCGAAAGCGGAGTATGAGTTTGGCCGAGGGTTGAACTGAAACAAATATACTTATGGAGAACTCGGGATCCGGGGGATCCTAAAGGATGTCTGGACTGGTATTTAGGTGATCCGGTCTAGTTAGCCTGCAGTTAGAGGAGATTAGCGGAGATCCTCAATTTGTTTTAAGCGCGTCTCTCTCCCTGCGTTCGATGGCAAAATGAATTTCCCCCGTTACCGAAAGTTTGTGGGGAGACTATACCAAGGGCTTGATTCCCTTAATCGAGGGGTTTCAGTGTTTGCTAAATTTTCCAAAATTGGACGAATTGGACCTAGCTATCCTGTAGTCGGTATAACATACGTACTCTGAAGGTGGGCAAAGCCCGAAACGACCTCAGATCTCGGACACGCGTTCTGACGTCGTGTTTTTAGTACCTGCAGGCGCCTGTCACCAGGAAAGAATTTTCGGACCCGTGTTTTAAACCACGAGGTAGCAAGACCCGACCCTCGACACCTGGCTGTCGGACAATAACGGACGTACATTTTTAGCTACCTGTCTTGGGCGGTGTACCTACACGTGCCTCAGACACTTAACTTTTGAGCGTCTCCGCTGTCCTTGCTTAAGAGGGAGAAAAAAGAAGAAGAAGAAGAAGAAGAAGAAGAAGAAAAAGTCAGAGGATTGAGTTTCGTTGAGTTGAGTTCTGCAGGAACGCGGTTGGTCAGCACCGGGGGGCAGCTTGGATGATTCGAAAATACACGTTTCATATACATGCGTTAATTCTTCCCTCATTTTAGAGAAATCATATCATTCTCCGAGACGAAGTTCTTCACTCCCTTTCAAGGTTGGGGTGAGTGGTTGTCGAGGCAGAGTGGTACGAGAGAAGAAAAACTTTCGGGACCTTAAACTTCGGCAAACCAGTTTCCTTCACCTCTTCCTCTTCGGAAAGTTTCACTCCTGCCGCCGCCATGTACCGAGTCTGTTCCATTATGATTCCCGTCGATATCGCGCAATATTCGGAACGCCGCGATCTACGATTCGCGCACGAGTATACCAATCTTCATAACTGAGGTAATGCCGACCACGAGACGCCGCACCTTGATCAGGAATTTCTTTATCTTTTAGCCGCGACTCGACGGAACGAGAAAAAAAAAAAAAAAAAAAAAAAGAAAAAAAGAAAGAAAGAAAGAAAGAGTTACACCGCAGCCTATGGATGAGAATCTTAGTTTCAGATTTTTGTGCAACGTTTGTCGCCGGAAATTCGAGGGAACAGTCATCGAACTGGTGAGAAAGGCTTGGGACTCGCTTCTCCACATGATATGTGTGTTTCTTAATCGTCATCAGTCGGCTCGCGTATGCTGCCTGTGGGGCACGGTATAGCGAGAAGCGGACTACTCACCGGTCTGAAACCTTGGCGTCCATCTTTTATTTCACACCTTTAAACCGAAAGAATTCTTGGCCACGTTATAGGCGCCTCTCTCTTCCATTTATTACGACTCTGATTAGATTTACGTTACCGCGAGACCCGCTGCGTTTTCAAATTTATCTAACAAATACCACTACCTACTCAAACTCCACGCTATATTACCTTTCTCTTCAAGTCTTCATACTCATATTTATAGGCGCGCTCGTACTCGTACTCGTACTCAAACTCACTCACTCTCTTACTTACACGAACGGATCCATTATAAGTTTTCGAACTTTTACCACCAACTCTCACGCGCATACCTGCATTATTATGTGACTACAGTGAAATTTTATAGCTCCTACTACATTCCTCGAGTTACCGTACCTTCTCCTCTCCTCCTTTGATCCTGTTAGAATAATTTCACATGAAACTGGATACACGCGGGTGAAAAATTTCCAGAAACTTGACATTCCTCGTACGATGTCCGGAAACGGATGTAACGTCGCTTCTGCACACAACGTGTCGGTCCGCCTATTCCGATAAGAAGCGTTTACACTCGGCGGCCACGTCACTCTCGAGGCGACGAGGAGCGTCGTACCTATTCTGCGAATATTTGTCTCGCTGTCTCAAGAGGCGAGGTGTAAAAATTCTTCGGTCGTCTTTAAACCGGATGCATTTTAGGTGAGGCTGAAATTCCCCGATGAGTCTACGATTGAGTCATCGCACTCGACGTTTCTGCCTCTGTTCAATTACAGCTCTATGCATCAACGAAGAGAGTTGCCGAAAAGCTTCGATACCGAGGAGACACTCCCCGCGTCGGAAAACTCGTCATTTCGGCAGCATCGAGTCGGGAATATTTTCCTCCGCAGCCGCAACATCTCGTCCCGGTTGGCGAATTTTATTTTGCGGTGGGTACAATAGCCGTGGAGCATCGCGGCGGCTGACTCATGCGAATACGTATCTCGAGATACAATGTACCGAGTGTTAACAACGCCCACTGGATATCGACTTCTAGCGACTTGTCGGCGGAGAGAGATATGTAAGTAGCAGTTCAGCAGACCGATTGCAATTGCGATGGCGATGGCGATGGCGATGGCGATGGGGATGGGGATGGGGATGGGGATACGCCGTAGATCGGTGATGGATACATTAGCAATCACAACACCAGAGACCCAGAGAGCTGGAAGGTTTCGCCAGTGCAGCTGTGTCGACCCTCCGGTTTAACTTTGGTGTTCCCATGCAGTCAGTCATTGAAGCCATCTCCGGATCCACGCCGGGATTGACGCTTCACTCAATCGTCTCTTTACCACTTCCTGACCCTTCCTCCCCCCATCGCGTCGACCTTCGTCCTGCGGGGTTGAGACCGCAGAGTATGTTTACTCGGTGGTGCACGGACAATATAAGGACGGGTCCAGGCCAGCCCGGCCCAGCCCAGCCCAGCCCAGGGTCTTTCGTGGTGAAACCGACTGTTCGAGTCCCTCGACTATCGAGTGAGTCACGAGTCTGGGCGAGTAGGTATAGGCATTCAGGGAGGGACTGCAGACTGACATTCCGTGTGCCCACATAACGCTACTGACAAGAGCTACGATCAAGCCCGAAGCTGGGAAGCCGGGAAGCCGGGAGGCCGGGAAGCCGGCAGCGAGCTGGCTAACTCGCGGAGAATAATTGACATTGTACGAGGTTTTGCAATTGGTTATGTGAGTACAATGACGTCATCGTCGTGTGCCTAACGACTGCTGCGATAGTATCGCGCCCATGCATGCCATGGCACAGATATGCCATCCCACTTATCTTCCCGTGCGACACAATGGAACAGCTTTTCTACATAGTTAATGTACTTCAGCGTTCTCATGTCATATCCTCGGCTCATATTAATCCTCGGACTCGGATGTGGGACACGAGGGACGCGGACAACGTCACGATACTGATCAGGAAAATTTTTATTTCGCCATCGTATCTCCGTGTAGTGCCTTCATCGGGATGTGATTTCCTGAATGGGGAAAACGCTCCGGCGGAAAGGAAAAACCTAGGGCGCGAGGGACACGTGTTTCGTGTCAAATTACCAAACGGTTTCCCAGATTCCATGTTAAGGAACCCGGGCGGCGCCGCGCCGTATCCTCACCACTGGCCGGGGCCGGGGCCGGGACCGGGGCGCTCCTTCCTCGCCGAAGAGAGAAATTATTAAGAGATATTGCCGGGGAATTGAACGCTCGCCGAAATCAATTAAGGGAATATAGAAATGCGACGAGAATACTGGTTCCGCGGTGTTTTCTTTAATAAATCATCGTTTCTTGGTTTGGTACGGTGGAGCCTCGGAGGGTTCTATAATTCAAATAAAAAGCCTGCTCTACCTTACGGCTCGCTCCTTCTTCTTCTTTTTTCATCTCCTCTCAGCGATATTTATGCCTATTCCCTGATTTAAAACGTCGTATATTTTTTTCGGAGGTAGGTATCTCCGCGCGCGACGGACCAAACTCTCAAACGTTTTCTCAATAGACTATTCGTCTCTTTTACTCACTCACTCACTCATACTTTACTTCGTATACTTTGCACAACCCGAGACCTTTCTTCCCACAAAAAATAGATATATCCCTCCGTCATTGCATGTGGTCGTCCTCAAAAGCATGAGCTTCACAAGACGACTGGCACAAAACCACTTTGGTATTCTCCCTATTTCCATCCCTCCCTCCCTCTCTCTCACTCTCTCCGTATATTCTGCCGCCACGATATAGTACCTTGCGTAATCGGCGTTTGTCTAGGATTCAATTATGGTTCCAATCGTGGCCGGATGACGAAGTAACGAGGCGACACCCACGCGCATCTCTCCATCCTCCATCCTCCCGAGTGCCGCAAGTCCGTTTAATTCTCCTGGCAGCGTTTACTCGGCTTATCTAAAAAATCTCCGACAAACTAAACTGTCTCTTGTTTTCCCTCGCAGATGGATAGAGCGGGAGCGACTCCCCCCGCGGCCCCCGTGCCCCCCGAAAAAACCCCATGTCCCCTGTCATTATTTATCAGTTTATCATTATTCATCATTTCCCCTCCCTCCGGCATATGCTCAAGTAAGATTACATTTGTACTAATATCGTTCCGCTGCAGGAAACGGGTCGAGTGTAACCCGCCTAAGCACTGCGGGAGGGATGGTGGTGGGCGATAGGATACTGCAGGGGATGGGGCACGGCGCGGTACGTACATGGGAATATCACATGGGATAGTTTTCGAAAATGATATATGTTCACGTGCGTCGCGTCGCTTTCGGCCGGGCAGACCTCTCCTCCTTTCTCTATTTTCTCTTTTTATGCCAGCTAATGGTTCGCCTCTCGACAGATTACACGCTCGAACTCAATGGCCCGTTCCTAGTCGTACGTCCTGCTCGTTCGGTGCCGCTGCGTCCTCCGCAGTGCACTGGGCCAGGACCTATACACCCGGACCTCGACACCCCGCAGCCTTATGGTCGATTGAACGGTCTCTCCGTCGAGGATTAGTGGATTAGGCAGGCATCAGGCGCCCATTTGGTATTACAGTATGTCAGACTTGATGCAGGGTCGAGGGGGTTTTCGGCGAATGCAAATAACCTGAAATGTCCGCGGCTTCCTCTCCGCATCCCCGATGCGCCGGTATTCGGCATTAGCTATTCACCGGTCGGCAGTCACCGGTGGTTCAATTTCACCCGGGTACCTCCTACTCGTGCCTGCACGTTGTATGATTGTTTAATAATGAACCGGAATATTTCTCATTAAAAATTTTCCATTGGTTAGCGATCCCCGTATCCCTCCGCCAAAATTCTCCATCAACCGCAGCCGCGGGGCTTATTTGCAGACAATGTGTCCCGGCAATTAACACTGTTTGCTGTCCGGTTTCCTACCGCGCTCCGCTGTTTTATTTCTGTTTGCAAACCTTGTATATATGCTACGTATAGATTGTATACGTGTAGGCGACCCCCTGAAGAGCGGGATCTGGATGAGGACGAGGACGAGGACGAGGACGAGGATCACGACGAGGAGGCGACGGTGGCTTGCGGTCGAGAGCGCGAACGAACAAACGTTGAATAATGTAAATCATTTATATATCATGAAATATAAATGCACTATCACCTCACGGGGCGACCGATAATCAATTTCCACCGTCCAGCAGCGCGTTCAAAACGCCGCGTACAATCGTCCGCATGATTTTTACACTTTGTAGAACTGCACATATTTTTCCCCACTCGGAACATAATTTTGCCCAATAAAAATACCTTCCGGCGATCCTCTTGGTGTTCAGGCTTCCGAATTATCGGTTGACTTCCGAAACTTCCGGAAAATGGCGGATCCGATAGAGCGCAGCCAAAATTGCGAGGAGTCTGCTAACTTTGATGCGAACTTCTGACTTCAGTAATTCAGAATACTTTGGACGCACGTTAAGTTTCAGAGAAGCTGGATTGTAACGAGAATGTGTCTTGCTCGAGTTCGAGAGGATTTGGATGATCCGGAAACGGAGACTCGTTTTTGGTCATCAATTTTTTACGGTATACTGCCCCCGTTGATGCGATACCAAACCTGTCTGGGACTCGGAGAGAATTGTTCAACCACTTTCGCACACCCTCCTCGAAAAATCCCCGGGCACCTCTGAGAGCGAGACGGAGATAGAAGAAGAAGAAGCGAGAGCGAGAGCGAGAGGGAAAGGGAGGGAGAAAGAGTTTACTGACCTGCCTCAACGCGGGTCGTCGTCCCTTCTTTGTGCAACGAATACTAATATAATACAACGAGTGCGGTAGTCCAGAGGTTGGAGAAAAGCAGAGGAAATCCCCGATGAGTCGGGTAGAGAAAAAGAGAGGGAACATCCACGCGGCAGCCCTTGAAGAGGGGGGGACAGGGGTTGGAAATCCCTTTCTAATCGTTGAGGGAAATCGACAAAGGGAAAATCGTCGACAACTGTCAACGCGCAGCTGGGCCATTTTTCAATTTGCAATAGCGCGAGCGGCGGGGCACGCACAGGGCGCGACAGTTATACCTTCGGGGCAGCATCGCGTCGCGGTGAAATAAGAGACCACTTGAATTTTGCGTGTAGATGGAGATGGAGAAGTAGAAGGAGAAGAAGAAGGAGAAGGCGAAGACGGGGCATCGAACCGTTTACGATCATTAATCTTGATCATCTGCGTGATATATTTTCTCCTCTTAATTTCCTTCCCCGCGTCACCTGTGACTCCCATTCAGCTGTGTTCGCCGGACTATGATTTTCAGGGCAGCGAAACAGCGGGGCGAGGGGATTGGTTTTTCAACGGAGTAAGAGTGGAGCAGAGAAGGGGCGGAGGAGGGGTTCCGCGGGATTAAATTATTGATTATTCCCATCGCATGGAACACCTACTGCACCTACGCGGAAGGCATACCCCGTGCCTTATAGCGCCGGAGAGAAGTGTCGGGGAGGATACTATAGCCGGCCTCGGGAAGTGCAGGGGTAGCTCCAAGCAAGAGGAGCAAAGTAAGGGCTTCCTTACTCCGTTTCATGCTGCCAGAGCAGGAGCTGGTGACGATGTCTGCGTGGACGGTATAGGGAATAAAAAAAAAAAAAAGAAAGGGAAAGGGAGGGGGGCTCTCTTCCACGGCCGACCGAAAGCCCCATATATTATATACTACACGCATGCAAGTATAACACGTAGTACGTACGCGTGTAATCCCCATCAATGTCTGCTTTCAATTCAAACTCCAACCCTCAGTACACCGAGCGTGGGTTCATTTTCATGGGGCTTTCTTTCCCGACACAACAATCCACCCCATCGCCATCCCCGTCCCCATCCCCGTCCCATCCCATTTCATCCCCATTCCCATTCTCTCTCTTTCTCTCTTTCTCTCTTTCTCTCCTCTATTTCACTTCCCAGCTCAACGTCGTCGTCATGGTGTGATGGGCGCGTGTTCTGAACGCAGGGACGACCGTGCGTGGTGCGGTGATCCTCGACTCCGCGGCGAATACGTGCGATATCCATAAAATTCAATCCTATACTACTTTCTCCGCCGAAGGGATGAGATACTCCAGAAGTCCCGCTGCCGTTTCTCATCCGTTGACAAATTGCGAATGATTACATTCCTACCGATTGCTACTATACGGCGCGTAGCAATTCTCACCAAATTATATTGTTCTCGAGGGGGTTCCGCGTGCTGCTGCGGTTCTTGTCGAGTTACCGAAAACATGTAGATCATGCCAATACTTATACGTTAATAATTTACCAACAAATTATGCACTTTCGATTCCCTTACATATTTTTCTATTCTCCATCATTTACGTATGCCGCGGAAGTCGATGCTGCAAAGCAGTGACTCGAAAATTGAAGAGTTCCTGATCGAAAGCCCGCGGCGCGGCGTTAGCGAATTTTGGGTACGATAGACGCGGAAAATGGATGAAAATTTTCAAATTTTAGCTCACAACTAATTACAAAGAGTAGAAAATTTCCGTGTACTTTTACGTAGGACAGCCCCCTGCAGTGGGAAAGTATGTACGCTCGTGGACATCGGGATAGTTTATACTCTGGTAACGCGACCTGTGTAACTCGTTTTCAAATTGTTCCTGCGAGGACTGCCTACAAGGTGCTTCCGTGTGCTTCGAATCGACTATACACATACTATCGTCCGGAGAGTACTTTTGCGCAGATGTTAGTCTCCCGAGACCACGAACGTGATATTTTGGTATACTTTTCGTATAAAAAATGAGAAGAAGCAGAAGAAAAAGAAAAAGAAGAAGAAGAAGGAAAGAGTAAGACCGTTCGTTCGATAGTTTATTATTGATAGTACGTGCCTCGGTAGACGCGCCTACTCCACCTTATCAATGGAATCAATGAACGCGAATGCGGTATACGTCCCAGAATGATCGATGTGTACGCGATACGGTATCGTACTGTATTATTTTCGAAGTAACTTATCTGTCGCTGTATTCTCAACAACAAGAACAACATGAAGCCACAAAAAATGAAAGAGACAGGAAGATAACCGGACAGGAACGGCGTTGAAGGGAGAATTTCAGGTGAAAGGGAGAAAAGACCACCGGAAAAGTAGTGGGGAAACATTTGTTGGCCAGCTTTCAGCGCCATGTATGATCTAACACATGTGTCTCGCGTGTTGCGAGAAAATAGAGAAACCGAATGGAAGAAGAAGGAGAAGCGAAAGCAGAAGAAGAAGGATAAGAAACCGGTGGTAAAAAGAATTCGGAGCGTGTGCCAGGCAGATTTAGAAAGAAAGAGGAGAAAACGAGAGAAAAGAAGGAGACAGAGAGAAAACGAAGAAAAAGTAAAAATCAAGACCTTCACCACGCGACCGTATAGCCGTGTGGGAAAGCAGAGCACGGTCATAAACATGGTTACCTACTTACGCGACAAGTAATAATCACTTGGCGTTCTCTTCAAGAACCGCTTTTTTACCACCGCCAGAAGAGACCGGGACGGATACGGAGCGCGGGGAAAGGGAGGACGAGCGAAAGACCAAAAAACGAAAACCAAGAGCGAAGATGTAAAAAGAATTGAATGATTAACGTACTGATTCGTCTTACTGCTACCGCTGCTGCTGCGGCAGTAGTATACACGGATCCTCGACCCGACTAGCTCATATTTTATACATACATAAGAATTGCATAGGTGCGTTGTTCCTCAGACTACAGTAGTAGCATAGTTAACCTAAGACGTACCAACTGGCACATTACATGTTCACACGTACCGCGGATAACCGCGTTTTCGTTTCACATTCGCATAGCTAACGCACGGCGACGTGTTGATTTATAACACTTTTAACGACCGTCTCTTCCTTTTCCATCTCTCCGCGTTTCCCTCAACGGTGACGGAATGACACCGTTTTTTTAATCGCCAGACAATCTTACGAATCATGCCTGTAACCTACTTCGTTCGGCTCGAATCGTTTCAGGCATTTCGAACGCGTTTATCCGCGATGCGGAGTGTACGTCTGTGAAGATTTTCAGCCGAAGTTTCACCTGATTCCAGCCTGTTCATCGGCACATTTCCGTCGCACGTTTCAGCTTCTTTTCGGCCAATCCCGGTGTACGTTTCGGGAAATTTCATCCCCCGTTCCGAAGTTTCTCTGTCTATCGAAACCCGTTTCAGCTGATTTGAAAATCTTCGAGGTGAATCGAATTGTCGATCGCTGACATTTTTATGCTCGTTTCGTCGTTTCTCCGCCTGATTTCAGCGCCCCGGGAAGATTCGGCAGCGCGTTCGAACAATTTTTTTTCAGTTCGTTTCAGCGGGTTTAAAGACGTGTGAGCGCGAGTATCGGCTTTCGTTATCGCACCGCAGTTCGTCTCAGCCGAATCAAGCACGTGTCTAGAATCCTCAATTCATGTTTCAGCGAAAATTGCTTCGCTATGAAAGATTTCAGACGAGTTTCGAACTGCTTCTAGAAGCGGAATTCGTTCGCAATACCTGCTCCAGTAATTGAATGGCGATCGCCAATAGTTTACAAATATACTGAATCGCGCAGTATGTGGGCGCAGCCTCGCGCAGAGGGGTGTGACGGACATTATCGATAAATTCACCCCGTGTGTATGAATTAGCGGTGGGAAAAGGGGTAAATCATTTTTGGTGAAAGTTTGGATTAGCCGAGTTCCGTTTGTATAACAATTATAACAATGTTGGATGGTCAGTGAAACAAATGTGATTAATATTCCGCCCGAAAATGGGAAGTTAATTACGCCTGCATACCTGTATTATGACTCCCGCGCGTCGCGCGGTTTTGCGGCGTTGAATCCCGAATATTCGAACACCTACCGAACGCTATATCGCATCGCACAATCAGCTCATATGAAAAGAAAAAGAAACGGCGAGGGGTGGGGGTGTATATATTATGTAGAGCAGAGATCAGGAGATTGAACTTTGCCTGAAATTAACCGAAATTAGTTTTTCCCATCGCGTGTAGTAGCTTAATAATACCAAAGTTTAGCAATCGCATACAGCTGCTCATCACGAAAGCTACCCCCGCCCCCGCCCCCGCCCCCGTCTACCGCTCCTCAACCCCCGTTAATGTATATTAACATATTCCACAAATTCACTATACCGGACCGAATATCTGTGTTCATAGCTCAACGGGTTCCGTGATGTTCATGTCCAGAATAATTTCATCAAATTCTTCACCCTGCGAGGATCACCTTCACCTCTCCCGGGGTCTGCGAGTCCCGCTCCAGTAGAGAGGAATAAAAATTGTGACGCTATACTACACGTATTTATACAGTCTGAACTCGCGCCACGCGCGGTTCGCTGCAGCTCTGCGCCACGATTTAATCGTATCGTATGTACATACCTGCGTATAGGTGTAAAGCAAACGGCGAGGAGAAACACGCGTTGCAATTAATAACGAGTTCCCCCCCCCCCCCCCCCCCCCCCCGACGAGGAGAAGAAGGTGGAGGTGCGGAGGAGGCGAGGACTCCGCCTTATCGTTGGGATTCCGTTCGACTTCATTCCACTAACAAAGCTAGGCTCTTCACCACCACCAACACCTCCTCCTCCCTCTTTCCTCTTCCCTCTTCTTCTTCTTCTTTGCTCGTGATTTGCAGCACGCGATTCTCCGACCCCGAAGCTCAAGCTGGAGCTCTCGAGCTCTCAAGCTCTCGAGCTCAGGTCCAGAGCGCGGAGTCCTGCACCGGGCGTTCTGTTTCTTTCTCTTTTTACTTTATTTTCTGTCATCGCGAGCTCCACCGTTTTACTCAATTGAACCGTTAATTTTTCACCGTCGTCTCTATACCCTCACCGCACGCGAACTAAAAACGAGAGAAAACGAAACCGACCGAGAAATACGAGGGAGGGAGAGGTGAAGAAGAACGGAAAATAAATGGCTCGAATAAATGGAACAAGATTTTAATTTCAAAAAGAAACTCGTCCCAATCGTCGCCAGTGATCGATCCATCCGTTCGCTACTACCAACATTTCCACGCTTCAGCCCCCAGCTTCTTATAGTTCGGCGTCGAACGAAACAAATTTCCCATCGCCCGTACGATCGAAGATCGAAGACCGAGGATCACAACCCTGCGGTTATATTTCGCGCGGATTTAGATAGCGTCGAAAAAACAAAAAGAAAAAAAAAAAAAAAAAAGAAAAAAGATTCACACAATTAGTACGAAAATTTCTCACCTACCGCTGAACTTCGGTAGGAATATAATTGTGAGTGAGCGATGCCGAGTGTTTCTGCTGCGGTGTGTAGGCATACCAATTGTGTCGTACTGCGCGGGGGCAGCACTTCGGACCGAAACGGCACCGAGGGTTAGGTTGGGTTAGGTTAGGGGAGCCTGCGCACGACCCCTCGACTTTGTAATTGATTGGTCCTGATACGCCTCCTTATCTCTTAATCCATCTCCGCTTCGTTCGACTCCCATGCCACGTACGCTCGCGCTCCTGCTCCCGCTCCCGCTCTTGCTCCCGCTGCCGTAATGTGCTCATGGATTCGAATGGGCAACGGGCTGTTTGCTGCCCATCGATTTGGGCACTCGTAAAGCACTCCCGAAGCGTGCAAGCCCGAAATGTATGTGAGCACTGGTATGTACACGGATATACACAGGCGCGTGGGTACGGGGGCGGGGGCTGATACATGAATCGGAGAACGAGGGATGTTAAGAAATCAATCTGAAGTGTGGTGTGTTGTATAGTTGGTTCGCTGGTTCACCCTCATCCTTATCCTCATCCTCGTCCTCGTTCTAGTCCTCATGCAGGAGCAATCGAATTTCTGCAGAGAGTTGATCATTGCAGCTAGTGTGACGAGGTAACGATCCCGGAATGAAATTGATTCGAAATAATTGTCCGATCGATCGATCGACTGACGCTCCTGACTGATCGGACGGAATGTTAATTATTGTAAATATTGTGGATATTCGTTCGTTTTCACTTTCGCGGAGCAAGAGTTTCCGACTGTTTCATCAAAAACGAGGGAGCGGGAAGGGTTCCGATGAAATAAATGTTTTCACGGCTGAAAGGGAATTTTGGGGAGAGCGAATCGCCTGTTGCCGATGGATTTCATGCCGCCAAGCAAAGAGACCAATTAGCGGAAATCCTGATAATGACTTTACGGTGGACGACCCTAATTCGAAATGTCGTGTTTTCAATCTACTCTACCGATCAAACGTGAAATCGGGCCAGCAGCGCCGAACCTCGTCCCTTGGAGGACCTCTCTGATCCTCTGATCGCGACCGGAATTATAATGCAGATATCAACTCCAAAGCTCCGCTAGCTCCCGCCCCCGCGCCGCGCCGGTCTGATCCCGGCGGAGAATATTGGCTAGCTGTTGTCGATATTGAAATATCTATAGACAAACCTAACCTCGCTCCCATCCCGGATCTCCGGATCTCTGTCTCTCTGTTTCTCTGTTTCTCTCCCTCTCTGTCGATATATTCCAGGCAACGGAGAGGACTTAATTGGATCGCAGCGGTTTTTATCACAGGTTCGACACAGAGATTCGTTACGACGAATGTGCGATCAACTATTCAATTGATTTTCTAGTCTCGTTTATGCTTTCTGACGGAAAACAGCTGACTAATTGGCTCATGTGGCCCATTCGGACGAAGGCCGTTGACGGGGGCCGGGGGACGGGGGACTCGGGGACGAAAGTTTTGTGACGAAATTATGATCACCGATCTCGTGATTATCGTCCTCGTTCCGGCCTGTTACCTAGGCAACACCGTGTGCTTCATTCGTGATTCCTGCGAGCCTCCGAACCTCCGAACCTCTGAGCCTCTTACTTTCCACCTGATCCCTGTAGGGGCGGCGCGGCGGCCTCTGTTCCAAGTTACTGGTCTGACAGCTGCGCTTGCTGCGATTCAATTTTCGGTCATGTATTTCGTAGAGGGTATGAAAAAGGAGGAAAGAGCGAAAAAGAAATCCAGGGCTGTTAAGTATTAAAGGCATAAAAGGTGAAAGGTAAAAGGTAGAAGGTAAAAGCGAAGGTCGACGGCTCGCTCACTCGCAATTCGACACTCCATTCTTTCCGGTACTTGCAGGGGACACTTATATACTTTTTCGCGGAGCCAAGCCTGCACTTGGACGTAGAAGATTAAAGCCGATCTCACTGAGCGGAATTTCGAGCTCAATTGATGTTAGGATCGAGTTTGTTCTGCCGGGGCTCCGCGCTCTCTCTATTAAATTCGATAATAATTCCCTCAAGTAACCGAGACCGAAGACAATTTTCGGTCATTGGCGTGACGAATATCGAGGCGCTTGATGGCTACGGGAAGTCGATAAATTGAGCGTAATTATCTACTTGGAGATCTCGGTGACGCGCAGGTTTCGGCAGCCTCGATCATCTATGCGATGCGATATATTTCTCGATGAGTCTGGAGCCGGGAAGTTTTGGATGATGAAATTAGCCACGCTAGCGCATACTGGGACTGTGACTTTCGGCACCACGATCATGCGGGATTATGATTGTGATTAATAAGTGTGAATCAGTTATTCCCGCCTCGTTACATTCGCATCCTGCGCGCGGGTGCATCGATACGTGATCATTCGATGTCCGTCTATGTACGGGGAACACGGGGAACGTGTACGCGTGTATCTAGAGTTTAAAACAGAAGCTTCGGGCTCTGCTTCACGTCCAGAAGCAGCGCGTTGACAACAAACGACAAACGGTACGTACCTAGGGCTCTCGCACGTGGCAGGCGGATCACCGACACGTGCTTCGGTAGGCCCTACTTACACGTGACTAAAGTCAGGGCTCACCCTCTTCCTCCTTCTCCTCCTCCTCCCTCGGATATGCCGCGCTAGCGGAGAGAAGAGAGGAGAGTCGCGAGGCAGGAGGGGCGAAGGCTTCTGGGTTTCTGGAGACAAAGACGTGCGGAAAGAGATATTATTTCTGCTGGGGGCTGCTGGTATCCTCCTTTGTTCCCGCGGCTGCTTACAGAAATACGGAAGCGTGAAACGGGACGCGGGAAGCCAGATTTGGACGGGATAAGGCTCGTAAGAAATTCGTTGGCGTCGCGGACCACTATACTCTGCAGGAAGCGGAGAATCGATCAACTCGCCTCGTACCCCTCCCTCGCATTCTCTTTCACACTCTGAAACCTCGTTCGGATTATCATTTCGGACATTTGCTCGTAGCCCAGTCGCACTGGCGGTAAGAGGAAGAAGGGGGGAGAAAAATTGTGGAGGAACAGAAAGGGCGGGAAAGAGAGGAGGAGGGGGAGGGGGAGGCTCGTTGTGCCCCTCGAACGCGATGTATGCTTGTCAAGAATTAAGAGGAAGAGCGCCGCAGCATCGCAGGGTTCGGCTTTTGGGATTGGCTTCGGCTTTGGAACGCGTGTGGGAGTTTCGTGTCCAATCATTAGTGAGATCCTATCGGTCTTGTATAAGTCAGTGAGTGCGTCAGTCAGTTAGTCAGTTAGTCAGTCAGTCAGTCCGTTAAGTCTGGGAGCCTGCGGAGCCAGAGAAGTAGGGAAATGATTAAAGAGTTTTCGTTCTACTAATCGAATACTCGAGTTGGTAGAGAGATTTTTGTAGAAAAGCTTTTCCTTTTCCTGGTTGAGGGAATAAAGATTGAGAAATAACGGACACGTCTCCTCCTCTCTGTCCCTCTCCCTATCCCTTCCTCTCCGTCTCTCGCCCCTCTAGGAAGGCGAGACTGCTGGCTTTCGGCATCCCGAACGGAGCTGCTCCTGCTGGTATGGGTTAAGCTTTAATCTGATTTCGGCTTGTCGGATCAGCTCCGGTCTGTGGGCGAACCGTGGTAAAGAAAGGGTTATACGACGTCATTTATCTTGCGCTCTGGAACCTATTCCTTGTCCCCCCCCCCCCCCCCCCCGCCCCGTTTTCTTCCCTCAACCTTCTAATCTGCGTCCTCTAACCGTTCGTCTGTAATTAACTCCCTCGCGGTGAGTCCGGGGTCAGTGTAGAAGAGGAGAGCTCCTAGATCTCCTCTCCCCTCCTCCACCACCTCCACCTCTTGCACGAGCCACCGAAAACAGAAGACCGAGGGGAACTGATTGCCGGAATTTTGAGTTCCTCCAGAGTTCTAGGTCATGCTCCGAATCGAATGAGATAATACTACGCGCGGATCGACGTTCGCTCATAAGAGGATCGTAAAATACAACCGCGAAAGAAAAGGAGGACAAAAATTCTAATTTAGATTCCGCGTTTCATTCGGATTCTCGTGCGGAGATTACTCGCGGATTATGTTGAAATTATAGGCATTATTCATTTGCGGCGGCAATTGCTTTTACTCGGATAGAGTAGAGGTACGTGTGAATGATATATATACGCGGGGGATGCTACTCGCAGGTAGCGGTAGGTGCCCGTATATATATGCATCCGCCCTAACCTAACTCGGGGTTGTATTATCTATCGGGGTCGCTGATTTATACCGTTGCGATAACCTGCGAATGAATCTGCAGAAATGATTATATCGTTAGAAAATTCACAGGATATATATTATACGGGTACCCTGGTCCCGTGGCCACGCTTTGAATCCCGTTTTTACTCCACCCAGGACCACCATCCATCGGCCTCTCAAATCCCGCAGCCTGCCATCGTCGCGATGGATATTGACGTATTCGACGTGGCTACCGCATCCCGGATCTTGTTGAGGGAGGAGTGATGAGGGAATTTGCTCTTCGTGTTAATCGTGGGATTGACTATCGCGGGAAACCTGGTTGAGGAGAAATAATATCGCTGATGCTACGGAGCGCGGAATAATTTCACTATCCTGCGTCGAGGACTTCGGGGTTCGGAGTTTTCCGATGGACTTGTATCTGTCGAGGACGGATTATCAGTTTTTAGCAATTCTGCAATTTATGTGTTCCACTCTTCTCGCGGCGATTCGATATATTGGCATCAGGCATGCGGACGTCGCGTCGTGCTCCGGCTCCGTTTCCCGTTTCATCCGCCACTACTCTTCCGCGATTCTTCCCAATTAGGTATCAAAGCGCGTCGCCGATTCTCTTGACTATAATCCATTCGTCTAGTCGTGATGGAAAATCGGCGGATATTAAATCCCTGTGTATGCGGATCGTGTTCTTTGCCCTCCACCTCTTCGGTCTCGTCCTTCGCCAGCTATGCCATAGGAGGTTCGGTTCCACTTGGAAATTATTAAAACTGAAACGGTGAACTACAAATATGCGCTACTCGATAGCTACCCCCCGCTCCCTGCACTCTCTTTACAGTTCGCACTACGTGCGCTACGTATGTATGTAGATAGGAACTGCGAGTGCATCTGTCGGGCTCCGGAGCGTCATGCAGAAAACAATAAAGCTACGTGACGCCACGCCGCCAGACTCCGCGCGATTCCGGTATCAATTTCAGTTCCACTCGCGTCGGGGATCAAATCAAACCCACGGTTCGGTTCAGGTACCTAGAACCAGCTACCAGGGACTGCAAGCACCGGAAGCTCGCTCCCAGAATGCAATGCGCCCATCGACAAGTCGAGTGTGACGTAGGGCGAGCGAGACAGAGAGTGAGAGAGAAACCGGTGCTCTTCCGAGTGCGAGTATGGTTGCGAAATGAAATCAGTTCCTCTTCGGAGCTCTCGTCTTCCTCCTCCGATGCCCCCTGCCCCCTTCTCCATCTGAAAATGTCATCAGAAGTCGATTTTCAGTCTGGATTCCTCACGCACGAGGTAGACCGTGTGAGGCAGCTGACTGCGGATACAGCCGAAGAGTTTTACGAAAGATAGACGTCTATTCCGCACCTAACTTCCGAGTGAGTACCTCACACACACCCATTTCCACCTGTATCCGTGTATTTCTGTGCGAGTACTTCTTCGTTCAATTCATGAACTCGACTACACCGTGAGAGAAGAAGACGGACGAAGAGGCGAGAGAAATGAGAAGCAGAAGAAGAAGAAGGAGGGGAATGAAGCTGAATAATAAAAGGAGAGTCGCAGTTCATCGAGCTGTTCGCGAGCATGTCGACAAGAGAGTAAAAGCTAGCTAAACTACGTACCGTACTGCAGCGGGCGAGTTGCTACTGCTATACAGCGAGAGAAAAGAGCTGGAATAAGATTGTACCGGGTAAGAGTTAGCAGATAGAGACGTGGCCGGAGAGATAACCGTGCGCGATAGCCTTGCCTGCCAATTAGGTAAATCCAATATAATTAAGTATATTCTATCTCCTAGCAATCTTGGTGTGCCAATCCAGAGAGAAGAGAAGAGCAGCGGAGAGGAGAGGAGAGGAGAGGCGAGGGGTAGTCCTTTTTGCTGCAAAGCGTTTCTCGGTGTCTCCCGCTCCCGCTCCCGCTCCCGCTCCTGCTTCTGATTCCGATTCCGCTCCGCAGGTATATCGGCGCGGCAGGAAATTCTCGGACAGTAAAACGACCAGAATCAAACCCACCTCGCCGCGAGTTCCTAACGAGTCGAGGAGAAGGAATTCGGAGATGGTGCCAACGATTGACCGCACCGAAATCTCCCTCTCGTCGACGTGATTTGAAAAAAATCTGTTCGACCACCGAATTCCATACTAATTTCATCCTCCGGTTCCCACAATACTCGCCAAATTCAGGTTGTCCACCCCGAGTCCCGAGGCTCTGGGTTCGCGGTGACGTAGGTACATCGCGAGGGTCATTTTACCGATCCTATAAAGCGAGATGATTATTGGTTTCCCATAAGCAATGAAAACTGGTTTTCGGATGTGTCTACCGAGCTCCTTCACCGCCATGTAGGACATAACGACTCGGAGACCGGATCAGAGATGTTGTTCGGTGTGATACATATATGTAACAAACCGAACTATAACGCAGGGAAGATTTCTTTTCGAAGAAGGATTCGTCGAACCGGATCATTTGTCACTAGTTTCGGTCGGCCCGAATCCACCGCCGCGCCGGTCATTCTCCTGCTCGACGAAAGATAGCCCGTGCAACGTCCTTCGATCAGATTACCACGAATTGAAATAGGGTCCTCCCGTTGATTGGCATTTTTCGATAAATCGCCTCTGTGTTCAACTGGCTACACACTCCTCCAGCCGCCTCCTCCCGCTCCCTCCCTCTCATTCTCTCTCTCTCCGTTGAACTCCTGTTTCGATCCAGTAGCAGCTTCCAGCTCCGGGGGGTAGGAGCGCTCATACGAATGATCCGAGCTCACCACCAAGAATACGAAGTTGCTTTGGCACCGGCGTTCGAGATGTACGTACTACATCCAAGAGAAGAAAGTAAGTAATGCCCGTGAAAGAATCGTCTGTGGTATCAACCCGCGGTTCGTTAATTTCCGAATTTGGTTTTCCGAGCGTTCTTCGAGTTCGTCGAGTGCGGCCAACTCACGAGGGAGCATTTCAATGCAGCCTAGAGACGCGGAAGCAGAAGTCTTCTGCTACTGATCAGCTGGAAGGACAGTGAACAACGAATCGCTCCCGTCACGGTTACCAGTCCGCAAGTTGTCCACCGCGTTAGTTTCACTCGAAACAAGAGACGGACGGACGCGGGACAGGCTTCTCAGCGCGCCTACTGATAAACGGTTTACTAAACGCGTTACTAAACGACCAGAAGGACGCTCCGAGGACGAAAACCAGGTTTTCTTTTGCTGGAACGGCCGTGAGCCGAGGATCAGAGAGACGGCGGGACCGGCCTGCGCAGAGGCAGAGGCAGAGGTAGAGGCAGAGGCAGAAGTAAAGGCGAAGGCGGAGGAAAGGAAAGGGACGCGACCGGCCACCGCGAGGATTGCACCGACAAAAACCAGTCACGACGACGTGTTGGCGAACGCCGTGACGACCGAACGAGACGTTGGGAACGCGTTTAGGCCGTGTCTGGAATGTAATTCACACCGTACGACTATTCCTTTTGTATTTCCCGCCGACAGACCGGACCCCCAGAGTAACACGAGGTGTCTCTTGGTCCGCCTAGACGTCTTCGGCGGAACGGAACAGCTTGAATTTTAATAACGGACTTAACCTCGGCGTTCTCTTTCTGTCATCTCTGTAGGAAAGGCAACTCGGTGGAGGATATTTCCGGGAGATAATATAGCTGCTGACAATGGAGACACAGCTATCGTGGGTTCTTGTTCCGTTTCTCGTTCTCCCTTTCCCGCGGCTGACTAAACTCGAGTTATCGCGTGAACATTGACGTCAAGAAACGCCATACGGCGACGCTGCAACGGAAGTTGAAGAACTTCGAGCAAGACTCGGCCTTGCAATTAGTAATTCAATGTTCACCGTTTTTATTCTTTCACCGATCATCGTCCCGCGTACGTGAATTGCGTTGTCGAGTTCCTCGACCGAGGACACGCATTAAGCGTGAGAGAGAAATCCCCACGAAGTCAGAGTGCGAGAGAACGATGGAGTGGGACTCGTGTCGGGGGGAAGGAGGACGCGAGCTGAAGCCTCGCATATCACTTCCTCTATCAATAACTAGATCCCAGTAGGTATATTCTACCTCAGGATAACGACAGAACCAGCTCAATATATTCGCGAGCAGTACGTAGAGCTATGCTTCCATCGGATCTAGGTGGGTATAAATTTAGCTGAGAAAGAGATACGCGTGGGCGAGAAGCGAACTCTGATATACCCGGCGTTACAAGCAGCGTACCACGCCTAAGTATTGTCATACGAGTATGGGTACCCGCTACATATGGATACAGAATACAGAGCACTCTGGAAATTATGCGTGGGATATGGAATAAATAGCCACGATTCAACGGTCTGCTATATGGGACCGAACCACCCGAGAAGGGAGAGAAAGACGCACATGTAAAAAAAAAAACGCAAATTCCGTAGTTGAAAATATTCGCGAACGGTAATGACCTCGGAAATTACGTCGAGGGTCTTCGGTGGCTCGGATTTAACACTTGGTTCGACTTCTGCTCGCGCAGAGTCTTCTACTCCTTCGTGGAGTACCGATGTGATCGGGACGCCGCGCCGCTGAGCCGTGGCGACCGACAAATCATACGCTGTGACCACGAGAAAAGGGACCTGCGAAAAAGGTTCGTTATCTTAGGTTTACATGCCGCTACGAAGCTGCGGATGCGGATGCGGATGCAGTGGGAATGTCGCTGGCAAAGTGTCGCTGGTTACTGAACCAGGAACTTAATTGTTTGGTTAATTATTCGCGGAGTGATCAATTGCATTGGAATTGCATTTGGATTCGGAATGTGGGAGTGAAAATTCTTAAAGACCGAGACGGGTCGAGATTCCGAAAGTCAATTTACCGAAAGTTTAGAATGTAGGGAGGCCACGATAACGAGGGGCTGTCAGGCAGAAGCAACGAATTCAGAAATCAGAGACATAGAGATGAATATATACCGAAAGGTAGGCCTCAGAAAGGGCGAGACTACGAGCGACGAAATATCCGAATGGTCGAAGTATCGAACGCTCGAAAATTTCTGCGCAGACAATTCAGAATCGTGGTTATCACGAAAGCTAACGAATCCGAGTTCGTTGAATCGAGAAACCAAAAAATCGAAAGGTCAGATTTTCGAAGCCAATTGGAACAGAAGAGCGGAGAAAGCGAAGACTCGGGAAACTTCGGAAAAACATTTCCCGTTTCGGGCTGACAATGAGAAGATAATCGATTACTTCTCATTTTTTTTTGGCAATTTCAGCCTTTCGGAGTTCTGCTCTTCGGACATTTCGCTGATCGAAGTTTCACCGTTTCGGATCCTTTATCATCGATCTTTCGTTGAATATCCTCCCGATGAAACAGTCATTCAATTCGGTAATACATGAAAAATGAAAATTTCGCTTTCCCGATATTTCGCTACTTTGGAATTCGTATCTTCGAACTTCGGAATTAGGCTTCAACTGCCTCTTTCCAAGCGAGTCGAGTCAACTGGCTGCGCAAAACTAACAGTAGGTGACTGTGCTCCGCAGTTTCGCACAACTGCAGCTACTGCGATCGCAACGCGACGGTGTCCCCTCGCGCAGGACTCGGGTGGATTTTTAGCATGTACCGCACTACTGGGACGCAGTGCCAAGCTTGTTCGTATTTCTGTTCTTTTCTTTTGTCAGTTTTCATTATTATTATCGTTTTCGTTCTTCTTTTGCTTTTTCATTACTTTCAACATCCCGTCGCGTCTCGAGTAGGTAGTACCTACCTACCTACCTGCCTCCCTGCAGCCTGTACGTTGGTACGCGTGCGGATTGCTCGCATAAATGCGTTCATGCGTGCGCATGGTCACGTTTAATTCTGCGCCTGTGTTCGCTCGTGCGCTCGTACATCGAGGCTTTGTACCAAGGTACCGCATAATAATATAAACTATTGTTGATAACTGGCGTACGCATGTACTTGCGCGGTTGTTGGTCAACCGATTTTTTCCGCTTCCCAGAGGCTCGGCATCCGTATATTGTTTCGAGGGTAGATTCGAAGATCATTCGGCAAATTTAGCAAATTTCGACGTCGTAAAGTTTTCACTCATAGGTATAGAGGTGGAACGAGAGTTTCCTATTGTTGATGAAATTTGGCGGGGAATTCCGTGGCCTACGATTGCAATTATCGTAGCTGAAGGAATTCGAAGCTGAAAGGTTATTTCCGTGGCACTACTGCGAATGCTCGACAATGCTGCTCCCTCCCTCCCTCCCTCTCTCTCACTCTCTCTCTCTCCATCTGTCTCTGGGTTCGGTTGACAGTGAACTATGAATCGGTACGGCGCGGTGGGTCTATTGTTTTACGGGTGGTCGCGTATATATTTCTTTGAAGAAACGGGTACGAAGACGAAGAAGGAGTAGGAGAAGACGGAGAGGAAGAGGAAGAGGAGGAAGGAGGAGGAGGAAGAGGAAGAAGAAGAAGAAGAAGAAGAAGAAGGAGAAGGACGACGGCGCCGCCCGCCTTTGGGAATCTTAATTGTCTCGTTTCTACAAAGCAGCCAAGCTTGCCCCAAGCTGCGAGGAGCATAACGTCGGTTTGAATTTACGTCGGAGATGTCGGAATGCGTGTGCCGGAAAAAATGAGCTCAGGTTCAACGTTTGACGCGTACTCGTAAATCAGTAATATGAGCACCATGTCGCCTACTCGACAAAGAGACCAAAAGGACAAAGGAATATATCGGTCGGAATACAAATATGAAATGAAATAATGAAACATAATTCGCCACGGAGTATACGGGCATTGTATACCCGCGGCATCCACCGCGGTACAGTCGATACTTCATATTCTCATTTTTCTAATCACGAAGAAACAGCGCGAAGCCGAGTCATCAAGAAGCGGGATGACATGACATTGCTGTCTCATTTGGGAATGCGGCATACCTTTCTTTTCAACGCGATTATAAATTTCTTTTATCAGTTTGTTCTCGGTATCCGTAGCCTTGTTTCTTCGTTTCTTCAACGTATCCTCCTCCTCCTCCTCCTCCTCCTCTCCACCCCTCGATCTTCTTCATTTTCTTCTTCTTTTGCCCCTTATTCCTCTCCGTCTTCTTATGCGCTCGTCGACGTTACACGCGAATCTCGAAAGGTATCTGTGTCCGCTCGCGGAGGAAACCTGGGTAGTTTCTCGCGGATGATGATAAAGTGAAATAAAAGTATACAACAAAGTGAAAAAGATCCCGGCTCCCTGCGATTCCGCACTCACGTTCAACCGAACACACCAAATAGAAAAAGAGCCATGTAAGGACTCGCCAGAAACCGTCTAGTTTCTTTTCTCACGTGTCCGTCTCCGCTGCAGCGGTCCAGGGACTAATGTCGCCCCTGTCACCCGGCGTCCAAGGAGAGAAAGAATAGCAGGCTTGATCCCTGCGCCGCAGAAGAAGCAAACGAAAAAAGGAGAAAAAAAAACAACAAATAAACAAACAAACAAACAAACCCAAAACGACGACGAAGAAGAAGAAGAATATACGGAAAGACTGGAAGAAGACGAAGAAGAAGATCGGAGAGAACAAAAAGAGAAAAGGGAACGGAGAAGGAGCGAAGGAGCTTTGAAATTGCAGGAATGGAAAGCAGTTCGCCAAGATCTTAAGCGAGCGCGCGTCTATCCGTTCACTCGTTCGCTCGTTCGCTCGTTCGCTCCGAGGGAGTCGAGTCAACAAGTAGTTGGCAGAGAGTTGGTCCCTGGTCGCTTGTAGTTTGTTCCTGTTACATGGGTACAGTCCGTCCAAGGAGTAGACAACGTTCGTTGAAAATGTGTCACGTGGTTTTTAGTTTCTTCTCTCTACGCCGTAGCGAGGAGAATCTGGGCTAACCTATGATTCCGTCGAATCTGAAAATTTCATCGTCGGATCGATCCCGCAATGATTAATTACTCCCGGAAACACGCCGTTGTACTTGTCTTCTGAATTTTGTTTCAGCCCCTTTTCTCTTCGAAAAAGACCTCGCTGCGGTGTCGTGTAACGAAAAATGTTTGTCCGGGACAGAAGCGCGGACTTCGGGCGATTATTCGTAATCTTGTTATTTTTGCAATTAGCAATATTTGGGGCGAGTTGTGTTGGTGAAATTATTGGGAAAGGAGTGAAATGAAAACTGCGGAGTGAAGAGATGTTCGTGATACATTAACTGCGGCTGACGACCCAAATGACTGTTTGACGGCCGAATAACGTCAAGAATCACCGCGGGTGTCTGTTCTCTCTTATGAATACTAAAAAGCGCATAAAGAATTTAATTGTAAGATGGGTAGCACTTTTGTGGAGTAAAGTGTAAAGAGAAAGAGGAAAGAGCCCGAGAAATGTCCGTTTAGTTGAGTAATATAAGTTATTTCTTGGTTGAATACTGTCAACGAGGCAAAGACGGAGCAACCAAGGCCTAATTAGTCTTGGCTCCTTTAGTTTTTTGTTGGGTCAGAGCTTGTCCTATTAATGCCATGCCGCGCAGCGCGGCGCGGCGCGGCGCGGCGCGGTGACTTGATTGTGGTTAATGCGCAGAGGCGCGTGTCAGTCAGCCGCTGTAGCGCGTTGCGCGCTGCTCGCTAGTTTAACTCGCCGCTAACCAAGCCGTAACTCGAGTCTTTAAATTCGTGACTCTATTTTTAAACGCTTCAGGGGTGACTACCGGTTCGGAGACTCACAGCGTCAACTCCCGTCCGTGGGTGGCGAGGGTATTAAAGCATTAATTTGTACCAACCAGTCAGCTTCGTTATAACGAGGCAAATCTTAATGACTTTGGTGAACCTGCAAACTCCGACTCACACCACGCCAGAGAATATAATAACAGAAAGAATTATAACCGCCGTTTCAGCACATCAACTTCTCTTCATCCTCCTCTCTCTCCTCTCTCTCTCTCTCTCTCGTTCCCTCTCCTTCATCATCGACACAATTATTGAGCCCACTTCAGAGTCTTCGGTGATAATACACCGACTGTTCCATCTTCAGAATTGTTCAAAAGAAGCATTTTTCGTTATTATTTCATTTTCTCATTTAAGGCGATGCGATGGTCCTTCTTTACCGACACTTACCGACGCATACTCAACCTCACTCTAACTTGTCGTTTCGATAACCAGAAGCTGACGGGAGAAACGTATTCTTATTTCGAGTAGTAGATAATCGAGGATATGAACGATTTTTCAGCAGCCTCGGGAATCACGATGCGGTATAGTAGATATATATGTACGACTTGGCCGGATCGCGGTAAAAACGATAGTCGTGAGTCGACGCGCCTTCTTGTTCCTTGGTACAGTTTCAGCATGTTCTATTCTCCCCCCTCCCCGGTTGGGAAACCGATTTCCTCTGTTTTGCGACGAAAATTCTGCCCGCTCGTGGCGGTGGCTTCCCCCGGGTTCTAGATGGAATACGAATGTTCTTAGAGAAACGGTAATTCTTTGTATAGTACCTACTGCGACTCCGTTTGAACGTATTGCTTCGAGATCGAGGCTCGCATAGCAAGTAAGGGATCCCCTAAATCTAGTCTGTTATCTTTGCGGTATTCCGTAACCTAATTTCGTGAAGCGGAAAGGGAAAATTAGATGGAATATAGGATCGCGACGGGATAGAAAACGAGGAAAATTTTTGACGCCCCGTTATTCTCGATCGGAGAGTGAAGATCTCGGAGAAAATGAGGAAAGCGAGGAAGAAAGGGAAACGGATAACAAAACGTTGCTTCGAAACGCCTACGACATATATAACAAAAGCGGACGTAGGTACGCTATGTGACTACCTACGCAATACCTACTCTATACGTCGTATAAGTTACAAGAACATGAACCAGACCCGCCGTCGCGTTGCCGCGAGCATATCAAGGTAATTTTCATGGATGATGGTAACAAACGCCGACCGGCTCCCTGACGATCATTCTAACGAGTCCAAAATATCAAACGCCAGCTGCCCTCTGTTACGGACTCGTCTGGATCCTCTCGCAGCATATTAATAAACGCCGGTTCAGTGCGGAAGCTGGCCTTCTTCACGGATTCATTTTCCGAGAATTCGAAATCAAATGCACGCTACTTTCGACGATCGTCTGGGTCGTATGGCCGTCTCGACTCTTCAGTCATTGCGTCCGATTTCGGAAACGTTATTCTTTTCGTGATCCTACGGTCTTTTGCGATCGCCGAACTGGACGGGGTCGGCGTTAATTAGAACGCTGATGAACAATCATTTTCTCAAGAATTCCTACTGCAGGAACTGAGAATCGTGATATCGTTGCGCCAGATCATCCGGAACATAGAGATTGTCTTTTGTAGGAACTCTAACGAACTCGTTCTCCCGATCACCAAATGTCGGAAGCTGCCTATCACCCGTACTAAAACGACTAGAATTTTAAGCACCGCAAAGCTCGAGGTACAGCAGGTACACTTTCCATCTATATTCCATCCCCGAAGTGGTGGCGGTACGTTCTTTGTTTTCGTATGTTTCTTTGAGCCTGAAAAAGTGCATACACAAAAGTTGCAGGGGGAGCGTTGTGAAGCGATATTTGATGGAGAGCAATCAAAGAGTGGGCAACGCTACGACGCCGACTCGACGCGACGCGCGTCCGCGTCCGCGTCCGTCGAGTACGTCGCGCGTCGTACAACAATCTGTTAAAGCACGAGTTTGCGGTACCCACGATTTGCATTTTTTCTCTCTCTTCCTCCGTTTCCCCATTTCTTCCTATGCGGCACCTAGCAACGGATCGTGCGCGCGTTACGTTGCCCCGAGTTTAGTGGTTGAGCTCCGCAGTCTTTCGTCAGTTGAATATATCTAGCCGATGATGTAGCCGACACGGGCGAGCACGTTGTAGGTACCTACATACGTTCCCGTCTGCAGCACCAGTCTGTAGTTTTTAGCATCAAAGCTAGGCCTGGTGGGTCGAGAATCCCTCCTACCCCGGCCCTGCCCGATGATGGAGAGGAAAGATAAAAGTTCTCATGATTCCCGCAGCAGTCGTACGTGGAGTTCTTTGATCGTAGTAGGTAGGTAGGCAGGTACCTACCTATTCCAGGCTCGCAGTTTTTCCGCATCGTATCTGTGCTGCACTGAACTCCACCGCACCGCACCGCACTGCACTGCACTGCGAGCTGAAATGCATTGCGCAAAGATGTACGGCGTACGGTGGATAGAAGTAAAGTTGCCTTTTAAGTGAATGACGTTTTCCGCTTTCGTTCGAAACTTAAACTGAGATTCCCTGCCTTTCTCTCTATCCATCCGCCCAACTATCTATCTCTCCTTCTTTTGTTGGGAATCTTCTTTTTTTCATCTTTCCTAGTCTTTTTTTTTTTCATTTCCCTCGTGCGATTCGCATCAATTACTGAACACATTTTCATTATCCGTTCAGAAGCTCGCGAGTTTGAAAATATCGCGGTATAAATCGTGTACGCAGATTCAGGGATATAGTTTTCAACTGAATTGACGAAGAAACTATGATGCGAAAAACGGAGAAAAAATAGATAATGTTCATCCCGGCCACCTCGTGTGATTTCAAAAAGAGATTTTCACCAAGCGGTCTGTCTGTCTCCCGACGATGTAAATGAAACGAGCTCGAAAAACCCAGAAGAAAAAAGAATGAAGAAAACAAAATACCAACAAAAATTCTTCTAACAGTTTTTTTCTCCTGGTTGTTGATTTCGGTTCGCTATACGCAACTGCGGGGCGCCGTGGTACGGAAAGAAACCGCGACGACGAGGTTTTAAAAGAATTGTATTCGCGTACCGAGAGAGCACGAGGCATTGCACCTAATTAGCCTAATGACGATCATTTCTTGACAAAGCAGGCACCTAGATTCACTCCGGTACGCGGTGGCTCTGGAAATGAATGAAAAAAATGATTCGCGTCTGCGAGATGAGGTACCGCGGTCTGTGCGATACCGTTTCGTAGCTGGTCCTGTGCCGTTGAAAATGACTCGTCGCTTCAAGACCAAGCCAACGCGCCGCTTACCTGTACGATTATGATATATTCTTTGCAATATATTATTTGAAAAAAAAGGAAGGAAAATGGTTGCTGCATTCATGAGTGAGAACGATCTTTCACCGAGGATATCATCCCGACTTCCGTACGCTGCAACCGTACTTTAGATCGTAAGTCATTTTTAATTAATCGCGAGACACGTTTGAGGAAACTGGAACCGGACTAACGTAAAGAAGTTTTTGTTTCTAAATTGCGTCATCATTTTTTTACCCGTTCGAAATCAGATCTGGATCTTGGGAGAGGCGCTGCGAACTGCCTGAACGACACACTGAGATTGGAAATCGGACCAAATGTAGGTACCTTCCGGAGCCCATACTTACCCATTACATGTGGGAAGATAGAAAATTTTGAAATTTCTCCCTCAGTTTTGGTGAATATTCCGAGGGATTCGTCCTCCGAGACTTTGGTCAGTTTCACCAAGATTGAGGTAGTGTAGGACGAGATTTGAGATCGGATCCCTTATTTTCTCAAAAGATTGTGAAATCTGGTTTTTGAGCAAAAACTTCTCGTCAAAATTGACAAAAGGTGGATTTTTTATTTTTTGTTCGATGAACGAAAGATCCAGCGTTGAATCCCGTCTTGCAATATCTTCGTCTCAGTGTTCTAAGCATCGCTCTGAAACGCGAATAATTCTTTCCAAGCATTACTGCGGCGCGAGGAGCGTCTTGAAATTTTCGTTCTTCCTTAATTGTCTTCCTCGCTTAATTTTTCATCGAATTCTCAATCTTGTGGTGTCATTTGGTTCGTTCTGAACGGCAGCTCCGTCATTCATACCGCATCTCGATTTCAGAAATTGCGGAATTTCGACAGCTTCGGTTATTCGGTAGGATCTTTCTTCGTGGATAAAAAAGAATGTGCGTCTCGGGAAAGGTTGGATGATGGAAAGTCAGGTACACCGGCCAATGATCAAAGCGAAATGGATTTGATTGCGAAAATGATTGAATCGCACGGATATGGTACGAGAGGAAATTGGTGTAACGGAGGTAATGATGATAACAATAATAATAATAATCGGTCTACGAGATATCGAAAGTTGATTAAACCGTAGAGACAATATCAGAGGCAATTACTGGAGAGATTAGTTAATTGTAGAGAACTGGGGAACTATCTACGGAATTAGGGTACACGCGGAACCGAGGCAGGAATTTCCATCGGGAAGGAGAGAGGGAAACAGTTTGGAGAGAGATTTGTTGATATTCAAACTCTGGTAAACTCTCGGAAATATCGCGGTGGAGGACGGGTCCTTATTCGCAGCCCGCAGTTTTAAACGACTTTACTCTCAACATTATTCGTTCTGGCTGCTGGGTCATCCCGTAAGAGATCTTGAAGAAATATGAGAGAAGAGGAACGAGGAGGAGCGAAAGAGCGAGGGAATAAAGAAACGGAAAGAAATGTCAACGGGACATTGATATAAGCTCTCGTGTGTGATAAAGCGATCTTTGAACACGAATCCTGGGACCGGTGTGGTACAGCCGATTATCTTTCCTCCTAAAGATCTTTAAACTATAAATCCTCTGAGTTGTATCTTATATCTGCTTCTTGCTCCAATCGGAAAAAAGGCTTCCTGCTCTTACCGACTGGCCGCGCGGAACCCCGGGTCATCCTGATGACCGGGATTCATAGAATCGTATAACTCACTGCGGTGGCACATCCAAACTCGCCAATAACGTTTGGAGGGAATTATTTTTTAGAATCTGTGCTTTCGGGGACGATCGGTATTCGCCGATCGATAGGTAGAATCCGCGGTGGAAAACAGACGTCCTCAAGGTCGACGATCGGGAAAATGAGAAAGAGAGGAAGAGCCGAAAAGACGAAGAGGTGAAGGGAGAGGGCGGAGATCGAGAGGAGGGATGCTATGGCGCGTAGCCACGTGCCTCTCTCAAGAGGGAAACTGGTCCTCGAATGGTGTGACCCTTTAACCGGAAGTTCCCTCGCTAACAAAAGCTCACCCTACACTCGGGGAGAGCCTTGTATATGCTGCATATGCCTCAAAAGCCCCTTAGAGAAGGTGATGGATGCCAAGATGGCGGATCGAGTGAGAGGAATATGAAAGACAAAACGGTATCCAAAATAAATACGCTGCGTGTAATCATCGACCCCAATCGCATGCACACCGCGCAAACTTTAATTTAGGCATCAGCCGAAGTTTGAGATCGCAATTACTTGAGTTGAAATGACCGAGGGCAGTATTCGGAGGGAAGCATCCGACGAGGAGGAAAAGAGCTGAAAAATTTTCGCAAAATCGTTTCGGTGAAGTTTGAACGGCCAGCATTTTGCGACCGTTGATCAAAGAACGAATCTGATGAGATCGACGGAGAGGAAGCAATTTTTTGTTTAATTTGACGTTCTTGTCATCCGCGCGCGACGACGACGTCCCACGAAGTTATCACAGTTTTTGTCATCACATGTTTTTGTTTTCTCGTTTTTTCCAATGACCAGAAACTTTAGCACGCTTGTGCATGAATGTATGCATCACGTAGGATGGGGCGAGAGTAGTGGGTAACGCCCGGGCGGTTTATCAGCGTCGAAAGTATCCCGGCGCATAACTCTTTCAACGGGATGGCTACTTCTCAACTTTTTAACTGTACCCGCCCGTTTTGCTGCTGCGGTAAACCTTGGACGAGAACCCTAAGCGAGCGGTCCATGAAATTCCAATCCGCATCGCGGCCGTTTCATTTCAAGATCGGTTTTCAAACCCGATGGATTTATCGCGGAGGTACTAGGTATGGCGCTGGCAAAGCTCGCATCCTCTGCTCATGCCCCATGCATGCCCTACGATACACTCTCTCTGTAATATGTTGATATTTAATGATCTCAAAAGCCATGCTTTACGATCGACGTTTATTTATTAAACGGCACTGTTTAAGGCTTAGACTCCAGGCTCCTCTCTCGCTCCCTGAGAGTTACCGACGGGACCGGAATCTCCCGAATCTTCGATCCACACATCGCATCCCCCTCGTTCAGTATTCCGGAGGTACAGTCAATCCCAGTCCTCCGCACTCCGAGGGACGCGAAAGAAAGGGGAAAAATTTTATCCTACGATTCAGATCCCATGAAATCGGGACATTATCAACGTCCGCGTTTCGGTACGCAATAGAATGATGTGAACTTCAGCGGACAGTCCGATAATAGATATGGAGACCCTCGATCGATTCTCAAAAGCAGTTTGCACTCTCCATGGGTCATGATCGCGGAGTCCACGAGTTCAGAGATCCCCCGTGTGCTCAGTGGACCAGTTTTATTGGATGGGCTGATGAGTGAGGAAACGCTCGAGATAACGATGAGCGTCCGTTTTGGCGAGTGGTTTTTCGATTTATTTGGGGGAGTGTACCCCACCTTTAACCCTTGCGCGTTTGGTTCTGATATACGACCAGGCGAAATAAAGAAGTCGTAAGGCCCTCGGGCGAGGTTGTGCGGCGGTCTGAGTCCGAGTCCCCTTCCATGACCTGGCAGTTGGAAAAAAAGCGTTCCGGAGCCCGTGGAGAGAGGAGAAAATAAAGAGCGAGAGAGAGAGAGAGCGAGGGAAGGGAAGGGAACGGGGCCGAGAGACTTCAGATCAATTATTATTACCAGTCGTAAAGAAATATCAATATATTTCACCTCTCGCCCTGATCCCCCTCACCGTATTACTACTTCGGCGATTCGATATCGTCCCGTTTAAGAACCGTGAAATATCCACGCCGCGGAGGCTGAGGTGCTCTTGGCAGTTTAATTCTTCGGTTATAGTAGACGTATTGTAGTCTCATAATGAAAAACTCATTTCAATATCACCTGTATCTCGCGAGTGCTTATTGCAACCTCCGGAGAAATGACCAGATGATGAGTCGACGGGATAATAACAATTGATAATCGTCGATATCGTTTAAATACTTTTTAGACCCAAGGCTGCTGCTGCTGCTGCTGCTGAAGGTAGGAGGTGCGGATTGCCCGTAATGTTCCTGGCGTGTACTCCGCCTTTTCTCAATGCCCACTCTCTTCTTTCTTGGGCTCAGCTCTCAGCTCTCAGCTCTCAGCTCTCAGCTCTAAGCTCTCAGTCCTCAGTTCTCAGTTCTCCATTCTCGGTTCTCAGTTCTTGGCTGGCGGCTCGGAACTCTCAACAGTGCGGTACAGAAGGTAGTAGTAGGTATAATGATATTAACCCAACATGCTCCCGCGTGCATTGTTATGATAATGTATTTAAATGTCAAATAGCCGACGGAGCAAAGGCATAAAAAGAAAACCCACGTCCATGCTTATCATATGCGCCACTTGAAGACTGCACAGGGACACTTCTGCATCTGAACTCATCTTCCGATCGCCACCGATCGTACAAGCTCTCGGATAACATGGATTCCATGAAAATTTCATCGGCCGATTTCAACCCAATGTTCGTAGCACATGCATTCTTTTATTCTCCGACCTGCCAAGACAGAAAGGACGGAAGTACATCATGCGCAGGTTCGTCAGGTGTTCCGAAAAAGTGAGAGGGCACTCTCAGGACAATCCGCGTAGACATGCACGTCACGGAAGCGTTGCAATGCGGTCCGATGACACCGTCCACTTGCTCGAAAAATTGGCAGCTGTGGAACACGAGCATCGTGTGCAGTCGAAGGTGTTCCAAAACTAAAGGTGTTCCAGAAAACATCTCTCCGGACATGCTCGTGGCACGTACACGAAAGAACATGCAGTGTGGGCTGATCCGACGAGTATTTACATCCATTTGGGAGGTTTCGAGTGCTGGATCGAGCTTGCTCAGTGATTTTATAATAAATTGCGCAAGATGTGACGTAATTGCTTCTCTCGAAGCTGTTTACCAACGTAAGTAAAGTTAATTCGGCGTGCGGAATGTCATGGATAATAATTCATAACGCTGGGGCTGGAGGCTGTTCCTGTTCGGTGCCCATTATTTTCGTGCTGTAAGTGCAGGAGCTATACGGAGCCGAGTGTAGTACACACTCGTAATGGTTGAAGGAATTGATACAGTAGCCACGGGTTGTTGGCCGGGGTGTCGGCCTCGTGTCTACGATTTAGCGTCGGGTATGCGAACCAGAGAAGACGGCGTGCGTCAGGGATAGTGGGCCACGAGAGTACCCGACGACGCTTTATTATTGGCGTCGGTAAGTTCGTCAGAGACCGTTCGGGAGCTGGGCGTTCCGAGGTCGGCGAGATCCCTCGTGGTCGCTAATTTTAGCGGGTACCGTAGACACCACGTGGTTTCAGTCTCGTCTACGCGCCTACGAGTCCGTCGAATTTTTTGGATTACCTCGCGCCAGCCAGTGTTGAACAAAGCAAAGATGAAGATGAAGATGAAGAGAGAGAGCGAAAGGGGGAGAGTGAGAGTGAGACGGGATTGAGAGATCCCGTCTAATTGCTAGCTCCGTCTCATTCGCGTCAATTTCTCACGAGTGAAGATTTCCCTCGCCGAAACGCTCGTCGCGGAATGCAAAATAGAATTACAGTAGGTACACTGACAGCGCGCAATACTCTGCTCTTACTGCATTCTCGTCCGGCGCCTGGAGCCAGGAGCCCACTGCATCTCTCGGATGATCATTTCACGACAGCTATTCTTATTCGGTTGAAACAATGAGGGGGAAAATCGAAAAGCGAACAACAAGACCTCTCTCTCTCTCTCTCTCTCTTTCCGTCTTTGCTTTCCTCAGCTCTTCAAGACCAGCGAACATCTCCTAATTAGAGAAACTGTATTCGTGCCAAATTTCGACCGCCTATCCTCGCCTCGTCTCGTCTCGCTCTGCCGTTTTCGATTATGCTACGCTACCCTTGCTCTCCGAATGTATCAGACCTGGTACCGAAAACTGCTAGCGAACCTCGTGAATTGGAGCAACGAACCAATTGACGATGAGGAGTCTGCGGGTTAAGTGGCTCCACGATAATTTCCCCTTGACGTAACGGTCCGCACATATACCTCCATGGCATTATCGTTCACTGATAAAAATCAAACCAGCGTTAGGAACGGTTTTCTTCGTTTCAACCAACCGCAGGAACAGCAAACACAAATTTGATGACGTGAAATTTTGCCGAGCGCCTATTTTCATTCTTCGCAGCCTCCGGCTCCGCCTAATCTGCAAAACCGGTGTCCATCGAGGCGGAGAGTTTTATTGGCCTTTAGTTACGTCACTTTTTCTTGAATAATTCATTCATGCCGCTGATTTATCGAACAACTTTTCTTCCTCCTGTTCTCTCTCTCTCTATCTCTCTCCCTGGCAATTTTTCACCACGGTTCATTGCTTTCCGAACTGGCTGCCTCGCTGGCTTCCTACATTCTGATATTGTGTTTGCACGAAAGTTCGATTACCGAAAAAACCAAGACGAAGACGAGAGTCTCTTCGCGGCGCAAACTCCGGAGCTGTGAAAACATCAGCGAACGTTAATTGCCCCTGAGAAATTTGACCTTGTTCTAATGTGACGGGAGTTGGGACCTCGGGTCAGAGTTGACGGCTTCTTGGTGTTGCGCCCTTGTTCCTTAACGGTTACCGGATCCCTCGACCCTAGCGAACGATCCAGTGACCGTCTTCCCTGCAGCTTTCTGACAAAGTGCTCCTTCTCTCGGCGTTCCGTTCCAGCTAGTAGTGACGTCCGGGTATCGGGTGTCGGGAGAGATGTCGCTTCGGCTGCGACTCCAGCTCCGGCGTCTCGTTACACGATTCATCTTCCACGAGGACAATAACCTGACGTGAATTGCTCTTTGGAGTAAAAACGGGAATAATAATACTAAACAACAGAAGTAAACGGATCGGGGTAACCTGGCCTCGATCTTTACCACTTTGAATTCCTGCTCAGGCTTCCCTCGCTTTCCTGGACCGGTGCAGTCCATCCGCTTCCTTCTTCATACTCCTCAAGAACATCTCCATTGCCCGCGTTCGCTGGACACTCGCCAATCCTTGAGGAGGATTTTCTCCTCCACGGACTCCTCCGGAGGATGAGAGGCGACAGCGGTTTGCGGACAGCAAGGTATTCCAATTCCGATTCCAATTCGGATTGTCAATTTATTCACTTCGTATTACCAAAACTCTTGACTCCACTGGAACGAGTTCAGACGGAGTCCACGAGTACGACGATGGTGAATGATATATTATTTCTATTAATCTCGGACTCACCACATCAAAGAACACTTTGATTACACCAACCAATACCAACCGCGTACTACACCACTACGGTCGGGCAGGCCCACTAAACCGCGGGGCTATAAAACTGTCACTGTCTAATGGATTTTTCAACTTCAGAGAATATTTCGGTGGACTACGAGCGGCGCCCGAACCAATGGAAGCCGTAAAACCATCGAAATCTCAATAATTAACGAAATAGACTCCCAGACATCCGGACAACCTCTAATTCATAATAATACGCCAACAGCACTAACACTTTTACCCAAAAGATAAGAGAGAGAGAGAGAGAGAGAGAGAGGAGAGATCGTTCGATCTCGGGAAGAATGAATTTTAACGAGACAGTCATTATATCGAGGCATTAGAATAATTTCTCAAGTTCCCTCGAAGTCGCTTCGGTCCTCTGCCCAATTAGTAATCCGTTATGAACAACGACCCGCCTGCACGCGCTGCCGTGGATTCGAAGATCGGTAAGAGAGTCCACATATTTTTGGACAAGTTTTACAGTAGAATCAATTCCACCATAAATAGCTGGGGAACATTCGATCGGAGTTGGATCGCGTCGAAGTAGGTAGACAGTAGGTACAGCATGCATGCATACCGTACGTGTAAATCTACCTACCTACCTACCTACCTACCTACGTACATTTATATAGAGAAGCCGAGCGCGCAATTTGTCTTTTAGTTTGTTAGATTTACTTCCCTCACCGGAGAATCGGCCGCCCGTATTAGGTGGTCATTAATTCAAAGGTGTCGTCGATTATGTCAGTGGGCACCAGCCGACTCGATTCCAGATAGGCTCGCTAGCCTATCAAATACGATTTATACTACCTACTAGGTATACGCCACGGCCGCAGACGGTTTTCTCGTGTCTCTGCAACGATCCCACTTATCGCCGACTCGAATACCCATCCGGTTTCCATACGTGCACGTGTATAACGAGAGATTATCGACCGTCGGGAAGATCGGAAAAACTTGAAACCGATGCAGTTGGCACCGTTATCGGTTGTCGCGCGGCGCGATAGCATCTAGCGATCGATATGGGAGGAGGACTGTCCGAAGATCGTCACCCTGCGTTACGAGTGTGATTTCGGAAAGGTGATTCCACGCGGAGAAGAAGGAAGGAATAATTCTTATCCTTCCGGCCTTTCCCGTTGATCGCCCGATCGAAAATCGGCTCCGATAGTGTTCCGTGCAACTTTACACTGGCACCACGGCGCGCCAGAGACCGGGCGAACGAGGAGGCTGGTTTTTCTCTCGTGCTCCAGGGAAAAAGCCATTCGGCGATGACGGAGTGGTTGCGTTATGCGCGGGACACCCGGTACAGATCGCGAACGAGGTTTTTTTACGATGCGATAGATATACCCAATGATAATAATAAGGGAGACAATATTATTATCATTAGGTGGATTTTATAGAGTTTATGGATTTGCCCGGGAGGTTCGCCGCTTCTTTACGACGGCTATTAATTCGCGGCTGCTACCACCGCCACTCCGCGCCACGCTGCACCGCCACGGTGAAGCTGTACAAGGTTTTATTGAAACGTTACCACGCGCATGGACCGAGTTTGTTCTTCGATTTGCATATGCTCGAGAGCAGGCTCCGCGATGTGGGGATATAGTCGATAGTATGCAGATGCTGCTGCTGCTGCTGCTGCTGCTGCTAGGCGGAGGCGACTCCGGATCCAGCTGAGTAGGTTGGTATACCTTTGCTTACCTACCTTCCTACCTGACAAGCGGTTTCCGTCGAATAGATTCGTTATCTCAACTCCGGAGCCAAGGAGAACTCACGGGGATAGGATGGGATGGGATGGGATGGGATCGACTCGACTCATCGTGTGAATTGTTTGTCACTAGAGTACAGATCAGCGACTCAATTATCCTCCGCATAATCGTTTCGTTCCATGAACGCTTCCGAAGCTACGAGAGGATATCTCAACACGGTGTTCAAAACACGATTGCGGTTTGTTATAGAGGTCGAATTCCATCGCGGAAAATCATGGGACACGATTTTTGTGCGATCTAGGAGGTCGGAATGTCCGCGATAGCCACCCTTCGCGACACGGGCGATTCCTTGTTAGGCATTTAATGACACTCCGGCTCTAGGAGTTCTCTCTAGTCAGGAGAGTCTTTTCGTGGCAAGATTCGGACACGCAATCGGCAACCGCGAGTCACAACGAACGCTCTTCGTGCAGTGGCACGAGGACATCGAAATTGATTAGCGTCAAATTGCGTGCAACTCCCGCGCCCGTCGCGGTCTCCCACGGGCTTTCACTCACCAGGAAGCCAAGCCGTCCTGGCAAGCGGTTTGAAGATAATTAGCACAAGAGAATGAGCGAAGATGCAATTATCGCGCGAACGCACAATGAATCGAGAACCGAGGAAGACCCGTTTCCACACGTTGTGACAGCACGCAATGACGATTCGTGGAGTGAAATACCTCGGGCATTTTCTTCCACGGGTTTTTCCGCCGAACAAATACCGTGGAGAAGGAAGACCATGCAGTCTTTACCTGCAGTCCCGTTGGAAGTCTTCGGGGACCACCTTCGTCCCATGACCCCTAGAATTGGCACGAAGAATTTATGTGGCATGGGTTCGACGAGGTCGAAGATATACACCCTTCGATTCTATCTCGAGCGATCTCGGATAGAGTCACGGCTGTATTAATTATAGAGAAAATTCATCTGATCAGCAGCAGCCGTGGACCACGATCTCTATTCCACGGGTTTGTTAAGCCGCTGTAAGTGTAAAGTGGATGAGGTTCAGAGTCGGCTAGACATCGCGATAATGGACGTTGTGCCAAGAGACACGGGTCTCATGCCACGAGGAGAGGAAATAAAGATTCGACCATATCCCGGGGGATCATAAGTCACAATAAATTCCATTTCACAATATCCGTGCATCGCTGTATGTGTGTGCTTAATTCTCATGGGTTTCGGTTGGGGAATGATGTTCGAAAGAGGGATAAATAAGGCGACTACGATTTTTTTTTCTCCTCTTTATTTCTCGTCTTTTGGATCACGAGCCCCGGGGTGACCTGGTCAGCTGATACCTGAAGAGGTTCCTCTGTACATACACGTATCACGGTGCCTCGAAGGGGGCCGAGGAACGGTAAGGAGAAGAGGGAAGGTGGAGTGGATCTTCGGACGGGTAGGTACCTATAGCCAAGACCCCGGCGAAGGAAAGGAGCAAAGCTATCTCTCATCTGGCATAAATCAACTCGATGCTGGGTCTAAGAAGTCCCCCGCCCCCCTAGCTAAGTCCATATTACCTGGGTCTCTCTTCAGCTTGGGGTCGCTCGGATCCCGGCGCACGCGGCTATCCGGAGATCTACCGATTATTAATTCAACTGCGGGCATATATCCGTCCCTCTCTCCATCTTCCTCTTTCTCTTTCTCTTTCTCTTTCTCTTTTTCACCGACAACGCGCGGATGCGGACGCGACGCGACGCGACGCGACGCTCCCGCCGCGGCTGCATTCCACGTATAAATATGCGCCCAACAATTATTACCGAACGTCAATGTGCTTCTGGAAGCCCGCTTTTTGGTTTTTACCATTTTACGTATGCAGCAGCCATAATCCGATCCATCCATACACTCATCCCCATGACGGAGTGTCTTCCTTTTTAGAAGCCTGTACGAAAAGGCCGATGCACGGTCAAACCGATACCATTTTCTTATACCAGGTTCAGCATTTTTCACGATCGTCTCTTTTTGGAATCCAATCAACCGACAAGAATATTGGATCAACCTGATCCGGAGAAGTAATTCTCGGTGACTGCTGCGAATTCAAATTCATGAATATCATTGACAATTTTGAGTTCTGGGAAAGTTTACTTTCTCGGTCGATCGCGCGAGAGAGATGAATTCCGAAACCCGATAATCTGTGACTAGAAATTTCATCCCACCCCGCAGGAAAGGAAAGCTACGAATGACTCGTATTGAGCAATCGAACAGAGGAATAGACGAAAAGTGTATAATGTGTGGGAATTTTCGATCGCCACTCGAAGCCGTGTGTAGATTGATCATCCGGTAGAGGTATCACATCAATCCGTTTAACGTTCGTCAATAGCTCGCCAGACGGGATCACGAGACGCGGGGAGAGGAGACGAGAAGATGGGGATGAGGATGAGACCGGTATCTACCTATATACCTTATGCTTATACCTTATACCTTACACATAACATAACGTGAGGTAATGTAACATAACATAACCTGTCAAGGTTTTTAGCTGCTGATGCTATCGCGATATCAGTTGGTAAAAGTCACGCGCGAGTAAATCAGTCGCCTGTCCTTTGCATCCCAGTCGATATATGAGACACAGTTCACGTATACGAGGTGGTAGACACACGATACACAGACACGTATAGGGATAAAATCTGGACGAGGATTTAAGGGCGTCCCGGACATCGGCTGATGCGAGTTTCCTCCCGTTGGAAATATAAAATGAGCTGCTGTTCTACATACTTTCACACTGTAGGAGGTACGCCGTACTATGCTCGCCGGATGGTGAAGAGAGGGATCGCGCTATGAGAAGAAGAAGAAGAAGAAGAAGAAGAAGAAGAAGGAGAGGGAAAAATAGAAGGGACAGCAACAGCGGTGAAAAATTTGAGCAAGTTTTTACAAGGGACTCGCCTGTCAATGCGGATGATTGGTGCGCGCGAAAATGGAACGAGACGGCAACGCCGGGCCAGCTCCGCGTCGCATCATGCCCCCCACCCCCACCCCCTCGCCTCTCGCCCACTCCCTGAAAACGTTGTTCCACTAAAAATACAACGACCTCCGTTTATCATACATTTTCGAAGGTTCAGGTACACGGCAGAGCGGTCTGCATACCTAAAATCATTGGCGTAATCATTGCGATGCACACGGCTAACGCGAAATTAAAAATCAGGGTACGATGGGTTCGCGTCTTCAAGAATCCTGGCTGACCTGCAATGGCTGAGAAAAAAATTCATTTCGAATTACGCAGTCAGTTTTTGGGCAGTGTTTCAACTTCGAGCTTTTCCAGTTTCTCGTATCGAAAGACGTGATGCATTTCAGAAAAATCGCGCAACGACCGTCTTCGCGATTTGTTCAGGGCGCTATTGAAGATCGCCTTGCGCGAAGTGCTAGTTACTGCGATCACTTGGAAAAAGCGAATCGTCGTCACTCCCACACCGCATATCCGATTTCGATGAAACATTTTCGAATGGATGCAATATTTTGGCAGGAAGTCGCCAAGTATTCCATCTCGACGAATTGTTGGAGAGTTCCGTCAGAAATTCAAGTTTGTCCAGTCTGTCCTATGGGCAAACCTAACCTAGCAATCAAAAACTGCCTGAAGACTGGAAACTTTCCGTAAATTTGACGAAATATCCGCGAGATCAAATAGTTAGGGACTTTCCGCTGAAATACTGCATCCGACACACGAAGTTTCACTAAGATCGGTCCTGTGGTGCAGGAATGGCGACGAATATCGCGTTTCCCAAGTGATACCAATCCTCTCAACAATGAGCGACAACGGATGCGAATCGGTCTCTGATAGCGACTCAAGTCCTCGATCCCAGCTCAGTTGAGTTTCGAAAATTCGTTCACCACGTCCATGCGAATTTCGTATTATAAATATTTGTTCTCCAGGTCCTCGATATTTTCGCTAACCTGGTCGTGTCCGTCACGTGCGCGTGCGTGGTATTGAAATCCTGCTCACATTGACTCGGTGGCGTTAATGCGGATGCGAGTAGCTGTTGTACAGGATCCCCGAATAAAGTAGTTTTATACGACTTAAAATTTTCCGCAAAATCAGCGGCGCCCCGCACATGCTTACATGGGCACGACCTAAGCATTATACACGCAATTCGAACACGCGCGTTCACAGCTGTCATGTGTGTGAAGCATTATAGCAGATATACTGTATACGACGAACGGTTGGCGTAAGGCCAGAATCTGCCCCTATTAAAAACCTTGGAATGTCCTCTTATGTCTCTCTGCCGGTCCTTTGCCTCCTCGTAAGCTCGTTTCGTCCTCGCTAGACCGAAATGGAGTTTGAGTTTGAGTTCGAGTTTGAGTTTGAGTTTGAGTTTACGGAAAGATAGAACGACGCAATATAACTCAACGCGATAAACAATCCGGCGAGGAAAGTCGCGTCTATACCATATCGTTTAAACGACGCCTGAACTCAGCTCAGCTGAGCTCAGTTCAGCTCAGCTCAGCTCAGTTCAGCTCCGATGGTGCAATCTCTGCTCTTTCCTCGTCCCTGTTCACGCTCTGTGCATGCTTCGCGCGATCAATTTCCCCGAGAGCTTTATCCCGCGTTCCCCTTTCACACAAATTCAGACAAAACGAGTAAGCACACCGGAACACACGTGTCCGTGTGCCTTATACCTAGCTGTAAGAAAACGCGGCAATTTCCCTAATTACTTTTCCTCAGAAACTGAAACGCGGGAGTGCCCTCCTCACTCCTTTTCGTTCTCTCTTCCGAACCGTTTTTCAAACATAAAAAGCTCCGATGGCAAAAAAGTAAGAACTCGGCGGGAGTGCTGAGCGAGTACTAAAATTCAACCTGTCTCTGCTGTACGTACATCTTCGTCCGTCCGTTTGTTCCCTACTTTCATACGTTACTCCGTTTCCTTGTAACGTATAAAAATTGCTGATCCGGTTCGGGAGCGGTTTTCTCGTATAAAACAAAAAAACAAAAAAAAAAAAAAAAAAAAAAAAAAACACAAAAAGAACTGTTCGACCTCTGGCAGGATTCGTGACGCGCTGCATTCAGTCGGTACATTCGAAGTATATGTAAATATAAGTGAGAAACTTCACCGCTCGGGAGAATCCGTCGTTGATGATGTAGACGTAAAACTCTGGTGGACGTATAACGTGCATACATACATGCGTGGCATACGTCAAGACGAGAAGGTTGGAACGTCGTTCGGTAGATAAAGATTGTCCAAACATATTAATCGAAATGTTTAAAAGGAGAAGATACCGGTGAGGCGTTGGGGTCGGGAGTACCGGACGAGAAATACGTCGCTACCAATTAAACGGTGAGTAGGATCTCCACCGCCCCACGCCACCCCACGCCCCTCGGACTCCTCAAGCGAGCTTGACTGCGGTTTGAAATCTTTCGGAAAAATAACCGAGCGTCAAAAAGCATATCTGTCTCACGGGGAAAACGAGAATGTCTTCTTTGTTCGGTCGCAGATACGATTTCAGCGGAGCACAGTGCGCGAACAAGAAAGATCATGCTCTTTTCCGAAACAAGCTTCGCACGGGGGTTTTTTTTTTTTTTATCGCACAGATACTCGCCTCGCTTCGTCGGCTACACGCCCCACCCCCAAAATTTTTCCTCCCTTGCCCTCCTCGGTTTCAACCGTTCGCGTATGCAGTGGTAATTCAAAGTTTTATCGCATGCGGATAGTAGGTGTAATATTCCCCGAGTTACCGGTTATAGGAAGGTATGAACACACGCACATTACACAAATATAGGTACAATATGAAAGAGGGGTTTTAAAAAGGGCGGAGGAACATATAAAAGCCATGTCAAAGCGAAATTGAGTCTCCTGTCACCTACTTCACACATTTTACTTCTCACTTTTTTTTCTTTACTCCACTTCCCTCTGTGCGCATGTCCCGTGGGGAGCATGGGGATGGTGTCTAAACCATGGACCATGCTCCTCTATGCTCTATTCGACGACATCTCCGATTACATGCGCGCATGCACCGTTTTGTTCTTTCTTGCTCCGATGATGACGGTGTCTGGCGGCGCTGGATCAACTTGGACAGAAAAATGTGTACGACGAGGTTTTTTCGTTCCTTTCTCCTCAGTTGACTGAGCGGAAAGAAAATCGAGAGGCGACGAGGTGTGATTCGAGAAAGAGAACGAAAGAGAGAGAGAGATAGCAGGACTGGAAAACTTTACGGTTTCAGAATCGGACGTTGGAATTTCAATTCCAACTACATCGCATATCAATTTCATCGTTTGATCAGCCCCTCGTCTCTCCTCACTCGTATCGTACGTATAACGCACTACGTACACGCACGTATATCCGCCGTCACGAGTATTCTCTCTACAGTCGATTGGAAGGCAATTCCAGTTTATCGCCGTTGCAAGAGAAGAATAAGGACAGGAAAGAGAAGAAAATATCTTGGATCGTTCAATATTGCTCGTGACGTTCGTACATTCTTTTACTATTTTCACTCGAGATCTCTATCCTGCCATGCCGGGATCCTTGTGCAATCTCTCCCGCACGCCGCCCATTTCCGGCTTTCGTATATTGTACATACGTATAGGTATACGCATCTTCCTGTTAACTACAGAATTCTGCTCCCCCTCTTCGGACGCGTAAGTTATTACCAAATACTTGCAGGACCCGAACCCAAACCCCCGGCGTTAAAGTCGAAGCAGAGAATATCGCAGCCCATAATAGGTACCCTTCAAGGTTCTCGTCGGCGGGCCAGTTGCGACCGTTCAGTCTTCAACCTGGGGGCTAGGCAGACTAGCTACCATTGGCCAACGGCATTGTATCAACGGAAACAATGGATAGCTTGGCGCGGCAGTATTAATAACCAAAACCAATATCGCGAGTGTTATATCGTGCAGAACTTAGGAAGGTATACCTGGCCGTTAAATTCCACCGTCAATGTGCAGTCCGCATTCCGCGTTGGACCGTAGCGCGTCGCGTCGCGTCGAACGTTAAACGGAAATGTCACGGCGAGCTGCACGGGATAGGTATACGTATAAGCCTCCACGGGGTAAATCGGGAATCTCGATTCTCCAGTGTCCGCTCAAAAGATGGCGGTACGGTCGAAGTGTCCCTCAGGAGAACGCCGGCCAGGCGAACACTCAAGGTGTTCCAAATTCCATGAGAAAACAACGACAAACGAAATTGAATCCACGGTTTCTGGAGCAAGTACCCTCCGCGAGACAGGTGCGATCTCGGAGGTAAGTAAGGAGCAGTGGTAAGCAGGCCGTTCGTTAGGGCGCCCCTTTGTAAGCGGGGAAGTAACCGCCAATTATCGAGAATCAAAGGAGTGGTATCTCGCCACGATTGGTGCTGCGCCAGGGACGACGCGTTCGCTGGTTCGTTAGTCGTCGTTCCGTCGTCGTTCGTCGTATCCACCGACTCACCGACTCACCGACCTAACCACCTTTCCACAAGTCTCGGTTATAATTCCCATTTATACAGATACCTAGCTCGGAACGGTTTCCCCAGACCCTGGGGGATTTATCGGGTGAAATTAGGAGACAACTTCTAATCTCTCTCCTTTGCCTTTAAGCTATGCGAGGCGTGCGACCTCAGCCTGCTACCTCACTTCGGCACCGCCCCGCGGCCCGGGTCCCAGTCAACTTTCCAACGATCCCAACTCTTATTCCCAACTTCAGACTCCGAACGTACGAACATAGGAGCGAAGTTGCCCGCTAGTTGGTAGCGAATGAAAATCATCATAAATCGTCGGGTGAAATTGGTGGCTGCCTAATTCCACGCATCGTTTGGTCTCGTCTCTTAATCATGTTGAGAATTTGATCTGGTCCTTGTTCTCGTTCTTGATGTTCCGGACGCGGTGTGGGCCACGGTCGTCGGTCTGGTTCCGGTCGCTTCGGACGTCAGAGGCATTAAACCCTCTCTAAACATAATTAACAATCACCCAAGATCTGTCAAACAGCCCGCAAATTAGTGGACACAGTAGTGGAATCCCCCAGCGCCTAGCAACCCACATCTACACCTACTCGCCACCGCTGCCCTCCTCCGACCTGCCATTCACGGTTCTCCGGAGCTGGGCTTTGCGCTGTGAAAACGGAATGGAAAGGGCAGGGCAGGGCAGGGCAGGGCGCAGACCAGATACCAGAGACCAGAGTTCTGTGGGATCTTCTGCGAGCTCTGGCCAACTGTTTAGGTTACAATGCTGCTCAAAGCAGTAGTATAGGTATAGGCAGTAGCTGTACTGCCTAGGCGGGGTTGCTGATTGGCTCTTTGAGGCGATAAATTCATGTCCGATCTAAGCCGGCTACACTGTAGATTCCGTATGTTGGTGCAGTAAGTTCCGAGGCAATTTTTCTCGTCATCGTAAAAAAGCAGACCATGGCGAGAGAAGAGAAGGTAATATCGGAGCGGCGGGTATGTAGTTTTCCGCAATCGTCGATGGCACGTGTTCAACCACTGCACGGCGGTACATTTCCTTTCTACGAGCGTCGAGACGGGACTACCTTGACTTTGTGCGATCCTTCGCGGATGGATTCTCATGCGAATAGTGTGAGAAACGAGTCTCAGGCTGATTTCCATAGTTATTCAAAACATCACGGATATATTCATGGCTCATGGCGCGCTGGGTGGAAGTAGACAGAGGTGGATGGGCGGGATGCTTACCAGTTTCTATATTCTAAGTCAGGTTTTCATGTACATACGTGGGTATGCATGTACGCACGTGATACACCGACCATACCATACGGATATATACCACTGTTGGAACTAATTCCTGCCGCGCGGCGGCGAGGTGCAGGGGAATAAAGTAACGGGGATTTCGTTCAAGCTGTTTCAGCACACGGATATGGTGGATTAATGGAGTCTGAAATCGCGGGGTGGATGAATAAGAATAATAAGAATGAGAAGTTCAAGTGGAAGTGGAAGTGGAAGTGCAAGTGGAAGTGGAAGCGGAGGGAGAAGAAGAGGAAGAAGATGGAGAAAGAGGAGGTTGCCGCAATCACTTGGTGGCGACAAGTAATTATTACATTACGATTTATATACGGGTTAGTTCGCGCGTTCAGGGAGGGCAGAGCAGACCTTTCATCGTTCATCACGTATAAACGATTTAAACGTACGAAGTGTCAGCTCGTAAATATTATAATTATGACATCAAATATGGCGAGGTCTTTACACCGTGTAACGAGGTCCACCAGCTCGCGCAGTTGGAGTTGCAACGGCCAGGCGAGGCGCGGCGGTATGAACGGATTGGAAACTGTTGTCCGGCTTAAGATAACCCCGGAGTCTTCTGTACCGGGCAATATTTCACCGTTCAATGCAGCCCGGAATTCATGCCCTGAAATGTATCGTCTTCTCGATAGCGATCGGTCCACGGAATTAACCGCAATTTAACGATCAATAGTTTGCCCGGCCGGTTTCAAATTCGCCCGATTCAGAACCCCCGGGCTACACCTTCCCCCTCCCCTCCCCTCCCCTCCCTCTCCTCCTCCCCCTCTTTGCCCCTCGATCCAGACTCGCACCAGTCTCCTGACTTGGTTATTTTCAATGAACCCTGTACTTGACGTAATCGCAACGTCCAAGGTGTTCATAAGCGGTCGGTTAGCGCCCAGTGCCTCAGTCCACGTTTTCAAATTCACAGATTAAAATTGGTGCGCGCGCGTCGCTCATTGCATGCACTGAAATTCAATAAACGTCGTTGACATGCGTCTCTTTCCTTCGGTCTTCCTCCGAACGCGGTTGCTCTCTTGGCGCACTCCTATATAGGTAAATTTTCACCCTCTCGCTGCGCCGCATGAATAAAAATCTTCGGCTGAAATTCCTCTTATAAGATGAAAAGAAATCTTCACCGAAACATGTTCTCTGCCCTGTGAGATTACCCAGAAGATGATCCCGAGCTGCGTGATGTTAGATATGTAGAAGGTAGGTAGGTAGCACCGGCGAGCGAGCTTGGACTCGCAGCACTGCGCACCGAGCCGAGCTGAGCCGAGCCGAGCCTGAGGGACGCGGTGAGCTATTGGCCAGGCCCAGGTTTACGACGTTAAGTAGCGAGAAAGAGAGATGATCATAGCGGTGGAGGAGTTGCTGGAAAAAGAGGAGAGAACGAGGTACGGGGAACCGAGAACTGAGAACTGGGAACTGGGAACTGGGAACTGAGAACTCAGAACTAAGAACGGAGGTGCCGTGTACGACCCACGCAACAAGCCTCTGGGCCCTCTTCCAGTGCACCCTATACTCTACGCATCTCTCATCTTCGATCCGTAGGCATGTGCGGCTCTTGCTCAGGAAAAAGTGAAGAAGAAGGAGAAGAAGAGAGAGGAGGGGAGGAGAGGAGAGGAAAAAGATGGAGGGAAAGGAACGGCCCGCAGACGCATCAGCTTCGATCATATTCCTACCAGGGAATTATTGGCCGAGCTTCGGAGTCAGGTACAGGTACCTTACGCCCGGGCCCGGTCGCAGCACCATACGTCGAAGAGTAACTGAACCGAACTTGGTGCTGGGTCCAATCGGGAAATTGTGAGGATGATAACTCCTCGCTGTTACTCGACTGCTCGCCCTTCACTCTGCCAATTTCAGGTTTAGTACCTCTTACGCACGTCTCACGGTTTATTACCGATATCGCACGGTAGTTTGACTTGGCGTCTTCGGAAATATACCAGCTCTCTAGCAGCGGTAGAGTAGCAAGTATCGCGGGAATAGGTACCGAGGAGGAGGAGGAGGATGCGGATGCTCTGCTGCTGCTGCTATTTCCAGTTCCCGTTGGCCATTAACGGTGCAGCAGCTGGTTGTTTTACACACCTTTGAAGATATAAACTTTTCTAACCAATATGCAATTCTGGAGTAGGTACCTACCGTTCGAACGTTTACAGTCCCGTCCGGAGTGTCCTTCTCACGGAGAGAGATTCGGCGAGAGTGAGAAAGAGAGGGAGGATCGGGGCGGAGGGTGTACGATGGGCGATGGGCGATGGGTCCAATTTTCGCGGGGCATGTATAAATCAAATCTTGTTAAAGCGAGGCGATGCACGGGCGATCCGATCCCTTTGAAGCCTGTTTAAACGAAGTTGAAGAGGAGACAATATTTATTAGACGGTTTCTAATGAAACATTTTAAATGCATGGAACCTGCCGCAGAGTAGTTCCTCCCCTAACTCACGCCCTCTATCTCTCTCTCTGGACCGCATTAAAAACTGACGAGGTCTCGTGCCGCACTCTCTGCGTACGTCTCCTCCTTTCCCTGTCTCCGGGCACTCTACATACCGCCTTCCCGATAACGCTCCTCTTCGCCATCCGCCGCCCGATTGTTCATCGCACAAAGTTTCATGTCCGAATCCTGCTCTATAGAAAGAAGAAGATTTTCAAATTCTTCATGATTTTCGTACCGCTTTCCTCTCCGCGCAAGATACATCGAGGCGCAGTATTCCGCGCGTACGAAACGAAATCCAGGACTTCGCGAGGAAAGGGTCATAGTGAGTCAAATTTTATGGGTTACAAATCTGGAGGATAATCGCGTTTCAGTACCTCCTTCTCTGAGGATTCGGGAATTCAGGGATCTGATTAGGGAGGTGAAATCTGGAAAATCGGTCCCCGAAGATACAGCCAAGTGAGTAAGTAAGTGAGTGAGTAAGTAAGTAAGTAAGTAAGTTAGCGAGTAAGTAACTAATCATCCCCCACTAACTCCAACCGACAATCTTTCTCCGAGGACCGGAAATCTATATCTATATATACACATCGAATAAGTGTGGAAGACCCGCCTCCCAATTAATCTCCGCTAATACCTAGTCATTCTCCGTCTCTCTCCATCTCAGTCTCTTTTTCCCTGTCTCTCTCTCTCTCTCTCCCTCCCTCCCTTCGCTCGTCCCTGATCTCCTTCACTTAGCTTGCACCGTGCTACACCCCCTGTGAAAGTAATTTACGCTCAGCTCCGACGTATAAACCTATGTAGGTATAGGTATACCGATCTATCGATTACCGTGATCCAGTGATCACTCTCGTTCGACAGGATCACTCCCGGCATCTCGACATGCTAATCATGGAAAATATTCAATTTTCTCAACGGATCGAGCTGCGGCGGAGGAAAGACCGCCTCGTTGAGCAACAAATTCATCCCACGATTAGAGCTATTTAGCATTTCAAATGATATTCCAGTACACAAGTTGTACATACATCTCTTGGCATGGCTGTTCACATTTCAACTATTCTCCAAAGTAATCTATGCGGATTATTCCACTACGTTTCTTTCAACCATATTTTCGCTCCGTTTCAGCCCGTTTACCTGTCTTTCAATTCATTTTTCCACATGTTGGATACTTTTCACCAGATCTCACCACTTTTCAGTCTCTTCTCAGTCCCATTTCATTGGTTCTAGTGCGCCGTTGTCATTTTTCAGCAAACTATATCTCATCTAGGCATGCCCTCGCGGACTTTGGCGCAAGCTTCATTCGCTTTCACATGATTTGAGCCAGCTGAGATTGGATGAATTATTTATAGCGCTCTGAATCTCACTTCTCAACATGTTTCAGCGTTTCCTCAATCACAAAAACCAACGAGAACATATTTCAGCTGATTGTGAGTTTGAAACACGTTTCAGCGTTTCTCCATGAGTATTAAAACATATATTTAAACATGCGGCATATGGTTTTCGAACATGTCTCAGTAATTCTTGCGCCGTTGTAACTAATTTCGTTATTGCAAAGCGAGTTCCAGATCACGTTTCAGCAGTTCTCGAACTGCGCAAACTGATTTCGATCCGTTTCAGCTAATTTTATCTCACATGTATCAGCGTTTCTATGAGCATAAAAACTGATTTAAACATGTTCCAGAGATTTTTGATCATGTTCCGGTGACATTTTTACTGTCGTAGCCCGTTCCAGGGTTCCATGGATAGTAATTGGTCCGGCCAACTTAAATCATTTCCGACGTATTCATGCAGTTTCCAATTCCAACCGATGCATTAATTTTCATCGAGCTCATCTTATCTCGTGGCGGTAGGTACCTATCACGTTCCAGCTCATTTCAGGACGGCTCGTGTCCATCGTCGGCACGATGAGATGTTGTTTCAACCTCGAAATGCCTAAACGAGGATTCCGGTCGTTAGAATATAACAACAACCGGTCGCCCGGGCAGTTTCATGCCACCGCGAGGCGGCTCCTCGCCTGATTAAAATTACATTATATATCTATATTCCACCTTGACTTTGGGGCAGAGGTTGCGATCGCGAACCTCTCTCTCTCAAGTTACACCACTATTCCCAGCATGTTGCGCGTCGTAGTAGGCTGTAGGTAGAATGCGCACCGGCACGAGGTATTCTCGGCTACTATTAGCGCCGCATTACGCTAGAAATAATATTGGTCTCCATATCAATTAACGGTCGTGACTCGAGTGCACATGAGCTACGCTAAGAGTGGGCCGCAAAATCATCCGGTTTACATTAGCGAGACTTGACGTTCGGTAAACAGGACAACGGCGCAGGAGGCGGTACGGGGCATGACGAACACCGTGTGTTGTTTGCTCGCATCATGATCGAGCAAACTGACCCAGTTTCTTCCGTGATAATTGCCTCAAATTGAAATTCTGAAATTCGGTTAAAAATTTCACGATCATTGTCCCATCTCGATCAATCCGAATCCGTAGGTACATAGTTTCTACACACGATCGGAGAGAACTAATTCTCCGCCTCAGCTCGCTCCCCTCCTCTTTTCTCCTTTTGCGTTTCTTTTACTCAAGGGCTGTGGCATGTTCCGTTGGTAATTTTATTTCTCGTAGTTTTCGTTCTTTTTCACTATTTTTCGTCCTCTTTTTCTACCTGATCGCGATACCCACGCGCACTGGTTCGACTCGTTAGCGGTTAGCAATAACATTCGTTATTTTTTATCATATCTACAGCGGCGCGGCGGCGGCTGACTTGGTTCCTGCCCTTTATACGACAGTGAAGAACACGTTTTGTTACTCGGGACCGAAGATAGCCCGCGATAGTCCCACCAGTCGCGATCACGGCAACGCGGCAAGAGGGTCGCGCTCTTCGGCTCTACGTTAAGGTCGTTAAGGTGTTCGAAAAATTGAAATCTCCCCGCGATCCGATCGTTGCCGGCGACGCCAACCGACGCCGAAGGGCGCAGCAACACTTTCGCTATAGATCGCGGCAATACGAATGGGAAAATTTCGAAACGGGAATAATTAGCTTCCCGTTTACGGTTTTTCAACAAAATTTACAAATTACAGATCACAACTATTATCGCATCTGGTAGGCACATCTGTGTTGCGTATAGATCGTCGAGATCCTCCTCTTCGTTCTTCTCTTCGGGTTTTTAATTGTGTTAAGGAATGATAAACGAGGAACGAAATAAGATGATCAATGATTCATCAGGACGAGCCAGCGCGCAGGTATAACCATCAATATATATTATACATGAGAGAAGTTTGTACGACGAACTGAACGAACGAACGAACCAACCAACGTGACGAGTCCCTGACGTTTTATCGCTGCGTTGACAGGCTTTCAATTATAAATGAAAACCGGCCATGAAATAAGTTATCTTTCATTTTTTACCTTCTTCGTTTTTCTTCTTCTTGCTTTCGTTTTCTAGTTCAATATTATTAAATTCAAATTTTTATTCTCGGAGATACAGTGCAGTCGTAGGTGAGGTGAGGCGAGGCCGGTACATGGGTGCGCCAGAGGATCCACGAGCCTGCAGGAGAGACACAAGGGAGGGAACTTGTTGAGGCGCCAAATCGTTTAATGGGACAACCTGTTAATGCGCGACACGTGTTACACCCATCAACGTTCATATACATAACCAGTTGTCTCTCTCTCTCTCTCTCTCTCTCTCGCTCTCTCGATCTTCTCACAAATTATCATCCGTCTGTATCCAGTCTTGCCTCTTCTCCCCCCTCCCGCACTCTCGTCCTCATTATGATGATTATTATCATCGTTTCACGATCATACGTACCTACGTAGGTACATATGTAGATATAGTATCAGGCCGAAACGAGGAACGTTTCATTCGTTATTCTTCTCTCAGCGAAGAAAACCAAAGAAAATTGTCATTATTTTTTTATGACATTTGTATAAGTTACAAGTACCTACATACGTACCTATGAACATATACATTATTCATCCTACGCGAGAGAAATTTTTGTCGGATAATAACTGCGCGAGAATCGTTATATCCTTCATTTTTTTCGCATATATGAGAGCTGCGAGTAGATCTTCCTCGTCAAGTTTCGGATATTTGCCCAAAATTTATTTTCATTTCACTTTTATCGGGTACCTTACTAGTTAGTTTTCGAAACTCTTACGTACACATGTTAGATGAACGGATGAACAAGTGTCGTGTATCTGCGTCGTCGAATCAATCGTCGATCGGTACTCAAATTTTCACCGTAATCGCCATGATTTTCTTCCAGATTGGAACGAGAGAGAGAGAGAGAGAGAGAAAACGTGTTTTTCGGAACAGTATAGCAATAATTATCCATGAGTTTCGATTCGCAAAAAGAGAATGGAAGAACGGAAGAAACGGGAAAAGAATTGATCCCGTACCTGCATCGATTATTCGTCGGATTAATGAGGCTTTTTCTTCAGTCCGCGCGGTTTTTTCTTCTCCCTCATTCGTTTTTTCACCCCCTTCTTGTTTCCGGATGTCTTCCGAAGCGATGTCACGGCTCAGAGGTTGGCGAACACGTTTTCGTCGCTGATTTGCATACCAACGCGTCTTAATACTCGCGAAAGAGGATAAAAAATGGTTTCGTTTTTTCGTTCCTTATCCTTTTCACTGAGCTTATCCGCGGATGTGTTAGGCATGCGCGCAGATGAATGTGAACGAAATGAAACGAAACGAAACGAAACGAAACGTGATGAAATGAACGAACGAACGTATTTATGTGGGATGTCTATGTAGATCTATATCTCCTCACATACATATATGTATAAATATTTGAATACCCGTGAAGAGGCTTTTCCATGAGTTCCGGCGGAAAACGCGGAGACACGGGGTAGGAGTGGAAACGGATCTTGAATAAGACAGGTGACATTTTTCCCGAGCGGAAAACGAAGAGCCGAAGGAGCAGGAGCGAGGAGTAAAGAGATAAGAATTCCCTTTCATTTTTCATCGGCCCTCGATATCCGCGCATCCTTTTATTCAGCACCATAAACGCGTGTATTTATATAAACCGACAAACCCGCCGCCCCAACACCGCCGAAAAACGAACACGATAATCTAATCTCTTCACCGCGAAGCGGACAGTGGGAGAATTTATCCGCGAGAAGGAGGAGAGCTACGAACGATCGTGTCACGAATCCTCTTCGCAGGAAAACGCGGAAAAGCATCCGACGTAAGTATCATACAAATGTACACATGTATATACAGGAATTTTACCTATCTGCTCGCGATAAAGTAGCTTCTCGAACGACGTCAAGCGTTTCCTCCCTTCCGGCTCACCCTCGTGCAACCTTTTTCCGATTTCTCATTCTTGTTCTTCACCGGTGAATCCAAAACGCTGGAAAGATACTATAAAGAAACATTTTCCTTTTCTTTTTCTTCGTTTCGTTCCTATATGCTTCTTCTCTCGCTTTCCTGCATACGTCAAAATTTTCACTCACTCTGCAGGCGGGTACAGCTAGCTTCTTGACTTCCCGGTCTCCGAAGCGAGCCCGCTTTCACATATGCATCGCTTCCGTCCTCCGCTCATAGGTACATACACACATGATATACAAGATCAAGATCGATAGCTGACAATGAGCAACAAATAGCGCGACGAGACGTTATCCGCGGGATGAAGGAAACTGCAGGTGAAAGAGATTCAGCTGGCTTCCGCTGTCCAGTCGCACAGCATTCAGGGAATAATTTCGGCAATCTGAAGAAAAACTGTAGTCAATTTTTTTCCAATTTTCGTATTCCGAGATTCGATTTTATCGGGCTGAATTTACTTGCGTGCAATTTAGCTCCGGCAGAGAGAAATGAAAAATGGAAGAAATAAAACAACGTATACGGAGCTCGCGTATTGAACACTATAATCGACGTCTTACGCCAAGTCTGCCGTACTTCCGTTCTCGGAGAGCCTGCCAAGAGACTTCCGGCAAACTCTGTGGTTCGTATCCAATTTTTGTCCGATTGAAAAATTCCCTATATCCTGCTAATTCATGCCTCATTTTTTTTTTTATTCATGTTATCTGGGACCCGAGTCATCGGTAGATATTCGGGCCTGAAAATCAAGCGCCATTTGATCAATCATCGAATTGAAAATCGTCGTCTACTATATCGCCCCTTATCGAATTACACGATATTCAATCGCTGGAATCAATCAATGAAAACGCATCAGAACTGTGATATCAATGTCCGAACTGATCTCCAGTTGTCTAACGAATAGGTAGTACATACCTGCAATATAAATGTGTGCGGTAGAGTTTTGCCGTGTAAACTGCGAGAGCTGATCGTGAGCTATGTGTGCAGTTAGATCATGGCTGCAAAAGTATTGTCCAATATCGGGAGAGGCGCGTGGAAACAGTCCCGTAATACTGACGAGAAAATTATAGAACGCAGGTCTGTATTTTCCCCATTTTAGAGGGTTTCGATAACCCGTATATTTCCACTTTCTACCGATCTTATATCTGAGTCGTTGAAATTTCGACCGGTTTTCATCGTAGCTGTCCGAAACTCAGCTGACAAAGATCATAGAAGAAAGTGGTAACAGTAGCCAACGGTCAGCCAGTAATAGTATCTGGACGATGTCGAAGCGACGAATTTTCCGGAATGCGGTGAAAATGTTCGCGAACATTCTTCAAGCTCCGAAAAGCAGTTTTTGCCTTCCGTACCGGTGGAATGTTACAGTTTGCGGAGAAGTTTCTTTCTCTTTCTCGTGATCGAAAAATCCCCAAATTGCACGAGCACGACGAAATCTCAAAATCCTGTTAAAAATTTTCGTAACTTTCAGCCCACTCCGATAGCCGTTTCGGAGATACGGAGGTGGGGGGCTAGATAGAAAGCTGACAATATTATTCCAGGGTAGAGAAGTGCGGGCGCGAGTTGGTAGATGGCAGCATAGGTCAGGTCCTGCGCGCAAGAACTGCGAGCTGGCGAACAACCAGAATCAACGCTACGCAGCTGACTCGCGTGCGTGCGTGTAGTCGCGTTCTAGTTAATTGCATTGGAGAAAATTGTTGATTCACCTGATTCGTCGAATTTCTGGTGGAATTTTACGAAAATTGCTCCAGCGCACGGCACGTGTGTATGCACGTTATACCTATTCTCGTTGGATAAAACGTGAATGTATGTACCTATATACCTATTGGGATATTGTGAATGTGAAATAGGTGGCCCCCACCCGCCTACACGGAGAGGAAGAGGAAATTGACCACCGCGAACCACGAACCACTCCGTTTCCAGAATAGTCGTTCGTTTTTCCCTTCTCCACCTATATTCACCACTCGCGAAGATTCCAATTCCGCACGGTTATACCCACCGCGCGCGGCGAGGTTCTATCCACGACAAATTCCTACCGATTGAACAAATTCCCGTCGCGATTCGACCCGGAAAGACAAAGAGTGAGTGAGAGAGAGAGAGAGAGAGAGAGAGAGAGAGGAAAAACAAAGAGAGAAGAAACAGGGAGATGGAGATAGAGATGAATGGTGAGAAAGGACAGAGAATTCTCACTGCGAGCAATAATTGATTCCATAATTTAATCGACTGCGGCGGAACAGTCAGACACGGAAGAGTTGCGTGCGCGCAGCAGCAGCAGCAGCAGCAGCAGCATCCGTGCTATTTCATTATTCAGGACAAATTAGACTCACAGCCGTAGGAAAACTGGTGCAGAATATCGCTTGTCTTTATGTAAGCGACGATTAGCGGAGTCTCAAATTGTCCCAAGGTTCGCGATGTCTCATTCAAAGGTGTAATTTTGCTCCAAATGGAAAACTCTTTGCTGTACCGGTTTCGTTCTTTTTTCCTTTCCTTTCCTTTCCTTTCGTTTTACAAATTTTTGAAACTGAATTACGTGAGGAGGGAGGAGACGAAAGAAATTCTCCATTTTGTATCTGAACCGAACGAAGGCACACTTTTTCCGTCCGAATCCTCCGAGACTTTGTACACCCTCGAGGATGTTCTGAATCGCTGACTCCCGACTGGCTGAAGTAGAAATTTACGAATTGATTGAACCCAGAAAAGCCCGAGCACCGGTTCCGACGTGAGCCGATGACTGCGGACCGATGCTCCGAACCGGCGATTTTGAATTTCAATATTTTGTCCTTGGATTCGAACTGAGCGGTCTCGAAAACCTGGAAAGCCTCTGCTCCGATGCAAAATATTGTTTTCCATTTTTTGAATAATTTTTTTCAATCTTCGTGTCTTGTTTTGAACCCGGAATCCAGAAGTTCAACGGGTTTGAAACTCGGTCGTGCAGGTAACCAAAAAACCGTTCGGAATCGGTTTAAGGACGTAATGCGAACAGCTATTTGGATCGCGGAAAGACCATGTCCAGGATTGCCGCGGCTGTTGAGTGAATCAGAGTTAAGAGAGTTAGGAAGAGTTTGGAAAGCTCTTTTTCTCTGACCCTAAACGCTCCAGACTCCCGGATACCGACCACTGGTCCCTCTCCTTTATTCTAGTCTGGGGTTAGCTGTAGTTTCCTAGTCTCTTGCCTCGTACCTCCGCCTACGCAATTCTTTTCTGCATGAATTTTAACGAGGGGTGGACAACCAGGGTATACTTTTCTCCGTTTATTTTCCGCCTTTTCTCGTTTTCGCCGATAGTTGAGGGTCGGGGGAGGCTCGCGTGTCTGGGTGCAAGTTCGCCCGACTTCCGGTGGCTCGCATGTTTCAAACCCACTTATTCCCGGGCTCGGAGGAGCCTCCTTTGCTGCTGGGATCCCTGCCGGACTCTGCACCCACCTTTGCCGTTCTTGCTAGCTACCACTACCACTGATACCGCTGATACCAATACCGTTGCGTTCCGTTAAACTGGGCGGCGGCGGAAATCACCCTGAAACAAAAGCTAATTGCTCGCGGAATTAATTCTCCGGACTGCGAGTGGCATGGGGGATGCACGGGGTGCGTCCACGCCGCCAACCAACTCCCTCTGCGAGCTGGAAGATTAATTACCTGCGCCTTCCCTCCGGACATTTTTTGTCCCAGTGACCGCGGCTTCTTATTCCTATTGTTACGGGGTCTCATTCCCCCGCCGATTCCATTCCGGTTACCCCGTTCCGGCAGTTTCGCAATAACCGATGCAAAATCCCGACGATAGACACATTTTCGCAACGATCTAATTCCGGAATTTTAAAACGAGACGAAAGCGAACATTGCTTCTGCGTTCTTCCCCCTGAAACATCCAAATGGCACGGAGGGTTGGCATTGATTTTCGTTAATTGAGGGTGTGCGTGACCGCGCACTCTTCACGGCGTCAATTTAGCCGAATTTGATTCTCTAAAAATAGTAGCTAGGCAGCGTGTACGCGATAGTCAAACAACCCCGCTGCCGAGTTTCGGTTTCGGTTTCAGTTTCAGCTTCAGCTTCAGCTTCAGTTTCCGTTCCAGTTCCAGTTCCAGTTCCAGTTCCAGTTCCAGTTTCGGTTTCAGTTACCCTTATCTTCTTTTCACGTGATAACATGCGATCATTTTGTCGATAACAGTTATCGCAGGAAAAAGTCACTACGCACTGCACGCACATAGCCGGGGCGCGGGCATATTCTACCCTACAATTATTCCTTTATTCTACTCAAAAGGGTTTACGGCAAATTTGAAACCCCGTTTCAACCCCCAGCTGGAATCTCGTCTATTTTTCTTTCCTTGTCAAACCGGCAAATATTCTTATTTTTCATCTGACAAGAAAAGTATCTGGGTAGCGACGACGACGGCGATGGAGGGATGCTCGTCATCTCAGCTGTACTGTTTCCGCAGTATGGATTTTCGCGTTCTTCGAACAAATAAACTGTTTCCGGACAATCGGCAGTGGTCCGATCTCTATTAGTAGTCCACGATATAAGGAAACTCCAGAATTACATGCCAACATTCTCGTATCAGTTTGTCCAACCTTCCGGTTTCGGCTACTTTACTCCACTGTCAGCAACAGATGATACGATCCAGGTATTCGACCGTTCGAAAAAATAAATTATACTCCACACACGTTTCCCCATTACATTTTCTCGAAACTCCCCTTCCGACGGCTTTCCAAGTCAACGATTTCGTTCTCAGGTCAGAGAAAGTGGGAGGAAAGATAGAGGATTCGACCAACAATCCGCAAAACGTGAACTGTAGTTCGTAAACGTGACCGAAAAACGATTTTGAGAAAATTGGAAAGCGTTCTCAAAAATTGAGCACGCGTGCGTCAGCGGTAAGACTGTGGAGATCGACGAGAAAGATAGATCGGCCTGAAAGGGTGATTCACAGTTTCAGAATTTCACGCCGGAATGGAAATAATAACGAGTAGAAATTTTCTAAAATAAACTTTGAAGCGTAGTAATGTCGGTATGAAAATTTCTAGACATTTTCATGCGGCCTGATGTTTATGGAGGGCGGGATGAGGAGGACGTCGCACTCACATGCGGGAGTATAAGAATAAGAATAAGAAGACGAAGACGAAGAAGGAGCAGAAGGAATTTGACTAATGTCACGTGTCGTGGCCGGGCCGGGCCAGTGGCAGGGCTTCCAGGTCGCGGAGGGTTGTGGGGGAAAGTCTAAGCTAAGCTGTCAATGCCAGAGGATCTTTTTTGCCGTCCTAATAGCATCAATTTGTTAGGTTTTTCGTGAGGCAAACGCATTAGCAGAGCGAACGAACGAACGAACGAACGAACGTAAACGCGAAGGCGAAGGCGAAGGCGAAGGCGAACGTGAACGGTTCGCTTACATATTTCAACGTTCACATTCATCTACATCCCTCCTAGCTGGCTTTCCTTCCACTGCACCAGGCTTCGGGACTCGGCTATTCCGATTCCTCGTTCTCATTGTATTACCACGAGAAAAAATATTGGGGTTCGGTGTCAAATTGTTATTTTTTCCACACATTTCACCGGATCTGATTCATCGGAAGTTGGAACAGAGAGAAGCGGAGAAGAAGGAGAGAAGAATGCTCCGGAAGTTCGACCATTTCGGGTAATAAATTTCCGAAACGGGTTTGATAAAATATTGAAAAAGTGCATCAATGACGTATTTCGGTACACCGATCAGCGCCGGAATTCGGTTATTAAATATCGCGTAAAATTTTGCCGGTTCGTTGTTTTTTTTTTTTTTTTTTCATCCTAATCGCGATAATTATCCGATGAATCCGTTCACCGGGACGGCGACGGTGGTTTTGTAAACTTGGGTAATATATCATCTGCATGGAGGAAAAGCAATAACAATCGGTTATTGAAATTGAAACGCGTCCCCGCGGCGAGGTCGCGTTCCTGTTAGAGTATTGATTTCATGACTAACATGCCGATAATGTGTCACCGAAGAAAAATGACAATGCTGGAAGGCGGGTATAGACTGCATGGAACCCGGATACAGGTATACTATATGCAGGAGGATATCCACCAGCGACGGATTGAACTTGGACTGGAAATCGTCTATCGCTCGGAATCCCTGCAGTTATTCGATAAATTGTCAGTTTGGGAAAACGGACATAATTCGTATGGTCAAAAATGAAAGAATAGAGTGGAAGAAGTAGAAGCGGTAGATCTGTACCAGTAGAGAGATGCAGAGTCCAGAGCTTTACACCTCAGTTTCCGCTGTTAATTCGTTCATAATCCGCCGGTGCTGAAAAGGATAGAACGGCGAAGAAAAATCGCGCTGACGATTTCCACCTTCTCATTCTCACGTTCTTTTTTTCTATTAATCGAATCGTGAGATAAAAAGTTGCATCTCGGGTAAAAGCGCCGTTGTATTATGGGCCGTTAAAATGCTCTACGGTTGGGACTCGGATAGTATAATGGCGTCATGGATCGTACGGAGACTAAAGATACGTTTTCAATTCCCTTATATCGAAGCAGTTTAAAGTAATAGCCCGGAAAGTTGCAGTCCCATCCACTCTGGGTTATAATTTTTCCACTAAATCTTTCGGCGTATGGATATAGCTGACGCCGCTGGAATGCATTCCGGGGAATAGTCTTCTGGTGCAATTGTGCAATTGCGTAAAATATTTACGTAGGTACACATACACACTCGCGCATACCACACGTCCGCATTCCATCTGCGGCAATAATTGTACATAAACAACGCTGAACGCGTTCGTTCGTTCGTTCGTTCGTTCCTTCCTTTCTTCCTTCCCGTTCCCTTCACCGTTCCCTTCTCCTTCGTTACCCACAGCCAATTCTTTCCAATACCGGTTTTCGGTACGAACAAATATTTCAATTTATAGCTGTCATCCTCGCAATGCTATGATCACCGTTTTGGGAATTATTGTAATTACCTTTGTGCTCGCGGCCCGTTCCCCCCGAATCCCAACGGTCCAATTCGTTGATATCCTCACAATGCTATACCTCCTGCGGGACACTCCGCTCGTGGAAAATAATAAAACCTTTCGAAAACGGGGGATTTTCTTCCTGATTTTTCCACGCTACTTCCTCACCGGGTCGCCGAAAATTGACCTGAACATTTCGACGACTAGTTTCCACGCGGATGACACTTTTCGCCACGCTTTTCCCGCCCGATAACCCCGGCGGTTAATATTTCGGAGCCATTTCTTCGGGAAATCTCCTCGTCTTTCTGATGATCGATGAAAAACCTGATTTAGAAAATTGCAAGGCAAGTTTAGAGCATGAATTCTTCGTCTACGATTAGGAGCCGAGGTGACAGTCGGAGCTGGAGCATGCGGTGCATACTTTCATACCGGCGCGGCAGGATATATAAGGACGTCGAGAAGTTCAGTAGTGAGAGGCCAGTGACGTGCTAAATCAATAAGAGACTGATCGATTGCGACGCGGTTATAAAAGGGAAGGATAAAAATGAGTGACAGTGACGTGAATGGGCTACGGGGTGGGGCAGGTGGTTTTTTTCCCACATAAATTACACTATCATCGACGTACTTCTTTCGTCTTCCTCCTTTCTTTCTTTCCTTCCTTCCAGCCTTCTTCCCGTCAACTCTTTCCGTTCTTCCTGTCCCGCCCATCCGCTCCATACTTCATCCGCGCCGCCGGGTTGTATACATGTATGCATAAGGGTCTTGAGTTTTTAACGAGCCCCCGAAACCCCCACCGCCTTGGGCGAAACACTTTTACGTGCAGTCTAATAACATTGTGCCCGACATTTTTGAGGTTTCTCTCTCCATACACACACACGCGTGTATACAGTCGGTAGGTGAAATTCTTCTCCTCTTCTTCCTTACCGCCGGTTTTCACTTCTTCCACTCATTTTCCCTTATCTTCGTTCCTCCGCATGTCTTGACCGCTCTGCGTATCCACTCGACTGACTAATGAGCAACCGAAAAAACTTCATCCGCGGAGGAGAACAGCAGCGGATTTCATAGGCTAGGTGAGAAATTGACTGTTCTACGAAACTACGTAGCGGGCGCGCTTCCTCCTCTTCCTCCAGACCGCGGTTCCATATAGTTCAGTGGATACGACGAACAGGTGAACTCGAAAGTTGAGTAATTAATATCCACGAAAACGGGCGTGTCAGATGGTAGTTTAACCGGAGCCCCCCTTAGGACGGAGATAACTTGGACAGCGTCTGAAACTCCGGAGACACGTAGCTACGCTTCTAGATTCCGTCCTACTAAGAATTAGAGAAATTTCTCATCTCTGGGTTCAGGTTCGTTGCAATTTTGGATAGCGATGGCGTGTTCGTATTCGGAGCCGGAAAATTAATAAAACTAAAAAGCGTCCCAGTTGTTGAACGATCCGGTACTATCCGGTGCATATTCGCTCAAAGATTTGTTTCATTGTTTCTGGATCGCTGATTTAATACTGGCAAATGAAAATTGAGTTTCCGATTTTCACCGATCAGAGATAAGTCCAGGTTCTTACTATTTCCGAAACATTTGAAATGCAGCTGTCCAAATTGTCGCTTCGATCTGGGCTGAATGCGCCCCGTTTCTGAGCAGCCGGAGTTGGAGTAGCTTCTGTATTTGTAGCCGAATGCTTTCATTGTGTGAGTAGAAAACCGTCGACAACTTATTTTCCGATGTGCAGAGATGCTCAAATTTGGCGTTAAAATTAGTAGAAACGTTGACAAACGTTTTGTTTTATCCGGTAAACAGAGTGTCAGTGATTCGGACAACGAATCCACGGCGTGCCGGAGTTGTCGACTTGCATTTCATGACCTGACAGGTCAGCAATTTCCTCACAAGTCGAGCATGCTGCGCGATAAAATTTGATTTCACCTCGCGATTCATGAAAATAGAAAGAAATAGGTGAAAATGAATATCTGTCGAATAATTGTAGTTTAATTCGTCACTGTTCAACAACTGGGTCTCGGTGGTGTCAATTTCTAGGCGATTTGGAATTCGCGGGGTCAGCAACTCGGACATCAAACAGCTATTCTTGAATCAGTTGTTTGAATCGATTGAATTTCATAGCGCTTGTCGAGGAATACAAAATATCACTGAACTCGAAATTATCGATGATATGGAGAGGAAAGGTTCATTACGTGACGAATTCTGGGCTCGACTATGATTTGGAAAAAAATAAAAGAACATAGATTCCCTATTGATGGTTCAATAGCTGGGTCGTTAGGCTTACAGCTTCGACCAAGTTTCTATCTTCGTTGAAATATCTTACATCCCATCGTTTATTTTCAATTTTTGATGGACCGGGCTCGCAGAAATTGGCTAACGTCGAGGAGAGTTAGCCATGATGTTCACAAACCGTAAATCATCTTGGTGAATTGTCAGCTCACCACAATCGACGGATGTCGCACCGTTCCGAGAGAGAAAGAGAAAAGAAGAGAAGCTCGCCGGGCGAAATTCTCCCCAAAAAGTATAATGTTAGTCTATCTAACTACAGAGGAGCTTTTTTCCTGTTCATTTCTGAAATAAACTACAAACTTCGTTTATTCCGACGGTGAAAGCCGGTTTCGTTTCGTTACGGATCGTTCATTTTTTCAATTCGGTGGATCGGGTGTGACCAGAGAATCCTCTGCTGGAGAAACAGAGAGAGAGAGAGAGAGAGAGAGAACTATGGGATGACGCAGAATTTTCAGAGTGATCGATCCGTCACGGGAAGATGCATTATTGAGAGGAGAAGAAATATACCTGATACTCGGTTCCGGAACGGTACAAGGAAAGGAGACAAATTTTCCGAGTCCTTCTGACTTGCCGAAGTTTTGGTGCCTTGTCAAGTGACTGAGGGATAGGCGGAGGGATGATACCTGCCCTCTCTTTCCCAACACTCTTCCTTCCCCGCCGAACTTTTCCCCCGGCTCGCAGCCACGGGGGTTTTCGTTAAACAAATATTAATTAGTGGCTCCTTAATGATATGAATTACAACACGCGCCTCCTCTCGTGAGATGGGAGAAGACCTCCGTCGTGCCTACTGATACGCGCCTACCGCCCTTTGGCGAAGAAAATTCTACTCCGTTTTGACACGGGGTGAATATCCAAACTGTACTGTACAAAGAGAGAAGTTCAGCCAGCGTCTGCTCTTGTTTTTTTTTTTTTTCTCTACGCGAAAGGAAATTTTTACTGTTCGTTCAAAAATTCGAGAGCCAATTCAAGGTACAGTGAGACAATTTGGAATTCCTGACTCGCGAACTCTATCGAATGAATTGTCGAATGATCATAACTGGCTGTGAATTGAAATTCGAGAAATTGATGAATCTGGTATTTAGTCGAAAATTGGAAACTCGATATCGACGATCCAACGGGATTCCTAAGGGTGGACAGTTTCCTCTCGGAACGTATGCTTCGAAGGGTTGATTTCCTCCGCCGACTCGCGTGGCGGCTGTGATGAAACTATAGAACCTCCGGCTGGGGATATAGGCGAGGATGAGAGGAGAAAAAAATGGGAGAGAAGAGAGATCAGATCCAAATTTGATCAGTCAGCAACGTGCTGCAGGGGTTGGCTGCGATAAGCGGAGAATCGTGTTGCGGATAAAGTGGCATCGTCCCAACGCGAACGTCCCGTCACTGTCTGTCACGATGTGCTTACATGCACGTCGTACCCACATGCGTACGTTCGGCACAATTTTCACTCTATCTCCTCCTCTTTGTATCTTTCGGCAGTGTCCTCCTACTATAGGTTTCGCCCATTCATCGTAGGCAAGAAGAACGGGTTGAGGGGGTAGAGGTGAAAATTCCGGAAGACCAGAGAGGAGTGGGGCGGAGATCCCGAAAGTCAGATCAACGACCGCGACGGTGCGAAATGTAGGAAGGCCATAATAACGAAATTCTGTCAAGTAGAAACGACAAATTCAGAACACTAAACATGGAAATGAATTTATACCGAAAATTATCTCTCGGGATGGGCGAGAGACTACGAACGGTGGGATATCCGCGATTGGTCAAAATAACGAACATGAGCAAAAGTCCTGTGTTTACAATTCGGAATCGTGCTTATTACGAAAGTTGACGAATCCAAATTCATTGAGACGAATGACCGAAAATTCGGAAGGTCGGAATTCCCAAACCCATTTGAATAGAAGGGCCAAGAAGGCGAGAACTCAGGAGACATTGGAAAAACATAGAATATTTTGTACTGAGAAAATAATCGATTACTTTCCATCTTTCCGGAATTTCGGCGTTTCGGAATTCTCATTTTTTGACATTTCACTGATCGGAGTTTTACCGTTTCTCGGCCTTCGTTCTCCATCTTGTTTTCTTCGGTTCATTGGCTGACGGAAACGTTAGCCGCTCTGAATTTCCAATTTCAAATCTCAGAATTTCCAACTTTTGTTCATCCACGCTTCGTTCGTTCGGAATGGAAACTTGCCGAAAACACATTTTCGGACAAAGGCGCGCCCGGGTGAATAGCCCTCCGATGAAACAGTCGTTCATTTCAGTAATACATGGAAAATGAAAATTTCGCTCCCTCGATTTTTCGTTACTCCGGAATTCGCATCCTTGAAATCCAGAATGTCGACCCCCCACCCGACCGAGGGGGTTGATCGGTCGATCGGTTGCCCTGTAACGCCGTCCATTTTATCGATTCATCATGATCATTTCCTAATAATATCTAGGTACGTTTCAGCCGGTGGATTTCCGAGTCCAGAGATTATGGCAAGGGTTCACGATTGCGTATCAGAGTAGGATGGATGATGAAGGAGAAAAGCCTCCAGGGTATGTCGGAGGTGAGAACAGTGCGTTACCCTCGCTGATGCTTAGCCCCCTTTCGGCCCCCTTCTTCCTGTATCCCAGGTTCACCCCCCACCCCTTCATCCCTCCACGCCTACGCTCTCGTTAAATTCACGCCTCTCTGACTCGCGGAGTTTCGCGTAGGTATAATTTTTTTCACGTATGCGTGTGCCCCACGTACGAACGATGATTGCGCCCCTGCCTACCTACCTACCTACCTACCTACGCGAACCTCTGAAGCTCTGGTCTCTCGTCTCTCGTTTCTCGTCTCTCTGGCTCTCTCGTTTCCGTACTCGAAGAGCCCGCGAACGCCCCTTCTGCGCCTCTTTTCCTCTTCCCCTTCGTTGCTCTCTCTCTCTCTCTCTCCCTCTCTCTCTCATTCTCGCTCTCTCTCTCAATCCTGGTTGCAGAGTTCCGCACGTTCCCCAGCGACGCGACCCTCGGTCTACCGCTCTTTCGGGCATATAGCCTGTTCGAGATAACTCAGATGGAAGGTCTCGAGTTTTTGAAATTTTGTATTGTTTATATATTTCTTTTTTCCATCTCCGGAGCCAATTTTAGGACAAATTCTGCGCGATCGCGTGGCAGGGGGTAGGGGTCGATCTGTACAGGCGACAAAAACTTCTCCGATTTCGATGTATATTCGATTTCGTTGATTTTCATACCATGCAGGAAGGCACTCCGGAATCTGAAAACAGAGCCCTCTCACCCGAATCTGAAATCTTCCGTAATGAAGAGAGCCCAAAAATCGCCCCCCTCTCTATTCGTGGTCGTGCCAAAAAATCGAAAATATTGGACCAAATTTTGCACAGCTAGTTTCCCACCTCCCGTCTTTTCTACCGGACGTGTCGATCAGATCCTATGAATATTTATCAGTTTTCCACAAATTATTGAACCATCTCTCCTGCAAGTGTATTGCAAATGAAAAGCAAACTTTTGTTTCACCAAGTTTTTCGTTCAATCCCTGCACCGCGTAATCTCTACCCCTTCGCTCGATTTCCGACGGCTCATTCATCGTCGGATGAAATAAACTTGTTTGAAAAGTTTTCCAAATCCATAGCCCCAGGTATACGGATAGCGGTATCGGGGGGTGAAACCCCCCCCCCCCCCCCCCCCCCCCCCGACCGTACAATAATCCTCGTTGCTTTTACCGTCGCGTTTCTGTACGTTATAGAGTGACACGGTGAGAATTGCGGAGTAAGGTAGACGCGGATACTTCTACACACATACGTCTGCGCACGCGCGCCGGTGTGTAGAGGAACCATCAACATAGATGGATTCAGGGATGCACTCAGCGTCAGAAGGATGGTACGAAGACAACAATGCCGTCCAGCCCGAGGGGGAAGCCAGGGCCGAGCGGTCGGTCCATTAGCTTGGCTGTCACTCAACGCTCTGGAACCTGGCGCTACGCAGACACATCCGTACACATACGTGTCCGAAGGATGATAATAAAAACGATTTTCGTATGGAGCTTTACAGTCGTCTAGAATTTGTTACAGAAAGGGGGGGGGGAAGAGAAAAAATAAAAAATGGAAAAAGAAAACTGTGATGACCGGTTTGAAGATGGATGGCGAAAATAAGAGAAAAAAAAAAGAAAAAGAAATGAAGTAATTGGAAGATAATTGCGAGTTCGTCGATCGCGGGATAAAAATCGACGAGGTTGCGTCATTGGGTCGTTAATTAGTCGTGAGATTTTTCGCAAACGGATGTAGAAGCTTTCGTTATCATGCGCCTCGCGATTCACCTTGATGTATTCGCTCGGTGTTGGGTTGGGCGGTACCCGGGCGGGGAAAAACTTCGTTGATATATTTTAAACGCGAGTCACGAGAAATATGGAAGAGTGGAGTAAATATCGGCTTATAAAGGACAAAAAAAAATAGCAGTGGAAGTAGAAGAAGAAGAAGAAAAAGAAGAAGAAGACAGATAGAGAGACGGAGAGGGGAGATCTTCTGGAGCTGAGTGTATTTTCAGAGCGGGTCGGGCGGGGGGCGTGAAAGCTGAGCAACGTATCACCGCGGGCGGTGTATATTCTATCAGAAACGTGTAAGCATTTTTGAAACTGCCAAGAAGCTCACGAGAGAGGAGGAACGAGAGAGAGAGAGAGAGAGAGAGAGAGAGAGAGAGAGAGAGAGAGAGAGAGAGAGAGAGAGAGAGTGAGTGAGAGGGAGGGAGAGAGGAGGGGGAAAAAAGACGCGATCGACGCGCGATGAAACCAGGGTTGTGTAAGTCTAACCTCATTCCAAGGACCCCAAGCAGCTGATGGTAGGTATTTTATTCGCGTAAAACGGATCGGAAATTGGTTATACGTACTCAATACAAAATAAGCGAGACGGGTGTGTATATGTATATGTATGCGTGTTGCCAAAAAGTGATTTTTTTTCTTTCAATTCCTCAATTCCATTGCCATTCAATCATCCTTGTTTCCCGAATCCCTGTTGGTATAGCGTTGACGTTATTCATTATCGTTGAATTGTCATCGGTCGAGGTAGAAAACTTATTCGAAAAGCCTCCGGCATATTCTGACTAGCAATCCTATTACCTCATCCTCATCCTCATCCCGGCGTCTGAGAAACGAATTAATGTAATTTGAATTAGCTCCACGGTTCGTCGTCTCTTCGTGACTCGAGAAGAAATTTAGATTCTAGTACTTGTATGTGGGTTAAGAGGAAATTACTCGAACAATGATCGTAGTCGGATGAAAAATTCCTTTTCTCGTTCCGTTTCGTTTTCTTCTCCTTTTGAAACTGTTGCAGAAAAAAATTGTTCAATTTTGGGGGGAAGGGGTCTCAGTTTGAGGTGCCACGGGACTCTCGAACGCACGGAAATATACCGTCTCGAAATCGAGAATGGTGATTTTTCGCCAACGACTCGATCGATTCTGATGAAACTTTGAGGATTCATTGAGTACGATGGCAGAAATTGGCTGAGTATTTGACTTTCTCAAAAGTTCGAACGGATTCGATTAAAAATGAAGATTCCCTATGTTAGCTAGGTTAGGTTGCCGGCAGCGAGTCAGACGGCTTATTGAGGATGAAAATTTGTCGATCAGGAGGACATCTCCGTTCGTAATTCCACGATTTTTAGGATGGAGAAACGATACAAGAAAAAATGTGGACTCCCGTTGAACGTTGGTATCCATTTTTCATGATGTTTTTCACGTATAGTGCGGGAACAAGGAGGATTAAGGGCGTCGAGGAAGTCGCGAGTAATTGGGTTGGCTGAGAGAAGTCTAGATTTGATTAAGTTTCAACTTTCGAGATGGGTGGCAGGCGCGAACAAGAACGAATTAAGTAAGTTTTACTTACCACCACGGTAGGAGCAAAGGAAGAGGACGAGGAGTAGGGAGAGGAGGATGAGGGAAAGGAACCGTGGATTACGACAACCGCGCACTGGGGAATCTTTATTTCAACGTAAAAGTACTTCTAGTTCTAGTTCGTCTGCGCTCCCTCGCGCCCGTCGAGCGTCGCGTCGCGTCGCGTCGTAGCGAGTAAACAAAAGCGATAATCTAGTCCTGGCTGGAAGAACCAGTTCAGATAGTTAAGTCGAGAGTAGATCGGTACGAGTAGTTCGCCCCGAGATGTTGCCTCGCGCAATAACTCCGAGGATGTTTTTGAATTCTCAAGAAATTATCTTGCTCACCCGAGAAGATATTTGCACCTGAGCTATCATTTAACTTATCTACAGTTCCATAGGAAACAAGAACCAGAACCCGAGCTCCAAGCTGAAGCAGACGAAGAGGAAAAACTGATCGGAGGAACGAGCGGAAGAGAAAGAAAGGGTCGAAACCGCTGTTGGCTTTATTACCAGAACCCTCTTCAGGACATTCACTTTCAAAGAGTCTAGAGTCCTCGGCAGAGAGAGAGAGAGCGAGAAACGGTGGTGCCCGTCTGCATATTGTGATTCCTTCTTGGGGCGCCTCCTTTCCTCCCTGGGGAACCATCCTTCGCTTGCCTCAAGCGAGCCATATATTCTCCAAGGTTGTCTTTCTCCGTACCAGAACTACATTCGCGGGATGGACAGAGTCTCCGCGATCCGCAGACCAGACCTCTGCTTGATACACACCTCCGATTCCCCGGGGGGCACTACCTCGCACCAAATTGAAACTGGTCTTTGCATTGGATTAACCATTCTCTATACCTTTGTCCAAAGTGCTTATTTTTGTCCTTTATTCTTTATAGCTGCATGCCCTGGAAACTGCACCGGCCGAGGCGATGTTCTGTTCTGTTCTTGTTTTCCTCTCCGGCCATTTTTCCCGTCTACGCGCGATCGTAGTTTCAGACCTGCCGAAGCACCCTGCCTGCAAGTGGCCGGAATCGGGTTTGCCCTGGTAGAAACCAAAAACATTTATCTAGCACACCCCTCACCCCTTTTCCCGTTGAAATTGGAGTGTGAAATTCTACAGCCATCACCGAGCTCTCCCGCATCTCCACAACCGCGTCCACTCTCAGCCACTATCAAGTGTTCGGACAGTGAACTCTTACACCGCTCTGTAGAGCTAATGGATTCCCTCCCTTTCCTCCTCCGGAAACGGTTCGGCCGGTTCGCCGATCGATCGAATCATGAACCGCAGTGATGAGATTATTGGATCGTTTGACGACACGGAATCACCCCAACATGTGTCTTCGACGGTGATAGTTCTAGCCTTGTTTTTTTGTAGTCTGCTGGAAGTAGCTGTGCATACTCAGAGGCAGGCTGGCACATATAACCGCGGTTGTAAATCACGCGAGGAAACCACCGCCGCTACCACCTCGTAGCACTCTGTGGTCTGAATCGAGCTCTAAATGCATTTGCCTTTTACTTTATATGATACCCACTCGCTTCTTGTTTTGCTCGGTGAAGACCCATGAATGCATTTGCTTAGTAGGTAGGTAGGTAAGTAGTTAGTCAGGCTAGCACTGAATGCAAAACGCTGCTGCAACTTCCAGCGAGCCGCCCGGCCCGGCCCCGTTGATGGTAATGGATTTCTGTAAAGATCAATGCCAGTGCTCATCAGCAGCTCTTCCTTCTTTCCGTCTCTTTCATTGAGAACGATTTCCGGTCACGAGTTACCATCGACTTATGTCACGTCGGATGGAAGCACGAACAAAGATCGTGAAAAAGTTTATCCAGCTTTCTTTTTCTTCCCTTGACACTGAGAAGAGAATGAAAATCGCCGGTTTTTTTTTCTCTCTCTCCCCGGTGCAGAGTCTATGAATGGACTGACCAGCGGAGTACAGCCGGTGCAGTTAGCGGGGTTCAGATAAGAGCCAGGAGTCGAAAAACCTGGGGAGCGAACTGACGGACGGAAAGAGAGGGAGTTCGGGTCGGGGGATAGTAGCTGTTGTAGGCGAAGAGCGATGGTCAAGAAGAGGAGGTAGGAAGAGGGAGTAAATCTTCGCACGCTGCTTTGTCCCGGTTCAGAGAGTGCGGTGGAATCCGGAATGCGGTTTTGTCCAGAGCAGGACTACGCGCGCTAGTCGCTACGAGGTCGTCTCTCTTTTTCCTGGCAGTTTCGCGGTTTTGTTTGCTGCTTTGTTTGTGTTCCTCTCTACACAACTCGCTCTCTTCCTCTCTCTCGCTCTCTCATTCTTCCTCTCCCCCGTAGGATAGGACGGCGAAATTCACAAAGAAAGCGGAGATGCATGCATTCCAATCTTCGCTCTGCTTCACTCTACTTTGCTCTGCTTCACTTCACTTTCCTCTCTTCCGCTCTGCTCTGTTTCAACCTGAAAACTCGTCGCGCTGCCGGACCTTCGTCCAGCAGCGGATCACCGGGACTCGTCCATCCACCTTCTCCAACAATCCATTTGATTTCCTCTTTATTTTTCTCTGTTGGACGACCAACCGCGCCGCTCATCTCCGCACTGAGAAAACACACCAATACCATACTTGGCCTAACTTTTCATCATCGTAGTTTATCCGTGTAGTCACGTAACCGAACCCGTATCATCCTATCCTCGTCAATTGGCTGGCCGCGCCGTGCCGGGCAGCGACTCCGCACTCAGAACTCGCACCGCCAGCGGCAAATTCTTGAAAGTCATTGCCCAGCCGTTAACTTGCCAGTACCGTTACCACATCCTCGACCAATCATCGTCGCCGCCAATCCACTCCGAATCAATGCTACATTGCATCACGGAAAAGGGTCAAAAGTCACCACAAAGTTACAATTTTTCATACGATATTTCGGCGATGATGGACTCGACCTTTTTCGAATATCACGTAGCTGCCTGATAGCACCGGGACGTTTCACTCGGATATAATTGTTGGTCGAGGCTTTCCCGCCACTTTGGTCACTGTTCGTATTCCGCACTCCGGAATGGCGCGTCGTGGAGTGACAATTGGGATAATTCCAGTTAGGCGTGTGAGATTGTGCGGATTCGACGACGTCAAGAATTATTTTCGCTCCTCCCAAATCTCGCGTCCGTTTTCAGGGTGACTAAGGATTACCCGAAGAATGGATTAAAAGCTTTTTCCAAGGGGCGTTCGGGAAGGGTTAGAAGTTGCAACAAGTATCTAGGTCAGTGAAGGGTTATTGGATGTAGCGAGGGGCGGGCGGGGGGTTGAGGTTTGGGCCAATTAAGTTGACGCTGACCGCTATCTCTGGTGGCCAGCCGTGAGGACGACCTCGCACCTCATTATAACCTACAGGCGGCGTTAACCTCACCCATGTTACAATATCATTCATGGGATATCTCGAGTCTTCCATCATTTGGTCTACCATGGGATACGCCCGCGCCGCCCCGGTGATCGGCTGGACCCAACGTGCAATTTTTTGGCTACCGCAAAATGCGACGTCTCTCTGCCTCTCTCCTCCTTTTTAGATTTCTTATTCTTTGTTTTGTTACCCTTTCGACCATCCAGGGAAGTTCTCGACCTGCTCAATTCCGTCTCGGTGGAGTGACTCGAAGGCTGACTGCAAGCGACTGAGCTTTTCGAGGAAGACTCGGAAGCGATGAACGGCCAAAGACGGATATCGTATTGAGAAATGATCGATATTTTTCATATCCATTTCAGTGAGAAGTTTTTCTGTTTCCTTCGCTCGCGCTCTCCTGGCAATTCCCGCGTATCCATAAGGCACACCGATACACGCCTGCCAACCTATGAAGCGTCGCTGCAGGAGGTATCCCCGTATCCCCGTATCCCCGTATCCCCGTCGTTCTTTCAAAGGGTTTAATTAAAAATATTAATAATGGTGAACGTGCTTCGTCATACTGACGAACGGGGAAGAGGGCAAACAGTCCAGCGGAGGGTAACAATGGCTGTCCACCATCATTTTCAAATATTAAACGCTTTTTCGCTAAAGGGTTTTTTTCCCCCCTCCCCCACCTTCTCCCTCCTGTTTGGTCCCCTCATTCTCTCTCTCTCTACCCTCCTCTCTCTCTCTCTCTCTTTCTATCTATCTCTCAAATCTCTCTCATTCCCTCCGTGTTTTTGTGTATTTTTTGGGTATTTGTTTTGTTGTTTGTTTTTTCAACGCTGCGCTCCGCAGCTTCGGGGGGGTGGGGGGCGTCGTATAAACACGCAGACCGGTGAGTCATCGCACCCAGATGACAATATGATCCGGACGGAGGTATTGTCTCGGTGAAATATGGAATCATAGGTATATTATGAACTCTGCGTGTACACCTAGATTGGTAGAGGGCGAAATAAGAGCATATTGCACGAAGCGAGCGTGCTATGAATTTTCATTTTCATCCCCATTCCACGCTGACCTCCGGTCGCCCTTGGACGTAGATTATACTGTCCTTCAGCCACCTTGCGACGCTATGCGGAGGATTGATTGTAAAAAGACAGAATTCTCGGAGTGAGTTCTCCCCCGGATTCTTCGTTCGGGTGTACTCGGGAAACCAAGAGCGGAAGGATACAAAACCAGAAACAGAAAGAGAGAAAAAAAAAAGAAAAAGAAATAATGAAAAACGAGAAAAGACATCGAGCTTTTATTTTTGGTATCCGTTGGAAAAATTCGTTAGAAAGTATGAACGATAAATTTTATCCGCCGCAAAGTGCTTGGTGGGGCGGCGCGGCGTGGCGTGGCGGAGGAAACGGTGCGCGCGGGTATACCTATCTCGTTTCGTGAAAATTACACGCAGAGTTGCAAGTTTTAATGATGTTTATCCAGAGAACTTTACCAGGTTTGGTTGGTACGATGTAGGAAGGTAGGCAGGCGCCTAAGTACTAGCACGAGGAACCCACAACTGATGGTTACTTTGATTTACTTTTCGTTGGAGCGAGGGAATACGAGAATCTAATAAGAGATTCGAGCTTCGAGACACACACAAGTTTGAAACGCGATCGAGGTAAGACCGCTGCGCAAGATATCATGCTAGAATGGTTATATTTTGTTCAAATTAGAGGGATGAGTGGACGAGGCTCCAAGAGGTGGATGATTCGAGGCTTTACAGTAAGAGACACGCGTTTTCTCTCAATTCCAAATGTTATCCTCAATGGCGAATTTATAGAGGTGAGGGGGCGGAATCATCTCTTCGGGGATGAAGAATGAGCGTTATAGCTGGGTTACCCGTTTTGTAAGTTTTACCATAAATTTTCCCGCGTTTTTTTCTCCTCCGATTAGCATTAAGGGAAACTCGATTCGTCCGGATCTACCGCAGCTGGACCGCTGGTAGGAATACCTATATCGTTCGTACATATCTACGTGCACCCGATAACAAACTCGAGGAGAACGTAATATAAATTGCAAATCAGTTGCCTCCCTCGTAGCTACTCCACATACATAATCAGCTTATTTTACCAACAAGAACACTGCATATATATATATATATATATATATAGAGAGAGAGAGAGAGAGAGAGGGAGATGTATACTTTACGCAAAATACAAAAAGCGCGTTATTTCATAGACTGTGTAAAGTATATTGATAATTTATCATGAAACCGCGTAGAAACTACTTCAGGCTGCACCCGATGCACGAGCGTATCTGTGCACACCGCTGCGGAGCATGAAAAAGCTCGCGAGGGATTTTGGTGAACTTTCTGTCCGCCGTTAAAAAGAGAGGGAAAGATGCGCGATCCCACACGTGTTTTCACAGCAAGAATATCCATTATTTCAACAGCCTGAAACTGTAGAAGGGAGAGAGCAAAAAAGATGAGAATGTGAAGAAAAATGGCGAAATTGAAGAGTTATTAGCTGATTAATATCTTGATGATTTGTTAATTACTCCGAGGACCGAGTGCGGGACTCCGGGGTTGAGGTTGAGGTAGAAGTAGAGGTCGGAGCTCGTATTTTTTGGTGTTCTCTTATTGTTAGTTACCGGAGTTTCCTGGGTACCCTGCGCATAGCCGAGGATGGTGGAGGGTACTTAAATTTATACGAAAGGAACGCAGGTACGGTTCTCTTACTTATTTACGACGCGAGACAACTGCTCAGCACCGGCGCGAAATTCCATTCGTTTGCACGCGACGCGTTATCCTGCGGAATTTGTTTCCTTAACCTTGGGATCTTCGGACCTTTCGGCACCAGCGGGCTCCGAATAGCAAAATCCACGGTTATGGTCGAGAGGGAGAAGCGGACCGCTATCAATTTCGCTTACACTGAAGGGAGAAAAAATTCTGTACCAATTTCATTTGTCAGACTGAGAGGTAGGTAGGAAAAAAACGCGAGATATCGAATTTGCATAAAATCTTCGCAGTTTAACCTATCGAAAACTTCGAGCCTGCAGAATTGCCGCGCGGGGGGTTAACATTAATCGGAAGATCACGTCCCGCGTTGCAGTTGTTCAAGCTAATTTGCTAGTGAGCCGTTACGACGACGGTAACGTAGTAACGGGGCAACTTGATATTAAATACGTGCAGGTCTGAGAAACAGCTAGAAAGAGAGCTATCGGAGAGAGAGGGAGGGAGAGAGAGAGAGAGAGAGAGAGAGAGAGAGAGAGAGAGAGAGAGAAAGAGAGAGAGAGAGAGAGAAAGAGAGAAAGGGCGAGAGTGAGCTAGACGAGAACGACGAGGCAGGAAGAGGGAAGAGCGCGCGGGGGCGACGCTAGGAGTAGGTACCTGAACTTTCTTTAACATCCTTTTTAATAATCAATTAGCCCAGTTTTACTCTTTCCAAGTTTTCGCAGTTTTTACAACAGCTATACCTCTACCCCTACGATTTGGAATCGCATCGCAAGTCGACGTCGGCGAACCTGAGGAGAAAGAAAAAAGAATACGACAAAAATGTCGCTCGGATTTCGGTGCGAAATTATTCGATCGGGGACGAAAAAGAAGAAGAAAATTTCGACGGGCGGGATTTCGATACAATTTATAATACATCGGTGCAACGGCAATTAACGATGCGATCGTTCCTATCTAACAAATGCGCAAATTCAATTAACTGCTATTATCGGAGATGATGGAAGGGGGCGGAGGGACGTTACGTGGCGGGGGATCCTCTCGCCTTTGACCCTGCGAGCTAGCGTCCGTCCTCTGGTCCCGACAAACCGAGCCCGAGCGACCGGGTGAATGATGGCTCGAACTTGAAGTGAAACTGATTTGAGTGGGACAGAGGTTGTGCCCATTTGCAATTCAGATTTGAACCCCTTATGCTTACACCGCGCGCACCTTCAATTCCCTCACGGCGCGGCGCGGCGCGGCGGTGTCCCGTGCCTATACCTACTCATACTCGTACTCGTACCAACTCGCACTATCCCTTAGCGCCGATCTAACACTACCTGACCTATCACTAGTATTTCATACCGAATGAATGCCAGGGTTGAACCTAATTGTGTCACGGGATTGAGGAATTATAATCCAACCGCATGATATCATCACGTAGTAATTTACATTTAACGGGATCAATACGCATACTAAGGTACAGTACCTATACACGTTCGGGGTACGTCTATCTGCGTCATTGAAAACAGAGCAGGTCGTTTTTCTCTTCGGAAAATGACACCCCAAGGAGCATGAGCGAAGAAATGAGAAGAAAAAAAAGAAATATTTGACTTTTTTCAATTAATTTGTCCATGGATGGTACGCAACGTCGGGGCTCGTGTACGTGATAATTCTGACGAACTCTTCGACATTTCGATCTCAATTTTGCGTTCATTTCTTTGAAATACGAGTAGCTGTCGCGTGACGTACGGATATTTTTGTGAGCCGACTCATCGCGACGACGAAGGGAAATGTTTTTCTTCTCCCACGCCGAATCACGTTTTTTATTATTTTTTTCGTTCGTCTCGAGAAAAGAGACGACGACCGATTCGAATCAATCTTGATCACATCTTTTCCGGGGTTCGTGAAGATTGTTCAATCCATTTCATTTATGGCCACGGAAAACACGGTTCGCTGTTGAATCTCGAGAATCCTTTATGTCCCGCTGAATGGATTGTCGGATAATAATGGTATGCGGTATAACGAGTCGTTTCGCGAGGGCGAGGTATGTACGTAATGATAAGGCAATGATAATGATCAGGGTTGGAATAACAATCAGAGTATGTACATGATCGTAATGCTCGTCGAGGTTCGCTGCAGCTTCGGTAGAATATCTAGGAGGAGGGGATGGAAAGAAGCACGATCGAGATGACCACGAGGATGACGAGGACGACGACGACGTGGGCGAAAGAGCAATAAATAATTACATTAATTCGGAAGACCGCGGGGCATCCGTTGATGCCACCGACTCCACCTCACCTCCACATTCCGCATCCTTCTTCCTCCTTGTATAGGGGTTCATATATTACCTACCCGGTGTTTTTCAGGAACTTGTATGTAATTTCTATTTCAGGATCTCTAAATTGCGGATCGGAGAAAATCGTAAGCCGTCGAGGAATGTATTCAAAAGAGTATGTAACTCGGACGAAATAATCGCAACTTAATTGTTTCTCGATGAGTATCTATAATTCAGAGGTCGAGATTCTAAATCAAATCAGAATACTCACCGCTGCGCAAATTCCCTATTTCCTCGGTTCAAACTTGTTGCTCGCTCCTTTGCAAGATCCGAACAATTTCCTCACTTGTGACGAGTTTATGTTCAGTGTATTTAGCCAATTCCCTGCCGCATGACCATCCAGTGCTCCAATACGTTCGTTCTCCTTCTCTTCTTTCCTTTTCGTTAGCCTTGTCATCTCACTTTCTCACAAGCTAACGAAATTCGTGAGAAATCTGACGGTCTGACGTTCGTTACACAACAAGACAGTCGTCGGCGTTTTACTGTAACGGTCGTCCGCTGCTGCGCCTGCGCGTGCAGGTATAGTTACATAGGTTTCAGCTAATAAATTTGCTTTTTTATTTAACCATTTTTCGTTGGCACGCCCGGTAGATGAGGACCCCCTCTGCGGCTGGCTTAGCGGGTCGGCAGTTTTCTGCCGTAGGTAATAACAAAGGCCCCGAGGGGGCTGAAGAACTTCCCCCACGCGCGCGACACGGTCTCTCTGCAGTTCTCTGTATAGATAGACTTGCGACCAACATAAAATATATATATATATATATATATATATATATATATATATATATATATATATATATATATATATATATATATATGCTTATGTATATAACGTGGTCGGCCAGAAATTGAGCGAGATTTGAATTTTCCAACCGCCGCCGCGCCGCGCCCGGTCTCCATATATCTGGTAGTCACGGAGCGGAAAACCGATTACATATATAGAAAATAGAAAAAGAAAAGAGAAAAATAGAATCCAGGAATTACACAGACGAAAAATGAAAAATGAAGAAATGAGGGAAAAGTTATTAATGCGATAGAAAAAAAAAAACGTAATCAGATCGCGCGACGTGAAACTATTGTACAATGCTCTCTCTCTCTCTCTCTCTCTCTCTCTCTGTCTGTATACGTATATGCATCGCCGATCGCACGTTATTGATACAATTTTAATAACGCAGAATGAGGAACGCGACGTGCGGGAAAGAATGTTTTAGGAATTTTTTCATCGTCATATTACAGGTATTATTGTTTCTTTTTCGTTCGTCTTCTCATACAGAATTTCATCCGATCCAATTTCATTTTTTCTTTCTTCTATCTCAACAAATTCCTCAAATTGACGTAAACATATTCCATGGCATCCATTTTATCGATTCTATCTTCTCGGGGGTCGATCGTCCAGCCCCCTCCCCCCGAAAACAGCTTTTAGCTACGTGTCTACGATTTCAAGGGGGTATAGTAGGGGTAGAATTAATAGAATCTTCGTTGTATTATACTCTGCCACAGAGTGTTTCTTCGGTGGGGTAAGCTCTCCCCGTGCCGAGGAGAAAAAGAAGAAGATAAAGACAAGAGAAAAAAAAAAAGAAATAAACTCAACCAACACCTTTTCCTCACAGGGACCGGAGTAAACGTCTGGCCTGTGAGGGGATAAGGGATGAAGAGATTATGTGGACGCGTTAAGCTTGCAGGATCCTTCAGAAGCTCCTGTCTGTCCGTCTTCTGTCTCGCCGCGCCACCCTCCTCGCTCCTCCTCCGCCGCGTTCTAGTGGGTCCAGAGCTTTCGGCTGTTGATGGAAAATCCAGGTATCATCATCTTCATTATCTTCATCCCTCCGATACGTCGATGAAATGAAACATTGGATTCTTTTTTTTCGGTTGACCGTTTACTACATCCGTTTGGTAATTCTGAGCCGAACGTTCGAGCAAACTCAAGTGAATTCTTCATCCTCTATTTCTACTCCTCTCTCGTTTCCTTTCTTCTGTTTTTCTTTATTTCGCCTCAACTGCCACAGCAGATCTTTCCCCCTTCACTTTTCCCCTCCGAAAGCAACGTGCTGGACATGCCGCTGGTTGGAGGGTGGTGGGTTGAAAAAGCAGGAGGAAAACGAAGAGAAAGTTTGGCCACTGGCCTGGCCTGGTCTGGTCTGGTCTGATCTCGCGTGGCATAACAGAACTCCTTTGACCTGGTCTTACGATCACTCAAAGCTTGTTTTGTGCGGGTTCAGCATCGAGTTCCACATTTTTACCGAAGTCTCAGCTTGTTTCTTTCTTCTGCTTCCTCTTCTTCTTCTTCTTCTTTTTCTTCTTCTCCCCCCTCCTCTTTTTCGTCAACCCCCCGAACGTCAAAGCTGCCATTTTCATTGCCCGGAGAGCTCGCCTGCCACGTCAACTACGGATTTTATAAAAGAATCGTTCCGCCTCGACCTACTACAGGCACAGGTTATATTCTTCAACTTAAATTCTCACGGAGTAAACGCCGAGGAATTTCTCGCTGACTGAGTAAACCAAGCAAATATCCGGAGGGCTATGGGCCCGCGGTAGGTAGGTACGGGGGTTAAATCGGGTTCAAATCAAGTGTTGGTGCAGCAAATGCCTCGGGCAGTTCAGAGCGGGTGGTGATCTAACCTTTCTCTTTTTCCCACCCTCCTTGCAGTATGCTTTTACTGCCGCTGCTACTGCTCTTGCGCTTCTTGCTACTCCTGGTGCTCCTGCTACCAGATATCTACCTACCTACCAGCCTCGTCGAGCCGCAGATGGTATTTGAATATTAGTCGCAAAAATTGCCTCGGGCCTTCGTCATCCGTTTACGAAACTCCCGCTCGCGTAAAAGTCCCTCAGGATTTTTATTCGTCCCCCTTTTTTTTCTCTCTTTACTTGTGTAAGGCGAGGAAGAAGAAAAGAGGAAGAAGAAGGAGAAGGAGAAGGAGAAGAAGAAGAAGAAGAGTGGAAAGTGGCTGCTGAAATCCGTGATTCATCACGAATCGAATTATGCAACGTAACATGGATACCCACGCCACCCCGGCCATATCGCTGATTTTGAATGGTTATTAAAAGTAATAGCGGATCCTAAATAACTCTTATCGGGATTAAGGGGATCGTGATGAAATAATCCAAGAGGTATGATGGAGACGAGGGTGAGATGAGGGCGGACAATGGCCCGGTCTTCTGGGTCTCTCCATTGTGTTCCGGTTCACCCGACGTGCGACATCAGACTGAGTTTTTCAGTCCTGAATAAAATTATGATAATGGTGGGGCAGGGTCGTCGCCAACCCAACCGCCTGCAGCCCGCTACCGCGCGGCGGCTGGCCTTTTGTTTCAAATGCCTTTTTCTCCGGGTTCTCTTCTTCCCAGTTCCCTTCAAATATACCTAGTAGGTTATGCCTACGAGCAAGAGGACAACAGGCTGGTCGGTATACGAGAGAGAAGTAACTGTCTCCTATCTACGAATTTTTCGGAAAATAAGATGGCGATGGTAAATAACCCGAAGACAATAAGAAGAAGAATAAGACGAAAAAAAAGGTGGAAGACGGAATGAGAATTTAAGAAATCGACGGCCTCATCCGTTGAACCCTTTCGATCGCCACCCCGCCATTTTTCCTTACCCTTGGCATCAAATAACGGAATTTATTACCACACCGAAAAACATTTTCGCCTTCGCACGCTGCTCACAATCGTACTGGACTCCTCCCTTCTTCTTCATCGTTTTTTCTCACCTTGAGTAGTATTCTCCGTGAAAAGTTGAGAAGAGGAAATTGTCCGTGGGTGAGAAATTTGACCGTTTTATACGCGGCTTCCGAATTATGAGCGATTCATTCAAGCTGCGGACTGATAAGAGATCCGGAGATCTATCTAGCGCTAAATTTGAAATTTGAAATGGTAGATCATCGCCGTTCGAAAACCGTTACATACTCTATCTGTAAATTCTTCGTCTGGAGAACCTCGTTACAGTTTATTACGTTCTATTTCATCCCTCTTTTGTTACAAAGGATATAACCTATGAGGAAATTTTACGGTGAAGCTTCGACATAGATGGAAATAGTTTTTCCATCCGCAGTTGAAACTGGTGAGAAAATCTATGAAATTATTTGATCACAGCGTTTCTCGCGGGGGAATATCGATCAGGTTATACGTATACCTACTATATCGCCACGGACAGCGGCAAATTGTAGTACATCTTCCTGGAAGATGGTGGTTGAAGGCAGCTCGGATGAGAGTAATTACCGTGATAATTGACCGGTCTTAATTATCGAAAAACTTCATTACAAACGGGAAATATAATTTTAATGGTCTAGCGATGGCGATGGGAAATTCATGCGGTTACGTGTTATAGTATCACCCGATATCGGTCTGGCGGAGCGAACTCATCGACGGGATTGTACTATATATATATATGAAAATCGCGAATTCAGATATCTCCCAGAGATCTTTTTTTTCCTCAGTTTGTCGCCAATTTCTAATTTTCAAGCGAGTGAAAGAAAAAAATCGCAGTCAGATCGGCCTTCCACTCAATTCGGACTCTGATCGCTGGTCCAATTATAACAATTATTTACAATTAATGGTATCGCCCTACTGACGTCTTGATTAGGGTCGTTAACGACTGATGCTAGCTGGCGACCTCCCTCCTCCGCATTGCGGAGGAGAAATCACGTCGTCGTCCAGATTCCAGACACGAATCTTTTCCGAGCGTTCTCGGTTCGCCTTGGGGATTCCCGAAGTGATGGGCTTTTTTAAACTCTCCCGACAATCAGGAGACCCCGCCGATTCTTTCCCTCTCTGATACTTATACTACGACTGCGAAACTTCCCATCTGCGTATAATCCTGATGACTTCTTATTCTTCGTCTTCTTCTTCTTCTTCTCATTCTTCGTCCCCGTATCTTGTTTCGTGCATAAAATAACGATCGTCGATCGTATTCCCTGCGAAAACTCTACCCCTGCCGTTTCGGCTTCTATGACGAAATTTCAGACGGTTGACGGAAAGAAAAAAGAAAAAAAAGCGTTTCTAAAATCCAAAATAACCAAAATTGAACGCGGAGGGTAATTCGACTGTGTGATTTGCACGTGGACAATGGGTTGAGGTCGCTCATCGTTTGATGAATAATCAAATTGTCATTTTGTGACGGACGATTGCAGGAGGGATGTAATGAGAGCCACTTGGGCGTGCAGAGTTTCGTTAAATTCGCTATATTTATATATATGGGCCGTGGATTGTACTGAAAATATATGAACGTTAACCTGCAGGTTTCCCGGGCTACGTACAAATACTAATAAATACAAACGTTGGTTCTGTTATTATTATTTTCATTTACCGCCCCCTGACTCCCCATCCCATCCCATCCCCACTAATGATACCGTATAATAATTAAAGTCCGCTTTCACAAATGAACGGAAAATCCAAACGCCATTGTTCTCCCGATGCTAACTCCGCTCTCAAATCGTTACTGTAAAATGATCATTGACGTATTCAGATAATGGGGTGTAGGTATGTGTGTTATACTACAGCCAACGATTGTCCAAAGACCGGAAAAATTGGAGAAAACGAAATAAAAAGATTGATCGAAAATTTATGCCAATTATTTTGTTTCGGTAATTATTGGTCTTCTTCCGTGGAATTCCGAAAGACCCCGAAAAGTAGAGGAGCCGAGATTCCGAATTCCAAAGATACGAATTGTGAAGTAGCGAAAGATCATGTAAGCGAAATTTTCATCTTTAGTCCACTTCCCGAACGTATATGGATAAAATTTGGAAAATTTAGATTTTTGAAATTGAAAATTCAGAGCGACTAACGTTTCTCTCGGCCAATGAACCGATGAAAACAAGATGGGGAATGAAGGCCGAGAAACGGTAAGACTCCGATGAGCGAAATGTAAAAAAATCAGAATCCCGAAAGGCCGAAATTCCGAAAAAATGAGAAGTAATTGATCATTTTCTCCGTACAAAACAATCGTTGTTTTCCCAATGTCTCCCGAGTTTTCGCTTTCTTGGCCCTTCCGTTCCAATGGGCTTGGCGATTCTGACCTTTCGAGTTTTTGGTCTTTCGATTCGATGAATTCGCGTTCGTTAACTTTAGTAATAAGCACGACTCCGAATTGTGAACACAGGACTTTTCGAGCGTTCGATATTTCGATCAATCGGATATTTCGCCGTTCGTAGTCTCGCCAATTCTGACGAATGATTACCGGTGTATATTTATCTCTATGTTTTTGTCTTCTGAATTTGTTGTTTCTGCTTGAAAGCCTTCCGTCAGTGCGGCCCTCCCACATTTTGCACTTTCGGAATCTATTCCCGTCCCGTCTATTCCTTGGACTTTCCGAATTTTCACCCCCACCCGTCCAACGAATGAGTATTTACATGATTCCCTGTGTTTCCTACATACGTTCCAATAATCCCCCATCCCACCATTCCCTAAAATCTTTTCGTTTTCCAATATACGATCGGTAGATGGGATCGTGGTTTCACAGACGGGGGTTTAATCTGTCTTTACATCGTTCGTATAATAAGTTTGGCTTGCAATTACTTCTCTAGTGGATAATAGGTAGATAGTTGGCAGTAAGCCGGCACTCGGTATGGAGACTGATTAATTGAAAGGTAAACTTACCGCGGCTAGCTGCGGCCAGACTTTCGAGAGGGATTGGAAACAGTAGGTAGGTAGGTAGGTAGACTAGCCAGCCAGGAGCCAAGAGCCAAGAGCGGAAGTCTACAGGGTGCAGTAGGGTGGAAGCACCCCGCCGATAGGTAGAGCAAAGTCACTTACCTGTAAACAGAAAAATAGGGAGTAATAAAAAGAAGGAACAACCAGCGGCAGGATTTGCGAAGAATTATTAACAGCCATTTAACAATGATGAAAAAAAATTTGAAAATTGAAAATCGAACATAGAAAATGACATTATTTCAGAAGTAAAGTTCACCACTCTCTCCTGAACGAAAAGCTCGTTGTTTTGTATCGTGTTCAACCGAAAGCGTCAGCCCTCCGCGCCTGCTGACGGACAATTAATAACGTTTAAGGTCTAGGTACGACCTGCGCTAGACGGGCAACGTTTTCGAACATTTTCGGGCTCTCGCGGCGCGGCTCTAAACTTTGTTAAGTGCACCTTTAATCGAAGAGTTATACGGATTTGTGTTCCAGCTTCGCGAAATTTCGCCGATACTATTCCTAATTCCGAGCGAATTATCTCGTCCGTCGCGTTCTTCTCATCGACTGACTCAAAGAAACGAGCGGGGAATGCAAATATGGGACAAATTTCAAGCATTTTAAGAAATTTTAGTCATAGCGGACGAGGATGGCAGACTCATCGAGAATAAAATTAAAAAATTGCGAATGATGAGTTGGAAAATTTCGACGTCCGACTGGGATGAAGCGATTCGGAACCCTGCGAAATGGAAAGCTTTGCTTTCGGATCGAATCGAAGAGGGCTTCGGAAGTGGGGCTGTGAAAGAAAAGTAGCTAGAGAGTGAAACTCTAATGATTTGGGCTCGATACCACTTGTTGAGAGATTTGGGGCAATGAACTTAACGGCCATGCACTTCATTCGTTCGTTTGCTTCAATGGAAAAATTGATAAGTCGACTCAAGGGATCGATGGATACATCATGACGAATGCAATATCCGCGGGTGTATATATTACGTTTCCAAAGCCGAAGGGTCGTATAATTTTTTTGTCCGCATTCACCGGTCCAGAAGCATAAAAACACGGATACGACGCTTTTGGATTTGAGAAAAAAGAAGAAAATTTCTTTCCACCAATGCCCAAAAGCCAGAGATCGCATCCACCGGATTTATTTTCTTCAAAATATCGATAAATCTCTGCGATTCAAAAGTTTTCAGAGCATTTGTGAGAGAAGCTAAAATTTTTGCGTGCACGACCTCGCATACGCCTTTATGTTCGGAATATTTTCTGAAAAATCCAAAAAATTTCCGGCTGTCTCCAAACATCGTTGAATCTTTGCGCTTCGGAGGTTTTCGAAGCATTTAAAGGAAGAACAAACCTGCATCAAGTTCTGGTGGATACGACCTTTTGACATTGGTGGAAGACAAAATTTGTTTTCTCAGTTCCGAAAGGTTGCGTCCGCATCCTATTTGCTCTAGTCAACCGAATTTCAAATTCCGATTTTCGTTCCTGAACGAACACTTTCACGTTTCTCTATGAATGCGAAAAAACAAAATCATACCACGCTTTCGTCGTTAGGGGGAGCTTCGAGCTCCGACTCGCTGTCTCAATTGTACAGAAACCGTTTCGAAAACGAGAATGGTCAATTTAGGCAAACGACACGATCGATTGTGACAAAACTTTGAGAATTCATTGAGTACGACGGCAGAAAGTGGTCAAGTATATCGCCTTTTAAAAACACTGATCCGATTTGATAAAAAGTGAATATTCCCTATGTTAGCTAGGTTAGATTGCCAGCGGCGACTCCGAATTCCTCTCAGGATCGTACTTATACGTACCTATATACCTGTACAGCTGTGAAAAGTTTTTTGTCAGGTATTTGATTCCGTTGAAAACGTCATTGCCCCGTAGGTACCCAGAGATATGGTATTAATATATGATAGCGGGGGGGGGGGGGGGGGGGGGGGGGGATAGGTTGTAATATTTTATTGTAGTCGAAATGGAATGTCTGTATAAAAGATCGGATCTGATATGGACAGGCCATCGCCTGGCGATAGACGGGTATTGTTATCAGGCGGTGTGGTCGTTCTATTTTTAGCAGTTAATAGAGTTTCGGTATCCGATGTATATATAGGGGAACTACACTGCCCCGACGGTAAATGTGTTTCAGCCAATCAACGCTCGACCACATTTTCACATTTCTTTCCGATTAAACCGACCGACTGTGGACGCGGACCGTTTCTCGTTTCCAACGTTATACGTACAGCATAGTTGGTATACGTTTACCGTAGGCGCGGCGGACGGGGCTCATCCCTTCCATTCCCTGCTCTTTCCTCCCCCGCAGCTGCGCCATACCTACAGCCAGATATCTACTGTGCTGCGTACAGGTGGTACGGAATTAATCGAGATTCAATCCCGTTTCTGATCGTGATTCGTGTCGAGCCGGCCAGAGAACGCGAATTGGAAACTGGCTCTCTCTCTATCTCTCTCTCTCTCTCTATCTCTCTGTCTACCTCTATAGTCTCGCATAATTTCAATGTATAAACTAATCCGAATTTCGGCCGAGATATCGCGGGGGAGTAACCCTTTCCGGAAATTACTGAACCCATAACGCGGCGTAATGGTTCGGGGATCGTCAACGGTCTCGAATTTTCGGAAGCATATTCGTCCGTTCGGTGATTTTTTAGGAGGTTCGGTCGTTGGAATATCTGTGCTTCTTTGATCGATGTTATCGGGGGAAGATCGCGCACTGAATATTCGTCAGAACAGTTCACTCGCCAACTGCGAGAACTGGCTTTGAAATTTCTGAAACGGAAAATTCGAAACTTATGAACGAATGCTCGGATATCAATGTTACGCTACGAAGTGCTTCGAAAATATTGAAAAATTTATTGGAATCGGCCGATTACATTTTCAGTTGTCCTTTTTCCTCGGGGAAAGTCTCTCCCACGATCTCACTGCGACACAACGTTTTCCGCAATGTTTTCTCATCGGATATTCAATTTTATAACATTCCATTGGCATTGATTTCGAGTAACAAATCGCAATGTTTGACTAGCGAATGAGAAGAAAAATGATGTCGCAGTGAAATCGTAGGGAATAGTTTACCGAAAGTTGAAAGGCCAATCCAGAATGAAATCTATCGGTTCTGATAGATTTCCAAAATTTTCGAAGCTTTTCGTAACCCAACAGTCATATCCGAGCATTTGTTTATAATTTTATAATTTTTCGTTTCAGAATTTTGAAGCCAGTTCTTATATGGTTGGCGAGTAACCGATCGTTAAAATATTCGATGCGCGATTATCGCTTGATGAGAATAATTGAATAAGCAGGGATATCAACGACTGAACCTGCAAAGTTCAGCGTGATCATCCGGATCGCACGCTCAAAGTTTCCGTTTCCACTCACGCGCCTTGTACTTTGACCCGATCAGCCTTCCACCAGCCTCTAGTCTTTGAGTCTGCAGATGTACGCCGGTTTCTCCGAGTCACTCGACTATTTCGCAAACGGAATTTTTCATCGCCGTTACCCATTACGGGGTCAATGATCTCGCAAGTTGTCACCTATGAATGCCGAGGATCACATACCTATTCATGGAGAGCGGAGCTCGACCTGGCTGGATGTATTTACACGGAAGGAAGGTGGCGCGGCGCCGCTGAGGGGATGCAGCGGAATACACACATACACGCATGCAGAGAGAGAGAGAGAGAAAGAGAGAGTGAGAGAGGGCGAGGGACCGGAGGGGTTTGTGAAACAGAAATTGAGACGAGAGGGTGAGCGAGCGAGAGGTTCCGCAGGGGAGAGAAAACTGGCGCTGAATTCAGGTGGATAGAAGAGGAAAGCGCGGCGTGTGAACCCAGTATGCGCCGTTGAAATAAAACCGAAGTGCATCGCCCGCGTACTTCAATTCTTCTCGTCGCAGTCGCGCCAAGCCAAGCCGAGCCGATGTATGTGTGCATGTACGTCAGCTGCGCGTGTCACGCTTGAGTCGTCGTGAAATTTTCTATACGGGGTGTTGAAGGAATAAACGAACCGCAGATTGATCATGGATAGATGATCTTTGACCGTTGAAGTCGAATCGGTTGGCAGGATGCAATGGATCAATGGGAGCGGCGATCATGCAGACGACACTGCCGAAAGTTTGGACGTGGGATATTCCAGGGCTTGCCCGTGCATCGCTCGCGGCGGGTGGATAGTCTCTGCCGGAGTTTCCCCCGTGCGGACACCGCAGGCTAGCAGTTTTCGTTTTTAAGTCAACTTTAATGAAGATTGAAGTCTCGTTTTGTAATTCGCAAGATAAGTGATGATTCGACAGAATCCTGGGCCCCCTGCACCGCTCGGTGAGCCGTCTCATTAGCATAATTGAGGCACTCCAAACAATTGGACGTGGATTAGCCGCCGAGGTTGCCTAGAGTGCAGATTTACTCTTACTATAGATACCATTACTAGATGCAGTCTGGTGCTCATGGAAATGGACGGAGCTGGTACCTACTGCCCCTGGACCCTGCAAGTTAACTCGCATCGTCGTGAGGAGCTAGGTGAGAGGTTTCGAGCGTTGATAATAATCAAAGCGGCGCATCTCTCCTGCTCACCTTTCCCCTCACTTTCCGTTTCTCTTTTTACATTTCCCTCGGAAATATCACGTCTCGAGGTGGCGGGCTGGTATTCGTTGGAAATATTCAATCTGGAGAAAAATTTCTTGATTGGACGACCTGCAGACCGGACAATTTATTCAGGAGATTTCACGCCCCTTTACTTCTCCTTTTCGGCCCTCATCTCTTCTCAGGGGTCTGGTCGTCTGAAGTTCGCGAGCGTTCGTCCCAATTTTTCTCGGGCTCATGCATGAGGTCCATTATTTTCTTGTCCAAGTTTCAGTAGCCCGGTCTGCAGGGATATGACCGGGCACTGCCGGCCTACGGGGTGAAAAATAATAAAGAGTGAACTTCACACTCCTTAGGTATACTCGAACGTTCCGCGTTGCTCTGGATTCCCGCGTGAACGCCAAGAGTGTGAGCGAACGGGGAGGCAGAGCCAGAGGCAGAGGCAGAGACAGAGAAAGAGGCGAAGGGAGGCTGAGGACAGGAGAGCTTTTGCTATTGGTGGGTGTGCCAATTTACACACGTTTTTGTTCTCCCCGTGACAAAGGATACGGGAAAAAGAAGAAAGGCAAAAAAGGGCTGGCTGCAGGCTCGTAGGTGGGGCACAAAGGTTCAGCCACGAGGAGCGGTTGGTTGGCTCCCTGACTGGTCGGACAGATCGTCTCACCTTCACCCTGCACTTCGTTAGAGCTTCTCTCGCGCGACACCGATATCTAATAGCAATGCTGACGACGGAAAGATCCGCGGATAGGGAGACGTACGTACATGCAGCCGCAAAGGAGACGAGATGAGAGAAAAGGATCGGGATCAAATGTTGGAATTAATTACCATGGGAGTTTGTTCAGCCCGCGGGTACACGACGTTGCTGACGGACCTCCGCGCTGGAGCTGCTTCAACATATCAGAAGTTCCTGGATCCTGGGTATAAAAGCATATGTGACTCCAGAGTTCAAGGCTGCTGCTAACCCGCTGAGCTGCGTTCCACTTTGGCAAAATGAACACCGAACCCGTTTAATCACAGTTTTCCGAGGCTGCAGCCTGAGACTAGAAACGGTTGTTTCAGAACCAGGAGAAAAGCTCCAGTGGAAATGAGAAGGTCAAAGCCTTGCCGAATCGGCGTGGCGTTCGTCTGAGCCGCTATATCGGATCTCATACCTACCTACACACTGCGGTGGTACCCAACGAGAAACTTCTCCCCGTACGAAGCTTTCAGACTTTCCGCGAAAGGGTGCGTTTTATTTAGATTTTTACGAGGCGAAATAAAGCTACAAACAATTTCCCTCGCACGAAACGACCGCCGCGCCGCGGCCGTTGCCTTTGCCTCTGGCTCAGCGTCTGCCTCCGCCTAGCCTCAGCTTCGATTTACCTCCTTCATTCTGCATCCCTCGCTTGAACGGGTAACGCACCGTGTACAACGTATAACGTATAACGTAACTTCTCCCTCTCTCTTTCTCTCTCTCTCTCTCTCACACTCACTCTAGTTGCGTTCTAAATAGACGCGTAACGGTATATCGATCCCAGTCTACACGGATCAAGTTCCTTCTATACTCGGCACGGGGGGGGGGGGGTTACCGTTCAGATAACTTCACGTTTCACTGACTTGAACCAAATTCTGATCGAGATCGAGATAGTAGACTGTAGTCGAGGCATCGAAAAATGTCTTATTCAGGACACGACGGCTGAAGACGAAGAAGGAATGAGACCGAAAGAAGAAAAAAAAAAAAAAAACCAGCGTCAACAGATGGAAACAAGGAAAAATTTTAACCGCAAACAACAGGCCCTCTTTTCTCGTTACCCACGTAATGCACACTCCGTCGATAGAGGGACCTAGAGTTTCACAGTGCGCTCCGCGAAGCGGACTCACAGTAAAACTCGTCCTAGTTGCCTGAAAGATGACCGATGATGTCCCGCTTTCTTCATCCTGATATCTGGAAGACGTCTTACGTGCGAAGTGTTGGATATGTCGGTCATCTGTAAGACGTCTTTCAGACGCCGTTGGATGTATTTGAATTTCTTTGGGCTGCAGTTTTATAATTTCGTTCGAACTCGCGAATCGGTATAATTCTTCGACTAGACTGGGAACGGAATTTCGCGAAGGAGATCGAGTTGGCGTTGAGAGGCGAATGACAGCTGCTTTTTGAAAACGAAGAGCGAATCGTCGTGTGAATATCGTCGGGTCTCGTTGACGGTAGGACGATAGGAGATAACGGAACTTATCTCTTTCATGACTGACTGACTCTCTCTCTTTCTCTCTCTCTCTCTCTCTCTCTCTCTCTCTCTCTCTCTCTCTCTCTCTTCCTACTCTGCGGAATCTGTAATGGCTGAACGCCTCTGCGAACGGGGAGAGAAAAGAAGAAGGAATATTGATAAAACCTTGTTACCAAGGATATTTTGTTACCGAGGCGAAGAGCGCCGGTCTTAAACCTCTTTCATGAAACACTAAGACGTGGTCTTCTCGCTATGAAAGCTTCGACAAACTTTTCAAGTTTCAGTCGCTCGTAGGGTGATACTAATTGACGTAACGATGGAAAAAAAACTCCGACATGAGGACAAATTACAACCTCGGACGGGACACAGAGACTCTTGAACGCAAGAATCGTTTTCTCCTTATAAAATGTGGTCTCTCTCATCCCGGCGCCCAACGTGGGGCACGCAAATAATTTTCCGGTTATTCGAATACCTGAATCTTGAGAACTGACCCAAAAACGTTCTTCCGGTTAAAAATTCGGTCTCTCAAAATCTTACTCGGGGGTAAAAAATTGGCCTTCGATCCTGGCGCCCAACTCGGAGCGCGCGATCGTTGTCCTATCGATCGGATAGCTGGATCTCGTGGGTTGATCAGTTAACGTTATAAAACTGGACAGATCACACTCCGAATTGGATCGGGAGAGACATATAATATGATGTTTCGGAGGTGCAGTATAGCTACACATAGTGTCGGAGAATTTATCGAAGGGGACTGTTCGAATGGCTTTTATTTCGGCGTCTATTGCCAACTATTTCATCGATTGACTTTTCAATCGTGAGCGGAGAAAAAGAAGAGGAAGAATAGGGAGGCAGAAAGCCAGGCAGGCAGCCCAAGATATTGGTTCGACTATTACTCGAGCGATATCGCAGCACGGCTACAGCGAGTCGACACACTTTTTCCGTTTATTTTCATTTTTATTTTTATCTTTATCTTCGTCTTTATTTTTTCTCTCTGGCTCATTGTTCCTGTTTGCTGCAATCTTTACATTGGACTTTTCTTTCGGTTTTGTTTCATTCCTTCTACTTCAGCTCCCTCCCACCCTCCGTCCCTCCGTCCCTCCGTCCCTCATCCACCGTCGACCCTTGATTGCTCGCGAAATCAACTGGAATGCCTGGCGTTTCCAATTCTCTGTCTCTCCTTACCGAGGAAGACCCCTTTCAGTCGGGAGCATACAAATTGAATTTAAATAGAATCGTTAACCATTCTTTATCAACGAAAAACAATCTCGCCTGAAACGCGCCCTTCTTATTTCATTTTTGTTTTTGTTTTCAGTCTGTTCTTCCTCCTCCGTTCCTTTTCCGCTTCGCTTTCTCTTCCCGCAGCCCCGCGACGACGATCTCGAACAATTTTCACCAACGTCAATCTTTTCGCCAATGATAAAACCACCTCCGACAGACTTTGCCGTCTAATCAAGCCCCAACCCTACTAACAGCCGTCACGTGGCTTTCAGGTAGCTATGTATCGTTCAATTAGCCGGATACCTGAACTGAACTGTTTTACGCGCACCGCGAGCTCGGAATATACCGTTGAATCTAGGTTAGGTAAATACTGAATTAACGTTTGATAGGGCTCAGTTCTCCTAATCGTGTGGCCAAAATAATTAGTTTTGCCTACAGCGGATCGGATACCGCCGCGCATGCACATGCATGCCAGTTAATTTATCTCCGGTTATTCGTTATAGAATTTTATGGATAAAGTGATACTTCGTACTCCGATTATCAGTAGTAGCTGCCTTCCATGAAATTCATTATTTCGATTGCTAGTTCGTATTCATTCGAGGTGTGATTACTCGCGATTGGAATTCACGCGATCGAATGATAATCGTTAACCGCGTTTCCCTCGTTTTTCCCTCGTTTTATCGGAAGTCGCGGGCGTCGGTATGGCATGTGAATGCGAAAATATCAAGAGCACACACTGGATGGTTTTTCTCCGGGGGTGAAATGAAGAGATTTCTCACTGATCAGTCCTCACTTCGCTTTACTTGACTTTCATCCGCGGTTGTCGCACGGAACAACGCTCCTTACGTTCATCGTTGAGGAGAAAATACGAGGACCCCGGCTCCCGTTCCGTTGGAACATTCGTGAGAGGTTTATTTCTACTTTCTATACGCGCGTGTGTATGTACGTATAGAAAAGAAATAGAGAGGAAGACGGAGAGATGGATAGGAGAAGAGAGAAAGAGGGAGATCGGAGAAGCGGTAATTGCAGGGTGACGCCTTTTCCTTGTTAGAAAGGAAAACCGCTCGGCTGCAGTTGTTCGTATTATTATTTTTCTCCTTCTTTCTCTGCGTCTCAGTCTCTTTCCCTCCGTTCGTTTGCCTCTCTTCCCATTCTCTGTAACCTCAGAGAAAATGGAAATCTCTGAAGGCCGTCGAGCAGCGTCCCGAATCCCGGCCCGAATCGGTAGTCGGTAAAGCACTCGACGAAAAAACCGAGAAACGAGAAAAACCAGATAGAGAGAGACATCCATCGCTAAAAAATCCCCGAACGAAAGTTTTCTTCAAATTTTGCTGCACGCGCAGCGGAGCGATGACGATCGGCAGCGGTCGGAGGGAAAAATCGAAAGGCAGAACCAAAATGGCGAGTGAAAAAAAAAAGAAACAAACAGCAGAGAGAACATAAAATTAAGAGTGCAGCGCCGGTAATCTGGCGTGGCAATATGGCCTGCCGAAACGATAGTATATAGCATTCAAGTTTACGGTGCATTGCGGAGAACTCCGTGTAATTGCTAGTAGAGTCACGCCCGTCGACAATTATTTCACCTCCGTCTCCGTCTCCGACCCCTCTCCCACGCCCCCACCTATTCCGCCGAAAGCGATTCCTGCCTCAGGTAGTTTAGCGAAAGAAATAACGTAGTTTGAAGTATTAGTTGCCACTCTTGAATTGGTGGTGCAGGACCCTAATTCTCCGCCACCTGGAGCATGCAGCCTGAAGTCTGGAGCCTGGAGCCCGGAGGTATAATTGCCTCGGATATTGCATCAGCCAATAGACGAAAAAGCTCTTTCGATAAGTGATCGCACGATTGGTATGAGGTATGAAAGTTGAAGTAAGGTACACAGGAGGCTGACCTCCTCTTGCGCGGGGCGACCTCCGCAGACTCGCCCCAGGGCTGGGGGAGAATTAGGATGGCGTTTATATTGAATCCCGTGACTACCTGTACTGCACTGGAATTGAAGAATTATAGCCATTTGTTGTATGGCTATAGCCCTACATAGGCTACTAATAACCAACATGGAATTCAACCCTTGCGTGTCCAGGTGCAGGCTCATGCCGACCCGCAATTATTCTTCGATATAATGCATAATTATGAAAACAAATAGAATGGGCGTGCTGGAAAACGGGAGGGTGGAAACCCGGCCGCGTGTGCCTCTCGTTCACAGTGAAGAACTTGAAAACAATCCCAGCTCTCTGGTTGGCTGATGAAATCAACGTCAATTGTGCGTTTATGTATAGCATGTCCCGATCGTGAAGGATTTTTCTACTCGCCGAGCAGTCGAAGCACGCTTCAATTAATTGAAAGAGAATCAGAAATTACATCGTCAGGATTTGAAATTATTCTCTCGTTTCATCTCGTCGCTCTCGGTATGTCCTTCGTCGTTTGGATTATTTATTATTTTCCCCCGGTTTCCTTCTTCTTTTATCGTTCTCGCGATCACGAAACCGAGAACGATCGATTCCCAAGTTCAAAATGGCGACGAAAGTCCCGGAAGCAAATATCGCGATCTCTATAAAATGGAAATAGATCCGTCGGAGTTCTTCTCGCGAACTTAACCTCAAAATTGCCCAAGCAGAAATGGCGGATCCAATATGGCGATACACGCACGACGGAAAAGTTTAAACTTTTGTTGAGGCTAGATTCGTGAAGAGCCGCGTGCGGCGAACCTTGACAAAGAAACCTTTTCCCGTGGAATTCGTGTGTGGAAAAGTAAGTAGAAACATTTTTTCCGGTGTCGGAAGATGCTAGGATAGTCGTATCACCGGTTTACTTCCATGCTCGCGTAGGTACCTAGCGAAAGAGCGTCTCGAGACAATCTGAGATGATAAATCACGAAGTTATATTTACTTCCCTCTCTCTCTCTTATTCGGTTTTCTTTTGGGAAAACGGTGGAAATATTTGACCTTGGATATGAAATAAGTTGGCAAAGGGCGGAAGAAAAGGTTACGTGTGTATACGTGTACGGTTAAGTCATCCGTTCAATTCGTGGACGACCGATCACATTGGGCGGCGAGAAGAGTTCTGCAATTCTGAATAAGAATGGAAACGGAGCGAGGGATGAAAATATGTACGTAGCACATATATAATAATAAATACATACATATTTACATACCTATATATAGGTACGTGTATGTATTCAAGTCAGATAGAGAATATGGAGAAATAGCGTCGCGTCGTCCTGCAGACGTATATGATTGAAAAAGTTTTCCAACCGTTTCTTCATCCCTTATTTATTTTTATCTTTTTCTCCCTCTCAAGCTCCTTTGACATTTGCTGACCAGTCTCCGGCCGAGGCGGTACCTAGTAGTCAGGTATACATAAAATAAAAATGATACGTAAATCCACTGTCTCATCCCTCCGGGTCAAAGGTTAGGGCAGCTTCGTCCAGCGCGACATTTAAATGTTGCATTTTCGAGCGAGCGGGACGCGACGCGACGCGAACGACGGCTCGTTTACCGGAGCGTCGTTAACATTTGCCAAGGTTTTTTCAACCCGTTATTCAACGTCGTGGAAACTACGCGAACGCGATGGTACGTACGTAGGAAAGTAGGTATATAACCTGGAGAAAAAGTTGACTGAATTTTAATCCCAAGGTAGGGAGGTAGGAACCTGCTACCGCTGCTGCTGGTGGAAAGGTATGTTATAAGGTGAAAAATTTCCACGATTTAGTTCACCGTGAAAGCTCGATAAGTGGTGAAAAAAATCAAGCAATCTCGTATAATTTGCTGAATTGATTCCGCTCCGCGTTGCAAACGCGACTACTTTCATTCGTCCGCGTTCAACAGCCTCTAGGAAACGCCCGTAGAGTGATTTTTGCTTTGGCTAATAACGCGGCTCGAGATATCGCAACGGGAATTTCAAATTGCGCCGTTTGTCAATCGAACAAAAAATTACATTCTACAGTCTCCGTAATCAGCGTTCCAAACATCCGAGGAGATAGAATAGCAGAGAAAAGAAGAGAGAAACGATACAAAACGGCTTTCAATTCACTTGGAGAATTCTTTCTCCTCGTTTGATTTTTTCTTCTCGTTCTATTTCCTCTTCTTCTTCCGTAAAAAGCAGAAGTAGTGCGGATGACGAACGATCGTACGAGCCCTAACTATACTGCTATGAGATTCAGAAACTTTTAGTTCTTTCGTAACTGATACTTTGCAGAGATTCGGTCCTCTTCTCTCCATCCCCCTTCCTCTCGCAGGAATCACAACTAACCCTGAATTCACCTCAAGGACAAAACCGTGCCCTCGATACATAAGGAGCTGGATTGAGCTTTTCTTTGTCCTCGGCGAGGCGTTAACCAAAAAAAGAAATGAGAGCAGGAAAAGAGAGAGGGGGTAGAGGAGGAGGAGGTGGAGGTGGAGGTGGAGGTGGAGGTGGAGGACGGGTTTCGCTCTCATCGCTGATAATAATCATCATCGTCGGGTCGAAAAATGACCCAGTTTTTTTTCTGCTTTTTTCTTTTTTTCTGATCGGGTGGTTCGGCGTCTCTGAGGCAGGCCTCTCACCCCCCCAGACGCGAAAAAAAAGAATAGGAGAGAAAAAAACGCGATGCCTCTTCTGGTATAATCAGAAATCACAGCTTGTAAGCTCGAGTCGTTAGTGGTCCCGGGTGGGCTGCTTCTTCATTCGTGCTCCAACAGAGACTCCTCCGTGGCTGATGAGCCTTCCGTTGTCCCGCATCTCAATCGTCCCTCCTCTCTCGCCCTCTGTATTTTTCGCCAACTCCGTCTACTCCGCAGTTTCGTTTCTCTCTCTATACATATACCGGGTGTTTCCTCGCTTGGTTCTCGGTGGGTCCAGTCGCGGTCGCCCGCCGATCAGTTTGCACGCCATTCCCATTCCTCGATCGTTTTCTGTATTGAGAGTCGTGATCAAAAAATCTACTCGAGGCAACCCAGAGCTAACTCAATAAGTTTTTCGTGCCCAGACACTTTTGGCAGCTTCGTTATTTGCGTTGTCCAGGTTAATCGATTCGTAGTTTTCGGTATCCAGGTCGATCGCCTCATAGTTTTCATTGACCAGGACGATCGCTCCGTAGTTTTTGGTGTCCAGGTCCGCCGATTGATCGGGTTCTGTTTTTCACGCTCTCCTGACGGCGTGACAGAATGCTGCGGACCAAGAATTATGAAGCGATCGACCTGGACGTCGAAAACTGCGAAGCTGCTAGCCTGGACACCAAAACTCATTAAATTAGCTGAGAGCTGTGCATCGAGTAGATTTTTGGCCCAAGGTTCACGATACAAACAATTCGTCTTGCCTCGCTGTCCCTTGCCCGACCGAGGACTCCGAACCGCGTCCGAACCGATTGCAGGCAACTCAACTTACTGAGAACTAAGAGCGAGGGAACACCCGGTACATAAAACTTGCGCTTGAAACGAAATTTTCCAGATCTGTTCCGAACCTCCTTCCGAATGGAAAATTTTCGCACGGAGATTAAATGAGGACAAACGTACGTTCTGCTCGTTTTACCGTATCGTCCGATCGCGCTGGATCGACTGACGAGTTCAACCTGTACGTGTTAATGTTCCATGGAAGAATAATTTCACGGTCACATAGATTTCTGTGGAAGATAAGTAGCGCTCCGGCGACGAGCTCGACTCTCTCACCGGACAGCAAAGATAATGCAAATATGGTTGGTATGGGCGGGATGGGTTAACTGTGGAGTAAATCAAAGTTGTGGCTCGGAGAGTAGGCATGTAGGAGCGAGCAGTTCGAACGGAAGTAGGGCCCGTGATCTATGGACACCTCGGTGCTTCCGCCCAAAAATCTGTTATATATTACACTTAGCGACCGACGGAGTCGCGGTCGTTCGGCTGGGGGTTGGTCCAGGTTCAGTGTCGTCTACCACCCCATCCTCCTCCTCGCCTCGTCTCCGTCTCCGTCCCCATCTCCTTTTACTTCATGCCTCCACGCTCCCCCGCTTTCTCCTCCTCTTCTCTTCCTCTGCCGAACGTCGGCCTTAGTGGTAACTGCGGGATTACTCCGAAAGGAAACTTTAATTGCGTTGTCCCTCGTTCGATAGAACGAAGGTTCGTAGCTAGGTAGGTACAGCCCATCGAGAATAAATCAGCCATGTATATTTTCCTCCGTGGGAACATTGCGGTGGGGATTATTCACTAGAAATGTCCATTTCAATTAGCAAACTTTGCTCACAGCTCCTCCGATCAATTCAGCATCCATTTTCTCAGGTGAATTCTTCGAGGTCTTCGCGTTGGGTTACGTACAATCTTCATTTCCGGGGGAAAACTAAAGAGGCGTTGTTCTTTCCGGGATCCGGCCGCCGCGCCGTTTTCCGCAGATAACTGATCCTAGTTTCTGGACTTTTCTCACTCCATCACGTTTTCCGTGACACTGCAGTCAGGCCGTCAGACTGACCGTGGACGGATACATTCACGGATCGAAAATGTCCACTCGAGTATTCTCGACATCTTCGAATACTTTTCCGTCGCGTGTTTTGTCTCATTTATGAGAATGTATACGTGGTCCTGAAAGAAGAGGTTCTGACGTAAGCGATCGGCTTTTCATCCGGTCTTTTGATCCCTCGGCGGTATCGAACAGCATTTCAAAGACGAATATATTTCCGTCATGCTCTGCACCGAGGGTTAACGAAAACGGGAAGACCGCTGTCGTGAAACCGTCGGCTAGTGTAATAACGAAACGAAAAAGGGAATCTTCTAATTTTTGGAAAAGTGATTCCGGGCGAATTGGACGATCATGCAGACCCGGATCCGCTGAACTCTGAACTGGACTTTCGTTACTAAACCGGAGAGAGGAAAAGGAGAACTGTGATGAACGATCATCCGGCCGCGGTGAATTCCGGTGACGGAAAGTAAAAATGAAATCGGGCAAGATGGCAGACAGGCAGGCAAGCAGGAAGGAAGGAAGGAAGGAAGGAAGGAAGCAAAGTAATTTAGTTACCCCACGTTAACTTGACTAAGCCGCTAATAAGGTTCTGGTAATACCCTGATCTTGCCAACCCACCACGATCCATAGATAAGGTTTTCTCCCCGCCCCCGCCCCCAATCCATGTCCCTCCCTCCCTCTCTTTCCCTCTCCGCGGGTGTCCGCGTGTATAAATATCATGAGCAAGAAGAAATTGATAAGCTCCCTGGTCCGGTGTAATTCTGGACCTCGGATTAATCAAGCTCCTTATCCGAGCCACCGATTTCATTATTACATTTTCCTCGTTTTCGTCAGAGTAGGTATCATTCCGTAGTCCAGAGCCGGCGAGAAGAGCGACTGTAAAGGGGGGAGGGGGAAAGATAGTGGATTGAAAAATTGCGGTTGTATAGTAGTCCATGAAATCAGAAGTAACTGCGAACGGAAAATGTGATACAGGAAATATTCTCGTCCGGCGTTACTTTCTCCGCTGGTTAATTTTCCGGCGACACGCGCGAAAAATAGACACGAGATGATAGTGGAAAGAGCAGAAAAAATGGCGAACGTTTTTAATTAAAATTTCGACCGGGACGAATAACGGTCTGAAATCCAGTTGAATATAATTATGCAATTCCGGTTATTCTATGGCGAGTGATCACGAGCACTGTGAATTCAAATGAATCCCGTTCCAGTCAGATGCAGCTGTGATCTGCTTATTCAATTCAATTCGATTCAATTGATCCGCCACTTCGGTGGTGAACACTCGCTCATTTGGATCAGGTAGGTATTCTCCTCACCTCAAGCAGCTACGTGTATATTATACATATATCTGCATAAAAAATTGGCAGCTACGAGTCAGCCTCCTTAAATTTTTGATGCGCCCCCCCCCCTCGACGGGAACGAAAGCCCCGTCTGTTGAAATTTGTCAAAAGGGGTCCAAGTTTGTCGTCACGGGACGAAGGAGACGCGCCCTCGAATACGTTGAATGTTAATTCGTGAACAAATTCTGCCCTCACAAAATCGGTGACCTTTTTATTCACAATTTATTCCTGTTTACGGGCACTCCGAATCGTGAAGACGCGGCGGGGTGAGATGTGCGTTGAAAAGGTTCGAAGTCTCGGCAGCATCAGCGCCAACGACGAAACGGTGTGGCCACGATCCTCGAAAGATTGCGAGAATCGGTTCTTGCCGATTTTGAAAGAAGACAGTGCACCGCGGATGAGACGGGCCTTGAAAAAGTAGTAATGATTTATCCGAAATCGGCCGTCGCCGATCTTCATCCTCGGCTGTTGCTATACCGCCACGAGGCGACGCGTGCTCTCCGACACGGACATTCGGAAATGGAACTGAACTGAACTGAACGGAGCGGAGGTGTGATGGATATCGATCGATCGTTTTAAAGCTCGCTTTTGAAACCGACCCTCGGTATTCCGGCGGCGGTAGATTGACTGACAGCTTCAGGCCAGGACTTTTGACGCGACTGGCTCGCTCGCGTCTTTATGGGGCCCCGGAAATGTATCAATTCCCTTGAAAGTTTAGGACCCGCGTACCGGAGGAAACACACTTTGCTTCCTCCTCGGTCCTCGTCTGACAGAACGTCGATAATCTTGTTACCTGTCAAAACACGCCCTTTCCAGCTTCTCCTGGTCTGGTCTGGTCTGGTCTGGTCTAGCACGCGGCATGGCGTACCTTTCACGAGCTGTAGCAGGTTGAATCCTCCCCTTCGTCCTGGCCACCCTCGTCCATCTTCCGCAGCAACTAGCGAGCACGGATTCTGCTTCGGCACAGATGCACGACTGCGGGGAGGGGGAAAATCATCGGCCGGATCTTCTCTCAGAAGTTCATTCGCATACTAGAAAGTATCTGCCGCTCTGGTCGACCACCACCTCCTCCACGGTATTCCGGTAACTTAAAGATACTGCAAATTGGCCGCCCCCTGCACCATCGGCTCGCGGATATAACCCGGCAAAAATTTTCATCCTGGGGAAGACTTGAGCCTGATATGTGGCCCGATATGAAACTAGAGATGAATACCAGATGGAGCACGAATTCCGGAGAGTTTTTATCGCCACAAATTATCCAATTTCAACCGTGCAACCGGAGTGGATGCCGACGTATGGAAGATGCTTTTCGACTCTGTGATCGGAATTACACTCACGATCCTATTCCCGGTTCTAAAAAGAACTGCAGAAGCTGCACTCATACCGTTCTCGAATATTGATTTTATCATCAATCCGTTCACCGAAGATCATGGATTATCGGTCGACAGTCACTCGTTCTTTCACGGAGTCTCATTTTTAGCCAGATCCATTAGAAACGGTTGGAAGAGCCGGAGCTGCTGGACATCTTCCATCCTGTTTTCAAGTTCCTTCCAGATACATTTTCCTCTTTCTCCCTCTGTTTGGTTAGCTTTTTTTTTATTTATTTATTTTTTCTTAATTTTTTTCCTTTTTATACTTTGTCCAGAAAGCTGGGCAATCGGACGACCAGCTTTGAGATTGATGGTTGGACCGCCGCCACCAAGTTTCTCTAAGCCTTTTCAACGCGGTCAGGTTGTCGTGTCGCCTCTTTCCGACTACCTCATGCCATGGAGACGCTCTAGCGTCGTCGGTTGGTCACTCAACGGAAGAGAATATTTCGCCTTTTTATTTTCTCCGCTAAGTGGTTACTTCGGAACGGAAGGGATCCTCCGCGGCCAAGGCCCGGCTCCGGCCCTGTCCGTTCGTCCGCTCGGGAACCGGATATTCACGGACAATTTGTCATCCCTCTCGCCCACTTGCGAGCGATTCGTGTTCTCTTTTTTCCGCTTCTCATATTTCCGCGCTTCATTTTTTTCCACTGGTTCGTTCTGGTGTCGTCTCTGCCGGTGCATTAGACTATTTCGAAATAATTGACCGCCGAAATTGACGATTTTACATCGTTTTTGAGGAAGTAGAGAACATATCGAGGAGGGAAAGAAAAAATGGATACAAATAAGCTGGAAAGTTTGTGTTCCTAATCTTTAAAATCCATCAAGATACTTTCCTTTATAGATTACAGGTACCGGTATACTCAAAAAGGATTTGGGAAAATTCCATTCGGTTTAATCCCGTCGGCATCTCCGGCTCATGGAGGGGGCAGAGGGAGGGCTGATCGATGCGGAGAATCCCTAATTCTAATAAGTCTTGCCCTGCCAAATCCCGAATTGGCAATCAGCTGTGATTGATCTTCTCTGATATATTTCATTTTATAGATATCGCGGCGATCGGAGCAGAGCAGAGCGGCACCTTCCGCCCGCGAATACCGCAGCCACACGACGCGATGTGAGAAACTCATATTTCTTCAAATGAAATGAAAAGGAGAAAGTGAGGAAAAAGAATGCTGAACGGTGCCTTTGAAATATTACTGCCCTCCAAACTCACTCCGTCACGAAACTCCTCACTTCCATCTCTTTTCCATCTCATATGATCGTCGATCCGCGTTTTCCATTCATGGAGGGGATAAGATTTCGTCACGAAAATCAACATCCTAATTATTGGTTTGGGCCGAAGATTTCGTTGTGAATTGATTGTGAAAACGGATCGCAGGATCGCGTCGTAGATCTGAATTATCATGTTCGTTCGTTTGGGGTAGGGATCTTTCTTCTTTTTTTTTTTTTTTTTTATAAAGTTTGCAATTTCAGCTAATCGAACGTTGCAATTTTGTTCCGCACGTAGAACTACCGTCGAGTGAGTACTCGTACGTGTGAAAAGTTTGTATAACTCGATGAGGTATTTCGTATAATGAAGTGGTGGCGCATAATCGACCACCCAGGAATTTCTCCGGCGGAGCTGCAGAGGACGTTGTGGGCAGGGAGGGTGAGGGGTGCAGGCACCTTTGCTGGCCAGGAATAAAGCAGTGAAGCATATGAGAGGGAAGGTGGGAGGCAGGGAGAGCTATCGAAGCTTGGAATAGTTAACTAAACTGTTGAACAATCCGCGGTCAATCCTCCCGCTCTCCTCCTCTATCGCGCCCTGCACAACAATCTATTCCGCTCCCGCAGTTCTCTTTCGTTTCTGCTACCCAGGTCAACACTTGGTGCACTCCGTTCTCTTCCACGTGCAGTGCGGCCAGCGCTGCCACGCTAGGCACGCAGAGACCTTAAAACTCACACGCGAGCGCGGTCTGTGTCGGTTTCGATGTACGAGTAGATATTTTACGGAATAGTTTACTCCGCAGACTTTTATGCACGACCGTTTTGCACCGCGGGGCTTACGCGAAGGGCGTTATTACAGTACTTCGGAATCCGCAGTCCAAAAATTTCCCGCTCACTGGAGGGTCATAGATATAGGTACGGGATGTTCCGGCCTCGCAAAGATAGCAGGAAGAGTTTCGAGAATGTATTTCGAAGCGGAGAAAATAACCTCTTCGTCACACATGCGGGAAAAAGCCGATATTCAGCGCCTGTCGAGTGGCGAAAAAACGCCAGGTTACCGACCGAGGAAGCCAACAGATTTCGCGCATGCGCGCAACGCCGAGAGTCATTTTCCTCCCAAGTGAGCGGGGCAAAAACGCTATTTCACTACATGCGATGGCTGCTTTTCGAAATCTGGCTTGGAATGGGAAATCGGCATCTTTTTACGCACGCGCTATGAAAAACATCTCCTGCGAATGTTCGCACTCGTCAGAAAACACCCTCTCTTCTCCCGAGTCACGCAATATACTATCCTGATCATATTTGTGTTATATCATTATCGATACGATCCGCTTGCTTTCGGTTTACCAGCTGGGTTTGAAAATTGTTGTACTTTACGAGCGATTCTCTTACACAGGTTTCGTAAATCGCTCATAGATTCGCTGTCAATGGGTTCAGAGAAAATCTGAATGGGGCTGTCGAAAGCAGGAAAACTGAGCTTCGGATCACGTCTCTGCAAATTCTTCTGCGATGTTTTTTTTTCTCAAGATATAGGAGATGGAATGAAACGCTACAGTGCTGCCTCTGGCGATTCTCCGTCGATCAGTTTACCGCGTCGTCTTGTCACGCACCGGATAACTTTGTGATAAAAATGGTAAGAAATTTTGCAAAAATATTGCGTGAAGCCTGATTCCCTGACTTTGGAATCCGTTTTTGGAATCCTGTCACGTTCCGTACATCCCCCGCAAAATCGCAGTTTTCGTCATAAAATTAAATTTCGAAGCGCATGGCAGGTTACGAATTTATGAAGAGCGCTGTACAAGAAGAAGAAAGAGAAGATGAAGGAGAGGATCACCATTAGCTTTCCTCGACGAAACTTCGAGAAATTCATTCTCTCGGGGATGAGAACTGCCTCGGTTCAACCGAATTATATTTAAGCCATGCGTCGCCGTGGATGTGCACCGACTTTAAGATCAGATCCTCGTAGAATGAGACGTCGACGGTTCTTCCTTGCGGAAAGGATTCGGCGGACGCCAATTCAACTTCTCCTTTCCTCTCGGCTATTTTATCCTGAAACTCGTCTTTTATGAGCGGATTGAGGGAAACGCGAAGAAATTGCAGAAAAAAATTCAGAAAAGGGAACAAGAACCGAAACAAAAAGAAAAAAAACAAAAACAAAAAACGGAACAAATAAAAAACAATTTGGAAAGAGAAACGCTTGTCCTTCTTCGTTCTGGGCTTGCCTTCGGTTTCCGATTCAACATATGATTAAGAAAGAAGATCACTCGCAAGGATCACGAGGAGCGGCCAGTCCGTCCGTATCGCCTCTGCATCTTTGAAAATAATTGTTATTACCCGTCTCCAAGGATTTTCTCCTTTCGGGTAGTTCAATTCCCGAACGTCTTCGTAATCATTTTCAATTTATTCCATCACCCCCGCGGTCTAACCTAACTGAAGTATACGTAACCAAAGTCTCGCTCTCGCAGCCGATCTTCGCAGCGCGTTATTTCACGTTCTACAGCCCTCTCTAAATTAAATCCACCATATCAGACGCGTTTTATTTAATCAGGACCTCTCCCGCGCTCTTCTATACCGCCAACTGGGAAGAAGGAAGGAAGGAAGGAATAGGAGAGAAAAAAAGAAGGAGGAACAGAAAAAAATGGCCAACCCCGTAAACTGGTTTACCGTAACCGATCCCAAATAAATCCGATACACTTTCCTCCATTTTACTCCCAGTCCTAAAAAAAAATTCGGTTGAAAAACTTCGGTCTCAGATTTGCGTGTAATGAAATTCGGCGGTACGAATTTTTCTTCCCTTTCTTTCGTCCGTTTTTCTATTTTTTGCGTTAAAAAGTGAATTTCAGTAATCAACCCCTTTCAGTGTTACATTACATGTATATATACGTATACATCCCCGAGAAAGGAGCACTCTAAAAGCCTACAGATCTGCCGCTCACTTCGCAGTGACAAATGATCTTATTAAAAGATTAAGTTTCTCGGTTTTTGAGGGAAAGCGGGGGCGGCGGGTGGCGGGTGGCGGGTGGCGGGTGGCGGGTGGCAGGAGCCTAAGCTGCTCGTTTCGGTTTCATCTTCGACGACTATACTTCCCCGCCTTATTCTTGAAAAGTGTTTATAGCCCGGGGAATCTCACTTTCATCATCGTACCCACTCAGTTTTCATAAACTTATGTTTGAGTGAGAAAAGGGAGGCTGCCGTCGGTGCCCAAGTAGGAGGAGGACGGCGAGGGACTCGTCTTTCTTGGTCCATGGTGGCTGGGCAAGGCACATAAAGGTTAAGGATCGTCCCTTTCATCGAACGCGATCTCGCGGGTGCGGAGCGTCAAAGCAGAGATTGAGAATAAGTCTGTTGCCAGATAAACGACCAGCTCTTCTAATTACCGCTAATTAGAGGTATAAGAATTTTGACCCCTTCGGTTCAAGACCGGAAGTGAGGGGAAAACTGCCGGTCGTAATTTTCATCGTTGAGATAATAAATCCAGCTTCCAAAAGAACCAGCAGGAAGTCACGGACGATCCCCTTTTCTTCGCCTCGATGCTTCTCTCGACTTTAAAAACGCCACTCAGGATCCCCGTGTCTTAGGTTTTTAAATTAACAGGATTTCGTCGCAGAGATATATCTTTTAAAGATGAGAGGACCGGATCTCGACCAACAAACATGTATCAACCTCGTCGTCAACGAACTTCATTCGATCTCCTTCTCCTTCTCCTTCTCCTTCTCCTCCAACGTCCGCGGAGGCTCCTCGTACGGAGAAGACACGGATTTTCGTCCATTCTGTTTGCTCTTTTCTTTCTTTTGTCGCCAAGAGTGATTATGCCCCCCCCCCCCCCCTCGCCCCTGCATCTCGTGAACGAACACCCGGTACATACGTGCCGTCGACTGTGGCGGCAACTTCAAGTTGGCGTTAGGTACGTTGTCCCTTCCTACTTACAATTCGATGCGTAAACTCGGTGCAATAATTTCGCGAACCAATGCCGTTGATCATTTAAAACTTGAGGTAATTTCATCCCTCCCGCGACCCCCGCCACTCCTGCTCCTCCTCTTCTACCTTGCTCGTCGACCGCCGTTAAAATGCGATTCGTTCGCCGTTTCGCTGCTCCGGACGATTTTAACGGGGCGGGTATAATAAGTGTATATACCTACATAAACCTGAGACGGTCAACGAAATCGCTTTCCGCCGGAGGCGCAAAAGCTCGCCACGTAACCGCCTCTTCCTCCTTCTCTCTAGCTGGCATATATATATATATATATATATATATATATATATTGTGCATATAAATATATGTTAGGGTGTTTGAGAATGAAAAAATATTCCATTTTCCAACGGGCCACACCTGAAATAGTTGATTCAGGTGGAAAACGAGATTCTGTGAGGAGACGAGCATTTTAGGCCGAGTGGAAGATCGGGCTCATTAGGTTTTTAATTTTCGTTCTTCTTAACGAATTTGAGACGGATAATTATCAGAGAAAGATTTTTGTTCTTCCTCGAAGCTGTCAGAATGTCAGATCGCGTCCTGAAAAAGCTACTCTGCGAACTCTGTCATTCCAATTCTTGGTGAAATTGGGTACCGAACGGATTCCTCACTCCACTATTTTGCAAAGCCATTGTTCATGATGAGTGAAAAAACCGTTTGCGTTATGGGTATCGCTTTGAAAATTGAATGTAACCTTCATTAAACTTTTGTTAAAGAATTTGTTCACTGAAATTTACCCATCGGAAATTCGATAAAAAGGAGAAGCATGAAAAATCAAATGAGCCCAATCTTCCGCTCGACCTGAAATGCTCATCTTCCGACGAAATCCTTCTTTTCACCTAAATCAGCTGTTCCAGCTGTGGCCCGTTGGAGAATAAACATTTTTTCCATTTTTAAACAGCCTAATACCTATATATATATTTATTATCGGGGAGTTTGTCGGGGAGTTTTCTTTGTTCTCTCTGTTTTTCTCACCCCCGAGTCTCCGCACGCCCGGTGTTCTGTTCTGCACCCTGGGAGGGAAGATCCGTCGACGAAAAACGTATTCCCAAATGCGAAAATATCGCACGAGCCATTTTCGCGTGGCGGTGATTTTTCGACCGAAAATAATGATCGAAAAACGGAAAAAGAACCGACGATATTGTGCGATTTTGATGTTTCTGCCTGCCTCTCGCGTTCACCTCGAGGTATTTATTTTCGGCTTATGTACCTGCTTCGGCGTACCTACCTTGAAGCGAACGTTAAATAGGAATATAAAATACCTATACACGTAGCTGAGGGCGTTCGAGGAATATTTACGACGCATGGTGGAGGGGTTAAGGGATCCCTGTAACTGCTGATCGACGATTTTCTCTTAATTACCAACCTTCATGGAAAATATCACTTTGCAGGTAATAACCACCTTCGAAATTACACCGGAATTTTTTTTTTTTCTCCCACTTCTCATTTTTCTTCAATACCGAGGCGAATCGAAAGCGGGAGAGAAGACAGAAGGAGCGTGACCGCGATCGTGATCGCAGGCGAAGAAAAACACGAAAAACGAGTGAAAAATCGTAATTTTTCCACTGGTCCTTATACTATTTTGAAAATTCCTGCAACTCTTTTACTTTCCCGCGACGCTTTGACGACTTGGACTCTCGTCCGATCGAATCCGGTCGCTGGATCGCATCTCATCTTCATTTTCCCCCGTAAGGGTCGTACCGTACTACAACTAGGGTTGTGAAATGAAATTTGTTGAACGTGAACCAGCGCGGAAGCTAGGTGTGACAAAAATTGCGTGCCTCGACCGGAGACGGAGATGTGCGTTGTCACAGATGATACATTCAATAGCAAATGTTATATGATATTAGAGGGGGTTGGGGAGGGGGTGGATTTCTTTGTGCGCCCGGAGGAAAGGGGTTCGACCGTCGCGTCGTTTTCGGTCGTTTTTCCTTCCGTCCCCTTTCATCGTCGCTCGCTCACGTGTAGTGAATGCGGATAAACGTTTCCGCAGGAACAGGAGCACCACCGGGACCAGGACTGGGACCAGGAGCATGGATAATAACCTGGCGTTATTAGAATTTTTTCTTCACGCTCCTCTCGGAGGTGAGGCGTACCTATTATATGTGGTATATAGTGCAGTATAGATACGCGGTGAGAAATTAGTCCTGCGACAATGCCCTAGGCTGCAGTTATTACATCGTCTTGAAGCAACGCTAACGGACCATCCATCATCCGCCGCCGCGCCGTGACTCTACCTCTCTGCCTCTCCGGGGTCTAATATTATCATAATATCATTTTTGATCCTCTGCTTCTTCGCTGCGTAGGAGGTAGCGACGCGGCGACGACGACGGCGACGGCCTAGAAGAAGGAGAAGAAGCTAAATCTGTTTTTTTTTTTTGTACCTCCCTTTTTTATCATTTTTCCTTCCTGCCATTTTTTTTCCCCCTCCCGCTGCCTTCCGAACGTTAATGCCGGCTCTCTGCGAGACTCGACGGGAAATATGATTTTATTATTATATTAGAATTTGTGTTTCTTTTTTTCTTTTTTTTTTCAACTTCTTTCATTTTTTCATTCTGTCTGTGTTGAATTTTTTTGTTCTTCCCGTTTTTTCTCTTCGCTTGCCATTTTCATCTTCTCTTTTTTATTTGAACAACGGCTCAAGCCGGAGTTTGCAAAAGAAGAAGAAGAAGAAGAAGAAGTTGAAGAAGATTTTTCAATTTTCTTATATCAACTACTACGTACCGCGCGAGCAAGGAAAACCGAGCGTTTAATATCTCAGGGTAAAATGCACAGGCTTTTCCCGGGGAGTAAAAATGGTCGGTTCTCTCCGGGAGCTCTACCGAACCAAGAGGAGCGCAGATATATCTATATCCTCGAGAGCCAGAGCTGAAGGAGAACCTTGCTTTTCCGGGTCTTCGCATTTCTGCATTTCTGCATTCGCAATGAGTCGCCTCTGCTAAACCGTCCGACCGCCGACAAGACCAGCGCCGCGCCGCGCCGGGGCGTCTTAATACCTGCAACTTTTATCGCTGTAACCATTTTCATCGGCGTTTATTTCAACCGCTCGCGGCCTCCGCGCTTGTTGTGTGTATTTCACTGTTAACTTTTGTACGTCGCACGTACATACGTACAACAATAGTTTGAAGACATTTAAAACTCGCTGCATTGTGAAAAATGCGGTAATATATTCGAGAGAAACTTTCGCAAATAAATTTAACAATGCCTCGTGCCAAAGTATTGCTCGACAAAATTGCAGGAGAGCGAAAGAAGAAGAAGAAGAACAAGAATAAGAAAAATCCCCGAATTAGCTAAGTATAAGCCAGCGCAAAAGAGTTCGGAAAATTGTTCAACGGATAACCAATTGCTCCACCTGCATATATTGATCTAGAGCCGCGCGGAAGTTACCGCAAGCGATTTTCCATCCAGATGTAATACTCTTTGGTGTAGGCATTACGTATCCAGGCCGTGGAAATTTCCCGTTGCACACTACTTTAGGTTCCGATCGTTGAACGGAGGTTAACTGACCACTGGTCAGCTTGCGAGGCCAGAGTCTCGTCCTGGTTGCTGGTGAGAAATACTGGCTGGCGGTGGTCCAACCTCATACGTTACTCCTGGTCATAGCTACGAGCCCAACCCCCGGAATTCATAGTCTTCGCTTTTTCCTTGTCTCTTACTTCTCCTTTTCCATTTTTTATATTTATTTTTCTCTCTTTCTCGCTCTCCATCGGGATGGAGGTCTGCGCTGGAGCGAAAAGCGTGCTCACACGATTTTAGGTTAGGGCAGGTCAGCTTGATATACCGGCACATATAATCCACCTCAGACTTTGGCTATGTACTATAATGTACGTTACTCTATTCGTATGTGCAAAAACTCAGATAATTTACTAGTTTCAAAGAACCCCGCGATCTTTCTTACCCGAATTATTATCACCACCCTCTCTTTTTCGAACTGAACTACGATAATACCGGAAATATCACATATCACGTACGTGAAACTTTGAGCTCCGTAAATCTTCCACATCGTGCTTTCTGCAGCCCGAGAATTACGTTCTGGCACAACCCAATTTCCCCCAAAAACTGCTCCAAGCCAGCTAACCACCTAAAAAAATTCATCAAAGTCACCGTAATCCAAGTTTCAGGCATTTACTGTTCAAATTTCGCGCTCGAGCGACGTTCATTCACATCATCCGGCGCCAGCCAATGATGGCCGCGGTGGTCAGCGGTTCTCGTTCCGGGGCACCGAGTCTCACCACGTTTTACAAAATTACTCCAAACAATTTGATTGCCTTTACGTCAACACCTGAATTTTGTAGACCATAATTGTTACTGGAGTAAATTATTAGAGAAACATTGTTGTTCCTCGATGTCTTCAATTCTTTGATACGGTTCGAAAACATTCTGCGTTTCGTTTGCTGCTCGATTTTGACCGTTGAGCATGGTCAGCGATCGGCTGCGGTTTTTTTTTTTCTGTTTTTTTTTCTTGTTTTGTTTGTATTTAGTGGGAAGTTTCGAGACCGATGGGCTCCCCTCTGGTTATATCAACGTAATGGCGACGAACAAAGGGATGAGAGAAATGTCTGCGGTTGACGTTTATCATATTTTATCGCCAGAGAGCTTCGTGGCTCATTGTTCATTCGTTTGTTTTGTTTAGGTTCATTAAAAATTTTTCATTGTAATTATACGTGACCGTCGCCCAGGATAGCCCTCGGATTCTGTGGGTTTGAAAATTCTCGGTCAGCGTCAGTCTCAGTCAAGTCAGCGGTGAAAATTTTTTATGAACTACGTATGATATTAAAGCAGGTACGGTAGGTATACCTACGTACCTATATACCCGTACCACGGCGACCCACGGTCGTAGAAAATCGCGGCTTGATTACATCCTTGCAAGACTTGACCTCCGGGGAGTATGCGACTAGATGGACGAAACTGATTAGTCGTTATGCTCGCCGTAACTCTGCACAAACCTAGAGAGCTCCCTCGTTGTCCTTCATCGTACTCGTAAAGTGTGACAATGGGAATTTGGCCCCAAGCGACACGGACGTAGCCCCCCCCCCCCGCCCCTCCCTCCGATATATGCGATCCCTCCTCTACACTACGAAAATTTACTGCGATAATTAAAACTTTGGACGATATATTGCGCAGGTCGTTCACCTTCGTCGCTAAACAATCGTCGTTTCGTCAGATTATTCATATTTCCGAGGGAGGTCGATTTTCACTGAAACATTTTTCAGGACAATCCCTCCCTGAAATTGCGCCCCTCCACCCTGCCGCTTTCCGCATTTGCCGATCAAAATATTCGTCCGAAATTGTTAATTTTGACGAGTGCAGCTCGGAAAAAACGTGACGCCATTGTCAGAATTTAGCCCCCCCCCCCCCCCCCCCCTTCGCGGCCCTCTAGAGGCACTACCTGATGTTTGAATAGCCCTAACCTAGAAATGAATTTCGCTGAAAACTATGCGTGGCTTTACAAGTAATGAGCGTATGTATACGTATATATACATACCGGTAATAAATATCTTCGACGAATCGTGGATAGATCGAGATTTTAGTGAAATGTTTGACATCCAGACCCGGTCTTCCCTACCTGTATCTGCATCCATACCTCGGTGTTCATTTCTTTTTTCATTTCCCATCCGCGTTATCTGCGCCACACGCGTCTCGCCGTCTTTTATTCCCATGGGGCAACTTTCCGCATGAGTTATTCATCCCCCGGTAAGATATTTATGGAATTTAAATGTTTCAAATCGATATCCGAGTATAACTGCTGCAGAAACGTAGAAATATAGATGAAACTATAGAAATAGAAAAGTGGAAAAAGAGTTACGTGGCATATATGCATGTGTAAGCACACGAGAGACAAGCTGAGCTAATAATTACCTGTTCGGAGTGGCCTCAATAAAAGTCAGGTTAAAAATGCCGCGAGTAGAGTAAAACCTTTCTATCGACCCGGGAGATGAACGATTCAATGTATTATCCGTCGTTTCGTCGCGATAACACGTATAACATCACGAGCGGGGTATAATTATTTTCCACGGTGAAAAAAGAATCCGAATTTCAAGACCGCGTGACCTGCCTCTTGTCGCCGAAGCCTCGACCATCCGAAGAATCCATTTTTATTTGACTCCGGCGATAATCCACGAGCCTAATTAACTTCGGTCAAAGGGGCTCCCCGGGGCTGCCACGCGGACATTTCGATAAAAATTCTCTCCACCAGCAGAACAATGCACGCCGGCAGAAACCTACCGCGAGTGTTACTATGGCGTACATGGTCCTCGCCTTAACAAGGTCCGTGTTTAGTTTAGACCGGCGAGCAGGCAGCAGGCAGTAGCCGGCAAGGAGGCAGGACCTGCAGGCCGGACATTGCCGCGGTGCGTGTTAATTATTTTTACCAAATTCCCTTCACCGCAGTATAAGGGTAGACCTTACCGGATGCCTGATATCAACGGAATAGAATTCCATTCTCCTTGTAACCTGCAGACTGTAAGTTTAGCCGCTCGTCATTCCGCTGACGCTGACTGCTTTTACGTCGAATTTGAATATTTTTGTTCTCTGATTTGGTATGTAGGGTTTCGGAAGATCCCTCGATGGAAAAATGTTGACAACGGTTTTGGGAAACGATAAATCAAGAGATCGATGAAGCGCAACACCTACGCAATTGCAAGGAAAGACGAAAATTTGATCGTTCCGTCGACAGCTCCTTGTACGCGAGTCGAGTCGGAGTTCTTTAGTGGCGACCGTTGTGAATGTAGGTGTAGGTGAATATCCTGACGAACATTTGACCGTTGTAATACAGCATAAGAATGCAGTTTCGGGGATCGAGTTTTTTTTTCCCCCAACTTACGGCGGCTAATTTCGTCGGACGGTTGTGAACGTCCTGAGAATAAAACGAGGCGGAGAAAGAAAGTCCACGCAACACGGAATACCTGCACATGCGGACACATTGATATCCATCTCCTACACTTTTAGCTCGACTGCTGCAGAGTCAGCGGAGGCGAGTCACTGGCTGCAGTTTGATGAAACCGACGATTTCGGTTCCTCCTCGTCTCGCATCGCGTCCAGGTAGGTAGCAGAGAGGAAAGAGAAGTTGAGGTATACGTAGAGGTGGAGGTACTTAGTTTTATACGAAGGATGATCGTTAATCAATCAGGATCTCGATCCACGAGAGAAAAGGGAAGATAGCAGAGAAAGAGCGAAAGAGACGACGCTAAGCCAATAAATATTGTTCTTGCCGGTCACGAGGGAAGGACGGGTCAGAGCGAGGCTTTCGGTTCCGTCTGGTTTCGTTTGGCTTGGTCGGAACGCTTCCAAGTATACGATCGAGGAAAAACTACCCCCATCTTGAATCGGTGACTGATGGATCGCCTAATTCTCGGTGCATACTAATCGGGCGTTAAACCGTCCATCCGAAAACGTCACCGTGTGGACTCTGCGGAGTTTTCAAGAGAAGGGGGTGGGGGGGGGGGGGGGGGGGGTGGTCTGGTTCCTCGGGCTGGTTCGTTTGAAGGAAAGGGAAAGTGGAAGGGGACAAAACCAGGCTAGCGAGCCGCCACGCCGCGCCACTCGCTCTGTACCTCTGCCCGATTCCATTCCGCTTGTTTTACCCGAACTCGCTTGCATCGTCGTCAGTAAATCGTCGGATTTAAAGTTAAAAGGAAAGCTCAGCTTTTCGACGCTCTAATCTTCGGTTATTTGTTTAACATTCGGATTTCGTCGTTATCGTGAACCAATGAATTTAGGATGGATTCCACCTACTAACCCCGTCCTTTTTTCCCCCTCTATACCAATTTTTTATCACGCCGGATTAATTGCGAAAGAGAAAGAGGCAAAAAAAAAAAGTGAAATATTCACGGATTCGGTCTGAACGGAATTTATTCGGGCGTTTCTAACTCCAGCTACACATCGACGTACTTGGATTCTTCACAAATAACTGAGGCGATTTTGTCAAAGCGAAAAATTTTAGCATCCAATAGTTTTCGAGCGCTCGACTGTTCGAGCGCCGACCAATCAACGCCTGGGGTGCCTCTTGCGCGTCTGCAAAAACGTGGGGTGACGCCGATCGCGAGTCGTCATTGGTCAGATATCCAACTCGCTGTCACGTGAAAATTGTTAGATCCTCGAATTTTCGGCTGATACGAAAATCGTCTCAGATTTTCATCTAGATCACGTCGACGATAGTGGAAAAGGGATAATTGGAGAAATTCGACGAAGAAACGAAAATCTAATATCTACGGAAAGGAAAATCGTTCGTCGGATTTCTAGAGCAGGTCCTCCGCCAGCGCTACGTTAATTGTTCGGTAATTTTTCATCGAAACGTACATAATTATTTCTTATCCCGCGCAAAATTATACCTACCGAGGTGTTTACATGCCCCTCAACGAACGATGAAATGGAAGCGAGTATTCGCCTTGAGGTGGCGTTATTATTCTTCGACCTGCACAGTTCTGAGCTGTGAGCGTGAAATTATGTATAAACTTTGTAGAAAGTGATTTGTAACGAATCGTTGAGAGTTTTGTTAATTGATTACGCGGGATCTAGCTACTTACTGCACGAACACTGACGTCAATTGTACAGCTGATTTGATGCTGCGGTTTTTCTTTTCAAACGCGTATCCAACAAACGGCAATTTGAATGCACGACTGACGGAGTAATTCGGGAAAGTGGTTTTCGGAATGTATGATAAAATAGGTGAGGATACATTCGCAGTGTTCAAACAGCGATTTGTATCGTTGGAATATTCGTTTCGTAGTTTTTGCATATCGCGGCAGTAACCGTTCGCGCAATTCTTTACCAAGACCCGCTGACGCGGTGGGAAAAGAGAGGTTTTACCGCTAATCGCTGGGAAGAATATCGAACCCTTCATCGTCTCGGCAGATTCATCATGATTCGTAAAAATATCACGACGATAGGCTGCATCGATCGCGCATCCACGACACAACACACACGAGATTGTAGAGCAGCTATTTCATCTTCTACCATTTCCTCTGAGGACGATCAACGCGTGGTATAGGTATACACAATAAAACCGTGAATCGAGACGCGGTGCGGTTCGTTACACTAAGAGGTTTTTCTCAATCGATGGATGCTCCCAGCCTGCATCACAGTCTGACCTGCAGGCTTATCATTCGAAGATTGATAAAACGTCCGTGACGAAATTCTCGTTGGAAAGGAGGAGTAAATTTCTCATCGGTATCGAATTTTGTACTTTTTCTTTTCTCTCGAAATTTAGATTCTCTCTCGAATCCCGAAACCCGAAGACGAGGACAATGTTCATTGATACAACATTATGGTACACGCTTGGAGAGTTAATGATGGTAAGACGATACCCCGCCCGACTAGGCCTCGGGAATAATCGTCAATTAAGATAATGAATCTACAAATTGTCATCCGATACGCGTAGGTCGATGGAGCCGGGCTTTTTCGTTCCATGGAAATTTGGAAAGATGTGTGGTACGCTCACGACGGCAGCCTTCGAAAGCCGGAGATGGATTAGGCCGGATCAGTTCCCTCGACTCTCTTCCTGGCAACTTGAAATTGAGATCAGAGATCATCGATTTGTTTACGCCAGCGCAAGCCTGGGCTCAACGAAACTCAACCGATCGCTCCTCGTTCTCCTATACGAATAAAATTCTACCTTGGAGACGATTTTCTCACAGTTCCGTCCGACCGGAAACCGCATTTCGGGATCTACCGAAGACCCGATGTCCCCCTACGTCGATCGCGTTTATCCCCAGCTTCGAAAATAGGGCTATGGGAGAAAAATCTGGCCGATCTTGGATCGGAGGTACGGGACTGGTCGCGGAGAACGTTCGGACGGTGTTCGGAGCTCCGGTATTGTTCCACCTTAATAAAGTATTTTAATTGGTCGTTGTTATTACGTTCAGGGACGAAACAGCACCCGCGTGCATCTTCTGGCCGAGGCAAGGGTCAACCTGGACACGACCGTGCGGCGGTCTGTTGGCGCTCGATTAATTGCAGGTGACGTAAGATTTATCGAAGACCGAGTGAGCCGACCAGGCCGCGCATTTATCTACATATTCCCGATACATTTGTTCGAAGAGGTTCCAAAAAGCTGCGAGTCTCGAGTCGTGAGTCGGAATTAAAAGACCAAAAGTGTGGAGCCATGCCGTACTCAAAGCACATTAACAGCTCAACTCCGTGGAAATTTTCAAGAGGTTCTCTTAATTCCATCCTCAGTACAAGATCCCGAGACTTTCTTCCCGGCCGGCCGTACCTGCGTACATTGATTGCCTGTGATTCCTCTGTTAATTTCTGCCACAGTACGAGGTAACTCCGAGTCAAGATTCTGCACCGGTCCATTACCCCTCTCTCTTTACTCGTTGGCGAAAATAAAGTTCGAGAAAGCCGCGCCGCATAATTTAGTAGCCATTAACGGCTTTGGTTCGTAGACTGGGATTTGGTTGGCTGGTACCTACCTCATCCCCGTCTACCCGCTTCCCGATGGGAACCGGGAACCGGGGAAACGGGGAAGAATTTGTGGCATAAATGTGTCCCACCTGAAACCAGCAGGGTGATAAAATCGTATTTCCAGCCTCATCCCTCGTCCAGAGAAGATTAAAACCCGCCTTAATCCATATTTCCGAAAGCCAAATGGGACTCGAAAGACCAGTATACTGCTCCTCCGAACTTATGCTGCAGGTAAAGACCCACACGGCACCATACAGCGGCCGGATGGAAGCAAGCTCATGCGAGTGTGGAAGGAGGAAATAAACGCATTTTATAATCCAATTTCTCCGTTTCTATTCCTCCGGATGGTTGGTTGGCGCCGGGTAACCAACCAACAGTGGAGTCCGGGTCATAACGTTAACAGTAGAAATTTTCTAGCCTCTTTTGTTCTACTCTACGACAATGGGGCGACCACCCCGCCGCCTCCGAACGGTTGCGAACAAAGCCTGTAGTGCTCTATTTCTCTTGCTGTTTTTTGTTTTGTTTTTTTGTTGTTTTTTTTTTGTTGTACTTTTGTTTCTCATGCTGGAAGTAGGAATAGAAGCTGAGGAACGAGAATGGAAGAGGAAGAAGAGGAAGTCTCCCGGAGGTGACCAATCAGGAATAGTCCGGGCTTAGCCGAGTCAGTGTCTAGTTTCACCAGGTCGTATTTATTAGGGGCGTTCTGGGCATTTGTCACCACCTACTTCCAAGCTATCTCCAAACGACTATCTATCCATACCCATCCTATTCTAGGCTAACAACTACGTTACTAACCACGAGGTTGGAGGTTTGGTCGTCGGCACGTTATACTACCCGCGGCCGCGTTATATCTGGTATACGAAAGACGAAAGTGGAGCAAGGGAGGCGCGAGTAGATTGGATTCGTTTCTAGTCTACCACGCGACGAAATCGGATCTCAAGTCCACCTAATTGAGGTTAGCCCAGCCCACCTCCCCTCCGTTACCCCATCAATCTACCAATGCAATAGCGATATATACCTGCGGCCAATAGCAATGGTAATGCGAGTGAGAAACGTGGCTGGCATATTCCACTCGATTATGTGTACACGCCGCTCTATAATAATCTGCACGTGTGCACATGAATGCGCCGAAATCTGCAGGTCATAGGTGGTGCAGTTGTTCCGTGACATTGCGTCTCATTGCGTTCGTCCACTCAACCGCGGGTTCTTCCGAGTGGACCAGTGGACGGGTCGCGACGTTGCGTTGACGGGGAAAGAAGAAAAAAAAAAAAAAAACACTGTTTGGCATCCCAGTCTACGAATTGCCGGGGACGGAGAGAATGAGGAAAAACGGACATCGCGAACATTGTCCGGGGACACTCCGCGTTCTGACGGTTCCGATGTGTAAAGTTGAAATGGTATTTATACTGGACACAGCTGATCCGCGCGACGGTAATCCTCAACCTTTCGTAACAGCTTGCAGGCGCCCGCCTCGCCTGCCCAACAACCCGCCGCCTCCGCCCGCTCGCACCCGGTGTATACCATTACAAACGACTCCCTAAGGAGGTGGATGTTCTTCATAGCCTCTTTCCCACTTCGCGCTTCTCTTTTCATCCTGTTGATCCTTCGGCACTCACGCCCCCCCCCCCCCCCCCCCCGGACGTTTCTCTCGCTCGAATACGGCCGCAGACGCTGCGTTTTCGAGCCGGTATCCCTGCAGCATTCGACCTTTGGTTCATGGTGCAGCGCGGGTGAAATCTATCGGGGGATTTTCTTACCCCAGAATTTTCAGCTACCGCCAGTCGCCGTTCTCGTATTCACCTGAACCTTTACCGGCTGGGAACACGGACGCGTAATTCGGTTAGCATAAATCGATGTCCATCTAGTTGTACGACATATCTTTTCACCCGAGATCGGGTTCCTCTTCTCCTTTCACACGGAGAGGAATACTGCTACGCTCGCGAATATCGTTCGGGATGGGGAGGAAAAAAAAAAAAAGAAAAAAAGAAACGCAAAATCAACGGCTCGAAGGTGTTCGGAATCAAATAAACACCGATGTATGAACGGCGAGTGAAAAGAGCCGTCCGATCCAGACCAGGTACACGAAAATGTATCTGAACTCGGAACGCTAATAGGTACAGCCGTGTGCGAATCCACGGCGGAGTGAATCAAATATTGAAACGGAATTGCCACGTTTATCGCGATGCCTGGGTTAGGGGGTGGAATTTCACGAATAACAGATTATCACTCGACCTCCGCGATTCTTCCAAGTTTGATATCTACCTCGCCGGGTGGTGTGGGGGGCCCCGCGGTATATGGGTATCAATAATTATGAAATATCGACTGCCTGTCACACCCTGCCACGCCCTGGCACCCCGCGGTTCACCGTGAGAGATAAACCTGTTAAATTATAGGTATAAGAGCGAGAGAGAAAGAGAGGAAGACAGAGAGGGAGAGGAACTGAATGTGAAATACGATATAATACCGGTCCATGAACCCCACTCAGCGCCCATCGCCTATCACCACCTTTTGCAACGAAATAAAACCGATTTTAACACCGAAGACAGTAATCGGGTACTTTTCTCCCGAAAGCCGGGAAACTGTTTTCCAAATTGTCAAAAATTATTCGTCGTCCCGGGGTTTATCTCGTTGGTCCACCGGAGGAAGAATATTGCGAAAGGAACGGCGCAGAATGACAAGGTGCCCTGCAGAGAGTGCGGATAGATGGAGTCGTAAATCTCTGCGGGGCGAAAAAGTTTTCCGAGTTAAATCGGACCTGGTGGAACGAAAAATGGAATAAGAGGAACTGGAAAGAGAATTAGAAACTATGTAGGAATCTAATTTGGTAATGTGGAGAAGTAATTTGACGATGAACACATTTTGCGAAAAGTTTTAAAAGCCGTAATATATGATAACTGGGTTAATTTTCATTCCGCAGATCGTTCATTTCCCTCCGCCTCCCTCGCCGCCGCGCCGGATGGAGCTCAAGCTCGGAGCTTAAAGCGGACTAGTATCTCCTGTCAAAATAATCTTCAACTCGAGGTAATCAACGCTGAGCATATATTTACCGAGGATCGTTTGTGCCGTGCAACGGAGACTGTGGACAGACCATCATACTCTTGACCGGGGCCAAATCCAACTCATCATGCTCATCGCGGATGTATCAATTTCCTATACAGGTACGTACGTACCTACGTGCATTCGTATACTCAGCTCGAGGAGAGTGGAGTATGTATAAGTAATTGCTGAGCGAGCACATAACCGCCCCCAAATGCATACTCCACTATTGCAGATGGAACAGCGTTTTGAATCGTTTGAAATAACCGACTGGCCGGGAAATTAGACCTGGGAAATTGGCCAAGTTGTCGATAGCCGACGGCGACGGCTATGGCGACGTTCGTCCGTCGGGCTAGGAAGTCGTAAAGGTGCAACGCGTTTGCGCGCCTGCAGTTAAATCGTTTCTACACCCCGAACACCACCAGCCGTCCAGCCGTCCAGCCGTCCAGCACTCCAGCACTCCAGCCATTCCAGTCCATGTATGTACAATTCTACGGTACATAAATACAAATGCATTTATACGGTGAAGGGGTATACACACGAATACTGCATGCACACATACCTGAACGTGTACGAGTGTTCAGTAGTGAACGCGGTCGAATGGTCGTACCGACGAATGGCATTCAAACGGCACTTTTAAAGGACATGAGACGTTCCTAAGCCCGGAATTGCGAGGGAGGAACTACGCATGCTCAGCTCCGGCATTTCTCCGTCAAATTATTTCTCAACACGGCCGATCCAGCATCCTCGAGGAGGAGGAAAGGAGGGAAAGAAAAACGAGAAATGAAACAAGAAAATCAGTCGGATGTACTAAGATTTAGCAATTTTCTCCACCGCAGTACTCAATTCCAGCTCGTTCGTGAAGTGGAGAGTGCAGCGCTGGCCGGCTCATCGTCATTGTGCCATTACACCCACGTACGTTCTGCGACGGATCCTAATGCCGTCACTTCACTCTGCCGCACACTTCGCGAGAGAAACTGTTGTGACATATCGTAATCAGATCTGGATCGAGAGCGAGATCAAGATGGGGGATTATGAAGTGATCCTGCGAGCCTTGTTCCGAAGAGAGCGGAGCTTACCGAACGACAGACCTGTACCTGTCCGGCTCTGATTAAACACGACGATATGGTGGCGTTGAAATTTTTCCAGGCTGGATTCCGAGGCAGTAGAGCGTGAAGGATGAGTCGCAATTGGGAAGGTTGGAGGAACATGGCCGTTACACGGGACGGACATACGAGTATACGGGGATCGTGGATCGTGGATCGGTGACCTGTGATCGTCTCATCCCTTGGTATCAGGTCTCCGCACAGGGGCGAGTAACGCGGACCGTCCTAAACACATTAGCGCGACTAATCTGGTTGTGTCCCCCTCTAGTGAGGAGGTCTTCCACCAGGCGCTATCTCGCTCGTGCACGCGCCGTTCCTCTTCTCTTCCGTTCCGTTCCGTTCCGTTCCGTTCCGTTCCGTTCCGTTCCGTTCCGTTCCGCTCGCTTATCATTAAATCATTAACTCGTTAGCCCGCCCTCACGTGCCGCTTGGTTTTTTTACTACACCCCCAAAGTCCCGGTCCCAGGCCCGGCGAGACCCGGGTAAATATTTGTCCTCGCCAGATTAGCCGGTTCTGTATAAATGTCTGATTATCCGTGACCGTTAGCCTCCACGCGGCCGGTCGCCGGTCGCCGGTCGCCGGTGGTTGGTCGCCCTTCTTTCCGAAGGACATGAAATTTCAAAATTCAAAGCGTACACTGTATGGATTTACCGAACACTGCAGGATCCTGGCCTGGAAGCAGTATGCTAATATAATCGCGTAGGGCTACAACTCAATTAACTGATTCTCTTTAACAACGATATCGCACAGAGCGATTCCCCCTTTTTCGGATTAGCAAAGAGGTGTATAAAACCCCATCCGCAAACATCACGGCGATATTCATGCACGGGCACATATATGCGACGCTTTTTTTGTTTGCTCGTTCGTTCTTTTTTTCAATTGAATCGAGTGCCCGACGTAGGTACGTAGTGCGTGCAATGATTCGATCCCATGAGTCATGGGAACAACAACAACAGCAACAACAACAACAACGACGAAAAGAAAATCCTCATGACCACTTGTCCCATCAGGATTTTCGCGATCAGCTTTCAATATCACATTCCCATTTCCATCCGGTGCGACCTCATCGCATTACAATACCTATCAGCGATTACTACGGTCCTGATTGGCACGGCGCGGCGCGCGGCGCGGCGGCTATGTACCACGAGTGGCATATAATCACTAATCCTGAAAACGATTTGATTAATCTTTGTCGAGCTTAGCGATCGCTTGTTCGGACACCTGATGGATTGTGCTTTCGAAATTAAGGTATTCGAAAATTAGTAAGACGGGATTGCGAAAAAGAGGGAACGGAGGCTGGTAAGAAGAAATTTTCATCGAGTAGCAAGAAGGGGATAAGAGGAGGCGGGTAAGGATACTCAAAGACTAATTAATTCGGTCGCTCATCTTATTCCATCCTCTCTATTTCTCTCTCTCGCTGCCTCGTTCTCTTTCGGAGCTAAGCTTACGTAGAGCTTTATATAATGATCAGTGAGCGGGGGAAAAGCCGTTTGTCGACGCTAATTGGCCAATTTTCACCTCTTAGCATCCAATTTATTATCTTTCGTTAAAGATCTTGACCTACTCTTCTCCGCGAGTCTACGGAGGACCCTCAAGGAGAACGAAGCCAGTGGACGTCTCGAGTGGATACGTCGCTGATTCTTTCAATCCTCCTCGGTATCGTCATCTTGAGCTTTCGTCTCGGACCTCGTGGGAGAAATTTGTCTGCCGAAAAGTCAAAATGAATCGGCGAGCTTCGGTAGGTGGCGGACGGATCCCGATCTCCGATCCCGCAGCTCAACAATTCCGAACGCCACATGCAGGCAGCTGCGCAATGATACCGTGTAAACGCTTAGCGCAATTCTCCATGTGTTCTTAGTTCTCGGTCTGGGAAGAGGTGAAGGTAGGTGGTGTATTGTGGATGGATGGAAGAGGTGTATGCCGCCTTCGGTGCAGGAAGAGGGAGTGACTAATAGGTCCTCTAATTCTGACTAATCACTTACCCTCGCTGTTAGGTAGCGGGTTCCTTGATGCTACTGACGGCTTTTCACATTCGATACTTAGCCCACGGTAGTCGGAACCCTGCCCCCTTCCCCGCGTACGCCTTTGTACGACCTCCGCTGGTAGTAATCTTCCTAATTGAACCCATTCAGTACGCTGCTCCGCACCGAGCCCCCAGACCCCCCAGACTCCAGGCTAGAGAGAGAGAGACTCCACTACGGATTTGTCAAGAGTTTCATACATAGGTACATGGGAAATTGTATTGAATATGATCTACCCGCGTATGCTGCCGTGGCGGAGGAGAAGGCGGAGAGGGCCGTCTATAAATTCCCTCATTTAAACCAGCTAACCGAGTTGCAAAAAGAAACGGAATTTAGGAACGGTCGTGACGAACTTTGCCTGCTCTCATAACATACCTAATTTCCCGAGGAGAAGCTGACTTGGAAGTGGACAAACGAAGTTTGATCCCCGGAAGCGAGATTCACTCTCGGAAGCTTTCACACCGGACATTAGCAGGTCGACCGTGCAGGTGGAATTTTGAAAGAGACCGAAACTCCAGGATCGTGTTGTCAGTCAGGATCAAATCCGGGATGGTCAGGATCTCGGATCAGTTCCTTCGCCACGGAATGCTCCATATCCAGCGGTAGGCAGGTGAAGAGAGGATAAAAATCGGTGCGGAGTTAAACGAAGCAATTGGATCTCGGTAGGAGGAGTAATTGCGTTGTTGAGGTGCCTGCGCGGGAACTCCGGCAGAACAAACCCGAGGAGAGTGAGAGTGGTGTAACGGCGAGAGTAAGAGTGAGAGATAATCGTGTGGATTCCGGTCTAACAGGAAAATACAATCTTGAAGCGAGCCCATGCAGGTTGAGTGTTGGTGGCTACACTTTACCTTTGAGGCGAGATTTCATTGTCTTGCTGAACCGCGTGGTACGAGGCGTCGCGTCGTATAAACTCGGCCTTCGCGGACCCATCATTACCTCTGCATTTATTAGCTGCTAACTTAAAGAACACCGATGCAATCTGATGGAGCGAGGCGAGGCGAGGCAACGCCAGAGTGTAGAAGCGAGAGGTACCGAGGTATGGAAAAACCATCCGGTTTCTGTCGGCTTGTTAACATTCCCTTACTTGGATAAAGAGTACTGAAGAGTAGGTACCAGGTCTCGTAGTATCCTGTTGTGAGCTCACAGCAGTATGCCGGATCATCGTTGGTTCATCGCAGCTGAACAAGCTAGCTGCCAGCTTGCGATTAGAAGGAAATTCTTCCGTCATAACGAGACGCGAAGAAAGCAATTTCAGATTCCATCCGTTTTTACATTCTTGTTCTTCATATTATTCATCAGCGTCCGGATCCGATGAGATTTTCGTCACGGTGCATAAAACTGACGTGAAACCGGCGAAATTTTTCCGTCTCGCGGTAATCCGAAGACCGCGATTACAAGTGAAGATAATCTCGCCAGGTAGCCGTCGCTCCAATTTCAACGAAATTGGGCAAAATTGTTGAAACGATGTAATCTGCAACATTTGAGAGTGACGACATTTTTCAATATCCGGTATTCCAAAGCTCCCGGAACGCGTCGACGGAAAACTTTTTGACCGTTGAAAGGATCCCACAGACCTTCGGTTCGCTGATTCCAAATCTGAAGTGAAAATGGAGAAATGATAAATGGGCAACCAGTTTGTCGCCGTCGTTTGGAATATTTCACCATTCTGACTACTTCACGCTGAAAATCAATGAAACAAAAAGCCCCAGGATCCTCATCCTCGGCGATCGAATCTCCCGCGGATACATTTCCAGAGCTCCTGAGCAGCGGAAGTGAGAAAATTGAGCGTCAGATACTTCCGAATGGATCAAAGTTTGTCAAAACGGTAGCAGACAGTTCGCGAACTTCCTGCGTTCGCGAGTAGAAATTTTGCCGAGTTTTATGAACAGCGGTCAAACAAATCACAACGTCCGTCTGGACTTACTCGCATATTGTTTGACGCGCGGAGTCTCAGAAGATTAGTTCCGCAGCTGTCGAAACAAGTGTGGAGGAAGGGTTACGGTCCTTCCCGTTCAACCAAGGCCGTAGGATTTCAGTAACGGCAACAACACAACAAAAACAACCACAATAGCAACGGCAACGGGACCAGCAACAGCGACAGTTAGAGGAGAGGAGACTCAGAAGTAACGAGGAATGATACTGCAGACTACTACCACTACTACCGCGACTACTACCACAGCTACACGCAGTAAAGTTTACGACGCGTCGTTACGAGCAGCCTAATCGTTCCTTCCAGGATATTAAATATAGGTTCTCAGCTAACCTACGCAGTTACGACAGAGAGACGCAGCCTACTCCTTATTATCCTTTGAACCGGATACTAACGATGCTTTCCTGCCGAACGATTCGAAGATATTATATCCCGACTCGATTAAACGCTTTTTGCTCTCAGGTATGTATGTAAAAACACATTCGTTCCGATATTGAACCGCGGTCGATACCGAATTCGGAGTCGAAATTTCAAAAATTGCGATCAAGTTGTCGGTTGAAAATTGTGCTTCGTGGTTTCGCGACAGCCTCTCGACGTTTACATCGAACATGGAGCCATTAATTTTCGGGGTTATCCAACGAGAATTGCGAGTTCAATTGAACGAAAGGCGAAACATAATTGGCAGGAATTTATCACCGTGCATTCGATAAGTGTGAAAATCACGAAAGCGAGCTTTCGCATGGGTTTTCAAACGCGAGCTCACCGAGTTCACAGTTTTTCAATGAAAATGCCTATTTTCTTTGTTTCCCTCATTTTTTGTTCGTCATTCTTTCAAATGCCTTTCGTTTCGCCTTTGAGTGGTCGAGGATTCTATCGCATTCGACGCAATCTCATCACGTGGTACGGTAATGGGATTTTATTTCACATTGTTCAACGATACATCCTGTTGTTCACTTTTTCCGTGACACAAACATCTGTCGCTGAACAATTTTCGAGTACCACGAGATGATACTCAACGTCAATAAATCATTGACATCGACGACGATTTCTGACTCATCGGGACTGTTCTAAATACGAATGAAAAAATTATTCAATTTCTCAAATTTTGCAATACCTTCCGTTAGCCGCCGGTCAATCCCTCGGTCAGCCGGTTCATATTTTTTAACCGTTCCAAAGCTGTTTGTAGTCTGATTCGCGTTAGCCGGCACAGCTTCGGCTAAGTAGCGGAATTGGCCCCTTTAGCCGGCTAAGCCGTAAAGCACCAGAACCCCCAATTACTCGGCCGAAGCACAAAACACTCGGATCTTATTCAGATAAAAATCAAATTCTCTGTTGGTTCGCCTTGCTTGTGTGAGAAGATTCCTTCGCTTCCACTTCGTTTTCTCATTCCTATACTTTCAATTTTTCTACGCTCCATCTCATTCGTCGAGATGATTATCTTGCCGTGGAAATATTATCGGATTGTCTATTAGGTACGATATATGTATGTTTGTTTTCCATTTTTCATTTTAATTAGACATTTTTACCTCGAACTACGAAAAGAGGAAAGAGAGGAAAGAGGAGAAATCCTCGGCGTTAATTTTCGACTGAAAAATAACTGAATTATAATTCCATTATGCCGCATGTATATCATACTATATCTACCCATCTCCGCATATCTCTCTAACATCTATAATTATCTGTAAATCGAATTCCTAATTATTCAGATAAAATAGGTATAGGCACGCCTGTACATGTACTGTACAATATTGTATCTCATCGAGGAATTCAATCAATTGAACAAAAAAATTCACCCATCCGCATACCTGTATGCTGTACCAACACGATGCATAATTATTTGTCGTTGCAACGCGACGAACCTGCACCTATGTCACGAAACACAAAATTAACGTTAACGATATATATATATATATATATCCGTTGGGAAAATTCTTCTTTTCTTTTTCCCTCTCTTTCAAATTCACCATTTCCCAGGACTCGAATGAGCGATATTTCATCTCATGCGAAAAATGAAAAATGTTTCAACTAACGTAATTTTCACCAAATTTTCTGTCCATCGGACATCCTAGTGTTATAACGGACCCTGAAAGAGTACTTTGCGACGCCGAACCACGAATGAAAGAAAAAAAGAAACAGAAAGGGGATGTTTTTTCTCAAATTCCTATTCTCACGAAGTTTTTCATAATACAGTTTCTCAATCATGCTTCGGACTTCTTCAGGTTTTCTTGGGACTTTGGGCGTCAGGCAGGATGTATCGGTACGTGGAGGGGGAGGGAATAGGGGGTGGCGAGAGTAGATATGGCGGGTAAAATCACCCCTGTAAGTTCCTGACAGTGGCCACGCCTCTTTATACTCATAACCCCCTGCAGACCATCCCTTAGATATATGTGTATGTGGCCATATACATATTATGTGTGCATATGTGCCATCCCATGGCCCAGGACCCTGCATATGCCCGGAGACGAGCTTACTAAGAAACGATGGAAATCTAATATACTTCGATTACAGTATTTCCATGCGCGCGTGTGCTTCCCCCCCCCCCCCCCCCCCCCCTGCGTATTGAATTTGCAGGCGTGAGTAGAGTCGGCCGGGATTTGTCAACCAATTGAGAGTTGAAAAAATTTGGAATAAAATCGGCAAATTTCATCCATCGTTGGAAACAAGGAATTAATAACTTTTTTCGACTCGTTCAAGATTTCCATCCAGTGTCGCATCTTCTTATATTTTTGTTTTTGTATTGTTTTTCTGTTTTTCACTCGTTTCTCGCCAACTATTCATTTTTTCTCCTAAAATTGCAGAGAGAGAGAGAGAGAGGAAAGAGGAGAATTAAAAACCGTGTAAAGCAGGTAATGGGCCTGCCTAATGACATCTGCCTCTCTGCACTACATTGAATCATCGTGTGCAAAATGCGAATTTTAAGGGTAGGACGGGTGGAGAGGGGGGGGGGGGGGGGGGGGGGGAGCAGAGGGGGCGGAATTCTGAAGGAGACGATGCACCGCTGCTGCATCGTTGCAGTCGTAAAGTTTTATGAAAGATGTGTGTACTGGTATGTTGTTGAGGCACGTCGCGGGGTTGGTAGACGCCGGTTTCAAAGCCTCCCTTTTCCTCCCCGTTTCATATTGAGGGGTGGCGACTGAGCGGGAAGCAGGGAGCAGGGAGCAGGGAGCACGACGTCTGGAAAAGTGTAAGTGCTGAGGGGAACGCCTCGGGGCTCAGGGGGTACCAGAAGGGAACGAGTAGCATGCGCCAGCGCTTCCCTGCATGCGCCATTATTCAAGAAAGTTGGCTTGACGACGCGCCACACGGCGTGATGCGATACGATGATGCGGTTCCTATAGGTATATGGGTTCAGAATTGGTACCGATTTCATCCTTCTGACAAAAGTCTCAATACAATTTCATCGATCGACCAATTATTACCTACACCGAAAAAATCTGCGGATCGGTACTTTTTTTCTCTCGTTTTTTCAGCAAAGAATCCGATACTTCGAGTTTGAGATTTTAGGTTAGGGTTCGATCGCGTTTTGGTTTCTCTTTCATTTTCATTTTTAACCATATTTCGATCTCAGTTCATTTTCAAATTGCCTGTACATACACGAACGTACACATAATCTCGAGGCATTGGCATACGTGCCTGTATGTACTACCTACGCATATTCGTACCGCGTAGGTATTACTTACGGGCACGCGGTGGGGCACCGTAGGAATATTGCAGGTAGGTACCGTCGTCTGTTGTATAACGGATAAATATAGTTATTACGGAATTATACTAGGGCCGAAAACCTCCGCTGCACTCTCATTGTCGTCTTGAGGAAGATTACAGGTAAATGCGGTATTCCGTAAAACGCCACGGGGCACCAGCATTACCTGTAACTATTCTGCGCCCCCTTTCCTCCTCTCTCCCCGCGCCGCGCCGTCCTGCTCGTATACAATTTTTATACCTGTAGCGAAAACTACAGCCACGGGACGCTTGTAAAATCATCGTAACGTACAGCGTTAAGTTTCGTGAAAATTACGTTCGCGATTCATTAATTTCGAGCTTTTTGTCGTATGTTGGAAAAGAGTTTAACGCAATTGCGGAGTACAGTAGGTAGTACTTTGAATTCCATTTGCGAATTCCGTGCGCGCGAGGAAAAATCGGAATTTTGATAATTGTGAACAGAATTAAAGTATAGGCGCAGTTCATTTTTTCTTCCCTTTATTCGGTGATTTCTTGAAGCATGGTCGATCGCTCGAACTATTTCTTTCAACATTTGTGTTCGGCGAGGTAAGAGAATACACGGAGGATACATTTTCGGGGATGAAATTCGTCCGAGGGTGGTTTAACGATGACCGATTTTAATGGATTCGCAATTTATCGAAAATCGATTCAGGATCAATTTTGATGGTCAAAATTGTAATCTGAAGAGTGTTTTACGAGATGAAAAGTAAACGCCCCCCCCCCCCCCCTGCCATCCACTCGTTTTTCCGCCGACGAAATCCGCCCGAGGGTAGTTCACCGACGACCAGTTTCCAAAAATGAAAAATTCATTGAAAACATGACGGCAGCGATTCTCTTCGTAACTGCAGATTTACGACGAACTGCAGTTTATCGTCATGAGACTCCCGGCGAAAGAAAATTTGACGGATAAGATCAAACAGTGGAATCCCTCTATTCCTTTTCCATTTTTTATGTGATATACCTGTCACAGTAATTGCGCGAAGCAGTTTTCGTGCGCGATTTCGTCGAGCCACGATTTTACAGAGGTTGAAAATTAGCTCCGAATGACCGAGTTTCATTCGCTAGATATTTTCCTTCTCCTCCTCCTCCTCTTCCTCCTCCTTCGCCGTCCCTTTTCTCTTATTTGACTTTCTCCTGTTCTTTTTACTTTCTTTTTACATCATCTATACGGGATCCGCGTTTTTCGCGCGAACCGTTTGTCGTTGACCGTTGGTCGCCTACCTCAACCAATTTCTAATGCTCACCTAGCAGTTTTACAGGGTCCGTTTCTCACGTTTTTTCACCCTCAAATCTCTCACCGTCTGCTACGATCCCGGTGGTATTATTGTTGCTGACGTTGGTATATCCCGTTTCCACATTTTATTTTTCAACGAATCGCGTAAACTGTGTGGCCTGATTTTATCCCGTTTTCCCTTTTTCTTCCGTGCGATTCTCCTCATTTTCGGTTCCTATATCGGTATGCGACACGCAAACACACTCACAGATCTAAAAAGCGAGAGAAGATAAGAAAAAATTAAAAATACGTATTCCAATCATTTCACGTTTACGCGAGGAGTATAATAATTGGAAAGTTTAACCGTTTGTCATTTTATGTGTTAATTTTTTTTTTTTTCTCACTCATTTCGCACACGTTGAATGACCAAAGTTTTCCGCGACGGGCGTCCTCTCCGAGATTAAAGTCTAAATCCAGTTCAACGACGATGTATAGGTTGGTAACTCGATCCGATTAATTTTCGGCGATCAATGGTATGCTCGGTAAATTTTTCCTCCACCTTATTTTTTCGCGGTCTCTGAAAGACTCAAATATCAAAGAATACCAATTTTCCCGACCTGCCCGGAGTGTGGCAAGTATTTGTGCTACCGATCAGGAGCTGAAATGTTTTCGTCTCACCAGAAAATGGATTCCGAGAGTTTATGATAACGACGTAAAACTACGGTTTTATATTTTATTGAAACCATGAAACTACATCAACGACGAAGAACGAGAACGAGAACGAGAACGCGTGCGGGAACGCGGCCGAGGACGATGACGAGGATTCAGTCACGTGCGAAAATTTTTCCTCCGCACCATCGCTGTCCTCCTGTCTTATTTGAACTCTCCCCCGCCGTAATTTTCCCTCTCCGCGAGTTGTGGGTACGAATTTTGCCACCTGTGTTTCTCCTTTTCTCAACCGGCTTCCCAGCTCGACGAACGGATGTGCTCCGCGTGAACCTAAACCCGGCGCGGGCGACTACCACCCCGACGCGACTCTCAAACGCCTAAACTCCTTTCCACGACTTTTAACATTAGAATAACGCCGCTCGCGATTTTTACTGAGCGATTTGCGCTCCGCAAAATCCCGACTCAGTGCGCCCCATTTGACGCAAAAATTATGCCTCTCTGCCGGCAGTCTTGCTCTATTTATTGTCAGCCAACTCCGTGCCTGGTGCCAAAATACCGAAAGAAAATAAGAACTTTGTTTTTTGGTGTTAGGCGCTTCCCGTTTGTCAGTATTCCGGGTTTTCTTGCTCCGCATTATCGATCGGATCGACGAATTTGCAAATCGAAACAGCAAACAAAGATCGCGGAGATTCACGAGGCTGTAAAATTTTCTCGAATTTGATGAAGCAAAATCGAGGAAAAATAGGAGATCGTGATCTCGTTTCGTTTCTTCATTTTCAGTTCAATTTCAGGTCGCTAGATTTGGGTATCGGCGAGAATAACCGGGGTGAAGAATATGTACGTGATGCAGTAGCTGCGGGAGGCGGGTAGGTACACGTTAAATTTTCCGCGACGTAGGCAAGGGAGAGAACGAGAAAAAAAAAATGAAATAAAAAAAATAACCTGGGGGAAAAAGACTCTTGTCCCGAAGCGGCTAATCTCTAAGTGGCGTCGTTTGCCCAGAAACTGCGGAGGCAGAAATAAGTACATCTTATACGAATAGAAATATCTACCGAAAGCTGATCTCGCGCTGACGAAAACGATCCCGGATTCATACAAGTCACGTGAGAAGGGAAGAGAGTTTATAATCCATTCGATCGCGATAATGATTGACTAAACAATTTTTTTCCATTTTTTTTTCACCAAAATCATTGTCGGTCGAAATCGAAATTGTGCGATGAGAATCGGTGATATCAGAATTTCAATGACAATTCTGTATCGAGGTTCTTCGGCTCTGGTTTACGAAATTGCATCATTATCCGCCATTTTGATCCGTTTTTCGTTTCATTCCTTTTTCTACTGGTTACAGTATTTCAATTTCCTGATCATTCCGTTACTCGAGAGAACATGTATGATGTACATAGGATCATCAGCAGTCGGTTTTTGTTTTCTGCGTTTTTTTGTTCCTTTTTTTTTTCTTTCTTTTTTGCATTATTCTCGTTTTCCGATGTCGGTATACTGAGTGAGCGCAGACTCCCCGAGGAGGAGTTCCACCGACGATAATATGCAAACGATGATTTAGTCCGCAACTTTTTACGCGGATACCGCCAGACCAGGATTTTATTTATTATACGAGAATTACGATCATACAGTACCAGCTATAACGTTTGAAAATCTGTGAATCACTTTTTACACGTTCAAATGAAAATGAAAACCGTGATATTTTGGTGACTTGAAATTATAGAAAGAGTTTCGGAGGAGCATCTCAAAGCAGAAAGAACAAGGTTCTCAATCCTGTTCGATCTATAACTTGAACATTTTTGTAAGGTATTTTGTAGTCAGTTACGAAAATTTTATGTTCCCTCGACACTTCTTCTTCGTTCTCTTCAATCGTTTGAAAATTCTCGAATAGTGAGTTGACCAGAAAAATTTGTGGACCGATTTTGACGCGAAAAGAACGGGCGTCAAATTCCTCAGAGTTTGAAAATTCTCCCACGACTTTTCTCCACAGAGTTATAGGCAGTCGGACATGACCCTGCGGCATGGATCGGGTATGATTCTATATCCTGTTCAACAATCCGTAACAATCGTTGTGAAATAAAGCAGAAATGAGCTCCGAGCTTCCTTTTTTAATTACGAAATTCTCATTTTTCTTCTTCTGCAACTTTTCTATAAATTCTATAATCACGAAAATATCACACTTTTCATCCACTCCGAAAATTTGGGAAATTATCTTCAATGGCGCCAAACGTTCGCATCGATACTCAGCGAGACGATCCTCCAATCACTGTAATCAGTCTCTTGAACAATACAAAACAAGAAACCGATGGAAACAATCGAAGCAATGCTGGATTAAAAATCTAATTTTCCATCTAAATCGGAAATGTAATTCACAACCTAATTGTCACAAGGATCCTCCTCTGGAATTCCGGATCCTTTCGCTCCTCGTAAACTTTGCGGCAGAAGTGAAACCGCATCGGCGCGAGAAGCAGAAGCAAGGAGCGATAGCTCTGCGATGATGAAGAGCGGGAGCAGGAGCAGCAGCAGCAGCAGCAGCAGGAGCGGCGGGAGCAGCATCGAAAGTAAAAAAAGGAACGAAATAGGGAGCAAAGAATGAGGCTATGAAAATGAGAGAAGCGGAGAGAAGACGGCCGCCGCACGTTCAAAGAAAGAGGGGAGAGCAGGACGGAGGGAACTCTTGGCGTCTAAAAATCCTTGGTAGCACAGCGCAGAGGCGCGAGGAGAAGGTAACAACGGTAACCCGAGGCGCTACCTTGGTAAGACTGTGACGTGACCCGAACGAGCGACGAGCGACGGTCCGAAGCGTAACCCTATCCCCTTTCTCTGGGCTCTTAAGACACTTTGGAGGCCCCCGAAGTCTGATCCCAGGACAGCGAAACCAGCGGCTCTCACCGGCCCAACGCCGGCCCAGCGTCGGCCTCCTCTCTATCGCTTGTACCTCGTCTTAAGACTTTGAGAAAGGTGGATATAAGGTGGATGAAGTAGGAGGAGGCAGATTTTCACGCGTCATAAAGCACTCGAACAACCTTCTCCCTACCTCGCTTCACCTCGCCTCGCCTCGCCTCGCCTCGCCTCACCTCGCCGCGCCCTCACTCCCTTCTCGCGGAGGCATCGTCCTGCAGCACACCAGCACACCGGAACACCGGGGATATAATGGCCACCAGGGAGTGAGCGGGCTGGGAAGAGTGAAAAATTTACCCAACCAAAGTTACCTCTCGATTTATACAAACTCTGCCCCTCTCGCTTTAGATATCCCACTCGGTACTCTCCGCTCCTTGAGATCCTGCCTTTCTCTCTGGGTCTTTGGCTCCTCGGCTCTTTGGTTACCCTCGGATACCTCCCTCGCCCTTTCCTCCGCTCACTCTACTCATCGACCTCTCGCGATATCCTGTTGCCCTCCGTGTTACGAAGTTTATTCCTCAACTTCGTTTTCACGCTAATTTATTGCCCCTTGCATTTCATGAAACGTTAAATTTTCCTACTCCTGCACGCCGAGATATTCGGATTCAAGATCATCCCGACGTAATCAGAGAGTGAACGTTTTCGCCGATGCTACGTCTCTGCTTCTTTTTCTCCCTCCTTTTCATCCCCATTTTCATTTGTTGCCTAACAAATTCTTCGATTTTCGGTAGCCGAAAGGGAGCTTGAACTATTTTTGATCGCAAGTTACACAGCTTTTGCGAAAAAGCACGCCTCGCAAAACGCCATCTCTGCTTTCCTTATCTCTCCTCTCTTTTTTTCTCTTCCGAAAGCGAGATTACAGGATTTATTGATCACAAATTACAAAGTTTTGACGAAAAAGCACATTTTGCACTTTCTTCCTTTTGTTTATAGTTGAAACTCCATTATTGTACGGGAACCGGTTCTCGAACTTAATTCCAGCTGCAAAATGAGAGCCCGCAGAATTTATTGATCGCAAGCTGCCTATACTCAAACTTTCAACGCACCACAAAAAAGGGTGATCGATTCTCCCGAAAATTTCGAATACCGATTACGACGACGACAACGCACACGCGAGCCAGAGTCTTACGTAGTATATCGGAGAGGAAAATCTGTGGGCACGAGAAAGAACGTTGAAATTTGCAGTTTGTGGCTACTGCGGATAATTGAAATTCAAAGTGTGTACCAGTGGGCTGGTTTAAATACGTTTTCAAACTTTAGTCGGTTAGTTAGCGTAACTAAAGATCCGCAGGTTTTTTGAAAAGTTGAGCGTAGCTTTGATCGAAAATGTTTTTACCTCCAATCTCTATGGATTTGATTACCGAGCGTGGAATAGAACGAAAAAAGCTTCGTTACATCGGCGTCGGTATTGCCTAGCCTGTTTGACGATCTTTCGAGGCTCAATTTGTCTTTTCGGCACATTAACAGAGAGAGAGAGAGAGAGAGAGAGAGAGACGGAAAGAAGGAACAAGGCAAAGAGAAAATAAAAGATTGCAATAATTCTTCGAAGATCGAGCGTCGGCCTTCTGCAGTGTGCTCGATGGGAAAGTTGCTGAAGAGATAAAGCGCCGTCAATATTGTTAGTCGCCTAGCCGTTATCAGCCGCAAACCGTTTCAATTGATTGATCGTTGTGTGCCCAGAGTGAAGCGTATCGAGTTGGGTTTACCGTTGAGCCAGTTTCCTAGTTCCGTGAGCCAATCGGAATAAGTGATACGCGTGCACGTTTCCGCCACCCTACTCGAGGTCGGCAGGCGAGCCTCCATATCCAACACCCCCTGACTTGTGTAAACACGTACTTCGGGTGGGGGATGTAGTGGAGTAGGGGATCTGCAGTGTGAACTACACATTCAAGAGAGAGAGAGAGAGAGAGAGAGAGAGAGAGAGAGAGAGTTTCATAGCTCCGTGTGATAGACGTGTACAACAACAGAGCCTCGCTACATCGTTCCGCTGGATCGCAAGGCTCGAGCTTCCTTTTTTTGTTATTATTTTCATTTCGCTTTCCTCGCCAATTGAAAAAACACACCGGAGTGGGACTACATCCCACAGTGATACACATCCTCAATGCGTTAAGGCAAAAAAACCATTTCTGCGCTTCACGGTGAATGCAAATTCTGCGAGGAACCTGTTCTCATATGCTTCGGTTGGCTCACTCCTGATCCCACTATATACCCCAAAGTTATGACTTACTTGGATCATGGCCATGATATGATTGGGGAATAATTGCCTGTCGGAAGTTCCGCAGACTGTTCAGCCAGGGTTGATTAAAGGATCAGAGGTGGGTCGGCGTCCGTTGATAGTGATTTTACTCTCCCATTTTACACTATCAATGAACTATCAAGAGGTGAGCCAGAGTTACCGGCAAAAGTATTCATCGTGGATAACGGAGGGAACGAGAAAAAAATTGTTGGGCGCCAGACCGCGCTCGGACAGACTTATCAACGGTTCCGTTGACAATGGTTCCCCTTCGGTTACAAATATCTCTTCAACTATTTGGGCAAAGTCGATCGAAGGTTCAAAAGGTGGTCAACGTCTGCTGATACTGATTTCGCTCTCCCGTTTCACACTATCGCGGAACTGCGAAGGAGAGTGAGGTAATTACCAGGGCGAGGTTTCACATTGCGGACGGAAAAGGGGACGAAGAAAAAATTGTTGGGCGCCAGACGGCTCTCAGGCAGATTTATGAACGGTAGCATGCAATGTTTCCCTTCGGTTGAAAATATCGACGTATAACGTGCTTTTGAGGAAATTAAAAGTGAGTCTGCGGCTCCGGACGGACATCGAGACGTCCGGAAGAAAGGAAGGGAGGAAAAAAAGAAAGGCGGAGAATCCCCTTCTTTCAGTCTCGTCTCATGTGTGGCTCCCTTGCCTACCCTGCTCGCTCGCTCGCTTGCTTGCTTGCATGCCTAGCTGCCACTGCACCTCGCATGAAACCCTTCGCGCACTTGACGATCTCCTCTTCCACTACCAACACTAGCATATCTTGCGCCTACCGTCTGCACGTCGACGTGCCCAGTGGATGCCAACGTGTAAGAGAGGGCAGGGCGCTCTCGGATTGTGCAAATATTTCTGAAAGTCCATGGAGTCTACGGTTCAACGTGATTGTCAAGATGAGAAGAGAAGTAGAGGGATTCGTCAGTTATTTCGTACCGCCTTCGTCCCGGGACTGGTGATTCCCGATGGGATTCCTAGCGCCGTTAGTTTTCGTTATTTTCAAATTTGTATATAGATTTTCTTTTATTCCTCCCAACGGATTCTGAGGGCAGAATAGCTCCGGCGAACACCGCGAGGAGGAACGAGAGCCTTCCTCGAAGTTGATAAATGGGTAAAACTGATGACAGATGGACAGATGGTATGCTTATTCATAAATTTTTCTCCCATTTCCTATAAAAAGGGAGAAACGCAGACGAAGTTGACTACCGTCACGGGTGAACTCTTACGCTTGGCGCGTCTACTGCTCCTCGCACATTCTCATCAACCTGCAGCCGCCCAGCCCCCCTTCCCCGAAGACACATACGCCCGCGCCGTTAAGTGCACTCCCCCATATATACGGGGTGAGTCCATAACGCGTTCATGCTAACTAAGGGAGATTTTGATGCTCCCTTTTACCTGACATGAGACTTGGAGCAATCCGGGAAGACGGACGAATTTCAGACAAAAATATAAATGAATTATACAATTCTATACAACTCACCGGATACCGCGGGTTCGTACTGTAAATCTACCAAATTGCCGGACACTGCGGAGGTTATACTGTACACAGTACACACTTACCTGAAACAGGAAAAAAAAATGATATTCAGTTGGGTTATTGTGTTATTATTCTGATGTTACTTCACCTCGGTAGGTAGATATGAAGGTATATTGTGTGTGGGGTAGAGATTCAGGAAGATTGCTAGTATTTTAAAACTTTCCTTTCCCGCATATACCTATACCTACATCTGCATACATATAGAGAGAAGAAGAATCGTGCACAGGCTTCACGGGCTCGACGGGCTCGACGGGCTCGACGGCTCGATGGCTTTGGAGCCGTCGAGTCTGCAATGAAGGAAAGGATGGAAACGTGTTATCAAGTTTCACCTTATATGGTTATTTCGTAGAATACCTCTTCCGCACCTACTACTTCTTTGCTATACTGCATACATAAACACTCGATTCGAACGGTGCGAAGCTCGGGAAGCTACCGGAGCACCGCTCAGCTCCGGGTAGAGGTACATCATATTCACATTCGTTGGAAAATATGTATTGCAAAGAAAATTCTTCCAACACTCTGTGAATAACGATCATTCCTCTATCCTGCCCTCTGCCCTCCGCCCTCTGCACCCTGCCGCCTACCTAACCTCGCAGAAATAGTAAACCCGAAGCTATTTTTTCCCGTTCGTCTCGCTCTCCCATTTTCAGGTTAGACTTGCGTTAGGTAATACGAGCATTAAGGTTGCAGAAACCCTAAACGCTGCCGAGCCGCGACTATGTGTGGATTATAATATAATGATTGTAATCAGTAATAGGAGAGCCGTTAGCAGTCGGTACGGAGGAGCTAAGATTACTCTCGCGGTAATAGTAGAGCAATTAACAATTACGTAAGATTAGGATAGAGTTTCTCTTCGCCTCCTCCGAATCACCCTTCCTCTCCCGCTTTCATCAGGCTCCTAGAAAAATCCTACGAACCATTTTCTCCGGTTATAAGATTCCAGCATCGCTGGATTTCCGGGGTTCTACTGATTCCCCTCTCCTTGTATTACATTCCAAAGAGTAGTATATGATACTTGAAGCGAATCTTTCGAACATAACCTATAACCATACGTCATGGTGAAATTCAATATCATTTACCGACGTTACCAGTCACTCTGCGCTTAATAGCTGATGTGAGATAGAAATCACACAATGGGTCTTTTGGGGTCTTGGCATTTGACGAATTGATTGCTGAGAGGATGGAATACCACCCGCGTCCACTACCTACTGCAATGATAAAAGAAAATTCATAAAGAAATTGATAGAGAGGTTCGTCCGCTGGTACGTTCGCGCGTTCGTTCATTTTACTCCGGCTACCAAGCCCCCCGTCTCTTTCCATAGCCAGGGGAGTTCATCTATCATCTATCATCTCCCTGTTTACCAGTGAAACAGCGTGCAAATGCTATTCAATTTGCCTGATGGAGAGCTTTGCTTCTACTTCTACTCCAGGTTATTTGCTTCCTACTTTATCCTTTTCCTTTTCTCCAGCTTTTTCCCTCGCATTTTCCTCCTCTCTGCTCCGCTTCGCACCATCAACTAGCTACTACGATCCAATGAAGGTACAGGATGTGCTTTTTTCTCTCCTCTCATTTTTCTCATAAACTTTCGACAAGAAGATACTCAGTGACGATATTCTCTCCAGCAATTTAGGTATACTTGACTCCTCAGTTGCAGGGGACCGTTTTTTTTTTCCTCTACGGTATATCTGCGCAGTCGTGATGAGATGAGATACTTTCTCGAAAAATATTGAGCACCTCAATCCACCGAATCCGGATCCCTCTTCGCGACAGAAGACGGTTCTATAGGTAACACCCTTTCCAGCGGTGTACACGATTCGGAAATACCTATTTTTCAATACTCTTAGCCATGAGACACCTTGTGGCCAACACTCCGCGTGAGAGAAACGGAATTGACAAGATCGTAGGAGACCGCACGGCGACGACGCTAACGAGAATGGGCGATGGCGTCTGGCGATGGTGTTTCGCAACGGGGAGAGCGTTATAGGGGTTTGGTAATCCGGGCACCATATCTCACCGTTGACAAGCATTCATGACCCGAGGCTGGTGGGTCCTCAATAGAGGGCGACATAGCCAACAAATGCTACGCCCCCCTCCTCCCTCCCCCTCCCCCCTCCGCCCACACCCTGACGAATACATACGTGGTTCCATAGAGCGAAGTCATTGGACCGGACGGAATACATGAGCGTTGAGGAAGGGTACGGCGCTGCGTGTTAAAAATTAACCGAATACCGGGCGACTGATGCGCCCATCCGTGCATCAATCCATCCATTCTCTACAGGCATTCTGTGCGGTATGATTTTTTTACTCCGTGAAGCTCCTCACGGTGCAGTCATCGCCATCGACGTCCCTTTCTTCTTCTCACTCGGTTTCTCGGTTTTGCACAAAATACATAGTTTCGTACCGAATCCCACACCGAGATTAGAAACGCGAATGTGAAGGCCACGGCCGCGCGGATTCGAACCCCGTGCCGATCGGGCTTATCGGAAACCTTCCGAAAGCTCGCGTTCACCCCGTATACGCGCGCCTGCGGCGAAACGCAGTGACGAAACGCGTGTCACAGTGCAGTTATAGGGCGAGATCGACCATCGACGAAAAACAGTGCGCATTTGGGAAGCAGCTACCCGGGTGTAGGTATTTTTTCTTTCCGTTCGCGACCAAAAACGAATAAAGGAAGAAAAGAGAAAAAAAACCGAGGAAAACAGCGGGAGAAGTAGAAATATTATTATAATCAGGCATCGTTGGATTACATGTTCGTCAACGTTCGCTGAAGTTATACGACTAGCGTACTGTAGTACCTACATCCAGCGAGGATTGAAGAAAAAGTGTTTTCCCGTCGTTGTTTTTCTTTCCAATTTTTGTGTTTTTGTTCAACATCGCACGGATATATATACTGTACAATGTATACGCGGTGAGAAAGTTATTCCGCATGATATAAATATCCGATGTACCTACCTACACGTACGTATATATATATATATATATATATATATGTATGCAGTTGATATAACGGTAATTAATATGCTTCACGGGTTAGCTTAATTAATAGTTTCGCTTTAAAAGTTAACTCCGCAGTTGCTCCGCCGGCGTTCACAATCGTTAAACCCGACGCGTCAGCAATTTATTTTTAATTTTTGTTCCAATTTTTTGTTTATTTATTTTTATTTTTTATTTTTTTAATTTTTCTTTTTTTCTTTCTGTTTCTCTCGCATTTTCGTTTTATTCTGGCTGCAAACTTTTTTCACATACCTAAATATAACTGTACTGTTTCATGCACGGTACTCGCCGCGGATGCATGTGAATAAATATATACGTGTGTGTATATGCAGCTACACTGCAGTAACCTGATATATATATACTGTAGGTATATATGCCTATATACATCGTGCGATAATAGTATTCAGGCAAAAATGAAGAGAAACGAGGGGGAAAGAGAAAACAAAAGTAGCTGTGGATTTGTAAAAACAAACGAAAATAAACAAATTGAACAAAAAAAAAACCCCTCCCCCCTCCCCCCAAAAAAGAAAAAAAAAAACCAGATCGAGGATTGTGTGTACCCCTTCCATTCCGCGTAGCATAAATTTACAGGGCAAATTCGCCAGGGACTGCGCGAGCGAGTATTGGCAAGGAGGATTTCCCTAATCCTTTTCTAGATATTCCGATCACCCCGCGTAGGCTAGGAGGGAAACCCGGGTATCTTGGTTTGCAGGGAAGCTGCTTATTCCGTAGGTGCAGAGGAGTTGAGTAAAAAAAGGGGTAAAAAGCGGTAGAAAGTTGTTTTCGAAGCGCAAGTGCGCTTTCACGTTTTTCGATTGCAAACGACACGGGATAGGTATGCCTGTATCGCTGGCCAACCTTAAAGCTTTTCTTCGAACAAATCGGAACTGCGACTAAGCAGTGGTACATACATACATACGTGCACGTGTGTAATCGGTACCTGTGTACGGGATCCGGCCGGTAACAGGAATTCTTCTTTCCTTTTTCTTCTTCTCTCCTTGTCGGTTAATTTTTGTTTTTTGTATTGATTTTTTTTTGTTTTTTTTTTTGTCTTGTGTCTCGGAATCCGCGAAAGAGGCAAATCTCCGGGAATATCAGTCAACGAAAGACCGTTACGAATCCCCCATGCAGATAGAAAAGTCTATCAGAGATCCCTCCGGGGGCGGGAAGACGAGACTGCTATCGTCGTTTTGTTTGAATCGATTCGATCATAAGGGTGCAGGCGACGATTTGAATCGACAGGAAAAGGCCTCGTTTTGCTCTTCTCATTCCCCTCGTTCCGAAATGTTTGTGTCATCATTTTCTTTTTTGTTTCGCCGACTGAGCATGCAGCCGCTCCCGCGCAAGGGTCGAGGTAGAAAAATCTCCGTCGATGATCTTCGGGGGAAACAGGGTGAAGAATATTTCCTCACTTCCGAAAATTCGTGTTCCGAATTTCAGTTCAATCGCGACATTACGCATACATTGACCGCGATTAATTTAGTTACTTGTTACTTACTCAGTTGAAATCCGCAACTGAGTGAAAGCGGGACGCGTGGCGGGGGGCGGGGGGCGGGGTGGGACGAAACTCGAGAAGAGAGGGAGATATAGGCCGGGTACAACGATGCGGTTTTAATTAAGGGAATTAAACTGAAGGGTTCTAATATCACAAAAGCTCGCCTAAAAGCTGAAGCAGTAATTGTAGTTTCATAGTTTCTGGGGGTCGAGAGGGGGGGGGGGGGGGGGGGGGCAGAAATCAACAGCTTCTTCCAAAGCACAATTGTATCGTTGCGAGTTCGGGAATAAGAGGACAACGAATCCGCAACGATTATCAGAAGGACAAAATTGCAAATAGAAAATGAGGAAGAGGAAGAACTTTTGTCACACGAATCCGTGAATGGAGGCAGGATGTAACTTCCGCTAAGAGAGAAACTCCCTCTCTCGCTCTCCCTCTCTGTGTTACAATTGTCAAGTATTTAATTAGCGTACGAAACAATTAACATTTCTTAGCTTAGAAATATTATGCTCAATATCGCGTTGCGTCCTCCTTCTCCTCCTCCACGTCGTCTTTTTCTTCCTCTTCTACCTCCTTCCTCCATCAAATTCTATCCCGTGACGTGTTCACTGTTCCATGTTTCATGTTCCCTGTTCCTTGTTCGGTTCCACCGCGTTATCCTCTCCTCTGCCCTTCGCGCTTCCAACTTACAAAAGGTTGTAAAACACAGCTGTTCCACGTTCAACCCCTTCAAATCCCGCGGTTTTCAACCCCCGCCTCCGCTCCCGCTCCCGCCCCCGCCCCCTCCCACTTTGCCAAAAGTGTTGCTCTAAAAGGTATTCGTTGTCGTCTCGCCATTATCATCTCCTCGAGAAATTGGATATGCGATTGGGACAATTAGTTCTTCTCCTCAACAATAACAATAATAATAGACACTGCATACACCAGAACGTAAGTTTTCTTTCTTTTTTCATTTTGTTTTCCGTTTTTCTTTCCCCGTTTTTCGAAATCAGAACAGAAAATGCGTACGTAGGTATAAAAATCATCTTCATTATTCGCCTCCCGCCACTTCTTCTCTTCGGGGATCTCTTCACGGGTCGCGGGATGAAGAACTCGAGGCTTGTGACTCGTTAATGGGGGCAGATATGAATTTGAGGAATGATAGGATGGGAGGCCCCCTGTGGAGCCAACGCAACGTTTCGGAAGGATTCGAGTTAGATCGCGGGTATCCTTTTGCTTTTTTCTTATTTCAACATAATCGTGAATTAAATTTGAGCACGAATGAAGAATCACTAAAAACATTTGATGATTTTTCATTTTTTTCGTATTCCATAGGAAGGAGAGAGCGCGGTTGAAGGAATGGATGAATAAGGGGAATAAAAGGAAAAATTGACAGGGAACAAAGGTTACGCGCACACGTAACCGCGAATATTCGATTTCAGCCGTGCGCGCGAATTGATTTGCAATTATTTAAACATCGTACCTATACGCACGGGCGATTAAATGGAGTTTATTTACGCAAGTCTTAGCTCCTTTCTCGTTTACAATCAACATTCTCATTGACCTTCTTTTTTTACCACGCGAATCAGGCAAGATACATGAAAATGAAATTTTTTCAATACCGCGAGCGCCTATATTCGCGAGGAATTTGTAATTGAACGAAGTGAGAAATACGGCGCACGCGTTCGCCGTTACGGTTCGTCAAGAAAGTAACGGAAAAGAAAAGGAATAACTGAACGGAACGAAGAAAGGAAAAAGGATGAACAAAAATTGGAAATACAAATTTAAACTTGAAAAAAAAGTATAATGTGGGGATCCATTGTACTGAAACTCTGAGAGCGCGGTAGCGCGTCGCCAAGCTTCCAAGCTCACCGCGCCACGACGCAACGCGGCGTTGGAGGTGACGCTCTCAACAAAAGCAGCTGCCCGACAATCGCTGCTTATTACTGTGGGATGGGGGCTCGTAATTCTCCTTCACACAACGGTTTAAACCGTTTAATAACCCAATATATACGATTTATAATCAGCTGCTACGGGGCTTCGAGATTGAGTACGGAATACGTACGACGAACCTACGTAGGCAAATGATATTGTCGGACGGAAATTGTGGACGGGGGTCGAAATTCCGAAAGACCAAAGAACAGAACAGGATAAAGACGGGATAAATATATACCGAGAGTTATTCCTCAGAATGGGCGAGACTACGATCAGCGTAATATCCGATTGGTCGAAACATCGAACGCTTGAAAAGTCCTGTCACCACAGTTCGGGATCGTGTTTATTACGGAATTTAACGAATCCGGATTCGTCGAATCGAAATACCAAAAGCCCGAAAGGTCAGAATTCCGAAACCCATTGGAATAAAAGGGATGAAAAAGTGGAAACTCGGGAGATATTTGAAAAACGTTCAATGTTTCCTACTACGAAAATAATCGATTACTCGTCAGGTTTTCGGAACTTCGGCATTTCGGAATTCTGGTCTTTCCACACTTTGCTCGTCGAAGTTTCACCGTTTATGAACCTTTATTTTCGATCTTGTTTCTTCCCGTTCATTGGCCGATGGAAACGTGAGCTGCTTCGAATTTGCCATTTCAAAAATCCGAATTTATACATTTTCGGAAGAAAGCGCGTGCGGGTGAATAGCCCTTCCATGAAACAGTCGTTCATTTCATTAACACATCAAAGATGGAGATCTCGATTCCTAGATCCCTCTCTACTTTCGAATTCGTATCTATGAAGTTTGGAATTTCGGCCAAACTTCATAGATACTTCATAGATTTTCTGTTTTTCGGTATTTCGGCATTTCAACCCCCACCAGAAAATTGTGATGAGCCGGCAAAATTGTTCTTATTGAAAAACAGAATTCTCTTCTTTCCATCCTATCCCCCGCCTCGCGCTCCCTCGCGTCAAACTGAATAGCGTATCAGAGATTCCGATGGAATTTGAACTCAGAGAAAATCGGTAGTCCGTTTTTCGAAGAGACGTTGAACAACCGGAACGATTCCGAATTCGGATCTCGGTGCTCGCTTCGGGTCACACAATCTCGCGCGACATAAAATTCCGGGTAGGTCTTCTGCTTCTTCTTCTTCTCTTCTTTTTTCTGTTTTCGTGAGAGGCGACGGGTAATTGCCTGAAACGGTAGGTAGGTATGTTATGTGCTACCCCCCATAATTTAGAATATTAATAAATTTTAGAAGGCACATCGTTCCGGCGGGTCTCGCTCTAGCCGAGCACTTTTACCGCCAGGTTGGTTTCGTTCGCTCTTCGCTTTTCCTCGGCTCCTCTTTAGGTCTTTATCCCCCTTCTCTCAAAGCGTTATAGCGTCGAGGCTTCCTTCATTGGAGTAAAACTTTGCCTGAAATTTACGACGTTAATCAGTGTAAGTCCCTCTTACAACCTCCCTGCCTCCTTCCACCTCTGCCTCTGCCTCTGCCTCTGCCTCTGCCTCTGCCTCTGCCCCGACCTCGCCGAGTCTTCATTCGACGCCATTTTGGTTCCCGCTACTAAATCACTGCGTGTTTTGCCTGCCCATTAAACTAATGCTCAATAAGGTGACTGGTGTTCTCCACGTTGTCAGGATTTGTCTGCAGAACCGACTGTATTATTTTACCGAAGAACCTACAGCGGGAGGAAGAGAGAGGACGAGTGGATGGGAGAGGTAGAGGTAGAGGTAGAGGGGGAGGAAGGACCTCTCCAAGCTCCTTTTACTCCAACTTAGCCGTTATCTAGAATGTCCCAGCTGGAGTATGAGCTGCTCCCGGGATTTTCCTCGGTACGTCTCAACGTCTCGCTACCAGATCCCGTGGTTTTAGGTTTTAGGCTAATCGCCTCCTGGTTCGAGAGACACCGAGCCCCTCCTCCACTTTCGAGAAGCGGATCACGAACCTTCACGGATCCCCCGCACGATCTCTTGAACACTGCTCAACATTTTCCGGTCCACTTTAAATTTCCTGTATTTTTTCTTTTCCCCTGATTCTCCATTCCGCAGGTTCTACCTTTTCATTTCGCATTATGAACCCGATGCAAGGAATAAATGATAATGAATTTGTTGCCAACTGACAACGAGCGAGCGTTTCACGGTTCAAATCGGAAGTTGACTGCTACTAAAATTCATTCGGATTGCCCCGACGCAATTAGCTACCCCTTTGTCGAATAATAGAGAGTATAGCAGCATGGTGCAGGAGTAACTACATATAACACAGTGCGGTACCTACCCAACCTACACCTGCAATTTACACGCGCTAATTTATAAAGGAATTGCAAAGCCTGTCATGGACACGACCCCCCGCCCCCACATTCGCCGAGATAGGTATACCTCCGGAGTCTACAGTCTGCTGCTGCTGCCGCTGCCGCCACTACCGCGCCGTTGGAAAATTAATTGCCATTCAAAGTCGAGTCGCGAGTTACTTTGAACGACTCTGTCTGTCCGTCCCTGCGCCAACAAGTCATACGGAGAAGGTATGCGTACCTATACGTATACATATCGAGGTTTCGGTATTTATAATAAAAGTTAAACAATCCCGAAAACACATAATCGACGGTCAAATTTATCCCATAGTCAATTACGAGGATAGCACGATGCACCCGCCGAGGATGTGGCTTCAATTTCACGGTGAACCCACTCCGGGTGTCTGGCCGTAACTCTCCTCAAAATCTTAAAATCCCTGCTCGGACAATCAACTTTTCCGTCCACCTCACAGTCGAATATGCCAGCGAAGTACGCAGCTTCAGTATTATCGTAAAACACGATCATGGACTGTACCCGCCAAGTCTAGGTGAAGAGCTTCGGTATTACTGTCGATTCTCAAAATTTTCGTGACTTTGAAATTCTCGTAGCTGCGTTTCTCATATCGATATGCATATCCCCGCGCGATGCTCACCTCCGACGATGTTCGCTGGTATGAAAATTAGCTAAATATTTCAATGCACGGAAGCATTTCCGCGGTTCCTATAGCTGCGAACGAGAATGGAAGTCGAGTGTAGGTCGCAGGTACATACGACGACACGACTTGTCGAGCTTTCTCTCTCGGTTGCTCTCAGCTTCTAGGCGTCTCTATGTTACTCGGGAGGGGAGAACAGGGAGAAGAAGAAAAAGAAGACGAGGAGGAGGGGGAAGAACCTGGCGTGATTAAGTGTGTGTCAAAGCCCCCCTTTTCGCTCTCTTGTTCCTCTTGGCCACCCCAGTTCGCTACTGCACAGAGACACAGGGTGAAATTTTTCTCATGACGGAGGCAAGCCCCTGCGATATCCAGCCACCAGCGTACACCGATTGATGTGTCTCTGTACGAAATAGAATTCGTATACAATCTGACCACAAAAAAGAAGCATTATCCGATAACCAAAAAGCTGAAGTTAGCCTCGTTAGAAGATACCCCTCGAACGCGTCTAACGATCACAGATATTGTCCTTGCGCTCGTATACGTTTGTACGTTTCCTTGCTCATTACGAAGCTTTGCTCGGGCTTGTGAATGGAGAAGCCGTTGTCTATAGCGTTGGATCTGAAGAGAGTGGAAAAATATAAAATGCAAACATCCTCTCGTAAATATTGCGAGGTGTAGGTGGGCGGCGGTAGGTGAGGTAGGTGATAGAAAAACGCAGGTAGTAACAGTTTCAGTTCAGTTCTTCTCGTTCGTTCAGCCCTCTTGGCGAACATCGGCTGAAGTTTTCCACGGTTACTACCGCTTTCCTACTGTTTGGATTACACCAATCAGCCGGCCAATTTTGTAAAGCAGAAATATATATATCCGAGCCAGACTTTTCTATACCACGCTCGCGCTCGTTGATTGGCTTGTTTGGAGGTAACATGATCCGGTAGCTCGCTGTATCTCCAGGATTATTTATTGATCCATTAAAAAAGAGGGAAGAAAAAGAACGAAAAACCGGGTAAAAAGAAAAACAAAACAGACGGGAAAAAAATGAAAATATAAGGACAGGTGAAAGGGGAGGTAATATGTTTTTTGTTTCTTTTCGAGAGAGAGGCTTTCATGCCTCTTTATTTATTCATCCCCATAGCGATTTTTTAAAGTACGCAACACAAACACGGATTATATTATTCCTTCTCATTTGCTCTTGCGATTTTGTTCTCTTCTCTTCTACCGCGGCTTCAGTATCGCAACACGTGCGGGGATCAGTGCCATCAGGAAAATTCAATCAGTTCTTTTCGGACACGTTCTAGACTGCGCCAGTTGATTAGTTTATATACTATATATTATACAAGTTTATATTCGTATCGGACAAAAACTGGGAAATCGGTTTGATTTTCATTTTTCACCCGCGCGTATCATCTGTGTTCACGTTCTCTTCGTTTGAATTTGCTTTATTTTATCTCTTTCATTGACTTTTTTTGTTTCCAGCACTGCAGTCCCGCGGAACAGTTCTTCTAATTGGACCGGACTATCTACGCGGATCTATATTGCGCCCCAAAACCTGAAACCGACCGACGTACGCAGAGCCGGAAAAACAAAAATGAAGAAAAAAGAAAAAAGAAAAATACATGGGAACGAAATTAGATCGGTGAACAATATCGGATCAGCGAATCACGATTCATTCGATGAACTACATTCTCAGCAGGTTCGAATTAGGTTATGTAGTTTCCGTGTGGTATCATATGTATATACCTATCCACGAAAAAACCAGAAAAGGAATCGAAACGGTAGGTACGGCGCAGAACTTGCAGAAACCTTTCAGCAATAGTTTTGCAATATTGCAACAACGACAAGAATAATATTGCTGCAATTTCACGCAACAACAATTACCATGCCGGCTCTCGCACAATTGTTCGTACCATGAACCGTATTCACCGAAATTTTCAGCCAACATTCAGGGAGCACATTTCGGCGAGGATATGTCGAGTAATCTAGCATCCGCTAGTGCTGGCAGCGCCGTTAATCTGAAGGAGGAAAAACGAAATTGAAAATGACGCATGTGTCTGGCCCATGCATACGAACAGCTTCGGAGATCTCGAGCTCAACCGTACAAAGGAGTTTGAGAAACGGAAGAGCTACTGGGAGGGACCCTGGAAGTGCTTGATAAAATTTAGACCCCATGCGGTCTTGGAATAAAATAATTGCGTGAACCGCGCAGTAGAGTTGGGGCGGTTAAAGTTCCTCATTGGCGAAGGTTTTCCAATAATTCAAACGACCTTTAATCAAAGTCGAGTGCGGGGGGAAGACTGCAGGATGCGGTCGTAGCGAATTCCATGAGGAGGATGAGCAAACGACTACTTCTATCAGCCGCCGGGACATTGGCTGAAAAGTGCTCTCCTCCGCCGGGCAGTCGGCATCTTAAGCGGTGATCTTCTCCTTATCTGTTGTCTCGAATCGAATCCTAGTTGCCAAGTCATAGTCGAATATAGCTTCGACTAGCAGACCGCGCGCGTGTAAGGCTTGGAAATGACCATCGAATCGAGCAGTCTTGATGCCTGTTTGCCTGCACTGGTTATAGTAATAGACGAGCCAGGCACGAGGGAGGACGAGCGTCTATGTGGAATCGGTAGGACTATTATTTGAACGGTTATTGGCGCGATAGCGCCTATCTGGGTGCCGTGCATCACAAACCAACTCTGCGGTTGTCAACCTGATTTCGTGAACCGCACTATCTTCCTGCTCCTCGTTCCCCAACTCCTCATCCTCTACCTCCGCAGGGACCAGCAGAACTAGTCTGGCTCTGGCAAAGCGAATCCTGCAGCGAAACCCGGCAAATATATTCCCCCGGATTTCTCTCCAGCTGTCCACAATATGAGTTATTACTCTCTTCGGCCCCTTGCGATATATAACCTGCACGTACATCCACGAAGATTCGCACACTGCTGCGTACGCAGTAGGATATCCAGTATATACCTATAACTTCCGTACTGATTTCTAGCGCTTAAATCCACTCCGGATTAGATTCAGCCAACGATATTCGAAAACTGATTCGAACGAACTTACACCCCCAATATTATCGATGAGTATAATATTCAATTGGAACAAACACTCCGCTTCTCCGACTCCTCATCCCCAGGGGTTTGTTTTCCACAATTATGCTAAATAACTGCTACAATTTTGTATCGATCTAGGGGTGCTGAGAATTCTTGCGGTCGCAACGCCATCTTTCACCGTTTCAAATCCAGGTCACGTCATATGCTCTGGGAGGTTGTCCATTAGCGGTTTTGTTGTCTTTAGCGTCTCATCTGACCACCGTCTATCCTGAAAAAGGACGAGATGCTTGCTTGGGGCAGGTAATCCTGGCTCACCCTCGACTAGAGCCATTAGATTTTGCGGGTGTCCGGTTACGCTGAAGCTTCCGAAGAACGGACGGATGGTTAAATGGAAAAATAGAGCAAAGGAGTAAAAGAGTGAGGAAGTGAGGGAGTACGAAAAAAAAACAAAAAAAAAACAAAAACAAAAAAAAACAGCTGGAGCTCCAAGCTTTTATTTTTAACAACAACAGCGGTGCTTCGGGAAAACTGAAACCTTCAACAAAGTGATGAAGGTCCACTTCACTCTACTCTATTTTTCTATCTCCCTCGCTCGTCCGGAGCTTTTCACCTATTCTGGGATCGAAGCAAGCACGTTTCATGTCCTCGATTCTTCCGCACCTTCCATCCCTTTAATTTCGCCTCTCGATTGCTCCGGTGTGACGATCCTCACACGTAGAGAGGAGAAAATTTTCCCGTCTAGTTCCATACTATTCGCTATTCGGTTGGCGAGGTGATTTTTTTTCTCTTATAAAAGTAGGAGGAATTTCAGTCGTTTAAAGCAAAATTTTGGCTCAAAGCTCTGGGACAACAGTCGAAAAAAGAGGGGCTCTGATACGAGCTGGGTCGAGATGCGAGCCTTAAATATATGTGGTGCCGTGAAATCGGTGGCTTAATCCACCCCGCTGGCAAATTTATGTACATTGAATCTCACCCCGTTGGACCAGAAAAAATGTGACAAACATACCTACCCGGGCTGCTACTGCTGGGCGTCTCCTATACCTAACCTTCGGCAAAAACTAGATTAAACGTATTTATGTACATACCTAACCCACCTCGCATCATAGATATAGTACCTACCTACCACGATACTGCAGCTAACTTCACTTCGTAACAAGGAATTAGCCAATGCCATGCCATATTGCGGAATCATGGCATATTGCCATCCGGTGAAAAAATGTTCGTGCAAATTTTCCTCCACAGTGGATTTTTCAGTGGAAAGATTGATTGACCGATGCAAACAGAGGTGGAGATGAATTAGTAGCCAAAATAATAGTAATACTTCGTTGTGTCTGGATAGACTATCAGCTAATGCGAAGCTAATGCGTTTTAAATACTGCGCAGCTTTAAGCCCGTGAATCCCTTCTCGGGGTATTGAATGAATGCGCATATCAAGATAACAATTCACGCTGCGGACACTCGGGGTCCGCTACTCTATCCGTCGGTCTACTATTGACCCGTCTATATACGTTCGCGCCAGGAATGGGCATGAATGTGCATAATGAAACCTAGGAACGTTTATTTTGTGAGAAGACTGTTCGTGATAGCTGGTGTGAAAAGGCGTTGGTAATTGCTGTTTCTAAACCGTGACGGACCAGAGCCTGACATGTCAATAGGTTCGTTGCCTGTGCTCTGTTTCTTTTTTCTTCCCTCCTCGGTTCTTCTCCATCTACTGACTTTTCTTTTTCATTCTCGTTTTTGCTTACCAATCATTCAGTCATCTAAGACGCGGGCGACGTGGCCTCCGCTGTCGGCTTTTCATCTCTAAGTTGCGGGCCAGAGCTATCTTGCGTCCATCGCCACTTATCAGTTATCGATTATATTATGTTAGATCCTTACAGTGCTGACCAGGAAGTTACTTTGCCTTGGAGCGAATCAATTTCATTACCAGTACATAGCCTCTTCAAAGCGAGCACTACGTCACACCAGCACATAGGATTCGTTGTGACCCCGAAAATATAAACCTCGTGCTGAGAAGCTTCATTGACTTCATTGGATGTAATCCCGTTGTCACGTTCCCCAATATACCACGAGCAATATTTTCAGCCTTGAATTTCTGACTCATTTCAACGTTGCGTATGCAATTCCTGCGCAATACGTAATTCTGTGAATACTTATCACGGGAACAAACGATGCAGAAATATTGAAATTGTTGTTCGAAAAAGTTGATGTTGTCGTGCTGTGGCAATATTATAGTTACTTAGCTCGACCTTGCCTGGAATCATGCTTCATTGAACACACAATGTAGCAGCCATGTGTTCACTATTTTCGAGGATTGTGCAGGCTATCGTCACAATTCGCTGTTATATTCGCTTCAGCCGTGATTCGCAGTGTTGTTTTTAGAATTAGGTGAAAATATTGTCCCAAAATTGATGGAATCAGTGACTAATACCGCAATATTGATGGAATTGTAGGATGAGGAACAAAAAGTTTGACGTCGCGAGGAAATTTGTGCAACGATATTGCCGATACTTGAGTAATGAGGAAAATGAGCAATAGTATTGCGAAATTTGTCAACATGGTTTGTTTTTCCTCTGAACCATTCTCCACATAAGTTTTACTCGGCATGTTTTGATTCGCGGATGATATCTTGGCAGAAGAAGAAGAAGAAGGAGACGATGGAGGAGAAGAACCGTACCGTGTATAAGTAGGGTACAAAGTTAATTGAGTAAATGTATACATGTATATCACGGCGGCAATTTATGTATATCTACCCTCTGCCAGGGATGTTTACCTCAAGCAAATAGACAAGCGCGATGCGATGCTTCGTTATGAATTTAATAATTACACGTAGTAGGTATATATAGTAGCTGGGGACGTGGCATCGGTTCTCTTCAATCTTAGTCAACAAGCTCTCGCGTATTAACATTATATTACGAAAATACGTGAGGTAGAGAAAGACTCTGGAGGAAAAAAAGCTACCTCACAGAAATAGATCTACTATACATATTCTACCGCGATATTGAGGGTGAACAAAAAACACGCTTTTTCCTGATTGCTATCTACACTCTATACCATATCTAGCATAACCATTAACTTTTATTTTCTCCGATAACAAGAAAATACCGTTGAACAGAAAAATTAAGGAAGTCTCAAAAGCTGCTCTAAGAGAGAAACTAATTTCTGAAATATCACTCGCTTGTACTGCGGTATTATCATATTTTTACAATATTTGAACAAAAATATTCCCCTACAATGCTCCAATATTTCGGCAATTTTCATAAATTTATGCAATATTATCAAATTTCTACAACGTTTGACAACTAATATTTCTCCAAGGTATTCCAATATTGCTGCAATATTCCAACGAATGATTCCTCACCACATAATTCCACCATGCTGCAACATCTATACAATATTTTTCCAATACCTTGATAAATTTTTGCGACGTAACAACCGCTACGTGAATACTTTTCTGCAAAATTCCACCATGCCGCAATATTTCTACAATATTTTTCCAATGACTTCGTAAATTTTTGCGACGTAACAGCCGCCCCGTGAATACATTTCTGCAATGACGCATGATTGCAATATTGCTCCGACGATACTTCGATCCATATTCATAAAATATTTCTGCAATATCAACGGAAACCAATATTATCAAGTGAAATTTGTAATTGGCATATTTTTCACTATTTCAAATATCAAAATATCATTTTCGAACCCCGTGCCAATCTACGTTGCCGGAGCAATGTGTTGTTTCGTATTTCCCAGAGCGTATACGCACGTTCACCTATGATATTAAACTGTGATCACATTATTCAGATTGCATTTAATACGTTTACTAAATTGGGCGAGATTGTATCGGGCACTTGCCCGTGCATAATATGGGTCCAGGTACGCTGACTATAGGTAGCAGCGCTTCCCATACTGAACGTCCAAACAACCGGCCAAAACGTTGTCAATGATTCAATACATAACTATGACTATGATATTGCCTTCCAATAATCCATAGATATTCGGTCTTGATTGGGTTGTGTGTATAATACTACTCCTATTATTAATTCTACAATTTCCTGCAACAAAGAGCTCCCGTCTAACAATCCTACACAAGTTGTATTGATAATAATCGCAACGACGATGACAATAATAATAACAATCGTAATGATATTGAGCTACACACAAGCGTTTCGATAACAAATTACATACATTTTTCCATAATTTGTTTCTTCTTTCGTTTCCTTTTCCTTCTTTTTTACTCCAAAGGATGAAATTGTTTCAAATATCGCGTGCGAATTTGTCATATCCGCGACTGGAGGTGGTCAGGACGGAGAGGGGAAGGGGTTCGGTTGGTAATATTCTGCTGAAAATAATATCAATTAAAGTATTTAGCCGAGCGAAAATTGATATTGAAACAATACGCCATGGGGTGTATATATGCGCGGCAGCGGCGAAGTTATATTGATGAAACTAATTTTTATCTCATTTTTTTTTGTTCAATTGGTTTGATCAGGAAGCAAATTTTTCGTTTTTGTACCATCGAAAAGAAGAAAAAAGAACCGCTTCAGGGGGATATCGTGTTAACGAAATAATTATTTCACAGCCCCCGTATATATATATATATTTCTGGTCTAACGAGATTTTCCGGGTCAATTTTGTAAAAAAAAAAAGCTTCGCAAAAAACGAAATTCATCGATATATTTTGCGGAGTGAAATACGGAGAGCAGGAAAAAAAAAGAAAGAGAGAAAAAAAGACGGCGAAAACTCGTGAAAATTCGGAATACCTGATCAAGGTAAAATTCGGTGTGGTAAAATTCGTATTAATATCAAAGTCAAACGATTATCATACCTATATGGTCGTGTCCTCGCGGTAGCTATCCTGCAGGAGCAGGACGTTCAGATGTCAGATGTACAAAGGTATAAAGTGGTACTCACGCATATACGTACGTACTATATACCGGCCAGAGAGAGAGAGAGAGCGAGAGAGAGAGGGAAAAATACGAGGGAGAGAGAATAGTACCTACTGCGATAACAAGAATGACTTGTTTTATAAATCAAGTTCAAGAGTTTCGTTTGAATTTCTGCTCTCAATTCATTCGCTGTCCCATTAGCTTCAATTCCTTGGCATTGCGGAAGCATTATTCTCCTCTGGGCGCTCGTTCGTTAGAATGAAATCAATTATTTTTATTTTTATTTTTTTCTTTCTGTCTTTACCTCTCTCTCTCTCTCTCTTTCTCTCTTCTCTTCAAACCGATCAATGGAAAATTAATCAAGTACAAGTGTGCCTATATCCATCACGAATACCAATTCTATTCATGCTCACAGACACATTATGGAACCCTTTTGTACACCCTGTAATTTAGTATTTATTATATACATATATATATATAAATATATAGGTATATATATGTAGAGAGAGAGAGAGAGAGAGAGAGAGGCATGCAGTGTATAGCTCTGCGTCGAACAGATTCGTTCGAAAACTGAATGAATCGTATCGAATATGTTGGCATGTACTTTCTATGTACCCACCAGCTAGCTATTCCGGGACAAAGAATCGCGCGTTCCGTATGATGTTGATAGGTTTATATAGGTATATATACACTCACAGGTATACATGTATGCGATGGAGGTGTATATGGTATAAAAAGTAAACGCGAAGGTAGACGCGCGTGGTAGGTATAGGTACGTGCACGGTGAAATTCACCTCGAGAATAGTTATTGACTTTATGCATCACACATAATAATAATCGTACAGAATAATAAATTCTCATTCAGTCGTACTATACGCGCGGTGAACCGTACTTGAACTTGATATGACAGACCGAAACGAATTTCTCTTTATATTTTAGAATCATGAATTCGTAGGTAGACGTACGCAGGCAGGTATACGATATGGGCAGAAGAAAGAAATCGAGGACCCTCCATCCACGATCTTAATCAAAATTACAGAAGAATTGGAGAGCAATACATCGCAGAAGGGTGATTACTTTTTAATATAAGTACAGTGATTGACACCTGAAAATAGAGTCGATGAAGGATCGTAATTGGGTGGATTTTATATTATATCGCGATAGCGTGGTCGTAGCCGTTTATGATTACAAGTGGCAACGTGGACTGGCGCCCAAGAATTTTAGAAATACTTTTTTCTCGCTCTTTCTTCACAATCCGTGTTCGTTCTTTCACTCATCTCCGATTCACGTCGTTTTCGGATTTTAGTCTCCGTTCGAAGTTACAGAAGACTTGAAAAACAGTTAATAGCCGAATCGTAGCTGATTACCATTTAGAACAAGCATGTCGTGATTGACACCTGGAAAAGAGTCGACGAAAGATCCTAATTACGTGGCTTTCATATCGCGATAGCCTAGTCGCAGCCGTTTATAATTACCAACAGCACCGTGACTGGCGCCCAACAATTTTGGAAGTCTTGTTTCTCGTTCATTTCTTGCAACAAATTTTTCTACTAATCGCTGCCTCGTGCTATGTCCCGATTTTAGTTTTTGCCGGTATGTCCGCGGTATGCCTATACCTCGCTGCGAGTCACTAGCAGCCTATATATCACGTGGCAATTTATCACCCGATCTATATGTGCCCATCATCCAGGTATTTATTTACGTATAGCGGGTGGGTATAGGTCGTTAGGTACATCGTACATAACCACACAGCAGCCTGTCAAACGATACAGACGATTATACGTCACGGGTTTACCTTGATCGTGTCGTTTAGTCATATCTGTATGTAGAACATACCAAACATCGTGTACGTCTATAGAGGGGTTAAAAAATTCTTGATCAGTATTTTTTTTCACCGTTACGAAGAGGACGAGAACCCGATATTTCGGTGAGTGAAAATCGTAGAGAAAATTTCAAAACGGTATTCCAAAGAAAAGGAAACAGGCTTCGATTTCGCGTCTATCGAATTTTATCACGATTTTTTTCCATTGAATTATCAGCCACCGAAGTGGACGCTGTTCTATGGGTCGCGGTCGTGACCACCGCAGCCCTGTAACAGCTATCGTCTTGACTCTATGGCTCGACAGCTTTGCGGGTAAAAATTCGTATGAGAATTTGACGCGGAGAAATTCGCGGGTTGTTTTTTCTGCACCAAATTTTTTTAGCTAAAAAATTTTTCGCGTCGATATGACGAATATACGAGCACAGTGGAACAAGAATTTGAGAAAGCTGGGAAAATAGAACGGTATTTTCACAATAAGGTAGAGGATGGGAAAAAAATCGTAGATATGTCTGTGTTCAAGATGACCACAGAAAGCTTGTTCTTTTCACTTCAGAATTCTATTGCGAAATATTTTTCACGACTTTTATCCACCGATATATCTCGGTTCCCATCCGCCGTTGTGCGAGTAGAAGAGAATCGTAAATCAATTGAACGTTGAAAATAAAAAAATAAAATAAAAAACCACACTAATCAACGTTGAATTTCAAACCAAAACAAATTTTCGCACTCCGAATCATGGGATTTTGTGAGATGGCTGATGCTTCAAGGTTCCAAATAAATCAATGGATGAATGAATGAATAACCGGGATGAGATATGGTGTGCCGAACGGTATAAAATATCGGGGGTTGAAATCGTGTTTCCGCAATGACGCCGGTGTGTAGGTATATAATTAATGTTTTTGTAATGAATGAACTAACGAACGGCAAAATGGCACACACGATGTGATACGCGGTGGTTGAGTCTCTGCGTCGTATGAAATGAATAAAATATAGTGAAATGGAACGAAAGAATTATATCAGCCAGCCAAAAAACGAATGAAATGGAAACTGGAAAAAAACGAAAGACAAACAAACAAAAAAAATTAAGAAAAAACGTAAAAATTTGTGCGACCTAGTTCGTAAAGCGATTTGCTGAGTTTTCAATTTTAACCACCGATTCAACTGTCTGATTCGAACCCAATCCATGCAGAATAAAAATGATGGCTTTTAGTCTTCTGCACGCTTCGGGCCGCCGAAAGTTATTACAGTTTCAATTCACCAACGAATATTCAATTTCGCTGTGTAGATATAGTATACTATCTATATTCGCGATTCCTTGTTAATCGGAAAAAAGTTTTCGCTCGCTACATTTGTATCTGCACCTAAAGTTTTTTTCTTCGTTTTCCATTTTGTATGTATTACGTTTTTGTTTTTTTCCTTGTTCTTTGTTTCTATCACAGGAGGGAACCCCTGAACTTTTCCTCATTTTTCTTTCTATCCGCGAGCAACGAGAATGCGAGACGAATCAATAAATTATGCCGAGTGTCAAATCTTGCCGAAGGATTTTCTAACTTCGGTATAATAGTATATTGTGCACCTACAGAGCAAAAACAGGCGCAAACGCCCCTTTTTTCTCGACGTTTACTACTATTTCATCTTCAACGGCTTCCGTTCGGGATCGGCAAAAACGGCGAGCGGAGCGAAAACGAGCGTTTTCGCACCGCTCGTTCTTTCTCCGACCGTGAATCGCCCGTTTTCAATCCTCCCGAAAACACTCGTTTTCGCTCCGCCGTTGAAGTGAAGAATTGTCTTACTCCTCGAACCTGGCAAAAGCTCGATGACGATAGATACAACTATTATTTTTTCCTTTTTCTGTTCAATGTCTTGCTCTTTTTCTTCTTCTCATTTTTTTGTTTTTGTTTTATTTTTTCTTCAATTTTCTTTTCTTCTCCTCTATCTCTCTAGACTTGTGTATAGTCTGGTCTGGTCTAGTCTCTAGTATGAGTAGACTCTTACTTTTATTTTTCTACAACGCGCGCCGTGCTAGCTTTTATAATAATTGCCTGTAGGTTGGCGAACGTGCGATGTCATTTTTCTTGTTTATTATCATTACAAGCTACGAGCTATACCACCAGCTACCAGCTATCAACTATACCAGCCAACGTAATCGCTCGCTACTATGATCAAAAAGGACAAAAAAGGAACAAGAACTACGCACGCAAAAAGTAGACAAGCGCTACCCCTCCGGGGTTGCTAAAATCGCTAAAATTTACCCCAATTCACTTACGGATTTATCGATTTATATCTATCTATATTCATTGTACATAAAGAAAGAAAAATTGACAACAATACTGAAAATTACTGTTTTCGTTTTCGTTTACAGTTGCATTTCTCTACGTTTTCCTCCTTTACGTTCGTTTTCTCGTTTGATTCATGCGTACCTATTCCAAACTACGTATACAGGTACCTACATACGAGTTGCATCGCCGAAAAAGCGGGGGCATCGTTAGTTTAGAAAAGTCGTTGAAGTTTGGTCCCTGCAGTCTGACCGGTGGAGAAAAGCTGAAAAATTTAATGCGCGCAATTCTATAGTGGCGTTGCTATACGATTTCGAAATGAAATTAGTTTATCTAATCGCGGGATCCAGGATCCAGACTTCGAACCGGGCGAAACAGTTTTCTCAATGAATTAACAAATCCGCGCGCTCTTGTACTCCACCTTTATTCGAGAATTCAGAGTTCAGAAAATTTCGAATTTCCCTCGATATCAGGCGGTTCGAACGAATTGACAATAATTTTCGACCACGATCGGGCTCGTGCAGCAGAACGAAAAATCCATAAAACCAAAAATTGAAAGGGATTTTCGTTATGGTTCGGAAAGAGAAAATAATTCTTCAAGTCAATTGTATTCAACCGATCACAAGTAAATCCACCCCATCCTCGAGGCCCTCGTCCCTTGGAATACCGGAAAAAAAGGAAGAACAAAAAAAAAAAAAAAGGAAAGATCAAAAATACAAAACAAGAATAGAGAATTTTATAAATAGATAATATAATACAACGCATATACATGCGGTGAATGAAAACGGACGTTTCACGCAGTAGCGGAGTTTCAGCATCATGGAAAATATCGGAAAACGCATTACAAGGTAATCTCTCTGGAGCCTAGGTGCTGCGGGGACGGGCGCGTACGTCCTCCTCCTAGTGCCGCGCTGTTGGCGGGGCGGTGAACGACGGTAGCGCAGCGCGCGCGAATTGTGATGCGTTTCCTTTGTACGCTGTCAAAACTCTCGCCACTGTGTATATAAGCAAGACTAGACTAGACTAGACCAGACTAAACTAGGGTAGGGTAGACTGGAGTAGGGCAGGCAAGGGTAGAAAAATATACAGAATCGTACACACGGTAGCTTGCATAATGCCGGCTGCACCGGAGCCAGACAGACCTACTTCACTATCGTAAAACTAAAATTCGCATGCAACAGAATATTGTAACTGTACGTATACCGACGTGCGCACATACTGCGCTATTCACAATGCAGCGGTACAATATTGTACGCAACTCGAATCTATCTATTTATCTGTCTATCTATCTACTCGTACATCTATCTATTCTGCACTTTTCCTCCCCTCGGCGGGCTGCTTTGGAAAGGGCGGGGGCGCAATAGCCTCAAAGTAATTTGTTTGTGGCCGAGAGGTGGCGGCGGATGTTCTCAGGAGTGTAGAACACAGCGGGAAATCACATCTGTATCTCTCTGTACGTAGGTGTATATGGATACATATACTACTTATACGGCCACAACTGCAGTGTATAAGGTAGGTGGCGGTACCTTCCTTCTCTTCTCTTCTCTTCTCTTCTCTTCTCTTCTCTTCTCTTCTCTTCTCTTCTCTTCTCTTCTCGCTTGCTTGTTCATCCTGCCTACCAACCAGCCCTAACATTCTACATATACACCATTTGGGGTAGATCTCTGCTACAGTATTCTCCACTGAGTGTATGTACATATATATATATACATATATTCATAGACAAATACACAGCTATTTACTCATGTATAGTTCTATACCTGTACACAGTCACTCGGGATTGTATGCCCGTGTATCATGCGACGGTAGGTAAGGTAATAATGGGGTGAATTCGTGAAATCGGTTAAAACGCTCTCGTACATATGATACGAAATTAATTCTATCTGCCTATCGACCTGTCTATGGATCTATGTATGTATATATTACGTTCGAAACCTCTGCCACCCCGCGTTCGATGAGATAGCCTTCCAGAAAACTTTCCGAAATTATACACGTATGTACGAGTTATATGTTCGGTAGGTGTTTGATTCTTGAATGTTAAGATTATTCATTACATATCATATGTATATACATCAAATTGCTATGTAATTATGGGAATGTGTGATTAACGTGCGATCGAAGGTCAAATTTTTGGTGCTCTTCTCCGCTTTTTTTTGTTTCTCATCCGGGAAACATTTTATCCAATTGCGTAAGCGGCTCGATTACGAAAATTAGACGAATTTCATCATTCGCGTAACGCAGCAGTCGACTAGCATCGCCCGAAAAAGAATGTGACCACGCGGCAGCTATTCGTTGTGATAAACTTACCCCCGTTGAATTCTTCTTCTTTTTCCCTTTCTCTTCCTCTGATCTTTATCGTTCTCTCTTCGCGTTCTACGTGTGACCGGACGATCGCCGGGGTTCAGGGAGTTATCGGAGCGCAAATTGCCGGAGGTAGGCAGAGTGCAGCGGAGATTACAAATATCATATTATACCTATACCTATATACCCACCTGAATGCCTACATACATATTATGCCATACGTAGCAGTCTATTTAGCTCGCTGAATTTGGCGATCGCGCTTCGGAAAACGTTTTCAAAAATCGCATGAGAAAATTATATAATGTAAGTATAAGTAGTTCAGAAATAACTGCAGCGATATCGTAACGAAGAAAAGAAGAGAACAAAAAAAAAAAAACGAAAAAAAAAAAAACCTGGAAACTTGTACGATTACCTGTAACACTATAAAAATCGGCTCATTCACAAAGTAGCTGCAGCGCGCTGCGAAATACAGAAAGCCGAATAAACAGAAGATCAAGAAGTATGCAGAGGGCGTTGGTGTTGTTGGTTTTTTTTTTTGTTTGTTTTTCATTCTTTTTTGTTCTTGTCCCACACCTAGCACCTCGCAAGTTTGTTTTTCTAATCTCCTCATCTTCCCACTTCCTCTCGTTCCTCCTGTTTTTCGTTTTCCGCAGTTTTTCCTGTTTACTGGTTTGTTGAGCACTCAAGTATGCGTGCAGATCAAACGGGCTTCCGGCCGCTGCAGGAGCAGCCGTAACGCGGTTGGAACATTCTCTTCAGCTCATGGCTTTCGGTACCGTTCTTTTTCTCCTTCTTCTTCTTCTCCGGTTTGCACACTGCGGTCGCAATTTCACCGCGGCTCGTTAGGGGCGCATCAGGCAATGCAAAAATAAATACTCATCTTCGAAATTTTGAGGGAGGCCCGTACCAAGATACGGCTCGTAAATTAAAAAAGAAAAAGAAAAAAACGCAAAAAGAACAGAGGAGGTATCTGAAAATTCAAAAACTGTAGATAGCCCCTCGGATCTTTCATTTTCACGAGCTAAAACGCCGTCTGTCATCTTATTACGCTATTCACTACAAATTTTTAGGTTACGGCCCGATTTTAAACCCCCTCCCAACCCTCATCCCACACTTCGTATTTTTTTTCCTTTTTCTATCACATCGTAACGAATCAATCAAGTGAAAAACAAAATCGTAGATTTGGGGCGAGGGCGCTCCTCGTCCGGAGAATTATTTATGCTCTGAAAATCGACCCCTACTGGCTGTTTTCTTAACGAGACACGAGACGCTGCTGCTCGCTGTTTTGCTGGATTCTCTAGATATATAGTGATGTAGGTATGTGTAGGTAATACGGCGGCGAAACCAACTGCGCTTGAATTGTGACTCAACCCATCTAATTGTCGACAAGTTTTCACTGATTCGCAGATAGATTGACGCTTCCATTTACTATGCACCCCTTTCTAGCTCTGACACCGAGTCAGGGGAGTTTGCTTGTCGCCCGTCTCCTGTCGTCTGCCGACTGTCGTCTCTCGCTAATGCGCGCGGGTCCATAAGAAATCTAGTACCTACCTAGCTACGGTAGAATATATATTCCCCATCGCTATTTCGGGGACGGAATAAAAAAGCAGATTTTTGTATCGAAGCTCTCTGGGTTTTTACTGGCTACCCCTTCGAATGAAATAACACTCCGATCAGTAATTCACGGAATTTTATATTCTCGCTTTGTTTTAGCTCTCAGTTTGGTAACGTCGATGAAAAACGATCAGTGCTGTTTTTTAGTTTTCTAGAAACCAGTAATTGGATAGCATTCGTTACCCGCAAATCTCCCGAGACGTATACAAAAGTTTAGGGGGAAGAGGACAAATTTTTTGTTTGTTTCGATCAAACTGCGTTGCACCCTTAACTTTAAGGGTGCGGTGAAAAATCTCGGAATGGAGATCCGACTGCGATCTTCCGCCTTCAAATTTGAGCGATCGGAGAACGTAAATATGTTGCAGCAGCCATCCGAAGGAATTTTGAAAATTTCGTCTGCTCGTATGCTCGTGTATTGCTTTAATGGGAGTTTCGACACGCAGACGTTGTGTTAAATTTCTTCTCTTCGCTTCAACTGCGCCGCCTATACTACCCAGCTTACATTAATTCGTGTCTGCACGGTCCGTAATCGCGACAGGTCCCTCATTACGTCTACATTTCTCTTAATTACTCGCTCGGCTTCTTCGTGCTGCTCTGTTCTTCCAACTACCTACATGCTCGCTCTGAGCAGCTCTGAAAATTGGGTATCACGCAGTGTATTCCGTAAATTTTCACCGTCGTTACAATCCGCACGCGCGCTCGCAGATTTTTCACCTCGAGTAAGGGACCCCGATTTTTCTCTGCTGGAAGAAAATTCATTCGGAGATAATATTTGTCTTCGCTTTCCCTCCCGCCATTTCAATTATTCAGAAGCTGGCGATCATGTGATTTACCGACCGAGATTGCACACCGGTACCATGAAATCGTAAATTGCAGTATGCGAATCGAGTGCAGCGGGAGAAGTTCTTCGGGATCAAAATGATCATCCTCTTTAAAGTTCTTGATTCGTCTACTCTCCTCTCTCTCTCTGCATACGTGTACCTATCTTTCTCTTCGTATATCTCTGGGATCTTTACCCCAAGACGATATCTCCTGGGAAAGGGTGTAATTCCAAAGAAGAGCCATGCATCTCTCCGCTAATAGAGCTAAAGTGTTGCCCGCATAGTTTATACAGTATGTGCTGTATAGTCCACCTAACCTAACTCTGCTTAACCCAACCTCACCTTGCCTTGCCTTGCCTCGGCTAAGCTGAGCTAACCTACTACCGGCTCAGATAAATTTATTAAACTTGCATAAAACTCAGCAGTTCATTTAACGTCCGAAAGAATAAATGAGCTAGAACTTGTTCCAAAGAATATTCGGTGTACGTAATGGATGTGCACGTTGCGATATATCAACGGCGCGGAATGAGGAGCCAGGTCTGCCATGTCTTCCATGTTTGAATTTGTATAACCAGCCTAACAGCCGTACTTGAAATTATGGCTGTTTTGGAGCGATTAATCGAGCGGTTTAATAGTGGTAATCCAAGGTAGTTTGTATATTAACAGTTAACAGCATGAAACCAACTATTAAATTAGTAGCTAGGATGCATAATTGACGGTCTTTACGATTTACGATCCGTTTCTCAATTCTACACGCGGATCTCCCCCCGCTGGTTCACGAGCTGTAGGTAATACGCTTGGAGTAATTGACCCGAACTCACTCAGATACGATCCTCATCCGCGTGGATATCATCTCAATAAATAATCGCATAATCAATCCGAAGAGTGAAGTCGACGATTTTCAATCACATTTTGCTATAGCAGTGGAGAAAATCCGTATTGTCGGTAATGGAGATTGCAGTTTTGTGAATAATTGAAAAATATGTTCGATTTTCATGAATATCAAGTGGTAGCGTCGATTCATTCTCTGTAAAGCATCGAGATCGTAAGGTATGAATCAATTCAATGACAATGATAAGTCATGATCGGAAAATCTGTGATTATAAGGTGATTTCCCTCGGTAAAGTGGGACTCCAAAGTCGCTCCAGAAGTGAAACCGAAATTGTAAGTATTTCAAAATCAGAGAAAAACGTAGGGAGTATCGTTTCAATAGTTTCACACACTGTGCAGAATTTCAAGGAAAAAGTAAAAGAAATCGAGAGAAAGTAGGTTAGGATCAGATACCTAACGATAAATATGAGAGCTGGCGATAAAATTCATCGCTCCCTAAACGATGGCGAGTATAGTTAGCGAGTTTCAGTTACCTACCTGCAGGGACCAAGTTGGGGAAGAGTGTTCGGTAGTAATTCATAAGTTTCTACATGATTTTCGTGATAGATCGATTTAGCAGTAGTTTTTCGTAATTTTCGCCGTCGCGAAAGTCTGTTAATAATTTCCAATATGCTTCTCTAATTATCGTGCTCGCCAGGGTCAAAGGATTTTAATGAAGGGCTTTTGTTTTTTGTTCTCTTTTCTCGCCTCGTCATCGTATCGTCGTTTGTTCGATAGAGAGAGAAATAACGAGAGGGCGACGAAGAAAGTGGAGAGGAGGAATATACTGTACTATGTATAATACTGTGATCGTATCTCCGCTCGAGCGATGCAACTGCTACGGTGTTGTCCGCTTGGTAATGAGTTACTTTAGACTCTGGAGTGACGCCAGAGTGTTATTTAATACCAGAGGATACTGCCTCGGGCACGAACCACTAATATTGACAACGACAAAGTAATTTGTTAGTCATTCAACCCGCCGCCGCCGCCACCGCCGCCGCCCGAGTAAGTTACGTGAATATACGATACAGTATATATATACCTACGATCGCGGTTACCACCTATGTACAAGAATACAAAACGGCGACCGACCGATCGACCGAGCAACCGGCCAACCGACTTGACTGGTCAAACTTGTTATGTGTTTCTCGTACCTTGTGCCTCACATACTTTATATACACAACTTTCACCTCAATTCAATCGTCAAGATATTCCGGCGACCTTGAAAACAACCTTAACCTTAAACTCAAACTCAACGTTTATTAGAGGACGGTGACATAACAATCGGAGAATGTCGTTTTTCTAAAAATTCCACCGACAATCGTTTCGGATTCTAGATTCGGATATTTTGAACGGTGCTGGAACCGCGGAAATCAGTCGGATCGGTTTTGATCCTAGCCTTAAAATTAAGGGGCGCCTATGACGAATGATTTCCTGTTTCGAAATTCTAGATTTTCACATCGAGTGGCCCCGATGATTCTCTCGAAAATCCATATCCGAAAATTGCTTGACGAGACGGAGAAAATTCTGTATTACCTTTCGAGTACAAAATCGATTCAAGGGTGCAGGTTTACTCGTGACCGATTTTTCCGAATTTCAAATTTTTTTTTGAAATTACCTCAACGATTTTGTTCCAAATCTGCGACCAGAGTACTCGGATGCTCGCAATGAATGTTCGAAAAGAAGTAAACGTTTTTTATGAAATTTCTTCAAAGAGAGAAGAAGAAAAGAAAGATTTTAATTAATCCGACGCCGTGAGTGGCCCATAATCATGAGGCTTGATAAGTATTGATCTCATTTTTTTCCCGAGGGGTTAGGTCTGCCATACTGGTCCAAATATAAACGAGTCTCGCGTTTTACGTAGCAAAGGGCGAATAATTTCCTGACTCCTCCCTGACGATATCATCAAGTCGTGACCTAGAAAAGAATCGAAACCTCTGCGTACCCTTTGTAACGATATTATAACAGTGATATCATCAATATCGTTATTCCTATCGCAGGAAAAATACAGATAAAAATTTGCCCAATTATTTTTTGTTCCGTAAGTTTTTCATCCGTATATAGAGTAGAAATTGTGAATTTCTTTGTAAATCGCATGAAGATTTCGTTTTGATTTCGATAAATTGGCAATAAATTCAATAGGAAGGAGGCTTACCATTCCATTCCACTTTTCCCCGTGCACAATTATTATATTCGAGGTATATAATCGAGGGGACCTTTGATTATACCACCCTTTGACGGAGGGCACTTCTACCAGTCGATTCCCAAAGCTGATAATTACTCAAACTCAATTTCTAAGCGGTCTGTGAGACGTCGAAACAAACGGGTATCGTTATGTCTGAGGAACTTGAATTCAACGTGATATACTTTGAGGGTCTCTTTGCCGTCGAGAGAGAGAGGAATACAGTAGAAAAGTGGAGAGGGAGAGGGAATCGTGTTGTTGAGGTTATAGGATGTAGATTGCAATCTAGATCGGCACGAATGAATGTCGGAATCGTTTAAACGCAGAAATTTCAAGGGTGAAATTGACTATGGAGAAAAATAGAAATTTTAACCCACCATTTTTATCGTGGTTCAGGCTGCGATCCCGCCGCCGGAATTCAAATATCAAAGAATGTAAGTAAGTATCTGAAGGGCGAAGAAAACGAAGAAGAAGAGGAAGCCGGGAATGGTGGAACTAACGTCGTCCCCCTATTTAAGACGTTAAAATAAAGGATGGTGGTTTTAAGATGCTGCAGCAAGCGGTTTCGCCCGAGATTTATTTTCAATTTCAAATTCATATTTTTTTATATTTGCATTGAGCGAATTCGCGCAGGGACCGCGAAGGACAGGGGCAAACAGAAACAGTAAGACGAAGACAGAGACAACGAAAACCGTACAGTTTCTTGTCCGTCTCGGATTTAGTTTTCTTGTTTTTACGAGGTGATCAATCACGTTTGTTTTTCAAAATGAAAGAATCCTTCGTCCTCGTTTCTTCCTCCCTCGAGTTAAAGTACATTCGTAACCCCGAACTCAATGGCGAAGAGGACGTCGCGTCGCCTCGCTTCGCCAAAAGACACATGAGGCGATCGCTTAAATAAACGCGGAGCTAAAATCATCCAGCTGTGAGATGAAAAGTCGAGTGAAATAGAGAAGACAAAATTCAAGACGTACCACGTGGGAAGAGATTTTTTTTCACGCAAAATGAAGACGAATTCGTAACGAGCGTCCCTTGGTTACGGAGTAAATTAGAATGCGGGGTGTCGTGAGCCGCCGGACGCCGTCAGGAAACGTTTCAATTAAACGAAAAACGATTTATACTGTAGGTACAGGAATGCGCCGGAGAATGGCGTTCGCGTTGGATAATATTTTCCTGACAAAAGTTACAAACCCCTCATTCTTTTTCGCGGGGAGTTGCCGAAACGAGCTTTTCATTTTTCTACTTCTTCAATTATCTCTTCGAGTTTTTGCCGAAATGGGGAATTAAAAAATCGTGATGTCATTGTCCGCGTTATTATTCTCCTTCTGTTCATTACGTCGATTCTGTTATTGAGAGTTGTGTAAACGAAATTTTCGGTGCTAATTTTTTCAATTAATATTACCAACGTCCCCGTGCGCAGCTGGAAAATATGAAAGAGCCACCCAATTTTCGAAAATCGTGTCCAGAGAGAGGAGAATGTACGATTATTTCCAAGCCCGACAAATGGATCTACGCTCAGAATAATATTTTCTTGAATCGATCAAATTTACAGTGAAATACATTTTTTGTGAACATCTAAGAAATTTGTTGTTGTTTTTTTCTTTTTTTTAAGAATCGAACAATTTTTTTGTCGAATCTAGAAATCATCTTCGTACAAATTGAACAAATTTGTACGAGAATTGAACAAATTTTGTCATCTATTTAACAACAAATTTGTTTGCTCGACTCGTTTTTGAGTTTCCATTTTCAATTCTCGATTTCGGTGCAATAATTTTTAGGAAAATCCACCCGTCGCTCATTCTGTGGATCAAAGTTACTGTATTTCTAAATTATTCTTAGAAATCTTCTCTTTGAAAATTAATTGTCGGGCAATATTTCCAAGCTTTTGAAGTTAAAATGCAAAGGAGCAAATAACTCTCCAAACTCGTCACTTGACAAAGCAATTCCCTCTGAATGCGACAGAGAAGGTACACTCGTACCTTCCATCTCCCATCTGCCGAGTAACACCAATACAGATGTAGCATAAGATTCTGCAATAGTTGTCAGAGAATATTTTACGCGAAAATTGAAATGATTTCTATGAGTCTCTTCTGTCGAGCCTCGTGTCTCGCGTCCCGTGTCTCTTTAGATGTAGCACATTTTCACGTATGCAGAAAGGCAGTAGATGCTTTTGCTGCTGCTATTTCTAGGTATATATATATAAGGCAGAAAGAAAATTGGGTTAGGTACTGTCAGCAGAGAATTTCATTCATCCATAAAATTCGCAGTAGCTTGCAGAGTAGTGAATTTACATTAAGCTTGCAGCATTAAGATTGCCAAAATTACCGGGAGAGAGTATAATTTTAAGGAAAAAGAAGATAAGAACGAAATTTCAATAATTTCGTATAATTTTTGTTCAAATTTTGTACAAAATACCAATTCGGGGATGAATTGAAATGTTGTGAAAACATTTTCTCGCCGTCATTTCCGGGTTCATTCACCCTTTCCAATCTCTACTCATTCTTTCCCAAGGCTTCATAGGAATCTCGCAGCTGCACAGCATGCAGAGAGAGAGAGAGAGAGAAGGCTCCTGGAATATTATGGTCCTTGGTTCAACCGCACGAGTAGTGGTAGGTAGGTACAGGTCGAAAATCGAAGGAGCAAGGAAATATCCAGAGGGAGTTTCACGATACGACGAAATTGAAATTCAAACCGTCAAATAACTCGAATATCTGAGCTTCCCTTAAGCCTAAGGGTCGCCGTTTCAGTAGGTTTAAGGTTCCGTCTAATCTTTCAGTATTCGATGCGAGGTCGTGAAATAAGTAGAAAGAAAACCCGCCAAAAAATGAGAAGAACAACCAGAAAACTTGTGTCAAACGGCTGAATAATTTATCCAATGAACTTGGCGACGATATTGAAATTTGTTTTTCATATATGCAGGCGATGGGGGGTCGGAAATTATTACGTAATCAACCCTCGGCTTAAATAGGATGAAAATTTGCGAGAGAGAGTTTTTCCCCCGCGATATTAGAGACGCGCTATTTTGACACGATAGTGTCATTAATTTTCCCCGTCTTATTATATTCATTAATAACGATGAAGGAGGACGATGGCTCTCTGAAGGATTTTCTAACATGTCACAACCCCCGGTACAAGCGCAAGTTTCTTTTGTCTTCTATCGCGGGAGTATAAGCCGCGCTCGAGAGGGAATTGCGGGGCGAGAGACTGCGTAGTCTTGCATTCATGACATCACCAACACCGTGACAAACTTTGTAGTTGAACTTTTCAACGTCTCAACCTCCATTTACCCGTTTCTCGATAAAACTTTCAAACTGCTACGTTTACCCTTCACGTATCCTGCACCTATCGCAGGGTATAAGGCACCGTGGAAATAGGGAATCCCATCCCTCGTGATCTATTGTTTGAACAAAACAACGCCTATGATGATCATTTTCACCCCGAAAGTTTTATCGTGCCGCGGCCGTGAATAGCGTGAGTGAATTATTCCAGTGAGTGGTATTCAGGTTACTCAGGTGACGCGGCGAGGCAATATACGCTCTGTGACTGAAAAAGCTCAGTCCGATAATCGGAGTAACTGATTAGCATCAAGTGAAAATCCGATCCCAATTGTAGCTTTCTCTTTTGACTTTCCTTTTCGCCAACGAAATGTAACGTTTGTGTGCTCCTTCAAATAATGAGCTTCAGTTTCACTCGATGCTATTTTAGCCCGATACTTCTAAACAATTGACTTCACGGTTTCTTGAAGCTGATATGAGATTGGACGAGTTACTTCAACCGTGAGAGAGCGCAGCCTCGCGAGGCCACCTGTCGGTGGCTTGCCGATCTAAACTGTGCCTCATGTAATTTGGATCCATTAAGTTTCTCATTTCGCTGAAAGCAGAATTGATCATCGTGGAAAACTTCGAAGCAACTATCGTTCTATGGGATTGGGTTTCCCTAAACAGATTCTCGGGGCTGAGCGATGTCCGGTTGTACGGTCGAAAAATGAAACGAAAGAATAGATGGCGGAATACAACTGCAGTGCCTACCATTCGGTGAGTTCACAACTACAGGCGAACAGTCACGCTGTGACCTATACTGCACGTAGAAGTCAACGCGTCATGCATCATTGACGTGCCGATACATACATATAATATGAGACCTTTCATCGGGGAACCAGGTTGAAGTTTTAGTTCACCACTACTCTTCTACGATCGAGTTATAGTCGAGCTAAAATAGCAGCCTTAGTAGAACATACGCCATTTCCTAATTATATACTATTACGCCCTTCCCTAAACGTTCCAGATGGGAGGTATATCCATAGTCCCGGTAGATATATCGAGTTCTAGGGCATGTAGGACATGTTATGCATTGCCGTGTATAGAAGGTACACAAGCACACACGTACGCGCAACCGAACTTAACCTAACCCCACCTAGAACCCGGCCATCGACGGGAGCCCCGGTGAGACAGTGACGTCCGATGTAAGGCGTGTTAAACCGCGTGCTACGTACTGTCCTATGCGTTTCGCAGAACGCCCTACCCCAGCCTAGCCGTGGAGGATATATCCATTGTTCTCTAATGATTAGGCGGCTGGCGGCGAAGGGTCCGCAGGCCCGGCCGTGGCGCACGCTACACCTACATACACTTTACGAAATTATTGACATAACCTATAACGACGTTTCACGACGATCGATATAATCGCTGCTTCGCTTCATTTCATTTTGGCTCTTGCGCATACACTCGTACATAATTTATGCCAGTAATCGCAGAAGGTTCTTCTGTTGTCGGATTCGAACGTTCAGAACGTACGTCATCTCGTACGGATGGAAAAACCGCGGGAACCGCTAGATGGCGCTACCCGACGACCTAGAGGGCGCCACAGGTTGCGCAGCCTCCAAGCTCGCCACCGGACTCCGATAATTTTTGTATGCAGTTGAAGAAAATGGGAACACGGACACGTTTTTGCGGTGAAAAATAACCAAGGAAACTCATGACGTCTGAAAAACAATCTAGTAGGTGTACCTAATGTAACCAATTGGTTTAGTTTTTGTCTGTTGAATTAGGATTTGAATTCCAGTTTCACTTAAGCTTCTGTAGAACATAGGAAACCCACCTGCCCTCCGTACCTACACCTTCAACCTACTATCCACTGCAGCACTCGACTGTTGAAATTAATTACAAGTTTAGCGACAGTTACGATCGTAATGGTACTGGCAGAGCAGGAACAGCAACTCGTTCAAACGGGTTATAGTAGAGTATATGTAGTACACAACTAATATTAATCCTGCAATGCAGTGCAGTACAGTCTAGCGTAGTATAGTATAGTGTAGTGTAGTGCAGCGTTGGTAACGTTTCTCGACGTTATAAGGCTACGCTCATCAGACTTTAGCAAAACTTTACGATTTGATTTGGCCATTTCAATCACAGAATAATATTATAGTCCGTAATTCAACTAGCTACTCCAGACTGATTTGCGCAGCGATTTCGTTCTCCGACTGACGTGAAACTCTCGACTTGGCTTGGGTTTTAAATTGTCCATACTGCACCGTGAAATTCTGTTCGTCGGCTGGTTGAGCCGCTGGAAGAGCGAAAGAATCGCACGAAATAAAGAAAGAACAAACGAGAACCCTGAGGAAGAGGGAAATGGATGTCCTCTTCCATTCTTCTTATTCGTGGATTAACTTTGCAGAGAGAGAGAAGGAGAGAGAGAGAGAGAGAGAGAGAGAGAGAGAGAGTGGAAGTGCAGCAATCAGAAATATAACCCTGAAACTCAATTATCCGGTTCGATTACCTCACGAAACGTAAAGCGCGAGCCCTTATTTGTTTAGTCACGCCAGCGACGAGATCATCGATTCTAAGGGCTGGAAGTAAAACCCCTGGGGACTGCAGAAGAAGAGGAAGTCGAGCGACGCTCGCCTTTTCTGGAGAAAATCAACGAAATGTTCTTCCATGTTGATATTCTTGCTGGTAGTTTGATCGGAGCATCAGAATCTGCTCGAGTAGGTTAGTATCCACGCAGAGAGGGATGTAGGTCCGCGTTGCGCCTATCGTCAAGTCGTTCAAGTTGGATTGTCCTTATCTCAGCTCATGATTCACGAAACTTTCTCAACTCGAATCAACGCTCGTTGGACCATGCGAATTGACCTTCTTCAAACGATTTAAACCTCGTCACTAAAACACGCGACCAAGATGAACTAGGAGAGAGACTTTGCGAATCCTTTTTTCCAGCCTCTCAACGCTTTCAGTATATTCCTCCATATCTCTCTCTCTCTCTCCCTCTCGCTCTCTCTGTCTCTGTAATAATGAGCCGCTACACCGTTCATCGGGATTCGCGACTCGCACCTCGAACGAAACCCCTGCAGATCTAACTTCGTCATAATAGAATACCTCCTACCTTCCTTCGTGCCCATATTATCTACACGTATTCCGAAGGACCGCGGAGAGAATGGAAAGATCGTATTCTCTGGAAGTGGATCCAACCAACTTTGGAGCTCCGTAGGTTTCCAGAGGAAGTGCTTCAAAGCTTAGTTCAAAGCTCCGCATAGGGTTGGTGAAATTTCTAAATTCATACCTCTCCTAGTCCTGTGCGACTACACGAGGTCCATGGAGCTCCTCGATATCGAAAGAAAATTAGGTGCCTGTACATTGTGCCTCCGGATGGGGAACATTTCCAGGGCTGAATCCTAACGATCTATAGATACCTGCAAAAACCTTTTTGAAGTTATATTTGATTTGTAATTAGAAAGAATCCCGGAGGAACAGACTGTACTCGTTCATAGTTTAGGGGTATAGTAACCGAACATCACCCTGTCCACTGCTCGCTCTGCTCTGCTCGTTCACTCGCTCCCGGCGGTAGTGAACCCCTGAATAAATGTTCTCGAAAGAGTGAGTAGGCAAGCTAAGCGGACTACTGGAGGAAAAAACAGCCTCCGGAAAAAGGCGACATCTCCTTGCATAATTTATAACCTGACTTTAACGACCATGCTTTTAATGTTCCTCTCTCCTCTTTTTACCTTTTCCCAGCAGTCCTGCACGCTCCAGTATTTAGTTTTTTCTTCCCTTTCTTCTTCTCTTCTTCATTACCTACTTTTATTTTCTCTTTATGCTTTGTATACACGGGAATCTTCTTCTGTTTTTTATCCATTTCTTTATCCTTTCGCTCTCCATACCTGTAGAGCGAACGCACTATACATAAATTGGACATTTTTTGACCACGGAGAGTAACAATCTCACCTCGGATATCGCGGTTGATCTAACAGACGAGCGAGAGAGAATGAGAGAAGCAAAACACGGATCGTTATTTGTAGGTATATCTAGACGAATTTACATTGTCAGCTGAAACAGTTACTGCGCGTCAACTCAGCTTTATTTGTAAAAGCTCTCGCGGCACGCCAACCAGCGACCCTGCAGGGTAACTTCACTGCCGTGTAAACCTCCCGTCATGTTTTTCACCTCTGCAGTTAGGGAATATAGAATATGGACTACGAGTTGCAGGCTTCGAGCTCCGAGCTTTTAGAACCGATGCTGTGCAGTGGAAAGAGAGCTGCTTTCAGAATGAACCCGACCAGAAGGATGAGGTTTAGACTGAAGCTTTCCGGTTCCGTAATAGTCCAGAACTAGTTCCACACCACGTTGTCGAATTTGGCCAATTATTCAAGAGGTCTGAATACGTTACATCATTTTCCATCGCGTCTCTGTTCGATTCGGTGGAATTCACGCTGCGCGAAGAATAACACGACGAGAGGTAATGACGATGGCGATGATGATGATGATGACGACGATGACGACGAGGATGGTCATGATTCTTCGCAGGCAGGTTAACATAGGTACCAACGATAAAATTATGCAATCTTGGATTTCATGTACTACCTCTACCTACTGTAGCTGTGTACATGAAAATCTACGTGCACATAGAATATTTTATCTGCGGGCTGGAAGTAATTCGCAAGTTGAACGTTTTGGGGCGGAGGACAGGGAGTACCGGAGTAGATTCACTGCAGAAACGAGAAACGAGAAACGAGAAAAGAGAAGAGAAGAGAAGAGAAGAGAAGAGAACGTCTTAAATTACTTTGTTTGGGAATTGTTCCCTATACTACCACCAGCAAGTTTCCTAATTTCGTTTCGTGCCTCGTGCTTCGTTTTTCGTTCTTCCTCCGAGGCATGAGGTAAGTAGGAGAGAACGAAGATGTAATAAGCGGAGGAAACGGAACGGGAATGAAAGGAAAGAAAAGGACGTTGATAAACTCAACTGGCAAATCGCTACAGCGCTTTCCAAGGAATTGTCATCCAATGGTTTGCGAAAATTTTCCAGCAAACTGAACAGTCCAAGTACCCGAACATATTTCTTGATTGCGTAAAGCTTGTATGGTATAACTTGAGCGATCGAGTTGATTGTCTACTCGGCGATGCCTCGAGCGGAGAGAGAGCAGCCCTCCGTGGAATCTAATATCTCATGATCTCTCGCATTATTTGTAAGGAGGGAAAATTCACGAGCTGAAGATTTGTTTGAATTAATTATTGCCTAACGAGCTGCACATCTGTACTTTAATTAACGCGAAAACCTCCTCTCCTACTTTCCCACGGGTCTTCGCATCTCTTGACTTAAATGTTAGGTATTTGTCAACGCGGTAGGTATAGCTACGCGTAGGTCCTGTTTAACAAAAGGACAACTCGGCAGCTATACCTTCACCTTCGTATAAAATACTCCCCCTGATTCTCCCCACTCCTAGACATGGGGCTGATAATTCCGCCCTGCGAATGCGACCCTCTTTTTCTACGGTTTCACCCTGACAATGGCTCCGAACCGCGAAACCAATTTCCCCCAGTTTCGCAGGTTAATGGGGAGTATCGAGCAGCCTAGCCGTTCCGCCGCCGCTCTTTTTTCCTCAGGAAGAAGTCGCACTCCTCTGTGAGAACTCGAAATTGCACTATTTTGAAAACGAAGGAAAGAAAAGGGAGCAGAAAACGGAAACTACTCGGCGAATCCGAACTCCGAACGGTTTCCCGAGGCTTCGGACTCAACGGTGATCCTGTATTGTGGATTCTAAGGTTCCGTTATATGTAAACCTAGTCCGCGCCCCGGAGGAATCAGGCTGAATAAAAAGTCGGGGCAGGTGAATTTCAAGTGATTTTTATAATTAATTGATAAGTATTGAAAAGAAGTTTTTAAAAAGCAATTAGCCCTCCGAACGGCGCACGAACTTTTTAGATTCCGAGAGAGAGAAAGGGAAAATGAGAGAGAGAGTGCAGACAATGGGTTTGTTGTTCGGTAGCATAAAAGAGACCCCTCCGTGAATTTCAGGGGCGAAAGGGAGGGAGAAAACTACCTTTCATCGAAAATTCCTGGAAATATCAAAAGGGGTCGAAACCTATCGATTCTCCACTGATCCACTCCGCTCCTTTTCACTTCTCTTCTCTTCTCTTCGTTCCTCTCCGGTTCCGGAACCTTTTGTCCAAATAATTAGCAGTATCGATGATCCGTTAACAATGGGGCTTTATTAATTGATTACGAAATTCTGTTGTCAGGTTTCTTCTTTGGGCCTTCGCTTCATGAAACGTCTCCAATTGTGATGTAGCGGAGTTGATAAATGAAATTATAATATCCTGTAAGTCTTTTCTTTTTACGGTGCAGAATGACTGTGAAGAAGAACCTTTTGTCCTTCGTTCCTGATACTTTGAAGCCTTCATTTCATCGGCGACAATGGTCGATGAGAGTGCCGCGTCGATAGACGAGAAAACAAACGAAGTAAAATAAAAACAACATCTGAAAGAGAATGAAAATAGAGAATGGATCGATCGATCGATCGCTTAACGATCGATCGATCGACCCGTTCAATTGAAATCCCATCACGCTCTGAGAGGCAAAGTGAGTCGCGGATATCCGAGGGTAGTCGGCCGCTCTGTTCCTGGTGGGGAAAAGAAACTTGGAACGGTCCTGGCATCAGCGACTCTTTAAGATGGCCAAGCACGACCGCAAACTCCCTTACTCGAGCGTTCCTCTGCAGTATCAGCGATTCTATTGTTCCAAAAATTCCCTCACAAGGAAATAAAGAAAAGAGAAGAAGGAAAGTGTGGAGGAAAACGGAGAAAACGGAAAAGATCGGTGAGCTTAACCGCATCTATTTTCTGCACTATAGTCGCTAGAGGTAGGGTATCCCTCTCTTCCGGACCCCTAGGGCAAGATATGAATAAAAATTCACCCTGGCAACTCTGACCTGTAATCAGGATGAAAATAGAAGGGCCACTGTGCGCCACGTATACTGTATACATGAGATATGGGTAGAATGAACTCAACGAGAACCAAACGAAACAGGAAAACAAAGCAAGCAGAAAGCAAAAAGGTTATTTCACTCGTTTAGCGATTCTGAAGAAGAAACAGAAACCATGACCACATCACATCCACATCACATCACATCGCAGTGTGGAGCGCGTTTCCTCGTATTCGATCCCGTTGCTTCTGTATTTGTGTTACCGTGCGAAAGGAAACGTGTTGAGTGACATTGTGAGCTTGTGCAGCATGAGGATTGCTCGCCGTTTTATATCTAAGCTATTCGATCACGGAATGGCAATAAATCTGGAGAAGAGATAGGTGAAAAGGAAAAGAGTAGGAAGAAAAAGGGGGTGGGGGCTGTTTAAAGCTGATGGAAGATTGCAGAGAATGCCTCGTGCGAATTGTAATGCAGGTAGCAGAAACTATTTTAACTGTGTACAGGTAGTGCATACATGTACATAGTAGCAGCAATAACGATCAGCCCAACTGTAAATAGGAGGATCGGCGAAATATCAAACCATCTGTAGCATTGCACAAACGTTATTTCCGTCTCGCCAAACAATCAATCAAACCTTTACTTTGGCTGCACAATTTTCCATCGGCACTTGCTTGTTGCCTCCTGGCTAACAGTGTAGTAGGTACACACGAACTTGACTGCAGGAGGTTCCGTAAACCACTACTTCATCCTCATTCTCTTTCTCTTCTGCTTCCTAGGGTCACTTTCCAATCATTTTCATATTCGATCAAACTTCTAAATCGGTTATTTCGAAAACTGAAGCTCTCGGATCGAATTTGGCGGAATTAGCACACCAGAAATTGGGGTGAGCATTGTGTGGCGTACGATTCGCCATCTTGAATGTACAGAAATGACCGTCTCGAAAACGAGAATCGTAAATTTGTGTAAACGACTCGATCGCTCTTGATGAAACTTTGAGAGTCCACAGAGTATGATGGCAGAAATCGGCCAAGTATATCACTTTTTCGAAACATCGATAGGATTCGATGAAAAATCAATATCCCCTATGTTAGCTAGGTTAGATTGCCAACGACGATTCCAATGGCCTCCGAAGCACAGAGGAGATTCCGTCGCGGGATCACTATTTTTGTGATTAATGTTATCAAGCGATAATCGCACACCGAATATTCATAACAATCATTTACTCGTCAACCGCGAGAACTGCTCTTGAAATTCCTGGATAAAAAAAACTCGAAAATCACCAACAAATGCCCAGATATCGGTGTTTCGTTACAAAAGTGCTCTGAAAATATCAGGAATTCATTAGAATCGGCCGATTACATTTCATCAATTCTCAAAATCATGAAATGGCGAGTGAAGACCATGGCAGAAGATTTCGTGCATCAGCGTCAGCATTATGCTCATAGTAGTAGTAGTAGTGGCAGCAGCAGCAGGTAGTTCGTTCAACTAGACGAACGAAGAGTTTCGTGCGGAGATAGGAATCGCTTCGCAGGGCTTTCCGTGCAAATTGAAAACTGTAAGTTAGACGCCTTCGTCCTCTCCCTCGCCTTCTCCCTTCTCCTATCTCTCTCTCTCCCTCTCTCTCTCGCTCCCTCTTCAACTCTCCACTTTTTCTCCTCCCTTATCAGTTTTCGTAAACTTTTTTCTTCCGCGTGTTTTTTAATTCATTTTCCCCTTTTTTTCTGTTTAATTTTTCTATACATATTCCTTAGTCTTGTTCACCAACCGTTCTCTCATATCTATACTGCCCGGGTACACGATATCCTCGCGCCACTCTGCCGCAATAATAATCCTTCCACGATTCCACGATGCGGACACTTTCCTTTTTCTTTACCTCTCTCTTCAATTTTTGTTATCGTCTTCTTCATTCCAAAATCCTCGCGGTTCTCAGTCTGATTAAATCTGGTTCCAAAAATCCGAGAGTATCGCTATGAATACGTGAAATAAAATCGAGTAAGGCAGAAGCTTCTCGCGAAGACTGAATTATGCGATCAGGGATCTACTGAATGCTGGAACGGCGATGTCTGCGAATTTGTTCGCGGAGAAAAAAAACAACAACCGAGGACGACGAAAGGGGAAAGGGGGCTCAGGGAGGGAAAATGTCAAAGAGCAAAGAGCAAACACCAGAGAGGAAAAAAGCTCTTTGGTGTTAATCGCCGTTTCCGGGAATTATCGCAAACCATTTCACGTGATTCAATCGTTAAGTATTTACTGCAAACGTACGGATCTGTTGTTGGTCTGCGGGTTGTGAAATTTTCATACAGTTCAGGTTGTGAAATTTTGCGTATTGTTCTCCGACGCTTTTTGAACTCCACCCACCCCTCCGTGAGTCTCTTCCTTCCACTTTATTCTATCACGAATTCGCTCGATCCTTTTCCTTTAATCTTTCTCCATCTCGTATTATCAATGAAATGCGAAGCACGCTTAAGAACTTTCCCTCTCTCTCTCTCTCTCTCTCTTTCTCTCTGTCTTGACTGGTTTCTCTGAAGTTTCTCACCGCGTTTTCTATTATTCTCACTCGCTTACTGCCTCCCCATTCTTCTCCTACACTCCTGCCTTTCCACCTCCTGGTTATACCGGAAACTTTGAACATCCGTGAAAGACAATCGAATTTTCGACTTATATATTTTCAACTCAATATTTTCAATGCCATCATCCATGTATAGATATACCGCATATACCCACTGCGCGTGCATATTCATTCAACTACATTCCTCTTCAATCTCCATTTCGAGAAGCGGTTTACTCATAGCCGCACATTACTGGATTTCACGTACGCAACGCTGGCGCCGCATTGATATCCTTCAGTATTAAAAATATATCACGTAGTTATAAGGACCGCGGCGGAATATCACCTCACTAGAATGACAATTAGGCAACCAGTATAAAATATTCAGGGTATTCCATTTCGGTGCTTCTTTTTTAATTCTAATTTTCTTTCTTGTTTCTTTTTCCTTTTTTTTTTTTCTTGACGTCCGTCTCGTTTTGCGTTTTAGTTTTCGGTTTTATTACGCGAAATCCGGCTAATCTGAAATCAATCCGAACGCTCCACTGCCAAGGACGAATTAAATTGTCCAACGGCGACGATCGGAGAGGAAAAAACGCAGACAATAAAACAAAACAAAAATAAAATAAGGGAAAACAAAATTTCGCGTCGTTCGAACAAAATTTTAATTCGTTCTTTTTTTGTTTGTTCGTTTTTTGTTTTTTTGTCTTTTCGTTCTCCCTCTCGTTTTTGGACGTCAAATTGGATCGTTTAAAATTTGGATTCGATGTATACACAGTATATATATGCATATATATATATACCTGCATCGTGCTTCGTTGGCCGAATGGCGGAGGTTTTTTTTTTCTGCTTTCTCTCTTGTACCAAACCTATGTACGGAAGACGTGGAAGAGGTAGGCAGAGCCTGCAGATGGGCGGACGAAGAGGTAATTCTGTTTTTTTTTTTCTCTCTTTTTTTCTTCTTTCGTCCTTCTCTCTATACTTGTTTTTTTTCTTGAGTTTTTTTTTTTTTTTTTTGGTTTCCTTGTTTTTAGTCTTTTCTCTCGCTTCCTGCAGTGGAATGAAATTTAGCAAATTACCTCTGTCTCTTTACTCTCACCTAGTTTGCCCAGACAGAAAGTCCGGTTTTTTTCAACGGTGTAAAACCGGGAGCGACTCGTCCCCCCGTCCCCCATCCCCCCATTCCACAAGCCCCGCAATCCTCTCGCCTGGCTCCCGGACAAATACGAATTCATTTTCGCATTAAGCTCACTCACTAGCATTCGCCCTCCTTCTCTGCGCCATCATCGCGTGTGTATTTTAAACGGAGGAATCTCACTCCCCGTTCGCGTCGGGATTTCTCCGAGCTGTGAAACGCGATGGCGATAAACGGAGATTCGACGGACTCACGAATATAGAGGGGACATGTATTAAAATACATACATATGTATAATAAACGAACAAACGAAATTTACTTCAATCGTAGAAGATTACTGCAGTATGAAGAAGAGAGGGAGAAGAAGAAGTCTGTCCCACCGTTTGGAAAATCAATTTTTTGGGAAAATTTTCTCATTTTCAAATTTCCAATTCGCACAGTTGAATTGTGAAACGAAATTTTCAATGGAAGACACCTTTTCCATCGACGTCACGGGAATTATTTCCTCGAGAGCAAAAAAAAAACCTTCCCTCGCATGACACGATCATGAAACTCAGGTTGAAGGTTTTTTACCCAACGATTTTTTCCCCTTTTCCTGTTGGGGTGTGATTTCTTTTTTTTCTTTTTTTTTACTTCTTCTTCTTTCTTTTGTTTTCATTTTCAGTCTTTTTTGCTCTTTCTCTATCTCTCTTTTCGCAGGGTTTGGCGCCGAATTGGTTGGTTGGCACGCGGCACAATAAATAACGTTCCAAGAGACGGTTGCCTGTATTCTAATACGAACATTCGTATTCATTTGGTTTCTCAGCCAACCCTGAACAGCTCCGTTCTCAACCGACATCGACATCGACATCGACATCGACAAAGCAAAACGCAAAACGAAACTTCTCTACCAGCTACGTCCATCCACATTGACACGTTTCAGGTGTATGCGCAGGTATGTATGTGTGCGTGCAGGTATGCGTACGAATTCTGTATCTACTATACTTGTGGTATGTATTTCCTCGAGTAGAATTCAAAAACAGATTAAGACTGGGCGCCTGGCCCTGCACCCAAGCCCAATCTAGGCTTCTAAGCTCATCAGGTCTAGGTCTGTAACGTTAAAGGAACAAAATGCCCAGAAACAACATCCGATGAAATTTTTTAACGTAGTAGAATCTCAATTTTGTGGTGATTTCGTAAGTACCCGTACATATAATGAAAGAAATACGAGGTGTTGAGAATAATCTGAGACACAAAATTAGAAGGAATAAAACGTAAACGATCTCGAGTTGGGCGCCAGGAAAAATACAACAAAATTTCTTCGTTTTCCTGGCGCCCAACTCAGGGTAGTAAATTTTTGTCCTTCTAATCTCCAGTCTTCTATTTTTTTTAGAAATTTTCGTTTTATCCGGGGATTTTTCAAATCGGTAACACAAAACAAGCGGAGATTCTTCTTCATTGAAAAATTCCAGCCATCCCAGAATATTTCTCCTGATTCCGTTGCGTTTACGTTTTACAAACTTCAGTCTCGTCTAGACTCGAAGTTTTTGTTTTTGTTCGTTTGTTTTTCTTTCATACGAAATGCGATACAAGACAATAAATCTTGATTTCGCATATAATTGCCACGTGGTACGTAGTGTTCTATAAGCCACCGCGCATTTCAGCCGAGCCCTACAGAAAATAACCAAAAAGGGGGAGACGCGCGTGAATCCTCAATTGGGATAAACTCGCTAGCCGTTGAGACGGAACACGAAAAACACAAATCGGTTGAAAACAGCTGTGACGAAATCTGTTCGAGAATTGAAAAATTGGAGATGCAACGATCAATCCACATTTGGGAAATCACACCAAAGCGACCATGGCTCGATTATAAAATTTCAAAATCTCATTAATATACAAGAATTGAAAGAAAAAGAAAAAACGAAAACCATAGAATAGCGATATTCGGTCCACGCCCGGCCGCACCAACGAAACAATCGAATGCCTATTCGATATTCAATAAGACGATGGTGGTGCGGCAGAGCCATAACCGACCGAAGCCTAGCTTTGTAACGTTATGGCGAGAGAGACATTTCAGTGCCAAACACAATGTAGTCCGAGGTACTTGGTCAGACCACACGATTAAACAGGATGGAACAGAACGCAAATTGGTGTTACAATGCCTGAGAGAGGGTTGTGGGCAGGGAGTAGGGAAGAGGGGGTCGGGGTTCCGGGATTTCGAGGCTTAGGGGTATGGTGGCGAACAATCATCCCCTTTGGAGAAAATTATGAGCCAATCTTCCCCGTGAACTGTCTCTATTATACATATACGTATATTTAATTCAAACGGCAATTCTCGTATATAACAATCTGCGGAGAATAATATCCCGAGTATGTTATACGTACCTACACGTAATTTATACATCGGAGGGTAAAATTTTGATTAAAAATTGGGAGGCATATGAAAATAGGAAAAAAAGGAGATGGATTTGAAATTGTCACGTTGGAAAGTGTCCACAAAATACGTCAATCTTCCATCTTCTCCTCCTCATACGGAGAACAAAATTTTGAGGAAGAGAAGAAATTTAAAAAGAAAATTACCTATACCATTAGTTTCGAATCGATGAAGATTATTCGAAAGCCCTTCTTGCCAGTAATTCAGAATGACGTTTCTGAAAATACTGTCGCGGCTTTTGAGCTTGTGGAAAATTTGAGAAATAAAAAGTCTACAATTTTTTTGTTAATCACCTTTCGGGTCAAATCTACGAAATTATCGTACAGATAAATTTGTATAGTGTGAGATATATCTGGATACACACACCTCGGCGTAAAACCTCCGCAGAGACTCTGAAAGGGAGTGAGAGGAGAGTGAGGGAGGGGTGAGTTTGTAGTTCCATTTTGTTATTTAGTTCGTGTGTCGACGACATTATGAACAGGAAGTGCGTGTATTGTGCCGGGCTGTGTTTTCAGACATAGTTTATTATTACTAGAAGTAGATTTAGTCAGCTAGTTTAACACACCCCAAACGCTGTTATCGTACGCACAAGTACACAACACAACTCCCACCCTCATCCACCCCTTCACTCACTTCCACCTTGATATTTCTCATTCGTACATTAGGTACGTGAACGTAGGTTCAAGCCATTTTTCACCAGTGTAGTAACCCTTCTCCGGAAAAGGAAGAACTTCCAAATTTTTGCTACGATTTTCTACAAAAAGTCTCCTAGAGGTTATTCTCTGTCGATTTCAAAATTCACGAAAGCTCGAGGAGCTATTTACTTCGATCTTAGGTGTACGAGTGACTAATAAAAACTTCTGAAGACGTCCGGGCAATTTCAGAGAATTCCGAAGACTTCCAAAGAATTCTGGAGAATCACATAGACTTCTAATTTCAAGGAATTCCAGAGAATGTCATGGACTTCCGCGAGGCATTCATTCAAATGACTGGCATGACTTCCAAGGCTTCCAAGACTTCCACGAATTTCCAAAGAATTTCGAAGAATTTCAGTGACTCCTGAGTCCAGCGTACGTAAGATTTCCCGAGTGAATAGCCCCTTGCGAAAGCTCCTAACTTCCGATCCAGTTTCAGACGCACAATTATCTCCATCTGCATTCGAACCCCAAGAATTTCAAATGTGGCTGAAAAAGACATTATTTCTACTCTTTTTCCGAAAGCTCGATCATCACTTCACCCACGTGAGAAAGACGAGCTTTTTCACCGTATTTCATAGGTTGGAATTTGTTGGAAAGTGTATCAAGGAGGACGGAGCTTAATACGAGTTTGAAAACGGTAGGTGCTACTAGGTATAGGTAGGTATACTTCGTAGCTAGCCTTTTGGCGGGTAGTATTTTCCCCTTGTAAAGCACAGCTGTATGATATACTAGCTGGCCGTAGCTCTGAAAGCGGGATTTCTTATCGCTGTTGGGAATCGTGTCATTTAAAGTTATCGATTCGCTGGCCTCTTCTTCCTAGACGAGTTTCGCACAACAGAGAGTCTTTGGACGCGCGGTATGCCTACAGAAACTGGCTGTCGGACGGCGGCGCCGTAAGTCTTGGGTTGTTTCAACAAGAACTTTCCCTCCCCCTCTCCTTTGCTGTCTCTTCCTCCTCTTCCTCTTCCTCTTCGACGTTCGTCTCCCTCGGATCGTCGTCGACGCCGTGGGTCTGCATGGTAGGTCGTACCACAATTATATTGCTTCCCGCTTCCCACAAGCTTTGCACAACCCCAGAGGTTCGCCATAAAGAAAGCTCCGGCGCTCGAAAGCGCTTTATTGCCGTGCAACACATATAATTAAAGAGTCTGCCCCTGCCATACCGGCGCGGCGTCGCGCGGCGCAACCTTCCGCCCTCGATAAAACAGAAAATACCAGGGACGCTCCCCCATGTACCTATACTATACGGTCCCGTTTCAATACGCTGGAAATCGTAAAAGTGTTACAGGGCTTCCGATCCGGAGCTTGGAAATCCTCCCCGTACCTATCTACCTTCTTCCTTGTTATCCCCGGCTCTTTATTCAGTCCTGGAAGTAAAATTCCAGAATTCGCGCCAATACTTGTGCCAATATTTACAAGAAGTTCAACCAATGACGAGAAATCCGTTTTATGCATCTAGAAAATCATTTGTGTACCGACGAAGAAGCTTTTTCTCAAGTCCAAGCATCGAAGACTCTTTTTCACTTCATTTAGTCGTATCAAAAGTTCCAGTGGCTACACCGGTCATTTTGCTATCGTTACAAAATGGCCAACGAATCCGAAATTAGTTTCTTGCCGGTGAAAATCTTTGATGCTATAGCGAACCGAGCTTTTTTACGAGTCTGGGTACTCCGCGGCGTCGAAGTAGCAACGCCGAAGACAAATCTGACCATTTGCTACTTGCGCGGCATTAATTTCCATCCCCTTCCTTCTCCGCTCTTTGGTCTGCGACATTTTTTGTTTGTGTTTTTTTTGTTCTGCTCGGTGTGTGGCTATGCGGAGCTTCAACTCTGCAGATTGTGCGTTGTATATTATATCCGGTGGTTTGGTAATCGCGGGACGGGAGGAAGAAATTAAATAAAAAATACACACTCGTGCAGCAACAGCGGTACCGGTAGCAGTACCAGTAGCAGAAGCAGCAAGCTTCTGAAACAGCCGGTGGGCAAAATTACGCGTACAATACGAAATAGTAGGCGTAATTATTATGTAACCGTTGGCTCTCCATAACCATTGTATGTCTGGCCTCTGAAAGGGTAATTCGCTTAGCCAGCACCGTGTATTCCATTGTTTTGAATCTCTGCCCTGCTACACCGCATTTTGTTCCTATTCCGCGTGATTGTGCGCGCACGCTTGTGCACGCTCGTCGAACACGACTTTGTACATTCCAAATGCAACATAATATCATTGAGGGGGAAAAAAGAAATTCACTTCAAAGACCAGATTTACCTTCCATATCTTTCGCATCACCCTTCCGTAACACGCATTCTGCATTTTTCACAACACGATTATCCGAACAGTCATTTTTTCGACGGATTCATGTGACTTTTTTTCTCGAAATTGCTTGCCAACAACTGTTCTCCGAATCACAAAATCGGGGAAAACCTTTCAGAACGCAAGACTACGCGATGATAATTCCTAGAAAACGGCACAACTATTTCCGACCGAAGAGCACAACTATTTCAAACGAAGAAGCTGCGGTATACGTTAAAAAAAAAAGAAAAAAAAAAAAAACAAGAACGGCACCGATGTTCCAAAGACAAACGTTCTGAACAATGAGTATGTGAAACACACGGACACACGCACAGTTTGAACAGAAAAAAAAAAAGAAAAGAAAACGTTTCAGAAGAGATGTGGCATTGAAGTTTCAGAGAAAACTGAATGAACGATGATTTTGTAAGTGGAGTTGTGATCAGGTGTCACGGGGGATAAAAATCCAGATTTTTTATCTCTGTGACATTGAATTTGGAAAGAAAAAGAGGTGAGGAGCAACTTACCGGCACAAGCAGACAACAAAAGTTCACCGTGTTTTCAGTCTACGACGATAATAGACTTGAGTGAGTTTGTACCAAGGATAAAGGTTCTTCACTGAGACAGAAATCTGCTGAGAGCTTCGGGTATGGTTTTCCCGTGTGTTTAAGCTTTGCTGCTTTGCAGCTTTGCAGTGAACGGACAAACGTGAAATAAATAACGTGTCCCTATACCTACGCGTATGCTTTTTCCAAAGCGTCAGCTCCAGCTTCACGGTTGAGCAGAATGCTAGGGGGAATGGGAAGGTCGCGCCTTGACATTTCCTAAGTCAATAGGTATATAGGTATATGTAGCAACAATTCTTTCATTCTTATATCTTCGTAGCCATTTTCTGCCCTTGCTTCCCAGGGGGCGAAGGGATTTGATGTAAGTTGGAGTCGACCCTAGCTTGAACTGCGATTTACAGGTAAACTAGAAGGAACAACGATTGTCGATGTCATCGCAGCATTTTTGGCGAGTAATCCTGCAGCTTTCATTATCCACACTCCTCGCGAATCAGCTTCTCTTCTTTGGTTCCACTTTGCCGGGATCGGGTAGGCAATTGCCTACGAAGAGGAGAGAAGTATGGAAATTGGAAGAGAGAAAATTAGAAAATCGCATATTCAGGTAGACCCACCTACATTGTAATAATCGAGCTTTTCCGAGCTTTCAATGTCTCTGGGTGAAGCGCGGCGCGAGGGATATATCTGTCAGAGGAAAGTTTGGCGGTGATAACACAGGCGACAAATTTGAAACGGGAGCGGTTCATTCTGTGAAGCGAACGAATGAAGAGGGGTATCAGGTACGGGCGACGGGCGCGTAAGGTAATAAATTCATAATTCAATATTGACTTGAGGATTGTCTCTCCTCTTCCGGAGAATTATACTACTTTTGCAATTCGTGCCTTCGCCAGCGCTCCTCCTCTCGACCTGGCTCCGCCAACCAACCAGCCAACCCACCGCCATCTAGTTTGCCTAGCTTCTAAACAATTAGCAGTGAAAACAATTATCACATCGAGGTACGTAACGAGGCAGGAGCGGCCCTCCCCACACTCCCACGAGAAAACTGAGCCCTGTCCTTGCCGGTCCACCGGGTTGTCCTCAGCCGAGAACGCTCGCTGCCGCACGAGCCGCAGGATTTTCTTATAGACCCTCTAACACTGAAACGTGTTTCTAGTTCCTGGGCCACTGAGCCTTAGCCAAATATTTGCCAACAGAGATTGTGGGGCTAGGAAACGCTTCATTTGAACACAACGTAACAGCTAAAGCATACCTATACGCCCCGACCCGGCCAGCAATAGTACATATGCCTCTACTCTGTTAAAACAGATATATTTGCAATGGACTTAACAATCACTAAAAGCACACAGCATGCGGAACTAACTTATTTCTACCCCCGTGCTAGATTATGATAATGCTACGGAACGATGTTGATAGCGCGTTGATTGTTGTTGTTCTTGTTCTTCTTCTCCTTTCTACTTCCATTGTTGTCGTTTTTGGCAGTACGTTCCTTCGTTTCTTTCCCTCCGGTGATGATACCGCGATCGCTATGATCATACTCTCATATCCCGTGGTATAAAATTGTTCAGGTTACGCGGCGAACTGACTGATCATCGGGACCGCGAAGCTCGGCGAGTGGAGTGGAGCGGAGGGATTCTCCGGATATAAACTCATTAATCATAACCTGAGTAATGAATTTTATCTACAAATAATTAGTATCGACATATCCTACGGTGATACATCATTCCGAGGGAAATCGCTCATCGCACGCACCGTGCTTCGGGTACCTCCCCTTATACCTAACCTGCGAGCTACTAGGGTGGATGCCAAATCTCATTTACATTTTACCCTTATGTATTTATGTATACGTGCCCGTGTAGAGCCCATGTGCATCGCATGCGCGCAAACAGACGCACAGACGCGATAACACATGTACACCAAAATGAACACAGCCGTCCGTGTGTATTACGTGTAGTAGTTTCACGTTTCGTTGTGCGCAAAAGCTCCCAAGAAAAGAAGGTCAAAAAGCTCAGGAAATGCGCAATCGAGGACTACGGGCACTTTCTTTGCACTTCTCTCATCAAGAATTTGGCTTTCACAACATCGAAATGGACTTTGTTTGCGAGAAAGCACATTTGCAACGGTAGAATGAATCCGCTGCAGTAAGGTTGTGCTTGCGGCAGCGTGAGGGTACCGGTTCCCTCGAAGTTTTTTCTCTGCTATTGTTGAAGGGTTCGGGCACGGGCGCTGAGTCGAAGGTTTTCAGTTGAGAAGCAACTTCGCAGATGACGGAACCCCGGGGAAAAATACGGTGTATACTCTATTATACATATAGGATATGTACTACTCTGAAGGGATGACTGATGAACAAATGACTGATCTCGCGCGCGAGAAAGTTACCCACCGGAGTGAGTTATAAGTGACGTTTTTGCCTTAGTCGATTTGATAATGCATGAGGCGCATTCAACCGGATGTGAAAGAGGCAGCTGCCGCTTGCTTCGGCCAAAATGGCGCCTTGCAGAACGGCCGCGTTCCCTCCGCATCGCAAGTCTTCAAGTTTCGTGCTTTGTGCTGCATGATTTCACTCCCGAACCCTACTATTCTTATAATCGAATCGATTACGCAACCAACCTGTTACAAGGGAAACACCATGTCTCCTTCGTTGGCCGAATCAATTTTCTATAACTCCGCGCTCCTAGGTTTCATTAGGTCACGTTCACAATGTCAATCCGGGCGCGAGTGAAATCCGGGAATAAATTTATAAACGGACGAGAACATTTTCGTCCAATTGTGGCCGACAAGCTGCCGTTCTATAGGTTCACATGGAGTGCCATGTTTTTGTTTTGTTTTGTTTCGCTTGAATTTCAGGAGGTGAATCCAACCAGAAAATCTGAAAGTAACGAAAAAAGTTACCCGCATATAACGCCGGGATGTTTAATAACTCAGAGGTTCAGGATTCTATCTATCCTCGAGAATTCGAGACCTCAAAAGTTAAATCCTTATTACGTATTCCCTCTAGTAGCGAGACTATTTCTGAACAACGTGTAACCTAGCTGCACCCATCTCCGAGCTTCTTCTTCATGGCTTATATTGAAAACAGATGTAACTCCGGCTGCATACTTATACCTTCGTCTAGCTACCTACGTACGAGCCCCTCTGAAAGTTCGGCCTAATCAAGTTAACGTTAGGTTCACCTGGATTAAATTTACTTTGCCTCCACGAAACGGTTAGCTACTAAGGACTAAGGTCAAATTAGATCAGGTTACATTTAGTCGCTACTTCGCTGGTCGGAAGCAAAGCCAGGTGTCCGTGCCTGAAGAACACCGCCACACTTTTCTCCTTCCTTATACAGGGCGATTCAGGCCGAGCGGGACACGTCTTACGGATTGTAGATTCCTCGAGAAATTCTGAACCGAAGAGTCCTCTGCCTTTGCCGATAGTTTACGAGTCACAGAATATTCAAGTGTAAACAATGACAACGCTGATACGTCAGTGCGCAGAGAATGTGTTCACTCGCGCATCCAAGCCTGACGTGTCTTCTTGACGTATAGGAGCTCAGTGATTGGTCGAGCTAGATCCTCTGTAGCTCGAGAACCGTCGTTCACAGGAATTTTTGGTAAAGGACTTTTCGTTCCAGAATTCCTCGGAGAATCTATCTACAGAATGACTTCCGCTCCGACTGAATCACCCTGTACATACATATGACAAAGCCTCTTCAATTCTATCACACTTTGCCAGACTGCACAAACGAAACATCTATCTTCTTTTTTTTTCGTTCTCCTGTATCCGAATGAAACTTCGAAGTGCATCTACCGGAATAAAACTTCCACTGCTTTCTATTCAAGGTTGAGGAATTTTCCACCGGAGGTAAAAGGTAGAAAAGCGTTCTAAGGGAGAAAGACTTCGAGTACTACCTACTGTACGGCGCGGCGTACTTACTTCACTTTCAGGTGAAGCAATGTTAGCGCGAGATCTGAAAGCGTCGCGAGATGCAGTCAGGTGCAAACGTTTGTGCGTATGTGTGTTCGTGAAGGCGCAAGAGATCAAGACTTCCCGACACCGTTGTGTTTGATATATATTATTATACTTTATTACAGAAAAACTTACCGGGCTAAGCCGCTTGCTCGGCCCTTTGGCCAGTGATCCCAAACAAACACCGTAGTCGTGTGGCGGATGGGTATAGCGGGCCTACCTACCTACCGATCCACAAAGACCCTTGACAAACCATTCTATCTCTATAATGTACTGCTCCGAGAGGTTCTACAAGGAAACGGAGCCGCAAGCTCGGAGCTTTGAATTTTCAACAGTCATAACCCCGGAGAGCCACGTGAGCAAATTGGTTAAGGGCTTTGACTTAAGGATAATATTCTTGAATGTCATTCTGGAAGATGAATTGTTTCTTCTTCTTCTGAGTCTTGCTTCGACACTTTTCGAATCGAACAAATTTTGTGTTTTGTGTACAGACGAACCTTTTGCACGGGGTTGAAAATTTTTCGCATTTGCATCAACTTCGAGTTCATCGCGATCCTGCGAATTGGGAACCGAGATGTTTCGCGGGCTTTGACAAATATGGCGGATAGATTCGAGGCGTAGATGACCAGACCCAAGGCCCAAGATTTTGAATCTTCAGATATAGGAACGTGGACTTATGTAGGAATAAGCTCAGAGATTTTTCTCTCCAGTCTGGCGCAGGTAGGTGTATAAAAAGCACCGATTGTTAACGCCAGAGTATTTACTATTAATCTTCGAGCTATAGAGATGAAAATAAAAGAAGGATCGAGAAACGCTGCCGCTGCCGCCGCCACCGCAGACGGTCGGCGAATGTATGTGGCAGGGGCAAAAGCTCGTGAGCGCTAGCTCGCTCTCGCAAGCTCCATGAAATATAGTCCGCCATATTTTAAAAAAATGAACGTGAAAAGTTCGAGTCCTCAGAGGAGTACGCATGTATAAATATTTTAAAACGGAAAACCCGCACCTTCTCCACTCCAGTACCTCGTATATACGTCTACCACTACCACCACTATTTCAAAACGATCCTTCTTCGTGGCTGGAAACAATTTCTCCAAGTCCAAAAGCTTCGTGTCATTCCTTTTTCAATTTTCATTGTTTTTTTTTTGTTTTTTGATTTTTTTTCCCCTCTATATTCTGGTTCTTCGTTTGTTTTAGTTTTCATCCTGATAGCTGTATGTCTCTTGAGAAAAAAAAAAAAAGAAATGGATGAAGAGGAAAAAAATGAAAAACCAAAATCCAATACGTGACGAGCTTATATATGTATGTACATCAATTTCTCGACGGTATAAATTTCAAAACGACAAATAATACATACCTATGCCTGCGTATACCGTGGAAACGTCTGTACGGGATAAGTTTGTTCAGGCTCATGCATCTGTATCTGTATCTGTACATATGATATGGCAAATGAGATTGCAGTGTGGAAATTTGCATTTTGCTAGGCAGGTAGGTAGGTACGCGGCTGGGAAGCTTGAGGTAGGTATACCTATGAAGTTGAGTCGAGTTTGAGCGGGGTCGGGGGGATAAAAATAAAGAAACTGTTTCGTTAGCGAAGAGCTTTTTTTCCTCCGTTGAACAGCTGTACTCTAATTTCCTGGCGAGCGAAAAGAAAAAAGTTCGATTGAGAGAAAAATGATTTTTCGCGGAAAGAAAGTTTCAGTGGAATTCGTTTGCGGAGAGAGCTGGAAAGATGTTTTTGGCGAAACAAAATCGAAAAAATCAAGCGATAAATGAAAGCTCGTCGTCAACCGCGTAGAATTGAACTAGTCGCGTTCACGTTTTAGAACGATATACGGGTACACATCACGCGTGTTCGCGTGTGTCTCATAAGAAGATTTGTGCAAAGGAGAAATGAAAAATGAAAAAAGTCCGTTCACGTATGTAAAGTTCTACTTCCACTGCATGTAGAGGTTCGCGATATTTCAATTACGCGCGATCGAGAAAGCTCCGCACCGTAATTCCGAGAGCGAGAGAGAAGGGGAAACGAATGAGAGGTAGAGCAATAGTAGAAAGTGAATAAGTAAGAGAAAAACGACTAAAGAGAATAATTACCGATTGTGTAAGGAAGCGAAACCTTCTATCTGTCACCCCCGATGAATAGCGGCTAACGTTTTTTCCAATTAGTGACCCCAAATGAAAAACGTGGCGGATCAACCTCGGCTACTCGCCAGACCCTCTCTTTCAACCCCTTTCGCCCCGAACCCTAAACTCATGCTGCTAAAGCCTTAATTCTTCATCCCCAGAGTAACTCGCTACCTGCGCGAACTCTTTCTCATACGAATTTCTTATTATTATTTTCTTTTGTTTTTTCTTCAAGGTTTTTCTTCCTCCTTCCTCTTCTTCTTCTTTCATTCTCCCTTCATTTTCCACTTTCCGTCGTACGTGAGGTGAGCGAATTTATTCCAAGATAGGAAATGGATTTTTCTGTAAACCGATACCTGCGTATATATATATATATATTAGGGTGGTCCTTATTCGGGGGTCGGCCGAATTTTAATCGAAACGCCCCCTAAAACGGTTCCAGATAATCAAAAAAAAAAAAATGTTAAATCTAAAATTTTTTATTTTAATGGGAACACGTGCCGCAATGAACTTTTTTTTTCTATAACAAATTTATTGCTGGGGGATAGAAATTCATAAAACAATCGGTAGGTGAAACATTTTTATCGCATTCTACAAGAGAATCGATCAAAAGTCATGGAGAAAAAAAAATGTTTAATAGTAAATTATTTATATTTTTATACGAACAATCCAAATTCAGACACAAATAATATTTTCCGGCACGAAAATCCCTTTTTATTGATAAAATGAGGAAATTAATGAGATCAGTTTAATTACAGGATATTATACGTACGCGATTACAGATTTTTGCGAAGGGTTCGTTTGCGGAAATCTGGATAGTTTCGCCTATGTTCGGAAACAATTATTTGCATAATGAAATGTTTTTGTCGTTCATTGTTCGTTATATAATCATTACAGTCTTCGACTGATCTAACGGCTCTCTCAGCAGTGTCGTTGACAATTTTCAACTCTCGAACTATGTCAACCGGCCTTCGTTATAATCCGCATTCAGAGCCCATTATTGCGGATCGATTTGTAGAAAACCTTTTTCGATTTGGAATATATCAAAAAAATGAATAGACTGCCGTGATATAAAATAATCGATCACTTTCAGTGCTAATTGCTTCTTTGATGGCAGCTGGTTTCCCACGATTTGTGCTTCAACATCACCGATAATGAAAATATTCTTATCTGAACCAGCAGTATCCATGATTAACCGAGAGAGAATTATAATATCACAAAGACACAATTAGTACAGGTTATAAATCACCGAACTCGCATTTTCGTGAAACCATCAATATTTTTAGGTTACGTGCGCTTATACAGTATAAAGTCTGCGGCCACGCTTCGGAAAAATATACTCCGGGAAAGTTGATGGAAACACGAAACTCCGCTGAAAAGAACAAAGTAAAAATTCGGATTCGCCATGTAAAAATAATTTGAAACTAAGAAATATTGTTTCCCTTACGATTTTTGATCAAATTGTTTCTGTGGAACATGAAAAACAATAACGAAAAAAATTTCTATCACCGCTCGTTTATACTCTCGCACGACTGATTTGTTATACTTTAAAACCCCGAGTGTCATTTTTTCCATCAATTTCTATCCCCCGGCTATGAATTTGAAAAAAAATAGTCCGTTGCGGCACGTGTTCCCATTGAAATAAAAAATTGTAAGTTTAACATTTTTTTTTTTTCATTTTTTGGAACCGTTTTGGGGGGCGTTTCGATTAAAATTCGTCCGACCCCCAAATAAGGACCACCCTAATATGTATATATATATATATGTGTGTGTGTGTGTGCATACATCTATAATCGTTACGCACGCCATGTCCGTTCGATCCCGACGCGGCCTCCCCAGTGAAATACGAGCATGGAAGACTTATAACCATGCTGGAAACTCGCCGGAAAATACACGATGCAAAATAGTAGGTATAATATGTATTTTGTGGGTATAAGGGAAGAAAGTAAGGTCAGGCCGCCGGAATGACACACGAAATTTTCGTCTCACCCCTGAGAAAAGATTCGGGTTTTCGTGCCCGCAGCTGCGCAGCACGCGTCGTGGAAAGCTCGAGAAAATAGCCAACGAAGTAGAGAGGTTGGCGCATGCGCGCATAGCAGATACCACATTTTCCGGACGGGAAAAATTAACGCCCTAGTGCGGAAATAAGCGTAGCATTCCTGATCTGCTCGTGCGCCAGCATCATTCCGCACGCGCGCTCGTCAGAGATCGGCCGCATTGCGCAAGCTCCGCAGTCGTACTTTCCGCGCGGGTGTGACAAAAATTCATTTTTTTTTTTTTTTTCCAACACGCGCATGAAATAGTCCCGTTTTTTCGCATGTAAAGTGGACAAAAAATTGCCAATTTCTAGCACGGAATTCATTAGCCTCCCCAGCGAGGTAATATACCATCCATTTTTCCATCCGCGTGGAGAAGAGGGCAATTTCTCTGACCCTCGCTAGATATCGCTAGATTTTCCCCTCCCCGCCCTTGTTCTACAGAGTACCTACTATTTCGTTACAGGTTTTCTTTTCACGGTCTATTTTCTTGCTCTCTACCTCTCTTCGACCAAATACGATGCTCACTATCGTCATACGTTGTCACACTCCGCGGTGAACTTAATATTCCGATTGAACCTGGCTACAAAGTTAAGGTCGATTCGAAGACGATGGATTTTTGAAAATTCACAAACTACGGCGAATCATGTCACGGTGAAATTGCCGGGAATAGTTTTTTTTTTACCAAAAAAAAACCAACGCAGAATGGAATCGACCTATTCCACCAGATCTTTCTACGTTCCGAATCGCTTTCTTGTGTAAAATTCATACCTCGGCATTTGTTCATAATTTTCAAATTTTTAGGTAAAGGTCTCAATATCGCAAGTTCGGGTGTTAACTTCACCACGTACAATTTTCAAATTTTCTTTACAGGAGTCTAGGCCCGTTCTCTTCTCTTCCACTGGTTTTTCATTTTCCGAAAAATCACGAGGCAGTTCGTTATCCCGTTTGTCGATTGAAAACTACTGAAAATTCATAAATAACTAGTTCTCTTGCATTGAAAACTTCCTATACATTCATTTTCATTCCGTACAAAGAGAAGACAAATAGGTATGAAAATTGACGACGATCATGTTGTTGAGGATGAGAAACAGTAATTTTATACAGATGCATCCGCGGTGCTCGTAGATTTTAGCTCGTTCGATCGTTCGCTCGCTCGCTCGCTCGCTCACTCACTCACTCACTCACTCGGCCACGACACGTTGGCTTCTGAAGCCTGAAACACACACGGGTAACATCGTTCTAATGTATTCTCATTAGCCCATGTTTTAATTAGAGCGCTCATTAATGCCGACCATGGCCTGCCAGTCCGCCACCACCACTAGCACCACCAGCACCACCAGCACCACCCCACATCCAACCTCCCAGCTAGGTTGTTTGTAACCCCTGCAGGTCCGCCTCTGCCAAGTGATCAGAATTAATATATATCCATATAGGTATAGGGTAGGTGAATTAGATGCGAGTAGAGCTTACATATTTCCATGTATCAGATGGGTATACGTACGAAATGATTTGATCGTCGGTCTTTATTTTTCCGACACGACATGCGCATGTAAAACGTATGTATACGTGCACATAGGTACAGGAGGTACTCGTATAAATAGTACACTCGAGGCATTCGTTAATTACGAAATTCATTCGATTTCCCAGATTCCACTTTCAGTCGGATTTTGTTTTTTCTTCGGCTGTTTCATCGAGCTTGATGCTCTGTCGGTAATTATAATTACACCCGAAAGTACCTACTAGGTACAGCGGTGATGTCTACCATATACGAAGAACACATTTTTCAAAATTCTCAGCCCGCCGAAGTCCGAAGCCAGAATCGTTGCACCTGCGCGCAGACGTTGTTTTCTATTTTTCACGTCTGCGTAGTATTTTCCCTCTTTCTTTCTTTCTTTTCAGTTTTTCCCTGATACTTTGTTATTTCAAAAACGTAGGCGGCGCATTGTCATCTGCCATAAAAAAATCGTGGATTTTCATTCGCCGCGCCGCATCGCGCCGACCAGATTGAGGAAATATCAATAAAGCAGAAATGAGGTAGTAAAGGGAGCAAAAAAAATGTCTTCAACACGTAGATATATAATCCGTTTATTAGAAGCAACCCCCCCGCCTCGCCGGTTGCGATATATATATGGCTATATTAATCGTCGTAATTTATGTACCTACCTGTATTAATATCGGACGAAAACCGTAGAACGGCGGAGAAAAAGGGAAAACCATAAAGGGGGGGAAAAAAAAAAACTGAAAACGAAATCGAAATCAAAAGCGTGCCCAACATTTAGATTCCCCTATTATTCATGAATCACTCGACGTTCATCGTTAAGGGGACGGTGAGGGTGCGTTTAATATTTTTAATTTCATCTTTCGGAGGAATAAATTCAACAGCGGAACCGAAAAAGAAAAAAAAAAATTATTATAATAATCATAACAATAATGGCAACAATTTCCAACTGAAAATGCTTAAAACGCTTCGCGATTTATCGCTTCGCAAATTATCGTTCTCTCCCTCTCTCTGATTTCTTGCCGAAATAGAAAAAAAGGGAGAAAGAAACGGAAAGTAAAAAAACTACCCCCGAAAAAATTAAAAATACTATACGAAACGTTTTCTCCCTCTATCGAGCTCGAAATCATAATGCGTTGAAAGATTATTGAATTTTTTCCACGCTAAGTTGCGAACTACGTTAACGTGCTATATCGAAGACTCGCGACATTAAACAACCGGCAACAGTGCACTCAACGATGAGTAACAATGGGGATTTCGTGCGTCTTTAATGGAACCTCGAACCAACTGACGGCCACCTTCCGGCGCGGCGCGCTCCTGGTCACCTGAGCTTTTCGTCCTCTGAAGACATGTAAATCATTTATTTCCGGTACGGTATATAACGGACGGGTCTCACAATCAGGAACGAGGACGAACCCTATAACGTAAACGGTCCGCTCGAGATTCCTCCCTTTCCCTCCGGGATTCCGTGCGTGGGTCCCGGAGTCCCGCAGCCCTGTAGCCCCGTAGCTCAGTGGTCGCCGCAATTCAGCTTCGGCAGAGTTCGCGCGCGCAGGAGTCGAAACCTGCTGCTTTTGATTTAGCGGAATATGCTTCTGGCACTGACGACTCCGGTACCATTACCCATTACCCATTACCAGCTATTCTCTCCCCTTCCTTCCTTCCTTCCTTCCTTTCGTCCTCCCTCCGCCGCCCTGCTCTGCCTCGTTCTGCCTCGCTCTGCTCCGGTTTGCCCTACACCCGAAGCTCGAGCCTCCTCTCTCCCCCAGCAGCTTTTCCCAACACACGCAGTCTCCACCTAGCTAGCGAGCGCCGCGACTCACCTCTCTTTAATTAATGGCTGCTATGCTCCGCTCTTGCGCGCGCGTCGCGTCGCCCCGTTCTGATGCGGTCGCGTACACGGAGGCAGCCGTATCGCAGGCGAAAAATTATATGATATCGCGTTGAATTATATTATACACCTGATAATGAATTTCTCATTCAACAGCTATAGTATATTCTCCTATCCTCTTGTCCGGCGTCCATTTTTTCACCCTTCATTTTATTTTATTTTTATTTTTTTTCATGTCATGCCCATTCTCTGTCGGAGGAATAATATAAACTTCACAAACATCCCCCTCTTCAACTGATTCATGCAATTGTGAGGATCGGACCGAATTTTTTCCCGCGATGCAATAATCTGCGAAAACGGGAAGCCTCCGTACATTTCGGTGATTATTCCTGTCGAACATCCGAAACACTTCGATATCTTTGAGCGGTTTTTTCTCTTAACGTCGTTTCGTCGAAATTCGAGAATTCATAAAGCGATAATAAGGATGAGGAGGACCTTGGAAAATAGTGGAGGAGGCGACTTTGCAGAACAAACGGCGGAAAGAAGCAGGTATAAGAGGTTCAGGCCGAGGGTGAAGATGGGGGTGTGCAATTCCCATTCAAATTAATGCAAACTGCTTTCGTCGCGTTCGGTGGTACGATGGAGACGGTGGGAGGAGATTCAACGAACATTTTTTTTTCCTCCTTTTTACCAATGATGAAAATTTCCGTACCCCAGTCTCTCTCTCTCTCTCTCTCCCCCTTGCTCTCCTTTCTATTCTCTATCTCCTTGTAGGTCTTCAGGACATTCGAAGGTCCCCTCATGTTTGCCTCGGAGAAAATACTCATTTCTACCAGTTTTCCATCCCTTCTTCTCCTCGTCCTCCTCCTCCTCCTTTTTCCCTTCTTTCGTTCTTTATTTATTTTTATTACTCCCAGATTTTTACATAATAGGCCACGACCTCCAACTGACTCGTATACGCGGACGCTTAGCAATTCCTTATCCTCCTTCGAAACGATAGTGTGAGACTAACAAACCTATGAACAGACACTCAGACGTCAAATCCACGGAATAACAATGCACTTGAGTTCATTGATCCGCGGTTACCAACATACGGAGTCAGAGAAAGAAATGCGAGAAGTGGCCCGAGAATCGTTTCTCTGACTCGTGCTCTTCGGACTATATCAAGAAATTTGGAAATCCGAAAAAATCCCGTTGAAATTTTCCGGCAGTTTGTAACTTTCACATTGTTTCCTCATAGTTTCTGTCGCGGTAGTGCGATACGCGATCATATATAGCTAATTGATTATCGACGGATCATGATATCGCGGTAAAACGCTGAAGCTCAGAGGTTGTCAGAAGTTTGTTAAAAGTTTCATTCCAACAGCGCGGCAGGCCGGCGGATGGGTGGGTCTCGAATAGAGAAGTGCGCAGTGAAGCGAGTCCCCCGCTCGGGACGAGTCTCCTTCTCCTTTTGAGTAAGTTAATCGCATTTCTACCCCAGCTCACTGGTTTCTCGTTAAAAAATTCATGCGCCTATGTTCCGCGGCCAATTTGCCAATGGAATCGGTTAATAAAACAAAAGTTACCAACGGAGCGGAACGGAACGGAACGGTACGGAACGGTACGGTACGGAACGGAACGTGACGTAACGGAGTGGAACCCCGCCGTACATTTCCGTGGCGTACCTAGCGACTGGATGACTGAGTGAGTACTCAGTCCAACCCTTCGTCTCACTGTCAGCTCGGTTGTCTACCCGTGTCTCTTACCTCTGGCTGACAACCAAAGTAGGCAGAGAATAAACAGGTAAAACGTAGCGGGTCTCGATAAGTTATTCAACGTCTCTGAAAAAAGCTCGAAGCCTTCTGCAGCTACGCAACTACGCGGCCAGGGGGTAGCGGCGGCGTGGCTGCGTGGTATGTAGAATTTTGTAGACAAGAAAACGTTGAAATATTCACTAAACGCGAACTGTCGGCCGGACGATATCCGTGTGTCTGCTCGAGAAGCAGAACCGCACTGTGCGAAATTGCGGGTAAGCAAATTGATTAATCATCAGTAATAACCGGCGAGCACTGCGCCCCGGGGGTTGGGGGCGGGCGCGGGAGAGGGGGAGGGGGAGGGGTGTTAATAAACCGTCATCAGTTTTAACGCCGCTGTGAAGGGTTATTCCGTTGTTCCATGAGTGATTGAAACCGTGAAATTTTGTTCAAACAAGTAGGTAACACTGGATCATGACTAATCAATATTTTCATAGATATTTGCCGTCCTATACCGCGTTCATACCTATACCGGTGGCTATCTGGGTAATAACAAGGGCACATATACCTCTCTATTAGTGAACCACCGCCGTTGCTGCACATGCAGACATGCGGTGGGATTCCGCGATATTTCCACACGCGTATGCTCGGCTCTGTTCTCCGTCTGTGTGTCGATGCGGATGTGTGTTTATCCATCGTTTTCGATGAACCCGTAATCATGTGGTTATACACAATATCCATATGTGGAAAACACACCCCCTCCGTCACATCTGGAGGCGAGGGAGGAGGGGAAACAGGGAAACAGGAGGAAGAACTAATCCCTGGTAAACGCCCCCTCGGATCATGATGCAATCCGATATTTACTGAACTGCAAAAAATACTTTGGCTCGTTCCGCTCGTGTTAATGTATACCTATAATATATCTCTGTATGTGTTTTCTCCTCTTCGCGTCAAATCGGTTTTCCATCGAACAGAGAAAATCGTACTATCCCAAGAGCGAAAATCGTGTCATTGAAAATGCAGAGAAAGGTTTTTTTTTTTCACTCCGATTTCATCCGACCATTCACGACAATTGAATTCGGCGTCAATGTCTCTTTGTGCTGGGTCTACCGGGTGCCGGAGGGCTCCCGTTGCACCCGCAAAGCTTGTTCTTCGTCACAAACAATAGAGAGATAACTTGAGTCACAATGGTCGCCGTGGGAAGGAAAATCGTTGCGAAAATTCCGTTTCTAGCAATTTGTTGGCCCGTTATCCGTACCGGAGGGGAAACACCTTGTTCAATAATTGATAAAATTTGAAAGGTTACCGCGCGCGTTAATTCGTGATCTCGATTTGGAAAAAAAGTTCTCTCCTCTTTCTCACTCCTCTTCAGCTTCCGCCGTTTAAGGGATTAACGACGTTTTAAGCTCTGCCCAATCTCCAAATCTCCCTCGCTCTAATTTTTGCTATTAAATTTCATTCCGATGTAAAGAATTTTTCGGTAGATTATGAGAGAATTAACTTTTACCCCTGTAAAAATCCGCCCCTACCATTCCCCCTCGCGAAATCTACCTGCAGACTACCCTCGCGTGCATGTTCTGTACTCATTCGGTGTGAAGAAGAGAATCCACACGAAAGGAACGTCGGGGGTTGCGGGGGTTGGAGGGTACGAAGCACGTGGTAGCTTGTTAAAAGTAGAGAGAAAGAGAGAGAGAGTGGTTTTCACTAGTAGCGAATAAAGCAGCTGGGAAAGAGTATAACGATAATAGTTATGATAATAAGTAATAATAATAACAATAGTTTTTAGCCAGAGCTTTTTGCGTTATCCGCCCCTAGCTTTTTATAAATTACATTTATAATTATGCTTTGCTATATGGTTGGTCTGTCTCCCCCGTTAGTCATACATATTTCAGTACCCACCTTCGTACAGGCGACCACGACCACGACCACGACCATACCACGTGCCCATAACTTTTGCTTTAAATACAAAATGGGCGACACTTTTTTATTTCCGTCCCCCGGCCCCGGAATAATTTTCATCCCTTCGTTTCCGTGGTGCTCAATTTTTCGGGGGTTGAAAAAAGTAGGAGGACGAATAAGAGGGAAGACGGAAAATGGAAAACTTGATTTTGAACAAATTTTCGCAACCCGACTGTGCATTATTCAATTAATAATATTCTATCTGTCCTTATCACGTTTCGTCCGCTATGCGCCGTCGAGCGAAAGCTCACGATTTCGATGTTACAACAGCGAGTAAATTCACGCCCCACGTACCAATAATTCCGAAACACTTTCCACAGGGTGCGTCGAGATGTCTAGTTAATTTCCGCTCGGTTGAATAAAGCATTTCTATCTCTTCGTTGAGGGAAGGGAGAAGGAGGCACAGGGCAATCTTGCCCTCCGTGGGAAGACAGTGACAACGGCAAAGTTCAAATCTTGGATCGGTGGTGTTTATTAGCGAGCTAATATTTGGGGAAGAACTTCCAGGACGAAGGGGGAAATGGAGGAGAGGGCGGAATTGACTGATAAGAAACGTCAGTTGGCATGTACAATCGACTCGCCATTATCTCTGGAGGACGAAAATCCACACACCGGCAATATCACGACGAGTTCAATGAACACCCAGAAACCTTCTTCTTCTACTTCTCCACCTTGTCCTTGTCTGAAATACAACAACAGCCATTTCTCTCCTATCGGAACAAACCTCCCCCCCCCCGCCATCACCCCTTCCCTCAAGCTCTCCTCCTTTTACCACAACATTTCCGGCGACTCACCCTCAAGGCGAACAGACCTGAATAACGGCTCTCAAGATATCTCCGATTGATCGAGGACAAAGTGCACACGGTAAGAGAGAATACCCTAGTCGGCCTCTTCCACCTCCTTCATCCACTTTGTCAATGATTTTCTCTATCCAGTAATTGAATTGGTTCGTGGGTAGCTCTGGCGGTGCTCCTGCAGGAGTCAAAGGAACAAACGTAACGCTGTTTGACATTGCGTGTAATCTGCCAATATTAATCAGAGTTCGCTGTTCTATCCTGTACAGTTACCGACGAACCAATTCCCCTTTGCGCGATTCCTTCCTCTATCTCTCTGTCTATCTCCCTTCAAAATTTGTCAACTGAAACAGACCGAGGGTACGTTCTTCGAGTGTTAGACTAATTTAGAATCGATGAAAATTCACTCCCCCTGAGGTCTTTTCGCTTCCGGTTCACCCGGATATAGCCATAATTCAGTGGATGACATATTCCAAGGTTCAACTGCAGAAACAGCTTCCTGGAGCATAAAGCCCAAGTGGAATATAGACCGCCCTCCAACGATCGACCACAAGGCGAAGGGAGTATCAAACGTTACAGGCAACACAACGCAACAGAACGTGACACAACATCACAGCGCACCACACTCACGTCACGTCACTGGAAACACCTACCGTCCAACTGCCGAGCTGGTCAAAGCTCCAGCACTGTCGAGTGTTCCGCTCCTGTCACGAGCAGAGAAGGTAGGTATTCCACTGAACATTGACTAGTCAAGTACAGACATTAGCAAACGGTCTGAGGTGAAAAGACTCCGCCATCTGGATTCGCGGTCCGAAGTGATCTTTTCCGTTTGCCATTCCTCACGTTGTCCAGGTGCTGCAGGTAACTGCCACAGCTTTTGGCCGCCTGGAGTGCTACTACAGAGTCTCCAAATGCCATGACAGCTGACGTACCTGCGCCGTACTATGCCTGAAAATGATGTGGCCCAGGCCCACTGGAGTCCAGTCCGAAAGCGAAAAGGACAGTCAGTCGTGGTGTCACTGATGACGTGTTTTATGTCGAGAAGAGGAATGCTCATCCTTGCTCAGACGGACTCTTTCTTTTTCTCTCCTTTCGCTCTGAGTCGGGGACTGTAATGGACTGCAGAGACAGACCAGGGATGGACGAAGAGCGCATGGAAGAATCTATCGAGTTTGTGTGTCCAGAAGCTCTCTAGGTATTTTCAATATCCGGCAGGACCGTCCGGGGGTTTCCTGTGTCCGTCTCTTTCCTCCTGCACGTTCTTCTTCTTGCTCTTTGCTCACAGCTGCTATAACAGTCCAGGCATCTAACGCTTCTCAGCAGATCCTTGGCTCTCTCTGTTCGAGGATAGTATAGAATAGAACAGAGTGGGGCAGGGTGAAGGGGAAAAAGCTTAGCGGTTGGTTAGACGGCTGGCTGATATACTCCAATGTAGAGTTCTGCTGGTTTACTGCCATCTTCTCTCCTTCTCTTTTCTCCAGCCCCTCTTCTCTCTCTTCTTCCTCCATCTTGTGATACGGCGAGACGACAGAGGACACGTAGCGGTGTTTCATTTTACGGTACACGTAAAGGTGCCATTGCAGGCTCGCAGGAAACAACATAAAAAAGTAAGTGGCTCAATAACAGTATCTCAAGTCCTGTGAATAATAATTGTGCAATTTATCACAGACTATGGAAGCGGAGTAGAGAAACAAGTCCATAAAACGATGGAAGCAAGGAAGAAAAAAAGTGAGATCATTCGAAACAGCGGTACAGAGAAATTTTCTACGTAATATATATATACCTGTGCGCGTGATCATGAATTACCAAATGTTTATCACACCTTTTCCCTGTCCCGCATTTCCGTCTCACTTTGTCCAACGTATTTTCCATGCCGACCTGCCAGCCCTGAATATGCGTGGCCTGCCTTTGTCTGCATTTGCCTAAAGCTTTGCAATTGCACCAGAATACTGGAAGCTTAATGGCGGAGCTTTGAGGCGGGACCAACGTTTGATGAACTTGCAGTCACTGCGGGTGCTGGGACTTGCGTTCACCGGCTTCACCAGCTTTTCGGGTTAGCTATTGCAGAATGAGCTTGACGGGATATCGCAGGTTGCCGGCCATAGAACCGGTGGCTTTGTTGGACTTACTAATGACGCTATACGCTCGAGGTACGAGATACGACGAATTCTTTCCTACGCGCGAATTATATGTAGGTACGTGTGCATCATATAATTCTGTAGAAAAGAGTGATATTCATTAGAGAGAAGACAGAGAAAAAGGAAGAACACCACCACCACCACCAAGCTTTTCATTTCTGCTGATCAAAAGCTCTCGAATCAGTATTATCGGCAGATATGTATCTATATATTCCCGCGCGGTAAGTGGCCCATAAAATATGGCAGGTTGGTTCGCAATGCCTGCACCTAACCAGAGTATAAATTTTGGTCGAACCTGAACACGGCTTGCTACCGTTCTCGTGTAATTAGTAATTGTAATCGGTGATTTTCCCTGCCTCCCTGCCTCCCTGCCTCTCCGCCTTCATCGCTTTCTGCAGCCAGCGTACGGCTGATGACTTAACATTAATATTGCGTTTGCCGATTAATCGACGACGGTGCAAAAACCCCATCCCTTGATTCTTTACACCTTGCAATAGGTATCCGTTATCAATGAGAAAAATCCAAAAAAGTCTAGCCCCGTGTTCTTTCGATTTTTGATTAGTTTATTCATCTCGAGTTTGTTATATCCCTTGAAGAGAGCTTCCCTGCATTTTTCAATCGCATTTGTACGTATAGACGATAAAACCGGAATGACAAATTATTATCCGTGATTGGCTTTATGATTTTGCGAGGGAATGGGAGCGCAGGCTCGTGCTGGCTTAAAAAAAAGCTCTGGTCAATTTTAATTGGCAGGATTTCGATTTTTGCATTTTTTTTGTTTTGTTTTGTTTTTTTTTTCTCTCTTTTTTCTATTCCACTGAGAGGGGCCGAGGGCGGGGAGGTCGAACTATCGGTAAAAATAATTGCTTGATCCGTCGGCGTCGAACGCGTGACTGTTTTGCATAGAAAATGTAAGCGCCAATTTATCAAAGCTTAAACGAAGAGTAGCTAGGTGGGTACGTAGGTAAGCCAATTGAAACGAACGATATTGGAATAGACATGGAGGATAGATTTTTGAATTCGAACGAGAGCAAAGCTCTCCGGGCGAACGGTACAGCGCTCGGGAAAATGAACGAGAAAAGAAACCAATGGATAGATACAAAAGAGAGAAGAAAAAAAAAAAAGAAAAAGAAAACGGAAAATAGGAAACAGAGGAAAAGCACGCACAAAAACGAGGCGAAATATTCTTCCGCGACTCCCATTCTCAACTTAGGAAACAATGGAGCTAGCGCGGATAAACGGTCTTCAAGTAATTAGCATACATTTCTCTAGACTCTGGAGTCCCATGGAATACCTACGTGGATCTGATCCTAAAGCGCCTGTAGTTCACTTAATCCATAAATAGAGACCTTCCTCCGCCTTCTCTCTCGCTCTTTCGCTCTCTCTATCTCTCTCTTCCAGAATGAACGAATGAACGAACTAACCGACCAACCCAGCCACTTCGGAACCAGTGGCATTCATTAGGCGCAATTTTCACACCAATGTCGGTTAGATTACAACGACTTTCGTGAACTGCGATAAGGGCTTGGTCTCTCGGTATCGCAAGAATTATGGAACATAATTCGCAGCTGTAAGTGCAATAAATGAAGGCAAGTATAGAAAACGGAGATAAAAAATTCCGCCATTCTAACTCCACCGAGAAACATAATTCCCGGTTTCACACTCGTTCATGGTAGACTCTTGTTTAGCTGCCCTAATCATTCCAATTCTCCACCTACACGCCCGTCCCAGGAACCGCCGTTTTCGGTTTTCGTTGGAAGGTTTTCGAACCCTGAGAGGTAAAGGCAGGTACCTAGGTACCGGACCCGATGATAAATTTCATAGTTAACACTGTTAGGATATTAAGTGCACTTTGTCGGGCTGCGGAACATCATCGGTGCACCGATGCAGCATCGGTCCACAGAATTTACGCGTCTTCGTCACAGTACATCAGGCGGGCTGGGCACCAGAATGAAGTATAATCGATAAGTAATTAATTTCCTATGTGCAACTATACGTGATACCTATAGCTAACCTTTGAAGGTGCATCTAGAACCGTAGAAGAAAGGCAGCCGCTGAAGAGAAGACTACTCACCTGTAACAGAAAGAGAAAAACGTTAATTCATGACCCACCCTTTTCTCGAAAACGAAACAAAAAAGAAAACCGAAAGGTAAGAAACGCACAAAAAACAGAGAGCACGTAATGTTTTTGGTCGAGCGAGAAGAAAAGGAAAGAGAAGGGACGAAAGAAAATAAAAATGAAAAACTGTGTGGATTAGTACCGAGGCAAGTGGAAAATTTGCATCGCAAAGTACACCGGGGGGGGGGGGAGGGGGGGGGGGGGGTCCCACTCCTCGCGCCATCGATTCGTGCCTTGTTCTCGTTAGTGAGGGCAGTACCTTAGTTTTAACTAAAAATCGAGTTCCTGCAGTCGATCGAAATTTTCGTCTTCGTTTCAACTTCGGATTTTGAGGGTTTTTTTTTTCTTTTGTTTTACCATTTTTACCACAATTTCAATCAGCAATTCCGCGAAGATTGTTGAACGTCCTCGGCGGAAATTTGGAATGAGAATCTGAGTTGTGTCAACCGATCGGACTGTGTGCATGTGTGTGTGCGTGCGTGTGCACGCGCGCGGGCCATTTTCAATTTTGTCTATTTTTCTTTTTTATTATTTGTCCATTTTGCTCTTGACTTGGAAAACTGGGATGTGGTATCGGGCGAGGAAGAGCGGAAAAGAAGAACTGCCTATCGGAGAAATACATTTCCTTCCTTCGGCAAGCTACTAAACGCTGAGAGTCCTCGATGAAAGTAAGAACCGGTGGCCGTTGGGGGTTGAGGGCTGAGGGTTGAGGGTTGAGGGTTGAGTGTTGAGGATTGAGGAGGCTCTAACTCCGCGCTGGGTTATTTTTCGAACGGGGAAAATCACTTATTTTTCTATCTTAGCGGCGGCGACAGTAAAATCGGAAAAGTATCTACTAGCAAAAACAAAAGAAGAAATTGACAAGCCGAAGAAAAATAAGAAGAGTAGGAAGAAGGAGCCCAAGAGAAGAACTGGCGGAGGATAAAAGCTCCGGTACAATATCGTCGTCGGTAAGAAAGCGAGAAAGAATGAAAGGGAAGAGGACGGAGATTATTGCTTTTCGTTTCGCCGAGCGAAAAACATACGAAACGAATGAATCGCGACGGACCAACGCGGACGTGGAACAGGAGAGAAAGCAGCTTTGTGTTTCATAACAGTTTCAGCGTTGCTGAGCTGAGCTCGCTCTCTGAACGGCATTGCCATATAGACCCATTGTCAGCATGGTCTCTCTATTGTGTCTTCTATGTTCTTCTTTCTCTTTTCTTCTCCTCCACTCTTTTCTCTCTCGTTTATCTCTACCTGTTACCACCTTCTCTTTGTTATCCTTGTTATCCTCGACAAGGTACACATCTACCTGAGAACTAATAACCACCCCCCCCCCCCCCCCCCCCCCCCCGCCTTTGACCTCTGCTAGTACGCCGACGATCTCTGACCTTTTCATACGTTATTCTTTCAAAATAAGTAGGTACGTACGAGTACATACCCAGCTATAACTATATCGCCTTTGTAGGCATACCGGCAAGATCGGATGCTATAGGTATGTATTTTGCGAAAATAAATTTCATAAATAAATGAACGATTAGGGGTTGAGAAGCTTTGTTCACAGAGTTCGATCAGCGTTACGTTGAAAAGTAGATAAAATGGATGGGGTCGGAATTTCGAAAGACTAGAAAGGAGACGGGCCGAAATTCGGGATCATCAGGAGATACGAATTGTGAAGTAGCGAAAGATCGAGGAAGCGTAATTTTCATTTTTCGTGAATTACTAAATTGAATGACTGCTTCTTCGAAAGGCTATTGACCCGAAAAATAAAATTTCATAAATGAATGAACGATTAGGGTTCGAGAAAGCGAAAGATCGGGGAAGCGAGATTTTCATGAATTACTAAATCAAATGACCGTTTCATCGAGAGGCAATTCACCCGAACGCGTTTTCATCCGAAAATTTATTGCCAGATAGTTTACACGGCGAACGAGCGAGGCGTGGATTGACAAAATTTGAAAAATTCATATATTTGAAATTGTAAATTCAGAGCGGCTAACGTTTTTGTCGGCCAATAAGCCGGAGAAAAGAAGATCGAAAACGAAAGTCAGAACCGGTAAAAATTCGATAATCAAAATGTCGAGAGACCAGAATTCCGAGAGGCCGAAGTTCCGAAAAACTGACTGGTTCTCAGTACGCAGCATTGAAAGTTTTTCCAACGTCTCCCGAGTTTTCGTTTTCTTGGCCCTTCCATTCCAATGGATTTCAGAATTCTGACCTTTCGGTGAGTTTTTGGTCATTCGATTCGATGAATTCGTATTCGTTAGCTTCCGTAATAAGCACGATTCCGAAATGTGAGCACGGGGGTACGTTTCGAGCGTTCGATATTTTGACCAATCGGATATTTCACCGCCCGTAGTCTCGCCCATTCCAAGGAATAATTTTCCGTCTATATTTGCGTCTACGTTTCTGTCTCCAGAATTTGTCGCCTTTCTACATTTTGCACTTTCGGAATCTCGGCCCGTCTATCCCGTGGTCTTTCGTAATTTCGACCTCCACCCGACAAAATCCGCAATCGCCATGCATGATCAGTCGTCCGCCAATTTTGTTTCAAATACGCCGAAGGATATTGCGCATGGTGACAAGTTCATCCGGACTCATTGCTGCAATATGATCGGAATGGAATTCAACGGGCTGCAGTTAATCAAAAGCATCCTGATTCATCCACCACTACCGGATCATCCGCGACGTGTAATTCCTCTTGATTGCACCTAATCTCCTTGACGCCCCAGTTGGGGATTAAACAAAGCTACACTAATGCACCCAATATGTATAACCCCCCTCCCCCTGCCCCCCACAATTTCTCCCTCTTCGCCAAAGTATATTTTACACAACGTTGAAAATTCCCGTTACACGAATATATGGTCAACGTTTAGAGTGCCGACCAACCCGCTGAATATTCTCTAAGCACTCTGATCAATTATTTCCAGCCACTGTCCGTTGAAATTTTGCGATTCAGTTGGCTCGAATATACACGACATCCTGAAAATTCTTCTCCAATTACAAAAAAAACAAACAAACGATTTAAAAATTTTTGAAAAAAAAAGAAAAAAAACTCGCGAGCAAAATCTTTGTCTTTTCATCGAGACGAAAGGAACGAGAACAAAGAAAATGACGAAAGGGTTTGAGGTTATACCTATTGTTTCATTTGATCTGTTTTTCCTTCTTATTTTTTCCGGTTCCCGTCTTCTTTTTACTTTTTCCTGTTTTTTTTTTTTTTTTTTTTTTTGTTTTCTCTCTTTTGCTTTTTTCACGGATTGGTAGATTTACCTTCGTAGATATCAGCTCCAGAGTTGATACCCTTTCAGAATTTTTGGCTCTGGGACAACCCGCTTATCTATTTGGATGAAGAGAGCGAGCTGCGGGGGGCGGGGGGGGGGGGGGGGGGGGGGCAGGGGCAGAGGCAGAAGCAGAGGTATGAGTCGATAACATATCGCAGGTCGATCACGTATATAAGAGTTCGGGCGGACGGACAGGTCTGATCGGACAGTAGGTTGAGTGGGGACGCGAAGCCTAGTCCTGGAACGTGGACCAGTCTCACCTGAGCCTTCCTCCTCAACTCCCTCTCTGAACCAACCGAAGGTTTTCTCGTGATTCGCCTACGTGCTCTGAAACCCGAAACCGCGCGCCTCGCTGTGAGATAATTTTTTATTTCTATTTTTTTTTCTGTTTTTCGTTCTTCTTTTTCTTCCTCTCATCTTGAGATTTTTAGTCCTTTCGTTTCTCTCTTCTCATTGAAAAAACCTTGGCGAAGAGGGATCTGATTTTGGCGGTACTATCGCATCATTAAACGAGCGGGCAAAAATTAGCTTGGCATCGAATAATTTTGAAATGAAAATCGAGGTGGAAAAACGAGGGAGAATGATCACGGCCGCGCGCGGTGAAGAAAGAGGGGATAAAAATTGGTATTGGAACAGGGAGAAAATTTGGATTCGAAAATTGAACGCCATCTTTGTTTCAGCCTGTACGTCGGCTCCGCGTCTCTTCGCAGATTTTTATAATTCCATTTGCCAGAGAATATGAGCTTTTAAAATTACGGAGTAAACCGGACTGGCTTGAGCGGAGAAAAATCCCGTTCCATGATGGGATTTCGTGTCATCATTTTGAACGGAAGATTAATGTTGATGGCTCTTGAGTTGGAAGGTAGTTAGGTTAGGTGCCTATGCCATGTATAATATAGCATGTACAGCTAACTCTGTTATTACCGGTATTTCATTCTCAATTTTTCTACAGGGATTAAAGGTGCTCCGTGTTTATACTTTATAACTTAATGAATAGATATATATGTGTCTGAATGTCTGAATGTGGGGTCGTCAGCGATCGATGGACGTACATTCCTCGACGCTCGCAATCATCCCCCGAAAAATTTGCCAAGAAATCCACGGATATATATCTTCATACTGGAACACGATTTGCCAAAGGTCAATTCACGCGTTGCCATTATAATGATAATGATCGTTCTCCGCATATTTAGGTATTTATTGACCTAACCGAACCCTTAAATTAAAATCCCTGGAACCATCGGAGCCGGCATAGCTGTTGAATTACTTCGAAAATTAATAGACTGACGTACCTAGCTATGTACTGGATAGAACTTCGCGTAGATATACTGCACGCGAATAATTTTGGAGGGTACCTATTATAAACTGCTATTGGGGAGGTTCAGTCCCCGAAATCACTGATTTGGAAATTGCTGTTATTGAGAGATAATCGCAGATTGAATATCTGAACAATCGGTGTTACTCGTTAACTATGAGAACTGGCCCAGGAACTCTTGAAGGAGAAATTGAAAAATTATAGACAATTGCTCAGATATTAATTAATGTTTCGTTACAAAGAGCGTCGAGAATGTTGAAGATCTATCAGAATCAGTCGATTTCGTTCTGAATTGGCTTCTTACGTTCAGAAAACTATTCCCTACGGTTTCACTATGTCAGAATTTTTATTTTCTCATTTACTAGTCGAATATTGCGATTTTTTACGCAAAGTCGATGCCAATGGAATCTCATGAAATCGAATATTCAATGAGAAAACATTATGGAAATGATTATGTCACAACGAAATTGCGGGAGAGACTTCTCTGAGCGAAAAAAGCCAACTAAAAATCAAATCGGCAGATTCAAATAGATTTTCTAAATTTTCTTCAAGCACTTTGTAACGGAACATCGATAGCTGAGGATTTGTTTATAATTTTCCAATGTTCTATTTCAGTAATTTCAAGGGCAGTTCTCGTAGTTAACGAGCGAACGATCGTTATAACCATTTAACGTGCGATCGTGTCTTAAGTGGAATTTGGCCACGCCACTGGCAATCTAACCTAGCTAACACAGGGAATATTCATTTGTCGTCAAATCTGATCAATGTTTTGAAAAAGTAAAATACTTGGCCACTTCCTGCCATCGTACTTAATGGATTCTCGAAGTTTCATCGTAATCGATCGTTTCGTTTGCGAAAATCTACAATTCTCGTTTTCGAAACGGTTCCTCTACATTTGACATGGCGAGTCCGAATTCCCCTGAATACCATTAATTACAAAAAAAATGATTTGAACGACCAAACCTCGTTTTTGTTTCATATTTCTTATCGTATCCCCTCCGCTTTATCCTTTTATGGTAGCAAATCTCTATCAGAGTAACCAGATCCCAGGGCTCCGGCTTTCCGGAGCCTGAAATTACGGCGGTTGCCATTTTCCGGAGGGACAGTGGAGTTCATGTCCCGATTCTCAAATTCACCCCGAACCTCGCAACTCATAGCAGTAGCAGTTACCTTTAGAACAGCTTCGCGGATCCGAATAGAGCGCCATATTCTTGCCGTTTCATTTTACTGGACGCTTATTCTGAAATAAGACTGTCACCGCCATTCCCGGATCAACCAAGGTATCCGCGAGACGATAGTCGTGCGATTTATTCTCCTGAAATTCTATCTTTTCAGTTAGGATCGGGTCACGACTATAGCCCAACCCACCCAACTCCGACAACCCCCGTCGGACCTCGCACGAATTTTATATCAACCCCATGCACGACGATGTAGATGTATGGAGCGTTTTACCATTTTCCTTTCCTTGTCCTTGTTCTTGTTTCAGTTATTGCAAAAATGGCGGAGCCAGTTTTTCCGGTTATTGAAAAAAAATTAATAAGTTATCACGATCTCCTGATGACCTGAAATTATCTCGTTTCCAACTTCTTTGGAACTCTTTTCAAAATTTTGGCGCTCTTCGATTCCAAGACAAGGGATGAAAAATTGTCGATCAATATTTTCTCCGTTTTTCTTTTTCTCTCATTCGGCTCCGGATGGAAATGGAAAACCGTTTGATTCGATTTTCCGAAGAATTTATCTAATACGATGGAATAGAACCGGTATCACTCGTTTTGTCGCGTTTTTTTTCGGCTTCTAGTCGTTTTGTGCCAAAGTCGTCTCCTCTTGGTAGGATATGAATCGGATCTTTTTTAATACGAGGAGTTTATCGGTAGACAGAGATGAGGGAGAGGAGGATAGAGATTAGAAAATTCTTAGCTCAACACGGGATTCCACTTTGTTCTAAGACACCAATAAAGAAAAAAACTGCAGAAGTAGAAAAAGAAGAAGAAGAAGAAGAAAATCAGAAAGAAAAAGAAAGGCAAGACAATGGAGATAGGAAATTTCTGGGTCACTCCTAAGAGAAACGGTCCTTTAGTAGTTATCTTCACGCATCATTTAGTCTTGCACGAGCTTAAGTCAGCCATGGCAATTTGATACGCTGATAAGACATCCGAGGTGTATCATCCTCGCGAAAGTGTTGACTAGGGAAAGATATCGAGGGTGCGAAGAATTCGATTTCCTTGATCAGAATTGCGATATAATAATCCAATCTACGATTATCAACTTCTACATCGTGAAAATGACGTGACCTCTCTGTCTCAGGGTTCAGATTGATTATTACAGGTCGATTATTAGCAGTGTGAACAGTTTTTGTTCATAAATGATTATTTTCATGCTACAATTGTTATTCGAAAGAATTTTACAAATTATCTGAATTTCATAACCGTTGACAAATTTTTCGACGAGTGATTTCGGTCTGTCGATAAACCAAATTCGATAGGAATACAGCGCATGGATTGGAAATTTGCTCATTTCTTATAAACAAGAATCTGAAAAGTTTTTATTTTATTCGAAGCTCGCCGTCGACCAAGTGCTGAACAACTGCGGACGGAGCACCGTGATCGTTTGAGGTTAGATTTCGATTAAAAATGGCGGCTTCCTTCGATTGGAGAATATCGTACGTCTCGACAGCAGATTCAACTTCAAATTTTTTTCCGTTGCAGATTTTCGTCGTGATATTATAATTCGCGTCTCAAAATTCTTTATCCTCTTCCATGAGCGCCTCTTGGATTTCGATTGGTCCTGTGATCCGCCAAACGATGCCCACGAACGAGGATCCTCTGAGCTCCGAAATTCAGAGAGGCGGCTCCCCCCCCCCCCCCCGCAATTTTGTTGCGAAAAAATAAAAATAAATTACAATTTTATATTCCATGTAATTATATTACACAGCGCAAACCTCCCACCCCACCACACCGCCTCGCGAAAAAGTTGGAGAGATCCGGCAAACGATAAATCGACCCTATCTTAATGCCTTCTCACGGTTGAGTAAAGACCAAGTTTATTGGATAATTAAACTGCTGATTATTTTTTAATTTACAAACCAATTATCGATCTGAGGTAGGGCGAGCTGAACACTATCTCGATGAAATTATCACGTTTTTATATACATCATAGATATTTAGGAACACACGTATTCAGGGGGAAACTCTGACGAGAAACCGAGATTCCCTAAATTCCGTACTTCTCTTTCAAATTCGAAGCTACTACTGGATCTTCGTTGTGCTGTTTGAAACTGACGAAAACTCTCTCCCCGTGATTGAAAATTGAATGAAAAAATTCCGGAGTTGTCCGCAGTTAAGATAAACGGTAAGAAATGCAAAAATTCAAAACCGTACGACCGTTGGAATAATGCTTGCGGGATGTTCACGTCGTGAAGCTATTCACTCGAGGAATCACCGAGGAATTTCTTAAGAAATCTACGAAAAATTGTTGAAATCCGTTGGAATGCACCAGAATCCGGAATTCGGATGATTTCTGTTAATTTCCCACGATTTCCCATGAATTTCTCGAATTTCCACCGAATCGCCGAATGTTTTAAAACTGACTTCCAGCCATTACCGCAAACGGTACTGAAAATCACTAAGCGATAACGAAAATCACGATAAAAAATCGTAATAACGACGATTTTCATAAATATTGCCGAGTGAATGGCACCTACGATCCGTGTTTCGACGTAGTATGCATAACGTTAGTGCGAATGTGTGAATTATTGAAGATACTAAAGTATAGTTGACGGAAAACCGCGTGGGGTTACGAATTGAGTCAAAAATTTACATATACGTTTACATCTATATAATAAGGCAATTTCACTCACGCATTGTGAAATTTCTGGTAATGGGAATTGGAGAAAACTGCAGTCACAGTCGACATATCCCTGTTAACGGCTCTAACAGTTCCTCGTTTTGCAGAGGATGCAGTCGGGAGAGCCAACCGTCTTGAACCGATCCCCGTTGATTACTAATTACGAATTCAAAGGTCGATCGGATTTAGGTTTCTCAAGAGAGACGGGGCACAATCGCTGAGGATCTCGTAGAGACAATTATTACACACACACACGTACACGCGTATACATATACATATACATATGCCCTCAAAATATACCCGATTAACCCCCGACGACGAGCATTGGAGCTCGAGAGAATTAGGTTTACGTATATGAAAATAGAATCTCGTTCACCCAATCAAACACAAATATCGACCTGTCCGAACCAAACTCCGAGGTACCAGTATTTCCAAGATGGAAAATAAGCTCGAAATATAAGGCGCAATTGCCTGCAAGCTCTGTACCTTCACGTAATCAGCAATTAGTCAAAGAATAGCCCCCTCGCCCCCCGCCGAATCTCGTTTCGATTAAGCCTTCTGAATTGCGTGCAACTGACATTTCCGGTTGTTTCACGACCCACGACGAGCTTTCCCCGCCTCGTATTCCCGAAACCGCTTCTTTATAATATCCTTGTATGTGCGTAAATACATAAGCCTGAAATTATTTGTCACAGTGTTCAATTCCCGAATTATCCTCATTCCCGTACATACCGAAATAAAGGATTCCGGGCTATTATGAAAGCGAAAATATATGAATCGTCGGATCGTCAGATTCGGAAGCAAAATTTCTCGGGGCGAAACCCACTTGGCAATTTTTATTTCACTTTTTCGTTTCAGTTTTTACAATTTTCAGGCGCACGCTGATCATCCGGAGACTCAAAGATTATACAAAAAATAGATCAAGGTTCCCGCGTGGTTCTGCGGTACGGATCGCAGACGAAAATCTTGCGTATGTGAAAAGAGAAAGACGCAGGAGTGAGAGGGGCACGAAATAATCACGGAGCGAAGTCACCACCCTGAAGTACCGGAACTTTTTCAGCTCATGGGAGTAAATTGGTGCTCTTCGTGATCGAGGATTAGCATAAAACCTCGCGGAGACTGATCTGATTGGATGTGTGTGTGTGTGTTCGAGATGAAGCCGCTCTGACTAAAGTCTGCGAAATGAAGAAAGAGAAAACGAGAATGAGAGAAATGAGAAACGAGAAAGAAGTAACCTTCGTACACAGTACAGTTGTATAGGTGGAATATCTAATGTAGGGAGGAGTTAGTATAATCGGAATACAGAATGAAGGTAAGAAAAACATCTGGAAGGAGCCCGATCATAATTAGCATTTAATTAATTCGCTACTAATGCGTGAAACACGTTTATATGTATATTTGCGACCGAGGACCTGCCCATTTTTTCCCCGTTTTCTTCCTCTTTTTTTCAAGCCATGACTTCGTTCGGGGATTTGTTGAACAGTGCTCGTTGTAGAGAGATAGGGATTGAACGGTTGTGGACAAGGAGCAACAGCTTGAAAGCCACTTCTCGATAAGTTACAATTTATTATACCGAGTACACAGATCGAATTTTAAAGGATTCAGGTGTCGAAGAAATACTGAGAGAGTTCTGTCCCGGCACATTCCGCCGACGTGTAATCTCACCGCACAATCCGAACCGCGACGTCTGAAAAAGTAAAGAACTAAAAAGAACCCCCCCCCCCCCCTCCGCTGTTTTCTTTTATGGTCTATTTTCTTTTTTTCATTTTATACTCGTGCAAAGACATATTTTGCGCTCGGAATTCACAATTAGTCTCTTCGTGCAGGTAGGTACATTAGAGGCCTCAAATGTCAACGTTGTGTGCTTATTATTCCTCATTCACGTCACGTACGAAGAGATGCATTCGCCGTGAAGCACACATACCAGCCTCCGTCTCTCTAATATTTGAATTTTCGAATTTTAGTGATGTCGTAATTCGTTTTTAATTTTTTGTTTTTTTTTGCCAATTTTCAATATTTTCCAGATCCACCCGATCGCTCCGAAGTTTCGGCATTTTTTTCCCAATTTTTATCTACAATACATTCTGAGATGTGATCATTTTTCAATATCACTACTCACAATCGGTCGTTGTCCCGTCTCGCCGCCAGGCGGCGCCTCGGAATTCCAATATGGACGCCGTAGAAGAGAACGAAAGGTGAATTGGGTTTGGATAGGTTAGAAATATCGAGCACGTCGAATGAATATCGTACACCGGCACGAACGCGATGAAATGAAAATCGTACGAAATTTCGCCATCGTACGATATATTTTGAGTCGAAAACGTAACCGGATTCGTAAAATTCTTTTCTATATTTCATCATTCTGTCCACTGTTTCGTCTAGTACTGAAAAATCCACCAGACAACCGGTGAGACGTGAGCGCAGCCGTAAAATATCTGAATAAATAACGAAACAGAATGAGTACAGATATCTATTCTATTTAAACAATGACGTGCTCCAGCTAATAAATTTATGAACTGAGTTAAAACAAAAATGGCGAAAAGAATTTTCGAAGATGGAATGAAACTCTCTTTGCCCTCCGCAACTCGTAGCTGGCCGTACGGTTCACTAAATTATTTATAAATTTCTATCAGCGAGAACTAGTGTACAAGAAGAAGTATTGTTACATATAAATAGTATATAGAGATATTATATGATATCCGCAGAGTAGAAAATGGATTCGAGAGTTAGGGAACTGAAGAGAAAACAAACAAGAAACGAAAAGAGAAGAAAAAAAAAATCCGCTTGAAGTGGAAAATGATCGATTGCTTCGGTCATTCGTCATGGGAAGAAGATTGGAAAAATTTTCTACTCGAGGAGGAAAAAAAAGGAAGAAAAAAAAAAAAGAAAAAGGAAACCAGAAGAAAAAACTCGGGAAAAATTGAAGTCAAGCGGAAGAGCGACGATAGAAGAAGGTATAACATCACCAAATTGAAGCGGATTGCATAACCCATAATACATTATATACGCCTAGCGATGCATCACTCAAGAATCCAAAATTATACGTAGTTTTGGTTTCTTCGTTCTTTTGCCAGTTCTATCTGCTTTTTCGAAAAACGAAGAAAAAATGAAAATAAACCAAGAACAGAACAAAAACCAAAACTCGAGCGAGTCTGGATCCTTGATCCTCAGGATCGACGATCAGCTGGTTGAATCCTTTTCGCATTATATAGAAATGTGGAAAAAAGGCGCAAACTCCCGCGCGACTCTCGAATTGCAAAATGGGAGAAAAATGATAAGAAAAGAGAACAAAAAAAAACGGACAAACATGAAAAAATAAATAATGAGAGGCACGTCCGTGCCGTTGGATATTGTGGTTCTCTCTTTCGGAGTGTGGAGGTGCGTGTTGAGCGGTTTCGCCTCGCCCGGACTAACACACCACAGAATTTTCTCCCCCGTGCCCCCTGCCCCCTGGCCCCCTGGCCCCCTCGATGACCCGAACCCCGTGGCACATAGCACGCCAAAGCCAGCACACTTCACTATCTGTATAAGGATGCGGTAAACCTGTTCCTTCCTACGTCTGCCGATGGGATGCTGCGATCCTACTCGGATCCTCCTCTTTCATTCTCATTCTCTCTGTATCTCTACTCTGTTGGATGTTGGATGTTGGATGTTGGACACGGACAACGTGCCTCGCAAAAATACCGGCTCTCAACTCAACTGAGATAAAATAAGCTAAACTAAACTGAACTATGAACCGGAGTTTCGTTGCTCCTGTGTTTGTTGTTTGTTGTTGTTTGGTCAAAGATTTTGAGGCGATTTTCTTCCTTTTTCGATGTCCTCCGGTGAGTTCGTCGACGTGGAAACGTGAAAAAGAGTCAAAAACTTGTTCAAAATGTATAGGTATCGAACGATATCGATTTTTCATGAAATTTTCATGTCCGAATTAAGACTGTTTCGTCATATGCGACATCATATGGCGCACTCATTTTCCTACGCGAAATTCGTCCCAGCTGCCTGGTTGCCCGAATATTTTCGAAATTATCAATTATTCGAAACGGGCCGAAAGATTTTCCGCCAAAAAATTGATCCATCGCGGAATATTTCACGCGGAAGACATACATGGGACGGTAATTTGTTTTAATTTTTGTAATTTCTGGATTAAGAACGATTTCTGAAGAGACTGTTTTTCGCATTTTCTTTCGCTCTCCGTTTTCGGCAATCTATGGAACCTGAAAATAAAAAATACGAAGCGAGAATCTCCGGGATTTCGTTCTAATGATATGGTGGGTCGGATCGGTTTATCGCGAAACGACTATCCCTGGTAGGTTCAGCAAGTTTCCGCGGTTCTTAGTATATTATACCTATAATACGTGCTATGAGAGAATCGTGGTGTATCTGATCGGGATGTGTTTAGCCAAAGAATGGGATAAAAATATAAGGGAATCGTGGTGAAAGATGAGAGAATAAGGTGCGCGGTTCCCGGTTGTTATAGGTATGTACGTTGTTGAAAATACCTCCGCGTCTTTTCTGCCGGGTTGTTTAGATCCTGAAACAGCAGGATTCTTCCTCACTTCTGCCTTCTCCATTCTCCATTCTCTATTCTCTATTTTCAATCTTCTCTTCTTGTATTCTATGTACCCGCGCGGTATCTACCTGGCCATTGGCTACAGATATAGATAAAAGATGGGAAAGATACCTTATATACTGTATAAGTATAGAAACAATATAAACGATAAACGATAAACGATAAACAATAAGATGTACACGACGCGGTATTCTTGCCTTCCGACAGCTCGGGTTATACAGATATATGGGTATTGGTATACATGTGGTACAGTAGTGTAGCTAAACACAATGGCTGATGATTCACCTGCCGAGAACTCTGAAAGAGCCGCCAATATCCACGTTCGATATGTATTTCATAATATCCGAGACAGGATGACCCCGTGCAGCGGTTCCTAAACCTTGAAAAATTCATTTTAACGACACAGATTCGCAGCCGAAGACATCCTGGAGAGATGAGATAACGGCGAAAGAAAGGCGAAAGATAGTGAGTGCACTTCGAAATCGAATCCTTCGCCGAGAAGATCGTCTTGGAAATTTCCGATCTATTGAATTGGAGAAAAAAAACGGTGGAATCGCGTCGAAAATTTCCAACGCGTTTTTCGGCATCCTGATATCGGGTTGCGAAAATTTTACGGCGGGAAATTCGTGCCCGGGAATTGAAATCGGTTTTCCAAATTGCGGCGGAGATATTGGTGAAATTGAAAATTTGCAACTCGATAACACGACGAGATGAGAGGAGGATTTTTGTCCTGAAGAACGAGTGTAACGGAGAGAAAAAAGAATCGAGCGAAAGATTTCGAGTTGTAAATCGGGGATGGAAATATAGAGGAGCAGAAGCATTCTGCTACCGTGAGAAGCGGAACTTGGAAAATGGGACACCGAGGTTTATTCCCTGAACTCGTATAAGGATGGTGGATGAAAGAGGCGATCGTTCAGGATGAAACTCCACCGGCGAATGAAACTTCTGGTAAATTAATTTCAAACGATTTACATATGTCGCCACCCTCGATCTACAGTCATGCACACATATAGCCGTTGCACGTATGCAGTGTCTCGGCATATATAGGCGCCAACGCGGTACAATCCAGACGTATGTACCACATCCCGACCTGGATGAGCTTCAGGTTGCATGTACTTTCCTATTTATTTGCACTCGCGGTTTGAATCACTGCATAGTACAAGCACTGCTGGTAGTAATGGCGAAGTTGGTGGTGGTAATGGATCGAAACAATCTACGATCTAGCCACGGCGTCGTCGAGAAGCTACCGCTTGTCGATTAACCGATAACGATAGTCAAACTGGGAGTATACATACCTGTACACATTCACTTATGTACTGGAGGTAATTCACTTATCTACGTGAAGCCGCGTCCCGAAACGCCGGAGCTCGAAGGTTATTAGTTGGGTTGGAAATTCAGTCCCACCTGCAGACAGCACAGAACTCAAAGTCATCCGGAAGACGTCTTGCGGATGAACAGTGTCCTGGTTTGTGACAGCTAAAGATCATTCGATTTGTCATAGAAGCATCTTTTGGACATCAACATCACCGATGTCCTGAATTTTGGACGTCATAAGTAACCGATGATCCAAGTTCTCACAGCCAGAGGTCATCTAATTCGTCATAATAACGTCTTCTGGACATCAATATCACCGATGCCCGATCTTTGGATTTCGTGGAAGAATAATGTCGCGGATTTCGAATGCCAAAATTTATCCAAATCGTACTGGAAACATCTTCAGGACGTCAGCGTCACCGATATCCAGAATTGTGGACGTGATAATCGACCGTTATCTCAGGTTGAGTCAACTAAAAGTCATCCTCTTTCGTGTGGACATCACGTGAAGATCAACGGCGCGGATGTTCCAATTTTTGGACATGACGGAAGTCCGAAGCCCTAGTTTTTGTCAGTTGAGGGTCATTCAATCCGTCATAAAAACATCTTCAGGACGTCGCAATGTCAGAGATGTGCCAATCTTTGGACATCATAGAAGCAAAACGCCCAAGTTTCCTTGAGCGCAAAGACATCTAGATGTCCAACCGACATTTTCCTAATATGCAATATGACCTTTAAATGATGACAAGACCTCGGACGTCGGGTAATCCTCAGGACGTCTTTAAGACCGCTATCAGTTTCGCGCTGTCGTGCTGTCTGGGAAGGCTTATAGAGAGAGCGAAAAAGTTCTCATCATTACACCAGACAGGATGCATTATTTCTGTGAATGCAGAGTTCCGGAATATAGAGAATGAGAAATCGTGTGATCCATCCACTAACGCAATCAAGGTTTTCGAAACTGGAAGAATCCTTGTCCCGTGTATTACTTCGATAATGATATGACACGGAGCGTGCATACCCAGGAGGAAAAGTGCGATGAAACAAGATCCGCAAGTATAAATTGCATTCTGAGTATAATTCCCTGAAGCCAGGACACAGAGGTATCCACTGTCAGCAACAAATTTGGTTTCGAAACTTCCTGGTCATTTGGTAGAGGTCGCGAGTGAGCCAGCGCAGAGAGGATGGGCGGGGAGAGGAGGGGAGGAATTCGGTTTAACAGTTGTCGAGTGGATATGGAGGCCGGAATAGTTGGCGCTACCGCGGGGGGCCACTTTATTAAAAGCGGCCCTGGGCACGCGACGTCGCTCCGGGTGCAGTTACGGCCATTAATTTTGAAGAAGATAAAAACTAGCTCTAGCGCGAGAACCAAGAGAGAAAACCAGACGGAGAAAAGAGAATACTGAAGGATATAGAAGGCAAGATGAATCGTTGATATATTTGTTTCTGTCCGTGCTCGTGTGCGTTCGCTGCTGTGAGATGTACACCCTGCAGTGTTGTCCGGGTTGAGGTAACGCTCTGATAATATCTCCGGCTTCGTGAACCCCTTCTTCTTCTTTTTCGTCCACCTCTTCTCCTTCCGCGCGAAGTTAGAAGCTCCCTTCGATCCTATTGCCGTCAATTAATAGTCCCGGAAGAATTTGGACCACGTTGCGCCACTGGACTATGAGATTGGACCGGCTGGACATCGGCAGGACGTACAGGAGCGCCTACCGTACAAAATGGAAAAAAAGCGAGAACGGGAGCGCGGGCACGGGACCAACTTGAGCCAATAATACAACAATGGAGACGGAGGTGGTCGAAGAAGGTGAGGTAAAAAGCGCAAGTGCAGCGCCCGCGCCAGAAGCCGAGAATATAAGGGCCGGAGTATACGAGTATACGAGTATACAAGAAATTGGTGTCGAGTTTGCCGGCATAAATACGAGTGTTGTACCTAGTTAGTACCCAATACGTCCGTCTGTCCAATCGTAATACAAAACTACCTATAACATAATCAGTCCGAATTTATTTATCGAATCCTTTCTTATTTATATATGTACCCGCCCTATGTATATGTATGTACCAACCAAAACACAATGCCCATTGTTTTCGCAAACGATGTTACCACTGCAGCCGCTACCGCGGGGCACACCTTACTTTACCACACCTAAACCCCACCCCTCCCCCCCCCCCCCCCCCCATTTTTATTGGTGTTGGTTTTCCACTTTTTCTTCCGGATTTTCGTTATCCCCGTATAGCGCAGATTAATTAATGAATCCGCTGACGAAGGCCAATTGAGGATAATAATGTGAAAGAAAATTCGCGTAAAAAGTAAAGAGAAGCCATTTTTTTCACAAGTGGGCGACGAATGAAACAGCCGTTGATGCTGATTAATAATCAATATAGTTGACGATAGATCGGTGAAACGCGCGTGTGTGTGTTTTTTTGTTGTTGTTTTTTTTTCATTTTTTTTTTACTCACAAATTACATTTTTTTGTGTTTCCGCGCAAAGAAAAGTTTTCACCCTTCCCCTTTCTCCCCGGTACCAAGCTTCACCCCATTTTGCCGGCGCAACGTCACACGCGACTATCGTGTGAAAAATAAAAGGGTACGTTGTAAGAGTTGAATTTTTTGGTCTTGAAAAGAATATCACTGTGTGCCATGAGCGAAGTAGAAGAGTAGCTGGGCTTTCATCGCTTTGTCTTTCTGAAAAAGGCTTTGCACCGGGCACGCTTCGGTAGTTTGTGCGAGAAAAAAAAAATAGAATAAATAGATAAAAAAAAAAAAAAAACCAAGAAGTAGGAAAAGGAGGAAAAAAGAAAAACGGAAGAAAGGTCTCGGATGATGCAGGTCGTCGCGTGAATTTTTGGAGAGGGAATAGTTACGGCGAGCCGTTTTCTCATTCACCGTTGGGAGGAAGGAGAAGAGAGGGAGAAAAAAACCCCAAAAACCAAGAAACGTAGAAAAGAAGAAAAAAACGAAAAAGAGGTTAGGACACGTTTTGCAGAAGAAAAAGCATAAGAAGACGGAGACGAAGAAAACTTGACATAAACCACAGCAAAGATCTGCGTCGGGTTGCTGTGACAATGACAATGAGACAGACGTGCGATACGTGAGAACAGCGAGGAGGACTCTTGTTTCTTCTTCCTTCTTGCTGCCGTTCATTCGTTTCTTTTTACTTCATCTATACTACTCCACCGCCTCTGCGGAGGGCAACGGCAGAATGTTTACGAGGGAGATAGATATAAGAAACTAGGAGCAACAAGAAAAACAGAAGAATTAACGGAAATAAAGTGGATTTCCCGATGTCCCACTGGCTTACGAACTCACCTACACGCCATACTGAATGACTTCAATTTATACGGCTCAGGAACTCACGGAGTTAATCTCAAATACGGATTTACACCCACGATACAAGTTTGCTCTTCCTTTTCCGCAGTGTATCGCACGGTGCAGTCACAATCCGCGTTTTCACCCAGAAGAGTTGAGATACAGAGTCAAAAATAAGAAAGAGAAAACGGAAGAAAGATGAAGAAACCGAAGGAATACCGCGCAGTTTTCGTTCAAAACGGACAAGTGCCAATTTAAAACACAGATCGAACGAATTACTCGATAGACACATCATGTATGCAGATTTTTATTTTGGAATGCTAGATCACTATGTAATCTCAAACTTGAAGAGCCGCATGATGATGTTATCTTGAGTTTGCTTACTCCGCTCGGAGGTGCCGCGTTAATAAAAGTTTGAGTAAATTAGATTAGTTTAGTTTCAGTTTCAGTTTCAGTTTCAGTTTTGCGGTATTTTCTTGTCCGCGGAAGTCACCTGGGCTTTAAATTATACAGTTGGTTGAGTGGTACGAGGTATATATAATGTGCATCATGAATCGTGATCGAATGCGGAGATCGTACAGGGTTTTAAAACTAAATAACCTGCTCGCACCTCGGCAACCCGACGACTCAACGACTTAACGACTCGCCGACTGAGCCACTCAGCTGCTCGTCGTCTTATACGAAAACCAAATCATGACATAACTCTCAAGTTAGATGCCGGGCTTTGAGATGGAATTATTTTTAATACTTAACGATGTCTCAGCTGGATTATCCTCTCACACCTGTCACACTCCACCTTCTTTCACTCCCGGGTATCTTCATTTTGTTCCTCCCCATACCGAGGTCCTTCCTCACGATTCTCCTGCAGCTCTGCAGGAATATAAGTCAACGCTCATATTCTTCAACTGTTGCTTACAATTATCAATTGTGAGTACGGAAAATTTTCAAAGCTGAATCCTTTCAGGCCTCACTTTTATCGATTCCTTCATTCTCTTGGTTCTCGTTGGATCTAGACTTGATCGCGCATAATTATCGGCAACTTCATTCAATTCCGTTGAATGACGTTTCCCTGGTCTCCCGGTCTCCCCGTTGGTCTGAAACTAGGGAATTTTCGTTCTAGCCTGTGCGTCTTTCCTAGTCCCGAAGTCTTCTGGCTGGTCCGAAGCTGGGGACTTTTCGTTCTTGCTAGGGCATTTTCTCTCCAATCTCGAAATCTTCCCATAGAAGTCTAGAACTGAGACTTCTGGTTCTAGCCACTGCGTTTTCTCGCATCTCAAAGTTCTCTTATTGGTCAGAAAACTAGGGACCTCTAGTTTTAGCCAGTGCGTTATCTCTAGATCTTGAGTCTTCCCGTTGCTCTGAAACTAGGAACTTTTCACTTCACTAATTGGACACTGAATGGAGTAAGAAAAAAAAGTTACTATAAAATAAAGACGTCACGGACGTGGTTTTGTCATGTCAGACCGTCTTAATTCCACGATGCATTCAATGATTTCCGGGTTCTGCTCCTCAATAATCACTTTGGGGTACATCTTGCGGGATGAAATTCCTGTCCTCGTAGTACGACGACGATGCGACGCGACGTAATGGGATGAAGAAGAACATGAAGCGGTTTTTTGGCGTTCGGAAAGGGGTGCAAAAACGGGAAACATTTCCTTGAACCGTAGCTCGCTGGTATGGGTATAGGTATAGGTACATGTACCTTTACTTTGACGTGAAAGGAAAACCACTACTTGAGGACAACTAGCACATCGTTGAATCGAGTCCAGCCCAGGACAGAGCTAGGAGACGAAACCAGACCAGACCAGACCAAACCAGGCGGGGCATTTTCTTAGCTACGTTGTCGTCCTCTCTGGCTCGAACTCGTGCTGTGCCAACGACAAAACCCATGACTCGGATAATGTGATTAATGGAGCTAAATGTCCTATCCGAACCTCTCCACTCTCCGCTCTCCACTCTCCACTCTGGACTACATCCCTCCGTCCTTCAAGGAGAAGAACTTCTTCTGTCAAAGAAAGATCCTGGACTGCACCGCACTGAGCCAGGATGTAAGTTGGCTCGGTGATCGCGTTCGATGAACCTGTGAAAGGAGCAATTTCTCCAAATCAAAGGTAGTGGACCTACAACCTCGAGTCTTGAGCTTCCAGCCTCCGGTATCGAGCCCCAACCCTCGGCGAGCTTAAACGGTGTATTTTTCAAACCAAGTCGTTCACTTTTTTCGTATCTATAACTCAGGTCGCCTCGGAGAAGGATATTTATTCGTCTCGTTATACACGCGTTCCCTCTTATCGTGTCTATCGTTCTCTCTTCATAGATACGCGTGGGTTTTCCCTGCCTCAAAGTTTATATATATTCAAAGTGAACCCACGGTGTTCAGGTTCGGTCCTGTCTAGGACTTCGCCTCCAATACGGCCGGCATTCAGAACTCGTCAAACGTCTCGGCACTACTCTTCTCGTTCCTGCTGAATTTGACGCAGACACAGACTAATTAAGCCTCGGGATCAATATGTGGGGGGTCGGTACGTGCGTAAGTTTTGAGTTCCCACTCATCAACAACCGGGGGGTTCCAATACACGACTTGGCAATATCGTTGAGGGAGGGGAGTGAGGCCAGCGAACGAGAAGTGAAACGGTGGCATTTTCGCGGGTAGCATTTCCGAACAAGAAACAAAAACAGATGTCTTCCAACGGGAATGTCGGATAGAGTCCGTAGGAGAATTCCGAAGCAGTAAAAACCGGAGAGTGACTCACTATGATAGGGAAAATAGAAGAAAAAGAAGATGAAGAAGAAGAAAACGAAAATGGCAAACAGGGATTCGAAATTTCCGTTCTAAGAGTGGAGAGAGTGGATATTGTCGCAGCGGGGTGCACAGAGAGTTCTATGCAACTGACATTCGCAGAGGTGACGCGGACGGTGATAGTGGTGGAGCTGGTGGGTGGATACGTATGCCACGTTTCGTGTTTTAGCGAATAGAATATATTTCGACTCTCCAGTCTAGAGTGGTGGTATAAAGCTTCTAGAACGACACTACGCAGGGGGAGCGTGACGGACACAAGGGTGAACGTGAAAATATATGTATACCGTCTGTATGTGTATATAGCATGCAGGTATATATACATGAACTGCGGAAGGGTAGCTGTATAGTATAGCTGGAGATGAGAAACTCTATGGGAAAACTCGCTGGCTATATCAAAGAATATTGCGCGTACGATATTACCTCACCGTCGCGTCGGTCCTGTCGACTTCTTGATCCAGACGCCATCCATTCCGGTAGGATGGAAAAAGTCATGCCTCCGTCCCTATGAATACACTATATCTGCTACCCTTCTTCATGGAGGATGGGGTCGCATTTTTCATTCGCCCGTATTCTTCATCCGACGGATAAAGCGAAGGATAATAAAACGATGATGGAAATCAGATCGCCATCTTCCTTTCTTTCCTATAATACTCTCAAATGTATCGCATAAAAATCGTTAGCCTCAGTTCCACATTGAACAATTTCCCTTCAAGTTTCATGTATTCCGCAGAAGCGTGATTCACACTCCTGCAGGAGTCTAACGACGCCTTTGCTACGGATTCTGCTGCAGCTGCGGCTTCTGCTGTTCCTGCTACTGCTTGCTCCGGCAGGACCCGGTACCCTCCACCCGGATGGAGGAAAAGTTCCAGCAAGATGGTTAAGGCAATAAGAAGACCATGAGGAAATGGAAGAAGGCACTGGGAATAAGAATAGTTTCGAAACCACGTCGCCAGTTTTCAGCGTCCAGCGTTCACCACGCACACACGAACACACACACACTATCATAGCCAGCGAGGAACTACATAGACTACTTACCACCACTACCATCACCGATACTTATATTTCCACAATTCCTTTGTCTCGGGAATCCCTTGCCGTTACTTTCCAAGTGAATATGCTCGGCTTAAACTTTTTCAACAAAGAATGAAAAGTGTGTCGCTAACAGCCAGTGAAATTCTGGATAACCTGGCCGCGGTTTAGCCCGACATCCATTTTTTAATCTCGTTCTCTCATCAACTAGGTTTAATGCTCAACACCGACCCTGCCGCCATCACCATGGTTTTTCTCATTCGTTTTCGCAACGTTCTAATTTCCACATCGAACACGAGTGTGACCTATCTATCGTCACGAACCGTTCGTTGGTGTTCAGAAAAGTGCCACGAGTGTTCAACATCCGAGGATGAGGTGCTCCTCGTTTCATAGTGATATACAGGATCGTAATAAATTCCAATAATTCCGTCATACACACGATCCGCCATTTTGAATTTCATGAATTTCCTAACGTTCGCCGAGATTTTTTTGGGAAACGGATGAAAATGAACTTGGAAAAATATGTCAGAAAATGAGAATATGTTTTCCCCATAAATTCCCGCCTAATTCCAAGACGAATTCTCCCCGCCAACGATGAAAAGTACTATAAGGACTGTACAGGGTGAGACAAAGTGGGATCAGATAGCGGCTTCCCGGCAGTGTGTCGTAGTAATAGAACCGCGAAGGGGTAGAGCGCGAACGAGGAAGATAAGGGGGTGATAGGTGATAGTGGTGGTAGTACGGGGTTAGCAGGAACTGAGGTTCACGTAGGTAGCTAGCTAGCTAGGTGGAAGCTTGATTCGAGCAAACGTTGCACAGCGCATATACCTTCACACTTGTGCCGGGGTCCGCACATACAGGAGCGAAGCGGAGTAAAGTAAAGAGTAAAGAGTAAAAAGAGGGTTGCGGCGATACTGTAACATCGAGAAAAAGATATCTTCGGACACTTCGAACGTATAGATTGGTAGCCGTGTAGCCATTGCACACTACCTTTCACTTTCTCTTACCGTTCTCTCGCCGCACATCGCCATCGACGTCGACAACGACAACGGCAACGACAACGACGACATCGACAACGACGATTCTCTATATCAGACGGAAAAGGTTCTTTCTGGAAGAATTGAGTTTCTCTGATCGTTAAATGGGCAATCGCGGTTCTCCGCTTCGTTACTTCCCACGTTACCTATCGATGAAAGAATTTCCAACTGTAAAAAAGAGACGCGCGACGACGCGACGTAACAGACATGCAACTGTAACCGAATTAGGAAAGACATTAGGACACAGGAAACTCGCAGATCATGATTGCTTTTCTTGCGGCCAGTGGCCAATACTACGAGCTTCCGAGCTGGGCAAATTTCTACAGATGACTCAATGAATCAGCGGAGCGTACGAAGGGACTCGAAGCGAGCCGCGAATCAAGGAATTTGCCAATTGAAAATATTGTCCAATTCCCGGTATCGTCTGACTGAAAATTTTCGAAGATAAATCTTCGCCGTAGGAAATCAGGAGACACAATTTTATCAGATTTGAATCATCGCAAAAGTTGTGCGAGAATGGAAGATGGACATCCACTCCTAGTTGAGTTTTGTTAATGCGGGCGGTCACTTTTGGTCTACGGTGGAACGCAGGCGAGGGAACAAAAAAAAGGAAGAAGAGTAACTAAAATTTCACTCCACTTCGCCCATGTACATCTACCGCCCACCCATCCACCCGTCGTGTGTCAGTAAAGTAAGTTAACTCTGCCTGCTGAACTGAATCTCACGTGAACGCAATGAAATACCAATTTCTAGTGTCAGTCAGTCTTCGTTAAAGTTTCATTACCCGGTGCAGCTGAACCGTTCGGGGTAATGGCGTCGTCGACAGAGACCTAGGTAGGCAGACGGGCAGGCAGGCAGGTAGATAGGTGAATAGCTACTCTCGAAAAGGGAATATTCATCGTCGATGAAACAAGGGGGAACAGAAGGGGAAAAAATTTGATGGAAAATCTATAGTGGGTGCCAGAGAATCAGACAACGATGGGAAAAGTACTGGAAATTATCGTTTTCCAAAATGGTGGATGGAATTTTGGAGTGCCCCCAGAGAAACTCGAATCAAGGGTTATTTATTTTTCGCTTTTACCTCCATTTTCATTTTTCCTTGTTCTCCTTTTACTTCTTGGGAGGGAATGATAGCCAGGATTTCTGGGCCTTTGGGTATATAGTTCGAATTCACGGTTCCTGGACACGCCGGGATACCTTCGGAGGGTAAAGACCCTTTTGCTAACATTCAGTGAACACGAAACCCTATCTTGTTCGAAAGAGCTCCGAGATAGATACGTCATACATTGGTTGGTACCTATGCGACGAGGTGAAGTAGGCATGTACTGCTCATACATATACATTTCTACATTGGCCTTGACTCGTGTTTTCGAAAACACATTTGTCTGCAGCCGATTGTTCGAGGTGCGCAGCAGGCGAACGGCGAACACGGAAGAATTCTTCGTTAATTCGGTCGAATCATGCATGAAATATAGGAGTGAAAAAATTGTAGAAATGTACCATCAATGAGCCGGTATTGATGATGATGATGATGATGATGATGATGATGAAGATGAAGTTTTCGTACAGGATTGTTCACATCGTGGATCTTAGGATTTCAAGATTAACGGCTCCAGTTGCCACAGCATAGAATAAATAACTGAAATGAAATAAAATGAAATGAAATGAACGCTAAGTGAAGCCGAAACTTTTCCCAATATTTAACGGCGTTAACCTCAGGCGGCGCATTCCTTAGATCCTCTTAATGATTCTTCCCATGGCCGCATGGTCGCTGGACGCGACGCCGGCGACTACGTCTTGGCGTTCCGTTCGTTTTAAGCTTTTATACTTTTTTCTCTTCTCCTCGCCTCTCCGCTTCACTTCTCGTCTTTTCTCTCCTCCATGGAGTTTATGGTTTCTGATACGCGATATACGCCGTATTCTTTGCTATAGGTACCTAACTACTTATCGGTTAGGCATGGCATGGGGCAACGTGCATCGCATACTCTGCCCGACGGTGGACAATGAGTCTTAAGATTCTACGGTATATACATACATAAGTAAAAGGGAGAAAAAGAAAGAGGATGCTGAGTTGGTCGGAGCTGAGGAATCTTCGCGGTCCTTTCATTCCCGGTCTTTGAAACGCTTCGAAAACTATCAACGACAATTCTCAAGAGTCCGAGAAGCCTGCGCCGCGTGTATCCTAACCTGAAAATCACCTAACCCCAAAATTAGCAGAAAAAGAACCAACAACGGATGAACAAATGAATAACTGAGCCAGAGGAATGTCCGAATTATTCCAAGCCTGATTAATCACCGCAGTCCGAGTCAGATCAACCGTAATATGTTGAAGAAAAAACGTAATTGATAGATGAAAAGAATGGGCGGTGAACCTCGAGCCACGTGGTACAACCGTGGCGTGTTTTCGAGCCGTCCGTCACGAGGAGGGTCCGTCTGTAACGCCTGATGCAAAGTAGAAGCGGCTTTGCACCGGGTCTCACTGCTTCACATCGACCTACTACGTACGTACCTACTCAGGTCTCGTTCGATAACCGTGACGGTTACGGTCAATAACGGAACCCCAGCTTTGCCTACGCATTCCGGGTCGAGGATACGGAGTCAAAATTGACTTCAGGATCCATCACGGTGGTCCGAGCAACACATTGCTCCGATTTTCAGTAATAACTTTTGACTTTTCGCCCTTCTGCATGGTGACGGCAAGTAAAAAAGCTTCGGGCCGTATTTTTATCGACTACCACCACTCGTTCTCCTCGGCCTTTCTCGTCATGGTGTTCCAAAAGCACATATGAGTTCCGGTTTCCAATTGATAGCGGTGAAATGGCACTATCGATCCTGACGACGGCAATTCAAAAAGCCTTAACACAATGTGATTCGGAAGCGCTTCTTGTGCCACGAGACGGTCAAGTTTGGCGTCAAGCCCTGATTTAGGGGCTCTATTATGAGGGTGGTTTGATAACGAGTATCAGAAGTCACTCGGAACATCGAAGACCGCCTGATATACCACTTGCACGCAATCGGTTTACCGGTTTTCTTCACGATAAATCGTTACGGAGAGTCAGTTAAGAAGCGGGCGGTGGCAGTGAGCCTCTCCGCCCGCTTCCCTCTTGTTTCTTATTTCTCTTGCATGGTTCTTTCCTTCTTTTCCTCCGGAGTAGTAGAGCCTGGCCATAGGCACCCATAAGGAAAGCTTCTCGAGCGTCCGCACGTCGTTACAACTCCAGAAGTCGTTCTACCGCTCCTGCTCCTGCTCTTGCTCTTGCTCTTGCTTTTGCTCTTGCTGCCGATGTTCCTCACGGACCTCGCCGCTGGTTCAGCGTCAGCTACAGCTTCAGCTCCAGGGTAGAGAAGGTTATACCTTTAATTAGCGGCTTGGCTGAACTTTTTGGCGGATAGATAAGAATATATTTACTGCCCTCGCTACGCCGCTTTGGCTCCGGCTTCGGCTCCGGCTCTGGACGATCAGGCCGACGGTTCGTCGGTTAGGTGGTCTCCGCGTTACCGCGCGAGGTTAACCACTGCTCCTGCTCCACGCTCTTACTCGTATCTTATCCCATTCCGAACATCCTACAGGAAGATACGGGCTGGCATGCGGCCTAGCAGTAGATATAAACGATACTTGAACACGATCAAGCGTTACTTCTTCGTATCAATTTTACGACTTCCTGATTTTCCCTTCGTGTTCTATTTTGTGATAGATCTATGGTAGAATTCGGCCAAAAGATGGATTCTAGAGATCCATGTATCGATCTCGAGCCCCATATGAATGGATCTAAAAGTTCGTCGATTCGCAGGCGCGGAATACCATTCCGAATTCCCTTTCGCCGTTCGCAGTTGGATCGAATAATCTTCGGCCAGAGTTAATCAACGACGTTAGACAGGCTTCGTGGCTCGTGCCAATATCGTTGAATTACAATTTCAATCCACGTCCAGAAGAGCACTGAAATTGTTGCTATCGAAGAGAACAATCGTCGGCGAATATGATTGCCGACGAAGATGGGGAGACAAAAATATTGAACAACGCTTTTCGAAGGTCGATGAAACCTTCGCATAGAAGATGTAGGTATATGCATACGATTATGCACGAACATATAGAGTGCAGTACGGCACGCGGTAGCTCACCGGTTATCTGTAATGTAGCTAATTGATAACGCCCGGGAAGATTAGGTCGACCCGAGCCAATTCAGATTGGCGTATAATAATGATCGGGAGATTAAACTACGTTGGTCAGGGGTAGTTCAAAAATAGGCTGCAACCATACACATATATATCGGTATATATATATACAGTGCACACGTATATACAGCGCCGGGTAACTTTCAACGGTGTATTAATTTACTACCTCTAAACATGAAGGTCATTTTTTATCCCATCTTTTTGCACATCGCTATCGTGCTCGGCAATTAGCTATATCTGTATGTACGTATACGTACATAGGTATATACCTGAATATATCTTAGATATATTAGGTATGTACTTAAAATCGAAATCTAATTCCAATAACAGAGGATGCCAGCTATGAAATTCTGTCTACCGAAATGAAGTTTCATGAATTTCGTCGTGTTCTTTTTCTGGTTTTCATTCGGCTCGAAAGTGTGGACAGCTGAACCCCATGGGTCATATTTTCTCCTCCGTGGCTCTTCTCTTCATCTCTTGTATCAGGTTAATCCTCATACTATAATATGACCACTCAGAATCCCCTTGGGCTATCGCTCCTACGTTGGTAGGTAGGTAGGTAGGTAGGTACAGGCAGTGGCACGGCACAGCAGCCCACCGTTGAGATCGGGTTAAGTAGCCTGAGCAAAAACTTATCGATTTTATGTCTCAATACCACGAAGCCGATTGAGGCGATGCGAGCCCATCTCCGTGAAGATCAATCAAGACCGGGGGGCCAAGAGATGAAGAAAAAGAAGAAGAATGAGGAGGAGGAGGAGGAGGAGGAGAGATAAAGAGGAGGGAAAAAGACGTGCAAGTGCGGACGGCAGAGGGGTTGAAGGGGGAGGAAGGGGGGGAGGAAACAAAGAAAGAAAGAAAGAATGGAGGGAAGAAAGAAAGACATCTGGTTTTTTGTTCCAATATAATAAATATCGTTCCACGATACAAATTGATAATTGGGGGCTCAAGTTATGATCCCCCAGCATCCGCCGTACCGCATCATCGACTTGCCCGCTTGCCTGCCCGCCTGCTTGCCTGCTTGCCTGCTTGCCTGTTTAATAACAGGCTCGATAATAGCTGGACCGTGTTTAATGGCCAACTGTGTACTAATAATACCTACATGATCAACTATATCACTACTACCTACTCGTAGAAAGTGATAAAGCATCTTTAATCATTACCTGCGTATCGTATATATGCGCATACACATACTTTTTCCGTGTTTCTTTTTTCCTGGTTTTTCGTGCTTTCATTTTCTCTCGGTTTTTATCGACGATAAATCCGAGCATATTATCGTACCGTAGGAGTATTGCACGCGGCGGAATCTGTCTCGAAGATATAGGTATAAAAAATAGCTCCGTTGATCCAGCGTACGATCATGAAACCGATCGAGATTCGAATGAATTCTCAAACAAATTGACCCGAATTCTTTCACACTGTGGAAAAAAAGAAGCCCCGGCGCTGAAATTAACACCATTTCGACACCGCGCGTACATGTCCCAGGGATTCCACACTCCATTTTCTTTGTCAGCGTTAGTATAAGACAACGTGAAAATCTTCGTGGTGATAATGATAATAACGATAATAATATCTCGCAGGATGTCAAATTAACACGTTTGTGTTTTCACAACGTCACCGCGATAGATGTCGAAATTTGCTTTGGAAACTCAGCCCGCACAGCTTTCTTCGCTCGTTGTCAGATACGACGAAAGAAAAAGCCGTTTCTCTCACGCTTGACAACAACAAATTTCAGGAGAACGATATCAGTGCTGTTATCGACACACAAATTTCTCGACCACCAACTCCGAGCTGTATGTAGTATATATGGCTTATGCGCCGATGTATTTTTTACAATGTAGATGGAGATATAGAGAGAAGGATAAAAGAGGGGGGAAAGAGGAAAAAAAAGAAAAAGTGCGTCACTAATCCGAAAATAAAACGCCGAGGACCTTTCGAGGAAGCAAATTAGAATTTTCATGGGACCGAAACCCGTCGGGGAGTACCTGAAGTCATCCTATGTATATGTATATTGTACCTACATATATATATACCTAATACCGATACAGATTGATATATTAATGCGTGTTATCAAGTATCGGTGAAGGGTATTATACGATTTTAGAACGTGGGAAGGCAAGAAAAGGCAAAAAAAGAAAACGAAGAGTACAAAACCGGTAGTTCCATACAGCCTGGGCTGCCCATAACGATATCCATGCAGAGAGTATCGTTTCGTATTACTGGTGCAGTTAATCGCGATTTTTCTGGGATTATATTCGCACGATAATTGTTGTTCTTGTTGTTGTTGCCCCCCCCCCCCCCCCCCCCGCCCCAACGAACCGTCCAATTTTACTGAATCACGCTGCAGCAAGAATATATTACCTACGTCGACCGAAAGCGGGGGGGGGGGGGTTGGTAATTAAATCCAGCCGAATAACGCGAGCGTGATATAATCTTTTTAATTTCCAGTTGACCCCCGTCCACCCCCCCCCTCGCTCTCCGCCGACTAATAACACTCTTTCTGCCGTTTATTCGTTACAGAAGTTATAGTATTCTACACGCAATGTATATAAGTAAGTACTGATATATTGGCTTCGGATGACCTTCGGCGGAGGTCATCGGGTCACGGCGTGTGAAATGCGCGTTAAAATCGGAAAAACACCCACCCCCACCCATCCACAACCGACGACCGACGACCGACGACCGACAATCTACTGCTAGAGGAAACGTCTATAACGGCTGCGCGTGTGCCGTTGAGGTTAGGTACACAGGACCCGCACGTTTCAACTAACGAAAAGCAAATTTGACATAACTTTAATCGATCACCGACTCGATACCACGCGATGAGGGATGAAGAGGTGTGGAAGAGCGGACCCGAAATACCGTTTTTTTGATCACAGAATCTCTCAATCCATTCCAAATTCCATTATTTCATTCATTTCTGCGTGTTTTCTATTTTTGAATCAAGGTTTGAGGAGAAAAGGGGGGGAGGGGGGGGGATCTCTTTTTTCCGTGCGATGCGATGCCTAGAGAAATGAGCTAGGAGCAGGTAAGGGATCCGTGTGCGGCGTTTGCGGATCACCGCAGTGATTGCAACTTTGAATTGTATCGCCTTCGACACCGAAAGCTTCGTCGATCTTGGAAGCGGTCAATGCTATCGGTTACCCCATTCCACCCTTCAACCGTCCCTCGCCGCTATTCGCCTCTTGCAATCTGAACCACCAAACCCCTGAAAACCAGCGAGGATGTTTAAACCAACTAAACTTTTCCCTATCAAGAAACTTGCCAGTCATGATACAGCGCACGGTATGGTTGGATCGACCGCCTCGTCGCGTCGGTCTGTTAAATCGAGTGAAAATTACTATTCACGTTATACCTATAAGAATCTGATTGAATCTGATTCGGGGTTACCTATTCTTGTTGCACAGTAATGGTATATAGTATTCCGTACGATACAGTACACGCCTGGTATAGATACATAGTCCGCATACTTTGAAGGAGCTCCGAAACATCTGAGACTTACAGAGCTTCCTTTCTGCCTGGGTACTTGGTCTGAAAGTACTATAGTCCGTAACACACGTTCCGGAATAAGTTGTAGCAAAGCTGATTTTTTGTTCTCCAGAACTTGGTACCTATGTATGTATGTATATATATATGTATATGTATATGTAACAAGTTGTCTATATGGAAATGTCCGCGATCTCAACCGCAGGCCGATCTGGAATAAGAATTTCCCTTCCTCGGTTAGAGAGACGGAGAAATACGTAAATTGCAGGACTTCACGTTCCCAGACCCGATTGTAAGAGCAGTGTGACAAATTCTGTTGCTTTCTGTTCCATCATTCGAGTGATGACTCGGACGATATTGATCGTCCGATGAATCGTTTATTTCACTTTTCCGTTCTTCTCTCTCGGCGAGAGAGAATACGTGTCCGTCGAAACGGAGGAAAAGTTGAAAATTTTTGGAAAGATGTTGGGCGAACAATTGGAGAAGAAAATGTAGCGATATTGTTTGTTCGCGGAAAACACGGGAAGCGTTTGACAGGTTGGAAACGTGTCTTCCCACATCCGCGGACCATGAGGCGAGGAACGATGGCATATGAAATAATTGATGGAGGGGATGTTTCCTCTGTGGAATAGAAATTCAAAGACAAGGTCGCGGACCTCGGGATATTGGGATGGTAACGGACGAGCGGGCATATTATTATTGAACGTTCATTGATTTCACGCGGTTTCAAACCTCTCCATTTCACATTTCCTCGGCGACCGGGTGATGAGAAGCTGAGTTCATGAGAGGCGACGGAACAAAAACAGAAGTAGAGCAAAGAAGCTCTGCTCAAGATCGTAAAAAATGTGAACAATTCATTCCAATTGAGATTTTGGGAAAATTGTACCTACCTACCGGGCGATAACAATAATTCACCGATACTTTTTCATTTATTGCTCATTTTGTTACCACGGGTGGCATACCTGGCCACCAGCTACTTTGTTAGTTCGGCAATATCGCCAGGTGGCTTTTTTTCCTGATACCATTAATTTGCGATGGTGGCAATGTCGGACTAACCCCTGACCCAGTGTGTCTTTGGTCTCTTGGTTATGATATGATGGCAGTAGTCGACTTAGTAGTAGTAGGAGGAGGAGGAGGAGGACGGAGAAACGTTGAGTGTAATATAAGTCTCCCCCCGAAGAGAACCCAGCGGCAACCGATCTCGGCCCCATTCCCATTCCCATTCCCATTCGGAACTCTTTATTGCTTCTATCAACGTACCCAGTTTGATTTATACATCTATAAGTTCGCTGTTTGGATCGGTACGAGGCGATATATCGTCGGCTGCTTATAGCCGCGGCTAGATAGCCAAGGCAGGTATGGTCTTGGGCCAGCATTTGAGTGGACATCGTGAAAATACCGATAATTCTGTTCGGAATGCAGAAACGAAGAAAGCAACAAACAAAAAAGGAAAATCGTTCATACAGACGACTGCCGCAATGTCACGCGGTAAGGGCATGTCGAATGTTAGAGCTCCCGCAGGGCGAGAAGAATTAAGAAGAAGAGGGGGGAAAAAACCGTCAGGCATTGGTTCCGAATCGGCGAGGATTGAAATTTGCGGCAATGGATCATTCAGACGATCTATTCGGATCCAATTCTTCCCTTGGATTATTACACTCGAACGAGAATGTCGACTAGCGCCGTGTATTCTCGGATGACGCATTCCGAATGTATGCGCGGACGTGGTTACATGCGCGCACGAAGGACATGATCCTCCGACGTCTGTAGGAGTGGCATGAGCGGCGGCGGGAGACCCGACAGGACGAATAAACCGAGTTATTAATAATGGTCAAGTCCTGGGCGTTGACCATCTCGAAATAGAGATGATACTGATATTATTGCACGCAATATTTATTTACACGGAGTCTTGTGTCCCCGTGTGCCCGGGCGCCCGGGTCTCCGGGTCTCCGGGTCCCTGATCGCGTGATAACTCCGAAGAAGCTAAGAGATCCCCGAGAATGAAAAATGGCATAGTACAGTCGATAAAAATGTGCTTCGCTTTGGTTTCTCGAGAGTGTCAGCCCCCCGCCTCAGGGTTCAGCTGAGAAGTCCGAAAATATTGCGAGCGAATTAAAAGGGTGTGTCCGCACAGCGGAGTGAGAAGAAACTCGTGCGAAGAGAAAGAGAGAGTGACCAGCTCGGCGGACAGCTCATCCTTTATGGAACTTGTCAACTGGGTCAATTCCGATAATAATTTAAGGTTGAACCGTGGTGCAACCGGCTCGCGGACAGCCTTTAGATATGGTATATTTTATCTTGAATTGCCTTTAACTTTGTTTCAGGACAGGGTTGATATCAACTTTCAACAGTTTTTCGAGCAGTAAATAACAGCTGAACGACGACTCGGAGTACGTCTTATATACTGCTCGGTACCCTCTTGCTCAAAAAGTTTAAATGAAAATTGAGCGCTAACTGCACCCGAGCATGGACCCGCATCCGGAAAAACTTTCCTCCGCGACATCTTGGTCGTCTGGCTGTATACGATATCATTTTGCACTTGGAACTGATCAATCATTCCACTACTTCTTGCTCGTTCTTCGGACAATATGTGATCATCGACTTGAGACTACTAGTTTAGCCCCATTCTCAGTCAGCGTGAACCTTGAAGAACATCATAGGGATTTGAGGAAAAGGAGAGAGCCGCAGGCCGTCCAAGATCCTCCAACCTCTCACCTTTAACAGAGCGAGTGAGAGAAACTGAGAGAAGGAAAGAGAGGGGCGAGGGTGTGTGGCTTTAATGGCTCCGTTTAAAGTGTGAAGGTATCCGTACAATTCTTCGGCTTTTTTTCTACCTCTCGTGGTTCGTGATCAAAATTAAAATCACAGAAAGAGAGCGAGAGAGAGAGAGAGGGAAATTGTGTCATAGGACGATCGTTGATCTTTTTTGGTAATTGGAGTGGTAAAATTTTGATTAACGCGTTGACGACAGGATCCCGTTATTACCCGATTTGCAATTATTCGGAAGACCTTAATAACGTCGAGGGAGAATTTCCCTCCGAATAACTTTGACCATAGAGTTATCACTCTGGTTTAGGTTATACGGCGTGGTACAGCGAGCGATGCTGGTAGGTGGATAGGTGGCAGTAAATGCTCTTCGCGTGCAACACAATGTCCCGTAAAACCGACCTCGGTACGGTTGCTCGATAATCACGAAAACGTGAGGCTCCTGGGGTTTGCGTCATCCAGTATAAAGGGATGTAACGTGAACAGTTTCGACAGAGAATAATCATTACATTTGGCTGGAGAAAATTTTATGAGCTGAGGACAAAATAGTGCACGTTGCGGGTCCGATCTTCGATGCATGGTGAGCTCGTAATATTTTCAAATTTGGCGAATTTTCATTCGATTTCGGTAGCTACGAGCGTTCGAACGGATTCTTCGGGAGCGGAACGATATAATTAACGTCAGCTTCGAATGACCGCGTCCGCGGCGAGAGAGTTGTATAAATGCTTTATGTCCAACTAGCCAGGACAAGATGCAGCAGCAGCGGCAGCACAAGTGTGCAGAACGGGGAAGAGCGATCAGGGAAGCACTGTCTAGGTAGTACATATAATGTATACAAACCGAGGAACGTGTACCGCGTACAAGTGTAATTACAACTTGATTTATAATGATGGCGGTCAGCGCGTAAGGTAACGGCGTACGTAACGTACTAAATGAAACTCTTCCATACACTCATTTACAGGTATGCTGCTCTCCGCAGCGACGAGAGAGCTGCAGCTTGGCTCGCCATCAAATCTCGAAGCTTTGATTATCGTTTGATAGAAAATCTCAAACTACATACCCGTATCGCACACTCGTCATTACGTCGTATCATCTTCAATCGAGAGGTACGAGAATTCCTCACTTGAATCAGAATAAATTAATCCATCATCTCCTGCAATGCTGATGTACTCAACTAACTGTAGTATGGATGTACCTCCAAGCTCGATGAATCGCAATTGCTCTCCCTCTCCGTCCCTCTCTTTCGCTTCTATCTCCACCGCGGTCCTCCCTGTATCTCTCTCCCTGGGGTTGGTTCGCAACTCGGCTTAGGACGGCTTAGAATGGATGATAATAGGGGTTAAAGATGACACGTTTGCCATCCTTCCGCAGTGTGAAGGGCGGAAGAGGAGGAGGGGTTTGCAACCGAGGATAAAGATAGCCAAGCATGTCCTACCGCTAAACTAAATAGATATCGGGGGTTTCAGCCGCTATAACGTATTGTAGGAAAGGATAAAAGCGCACTCGGTTCGTGGGAGCCGAACATAAACTCGGCGGACATTCCATCAGTCACGAAAAATCGTGTCCCAGACCTGTGAAGTGAGCTAAGCCGCTCGTCCAAGTGAATTTGATCAGCAATTTGAACAAATGCAACTATAACACCGAGCTGGCCCTTTCTCAAAATACGAGGGACTCGGTGTTCCGAAATATCAAGATTGTGAATGACATGCAATTATGATGATTACGGGGATACAGTGTCTGGCGAATGAGGTGAGGGGGACGATAAACACGAGGGATCAAGCTAGCCGTGATCCATGGTTGCATAATCCCGGTTCGTTGCACTTTGGTAATCAAGGACTATTCGAAGCCAGCTTCACTTCGAATGATGGGAGGATAGCGGAATGGAACGGAGAACGAATCTGTCTCGAGGAGGACAAGGACGCGAGCGTTGTAGCCAAGCCCCTGGAACGTAGAAGGAAGGACTAGATCGGCGATTGGGAAACGTTACCGAGTTCTATCCAACAGCTCTTGAGGTGGTAGCAGACTGCAAGTGGTTCGCTTCACCGCGCTGATTACGCCCAGAGACCCCAAGAGTGATATGAGAACCTCGAGCACAGGAGGAGCACCCTGTCTTTCTCTCTCTGGATTTCCTGAACGCTATCTAATTCTCTCCGCCTTACCTCCGTACACTTTACAATTCATGGTTTGCACAGTTCAGTCCTATAGCCGTGCTACAGCAGTCCACGGGGTATCGGGAAACGGGATTCAAGGTATTTTAGTAACGGAGTTCGACTACTTCGGGTACGCTGCTTTGATCATTCAGATGAAACTGTCGAGGATTATTAAGCCTTGAGACTCTTGGGAGAGCTTTTTGACGAAAGGGGTTTCGATCAGAGTCGAAGATCGTTGCGGGACGCTCAATACTGGAGTGTCTTCCGGTTTTTGACTCGCTCCTAATTCCAGCAGTCACTATGGCAAATGGTCCGAAATGGGCAAAACATCGAGCCCTTAGCAGTTTTCCGTCCTTCGTCCCCTAATTCTCAACGCGTTCCTGGCCTCTCCTCTTTTCCACCCCTTTCATTGACGATAAGATAAGACGGGATACCGTCGTCTTACGGAATTCGCTGTTCGATGTTACGCTGGCTACGCCATTCGGCAGTTAACTGCTCGTGAAGACGTCAAGGCTGGCTACGCAACGACACGAACGGGGCTAAAAGATTTATCACCCTCTCCGGGGGGGAAAAACTCTCGTAGCTTCGCAGGCTCTCTTCCTCCATCTTCCATCTTCCATCTCTGCTTCTCAGAATCCTGTTCGTCTTCCTTTTGGCAAGAAGAAGAACGATCCTTACCGTAGCGCACGAGGTATTTCCAATTAAAAAAAACTCCTCGGTCATAACGACTCGACGGTACGCACTCTTCGCCGGTATGAAGAAACATCCGAGTACCAAAATTTGTCTATTATCAAACGCCGGGACGATGCTTGCGGCCGATATAAATAGCGAAACAAGGTACAAAATTCCAGTTTCGATACGAGAACACCGGACGCCATAGCGCAGCGCGGGGGGGCATGGAACGGGTGAATTAGAACCAGCGATTTGATTGAAATTCTATAAAACCCTTGAATACCGCGAGTGTGATGCGGTCTGGCAGTGTTTTCATTTGAAAATTTAGGAATCTCTACCCCTACCGCCGGTTCGGTTAGCCCTTCGTTCCACAGACAAATCAATCACTACTGGGCGAAGGGGGTGGCCGATCAATATACATATATATACGTATATGTATATAAATTGCAGGGTAGCATACCGGCTAGTTTTCCCGTTGAAAATGCTTTGAATTTCACCAGCTGAACCAGCTGACTCACGGACTTAGCCAACTACCAATGGTGAATTTCCCCGACGCAATCGAGTTGCTCGCTGTACGATACGCACCGTATGGAAATCCGATCGGTATTAGTAAGCGAACGTAAGCGAACGTGCAATTAGGGGGGATTAATTTTACGCGAATTAAAATAACGAGGGGGTGGAGATTTTTCGAAAATGGTTATTCCTCTGTTACTATAGGTACTGTATACCCGGTGTCGCGAAATTGTACAACGGTCATAAAAAAAATCGGAACAGCAAAATTGGATAAAGGAATAAGAAAAAGAATGAGAGGAAAAGTAGGTTCCTATGGAGGGATACAAAGCGCGGTGTGTTACCGATTCGGAGAGAAGAAGGGGCGGGGCAAGATTTCCTTTGAAAGCGGAAAAGCCGGAAGATGACTGACGGGTTGGGGGCTTCCGGTGGTTTTCTCCGGGAAACGAGCGAGCAGGCAGGCAGGCAGGCAAGCGCGAAAGCAGGCCCACCGCAAAAACCGTTATATAAAAGAAGCGATTTGGAATCAATTTGTAAAACACGGTTCGATTTATGCAGTATAATAGGGCTAATTTTTCTCTCTACAACCGGCGGCGAAGCCCTCTCGCCGAAAATTCTTCGCCCAAGATTGCCACACCGAAATGCGCGGCAAACATTGCATTAAACATAATTCAATTTTTCCCTCCGATTCAGAAGAGTGTGCGGAGTGTGAGGAGTGTTTTTTAGGTTATGGGAAAAGGGGGATGATCGAATGCTCAATCCTCCCGTCTTCTTTCCAATCCCCAGCCACCCAGTTCTCGTTCAGAAAGAGGGGAAGGGTAGCCGTAACTGGTTGTGGTGTGGTCACAGCAGCAGCGGCGCGGCGGCGTAGTTTCCGATGTTTTTCAACCGACTATCCCTCATTTGGCTTATCTCTGATTCTGACTAAGACTAATGCGAACGATTCGCTTGATCGTTTGTAACTCCCTTCCCCTTTCCCGTGCTCTCATTCCACTTCGCTCTTTCCACTCTTCTTCCTGCCCTGTTACCCTGGAACTCTCACACTCCCAATACTTGATCACGCCCAAAAGTTACCGCCACACCTAACTCACCACCCTAACTCGCACCTTTCTCCGATCCGAACACAGTCTCTTTTGCCACCGATTCAACGGAACATTTATCCTACTGGAACTGATATCGCTGGCTGATGGTTCGCATTGGATAGCGAAAGGAACAAAATTCTATTTTTATTCTCACTCTCGTCATCACGGTACGAAAAAGAAGAGGCATAAGAAAGAGAAGACAGCGCATAGTTCTTTCCCTCCAGCAAAAATATACCCCTAGGTGATCATTCCGATTAACTACTTCTTCTTTTCACTGTCAAATGGGGTCAAAAAATCTCCAAACCTGCCACGAGCACACAGAGGTGAACGAAAGTCACTCGAGCATTGAATCAAACTTGACATTCGGCACTCATTTCTTTATGGCTCGTTGATATTCTCCCTTCTGACCTCCATCTGGAGGTTATAGTAGCATGATAATGCCCTGCGTCGATTCTTCCAGGTCGTAGACCAGTCACACGTTGAAAATGTCACCGCGAATCCGCGAGCTACGAAATAACACATTGACGTGGCCTTCCCTGTCCACAATAATATGTTTCACGTGATGTAACACCGGGCAGTGTTTCGGTGATATTTGGTCCCTCAAAATGCACCTGTAGGAGTATGCGGATACACGGATGGGACGGTGGAAGCGTTGCGTTCCCTGGGTTTTATCGATCTCCGGATAGTCTAAGATGCGACACCGATGCCGGGGACGAATGGTCCACTTCTCATTTGCCAGTCACTGTCCTAGTTTCTCATTTTCTCTTCTACATCGGTTTATCTCCGGTATCTTGCTGCCTTCCTTCCTTTTTATATCGTATATCAGGGCAAGATCGCGAGAGAAAGAAGAAGAAAATCAGAGTCACGAGTGTAAATGATACGAATTTCGTCGGCGAAAGAAGAGAAAAATTTACGGGAAAAGTAGCGTATAATTTTATTCTCCACTTAATTCGTACGTTCCACGTTGTTCGTACACACAGGCCCGCTTGCTTGCTTTTTGTTCCTTCCTTTTTTCATTCCGTTCTTTCTTTATCTTAACTTTGCATTGTACAGGAGAAGTAACCTGGAAGACAACGACGTGGAGAAGAAGGAAGAGGAGGAGGAGGTGAGAATCACCCAGCCATGCTGGACGAAGCTGGAATTTTAAATAAACAACAGAGTTCTGCCAACCGCGAGGCGACTGCCAACAGACTAAAACCAACTTGCATAACTTAAACAAAACTCGCACCTCACACCGAAGAAAGCGACAACCCTCGCTCTCCTCCACGTTACGAGGGGTGGTTGGACACAAATTTTCACCTCCTTTTTATCCATCTTCAACTTTCTCTCTCTCTCTCCCTCTCTCTCTCTCTCTCTCTCTCTCTCTCTTTAGCTCCTGTTTTTTAATCCAACATCACCAGCTGCATGCTACGCTAACAGAGATAACAGATAAAATATTCAAGAAATGGCATCCTAGCCCTCCTCCATTTCCCATAAAATAATGCTACAATTTTTTTTCTCCTCTTTGTTTGTGTTCCCCTGTTTTTTGGGTTTCTCACCCCTGAGCACACCAGACGATCCAAAAGTGGCGAAATTCATCCAAAACCACCAAATTCGTGGGGAATATAACAATTTTCACATGACGCTCATCCGCTGGAAGCCTGTTATTGGAAGCGCTGCTCAAATGATGATGTAAAAAAGGTTGAACGACATTCGCATGGGTACGAAATGGGTCTGGAGATTAGTTATTATTTTATTGATTTTCTTCTAAAGACGTCATTAGTCTTGGTAGTCGACGACCGTACGAGCTGTGCTGGGTCCCGGAGAGAGGGAAAGGGAAAGGGAAAGGAAAAGGGAGGAGGAAAGGGAGAGAGGACAGCCAATTAATTACTAACCCCTACTCCGTGGGGAGGTACTTTCATCTTCCAGATTTCACTTCCCTCAATCCTCATACTAGGCATTTCGAAAGGATTACGATTCTATGACAGGTGACAGCCATCCCCTCGCAGTCTAACTAATCCTGGGGTAAATCTACGATCAGATCTTCATCTTTATCTTCATCTTCATCTTCATCTTCGTCTACATCTTCGCTGCTCCTTTCGGGCCGCTGATCATAAACAATTAGATTGAACTAGGTTAGGAAAACGGATATTCTCTCCTTCATGTTCGCATGTATATACATATATTTCTTCATTTTATTTTATTCCATTCAACAACGGTGATAAATTGATATCAATAACTGCAGAGAGGGTGAATATCGAATACGACATAACGGTACAGTATTTAATGAAGTGGCGGTTATGAATCGTGAGAAGATCTCGTAGCATTGCCGTAATATTGATACTCAATATTCAGTACAAACAAAAAAGTTTACCGGGTGGGAATTTACGTACCCACCTATCCAAATTTAAATTTCATCGTGGGGAAAAGTTGGAGAGGGTTCTGGAGCGAGAATATCCCCGACGAATGAGAATATCGTGTCGATTGTTGTTACCTCCGCGACCCCTGATTCCACGAGGCCTTCGAGTTATAGAAAAAAAAAGAGAGAGAGAGAGAGAGAGAAAGAGAGAAAGAGAAAGAGATCGAGTTCAGATAGGGAAACCATGGAAAGAGAGATTTTGCCAAAGTTTATTGGTTTCGAACTCGTGGTTTAAGATTAATTGGAAGTGGTAACCACCGCCGCACCAGGTTTCGGGGATGGCCAGGAAGTATCTCGGAACGAGAAGCCGGTGCACCCGACTCTCCAGCATGAGTACCTACAGCCATTTCCTTCTACCAGAACCATGAAGATCTTCAAATTGGTGGAAACATACGCAATGAACTACTAGTGCTACATAGTAGAGTATGTAGTTAGGCAAGCATAGTGGAGCGGCCACTGGCTAGTTTGGTCAGACAAGGTTTAGGTTCAGGTTAAGGTTTTGGCTTAGGTTCGCGTTCCGAGTGGGCTCAGGCTTAGGTCCAGGTCCAGGTCCAGGTCCAGGTTTCTGGGCTTCAGGGATCGCCGGCACGTGGCTCCGGCAAGCCACAGGGGTGCGTGCGAGGACCAATGAATCTTTGATGACCAAAGTGAGTTAGCCCCGTCCCGATGGAACCTCGAAGTGTAGGCCGTTGGGTAGTTAACGGGCAACCACATCCGAACACCATAATGCAATTTGTCGTAGGTATAGTACGCAGAGTAATTTCAGTCAGTGCGATGAAAATTTTGTATTCATGGGAGTGAAGCGGACCTTGAAGAAGGAGAAGAAGGAGAAGAAGGAGAAGAAGGAGAAGAAGGAGAAGAAGAAGGAGAAGAAGGAGAATAATCGAGGAGAGAAAGCATGAATGAGCGAAAAGGAGATCAATAGGCCAGAAGCTTTGAAACTTGGGAAAGCGCGGACTGGAAAAGTCGGAAAAAAAACTGCTTTAGGATTTTTTCAGCGAGGTAAAGTGCGGGTGAAGTAATGGTAGCCAGTAAGTCTGGCTGGTTAATAGAGTTGTACGTTCGTTGGTGAATCTGACGTAATAATATGGGCGACGTTTGAGAAAGCACCAGAGTGTTCCTCGATTAAGTAACGGAGTTTAATGTCTATGCAAAGTAAATGGTTCCGACGGGACCCGGAGGGATAGTTATATGAAAAAACGTCAAAGAGAGACCGAGAGTGGGAGAGGAAAAGCGCGAGAAAGAGAGAAAGAGAGAAAGAGAGAGAGAGAGAGAGAGAGGGAGGGAGATAGAGACCGACGACGAGCCAAAAGAGAAAGAGAGAGCTAGAGTTGGTAAGCGCCGGGAGTACAATTAAGCGGAGAGGACACCACCCACCGATACCTTCCCAGGATAAATTCATTTAGCGAGTGATTAAATTTTAATCCACTTCTAATTAGATTTTTTTCACAAGCCGTGAAAGAGAGAGAGAGCGAGAGAGAGAGCGAGAGAGAGAGAGAAAGAGAGAGAGAGGGAGAGAGCAATACTGGGGCAAACAGGGCGCGGATCCTCCCCGGCTAGCTAGGTTCGTTGCTAAAGGGATTTATTTTGATCGAAACTTTTTAATGAGAATCAGTCGTTCGATATTCAAATGTCATTAGCAATATCTTCCATGGTTATTTCCTGCCAGCGATAAACGGACCTCGCGAATAGAGACTACGAGGAATGGAGAGAATGGGACCGTTGCCGAGCCGCATGACCAACATTGAAAAACTCCTGCATCCAAATGAGCCCCAGTATACTGGCTCAGTCACTGGTAACGGCATTCGGCCGTTACTGATAGTGCAGGAACACATTACCGGCATTGGCTGAAGTTTTTCCGAGTCGCGAGGGAAATTGAGTCGTTGCTCCAACGGATGGACATTCTCTTTACGGGGAGGTGGAAAGTAGGACTAATGAGATGAGAAGTAAACAAAAAAGAACGGTAACAAGGTCGCCTGGTATTTCGAGCATGAAGATGTTTTAGTCACAAGATCTGTCTGACCGAACGCTATGCGTTTCCACGGAATTCTCTTCCCTTCTCTTCATGGGTCTCCAGAGGGTACGTTTGGTTAATTGCAGGACACGAATTGCAGGGCCGTGAACGTGGACCTGGACGCGAGCTCTCGTACGGAGTGAAAATCCCTCAGAGTGAGCGAGTGGAGAGAATTTCGTCGACTGGAGTAAAGTGACATTCAGCAATTCCTACCCTAACCGAGGGGAGGTGAGCAGTTAGATTATACTTGACGAGAATTAACCGCAAAATATTCAGCCTAGTACGGAGAAGGTCCGTCCTGCCCAGCCCTGCCCTGCCCTGCCCTGTCCTGTCCTGTCCTATGTCACTGCAATAACAATTCCTTCCTTCAATGTTTGAACCTTGTCTCGAATACCAGCTCTACCAAGATCTCCGTCTACTTACTCTCTTTACCCCCTCCTGCCCTCGCCGCAAAAGTAGCGACACGGATCTCTGCCACTCCCTTCCTCCACACACGAACGCGCGTCGGCATAGGACATCCGTTTTCAGCTACAGTGTATACGTGAACGTGTACCAGTTAATTTACCTCGAGCAAACAGCGAATCCTCTGTCTCGTCAGATCAGCAGGAGGTCAAGCCACGAGCAAGAGAGTCTTCCAACAGTCCTCAGATTCACTGTGCCAACCTACTCCCGACGGAGCGGAATTTCTCTTCGTACGAAAATCGCTGTCTCTTGCATCAACTTATTTCACACTCTGCTGCATTGTTCAGAACCCAATTCCAGCCCATGGTCGGGTCAAAAAGTTTTCGGCTAAACGATGGTCGGATATTTCGACCGATAAAAAGTACCCGCCGCCCCGATATTCGAAATGTCGTCCATTTTTTTCCTTGAAACTCATGAAAGAACGTACCGCGTGGTTTTGCAGGTAGAGTTAGCGGCCTACACTGCGCACGCACAGAACAATAGAATTCTATTGGTCACCGAAATTCAACGGATTGCAAATTGTTGGGCGCCAGGCAGAAGAGCAGCCAACCTATCAACTCGCTTACATAACCTAGACGACCGCTGTTGTCGCATTACGCTCTGGGTACAGCTAATTTTCCGGCACAAATATGGGATGGCCGGCCTGAATTGACGAACGAGAAAACTTTGAGCATGCGCAGATGGCTGCTAACTTTCGCCACAATCTGGCTGCATAATCACAAGGTTTTGGCCTTCTGACAAAATGAAAACCTCGTTTCGCTAAGACTGTAGAGCTTTACACAGGTAAGAACACGATGTTTCATATTCATATGCGAGTATAAAACAGGATAAAAGAAACCACCGTGTAAAATGTGTAATACTACACAAACGCGTACGCCTAGACAACACTACAATCATACATGATACAAAAGATGTTCGCAGTGTTCCCAGTTATCTTGCTTGTTTTCAACAATAGAGCAACTCTTCGCAGATGTTGCCACACCGAGTTCACGTGTTGGCTTGATGCCGCGCGGCATGCTGCTCTTCTTCATACCGCAAATGAATATTTAACTTCCGAATAAGAAGTGAAAACATAGAAACGGGGTTCTGGATCATCATATTTCCGTTTATATTACGAAATAGCTAGATACATCTGCAGATTGACATGAAACATGGGTCAATTCATTGACGAGCAACCAATTCGAAAATCATCGAGCTTTTTCCTCGTTATTTATATAATACCAATATTATGCTCTGGTAAGTTGTTCGCCATGTATTTTTCTCTCCGTCTCTTCCTCTCCCTCTCCCTCTCTCTGTCTGATTCTCGTTTGCTTTTTCTACCGGAGGCTATTAAATCATGCCAAGTTCAGCCGGCAATTATTCAGGTATTAGCTACTCTGCGTTTACTGGGCTGCCGCTAAACCGCGAAAACTGAACAGTGGTAGTCTTTACAGTAGGGAGCTTTCACTTAATCGGTCGAGTGAATCTTCTTTTTCACTCTATTTTCCCGCCCTCTTTTCCTCTCTCTTTTCACGAACTAAACGCCAGGCGCTAAAGCGCTCATAAAACTTTTTTGTTTTTTTCTTTCTCTTTTTTCCTAATCCACTGGAAGTCCGCCGCGCATTTTGCCACCAAAACAGGTAGATGGGCATATCTGAACTATTAGAAGGTCGTGTCGGCGGAAGTTGGAAATCCGTGTTAGGCCCCGGTAGGATATTATTGCTCTGCATCTCTACGGTAACAGGAGACCTGTGGAAAAAGAGCTTGTCAAAATGTCCCCACAGATCGCTCTGTGTCTAATCTTTACCGCGCTATATCTCCACCCACCGATGCGAACGTCTTGGAACGAACAGCAACCTCTAACCTAACCTAACCTAACCTAACCTAACCCAAGCAAACTTAACTTGCGTTAAGCTCGGGGGGGGGGGGGGGGGGGCAATAGCGCCGGTAACCTCGTTTGCACGCAAATTCAAATAAAGTCGTCCGCAAAGCTGGTTGAGTTTACCGATCAATTGACTACAGCTAGCATGCGGCTCACCTCGCGCATTTCTGCATACAGGGTGGTCCGTTTGATAAATAAATTATTGAACTATTCACTTTTCTCTCAACATTGTTAAATCGTTTTGAAAAGATTCGTTTTTCGTTTGGTCCGATCATCGTCAACGATAGAAAGTGCGATATCTAAAAACGTGATACTCCTTCATCCGAATTCAAGAGTTTCAATGATTCTATCCGCCCACCGTATAGACGGATCCTCAGCGCGCATGTATGCATGTACATCGAATCAAGGCGAGCTTAACTTGAGCCAAGGAAAGTCGAGGCTGACTGCACGAGCTGGTTGTTTGGGGCGGGGGGGGGGGGGGGGGGGGGGGGGGGAGGCGTATGGATTGGATATCTATGGATAGAGGCAGACGACTCTGTGCTTGGCCCATTTCCATAGTTTGTTGAAAATAAGGAAAATCGGAGAAATCATTTGGTCAGAGTTCGGAGGAGAGATATCGAGCTCCGGTGAATCGACGTGTATGTATGTATGTATGTATGTATGTGTAGAATGGTAGCCACGATATCCCAAATTTCATGGGAAATATCTTTTCGCAGGCTTTTGGAGTAGTAGCCGATATATTACGAATCTGAGGTGAAAACGAAGAAATTCGGGAATCGGTTAAAATTGTTAAAAATTATGAACTCCAAACTAGGAGACTGAAGGTGGCGAGTGAAAGCCCAGAATTTAGCCGAAAATATCAGATTTCAGATGCTCGAGCAAAAATTACGTTCAAACTTATACGAAGAATATTCTTTATCCACTTTTCGTCGATGAAAGTAGAAAAAACAAGCTATTCTCTCGACATTTTCCGTCTTTATTTGAATTCCACAGGCTGTTTCAAGACACGCTCTGATAAATTTCTGTTTCTATTTCATTTACGATCATCACGAATCGTTGGATGAAGAATGGGCGGGGGGCGGGGGGGATCGAAGCTTGGAGGCGGAGGTTAAAAACAACCATAACCGTAGTTTGGCTGTGTAAGAATCTAGTTCGGAATCCAGCTTCTTGAGTTGAGCGGGTCTCGGTCCGTGATCCAGGATTTTGGAAAACAAGGTCGTAACGTACTGCCGCCTAGTATTGTCTGCTAGAAATTATTGGTGTGAGGCTCAGTTGGGTCTCGTCTCGTCTCGTCTCGTCTCGCTTCGTCTCGCTTCGTATCGTTTCTGTCCGTCCTGGATCCAGGCATCAGGATATATATTTCGCGACACGTGCTATTAGGTGGCTAAAGCTAAGTCGCATGACCGCAATATACGTACACGAAACAAAAATTATTGAATCAGGAATCACAAACGAAGAAAAAAACTTTACATCACTCAACTCAAGTTGACCTAACTGCGGGAACGGAGTACGAAGAACGCCAACGAACCAAAATTAAAGCGGAGAAACTTTTCTACGGGGTGAGGCGGGGGAGGGGGAGGGGGGTGTACATATATAAACGTAACGTTCAGCTGTGAAACAGACCCCGTTTTGCGTTGGCCGTAGTTAATATGTGGAACGTTTTACTCGTTTTTTCGCCTCACTTGGCTCCCCTCTCATGCCATTCGACCGTCATCTATCAGTCAATTATCAAACTTCGTTTCAGGTTTTCAACTATTTTAAAACCTCCTCGGTTCACTTGGTTTTCCTTTTTCTGCTAACTTTTCACGAAGCAATTACTGCTCAAATTTCCAATCACCAATAGATAGTGTAGAATCATTTCTGGAAATCCAAAAGGAAATTTATAAGATTCCAAATTCACAATTTCTCAGTTGATTGCGACCCAAATTTTGTTCAAATCTCAAACTATTAAGAATTATCTCGTCCAATCTGTCGCAGGCCGTACGTGGTATATAAGTTTGATTGAATTTCAAACCGTTTTCCAAACGATTTATCGTACGATAGCTCGGACAGCAGAATAACCCTTTCTACATCACTCGACGCTTTCTACGTCTGCATCAGCTACGCGAATTGAGAATTCGTTTTTCAATATCTCGAGCGATTTTGAAGCTTCTATTCTTTTTTAAATTGCCTTCCACACAATTCGCCTTTCTTTATAGTTATTAGACTGTTCGTGAAATTTTATTCTCACCTCGCGAACCGAGTAAGACCTTTCATACACAATTATACGAACTTGGCAGGCAACTTGAATTTTTCTTCTTCAGATTTTTCCTAACCGATTACTCAATATTCTTCAATTTTTTCAATTCGTCACAGCGTATTAAACGGTTTCCCCGCTTGTTTTTTTTTTTTTTTCTTCTCTTTCTCGATTTGTATTCAGTTCGGGATGGTTTTATTTCGCCATTTCAGGCACAAAAAGCCTCTTTTTGGTTCCCAACAATAGTACATATATCCCAGTTAAATCCTCAATGATAACGAAAATACTCGAATAATCGGACCAACGATAAAATTATTTTTCCTCCGATCCTAAAAAGCTTGCCGATCATTTTCCTACAGTCGAAATCCGAACACGCGGTGATTGGGACGAGCCAATTAGGATGGAATGAGTGCGGCGGCGTCCTCCGGGTCTGTATACGCTCTTCGGTGCTGCGGAAGGAGAACCAGAAGCAGAAGGGAAGAGGAAAAAGAAGAAGTAGGATGGGAGACCGAAAACGGGCCAAAGTCATCACGAAAGAGGGCGTGGACCGGAGAATAGCCAATTCAAAGTTGTGTTCGAAAAGAATGTGTACGGGTTAGCGATAGAAGCGGCATTGACAGAGGGAGAAATAATAAAATATTGAAAAGATTGTTCGCCAACTAATAATTGGCTCCTTCCGATTCCCCCAGGTCGCGTCGCGTCTCAACTACCGAACGACCCCCATCTGCGTTCCGTGGAAAATCAGATGGCGAATAACTGCGCACAACGTGACTCTACGTTAGGAGAAATCGTAGCTCCGGCCTGTAGTATAGTACGTGAGAAATATTTCGTCAAATTTTCGCCTCATTTTCTCTCTTCGGTCAACCGATTTCGGGCATCTGATAGTTCCGAAATTTGAGCGAAAAATTATCTCGAAAACCGAGAAGACAGATACAAAATGACTATATCACTCGCTGAGAGTAAGACCAAACGGTGAGTATTGTACGGAAAAAAGAAAGATGGAAACAAAAATTACAGATTGTCAGTCGAGGATGCAGCGCGAGTGGATCTAGTGTAAGTTGTAATTAGAAGAGCTGCAGCTGCACCCTCGCCTCGATCCACGTTCGAGACAATTATCTCGTCTCGATGCAATCATCTTCAGTTTGAAAACTGAGAGTTAAGAGTTCATTCGAAAGTCCTGCGTTGCGATGCGATGCGATGCGACGCAATCGCTCGCTCGCTCGCTCGCTCGTCCTGCATGAGACCGTATCATTATAAGTTAAATATTTCCGGAGAGGATAATTGTTTACTTAATTACACACGAATCGCATGTTTTCCTCATTGATTTACAATTCAACGGTACGAATTGCTATCCCAGCCTCCCCGAACGATCAGCTGCTGCTGTCGCACCGATTCAGTTAGGCGGCGACGCTATACGGCTGATACTTCAATTTTCCGTGATTCTCAAAAATTCGTGATTCGTGATTAACAATGGAATTTCTCCGTCCGGAGAATATCGCACGTCCGTTGAATTTTCAGCCTTTCTCGATCTGGCGATTGACCCGGCCCAGACCTGCACCGACGCAGAACACAGTTAGCCAAATTTTGGACAGTGACCTACGCGAGCTCAAACACAATGTCGATGTAGCTTATAGTTCGACCAATCGGAATCAGTACGCTAGCCAATCGAGTTTCAAATTCAGATATAGGTATATAGGTACATATACGCACGATACCGTCAAGACAGCAAGGATGAGGGACTTCGAAGGCGACGAGGATTACCCCCGAGGAAATTCGAGTCATTTTCAACATGGACACTACTCACCTGAAACAGAAATGGGAACACATTGCTATTAGTATTGGACGATTTGATCTTCCTACGATTTGAACAAATTTCTCGATTTTCTATCGAGCTTTTTTGTTTCTTTTGAGGAAGCCAATTCCCGAACACCAATACCACGACGTACGTACGTACCTACATCTATACTTCTATTACGTGCAGGAGAAGGTACGATAGTTTCAAGAGTCGGACCAACGCGACGGTCGGTCGGTCTCGTTGCAGCGAGTGATAAATGGACGCGATTCAATTTGAGGCCAATCAACATTCTTGTCTCACCGGTTCGCCGTTTCGTCGTGTAGAGGTTTCCACTGTTTGTTACCCTCTGCGTTTGTCTCTCTTGCCTTCTTTCTTTGCTTTTTACTTCTTTCTTATTTATTTATCATAGCTCCTCTCCGCCGGTCTACTTTTCTCGTGTCATCCTCTTCTTCTTTTCTCTTCTCAAATCGTTCTGGTTTTTCTCACAAACTTCCCCCCTCCCCACCCGCCCCGCTTGTTCCTGTTCCTGTTCCTGTTCGTGTTCGCGTCCGCCAAACTATGTTGTATCGCGGTTTATTTTATACAATTACCACAAAATAAGACGAACGAGAAAAAGACTGAAGAGAGAAGAGACGAGCGATCAAAATGTAGCGCTTCTTCTGTGTGCAGTTCGGTTGTTGGTATAGTCCCTGGCAGTTATACCTACACAGCGCCTATACTACGCTTCTAATCTTACAGGAGCACATTCCAACGAGTAAATTTGCATTTCGTATACAGCACACCGCACTCTGTACACGTTTAGTGTATAATATACATGCATGCATAGTTATACACCATGAAATGACAAATTACTTGAAATTTAGACCGTTACTCAGACTCCGAAATCGACTCGATATTCAAAAGCGAGCACGTTCCGATCCAGTATCTTCAGTTCGGTTATACTGGCGGTCGTTTAACCAACCCCAAGCTAGACTACTCCACTAGTAGTTAGTGTAGAATTCGCGTGCCTGCGATACGTGTGTGCATATGTGTTCGCGCTGCAGGTATAGCGCACGGGATCATTATCTGACAGTAGAATAATGTTATGCATGTGCATCAAGCGTGAATGCACGGAACAATTTGCTCGACACAGCGCGAAGGAGCGGAGGAGCCGAGTAGCGGAGACAGACTCGGCGATAAAAACTGTCGGGGAAATAAACGGGACGGCGAAAAAATTCAACTTTGTCGCTCTTCTCCGGTTCGTTTTTCTCTCCATTTGATTTTTTTCTCAAACTGGAATTGACACGAAAACTCGGCGACGGAAACATGAAATGGAGGATGATATTTTTGTGTTGTAGGTGGTGATCATACCTACGGAGCGATCGCTTGGTGTGCGGGAAAGAGCTCTGTTGCGGACTCGCACCACACCAGACAACCTGATTACATCAGTAGCTAAAGTTATTCCTGTTCAGGATCCATAATGTAGCTTGGGCTATGGAAATTCTTGCATTTATTAGCATTCATATCTCGCCCTGGTGAGGCTACCTTCCTACCAGCTGAAGCCATGTACTAACCGTTGTTCGCGTTCTGGTTATCGTTAGCGTTCTGCGTTAACGTTCCACTTCCACTTCCACTTCCAGTTCCAGTTCCACTTCCACTTCCACTTCCAGTTTCAGTTTGCATGCTTTTCGGTGAACTGAACGAATATCGCTCACTGCTGCGCACTTTCCCAATGACCGCCTACCGAATAAAAATCCCCAATCGCAATTCAAAATTCCAATTCCAATTCCAATTCCAGTTCCAATTCCAATTCCAATTCGCAATCAGCTCACTCTAAACTATACCGCTGAACTTTCCATTCTTAACTTCTCCTCAAGCACTTTTGACTCGTGCTTCAATTCCCCCCCCCCCCCCCCCCCCCGCGTATTCGTTGTTCTCTTTCTTTTTCCCCCGGATCGGTAATTCATCTATTTGGGCATCGAAGGATGTGGATTATAGATGTATGTCTATGTTCCCTGACGGAAGCAGCAATCCAGAGTGTTCCTCTCTTTTGCCTAGATATGTATATATATATATATATATACTGGTAGAGACATTAGAATCGAAAGTGTTTAACCGCGGACAATTAATTTGAAGATCTCTGTTAAATCCTCGGAGAGTACCGCTAGAACTCGCGAATTGCAATTTAAATTAATACAACGATCTTTCACTAACTGTTTTATGGGCGACAATTAAACTCTGGAATTGAGGCGGTGATGCTCCCTCATTCGCACGTCGTTCTTATAAAAGATTATCATCCGAGCATCTCTTTTTTACTAACTCGAAGTCTTTCGAGCCCCGAAAGTCGTAATCGCGGTCGCCAAAAATGACCTCCATGAATCGTGATTTCCCGATTCTCATGTCTCCTGAAACGCGCACATGATTTGTGATGCATTTCGTCGACGAAATTGGCCCGTGGAGCCCGGGACCTCGGATTATTCTAACATTTTCACGAAGAATATCATTCGAATTACGTTTTTTTCGTCTCCCCTGGATCGTCGAAGATCCAAACATTGATGTTGGTAATGAAAAACGATCTGAAAACAATGATTTTCTCCAAATCTCCAGCGTCCTTGAACGCGCATACGATTTGTAACCAAATTTTGTGGCTAAAATTTCGTCTCCGAGTCTGAAACTTCGGCTCGTTTCGGTACATTTTCACGAAAAATATTATTCAAATTGGGATTTTTCTTCTCTCTCGGATCATTGCGCCTCCAAAATCTTGACCATGATAACGAAAAACGATCCGAAAAATAGGATTATCCCCAAATTTACCGGGTCCTGAAATGCGCGGGTGATTCATGCTACATTCTACGGCTGAAACTGGCCTAAGATTCCTGCCCGGAACTCTGTGTCATTTACACGTTTCTATAACGAAGGATTATCATACAAACTACAACGTTTTCCTTCATCCTCGGATCGCTCCAATTCCGGAATCTCGATGTTTGGTATGAAAAACGGATCAGAAAAACTGTTTTCTCAAAATCCCGTGAGGTCTGGAACACGGGGACGATCTGAATTTAATTGTTTGTTTGTAATTGGCCATCGGAAGTACTCGGGAGCACCCTGATACTCTGCCGTACGATACATATCTAGCAGCGTACATTTAATACAATCGAAAGGCCAATGCATGGGACGGTGAAACATTGTAGCGAAGCAATGAAGGTTAAACTCCTGTATCTCTCTATAATATCTTGTCGAGTAGGTAGGGAGGTACGTACACAATATACCGACGAGGGGGATGGGAAGGGGGAGAGGGATGAGAGTCTAGATAGAAGCGAAGCATAGGTCGCGTCGCGGTGCTCGACGTCGGTTCAGGTTTAGTTTCCACGTGATCCGCGACGTCGACGATATTAATATAATGCCATAGGAATTTCATTACGATTTCAACCGAGAGCTCGAGCAGCTAACCGCGACTGCAGCCAACCCCTCGGAGCCTCCCCCGGCCCGCAGACTACCCCGCCGTTTCTCGATGTCTCCGCAAATATATGCCGCCTGGTTTATAAGGTCCTCTATTATAATACGTATGTGAGTATGAATACGCGGAGACGCGGAAAGTCCGAAATTTGTGTGTGCGAGGACACGGGCCACAATATATCAGAGATTCTGGAAGCAGGGATTTGAATCTGCACATTATTACTTATAGTTAGCACGTGGTTTCATATCGCCCCCCATAACCCCCGGGGTGGTTTATTTCTGCTGGAGAAATATTCCCTCGTTCGCTGGAATTCTCATCCCCCCGCCAATGTATGAACTGGTTACGGCACGGTATGGGCGCGGTAGAAATTTAGTAGATTTTCGATGCCGTTGTACAGACGAACGGAAATACCGGAGATTACATTTGGTTCCTATAGGAATCTATACACATACACATATACAGGTGCGTACACATGTGTGTTATACGTGGGCGCCCACGCGTACGCGATACAGGGGTGAAATAATATTCGAGAAAACCGCGTTATGCGTCTAGCTATGCCGTGTTGCCTTCGATACCAATATACCTAACTGGCATGTAGCATTAACTGAAGGAAGGTGGTAGATGCTTAGGCGAACGGAAGAGAGCTCGCGCTCGCTGTATATGCAGAGGAATCGGAATTATTCACTGGACCAAAATTGAACAGGCAGGCAGAATAGGTTAATTTCTACCCCATCTGAGCAAGTTCATGTACCTAACTAGTTCGGTATAACTGCAAACCGTGAATGATTTGTTGGTCAAAGAGCGAATGGAAGACAACCTGGTTGGGACACAATAACCGAAAAACGTGATCGGAAAAGAGAAAAGAAAGAGAGATTTTTTGGGAAATTTCTGTTTCGTTCGCGGTTGAAAGCGAAGTAGGGAAAGAAAATTAATGAAATGGAGAAGAGAAGCTCGAGGAGACAGTAAAAATGAGGGAAAGTACTAGAGAAGAGAGCGACGACGTGTGTGGAGACGTCCGCGTCGACGTCGTCGAGATTCTAGTAGGTATATACTCGTATAGTCGGCCGCAATAAATGCCAAAGTTTCGTAACCTGGGTCCTGTACAAAACCGGAAGTACTAAACTTTCCATCATAAAATTCGAACAAAGCTAGTATATGTATATACTACCTATCTATCCGACTAACTAAACCTACCAGTTATACCTAAGGCGTATATCTTATAGTGGGACTAATAAATACTCTAGAACGAGAGACGACGATAGCCTGTTTCTCACTGAGATTCTCCTTGTATTAACGATCAAAGTGATCTAGGTATTGGTAAGTAACTACTCAACTTGTTATGGTACCGATATTTAGAACTTGGAGTTTATTTTTTTACCCTACTTCGTAACGCCGAGTGTTGTAAAAATGTTCGTATAAAAGTCAGGGTATTGTGCAACAGCTGATTTTAGTGCCCGTGTACAGGGTGATTCAGATTGGGCGGGCTGCATTTTATGGATTATTTATTCTTCGTGAAATTCTGAAACGAAAAGTCCTTTTCCGAAAATGCCTGTGACCAATAGTTTCCTAGTTACGATGTATTCAAGTGTAACCAATCACAACGCTGATACATCAGTGCGCAGAGAATGTGTTCCCTCGCGCATCCAAGCCTGCCATGTCTCGCTCACGTACAAGCTCTGTGATTGGTCAACTTGGATCCTCTGTAGCTTGAAAACCCGAAGTCACACGAATTTTTGGCTAAGGACTTTTCGTTTCAGGATTTCTCCGAGAATCTGTCTCCAAAATGTGTCCCGCTCAAAATAAATCAACCTCTATATCTATAGCTGTTTGAAACGAACATTTTTACTTCGCACAGTAAGACCCAACGTATCCGTGAAAGTACCTCAGTAATTTTGACTGCGTAAAGCTAAACCTTCTTCCGTTTAACTTGGATATACAACCAAGAATTCAGAGCTCTTGTATTTGCAGTGATTTGGCAACGGTCTGAACTTACAATTGGTTCAGGTAATACAAGAATTAGAGCGTCTTACAGTACTTTTTTGAAGTACCTGTGGTTTCGTTTTTTCGGTATTTGATCAAATGACGATCAGAAAGAACGATAAAACGTATTTTTTACGCCACCCGGTTTATTCGGCAATATACTAAAGTGGAAAAATTCGGGTTAAAGTAGTTAGTCCAGGTTATAGTGGGCGGCAAGGTTACGCGAGATGTAACATAGAAAATAAAATGAAGTTGAGAATAGAAGGGAAGGAAAGGGAAAGGGAACGGGAAAGGGAAAGGGAAAGGGAAGGGAAAGGATATCCCTCGTCCTTTGCGTTCGCCACGTTCTCTAGGTAGGTATAATGTGCGAGTTGGGTTTTCTGGTCGTAGCACGGAATACCTTATACCAACCAACGAAGAGAAAACGGGAAGAGAGGAGAGGACAGAGAGGAACTCAGAGTGAGTTGTAGCACCATATATTTCTCCATTCAAGTAATTGGTCCAGCAATTACAGACCCGTTCTGCGGGGCAAGAGATGGTAAGGGCGCGGCGGGAGGGTTGAATGGCCGCAGGAAACTAAGTAAGTTAGGCAAAGTAGAGTAAAATAAAAGCAGAACACGTCAGCCCTACTTCTCCCCAATCCGCAATATAGAAATATCTCCGATTACACAATGATCCCAAGATCTGCTGTTGACTCGAAGAATTAAATGAAAACTTCGAAAGGAGATCAAAATCATCGGCGTATCAAAGGAACGAAGACTAAAAAGGTTGATGAAAATCGGACGAAACTTTTCGCGAATTTCCTCCAAGCACAATCAAAATTATAGGACTGAGTGATCCGAGCTGATGTCCACCAACGGAAAAAATTCCGTAGACGGCCGAATCTCTTAGTGATCCCCTCCTAAATACAAAAAAGAAAAATCGAGGCGCTAGTTTAGTCTTCCTCAAGTGGAATAGGCAGCTGTCCCTCCGCCCACGATGTGATGGAGTGAAAAGAAACGCAGTAAAAATGTCCCGTCGTGCAATAAACGTGTACTAATAGACGACGACGACGACGACGACGACGACGACGAAGACGACGACGACGGAGAGAACGATTATAGACACGAGAAAGATGAGCTTGGTAGGTAGCTGCTATGTATGTAGTTGCGTTCGTTAAACAGAATTATAGGTGTAGACTTGAGTGAGCATTACCTGAAATCCCTGGAACAGAGGAGCAGGAGCGGGATGAGGATGAGGACGGAGAGAAGAAAAGAGCAGCTAATTAGCGCAATCGTTATACTATATTCGCCGTTGTATCAGAGCACGTATAATTGCGAAATGAGACATCATTAGACGATCAACGATCTCCCTGAGCTCTTGAGATGCAACTCAAGAGCGAACAGAGCAAAGAAGAAGAAGATGGAGGAGACAAAACACGAGAGAAACAAACCAGAGTGCGAAGTAGTCTAATCCACATTTTCACTCTTTTGCCTCGCGGTCCTTCGGGCTCCTCGCTGGACTCGCGATCCTTCCGCTCTTACTCTCCGGTGTTTAATAATAGAACTGAGACACCCCCGAGCTCTATTATTCAAGGGTACAGATTCTACTCGGTGCGAGTGTTATCGACCAGCCCCAGCGGACCAGCGAGGGCTGAACCAGGTGTGAAATTCACGGTGACAACAGGAAGTCTTCTTCTTTCTTTTCTTTCCTCCCTGATGTCTATCTTCGCATCCGTGTAATTGACGGAAAGTGCAATCAGCGGAGCCAGATGATCTTTTGGTTCGATTCTGAAGAATGAGAATGAAGAGGACAGTAGACTCATATACATTCCGATCATCTGTGTGTTTCTTTCCGTAATAAGAAAGAAAAATTATCTCACGCGGGAGATAAGAGCTCTGCCTATAATCGTAGCTCAGAAGCAGGTTTTGTTCATTATAGTCATCCGTGCTGGGGGCGCGTAGGGATCGATGGGAAAAATTGTTTAAAAGAGTGAACCGGAAATTAGGGAGTATAAAAAAGTCGCAATATCCTGTTTGTGTGTAGTCGACTTTTTTCTCTCTCCTCCCCCGCCTCTGAGCTACCCCGAGCTACCTCTCCACCTACCCCCCGGGGTGATCGGCGAGAGCGATGATTCACCCCCCGGGCCTCAATATTTCATCCTGAAATTTCTCACAGCCCCCTAAACCGGCGCGAGGGTCGTGGATGTTGTATTTCGACGTTTGTCATATTTTGAGGTCGATCAGCAACACTCGACTAACCGTAACAACGCTAATCGTATCAACAAATATACGGCTAATTTATAAATTACTCGACGAATATTTTTCTGTATTTGAACAGGTCGACGAGGGGAGGACTCTCGAGGGATGGGATGTTTTCACGAAATTACCATAAAACGCTAAAAACAAACACACGGATGATGAACAAAAGACCGAATGACAAGAATAGCAATTTTGTTCGGCAAAATTTCGACGAAAGCCATGTCACAGCTTTTCGGCAACTGAAGTATACTCCAGGAGCTTCCCCTCCTTCTGATCTCTCACTCGCGACCAAAGTTCGTCATAAGGCGTACGCGGTAGGTACAGGACTATGATTTAATACTCTCGGACACAAAGACGGAGGAGAAGAAAAATGCGAAGAACGAGCGGTAGCGGCAGGTATAAAACCAAACTGACGTGACATATGCCGCCCCAGCCCTTAATCCCACGTAATTTGTGTCACCCTAACCCAGTCATCAAACGACGTGACGTAAAGTAGGTATAGATCACGGGGTACAAAGTAATGAGCTAGGAGTAAATGCCTATAAGTATATACATACGCTAGGCTATCCTGAAAACGATCGTGATTTCTCTTCTCCCCACGACGCGACCGGCGAGCATATGGATCCGTCCGTATTACCATCGGTTGGTAAAAACAAAGGAATTCGAAGAAGGGGACGAAAATTTGATTTTTTAACACCAAGTAGTTATGACGCTCGTGATCCTTGATGATCCTTCTTTCGTCCGTTCGTGATAATGTAGCGCCGCGGATGAATCCTTGGATTCTTTTATTTTTTCCAAACAACGGGGAATTCGAAGGGCCCTTCGGAGAGGGAGGATAAGTTTGAGAAGAAGAGCGAAAATATAGAGGAAGAGAGACACGCGCAGAGACGTTCGGCGATAGGGCCTCGTCCCTCGCTCTCCGCGCCCTCGCCCTCGTCGAGTTTGATATAAATAAATATTGTCCAGTGATTGATCGTTGTAGTCGACGAGCTTGCGGCAGCGGCAGCGGCAGCGGCAGGACACGTAACATTAACCGCCTTGGAAGTGGGAAGAGTAAGACCCCCCACTCGCCTTTCCATTCCCCTTCACTGATCTACTATCTACGTACGAGGTATACGAACTTGACGGTGGCGGGGCGGGGGCAGAATCTTATTCTACTTTTTATTCCCGAGTTTCGGTCTCCTTCTCCCTCTCTCCGGGGTTTTCGCGTTCTCTTTTTGCCTTCATTTTATTTTGTCTGGGGGTAATTTGTCATCAGGACGACGGACGGTATAACAGACTCGCGTTCACCCGGGACAAGAGGATGACGGAGGGCAGAGGGGGGAAGGTTTAAAATTTTCTCCCCTCGGACTAATTATTGTTCCGCTGGTGAGATGGGCGGGGAGGGAAGGTGGGGGGAGGGGGAGGATTGGGGTGGCGAGGAGGAAGCCGTCAAGGAAGAATAATAATACACGTGCGGCAATTTCCATCAAACATCTATGCGTATACCTGCATGTATAGGCACATGAGCTCGTGGAAAAAAAATCGAGAAAAAACATGAATTATCCTCGTTTGAATCAACGATATCAAAGAAAACAACAAACAGACGGAAAGAAGAGATCCGGGGATTCATTGTCAACAATTTATAAGACTGCAGATGTCTATTATGTTTCGAACTCTTCCTCAAACTCGACAGCCTCGCTAGTACTCATCGCGAGGTACATAGCTTCCGGGCTCTTTGGGTGAGACAGAAATTCAAAAGCAAGGTGAGCTCTGCTGGATGGAGCCACCCCCCCCCCCCTCCCCCCTCCCCCGGAAGGAGTACCGTGATAGTCTCAGAAACTTCTGGTCGTTTACTGCAGCTCAAAGTAACTCGTAAATCTTATTTTTCCTCAGTTTGCCTTGAGGCTACCGACGCAACGCGCCTCCACTTCTTATTCTTCTTCCGCTTCCTCTCATTCCTCGGTCTCCTGAACTGGGGCAAACTTTTTACAGTAGCATCTTAGCGCGATGCATTTATTGTATCATAAAGCCGTGCCCTATCCACGTACCACGATTCTGCAGGGAATAAAAGACCTGGAATTGCAGTGACGCCGCCAGTCGACGCGTCCCTAACCTCAATAAGGTTTCTTTCTATTCTATCCGCCAGATGGCGAAGCGGTTTGCAATTTCAAATACAGAGTAGATATTCGGGTCTAGCTTCGACTCGCAATTCACGAATAATTCGAATTTTTCCCCGAGAAGAATAACTTCCGATCCACACGCGACGGTGAAGTTTCAATTAAATGAATTGTAATAAAAGAAGCAATGAGAACGGAATGCGAGAAATGTGGAAATTGGGAAGATGGCTGCCATGTTTGATCGTACGAAAAGTCTGACTTATGTTAGTTTAATGTGCCTGCAGCCGGATTGAAGAAAATGAAAATATTTTCGTACCTATGAAGCGAAGGTATGTATCAAGGGAGGATATAAATTGCGGTATATAGTTATGTGTGTAGCGCAACCTATATAAAGAATTTGTGGAAAAGTTTTTCGTGACAACTACACGCACGGCAGAAAAGGATTGCTGATTCAATGTAATAAAATTCCGTCCGCCCACTGTCCGTGGAAAGGTAGATAGATATAGGTAGGATGGAAGAAAGGAAGGAAGGAAGGAAGGAAGGAAGGAAGGAAACGACGACAACGGCCTTCGAGCACGATATTGCGAGGTCTTTCGAGGTTCGTGGAGATCTTTTGAAAATAGGAATAATAATAACAACAACGCACAATACAACTTCAGGCATTATACTACTAGTTCGGGGACAGGGAATCCGCGGGATGTACGTTATAACGTCGTTGCACAGACTCGTAATTGAATAAATTTCATTTGAAAGTTAAATTAAGAATGAAGAATGCGGACTACTTCAAGGAACACGTTGTTTCTGACGGGAATTTAAAAACTGCTGGGCAGCGGCGTGTAGATGCAAGAGAAGGAAAAATATCTAGGCAAACTAATCCTGAGAAGAAAACTGTAACGGAAGCAGAACGAACGCGAAAAAACAAAAACGAGAAAGAGAAGTTTCTTCTTTGACCTCCATCTGAGCTCTTCTCGAAACTCACTGAAACGGGGATTTTTTTGAGGCCCCGATCAGAATCTGGGATCAAAATTCGATAATTGTCGATTTGCGAAATACCGAAACCGAAATGGCGGACCAACATTGCACAGGATTCGATCCTCGGTGATTTATCGTTCTCGTTGAATTCGAATCAGAATTAGAAGTCTAGAGATGCAAAATGCCGGAGCGAATCTGACGAACGAAAATTGTGGAAATGAGTCTCGATGTATTCTTACTTACAGTTTGTAACCGTTGCAATCTTAAGGCGATGCAATACTCTCACCGTTACCGACTGAGATACCTCATTTTTATACTTCGTCCGATTTGTAAACTAATGAAAGAAACGGGCTGAAACTTCGACAGTATACTGAGTTCACATCATCGAACACTGGAATGTAAACCGCATCGCGGACCTAATTCAAAAAATTTACAGATTTCCATTGACTGATTATTTTCACGATGCGGTTGACATTCAACTGTTCGACGATATGAGCTAAGTATAACAGTGAGACAAATATGAGACAAAATATTACAGTGCCGTGACTCAGTCGGTAAAGATATAGAAGTATTGCATCGCCTTAAGATACATATTTGCAAAATTGATCATCGGCTACTGCAAAGTGCATCAATCCTTGAGTAGGTAGGCACATATACATACGTATATGTAACAGAGAAACGTTTTCATCGAAGCCATACAGTATCAGCGATGCAGGCTTAACCTTCGTCTAAAATATTAAAGCATATAGATGGGCTTATGAAACGTTGAACATGCGCACGCGTCCAACCGCACCTCTCGCGTTTAATCCCATTGGATTTGTTGGGGTTAACGTGGGCACCTCGTCGAGTTCTGTCCGACAAACAGAGAGAGGAAATTCGCTTTCAAAAGTTGTAATAATTTTTCTAAGTGGCAGGGTAATAAAAAATTTTGCGGATCACACGGATGTGTTTTTTTAATTTTATTTTTTTTCTTCATATTATATAGATATGTTTCTTTCCCTTACTCTCGGCCTTTCCGTTTTTCTGCGGTGACACGAGGAAAAAGAGAACGAGCGAGCAATAAAATTACAGAAAAAAAGCCCTCAGCCGAAAGGGGTAAATTCTGTTTTTTTTTTTTTATCTTCTTTTGCTTCATAACGTGACTCACCGCGACGCTGACGGACGTCATATCACGTGGGGCGCGTAGGCTGCTTGCGGTATAATTATATCAATTAAAAATGTGAATTATTTGATTTCTGGAAGAGAGCTGTTACTGATACCGTTGTATCAGGTTCAGCCAACAATCCGATTAAGCATTCCAATTTATATCCACTTTTCTTCTCTTCTTGCTCTTCCGGTTTCCACCACCGCCGCTACCCCCCTTCGCGCCTCCTGCCCGAATAGATTGCTGAGAAAACACGGAGGTAAAAATAAAGAAAGAGCGATGGCGGGTCGCGGTTTCGCTACCCGACTACCCGGTTACCCGGTTACCCGCAATCTGTTTCTCGCTACCGCCTGTTTCGACAGAATGTGGTTTCGAAGCATTAATAAAACTCCGGAATACCGGAACGTTGGAACGTTGGAAGGTCGGAACGTTACGTTACGTTGCTCGTTCGACGGTGCAGCAAGTAGTATGGGGTTCAGTTTTCAGAAGCAAGTAGCGAGACTAGATCACCGGGTACCGTTAAATCTACCATTAAAGACAAATTCTTACTATACCTACCCCTGGACTATACGTCATGGCACTGAGGAAAGTAACGCTCGTATTCTGCCGTTACTGTTACAAGGAAGGGAGCACGAATGAGTGCCAGAAGAGATAAATGAGAAATAAAAATACCGTGAGACGAGTCAAAAAGCCATTTCCAGTTTCAGCATGGATACATGGGTATCCTCGGAGAATTGTGAGATACGATACGATTCTTATTACCGGGGTATCAATTTCAACAATGTCGAAACTGTCCTCCGCCTAAACCGATCTCGAAGTTTCTCACAAACTCGTACCACCTCGAAGTATGGAGATCGAGAAGAAGAGCAGCACTTGAAGAAATCTTTCAACCTTCATCTCTATCAAAAAGCCCAATCGTTTCTCTTAAGGTCTGAGTAGTCAGCTCAGTGTAGCGGCTCTAGGTCTCCCATAGTTTCATATTCCATTCGAGGAAGGAGATCATTCAGCCGAAGAATGCATTGGAAGTGATAAAACTGCTGGATAAAGCTACTTCAAGTCGTGAGATTGGCAATTCATTATTGATGAAGACGGATTAGAAACACTCGTCAATCTCTGAGCCTCCGCGGCTACATATTTCGAAAAGGGTAGCGCGAGACTTCACGCTCTCGCCGTTCGTGCCAACGATTCGGGAAAGCGAAAATATATTCGGCTGCAGAGAATCGTGGAGCCAATAAAACGGTTAGGCGCTCCAGGCCGGGGGACTTTGAGACTTTCGTACGTGTATATGTATATACATGTATATACGTGGGATAGTTGAAAGGATTTTCGTTCGAGATAAGAAAGGGACGAGACTGGAGAGCATCACGGAGAAGGGTATATTTAGTGCGATGGAGCCGACCTACTGTCCGCCCAATATTAACTCGCCCCATATAACGCGTGAAATTCCTTACTCCACCTTCGCAGAGAAAGAGAGAGAAAGAGAGAGAAAGAGAGAGAGATAGATAGAAGGAGCAAGTGCTTCAAATCCTCCTTCCCCCATCTGTCTCCCACTCGAACTTTCTCTCTCTTTTCTCTCTCCATCCCTGCAGCCCGTGGCAAAGTAAACGGGAGACTGTACCGTGCGCAAATGCAGCCATGGTGCAGTCTACCGTCTCTTGCTGCCACCGGCTAGCTAGCTAGCTAGCTAGTTCTAGCTCGATGCACGAGCGAACGGATTTGCCACGCCAGAACTCCTTCGCCCTTTCCGTCTCATTCTCCTTCCACTTCTACTTTCACCCCTCGCCCCTAGCAGCTCACGGTTCTTTGCCGTCATTTTACCTCTTTCGTTTTTGGTGCCGATATACCTAGTAGAACCTGTTGATTTTACCGAGCGTATACCAACCTACCCCTCCCTGCCGAACTTGGTTTTTGTGTTCGGTTTCATGGACTAAAGAGTCGCACCACGCTCAACAGGATCTCTCGTGATGATGAATCCAGTAAAAGCTCCTCCCCTCCCAGCAGAAATCATGTGTCAGCCGGGTATCGAAGATTGACTATTGAATACATGCCTCGTATGTGTGTATAGAATATATCATTAAATAATGCATGAAATCGCTCCTGCACCTTCTCCGTGATTATGTTTGCAATGAAAAGCTGATGTGTATGCTCTACCGAGGTCTGCCCAAGGAGATAAGGAACGATGCAAACACTGGAGCGGAGAGGGACTCGTCGATCCAGTGAGAGGAAGAGGAAGAGGAGAAGGAGGAGGAGCAGGTCTGCCCAAAACCTTCACATTTATCTTCATGCACCCCAAAACAGAATCCGGAAATCTCTGCATATGGGATGCAACGATTATGCTCCTACGTGTGGACCTAAGCCCCGGCATTACCAAAGTGTCCAATCCGTTATCCTCCGGCTGCGCACCTGAATGCATATCGCACAAATACATGCACAAGGACGTGCGGATGTATAGAGACGGAGGACGCGTGCACGTCCCGTAGCCACATTCATGGGCATGCACACGAAGCGCACCCCTCCATGCTTGCTGCTGCAGTATAGTGCGGTAACCACAAACCTCGTTTTTGCATGGTAGGTTATTTATTGCCTCAATTAGTCATGCGACAAAAGACGCGTTAGTTTCTACTCTGCATGCGAGGTGGAAGTGGAAGTGGTCTGCTTCGTTGCCCACTAACAATGGATATAAACTGAGCTAGAAATGTGACGACAAACTTTGTCTCTGCCCTGATAACGACTTGATGCAATCTACATGGATCCTCCGCATCATCCAAGCAACTATCGCTGTTTTCCTTTCCCTGTTCTTTTCCTGCATAATGTGTTGCATGAGATGCTCACTTAGTCGTTGAGGGTAATCCCTCTGCTAGGAACGTATAAGTCTCTGAATCACGTGGAAATATTTCATCAGGACAAGGCCTTGGCAATGTGACGTGAATGATGGTCGACATCTTCACTGATGTGAGTGGAAACTTCAAGGATGGAGTCTCGCTTTTGCCGGTACCTTCTTCCAATGCTGCAATGTGCATTCGAAACTTTGCCGTACAAAGGACATACCCATCTTCCGCCCAAGAAAACTCTACAATATACTCTACCGCTACTCTTGAGACGATACAACAGAGCAGCGATCAAGTCTTCTATCCATCTCAGACTCTCACCATTTTCTACGCTTCTTTTTCATCTGTCGTTTGGTTCGTTTCCCCTTTGTACGGATCAGGTTCCGGGGATCTGGGGATTGTCAGCTGAAGCTGAAATACACTATACTCCGTATAGGTGGAGCACTTCGAGCATGAAGAATGTCAACTCATTGATGAACAACCGAACGTTGTATATCATCCGTGAGAGCACCTCATATAGTCGCTGAATGTTTGGCGACTATTTCGAAGAGTCTCAACCCTTTTCTGCACATATTTCGCCACTTTATGCTCAACGAAAAGGTGGAGATATCCCGTTTTGGACTTTTAAGAAAATTAGGTGTTCAGAAGTTTACGAAAGAGGACTAAGAGCCTAGTGAATAAGTAGAGTGAAACTGTTGGGTCAGGCGAGGGTTTGAAACTGGAGTCTCAAAGCGGTACCCTTCAAAATTGAATTTACCAAAAACTTATATAAGGGCTCATCCGAGGAAGTGGGTGTCCGGAAATAATGGCCGGATTCAGAGTGAAGTTAGCGGTTGTTTGTAGGCACATGATCCTTTAAAGTACCTAGGATCGTTGGTACGTATTTTTCATGATAATGTTATCAAACTTTGAGAATCCTCGCGAAGATCTCACTGTCGTATGTCACGCTCTGCTCGAAGCAGGTCTGAAAACGTTGCGTCGAAATTGCTTGATGAAATATTTGTCTTTTTTTCCTTTTCTCAAACTTAACCTCAGCCTGGCTTTCGCAATCCGTTAAATCAAACGGCTTATACAACCCGTCAGCTCCTATCGAGTCGATAGTATTTCGATACGGTGGCGTCGGTAATGTGTGTCTCCCGTCTTCGCATGAATATATATTGCTGTATTAACAACGTTCGATGTCGAAGAGAGCGTATAGGTCACATCGCGTTCCCTGTAACCTATCATTGCGCCATAGTTTAGTAAACAATACGTAACTCAAAAAGCTTTGAATAAAGCTTTGTGAACACAAGCGGAGTGAATGATTTTTGTCAAAACAGAGCTCGATCGCGACTAAAGAAAACCAAAAAAGAAGAGCAGATCGAAATACAGGGACTCTTCTTTTGTAAATAAGTTTTTCAATATTCCGGGAGCTTTCGTGGATGGGCTCCACAGCAAACTGATTGCAGTGAAACAAAACACAATCGTGTGCATTTGCAAGGTGTAAGACAGAGTAAGAGATACCTGTGATGACAAACTAGTTTGTTTTAATTTCATACTCCGATATGAACAAGATTATGGTACTCAATTATGGTAATCAACAGTTCCAACCTCAAAGTTGACAGTTGCAATGTGATTGCAACATCCGCGAATTTAGCGTTCATGCAAGTCCTCCGCGAACATAGCGCTGAATACGAGACCGAGCGACAAACTTTTCGTTCATGTCAATCATGAAGAGGTTCTCAATGTTTTTTTAAAATATGGCTCCTCTAAACAAAACACGAGCGTTGCGTATACGCGTTCCCTCCCCGTATGGGATTGCGAGAAAATTGAATTACGTTTTCATCCGCATACTGTTTGCTGGAAACATATGGTCGAGGAAGTGAATAAGATGGGATAAGCAGAGGCGAGTGAGAGAAATTTTCATTCGACTGAACTAGAAGAGAGAGTGGAAGAGAGCAAGCAAGAGTCCGGCTATCTCCATTTGACTCGAGCGTGCACTCGCGTGGACAATGAAAGTGGGGGGGGAGATTTTCAGGAAGAAGGTATATACATCCAGCTCGTGTCCCTTCGTACACCGCAAACTCGTCGCACAAAGGAAACCGCTGGGGCCACAGGAAATAAAATGGAAACCTCGCTTTCCCAGTTTCTCCAGTTCCTCAGTTTCTCGGAATCCCTCTTCTCATTCTCTTACGGTCTTTTCCGCTACAGCTAGCATCGCTTGTAGCACCACCCTTGGATCTATTCATTTCCAAACCCAAACAAGTAGATAACTAGACCATCCTCCTGTCCCTTTCGCCCTGGATATAAGAACTTGAATGATTTCCTATAAGGGTTGGTATCGTCTCTCGTCGAGAGCCTCTCATCGAATGGAAAAAGAGAAATAGTGGGAAGAGGACATTTGGTAAAACGCGTTTGCTCTCATGAGGGAGGAATATTCTTGTTATTGCATAACGCGAACCACGAACCGGGAAGGATTTGGCCCTCCAATAAAGTCCCTGAATCCTCCCTCTCCCTATTCGACTCTGACTGTCGTTTACGTCCGAGAAAGTAAAACCCAAGAAGAGACTGAAAGTAGTAACAGGAAGGATTCCAGTTCGGGGTTTCCGACGAGCCAAAACTAACAGTTGAAATGGTTTTGTGATGGCAGTGGTTACGAGGGAGTAGGTTAGGGAAAGGGCCGAGTCAAGTGCTGGCTGTATAGCTTGTATCGTCTTAATTGAACGAATAACCGTAAACCGGGCAGCCCTTATCCTTTTTTCTTTCCCTCCCCTTTTCTTCCTGGCTTCTAAGCTCCCCGCCATGAACGCAATACAGTGGGGAAACTTTGGAGAGTGAAAGTGTGCTAACAAGCATGATCTTTTCACCAGCGTCTTTTAAACAGTTCTTCGCTTTTTCCTTCTTCTTTTTTTCTCCCTTTTTTTTATCAATTCCGATAAACCGCAGATCCAATATTTAGCTTGTGGCATTTCATTCCATCTCCCTTTATTCCATTCACTTTCCTTTGATTTTATTTCATTCCGTTTCATCTCATTGCCTTTCACGGAATAACTCATCGTAAATTCAACTGAGAACACGGTTTCGTTGGATCATCAGAAACGTTTTTTTTTTTTTTATCTCTGCTTGATTTTTAACTCGATAGAAAATTTTATAGAATGTTAACGTACCTGAGCATACGTGCCGCACAACCTGCATGATGTTTTTCAATAAACTAAACACTAACCAGCGCTCCGAGCGTGCAATGAGAATTTTTCTGCTCGACTATGCTCCTGTCACCACTGCACGAATATCCCGACAAACACTAAATAGATTAACCAGTAAACATGGGACCACTGGACCACGGGGGTATGGGGTCTGACCAATTGATTTGGGATCGATTTAGTCACGGGCTTTTGCCTTCAAGAGTGGCCCTGGTCTCCCTGAAAATCGTGGGACAATATCGAGTCAGTAGGTAGAATAGAGTAACGTTGAGCGGGTTGATTCACCGCACAGATACCAAGCCGAGAATGAAAAACGACGAAATTTCAAGTGTAAGTACCGTAGGCTACAAAATTCTGGCGCCCAACGTGGGGCCGAAATGGAAACTGAAATTTACCACGCAAAAATTGATATCGAGAGTTAAACGATGCTCGGAACGAACAGTGTCTCGATGAAATCTCCCTGCGTCACACTTTCCTCAACGTGATTTCACAACGTAACAAGAAAAGGCCGTCTCCGTTGATGAAATTATCATAATTATGCCACGAGAGTCTCTGGTAAACTACATTACCATACTATTTATATAAAACTGCATCCCGTTCCTGTTACCTCAGACTCTGCCTCCCGGGGCTTGTACCACTCGTTTCCGTAGACTGGGGTACTTATTTTCTTGGGCAAAGAAAATTGGCGCAGAGTCTAAGTCTCCACAAGCATTGCCTTTTCCCGAATAAAACCGAGAAACTAACTCCCTCTTTCTCTCTCTCTCTCTCTCTCTGTGTATAGTACTTGCGAGATCTGCACAAGAAAGTAAATGAAAATGGAGATCACGGTGATAAAACACGGCCAAGACAATCATGCAATGTTGTGCAAATCCTTGCCCCCCCCCCCCCCCCCGCCCCCGCGGACCCCCGCATCCGTATATTACCTACGCGAAGTAAGTATTCCACATTGTATAATGTACAAGTCTCATCCGCGATTGTTACTATGTCGAAGAGGATGTCCACCCGAGTGAATTTGTCTCTAGTTTTGAACATCAAGACAAACATCATTACGCGATATTCCGTAGTACGACGAAAAAAAGAAGGAATTGTGGAAAAAACTGAGGGGATGCCACCTAATGTACCGTGGGAGATAGATGAGTGAACGTTTAGCGGGCGAGTTCATCTCGTACCACAGATTTTCGCCTTTCATATTTTCCGCACTCGGCATTACACGGAACGTAAAAGGGTGGCTCGTGAAAGTCACACGGGAGAAATTTCAGAAGCCACAAAAGCAGGAACGGTGGATAAGAATATGGGAAAAGAAAGCAATCGGAAGAAAAGGAACACTATAAAATTAAGAAAGACCAAAATCTTCGAGATCAAAGGATAGCGTACCGTGGGAGGAGAGGAGAAAGAATTGAAAGGATGGAAATTCATTCGGAAAGAATGAAAATCGTGTTTCGGGCGGCGTCTTTTCATGCCCTTACGTGAAAAGAAAGGGGAAAAAATATAGAGTACACGATTTCGATTGAATGAGTAAAAGCGGAACTGTAACGGACGCTATTAGGTACAGGATCGGGAGAAGAAGTTGACTCGGTAACGATTGAATGAAACTTTCACGAGTTTCCGAGTCAAAAAAACAGTCGTTTCAAAGGAATAAATGACTTTCTAATCCCTTCTGGTTGTCGGTGCTCGATTCCACTCAAATAAACTCCCTTCATCGTTGCTACGAAAATCTTTCGTTCCGAACGGTTTTCGTTTCAGATGATGGCTGGGGATGAGCAGCCTAAGACGCGAGGGGTCAGCGAGGACCCGAATCTATAACCTCAGCACCATTTCCGAAGTCCTCCAAGAAATACTCGAAGCCCATTATATTACGCCATTAAAAATGCCATGCATCATTTTCATGCTCGAGCTACATATCGATCATGAACCATCAAACTCCGACACTTGATATGGGACTCTGATTTACTTCGGATACAGGTCCGGTATTGATCAAGCCTTAGGGGCCAGCCAACTTCAGCCGAGGGTTCCGCCGATGGTTACCAAGAGAACGAAATTTGGGTGGGCTTGCAGTGTGATTGACGGGGGATGGTCTTCTATCAGTCCTTCCACGTGCCAGAGTATCGATGGATGAGAGAAGAGTGCCGCGTCCAGGAGCACGGCTCGGCAAAAACCGTTATCAAATTTTTCACCGTTCCTCATTATTCCAATGAGCAAGGACCAGTGGGAGAAAGCTTTGCGGTGCATGGAAGTGTACAGTGAAAGCTCAGAGTCCTGTACCAAGCCCTAATGAACGAAGTTGTAGACGTTTGTAGTAGATGAAGAAGTTGGAAACGTAGGTACGCTGGTTGAAGTCATGGCGTGGGTCGGTCGGGTGTCTGTGGCTTGATACCAGATGCTACGAACATCACGTACGTGCAGGACGGGATTAGGGTACGGTACCGCACACCGGGCTCTCAAGGTTGCCAACAATGTCCTGAAATATCGTTGCCCCAAAAAAGCTCTTCCACTAATGTAGGCCTCTCCTCTACTCTCTACTCTCTACTCTCTACTCTTAACGCTCTTCTCTCCCCGACTGTCGCTTGATACCTACTTTCTCTTTTTTTTCTGTTTCTCGCTCTCCCTGTTTCTCCCTCTTTATTTCTCGCCCTCTCTGCATACTAACGGGCCGAAATTCAGCCTCTCAAGATCTGAATACATATATGCATGCAGGCATACGTCAGGACTTGGTAGGCTGCTAGCTACAGCTCCCGGCCGCTTCTTACGGTCATACTGGTTCACTCATCTTTTTGGGCGAAAAAGAAAAAGAAAAACCACACACACACACACACGCACACACACACACGCGAAAAATCGCACGGATGAAACTGCAGATGAAGATCTATATACCGCTGAAAAAAACCACTTGTATAGGCAAAATTGCAGACTACCTTGATTCTTATATTTGCGGCTACATGTTGGTGATAAATTTCTAGGGGGCGAAAAAGCGCCTTTTGCATTCTTTCGTGTATGAAGAAGATTTTTCTCTTCTTCTTCTCAAATGCTGATGTAACGGGGAGTGGGGTGAGAGAGGGATATAATGTGATATTTGAAACGTGTATGAACATACCTTTGCTATGTACCAGCCGTATGTATAGACATATATACGTATGTATCACATTATGCTTTAAGGGTATGTCATCGCGTATAAGTATACGTATGTATGTAAATGCGTGCGTTTGTGGATGGTAAAAAATGACCCACATCTGTCATCCGTTATCAGAGCGCATACCTATGTATAATGTATAGTATATAGAAAGAGTAGAGAGAGTATGGTTGGGTATGGTAGAGAAGCGTCGCGCTAGAACCTGAGTATATGCTATGGAAGGAGAAGGAGAGGGAGGAGGAAGCGGGTGGAAATCGGAAAAGCCGCCAACAGGAAGTATAAATTTATATAGTATATTTGCTCCTGCGATTCCATGCGAATTTCGAATCTGAAATGTGAAAATAGGGCGAGGCACTGAATGCTGCAAATTGTGTCTATAAAGGGAAAAAGGAGTTGACAAAAAGGAGTAAAAAATGGGCGGAGGGAAATAAAAAAAAATTGTGAGGAAAGGAGAAAACAGAATTTACGACCTTGGGGAAACTGCTCCTCTCCTTCTCCTTCGTATATTCATTCCTCTCTATCCCACTCCTTCTCTCTCTCTGTCTATCTTTCTATTTCTCAGGAAAATGATTTTCGCTAATTGGCGTAAGTCTGACGGAGATCAATCCCGGCCCTTTTGCCTCCATGAGGATAATTCTCGTGGTTACGATAAATAGAGAAACGTCAAGAAAGACTGTGCGATAATACCGATAATCTCGACAGCGAATTGAGAGTTCGGTTACAGGGTTCAGGGCACAGGGCGTACCCAACGTCCTGCACCAGACTACTCAATGGAACGAAATAGTCTTTGAGAAAATTCTTTAATTTACCAAAGAGCTCGAGAACCTGAAGGACGACGACTCGATGAATCTGTCACGTTTGTCACAATTGTTGTTTTAGCACCGATTAACTTCCGGGATACATACATATATCTATATAAATATGAATGTATACGTATTTGCGTCATATTCGAGGATCTTTGTGACAACCGACGATGAAATTGAATGTATGTCAAGAGAAAAACGTACTTTTTCTCATTCGTTTATTCACCTATTTCACCATTTTTCAATATGAATATTAAATCGCAGATCGAATTCCAGCCCCCTGCCACCTACCTATACCCGCGCTTATCATTCCCACATCCTGAAATTCCTTCGAAAGCGGATTGATTTCATAAAAATCATCGCAGGGTACTTCCAGCAATGAGGGTCTTCGTGCAGAGTGAGGATCTAGTCCGGATAAATCTTTGGAGAAAATTTAAATTCAACGGTACAAATTTAAAGGGTGGCATGCAGCGGGAGAAGAATAGTTAATACGCTTTTTGGGGTCGCTTTCATTTCCTTCGTGCTGCATTCTTTTTCCTCAAAGCGGGGAATAATTCCCCCAGGGATCCTTACGATAGTATAGTAAAATGGATGAGCAATGTATGTCGACGCGCATCGATTGAAATTTAATATCTGCTCCCTCATGGGCAGGGCAAGGCAGGGCAGGGCAAGGCAGGGCAGACCAAACCAAACCCCTCTTGGAGCCCTCTTGTAAACAGAATCGGTGCTTTCCCCTAGGATATCCACGGGGTAGGAAAATCCTCGAAATAGTAAGATCAGAGGGGAAAGAAGGGTCCTTTCCTCTTCCTATTGCAGGCGGACAGCCTTGAGGCTTGAGGTCCTGTTCGGAAAAGAGAAAAACCCCGGTGGGTTTATCATCCGAGAAACTCGTCGAAAGACATCATCTCCTTAGCGACGGGGGTTTTTTGATCCTCAAAGATTGTTTCTGATCGTAGCGAGAGAAATCCTTATAAGCGAAGGAAAAATGAAGAAAGGAAAGGAAAGGGCGACAGAGAAATGGAGGAGGGAAGGATGAACGTACAGAGGAGCCTTTCCTCATTCTTACTGAGTATACCTGTAACATCTATACAGCATCTTCTCCGAGGAATCGAGTTTCCCTTCACAGACGTTGACACAGATATTTCCGAATTACATTTAGGTACTGGAGAAAACGAGAGAAAGAGGGATAGAAATAGGAGATAAGAAACCCAAGGATGCGGAAGAAATCCTTTGTCGAAATTAAACAGTTGGATTTGAAAGACGGAGACCTTGTTTCCAAACATCTTTCGATCTTTTGAACCGCAAAACCCGCTGACAATCAAAGTTGCTCGACAAATAAGATCACTTGTGCTTCTCCACTCGATATTTTCTTTGTTTTTCCCACTCTTTCGTGATGTCATCCTAACGCGACACCTGCCCGTCTTAAAATATGTATTCAATGAAACTCTAGATTTTCATTCGTTTTTTGTTTCTTCACATTGTTCGTGTGGAAAATCAATCGAATGAAAGTAATATGCTTCGCGAAGAGAAAATCCCATAAATGAAGCCATTTTGTTAACCTCGAAAGTGGCGTTACCCCTCGAAACTGGGTAATGGAGAAATGGGGTGAGTTTTAGGTGAAGAGTAGCTTTCTGTTGGGAAAACAGAAGAGTGAAAATAGAAGCAGGTGCGATACGGTACAAATTGGAGGAGTATGTAGAAAAAAAGGGCAAAGACCGCGCGCTCAAGTCTGCGATGAGGAAGAGAAAAGGGAAGAGGGAAAGGAAAAGGAGGTAGATAGGTTACACACTCCATAGTGGAGATTTGTTCCAGCACAACGAGCTCCATTAAGTGAATTGGCGACAGGACGCAGGGCAGGATAGAACACTTGCAGAGGACTAGCGAAGTCTTTTACTCTAAATACTACACAACGTGTTTTATGGAGCTCCATCTCATTCCTTCCCAGAGACTGAAGAAGTGAGTAAGATTTTTGGGAAAATTTGTTCAGCGCGTATTCAAATTTTCATTCAATTTTGTGTATTTCATTGCGCTCGATTGAAACAACATAATAATTACATAAAAAATGTCAACCAAACATTTTTCCCGCCGAGAAAAATAATAATTTGACCACATGCCAGCTGCTCCGTTGACCGCATCAGAAAAATGTGATTTGCGGTGAACAGTTTCCTGGCGAGGCGGTTCAATGGAAATGGAATACAGAAATTGCGTGATGAAGTAGATTCAAAAATCCAGCGAGTACCGTAGAAAATTTTGGATTTTCACATTTACACCGAAATGACCGCCGGGGCCGGATAGATATTGCCGAAAGTAAACGTTGTTGTTTTTCGTTTTCGTATCGTTTATGTCCGAAACAAAAACTGAGCGATCAATCGATAAACTGGCATAGTTCCAGCTTGATAATTTGCTTGGTAACGCGTCGTTGAAGTTTGAGGAAAATCCATTCGGTAGCTTCTGAGTAGATAACCGTGTCCACGCGTTTCAAATATACGATTTTGGGAAGAACGGTTTATTATTCTTTGCCAATGGTGTTGTTACGTGAAATATGAAAATGGATTCTCGGAATTTCGGAGTTTGCAAAAAAAAAAATAGAAGAACGAAAAACGAGAAAGAACCAAAATCGATTTTCGAAAGATTCTGCTATTGGGCTGTGCTATAATTCCCTCTTACGCTGAATTGCATCCATCAAAATTTTCGGTGCTTACTACACAGCGTTGTGAAGCATATTCTGGGTAGATTTTTATCTTCGTGACCTAAATTCAATTTTCTTATCCAATTAGGGAGACTGACCTTTGTCCACTAATGCCAATGGCAATTAGCCGAGAAAAGAGGTAGGCTAGGCGCGGCGCGGCGCGACGGGGTGCTAGGGGTGTGGTATAATTTTTGTCTTTTCAAAAGTAGATTATACCTACCCTCACGCCTTTTTTACTTTCGCCTCTGTTCGTCTGCCTTTGTTAGCCATTCTTTGTTATCGCCTTAAAGAAAAAATCATTTTCAAACGGTCAGAGTCTTTTCACTTCCGTTACCTGTCGAGCTCCAATTAATCGAGTGTTAAAGGAGAAAAGAAAAAGAGAAGAAAAAGAAGACGAAGAAGAAGGAGAAGAGAAAAAAAGAAATTAATCCCACGACACATTCGCTTAGTATTACCACGTATTTAGATAACCAGGCATACCTACATAGATTTGACAGAGAAGAACTTGTTGTAGCTACAATGAGTCGATCTAAAGCCTGCGGCCTGCAGCAAGCCCGGAGGCTTATCCGATGAATGGTCGGTCACCTTTTTGACATTTTAAATCTCCCCGGAGGGAAGCACCCCATCACTTTCGCTCTTCAGATAACCCCTTTAATGATAAATGTCATTGAAAAATCAGAGACTAAGTATCTAATTTCTGTGAAAGCCTGGTTTTTCTTTTTTTTCATGTACACGGAACAGAAATATTCAGAAAGCTTGGTCATTAATTATCGTGAGGAAATAGAGAAAGCAAAGAAAAAGATACGAAAAAAACAAGAAAGTATATCCTTAACGGTAAAATTTCAATTTTCGAATAAAAAATGTGATAAGAATAAAGGATCGAAATTTCACAAATTTTTCTTATTTTCGTCTTTCTTTCTTCACTTTTCTTTTTGCGTTCGTTTTTCCACCAATTTTTCGCCAACCTATTCACAAGATACAATGGGAAAATTAGGACAAAATTTGTGCGACAAATATAAGAAAAATGAGTATCAATTAATAAGTTGGTGTTTTTTTCCGGCCGACAGAAGATTTTCTGCTGTGCGAAGTTAAAGGGAACGCGCTCAATACTTCTCGACAAAGTATATCCGTAGTTTTCAAACGACTCTCCAGGCACATCCCCTTCAGTGTTTGATCCCTTTATGCAGCCCCTAGAACAGCCCTTATTCTCGTTACGACCGGGGTAGAACTTAGCAAGAATTCGAATCTTCGGTTTGTATTCTTTAATACATTCGGCGAAGTGTATATTAACCCTCGACAAACGAACTGCAGGAAAATTTACGCAAATGAAATCCGAGAGAACACGATTTATCATAGCTCGCATCCTCAGGATGCGTTATCCAAATGATTCGGAAACTACTAGTCCGATCGAAGCCAAAATCTCATCAGTTCTGAGTTCAGGCAAGCCGCGTCGATCGGACCTAGATTCATCAAAATCCAATCACTCGTTCTCGTGATATCGTCGGACAAAAAAATGGATCACATACGCGCGCAAACACGCACACACACACACGCAGACAGACGTCCATCCGAAAATGGTTGGAGGTTATTTTTGAGACCTCAAAACGTGAAGATCTAGTGAAAACTCAACTTTTCATTTTCGGGGTGATCACAACAATTTCCTCTTGTTCTCTGAGAACAGAGAAACGGGAAGTATGAAAACGAACTCAAAACTCTGGAATAAACTTCCCTCAATTTCGACGGGTAGCATGAGAATCCCGATTTTCCCTTCCGGGCCGGACAGAGCAAAATGGTTTGCGGGTATCTCCTCCGTCAATGAACACCGTGAGCATGAAAATACTGAACCATTATCGAGGTAAAAGACTCTGGGACTAGCAACCGGTTGAACGAACAAGAACAACCGCGAGGGATATACACCTGGAGTCAATGAACCGGTCGATAATTACAGAGATTTGCTGCTGATCATTTGGTCATCTCGGTGATCGCAGATTAGGAAATGTTTGCACGGAGGTAAACCTCCTTCGCGGTCTAAAATAATCAGGATTTAATAGAACTCGGGCGAAGTGACGGCAGAAGCTGGCTTCAGTTAGTTTGAGGTTATGAAGCCATGACGTAGCAGCAGTAACAAGAGGCCAGGAAGATGTCCCTACAGCCGGCTGGGGCGCCACCAGTCTCCTCTCCAGCTCTTATCTAGTTTGCTAGTTGATCAACTACTTAGTAGTATAGAAGTACAAGTTGGTTCGACGAATAAACGGCACGATAAAAGCAAAGTGGATTCGGGGGGAAGAAAGGGGGGTGAAAGTTATGCGTCGTACGTCGGGTCGTAGGTTTGTAGCCAGTTTTAATCTCCCCTTATACAGGTTTGATCTTCGAATAGGGAGAGCTCGCCAGACCGCATGTCCTGGCGCAGTATATATAGTGTATCTACTAGTATCACCAATGCTTCCACTGTGCTGAGCTGTGCAAGTGGATGAGGAAGGGAACGCGTGCTGCAGGGACTGTGAAAAGTGAAGGGGAGAATCTAATTATAAAAAGGAAGGAAACCAGCGGGCGGTCGAAGTAACTATGAAGGGTTGTTCGCGGGGGCCGATGGATGATCTAGGCAGTAATTTGTACGGTCGGCGTCTTCGTGGTAGTCGCTGACGTTGTGTATTCGCAGTGTAAATGCGGGATAGGTGAGCCAGCTCAATTGAAGCAGTAGGTAGTCGTAATAGCAGCAGTGAATATCGTTAGGTCTGTTTAATGTTAATATGGGAGGATGATCATCATCTCTCCTTCCTCCCATACAGAAGAAGCCAAAGTATATTTTACTGGCCTTTGCTCGTTTCGAAGAGAGGTAGGAGAGTTTTGCTAATTTTGGTCATTAGGGGCCGAGCGGCGTGGCTTTCCGTTGATAAGCCGTTCATTGGCGAGAGCAGGGCTTGGGAGATGAACTGCTGCAAGCAGTCGTTTGAAAATTCCCTTTTTCCACGGGTAGCGGAGGGAAAGAGAGAGATCCTGGGAACGTTTTGCCGGATGGACGACTACTGCAGATTCTCGTGGCACGGGCGAGCCGCGGCACCTATCGCTTACACCGAGAAAAGTCAGCGGAAGAGGAATACATACCTAACCACCGTGATCGATACTAAAGCGACCGTCTAGAAAAAAAGGATGTAAAAAGATGAAGCTAGAAAGCAGAAATCCAGGAAACGTTCAGGTATATACATATAAGCTGCTCCTGGCAAACACGACACACGGACAAAAGTCACAGCAGCAGCTAGCAGCACACCACACTCTGAAGGTTCCACAGTTTTAAAGTAGCGTGTGAAAAAGTTTTAAGCAGCTTCCGCAGCTTCCTGCTTTAGGGGCGGCGGCGGCGGCGGCGGCGGTGGTTTTACGTGCTGAACCAGAACTAGAACGAAAACCAAACGAAACTCAACCTAGCTGCGAACTAACTAGAAACTCTGATGCAATGTGAAGTGGATGAGGGATGAGGAGTCTCGATCGGAGGGGAATTTCGTTGGCACCTTGACACTATAGGTACGTGATGCATGAAACTGCACAACCTGCTGATGAGTGAGAAACTTGTCGATAGCAAAAAGTGACCCATAAATTTAGCACCTTAAGTAGCTTATTTCCCCTCTCGTTATTCTCCCTCTTTTCGGCCCTCCTCGGCACTCGGTCAGTGAGTTCAGCGCAGTGTGCAGAGTGTATCTAAAGCCGAAGGAGGTAGTTTAGCAGGTAGCCCTCGGCGATTCCGAGAAAACCGTTGTTGGTCAGATCGGCGGAAAGGCAAAGCCTGAACAGAATAGAACAAAGACTCGGTGGTTCGCGAGACGGTTTGGAATGGAATGGAATGGAATGGAATGGAATGGAAGGGAACGGAGGGAGTAGGAAACGGGGCGGAATAGAACGGGACGGAGGAACCGGGAAACAAAGTAGAGAGGTGGTCCACGCTACTACCTATTGATCGTACAACAAATATTAGGCAACAATATAGGCAAACAGACCCAGTAATTAATACGCTGCCCCCTCATCCCATCAACCGCCCTACAAATACCCCCCGCTAGCCACCCCCGAAAATCGACGAGCCCAAAACCCGCCGTATTCATACATGTATTATTGAGGGTGATGCCGAACGTGTGAACCCCAGCTGAATTTTATCTAGGGGCGACGAGTGACGGGTGGATGCACGATGAAACTATAAAAGATTTCTTACCGATCGTTATTTTTCATTTCATCATGAAGAATGACAAATCATCGTTGTGATTCAATTAGTAAATAGCTTCGTACATACTGAGATATATATAGGTGTTCGATTCTATCGAAGGTACAATCTTCCCCCGAGCATATTCTTCCATTTCTCTTTTCTCACAAAGAATTATCTCCTTCGCCTGTTTTCAGAGGTTATGTTTCCTTTTTTTCCACCTTTTTTCCTCCATCCTTTCTATCGTGGACAGGGGGCGCTGTTTCGACAACAGACATACGATTCTATACATTTTATACCTTTAGTTATTGTCTTTGAAATCCGCGCCGCTCCAAGTCAGTTTTACCAAGAGTTGGGGTGGGATCAACCGGACAGAATGCACACTAGGTATGCTACCGTTGATGAGGGTCGTGGTGGACCGCCGCACCGGTCACACAAAGGCCATAACATTCGCGCCGATATTAATGCGTGGCTGAAAACAAAACAGCACCAACACCCGTCGCGTCGCCGCGCCGCGTCGATGCAATCCTTTACGGCCTTTCAATTTCCAGAAATTCAATTTCAGAGTGTGCTAAATTTTAGCGAATTTCCAACCGAAATACAAATCAACATGTTTGCAATATTTTCAATTGTTCTTAGTTAGCGTTTCATTCAACGTAGGTACTCTAATCCATTCGCACATTTTTATTTCACACGGTTTCATTGATAGTCCATGTCAACTGTGAGCATTTCAGGTGTTCCAGTCCGTTTTAATCCGCTTTTCAACATTTGCAGTCAACTTTACCTCACCTTCTAGGTGTTTCACATCTCTTCAACAATTTCAGTCAGTTTCACCAGCTCTCGCGTCTTCAATATTCAGTTTACTTTGAACCGATTTTCAACATTTCTACTTGATGCCAATACATGTTTCAGGTTTGACAAGCTTCTTTCAACAAGTCTTTCAACATCATCTGTCGACTGTAGGTCAAGTTTCAGCATCTGATGATCATTTCAACGTACGTTTCTCAACATAGTTGATCGATGCTAGTTCCTGTTTCAGTTTCAATTACCAACATTTCCACGAAGTACGTGAACCAAACTCTTCGACAACGATATAAGTTGTCGACGAGAAACACACATAGACATTGTACAGTAGGCACCATAAATTTCTCACTTTGGTGCTTTGGTGCTTTGAAGTGACGTGAGAGATCCCGCGTGCAAGGATAAGCAACAGCCACTGACTGCGAGCAGGTTAACCGGTCGTTTCTCTCTTTTTCGTTTCTCTCCAGTGTTCGACTGCTTTTTCCTTTTCGTTTTTTTTGTGTGTGTGTGTGTTTCTTTTTTATTGCGTTTTGTTTTGTTTCTTTAATTCCCCCTCATTTTTTGCCCCGCCTATCCTCTCGCTCCCACCTTCATCCAGACTCGAAATCCCCCCCTCTCTCTCTCTCTCTCTCTCCTCTCTTTCTCTCTCGGTCGCTCTGCTTGATTCACGGTTAGGCAAGCTCCCGTTCTTCTCCCGACACGAGAGCATTTCATCGCCCTTCCCTCCCTCTCGCCACGGTAGGGCAAGAGCAAGAGAAAGAGGTGAACCGAACCTGGTTACTCGATACCGATGAATGAATACCGAACAACAATGCACTTCGTGCCACAAAAAGCCTTTACCACCTCATCTAACCCAACCTAACCTAACCTAACCTAACATTATTGCAGGGACCAACACCCTGGAAACTCCATCTCACGTACGTCTGCTGCGTGTCACGTTCAATAGCTATGAGCTGAGGTATACCCTCCCACAGCTCAGCATTTCACTGCGTCGAGGCTTGGGGCTGAGAGGGATGTGATGCACGGTTGGTGCTTCATATCTATTTGCACAAGGTAAGTGCACAGCGACTGTCGCTCGTTGACACATTCGGATGCAGGGAAAGAAAACCAAGTGCAGTGTGAAAGGAGTAGTGGAAGAAGACGAAGAAAAAAAAAAGATTCCTCCCCATATCTCAATACCCACGTATGTACCTATAGGCATTGAGTCATTGTCGTCGCATAGGTGTACAGAGTCCATGCGTATGAAAAAAAAAGAACGATGGAATTATTATTTCAACAGAGTGCAGCGCAGCAAATTAGCGGAGGCGATGAATCAGAGTTGAAGAGAGTCGGGTGTGCAGAGAGGTACTTTATTCGGTCGTGCGAATTTTCTCAACTGGCAGAGCAGAACTTTAGACTATGCATGGTGTACGACACACCCGATGTGAAATTTCTTTTCATAACTCGGTACCTACCAGCCAACCAACCAACCAACCAACCTAATACTTTGGGCAACCGACAACCGCGCCCTGAACAATGCGCATGAACAGAATATGGACTGGCGTTTCACGCGTATTGTGTCACGAACTAAGAGTGTGCTGAATTAATAGCCACTCCAGAACGTGAACCCTTGATGATACTGAGCGAAACTCAAGCGGTTCTCAACTACCAATAACCTCACCTCACCCCCGGTCTGCGTGGAAGAATACAAAGAAGAAGAAATGAACCGCTTCAAGGAGTTTTTTTTTTTTCTCAATTTCTTCGTCTGCTTCATCTTGAACTACGGGGTCGTGAAAATTTGCCACCGGAGAGACGGTCTGATAGTTGAAATAATCCAGCGGCATCAACAACGAATACGTGAATGAACATACGGGAAATAGGAAATGTTTGAAAAAATCATGGAATATAAAGTGTTGCGAAGAAATAGAAAGGAATTGAAAAAATGACGGAGCAAGAGAAAAAAGAGTGGACTGCGGGATACAGCGTTACAGACAACCAGGATAGTAGTAGGTTGTCCGTCCCGCGTCACTAAATAATGCATGAGTCTGGTTGGACACGGTATTTAAAACAGACTATTCAGCGACGAGACGTACGTAGTGGTAGAATCGGGCTGCGGCCGCATGTGTATATATAAAAATTTACCCCTACCAAAATGCGATTCGAGTTTTATGATTGAAAAGTGAAAAAAGAGAAAAGCAAAAAGAACACACGCACACATGCATGCAATTTGAATCTGAATCTGAATCTCCTGTATGGCATTCACTGGATTCACTGGATTCACTGGACCAGATTCTGCGATGATAAATAATCGTCGGGAGCGCGAGCGAACCTCGCGTCCGCGCCACAACCGAGCCACGAATTGCTGCAGATTCGATTCGGCCAACACTAAATTACACCTACTTTGACGACGATTATGAGTCTGGTTGAGTTGATACTCGTACTTTGGCTAACGAAGCCAGAACCTCTAGCATCGAGCACCGCGTCAAGTGACAACGCGCAGCTAATCAGCGATACACTGGAACAGACCGATCCGACCAAATGCTCATGCTCATCCTAATGCTCATGCTCAGCCACTAACAACCCGGATCACCGATAGACCATACGGCTAGTTATCCTCGACTGAGTGACGACTCGCGGTACTGGTCAACGGATCAGAGCAAAGTTCCGTGCATCGTGGGTACGCTTGATCAAATCGGCCCACTGGCCGCCACTGAGTTGATCAGTTGAGAAACTTGAATGATCACTCCTGCACTATTTCACCCGCATAAATGCCCGCGCGGCTTCTGATACATACGTTCGTAATTGCGTCGATCGTGCATTGATCATCGGAGTGAAACTCGCCGCGGACTGTACACCGACCCCTGTGTTCTGGCTGTTGATTGTGGATGAAAAACAAAAGAAATGGTCCTACCGTCGCAGAGATTCGGCTATTTTCATGGGAATAAAAGAACCAAAATTCCCAAAACTATGACCGCTTGGCCCCCTCAGATCGGTGATCATTGATGATCATTGAATTACCAATGAAATGCATAATTTTTTTTCTAACCAGCTGGGCCGCCGACCAACGGAGTGTAGGAATACTTGGCAAAGTGGATGACCGTGGTCGACGCCCTACCGCGAAACGGGGTTTGCCGGTCCCGTCGTATATATTTTGCATAACTACAGCAGCGGCAGGATCGCGAGCGGGAAGAGCGCGAAGGGATGGTATGGGATGAAAATTGTTTTCCTATTACCACAATTACGGTCAATTGATCATCCCGTCGTGCAGCAGTACTGGCACTGTTATTCGATGAGAGAGGTGAGAGCTCCGATCTGCATCATGAGCGTAGGTAGCTGCCAGGTACCAACCTACCGACCCATAGCTACCCTACCGAGCCATCTATCTGGGCGTATGATGCAGGTATACGTATGCATCCCGTGTGCATATATATATATCTGTGGAGAGTCAATCAGACCGTGACAAAATCTACTTGACATCAATAATGTATTCAGGGAATGCCTGTAATCGATTTCCTCATGTCGTGTATTAAGTAAACGGAAATCAACTCGCCGGTAGCAGTAGTTGAATCTGGATTGATTCTATAAACCTCTGGATTCTGGATGCGGAACAAATTGGTACCCTGGATGCTTGCTGATGGGAGTAGATACAGGTACTCGACCTACGCGGTATACCTGCACTGCAACGGGTAATTTTGAACTCTGTGCAAATTCGCAAGTTGTTAACGTACCAATAACGTTCGATATACATGAAAGCTTGTCAATTCGTTGATTCTCGTTTTACGATTCGTTTGTTATTGTAATTAACAATCACGAGGAACACGCAGCGCCTTTCTTTGTGGGGGGCGTGAAATCCGGAGCTTTCAGAGCTTAAATTTCACCGGAGTTTTTGCCAATAACGAATTTTCCCACCTAGTAGAACTACGTGTACATACTGCACGCACACAATCCAGGATCGCCTTTTGTGAAACGCGTGAAAATAGAGCGGCCGTCATCGGCAGACATCATTCACAATTAATATTATATACGTGTATAGGTTTGTATGTATGCGTCAGTATATGTAGGTATATACCTATAGCCCAGACTCTGCAACACAAAGAAATACGATTTTTGTACACACATATCCCGCGCCAACGCAACCTTCTACCTACCGTTTTACCGCGAAATTGAAATATTATTAATATTGAAGAACGCCCATTCTGCACGATGGATATGCCGGGTAATGAGTTTTTCCAACAATGGCGACGAAAAAAAGAACAAACAAAAAAAATGGCAACAGCAAAATACAATTTCGAACCGAAACGACAACGGAGTAGAAATCAAAAGAAAATAACAAGCAAATTTTCATTTAAAAAACCAATTATTTTGTTGGATATTTGTCAAATCTGAGCTATAATTTGCTGTAGCTCGTATCTCCACCTCCCTGTTTATTTAATTAACAGATCATACTGATTCCGATATGACATTGTGGAGTATCATTGAACGAACGAAATCGTAACACTAAAAATATGATTGCATCGCGCGCACAGCTTATAAAAGCCGTATCTATATCTACTTCTATACCACTGCCGCCCGTTGCAGGTCGTTCAAACGAATCAAATGAAAGAGCCATCTGTTTAAATTTCACCGTGACATTTCCGGTGATAGATATAGATAAAAATACATTACATTCGCGTATGAATTTTGATTGCTCGTAACCTCTGCTGCAGGTTCTGCTGGATTATGGCTCGTCCAAGTGTCGGACACTGTCGAATGGAAAAAAAGCGTGCATAACAAAAACTGCAAAAATATCTTCGAACGCAAAATTTTATAGTGACAAAAACTTGTCACGGGTGGGAGGTAAAAATTCCGAACGATCGAAGAATATAGATGGGCCGGGATTCCGAAAGTGCAAAATGTAGAAAAGCCGTGATGACGAAAGGTCATAAAGCAGAAACAACAAATTCAGAACACATAGACACAGGAATGAGAATATACGCCGAAAATTATTCCTCAGAATGGGCGAGGCTACGAGCGGCGAAATATCCGATTGGGCGAAATATCGAACGCTCGGAAAGTTCTGCGTTCACAATTCAGCATCGTGCTTATTAGGGAAGTTGACATATCCGAATTCACTGAATCGAAAGACCAAAAACTCGAAAGGTCAGAATTCCGAATCCCGATGGAATAGCAGGGCCAAGAAAGCGAAAGCCCAGGAGACATTAGAAAAACATTTATTGTGCTGTGCCGAGAAAATAATTGATAGCTTGTGAATTTTTCGGGACTTCCGCCTTTCGGAATTCTGCTTTTTCGACACTTTGCTTATTGGAGTTTCACCGTTTCTGAACCTTTATTTTCGATCTTGTTTTCTTCGGTATATTCGCTGATAGAAACATTACACGCTCAGAACACTTTCAATTCCAAAAATAGTCATTTTCGAAATTTTTCAATCCACGTTTCATTCAATCGAAATGTAAACTATTCGAAGATACATTCTTGGATAAAAGCGCGTTCGGGTGAAGAGCCTCCCGATAAAACAGTCATCCGATTCAGGAATAAAGCAAATATGAAAATTCCGCTTTCCTGATCATTCGCTACCTTAATAGAACTCGTATCTTTGAAATTCGGAATTTCAGCTCGTCTACTTTTTGGTCTATCCGCATTCCGACCCCCACCTACAAATATTTCGAAAAATAATTCGTCAGAATATACGACACATTAATTACCGTGGCATGTCGACGGTGCATATTTTCAGTGCAAAATATCAACGAGACCGCAATCGAGTGTGCTCTGCGTCAAAACTTTTACCCTCTCATATGACTGCGGCAACCTGCGGAGTGGTTTTTTTTTTTTTTTTTTTTTTTTTTTATCAATTTTTTGTCTTCTCCTTCCTTTTCTTGCGTGTGCGTGTGTGTTTTTTCTGCTTTCTTATATACTTATTTAGTCCTGCGGGCCAGTAAACGCCACTCCTAAAGCCGCACCAGTGTCCAGTCGAGTTTGGGTATAACCGGTTGAGGTATACGAAGCAGCAGAACAGAACATCTCGGCCAGGATGGAGGCGGTCGGCTTGCGGTTGTGTTCTTGGGTTTGATCGATGCTACTTGACTTTCTTCATACATACGATAGTCGAGCAGCGAAAAAATAAGAGTCTGAAAAGGATGAGGCGCGAAGACTAACTGTTCGGTCTTGTTTCTCTTGTTGTGCATCGCCCGTGAAAAGGAGCGCTTTGAACAAAACGGGGTCTTTATCTTCCGTATTTACGATCTCACAGAAAAAATCGTTGAATATAAAATCCGCGTTATTTTTGCCGGCGTAAATTTTGTTCGAAAAATTTTCCGATCCGGCGAACCGTTCGTGAGATGCGTTCGAAAATTCGTGACAATTAACGTAGGTACGTGAACATTCTACGCAACAGGAATATTCGTGCTGCGTCACAACCGCGGGGCAAACGCAGTTCTCTCGCGAAGATAAGGTAAAAAAATCTCGATGCGAAACGGAATAAAGCACTAAAAACAAAAGAGAAACCGAAAGAACGGTTCGAGTTGAATCGGTCGCCCTCCACTCGGAAGTGACCAACTGACAACAACTAGCCTTATATATCTTCTACAGTGGCGCGGCGGTGCAGTGCTTTTCTCTCTAGCACAACATTCCCCAGGGTTTGGTCTGCCCCTCCTGTCCGGCGGATAGATACCTACCTACCACCGCTAGCCACACATACACGAATGTATTCACATCCCCCTATAATTCAACACTCGTGTATACATACGCGGTATAAAATAGCCAATAGAACAAACTCACCCCCAATAATACCTACTATAGAGCCGGGTATATATTTCCACTTGAGTGATTTTCCACTGGCCGACCGGGTCACTATCGTCGTGGAAAAACCTCTCCACCGAGAACAACAGCCGGGCAGCACAGTTGAAAATCCATTATATATCGAACGGAAAACGTCTTCAATCTTCTATAACCTTCCTTCTTCGTTTGATTACTTTTTCGTTCGCTACTTTCACTTCGGAATGAAGAACTCGACGGTTTCCCAAACCGTTGATATTCGTTCCTACACTTATTATTATCTACCCTCCAACTTCTAATGATTGTCGGTCGTTCGACGTCGGGAACATACCGCGTTGCTGATTCCGCACGACGTAGGTGAGCGCCGGAAGTACGAAAGATCGCATCGAACAAAATTTTTCTTCGTTTCGGAATGCTCCGAAAATTTTTCAAACGAAAAGTTTCGCCGATACTCGAGAAAAGTGGAAAGAAAATTTCTTTTCTCTGGCACGCACGCCATTCTCAAATTTCCTCGTCCTCAACGTGTTTTTGCGTTTCTAGATGTGTGCAAAAAAAAAGTACCATGCACGACCCTTTGGCCTCAGAAGCGCCAAATTGTTGCATAATATCGCTTACGTCCTTGCGGCGTCAGTAACGCGCTGTGTGTCTGAAAGCCACCAAACGGTTCTCAGTTTTTTTTGGTTCCACCTCTTCAGGATTTCATATTCTGTATGTATCGTTATCGAATATAGTTTCGAAGACCAGAGCACGCGATGAAGATATTTTTTCTTGCCAAATGGGACAATAGACGCGATAGCAACGAGGTGGAGGAACGTTTAATTCGTCATTCGGACATTGAACGATCACTCTTTCAGCGTCGCAATTTGGGCAGTCAGAGCACAACCGACGACGACGAGGCGCGTGGTTGAAATCGCGAGGAGAGAAATGTGTGGCGGGGTATGGTATGGTATGGTTTAGTTTGGTTTGCTTTGCTTCGGTTTGGTTTGGTTTGCTTTGGTACAGTACGGCGCGCTGCAGGCTGGATGGGAATGAGAGAAGAATGTATTAGGTCCCGCGTCAGCTGTACTTTATAGCCCAAGCATCAGCCTGCATCACGGTTTAGGTAATCAGTTTATACAACGTATATACCATGCATCTGCTACCCTCCCGCAGATCCACGACCAATTTCACAATCGTTTCGGTTCCCCGTCCCCGTCCCCGTCCCTCATCCCGTGTTTCCTCCTTCCTTCTTCCCTTGCAGGGAGATCTGCAGGAGCCCGGAGAGGGCTAGCGCTGAAAATCTTTCGACGCAAGAACTCGCGCGCATTCGAGAGAGAGATAGAGAGAGATAAAGAGAGAGAGAGAGAGAGAGAGAGAAAAGGAAAAGCACATTTGTTTTTGGTGCAGACAAAAAATCGAAATCGTTGTGAAAATTCTCATTTCGTCTCTGTAGCCACGATTCCTGGCTGATGATCTATACCCTTGTACTTTGCGTGTACATATCAACGTTGGAACGCACGGAGTACCGCTGAATTGCTGAACCCGCCTACCCACCCACCTTCCTTCCCACTTCATCAGTTTTCTGAAGCCATAGAAAAACGCTTCAAAGCCAATACTCCATGGAAGCTAGGCAATGGCTTCAACGTAAAATTACAGAGAATTTCATCAAGATTGCTAATTATTTTCACGTCGTATATTATACCAATCGAGAATTTATGGTGGGTAATAATTCTAGATTGAAAATTAGAGGCGTTGAATTTTCTACTTTTGCTCCGACAGACCAAGGTACGCGACCAAGGTGGATGATGAAGATTCAGAAAAAGAAGAAGACGAAGAAGAGAAAGAGAGAGACAGAGATGGAAGGAGAGTATGAAGATGATTAGAGTAACGTAATTAACTATTGGACACGAGTTTTGCTGGAGGATGAAGCAAAGAAAGAAAAAAAAAAAAAAAAACTACGTAAGTTCCACGGTTCCGGTCGGTTATCATCGTCATCGTTGTCAATATTAGGAGCAGCTATAAGATCTTATGAACATTTAAGTAACTCCTTAATGGAAGTTTGGCTACTTGTTACAGAAGGAGAGAAAAGTTGTGAACTCACAAAGTTGCTGGCTTGAAGATCACGCTACTTGAACATAGTTGGTTTATTTTATATGTATACAGTTAGGAGAGAGAGAGAGAGAGGGGGTGAGACGAGGCATGTCTTCACACCAGAAAATAGTCGGCCCGTAATTTTTTAAACAGCAAATACGAGCGTGAGCTGAGACTCGAGTGAATACACGAGGAATAGAGAAACTGAGAAAGAAAGGAAGATCTAGTCAATCTGAGAGAAGAACAAGAGGAGAAAACGAAAACGGATGATGAAAATTATCGATCTGTGCACCGGTATATGTACCTTATACATCATAGTATACGTGTGCATGCAGAAAAGAAGTGGCAGTTTGTCTCTGGAGGAGATTGAGAAGAAGAGAGAAGTGAAGAAGAAGAAATGAAAAACAAAAAATATGGAAAGAAAGTTTTGCGAAGAGATAGCAACCTCTGGAGGGTTCGGTAGGAAAGTATCTACCTATGTATGTACGTATGTATGTACCTAGTAGAAGATTTATACGCATATTCTTGGTCCCGGTCAGCTAGCTGTACCCAAAAACTTGGAATATAAATATCAATAAACGCCCGTTGTTGAACCCTTATACCTACTATATCTGTCCACTCACCGTTGAGGAGTAACCCTCTCTGCCTGTTAGCTACAGAAAAAATGTTCGAGAGTTGGGTCATCGGTATAAGGTGGGTGGGTCGGTCGGTCGGTCGGTAGTACGAAGATCATAAAACAAATCAACTGCTATTTCTGCACATAAATCAGCCCACGTTTATTCCCGCCAATAAGAATAGAAAAAAGAATAAGAAGAAGAAGAAGAAGAAGAAGAAGAAGAAGAAGAAGAAGAAGAAGAAGGGAGCAAAGAGGAGGCGACGAAGAATCAAACAGTAGAACCATTGCGGAGGAGTTCCTCGAGTGAAAAAGAGAGAATTAGGTATATTAATAAGCGAACGCCGAAGGAAATTTGAATCGAGGCGACCGCGACAGCCTCTGGCATTCGGATACGCAACGGAGAAAATAATGCATCCCATATACCGAGGACGTTGATTCGGATTTCGGCTAAGAGAATCGTCAGAAAAGTGTGAAATTTTTAGTGCGGACCAAAATTATTAGATAAATCATTATACTTTTCCCGGATCAACGTAAATCTCATCAGATCAGATATTGATGGAGGAACGAGATTCTGATTGATTAATTAATTAATCAATCAATTAATTCATCACATCGTCGTCGTCGGCATTGTCGACTAATTACCAAAAGCACGTGTAGTATATAGGTAGGTACATACATACGCGGGTATAGCTCTGCACGTATATGGTCGTCACAATTAACCTGGTGAAGCACACACACGCACGTAAAACCACGGAGCGCGCACCCTGAACCTATCTCCGTATGAAAATGAATTGTAAATTGAAAACGGCGCGGCGCAGCGTGGCGCGACGCGGTAGTGAGGCGGCAGCGCAAGGAACAAACGTGGGGAGTGATTCGAACCGTCAAATAATTCAATCGAACTTGAAGCCCATTCGAGAAATTTCTGTCCGCCCGTTGATTTCGGTTTGACAGATTTACTTTCTGGATATATACGTATACTTTTGTGCGATATACGAGTATATAAGCTGCGGTATTTTTTATCATTTCCGGTGATGTGTGTTCACGCGATTTAGTGTACCTACAGGTATAAATTGCCTAAGTTACACGTCTTTTCGGAGACTGAATTATAGTCGGAGGAATGGACGCGGCGGAGGAGATGGAAGTAGAAAGACGAAACACACGAAAAATGAAATATAATTGAAAAAGTGGATAATAAACAATTGCCCGTACTATAGCTTCACGTTCTCTCTTTTTCAAGCTCCGTTCTCAATTCCGGAGAGACATAGGCTCCGGTCTTTATGCCTCATTTTTATTTATTATCCTTCGATGACCGTTACCTGCACGAGCGGTTATATCTTGTTGTGCGAACGAAAGAACGAAAGAACGAAAGAAGAGAGGCAAAAAGCAGGTCTCACGTTTTACGAGGGATAAAGCAAGCCTGGATGTCATTCGGCGGTGGATACAACCGTATAAATATAGTATATATGTACTAGAATCTATCTATATACATACTATAGTACACTGGGAAGTTATACCCACGCGGTACATACGTATGTACATAGAACAACAGTACTGCCGAGCATTTTACTAGCGGATTTTTCTACGACTTGATTTTCCTCCACGTCTCTTCCTCTCGCATTTTTTTATCCACCAAAACGATGCGTTTTTTTTTTTTTTACTTGCCTGCTCCGGTTTTTCGTTTTTCGCTCCTTCGGTTTTCTTCCGGTCTTCTGGATTCAATTAATATCTCGCCACTGCCGTTCGCGACGAACAGGAGAAAAGACGAAGAACCAAAAGTTGAGAAAAATTCGAAAAAGTGGAAAACGAGGTGTAAAAAGCTCAGGATAGAGAAGAAATTCCAGAAATCCTAGAAGCTAATTGGTGGAGAATTAGAAATAGACGAAGAAGATGTAGAGAAGAAAAAGAAATCGAGGGAATCTAGACGACACGCTCTGCACTGCACACACGGGTTCAGTTTTTCGTTAGTCCAACAAAGTAGCAGTGTATGCGCATGATGGCAGGGAAAATTTCGTTGCACCGCATACCCCGAGGCCCTGCACGATATCCGGCCTGACAACGAGCAGCTTCCTCACTTCCTTCCTTTCTTCCTTTAAGCTCGTGCGCAGGTAACTCGAGAGTAAAGAGAGAGGAAACAAACAAAGAAAAAAAGCCGAAGAAACAAGAAGAAGAAGATGTAATAGTTTTACTGCCTAAAACCCCGAAGGCTTCGCAACTTTGTGATGCACAGATACAATAGTCGTCGTCCCTGTAGGTATATGCTGAAAAGCCTGAAGCTCGAGATGTATTTCTTTGTAGGGAAAAAGGAGCAGAGAGTAAAGATGACGCAGACCAAGACGAGTAAAGGATAAAATTGGACCTCATCACGATCTGCATCAAGCTTCACAAAAGCTTAACAATACGGGGAAAGAAATAATTGATCGATCGAATAGAATTCACTATCGAATTTGCGAACGATGAGATGAAATGGTACCCGAATCATTTTGTACGACGAGGGAAATTTCGTAAATTCTATTATATATACATGCATAAAAGTATAATGAGAAAGAGACGCGTCGACTTACATTGGATTGGTGGAGTTCCAGTATATGTCCGGAAGACGGGAACATGTTGCCTCCCTGGGGAAGGCCTCCATCACAGCTAGCAGGAGCAGGAATAAAATGAACCAGGGCATAATATCGAGCTGAATTTTGAGGCCGTTCGTTAACAACCAAAAACAAGAGATCACTAATTTCACTGCGGTCACCTGGAACAAGAAACATTGGAAACAAGAAACATGAAAACCCTGGATTCTTCGTTGTAATGTAATTTCTAATACACATAACACACGCGACGGAGGCAGAGAAGGTCGGTCTATTCCAAAGAGAGAGAATTTTTCCCACCTCCTTCCGTGCAATTTCGGTTTTTTTTATTCATTTTTCCTTTCTGTTTTCTCAGTGTTTCTTCTACACTTCACTGCCTCCTCCTGATAGGAACTAATATTGTGAAAAGATAGGAGCAAGTTGTGTCCTTGCACATCAGGATGCGTATAGTGCGGCGTGCATGTAAGTATTCCGTACACACGTATGTACCTACATACACGTGTATGATATAATAATGTAGGCATCTATGCATGAGAGCGAGCAAGCTACGTACAGTAGATGCAGATATATCGTATATTCCGGGCTGTAGCAATTTCCGCCAATTTATTTTACTAAATCGTTTTCTACTGCCAAGTGGCAGATTACTTTCACAATATTATTCCTCCATGTATACAGTTATAGATATTACACTACACTGCTATCTGTACATATATCTATTTATACTGTATATATATATATATATAACGTTATATCCCGGGATAGTTATTACTTGCCAAATATATACTCAAAAAACGATGATTCAACTGCGCACGAAATTTCTTTGCAGGTATTTTTTTCCTTTCATTTATTTTGTCTCGGTTATATTTCTCCATTTTCGAAAATCGTTGATACTTTGACCAAAAAGTCTAGAAACAGAAAAGTAGAGGAAACCCGTGTGCGAAACTGTGAGGTTGAGATTTCTCCTTGTCCGATAAAATCGTACATATACGTATATATAATTCCCACCGCATCGTCGAATAAGACGGAAAAACAGAACAAAAAATATACACGGAGGAACTATGATGTAGTACCTATAATAGAGGTAATGTGGTGTGAAACGAAAAAAAAACCAGAATGAAAAGACGAAAAAAGTAGAGAAAAAAGAGGAAGAAGAAGAATATGCGGAAGGAATATCGCATGGATGATGTTTAAAGCGCATTAAATAGAATGGAGTAAATCTAGTTGAGTGGAATCCCATTAAGCAGAACCTGCAGCCAGCAAACCAGAATGAAGAAGTGAGAATTCGTGTTACAAGGACATTTATTCCTTCTTTTCCACTGATTTTCCTTTCTTCTTTGCTCTTTTGCGATGACATATAGTTCGTAATAAGTGAGATAGTAGTAATCGTCGTGCTTGATCGGACACACGTACATACCGTGCCTGTGTAGTTCAATAAATTTCAAAAAGAGAATTCCAACACAGTAATGATTGGTAGACAAGAAAAATAAAGAGAAGAAAATGGACAGCAAACAACACGAAAAGAAGCCCTAGACTTGTAAGATTCTTGTACTACGAAATAAAACAAAAAAACAACAAAAAATCTCGGAACGAATTTAAGAAAAAACTAGTTTTTTTTCTGTTTCGGTTGCTCAACCGAGGCAAATTTTCATTTTTCACACACGGTTATCGATTCAGTGAAGGAAACGCGATGCAAAGGCGGTGAATTCGTTGCGAGAACGAATTTGGAATAGGTGAAAAAAAACATTGTGCAAATGTCCCGGACGATTCTATTATTATTTTCATCTTTTCTTTTCTGGATCACCGGAGCCTGAAAAGTTTGCTTTTAGTCATCATTCTGCGGGAATGGGCGCGGTGGTTGTGATTTGACAACCCTCGACGGTTGTTACATTTAAAATTGGAATATTGGAATACCCTGCAGGGTGCCCGAGGCGGCTACCACTGATGTGAGTGAGTGAGCGAGCGAGAGCCTGAGATTTCAGCTCTTCGAAGCTCCACACTTCTCTTGGTTAAGGCAGGTATAGTAGATGATATAAGATAGTGGTAGTATTGTAGTTGCTGACTTTGCACAGAGAATACCGCAAGCTCAGCAGTTAAACTTAGGGTGGGATACGAGACGATGGAAAGCAGCAAAGTGACCGTGATACAGTTAGACTTTGAAACTAATATTACCTGCAGCTAGCTACATAGGTAGCTAGGTATGTATGTACAACTAGTCGCATTATATGCATAGTATTCGTGTATAACCATGAAAATAGGTATGTAGTATGTATGGTATGCAGTTCGTGAAATGGAATAGTATACGTGCATGTGTACAGTAGGAGGTATGTAGTAGAAGAATGTAGTAACGAATGCGTGACATGTAGAAGAATCGCGGTGACAATATTGTTTGTCAATTTTCTTTCCAAAGATCTTTGTAAGCCGTTCTGCGGATCATTGCTGTTGAGCGTGAACGACGAAAACGCGCAAATAAAGCACAGCACAACGCAGTAGTGTACTACAGTATTGGCATACTGTAATTGGCTACCAGTACGTGTGACAAATTTTCAAAAGGTATTGGAACTTCATTCCTGGATGAATGAAGCTTCGTGAATAACGATTGTTTCGAATACAATGGAAAAAGGAAAAATGACAAACGAAGTTCTACGAAAGTGAATTGTTTCTAGGATCACAACAACGGAATAGTACCTGCGCCACAAAAATTCTTGCCTCCCATGTGGAAAGATTTGATATATTCTTGTTTTGAGGCAATTCTTCGATATTTCTACCTCGAACAATTGCTGCAGAACAGGAATTTATCTTTCGACATCGGAGCTTGCGATAGAGAATCGAGAATGCGATAGAGGCTGGAGTGTACTGAATGTGATTTGTTCCGAAAATAAGAACAACGAAATAGTACCTGCGATACAAATTTCGGCAGCCAATGTCGCAATTCCTCAATATTTGTTCCTCCAAAAATTTCTGCAACGCGAAAATATATCTTTCGACATTCGAAGCAAAAGTTGTTGTTGCGAGTACTATTTTGTGGTTGTTATTTTTTGCACAAATTCTATGCATTGCCTACGTCGCATCTCTATTAGTCTCTAGCTGATTATTGCCAACAGGTAAGATAATGATTAAATTAGTCGAATGATACGATAACATGAAGCTTACTTTTTGAAAGTGGCCCAGCAGAAAGACGCGTATCCGCACTTTAGTCACTTTGGAAATCACGTGTGTTATTTGGTGTGGTATTTAAGATAATCCTCCGTGTAACGTTTTATGTGAATTGTATTATCAGATATTGTAACACCTCTTTATCACTTATAACTTATTTACTTATTTATTTATTATAATCACTGCTATTTCTGTTCAGCACGAAACTTCAAACAGCAATAACAAAACAACTATTTTAGGCTCTACCGATGAAACTTTTGTTAACAACATAGAATCGGCCAATTATGATTGTCCACTCGAAATTTACTTTCAATTAGGAATGCCAATCGATGAAAGACAGAGAAGGAATAATTAGTAATCAATGAATAAATTAATTAACCAATCACCTGGCTCTACTCCGTAGTTGAAAACTATAGTATGGCAAATTGTTTGTTTTCTCTTTTATTCCTTTGTGAATTGACTAATTGGATTTCATATACAAAATTCCCGAAACAATATTGTGAAACTTGACAAAGATTGTCAACGCCTAACGATAACAACGATAATAATACTAATAATAAATAAACGCGAGTATAGACACTATTAATTGTTTGTGGAAAAAACTTTGTGACGCAGAGTCGAGCACAATTATGGTACTATTTGTACAATATCGTGTTGTGGTTTTGCTCACGTGACTTTTTGGATCGGAATTAAGTCTAAGTTTGACTTTCTTTCGTCGCTTTGTTGTTTCGCTACCTTGTTTCTCGACTGCTCCGATCTCTTTTGCCAGAAAAACTATACCTATTTATTATACCGAAGGTATGTTACGTGACATTATCCTGTATAACAAGATATATATATATAATTTATCTTCAATTTGAAATGAGTTACTAGTTCAGTTGATTACTTCATCCACAATTATACGTAAACATACATATAATATATATTTGTTCACTTATTATTATTATTATATTATTATTTCTGTCACATTCGCACGATCACAAAAACACAATCACACATGCATTAAGCACACACACATAGACACTGTAGGTTATGATTAATAAATATTATTATATATATATATATCATCGAAACGAACAACTGCAATGATTGTGCAGCAGCACTAGTTGATTAGTTTAGTAAACAAACAATTGTATTTTGTGATTATATCAATTATTTTGTGTAGGTAATTAATGATTAATATACTTTTGTGTATTTATTCATTCATTTACTTATTTCCCTTGAGTTCACAACTGTTATACAAGTTTAGCTTCGTTTTGTTGTTTTTCTTTTCGTTGTAGTTGTTTTTGTTGTTGTTGTTGTTGTGGTTGTTAATCCCATTGCACAAACATGCGGATTGTGAATATCATCTACAATTGCCTATCAATTATTGTTTCAAATCTTTTACTCTCTCTTTTTTTGTTCTTGTTGCTGTTGTTACCGTAGTTGTCACAATCGTATCGATTCAGAACTTTGTTTGGATTGAACGTAAACGACGAGGATATACGTAGGAGATAAAATGCAAGGTGTAGAACACACATGTACACCATTCCCAATATTTATGCTATATAATTCATTCGCGTATATAATTATTATTTATGTTATACGCAACCACATCAGGAATTGAGGAAAGGTTAAATTATGAAATAAATGCAACAGAATGACGAAGATAGGTATATTATTTATGTATGTATTATTTTTCACACCATTTTTTTTTCTTCTTCTCGTTTTTATTGTATAATAACAAGTGTTGTTTCCGTTATTGTTCGTTCCTAGTTATTCCAAGGGCCGACTCGAATTTCTATATACGTGTTCGCCTTATTAATCACGTGAGATATTCCTCCGCATAAAATGCGATCTAGCTATACGTTTCCTTTTTTCTTCCCCCCTCTCTTTCTCTCTTTCCCGCTCTCTTCCTCAATCCCTCTCGCGCTCTCTCTCACTTTCTCTTTGTATCTCTATCCCTCTATCTTTTTTTCTCCTCGCGCGCGATATTTGAAAGAAACAATAAAATGAAATAAAAATCCCCCAATACACGTGTAGTTTTGGTGTGTCATACAGTACACTCTATGAAAACAAACGATGAGCTCAGAATCAATAACGATAACGATAATATAATGATAATGATTGTGATAATTAAATTTATCGATTATATATACATATATAAATATATATATATATATATAAAATTATCGTTGTATTACATAAGATTAAGGATAATAATAACAATAATAATAATAATAATAATAATAATAATAATTGTATCCGGGATTTTGTTGTGTTGTTTTTTTGTTTTTCTTTATTTAAATATATTTTTCGTTCTGTTTATCGTTTCTTTTTCTTTACTTTCTGTTGTTGTTGTTTTGTTGTATACAAAAACGAACCCGCGTGCGCTTTAAACCCGTTAAGCCCGACACTAAGTTGCGGAACCTTGCGCGTCCGTTGACGGGCTTCGAATGACGCCGGGAGTACCCAGTTCGGTTCTAGGCACACGGGGGGTTTCAATACGCCGCCGCACCGCGTCCGTAGCCGTTGTACCGGCGCAACAGAACCCGCGCGGGCGCGCGCGCGCGCGCTCCCACTTTCTCTCTCACTCTCACTCGCGCTCTCTTCCTCTCTCTATCTCTGTCTCTATCTACTTTTGAGTGCCTTATTGTATTTTCTTGTTATCCACATTAGTGTTTATTATGTTCCTTTTTGATTTTTGTTTTCTCTTTGTTTAGCTTTGTTAGTTTCTGTTATACAGCTGTATTTGTCCATACTATGCCGGACAGGGTTATACCCCAAGGCTAATAAATCCTTCTGTCTATCTATCTATCTATCTATCTATCTATATATCTATCCATCTATAGAACGGTATACCCCTTACGTCATAGGTTATACATTTACGAATAGGTAAACGCACGAACAAAAAACAAAAGAGAAGAGAGAGGAGCGATAAAATAGAGAAAAGGATGACGAACAGCGTCTATGGTATATACTTGTGTATCTTGAGCTATGTATTGTATATGATGTATATATATGTACCATGATTGCAATACACATACAGGCTCTATATCGCGTAACGCGATAACAAACTTTACAATGATGGAGATGGAGTACGTAGGCCGGATTCAGATTCCTTGCGAAAATCTGAAAGGAAATGTCTTTCACGAGAAATTTGTTGGACAAACAGTTTCCGAGATACGAGAGGTTTTAGTTGACCAATCACAGATCAGTCTGTCTACTTACTTACTCACAATCAATTGCTCAACTTATTCTCCACTCTAATTGTAAGTTAGAAGTAGGTAGGCTCTGTCACTGGTCAGCTTAGATCCTTTATATCTCCGGAACTACTGGTCCCACAAAATTTTGGTTATGGACATTATGACTTGGATTTCCGCGGGGAATATACTCTGAAAATATGATACTGCTCGGCCGAGCCTGAGTATCATTCGTGCAGGGATTTAGGATAGCGGTCTTTCATTTCCATCCCTCTCTTCACTTTGTATTCTCGTTTGAAATTTTTGTCTGAAGACAGATTCGAAATTCTCGACGCCCAGTAAATTGGACCGGCTAATTCCCGGAATACTTCCAATCTATAAACATATCTTGTACTTTTGTGAAATGAGTGTCTTTTTAGTTTCGTCCAATTTCCTCTTATCGACGTTACTCCGGAGATAAGTCTGTTTTCCTTAAGAAATATAAAGGAAAGATCCTTATCTCCCTCAGCTGTATTACATACATACATACATACATACATACTTCCATACATTATTATGGTATATAAGTAACGGGGCTATATAAAATATGGTTATGTATATATATACAACTATATATGTATGTAAAAACTAAAGAGAAAACTTTAGTTCGAGTTTCTATACGCGCGGTCGAATAAAAGATGAGGGTGACGCATTTATATGTATATGTACCTCATACCTACCTAGTTTTTTCTTCTCAATTCCTTGTTCATTTCAATTTTTCTAGCTTATTTCCCCTCTCTTTTTCCCGCCGCCGCGTTATATATGTATATGTAGTATATCGGAACGATTTTCTAGTTTATATTATTTAAAACCTATTTAATAGACCGGGCAAGAATGTAACGAATGAAAATTTGAACAGCGATTTCCTTTCTCGAAGATTTAACTCCACACCGGAGATAGTACCTACCTTACTACCTTATACCTACCAAGAGTCCCTGAGGAACTACTCGAGTTTCCTGGTGCCCGTTTACCCACTACCTTTATGTATAGGTCGTTCCACGCTAAATCGAGGTGAGCTCAAAAGCCTCTTCACGATCCGCGATTCGATCGTTAATATTTTAAACGATATTTCGATTCAACCCCCGAATCGTTCCTATAATTGCTGTCATTCGAATTTTCGCACTTCCGACATTTCGAGAAGCAAAAGATTTGTCCGTGAATGCAGCTTCGAACGTTGAAGAAAACTGACTTGAAAAGCAGAAAACATCAATGGACGAAGAAGTCATATTAGCTATTTGAGCTGATTTGTAGATTCATTCGCGCAGAAAAAAAAGGTTCTCATCCAAATCGCAGAGAATTGGTGAAGACTTTGAACTTTTGAATTTTGCAGCAAACGAACTCTATCCAAGCATCTGGTCTGACCTTTTCGAAACTCGAAACTTTCCACGCGGACAATTTCCTGCCAATTTATCTTGCTTTTCGGTTAACATTTTATTCGCGTAATTTTTAGCGTGGTGGAAGTGATACACGTATAAATTGATCAATCGATAATGAATTTCATGCTTGATCGTTTATTTTGCAACCATATAGTGTACCGAAAATTGCAAAATACGTATACTATACGATATGAATACGATGTTTGTCATTGAAAAAACAGAAAAAAGAAGAAATAGGATAAGGGACACAAGCACACACGCATACATAGACCAAAAATTTTCTTCTCTGTTTTTGTCCGTTTGTGCCATTTTGTTCTCTGCGTATACCAACGTTTTTCTTTTTTTTTTTGCTTTTTTTTTTTTTGTTTCTTCTCTTTTTCGAGTTCGTTCATCGTTCGTGAACAGTAAGGGGGTGGTCGTTCAATAATTCAGAACAAACATCCCGTCTACACAAATAGTAGGTACCTACCTACCTGGATATAGGATGAGCCTATGGGAGCGAAAAGGCGAAAGGCTACTCGTTGTATGTAACGTAGGTACGTACGTACATACGAATGATACATATATATACATAGGTGTATGTTATTTCTCATAGAAATCACGTAGGTATATAGATATATGTATTCTAGCAATCTATACTTTACTTTACCTACTATATATGTATATACACTGAGTTACAAATCTGGTTTTACAGTATATACATAAATATGCGCAGGTAGATCCTATACATAGAAACTATGTATGTACCTACCTACATAGTAGATACATATACATATATATATCGTACATATATACCGGCTCGGAAGAGTTAGGGCTAGATTTTTCTTCTTCTTCTTCTCCTCCTTCTTCTTTTCTCAATTTTTTTTGTTTTTCCTCTTATCTAATCGCCTTCTTTTCCTTCCTCTTCTCCGTTTCTTCCTCCTCTTTCTCCCATTCGCCTCCTACTCGCGACAGACGTGACTTCGGAATTCTACACCCCATCGATGGCCACTGCCGCCAGTCACTCTCGTATTGAACTTTCCCGTTACAATTAAATATTAAATACCTACCAACCTATACCTATATATCCCACTGCCATTCGCTTACCTACGGTCGATATCAGCCAGTCACCCTTAAAGCTCCGATGTACTACCTTATAATATACATCGCGGTCTTCTGCCGTCACTGTTACGTGTTTCTCAAAACATGGACTGTTATACTGAAAATATCTGGTTTGACGAGAAATGAGTACATCGAATCCTGAGCAGGAAGACTGCTTCCTGTAGCATATCGAAGCCTGTGCCGATGTGCCGATTTTGATTCGTCTTCACACAGAAGAGAAATTTGTTCGCTAAACTGAAATTATTTTCTCTTTAAAAAAAGTCAGTCAAGCATTCTTCGTTCCATATTCAAATGAATCTGCGTTTGTTCGTAAACTCTGAAATGTATCCACCTCATCACTGTCAATTTCTTAAAATCAATTTATACCAATTTATTGACTCAATAATTGAGCATTGCTCTTCGCCAATATTTGATCGTCGCTATATTTTACACAAAGTCAACTTATGTAAATTATATCTTCAGATTGAACGAATCATTTCTCCGCGTATTGGTTCTTCTTCGTTTCCTAATTCATCGAAGGAGGTTGTGTTTTCAAATTTTGCACAGATTATCTGTACACCTAGTCCAAAACTAGAATCGTCGTTTTTGTGCAGGTATGTCATAGTTTCTTTGTTCTCTTTTGCTTCCTATTTTTGTTTATTCGAAAAATCCGTGAAAAACTTGATATATACCGTGAAACTTTTTCGGTTCATCTCCGTTGTTTCTCCAAGGAACAACGCAAAGAAAAGGAATGGATATTCTCCTCAACCCGTCCGTTTGTATCGCAAACAAAACGAGAAAAATGAAAATAGAAAGTTAAGTAAAACTAATCCAATCACGAGATGAAGGACCGAATGCCTACAGCTGCAAGCTCCAATTACAAATTATCATGATTAAATTATTATATATATATTATACTATTATAATTAAGCACCAAGTAAGATGTCACAGAACTGCAGAAGGAGGAGGAGGAGGAGTTTGAGAGATGCTGGAGCAGGATTGAGACAATTTTTTACCATTTTCTTTGGTATTCATTATTGTTAATTAGAGGAGACTTGTGAAATAACAAGAATATGAAACCTGTCCATGAATGCGTGAATGTCAGAGTAACAGAAGGCAGGTAAGTAGCCAGGTATAGGATTGGTACTCAAAGCTGTGCATCAGGACGACGGAGTCTCTTCCCTGGACAATATAAGTTCAACGGAATCTCATAAAATCTTGGAAGATCTGAACTAGATGGAGATCACTGCTGCAGTTAAATACGTATTATACTACGTATAAATAATAATATTCTTACAAATTGTATGTAATTAGGTACATGACGATCATATACGCCGATTCGCAATTAGCCGATATTCGTTAAATAATTATAAATATCTCATAATTACCTGATTTTTAATAACCTGTACTATGCAATGAAGTGACACTCGACTGACCTCGTAGCTTTACCTGTACCTACCTTCATCCAATTATAGCTAATTAATTATTGTACGAGCGTAGTAGAGTGGAAACCGATTCCAAATAGTTCTTTAGTCGTACTCCTCAATCAAGTTTTACAATATCCGATGATTTGACCAATCGAAAAATTTCCTCAGACCCGAAGAGCGGAAAATCGAATTTCCTGAAAACTGCATCTATAGTTGGATGATGGCAAGAAAACGCCAAAGTAGGTTTGTATGTACGTAGTACATACTCGTGAAAGAATGGCCGACTTAAACATATATTATAACCGTATTCTCAGTTCTCGAATCGTTGTGAAAAATATATTCGACGCTTTGTATTTCACTCTTTGGAAAAACTAGCGACGTCGAATGTTCTACGACAACATTTGAACAACAACGAAAGAAAAAAAACAAACAGCTCCGAAAATTTGATAATGAATTCCGAAACTTGCTGAACAAAGTATACAGCATCCTCATGCAATACTTTCATATTTCTTCGCAATACCTATTTGCAAAGGTGTTGCACCAACCTTTTGAACTTTGAAAGGAAAACCAAAAAAAAATTACAAATCCTGCATATTTTTTTAGCTAGATCTGTTTCGCATTGAACAATTTTGATACATCCGAGAAAATTCACTGATTGTGACCTAATGCTGGTGTGACTGTGCTCGCTTGCGCGGGAAGAATCGCGCGAGTATACGCGTACGTCTGAAAATTATATAAATAAATGAGCTATCCCAGCCGAACAGTATCCAGGTATAGGCATATCGATCTCAAATTGACTTCATGAACAATGGAGAATTGGTATCCATATGAGGTCGGTGTAAGATTAAACCGGAAATCTAATAGTTAATGTCGGTTATAGACGACCTCTGACTTATTTAGGTACAGTTATATCCGTCTATATGCATAATTGTGACCTCTGAGTAATAAAATTATCATACTATTTCAGCAAAACCATATATATATATATAGGTACACGGAGTGTATAGGCGCGTGTACGCTCCCGTTCGTTATCGGTTTCGCTCTGAAGTTAGCCACGCTTGTGGTGAGCTGCTCCGTGGGTGAGGCAGAGACCAATTGCAGCGCGACGCATTCGAATAAATTGGAAGATACAGCGCGCTGATTGGTCCCTGCCTTACCCTCGGAGCAATTTACCTCAGACGTGGCTAACTTCGGACGTAAGCCATTAATGAACCGAAGTGTACTAGGTAGGTATAGCGTATAATTGTCAGCGCGCCAGGTTATTGTATTTTTATTGTTAGCCCAGTATTGCCCGCGTCGTTGCCTACGGTTTTGTTTAATAAAACACTCCATTGCCTGTTCCTCGATATTTATACCTATGTAGCTTGTCTCAATTTTCATATTCCATTGGTTTATCCTATTCATAGAATGCGTGGGACTAGATTATGGATCGAGGGCAAGATATTGGAGCTGACCTAGAGCCTGGTATCGTACATGGGTACTTGAATTTTAACCACGCTCCAACGTTTGTTCAAGTCCAGAACATGTATTACTGATTATGAATATTTAGCAGAAAATTTATCGTTGATTTTGGAAACTGGATAATTTTCGGAATAGGTCCTGCTATCAGCTGTCGTCAAAGATTTCTAAACAAAATTCAGGCACTAGCACAGACTCGCATTCACTGAAATTTGGGAAAAACACAGGCGTTCCTCAAGTCTTCCATACTCAATTTGAAAATAGCCATAAGCTTGTTGGAAAAGAATTGTGGTCGTAAATCAAGATTGCAGCTTTTTCCGGATCGGATAAGTTCGAAAAAATTCACAAAAATCGGTATCACTTTCTCCAAAATTTCAGTGGAACATACAGCTGTATTGAAAGATTGCGAAGATTTTCTGCGGAAACTTTGTTAATTGGAATATTATCATGAGGTTACGGGATTTCGAAAACCGAAATTTTCAGAGGCAGTCAGAATTTTCGAGAATTTTTCAGCAGGTTTTATCTCTTCCGTAACCGACACACAATTTTTGCAGAGAATTTATAATCGGACGCGAATTTTGGCGAGGTTCTTCGTTGTAAAAAAAAAAAGAGAGAAATAAAAAACATCGTTTTTTGTTCTAGAAGTGACAAAGATCTGCGTTAATATTTATGCGAACGTGTGCGGGTGCGCGATAAAATGGTAAAAACGGAAGTTTCGAACCCCCTTTTTTTCTATAGAATTTTTAGTTTTAACCGAGGCGTGAAAATGCGAGGTACATATACATATACACATACGTTATTCATAATATACCACGTAAAATCAACGATCCGATATTTCCGGAGTTCGTACACATACGGGGATCACCGCCTATGCTATCCGTGCAGGAAACTACGCGTGAGTCATATATATCGTATAATAGTATATGGATATTCTACATATACACGAATATAGTAGTACTGTAATGCCGAAAACAGTGGCGTGCACTCTTTTCCACGGCGCGGTGAAGGTTTTAATAAAGAGCCTTTAAGTCAGTCCCCTACTCTTATATTCTTCTTGAAGATTTTCTACACCCGTTTCTATGGAGCGAATATTTCCCGTTGGCGTATCACTTCCCCCTGCGACCGTATATCTTATAGCTACTCGGGTACTTAGACACGTTCGTGAAACTCTAAAACCGAAAAACACCCCTCCATCCACGAGCGATTGTTAGTATAACGCGAAAATCAATGAACGAGTGATTCAGTCCCTGAGGTGAAACTGAGCGATTGAAAAATTGAAAGACTGGAAGACTGGAAATGAGAAAAATTAAAGAACCGAAGGACCGTGGAGGAGGACCGAAGAACTGGAAACTAGTAACGTGGAGAGCAAAATTTAGCAAAACTGAAAAATTCAAGAACTGACGAACCGTGGAGAACCTACGAACTGAAAACTAGTCAAGGGAAGGTCTGAAGTTGTCCAGAGCTGAAAAATAGTAGAACTGAAAAATCATGGAGGACCACAAAACTGAGAACTAATAGAGTGAAGAAGACCTGAAATTCTGGATGACTGAAAAACCGAAGAACTGATCGAGGACCAACCAACATGGTGGGGCTGAGAAATTGTAAAGTCGCGAAACCGAAGGACTCGAAAACCGGAATAGCAGAAAATTGAAGAAGCTGCTAGCCTGAAGGTTTGGAAAACAACAAAATTGCAGAACTGAAAAACTGAAAAACTGTCCCGAAGCACCTACAGGATACCGACGCGGACGTTATGAATTCGAAAATATGACGAGGGATTCACACGATTAAAAGGATGAAAATCCTCTCGAGCTGACTAGCGCCTACGATATATGAAATTTGACTCACCTCCAACAATACATCGATATTTTATATCCCAATATTATTCGAGAGGTTTTCAAGCGGTTAAATCCAACAGTCATTCGATGTGATAAGAGGGGCGAGCGTGGTGGGCTTATACGTTGGCTAGCTTGCAGAGCCAACTAACTTTGTTCCCCCTAGAATTTTCGTAGCTAGGTGTGCATGTGTGTGTATATACCTATGTATATACATAGCGATATATATTTATGTGTAATACATCAATGCGTGATTGACGTTTTATCGAGAGCTGATGGTTATATTCGAAATAAAAATGAACCAAAAAATCACACACACAGACACAAAAAATGACTACTCATTCGTTGGAATGAAGAGTGACGCTTTGAAAGATAGCCACATCAATATTACTTCCCCATGCTATAGGTGCACTGGCAGCGTGTATTTTATCTATTATAAAATAATTCGATCGTTATCCGTTGCACAAATACATATTGAAGCAGAGGAACACACTGAAAACTTTCTATCGCACATTATATATTCACCTAATTTTTTCATCGCGGATGGGAATCGATACAAAAACAACAAAAACCGGAAAATGAACGATGAATATGAATAATATGGATCCGCTGTCCAATCACAGAGAAAGGGAACGATTTTTTTCTCAATTTGCGAAAATCTCTGCAGCAGCCTATCGATGCGATTTCGCCCGATTGCATTAATTCTCTAGTTTTTATTACTTATTATTTATCATGTCCTTTCCTCTTTTTCGGAAATTCCCTGAGGATAACACGACGTCGACTTTATTAACAGACACCTACACTATCGTGTACCGTGTACATTGGTACGCACATTTCTCTGGGCACGAAAGGTATTCGGAGGGTAAATTCTCGGAGGATTCTTCATTTCTTCAACCGAACTGAACCCAACCAAACTCGAACTCTCCCTGCCATTCTCTTTCTCTCTTTCTCTCTCTCTCTCTCTCTCTTTCTTTTTTCCAATTCCAGGACCTGTTAATTGCTTACTTATTAAAAATCAAGTTTCTGACCTTTTTTCTTCCCGCGTTCTATTCGGTCTTCGTTTTCTTGTCCATGATTCAGAAGCGCGAAATATCATACATTACATCGCGACACTTGAAAATTCCGAAAGACCGAAGAATAGACGGGCCGAGATTTCAAAAGTCAAATCACCGAAAGAATGAATTCAGAACCCGCAAACATAGGAATATAAACACATGCATCAGAATGGGCGAGATTTCGGGCGGTGAAATATCCGATTGGTCGAAATATCGAATGCTTGAAAAGTCCTCTATACACAATTCGGGATCGTGCTCATCACGAAGGTTAACGAATCCGAATTCGTTGAATCGAAAGACCAAAAACTCGAAAGGTCAGAATTATGAACCCGTTGGAATAGAAGGGCAAAACGGCGAAAACTCAGGAGGCGTTGGAAAAACATTAATTGTTTTATACTGAGAAGATAATCGATTACTTGTCATTTTTTCGCAATTTTAGCATTTCGGAATTCTAGTCTTTCGACATTTTGCTTCTCGAAGTTTTACCATTTCTCAACCTTCATTCCCGGTCTTTGCTTCCTTCGGTTCATTGGCTGACAGAAACGTTGGCCGCCCCGAATTTTCGATTTCAAAAATATTCATTTTCCAAATTTTGCCATTCTACGGTTCGTTCGTTCGAAATGAAAACTATCTGAAAACACATTTTCGGATAGAAGCGCGTTCGGGTGAATAGCCTTCCGATGAAACAGTCATTCAATTCAGTGATACGTGAAAAATGAAAATTTCGATGCCTTGATCTTCCGTTACTTTAGAACTCGTATCTTTGGAATTTGGAATTTCAGCCCGGCTACTTTTTGGTCTTTCGAAATTTCAACCAACATTTCATCTAGAGAACTAGAACGAACAAAGTATACCCAATAAAGATCGACGGTAAGATATATTTATGCTATCGCGAACTCATCCGCAAGACCAATACTGCGATAGCAATCCCACGTGGTTTTGTCGCGAGGTGTTTCTGGGCTGAATCTGGTAATAGACGGGGACCCCAATAATTCAGGGGTAACCCGAGTCCATCTAATGTGTACCCTCGCGATTGTGTGCGTGTGTGTGTCTTTGTCCACGGTGCGTTTGTGTCAAGCACAAATAGTGGCGCACGTATGGTATATATTCGTCCCTCCATGACCGTCCACGACGTGGCCTACCGTAATGCGTATTGCGCCGCCGTGCCTCTGGTGGTCAATGGTCTGAGAAAATATCCAATACATCCTCTGAAATCCAAATCACGTGGACCAATATCATCTTCGACGATCCTTTTCTTTCCGCGATCGATCGAGAAGTAGTAGAAACTCCCGACCAAATTTCGGCAACCCGCAAATCTTTCGCAATTTCTGTATCACTGTATATCGGTAGGCAGATTTACTTTGTCCTCCAATATTCTTTTCCCACGAAGTTCGTTCACGATTTTCCCCAACAACGAATATTATCGTTCGTTTGTAATTAGCAATGAAATTTCCAGAATTTCGAATTTCCAAATCGTGGAAAACGCAAGATTTTGAATCATCGAAAAATTTCAGTCAAAAATCGTTCGAAGATTCATTCAATTCGGCTGATTTCATATGGAAAATGAGTGTTGTCAAACGCAAAGGCGTCCCTCAGGAGTTTCAGGTTTCAGCTTCCGGGATTCGTTCAATTCATTTAGGACCCAATCCCGGGAGTTATAATTTTCGCATTGGTTGAAAAAATTTTGTCCGAAAAGATGTTTCTTTCATTACTTTTTTGTTAGTTTGCGGCATAATACTCACTGAAAAGAACTTCAATTTTACAATTTCACGATGACAACGATTCTCCATAATTCGATGATAACATTCTTCCTGAGTTGTGAAATAATTTTCAAAATTCCAGTCGAGAATTCGGGAAGGTAATTAGTTCGTTTTCATTATAGGAGACGAGAAAGAAAATAGAGAAAAGAAAAGAAGAAACGGTTTAATTCGAAGATTGAAAAATCTCCTAATGGGCCGCGCCAATTGGTTCATTATTATTTTTCAACAGTACCGAATGTTAATCCCGGATAAATTCTGCGTGCGGTAATCTAGCGGTTTTGGGTGATAATTAACGCGGTGGGCAGCAAGTTGTTTACTGCTCAGGGAGCTATTCAATCTCCGGCACTAATTTAGTGCCAGTACCTACTACCTACTAGCTACCTAGCAGAAGCTGGGAGCATGGAGCACGGAGCATCCAGCACCCTTCCTACGCATTTCTACAAGGCGAATAGTGGAGCAAATGGAGTTAAGCGATGCTCGCTGAATGGGGAGACCCGTAAATGATTCCTCCGTCCTCCACCTCCATCACCACGTTCTCCTCCGCCGCCTGAGACTTCTCCTTTTCCTTCTCGCTGATTCTCAATCCTTTCTGAATTCAAATTGCGAATCATGATTATATGTATACAATTCTACGATAAGCTCAAAGCTTCGAACTTCAAGGCATATTATAACATCATATCACACTAATGTGATATACGAGGTCATGATAAGTGGCCATTGAAGCCGTCGCTGGCATTCTAACCAAGCTAACATAGTGAATATCGATTGTTCATCGAATCCGATCAAGTTTGGAAAAAGTCAAATACTTAGCCACTGCAGTCTGCCATCTTACTCAATAAATTCTTGAAGTTTTATGAGAATCCATTGAGTAGTTTGTGAAAATTCACGATTCTAATCTTCGAAATGGTTGAAGTAGCCTTCAAGTGAGAATTCCTTGAGTATATGATGGCAAAAAGTGGCTGAGTATTTCACTTCCTCCAATCATCGATCGAATTCTATTGTGAATGAATATTCCCAAGTTAGCTAGGTTATGGGTGAGAATTCAAATGGAACGTGTTGGCACTCACGTAATTACAGTTGCCTAACGTCAGGCGCGGCTGACCATCGACCGCCTTCGCTACTTATATTCAAATGAACCGTAAAAACGATCCCATTTCCGTAAATAGAGACCGATTTTGTTCGAAAAAATACAGCCGTACAGTACGCAGTACGAGGAATCGAGCTGTGGACAGCGAATTCCGAGAAAGTTGTTCCGGTTACAGGAAAAAAATTTGCAAAATTGTCGTTCGTTCTTCTGTATTTTGACTGACCAACCTAAGACCCGCGGCCTCGAATTTTTGCCTCGAGCAATATTCTTTCGTCTACTGTAGTCAAAGAATTTTCAGCATGTAACATACTGAAAAAATTCAAATTATTTTTGATTTTCAATGTATAACTTTTTTCCCCTTTTCTCTGTGCAAATTTTTTTCTCCGCTCTTTTGTTTTCCGTTTCGTTTTCCGTTTCGTTTTATTTCGATGGCAAAGTTGGGGAATTCGATGGGAGCACGGGTACAGGGTTATAGATATAATACATCGGATCGTGACATCGAGTAGCACGCACGTCGGCGTTCAACTCGAAATTGAGATTCGAGAGGTTGAAAATAGAGAGTTGTTTGGAACAAAGCTAAAGCTGAAGCTGAAGCTGAAGCTGAAGCTATGAGTTAGATTAGATTACTTCGAAAGAGTGTTTTCGGCCGCTCACGACTACGTTTATAGTAGGTATAGGTATATATAGGTATATAATACCTATAGCAGTAGAATTGAGGGTAATTTTCACAGAGAAGAGAAGAGAAGAGAAGAGAAAAGAGAGGAACTCCACTCGAGTTCCTCCGCTATGCGTATAGGTATAGGTATGATACGAAGCGGGCTTGCCTTGTCTCGGCTTGGTTTTGGCTTGGCATGGCTTGACAGGAAGCAATATTCCTGAAGTGGGTGCTTTACCACTTCAATAATTTATTTCCCAAAAATGAAAGACATACAAAAGATAAATAAAATAAATAAAGAAATAAATAAAAATAAATCGAAAAACGGAAAACGAAAAACAACAATAATAACCAATAATAATAATGAAAAAAGAGAACCCTCCGCGATCGAGTATGGGAGGAGGATCCTCTCCTGCATCCTGTTCATACACGTATATTATTCTACCTTTTATGTTATAACCTCTCGTTTCCTCATATCCTATATACTACTGATACCTACCGATATACCTAAATACATACCTCGCAAGATCAAAGACGAATTGAATCGAATTTATCGAATGAATAAATGAATCTAACTTTACAAATTCATTCCATTGTGTACGTATGTACGTACAGGCAATAGGTTCTTCTTATTTTACTTGAATCGTGTACCCCTTTTTCCCCCTCTTCTTGTATGCTACCTAATTCGTGTTCAGCTTCCTCGACTCCTCCCGCATAGGAGGATAATTAATGTTTTATTCCTGTCATGCTTCAGGAATAGTTGATTAGAAAGACTCTATCGATCAGTTCCTTGTACGAGTCCTTTATCATCGCGAGTGTATACGTTTTATTCTCCATGCCGTTTGTAGTATATAACACACGTGCACATATGCATAGGTAGGGCAGGTCGTAATAGTTCTCTGATATGTATGTATGCTATATCGATCCGAAAAATAGATAAAAGGAAAAGAAAAAGGAAAAGGAAAAAGGGAATAACAGAGCTGGAGACTCGGGTTGAGTCTTGGGCTGGTTGAATATCCCTCTTTTCCTATATTCATACACACATGCCTGTATGCATAACGTCCGGAAAATAGCGAAAGAAATTCGCTTCATCTCAATTACATCCCCTAAAACTATACATGTATGTGCTATGACTACTAAAATCGTCGGAAATAACTGCTAAAAAATTCAGCAGTTAAGACTACGGTATACTAGGTACTGGAACAAAACAACAATTATATATATATATACATATATATATGTGTGGGTATGTATACCATGTATATAGGGCATTCCGCGTTGAAACAACCGATGAGAAGAACTTCACCATCCCCCATCATGCGTCTCAGAGTAGCAAAAATTTGTTGTTCAATTAACTGAGAAAATTTGTTCGATTCGAAAACGATTCGTCGTTTCAAGAAAAAAAAAATTTGTTCCACTGTAAATTTGGTTGATTCGAGAGAATATTATTTCCGAGTGTATTGCCATGCAGAGCAAGGATTCCAAATTACACGGAAGTTTCCCCCCAATTTTAGAGTTTTTCAGAATCTAGGTCTCACTTTTTCGCAAAACTTCGAATCGATTTGAAACTTTTTGTGAAACAATTATACAAGTGTCACGAAGCGCGCTCTGGTCAGCTATGGCAAAATAAATATCGTACGATTTTTCAATGTATTTATTCCGCTGCGAGACGGGATTTGAGGTTCTTTTTTACAGATTATATACGATCAATAATTGTTATGATGATGAAATCGATTCGAAATTACGCAAAAGAATGAGACCGAGATTCTGCAACATTCGAAAATTGGTTACGTGACACCGTCCTCAAAACTCCATAAAATTCGTTTTTTTTCTTCGTTTAGGTTTAGGCGCCTTCTGTGTAATTTGGAATCCTCGTTCATAGCAATGTAGCTACTTTTAACAACACTATAAGATATTGTGACACGATCAAATATACGTTTGTAAATGTAACAAATATTAAAAAAAAAAAACGCCGATACAGCTAATTAATGAAGTAAAAGTAAGAAAATAACGGATTTTGAAACTGTAATGCAAAAAGGGACTCCTCCCTTCATTCGACAGACTCCAGGATTTGCAGATATTATTTTTTATTCCCTTGTTAATTACTACCCGCGTTCCAGGGGACGGCGGGGAAAAATTGTTCTTCAACCACCATCACATGAAATTCCATTCGAATGAAACCGCGAATCCTTCGATCCTTTGATCGCACGCGTATGAATGTCTGTATGTATGTAGATGCATACGTTACAGTGATGGGGAGAGGAAAATGAAAGAATATTCATTTTCACAACCGACTGTGAAATAGTAGTTAATTATCGGTATAATGTCAAAACGTCATATATAATATATAAGGTTTAAAACCGCGTTCAGCGGAAATGAAATTTTTTACATACGAAAAATCAAAAAACAACAAAGAAAATGAAAAAATGTGAGGACGAAGAGAGGGAGAGACAGTGAGAAAAAGAGAGTGAGAAAGGAAAAAGTTAATTAAAAACAGAAAGAAAATAATCATCCCGGCTGCAGAGTGGAGTAAAAACCGCGGTGGGACGTGTAATAACTGATCGGATTTTTCATATACATATACCTTTAGGTATACTACGTATGTACTCGTACATTATACCCAGTATATATACCCATATAATGTGCTGACGTTCGGAACAGGGACCCGGGAGAGAGAGAAAAAAAAATTAAATTAAAACGAAAACGAAAACGAAAACAAAAAGTTGAAAATGAAAACGAAGACAGAAAAAAAATGAAAAAAGAAAGACGACCCCGGGATGAAGAAAAAAAAAAATAGTTAATGGGGGGAAAAAGTTTTGCGTTAGTAAACGACCCGGACATAAAGCCGAAGAAAGGTTCTACTCTGGTGGTGATCGATAAGCGGCTTTTGTTTTTGCAAAGACTTTGTCATCCGATCACGACAGGGCGTCGCTCGCTGCAGTAACCTCGTAGTACCCACCGTCGAGCCTTAAGACTGAATAGACTCCGTGTCGTCCGAATTTTTAAGAAGTATGAGTCGCCGCCCCTAGCCTCCGCCTCCGGCCTCCAGGCCAGGAGCTCCATTAGCATCGATTATAAATTAACTCTTTAAGAAAACGCAAGCCTCGCTGCCTTTCTACGCAGTAGCCGAGGATGACTTTCTTTTTTTTTTGCTCTTTTCTTACGTTCGATTTTGTTTCTCGCGTTTTTGTTTGCGGTTCTGCTGTATTTTTTGTTCTTGCGTTTCCGTCCATATCTACCCCCTGGACTCTTCTTATCGTTGTTTCAGCGACCCTATGCCAGCGATGGTGGCGGACAGTGACGAAGAAAGATAGTCCTATCTGATATCCGCAAGTATATTGGAACAACTTTGACGTTTGCTCCCTTGAGACGTTCCATAAATACGGCGGAAGGCTCTTTAGCCAGCTGAAACTGTTCTCTTAGGTGTTTCGACGCAGCACTGAACTGAACTGGCTTCAAGAAAGTCACTCTGCGGTGATCGATTTTCACTCGAAACTACGTGTTATAGTATGCTATATATATTTAGGCCTAGCTAGGCACATGCACGGTGAAGATTTTAGGTAATCGAATCACGATTATTTTCTGTTGAGCGGTAATTTTATGCTGCCTCCATTGTCACTCGGAACTTGAAAATATCTATATGGATCAAGAGGGTATTGCACCTCACAAGCACCATTGTAACTTCAGTTGTTGTCCATTGTTAATCACCCAGGAAACGCAATTTGTAGCTTCTCCGCAGCCATACAACCGGTCGAAAGGTATCAATATACTATTTGGCAGAAAGTGCCTATAAAGATCTTGATTCTACAAAAGATTGGAGAAATTTGGAAGGGATGAATATTTTCTATGTTAGCTAAGTCAGGTGAATGATTCGTTATGTTAGTTATAGGTTATGTGACATAACCTAGTCAACCTGAAAAAGATTCATTCTTCCACAATTCCACCAATCTTTTGGAAAAGTAAAATACTTAGGCACTTTCTGCCGAAATGCTGCATCAATCGCCAAAACTTTCTTCCACCCGGTTGAGTGGCCTCGGAGAAACTACAAATCGCATTTTCCAGGTGATTAACAATCGTTAACAATCGAGGTAATAATGGTGTTTATGAGGTGCAATGCCCCCTGAATGAGTGTAGCTAATTTTCATTTAACAGAACTCGAGGTTGATTGTGAGAGAAAACTTTATATACGAGCCCCGTGTTGGGCGCCAGTTAATTTCCTGGCCAGTTTGGCAGTTTCCTTGCCACGACTCGGCCGTAAGTCGTCTAGTAGAATTTCAGGGTCCGTTAGAATGCAGCAATGAATTTCAGCAGCTAAGACGCATGAGTTTATAAATTTACGATCTCAAACTCTAAATAGTTTTATGACAGTTCAGCAACGATAATTTGAAGACGAAGGTTTGAGCTATAACACTATACAATATATGTTTTCTGGTGTATATATATATACTCTTACCTGAAAATCATATAATACGTAACAGCTCATAGACGTGTAGCTTGAATTGTATTATGAATTTATAGTCGATTTAAATGCGTGTATTGTTGTGAGCTCAACGTTAGTATGCAAATAGTACAGTATACCTAAGACCGGCAAGTAATTTCCGTTGAGAAACCGAAGTGTAACAACCTACCGGAACACTGCTAGAAACAAGGAGAGAGAAAGTTGTAAGCCGCTACTCGACGTGGTTTTGTACTGTAGTTGGTGTTGGTATTGTTTACCTATTATATACAAGCATGTAGTACATTCCTCATTTCATTTCATGTCTCATGTAGGTTTCTGCCTTGTGTAACAGCAATTAATTCAAGTTTCCCAGAAAAAAAAAAAAAAAAATACTTCATGGAGAGTATGGGGACCTTTATTGCATTTCTGAGAAATTCCGTTCGATTCTAGGGATTTCGATTGCATTCTGGAGAATTCCATCACATTCTGGGGAATTTCGTTACATTCCGGGGAATTTCATTGCATTCTGGGAATTTCGATTGCATTCTGGGGAATTTAATTGCATTCTGGGGAATTTCGTTGCATTCTGGGGACTTTGACTGCATTCTGGTAAATTTCGTTTCACTCTGGGATATTCTATCGTATTTTCTGAAAGCCTATTGAATTCTAGAAAAATGTGAGTGATCCTGTGGTGAATCGGACAGAAATATTCCCAACCGGGGCGTTATGTACGACAGATAGTTAATCCCTAAACTTATTATTATATTTTCAAGTCTTAAGTGTGAAGGTTAAGAATATTTGCTACAATTTATATATTATTGAAATGTATAACATAGAAGTAACTTGCAGAACCAAGCGAGCACGCGCGCGCAGGGCCGCACGCATGTCGTGAGAATTAGTGAGGTGAATCTCGCAATTCAAGAAAACGACGATGACGACGACGTCGAAGAGAAGAAGGAGGAGGGCGGTGTCTAGCATGTATATATATATATACACACACCCTCTTTACGTTCTTGACGAAAGACGCTACTGGAGAAAGCGAGTTGGGCGGATGGAGGTTCGGCTAACGAGGACGAGGCAGGTGGTGAAGAGGGAGATAACGATAACAGTAACGTTGACGATGGAGTCGAGCCAAAGGCAGAACTTGTAGGTCGGAATGAGGGGTGGCGAAGCCGCCCACGGAGGTGAATCTGGAAGGAGTGACGTCTGATCTTCATTAAGCTTCTCTGGACGAAGTTTCAAACTCGAACAGCGACAATAACAACAACAACAACAGCAGCAACGATGATGGCGAAAAAAGCCGAATGTAACAAAATTTTGTGATCAAATTTGTTCAATTTGAATTCTAAAGTGCCCCTTCTATTGTCTCAAATCAGAAGTAACTTTTCTCAGATTCAAAATTCTGAAGGATAAATTATCAGCCACTTTGATGTTTACAATATAATATATACAGCAGGATCCATATCCAAGCAAACATTGTGGTAATTCCGGTTGCCTACCGTTACGCCAGTATTGCAAATCACGTCGGTATTGTAGACGTTGACACGCTGCTGAACGTTACCTTACGATCGTAAAAACGAGACTGATGATAATATCAGCGAGCGGAACAAAAAATCCTACAATTCTCTGACAGCTTTTTTCATTTTGCCGTCTGATCTGAATTGGTTCATTTGTTTTCAGGTTATTTCACCCAATATCTCTTTTCTTTCCCACTTTTTCGGGCTCTGCATTACTGACGGGGTCGTGAAATAGGAAATTCTGTATCATATTGACGATAGAAGGTATTGACACCCCCCCCCCCCCCCCCTGCCCCGCCGACAGATCCAATCTACTATAGTTCTGCGATATAGAGATAGAAGCTTTTTTCGTCAGAGGAATTAGGGGCAACTAAAATTTCCGCAGATCACTGCAGGTTGCAGAGTGACAAGCGATCAATCACGTTCTATCCGATGGTCAACGAGCTTTTACAGAATAGCGGCTCGTTGTCATGGTAAGAAGGAAGGAAATGTATTTAGAGAGGCAGCCGTGGAGAGTATAGATATTATGGTAAATCATCGTATATCATGTATCCTATATCACGATTGCCTGAAGTTTAGGTCCTAATGCGTAGAAAAATGGGGCTATAACTTACCTTGACGCGAAACATCGTCGTTATTGCACTTTGGGCAATTGCCCACGTCGGTTACTGCGTGGGCATGGGATGTAATTAAATAATAGATAGATAAATAAGTACTCAATAAACAACCCGATGTTTTTACTCGTGTCATTGATTACACACACAATCATGGACAAGCACACGATCGCAGCAACCTTTGCTGTATTATATTATAAATAATCTAAAATAAAATATTATAATAATATATTGATGTATTGTATCAAGTAGGTATTGAGATCGAGAAAACCCCAAGATTCTTTCGTTCGTTTGTTAATAATTATCACCATACGATGAACCATATACTTTACGTTTCGAGATTTACTAATTCATGTTGCCATTGAAATTATCGATCTGTATATCATAGGTTTATCGTGTACATACATAAGTATTTATAGTACCAGCTGCAATATGCATATTGTAGGAATCAATTGCTATAAAATCATAAATATTATTGAATATGCTAGTATAATATTGTAACGAGGGGATAGAGTACAGATGATTGCAGTCACATTGCAGCAATATTTCTACAATGGTGTTATATTACAATATTGCTGAAACATTGCTGCAATCTGACTGCAATGAATTATTGCGCTGTATAGGAATAGGTGCTATCATAGTTTTTGCTTCTCTAATTCTCCAACCGGGGGGTCGAAGTATATTAACTTATGAAATAAATACAGTTAATTACACTCTATTTATAATAGCTGCGTCACTTGGTGACTATTCTTCATTTTCCCTTTGCTTATTCTGAGGGAAATTTCGACCAATTGCGAAAAAGAAGAAAGCAATATTCACACTCTGAGGATATTATCTATTATTATGGAATGTCACGAGTGTTGATCGTTTTCTCAATCATTCGCCCTTGAGAAATACGACGGGGCTATACTCACTCGGCGAAATCAGTGCGTCAGCAGACCCGAAAATCGATTTCGAACCACTTGAAATTCCCAAAATTGTACGAAATCGTACCGAAATTATCTGAAAAATCGGTTGAAAACATTCGAATAGTAAAGCAACCCTGAAATCGTATGAAATCACTCGAAATCGGAAACCTGCAACTGCGACACCCTTCCAACGAGTGAGTAGCCCTCCGAAAAAATAGATATAATACGAAAGAATTTGTCATACAGCACAGAACTGCAATATTTGTTCTACACTGTTGCAATATTGCACAAATTTCTTTTTTGCACTGGATGCAACATTACAGAAATATCGCTGAAGCGAGTCCTGTGCTCATAATTGATAGTACGATTCTATGAAAATTCTAAGAAAATTGATCACATCAGATGTTGACGAAATCATCATCGTCGTTTAAAATATATAACGACCTACTGAATTATGGTCTCACCTACTTATACTAAAAACATTAATTTATCTATTTATTTATCCATCGATTTATTTATCTATCCATTACGTATTCTCGTGTGAAAAATTCCATCTCTATATGAATAATAATAATTATAATGGTAATAAAACCCGAAAGAACTAATCTGTGTACAAAACAAAACAAAGAAAAAAAAGAAGCCGTCGATCTCGCATGATTCGCGATTTTATACGATTCTTTTTCGTCTCCGTCTTTGTCTTCGTTCCTCGATCCCTAATTCTTTGAGGCTAATTGAACCGCGTCTAAAGCGTGCCTCTGATCTTGTTGAATTGTTTTTAACCACTGTCTATGTTCACAGAGGTATGGATACAGAGGTACAACCAAAACACTTATGTCGTCGACGGAAGCCATTGGCAATATTTTCAAATCATTTTCATCAGGATTTTCGACCTTCCCCCGCCATACTCTTCCCACTAAACGACCCCGTGCTGCTTGGACCAACTCCTGAGCTCCCATAGTCAGTCTTTCGAGGATAAGGGAACGATTTTATCGTAAAAAATAGACAAGTTTTTAAAATTTTCTTCAAATCTCGAATTACAAGTGTTAAAATAGCGCTCATATTTTTCTTACCTATATTCCAACGACGGGGTATCGGGGGCAACGGTTTTTCTCAAAATATTTGCGGCCTCCTCGTCCGAAACTACGTCCCATAAGCCATCGGTTGATACTATAACACAGTCTCTTTCATTCAAGTCATAATCCTCGAGTTTTAAGGACGTTACTTCCGGCTGGGAAGACAAAAACGGTTTTATTGTTACCCCCGTGTTAGCGGCTTTGAGTCCGTGGTCGCCGAAACCTCTGGTGACTCCTATAGTGCCCATAACTCTGCTCTGAAATCGATTGTGAAACGGAAACGCAGGAGTTGAATGAGGGGCGGAATCGTAAATTCTTACGAATCTCTTGAGCCAAGGATTCGCAATCGGGCTCACTGGACGATACAAAATTATATAAATTTCAGTCTCACCCGTTTCCCGCGCCCAGATATCAGCGGCAGTCTCAAATCCGGGTAGCTCAACGTTTTGTAAGCCCATCCGGTCATGTATGGCTCTCTGTAGAGCACCTGGGAGCCCAATTCACGCTCTAAATAACGTCTCCGAAATTCTAACGCCGTGAATTGACCCCTTAACAATTCTCCCCCCCTCAATGAACCCAGAGCTCGAACTCGATCTGATTCTGAATCCGGCGTATGGTCGCGGGTCAGAGGACGCTCGTGTTCCCCGTAGACTAGCACTGCTCTGTTGGGGAAAGCACACAACGAGGATGCTTGGATTTGTCTTTATTTGAATACTCTATTTCGATTAGTGCAGTCCCGATTTTTGAACGAACCTAGAATCTCCAGCACCAGCGGCGTACAGAATTCCGTTGAGGAATAATATTGTTATTGCCGTGCAACCACCTCCTCCCTTCTGAGCCTGTTGCTCGACAGTTAAATCCATTTGATTGTATGCTAACTCGATTGCACCGATCACCAAATCCCTACCATTAACTGAACCATCTTCGTTCTCATTTAGAAGATGCTCACCAGGTATTGAGGCGAGTTTTTCCTGGAGAAATACACGGAATTTCAATATTCAACCGTACTTTGTCTATTGTTCTGTAATTTCACCTCTGAGTTCCTCAACCCGATTGCAAGTATTGCGATGTAATGTACAATACTTCACGCCGAATTTTTTATGAGAGAGCCAATCACCAGGTCGACGAAATTTTCTCACTCAATTGAAAAGATAGAAATTTACTCGAGGGACGAAATTTCCGGCATTTTTACTTCTGATTATGGAGGATGCTAATGGAATTGCCAAAACTAAACCAGAGGTTCCGAATTCGCCTCGCTGTTTTTTTTTCATTGTTGATATATCTGCTACATATCTTCTCCTCCATCAATACAAAACTAAGTAGACTTTCTCGAACCAACGAAAACAGGCTCTTCCATGGAAAAAAATAAAGTACAAAGAGTGTGTCTTCGGATTCGTGAAAAGGTGAATGAACTTCTCGGATCTTGATATTCACTGTTCCGATTTTCAGAATCCAATTACCGATTCAATGAGACATAAAAATGCCGGAAATTAGCCATCCTGCTTGGAGCCTGCATTTCGTGAAACAAAACAGAGGCACAGCACAGGGAACAGTTGCCATCGAACACCCTATAGATTCTAGTCTATGGTCCCATCAATACCTCAGAATGTATTCAACTCACATAAATTATCCTATGTAAATGTAGTCTGGCAGTCAGTGCCACTTGGTATCCGGCGTGTCCGTCGAACATGGAGAACATTATATAAGGCAACGTTACATTTGAATCGACCAATTTCAGATCCCCCCTCGTGGCAGTTGCCTGGTCTTCGTTCCATGTACTTTTGCCGGCGTTTATGCATTCTGCGTACCCTGCGCACCATGGCAAGCGACTCAAATCTCTTGGAACAATGATCGGCCGCACCCTATGGTCTGCGCTTACCTGGAAAAAAGGAGCGAGAAGAATTTTAGAACTCGAAACAGAGAAAGCAGCTCGTTATATTCAATGAGAGATAAAACTTCTCGAAGAGAAAGCAAAGAGAAGGATTGTATCTTGATGATTATTACCTGGGTCTCCTCGACTGTGAGACCCAAGAAACTTGGTCTACTGTATGGACGAGTTTCAACCTCGAAAATTAGATTCGAATTTAAGAAATCTGTTCCTATTTCACTTTCTGATTCACCAGGATATTCTAATCCGAGTTCGCTGGCTCCGACCGCGGTCAAAAGTGCAGATTTAAATCTGTTGAACATGTCTGTTGGTTTTTTTCGCACTCGTATTTGACCTATGGTCCTTATTTGGGCCGTTTGAAACTGTTTGAACGATTCTATTTCACGTGATTTTCATGGATGTTCGTTATTCTTTTGTTGTTTTTACTTGTTGTTGTTGTTTTCTATTTTTTATTTATTTTTTTTCTGTTATTTTTAGGTTATGTAAGGAACTACAGCGACGCTCTGTGGTTGTTTAAAGACGTTTCGAACATCTTTAAGTCAAGTCTGAGATCAAATTTTCGGATAGATTATCCCTGGCTTCTTATTTTCGATAATTATTTGAGCGAATTTGAACTTTGAATTGTATTATTATTCATTTATTTATAGGTTATGACAGGTCAGTTTGACGTTTGACGTTTGACGTTTGATGCGTCTGACGCGTTTGACGTTTAGGTTTCGCTGGGGAAACAGTGGCGGCCATTTTATTCTCACGCCGTCGTCTGCCGTCACGTGATTCTACTAGAATCAGTAAACATGGCGTCTCCGACGAGACACGTGTTGAAATACACGCGTAGGTCATACAGTTTGATCGTGAGATATTGGTAGAAAAAACCACACGGTTCATCTTATTTAATTCAGATCAGTGAATAGTTTTTTTTCCCTTATTAGCCTGCAGTGTTTCAAATTGTGTTCTAATTAGGTAAGGAATTTAGGAACCCACGTTCGATCTTCGATTCTAACGAGTCGATACGCGCGTGCGCCGACGCGACGCCGGAAAATTTGAATTTGATAATCTTATCAGTTTTTTTATATCGGTGTTTCCATAATGAATTCAAAGAAATATGACTTAAGGATTTCGGATAACTCTCACAGTATTCTCAGACAAACTTTGGTCGCAACATTCGTGATATTGAGTACGATTTTGTTCTTTTATCTGACTGAAATACAGCCCAATTATTATATCGACGAGATTTTCCATATTCCGCAAACTCAACGTTTCTGCGATGGAAATTTTACCGAGGTGAGATCTCGCGTGTACTTCGAGAATATGAATAATGGCTCAATTTTTTATTTAATTAAAATTCAAAAGTAAAATAAATAATTGATAAACTCATTTCAGTGGGATCACAAGATCACAACGTTTCCAGGATTATATTTGATAGCTATGATCATTTTAGCCCCCTTCGACTCATGCACGATTATATTCTTACGGGGTGTTAATTTGCTTGCAACTTTTTCCAACTTCTACGTCATCCACGAATTGTTCAAACTCACCTCTAATGAAATTCACGAGAAAAATAAGAAAACCTATAAAGGGGGTAAACAAAATGACCAAGCAAACGAGTGGATTAAATTAATCATGAGCCTAAACATCGCTCTTCTACCACCACTCTATTTTTTACTATTCCTCTTCTACACTGACGTTATTTCAACGAACGTTGTACTTTTCACGTACCTATTTTATCTGAGAGGAAAATTTAAAATTTGCGCACTATTCGGTAAGTCAAAAATTGAAGAAAAAAAAACGACGATGTGGATGAAGATTAGTACATCTTGAATCTTCTTCTTCTCCTTTCAAGGTGCTCTGGCCGTACTCCTTAGACAAACAAATATCGTCTGGGTAGCCTGGTTCGCGATGGAAAGAGGAATGGACATAATAGAGAAGAAAAATCCGAAGAGAATGAATAAAAGTTTGAAAAACGGGCCCACTCAGATTAGAGTAAGTTGATGAAACACAAAAGACTGAATGATGACCGAAGAACAAAAGGCGATATTTCAAATCTGTCGACGAATCCGCACGAATAGAAAAAGTCTCGATTGATCTTTGAGAAAAGAGGAATCGCAAAACCGGAAAATGCCTGAAAAATCTCCACCTTCCCTTTCTCAAAAACAAAGTGATTCGATTTTCAAATTCAGTTGAAAAATTTTCTTTGCAGCTACTTTGGGAGAATTTTAAAGAGGAACTAACAAACCGTGGAAGAATGGTGAAATTCCTGACTGAAATATTCCTGGCGTTATTCCCATTCATCGCAATCGGTTTATCCTTCATATTTTTCGTGATATGGAACAAGGGAATAGTTCTCGGCGACCGGAGTGCTCACGTAGCGACAATCCACGTTCCACAACTTTTCTACTATTCAATTTTCGCCGCATTCTTTTCCTGGCCATACTGTCTGCCTTACGTGAAGGATTACCTGAAGCTCATAAGATATCGCTGGATGTCAGTCTCGCTTGGATTTATTCTGATGGGAATAATCGTTCATTTCAATACTTTGGTACATCCTTATTTACTCGCTGATAATAGACACTATACTTTCTACATTTGGAACAGGACAATCGGTCGTTATCACTTCGTGAAATATGCTCTCGTTCCTGTTTATGCATTCTGTTTGTATTGTCTGTACCGAGGAGTAGATCACTTAAGATTTGCAACCAAAATCACTTACTTTTTCACAATTTTTCTCGTCCTCGTGCCCCAGCTATTGCTTGAACCAAGATATTTCTTTATTCCTTATATCCTATTTCGCGTAAATTTGAAGAATACAAAATTATGGCAAATTCTTCTGGAGACAGTCACAGCGATTGCTATAAACGTTTTCCAATTCTTCATTTTTTCGAACAAAGTTTTCTACTGGCAAGACGATGTCAATCCCCAAAGAATTTCGTGGTAGAATTCGTCGTTTACGTATTTTGGCATCCTCGTTCCCTCTTCAATTTTTTTTTTTCTTTTCTCAGATAGAATTTCGATTTCTGTATATAACCAGCTACTCGATCTTGATTTTGTAATTTATAACCAATAAAGGCTGATTCGAAATACTTGTAGTTTTTCATTTCCAAAAGAGATGAGACGATCATGAGAAGAATTAATGATAATCAATGGAAAAACGATTGCCACCCTCTTGTGGCGAAACAAAATACCGAAAAGACGAAGATCATCATAACTGACAACACGAAAACGAATAGAATGAAATAAATTGCATGAAAATTATAGCAGTTTGATAATTGTTTATTATTATATATAATTCATATATAATAACTATATATATATATTATAAACTTTGAGTATTTTCATTTTTCTTTTTCTTTTCATATTTCATTTCATTTCTCTCTTCCTATTTCAATAAGAAAGAGACAGACAAAGATAGAGAGATGCAAAATTAGCATAATCTCCCAATAATATCATAATTCATTTAACGAATGAATTTTTTATTCTTCTATTACCGGCATATATATATATACCGTATAGTTGTATGATTTTTCGTCCCCCACGATATTATAATATATTTTTAATGTACAAATATAATACACATTCGCCTCTTGCCGGATTATCCAAAGCAAATCCTATAGCTGTATAATCGGTGGAATTTTATCCAACACCGAATATACAAATATATCATATTGATTCATAGTCTCATTTATCTTCTATATTTATTACACTCATTTCTCCTTCGTTTTATTTCTATTCTGCTTAATAATCACCCTATCGAATAGTAGTAACTATATGTCTCAATAAAAGTATTCTATAAATAATATATAATATAATATGTCGTCTTATACAATTATGTGTTCTGATGATTTCAGGCCTGCTTACTAATAATAATAATGATAATAATCATAATCATAATCATCATTTACAAACTAATCGTTATATATGTATAACTTTGTCGCTCAATGGTGTTCGAATTCATTATATAATTTTCAATCAATGGATAATTAAGCTTGTTCTATCGTATAGCTATTTAATGATTTCTATATTTGTAATTAATATTATTTATTCGTCTCAATTATCGATTTGATTAACGCTTAATTATATTTTCGTCTTCTATAATTCTATATATCGATCTACTGTAATATAGAAGACCGTAATATGTATATACTATTATACTATCGGTACAGTATAATAAGTGAGGATATAGTAATATTTTATGAGAATTTTGAATATAATATATCAGATAATATCCTATCATGAAATTTTACCACGCTCATCATCATCATCTGCATTATTGACGATGATGATCATCGTCAATAAATGGTTCACTCTATATAGGTAGGGAACGAAATCTATCATGCCTAATAATATAAGTAGGTTATTTCATATGATTAAGAAATGCTCTTGGTGGGCAAAAAAGAGAAAATCGGGTGCATTTTGTGACGGTCCCACAAAAAAAACTGTTGGAGGGATGCAAAAGCATCCACCACCCGCCGGGAGAACAACATCGTCCAAGATTTAAAGGTGGCTCATCAACTTTCAAGATTTTTCACTTCACCGACTTTTTAGACCTTAGTAGTATTTATCCCAATCTAGTTATACGATGAATTGTATTTTCCCATGGCAATCCGCGGGAATGTCTTGAAAATCGATGAGCCACCTCTAAATCTTGGACGATGTTGTTCTCCCAAAAAGAGGTGTATTTTTCGGCATCACTGCAACAGTTTTTCTGGTGGGACTAAAAGAATAAGAAAATTATCATTTTCTTTTCCGCCCACCAATATGAACTCGGTAGTTTTATATTATAGACTTTGGGGTGTAATAAGATTGAAAATTATTGCTCATCACAGGTTTCTCAATGGTATATTCCTCGCAGCTTACATTATTTTGATTTCTCAAAAGACCCGAGTGTATGAGGTTTAATATAATTCCACTAAAATCGTACGCTAATCATCATAAATGTAAATCCGTATGGAATTTGCTACAACAGATTCATAGATATATATATTCGTATGCTGCTGCAGTTTCGTTCGGGGTTTTCAATCTCTCTCTTTCGCGGGGAAAATCAATTTCCATAAACTCCAAAGAACTACAAAATATCCCAAATTCTCCCTGAAAAGTCACTCATATCTACGAATTTTTCGAGAATTTCAGACAATTTGTGGTTTCTCGTAATTTGTAGTTCTTCGTAATCCCGTTTCATCAGGATTTTCTGAATTTCTTATATAATCCTTAGTCAACTATTTTCGCTCTTCAGGTTAAAGGTATTTGATCATCTTCTTCTCTATAGCAGCTATCAATATATCTGTATGTATATCTGTGCTTTTGCTATCCTATCTACAATCAACAACGCAGCTTCAAAGGATTATCGATGATTATTTGTTGGGAACGATTTGTCTCACTTTAAATCACATAAATCATTCACGGATGAAATCAAACGCTATCGCGTTATCCTCATAATATCGAACTAATAATCAATATAGGCATACTCGATCATTGATATGGAATTAATAGTAAGTTCCTTCTCTTCCTCTATTCATCATTCGAATCCTTAAGACCGAAGCTTCAAGTCGATCCGCGATTTGCCGTAAGAATATTCCTTTAATTTGGGTTTTACATAACTTCGTCGGGGCAGTTCATATATCTAGACTTTCTAAATACATTGAGATGAAAATATTTGATTTCCTTTTCTTTCGAAATACGCGATACGAGCTTCTATTTCCTCCAGACGAGAATCGCGCCACGCAAGAAAAAATAAAATAAAATAAAAAATAACGTTGTTCAACAAATTTCGAATCAACGTTCTATCATTATTTATTCCGTTATCTGAATCTTCGTTCGATACATGCCCCGCAATTCTTAATATCAACAATTGTCTCCATGTCAAACATTATGATATTATGAAATAAATTAAAGAAGAACACTATTTAGGAATATCGATTAACAATTGAGTATAAACTTTGATATGGATCGACTAGATAGCCTACAGCGAAAGATATGGGAAAAAATAGTAAAAATAATGAATGTTGATAGAATATTTGGAGCGGATTAAACTGTTTAATCTACTAGGAAATTGATTAAAGCGTCGCCAGTATTGAGTAGGTACTGATAAAATATATGAGAATCTAGGGTTATAGTAATTATTATTATACTAAAACCGTGACCTCGGCCTTCAAGAGGCTACTCGCTCGCGAAATGACTCGAAAGATTACTCAAAATCACTGAAATCACACGAAATGGTAACAAAATCACGTGAATTCACAACAAGATCACAAAATCTCGTAATCATTCCATGTGAAATGGCAGCAAAATCACATGCGATGCAACAAAGTCACGTACGTAAGACCACATAAAGTCACAACGAGCCCACACAGCGAAGAATTCGCAGACGTCTCTTCACAATATTGCAACGGTGCGGAAGAGTTGCTGCACAATTGTCTTTGCTGTGTGGGAAATCACGTAGAATTATTCTGAATTGATTGAAATCACCTTGAAATCACTGAGAATCATTTAACCGATTTGAAAAAGATGTGGTTATGTACGATTACAATGAAGACTTCACGATTTCGTAACGAAATCACAAAAATTCGCATCGAATTCGTACGACGCAACGTGAAATCATTCGAAATCACTTGGAATCAGAAATCGAGTGGGCACCTATCGTCGAATGAATAACCCCTCGAAGGCCTGGAGTGTTATTGTTTTCGTTTTTCCTTCTTTTCAATGATCAGATCAGAAGCTATGTTTCACGGCACATTATTCACATGCAATTTCTTCTTCATTAACTCTTCTCTTCTTTTACGTTAGGAAGATACAGCTCAGGCACTAGGTTCCTGCGTGTTGTAAAACATCACCGACGCATCTAGCAACGATTCATTAAAATCTTGGGTGAGATCACCCGCGCATCGTTGAATCGAAGGAATTTTGTGAAAAAAATTACCATCGCTGAATACGTTTATCACACTATTTGCTGTTTCAGCTTTATTAAGTTAGTAGAAGCGTATTTCTCCTTGTCTAGAGAAGAACTGGGTTCGTTTTTCTTAGTCTGAGTGTGCCAGGCGAGAACCCGAGTACATTTATCAGCCAAAAGTTCAATTTCATTCGGCTCAAAAGGCGCTAAACTTTTCAAAAATCCGTCCTCTTCGTAGCCAGGTTTATAAGGCATGGCGGCCTTCGGTCTTTTCAATAAAAATTTTACGCTCACGGCGAAACCCGCCATATCAACAGGAAATTTACGGCCCGCTATCCAGCCGTCGTAGAATCCGATAAATTTGTCATTCCTAATTATAGGTGTGCTTAAACCAAATTTTGTACAAAGTCCCACAGGCCACATAGACACCTTCTTCGTTCCACGAATCTGCAAAATATTCATCAAACAGTTTTATCGCAATGTAGTACCTATACAGATATTAAAAAAGCATTATAACAAACGATTGCGATAAGCAGCTCAAAACTCCGACTACGTTTTTCGATTCGCTCCCATTAAATTGGATAACGTAATCTTGTATCCGGAGTATCTACGCGGATTGATTGACAATCCGCACAGTGGATCCGCGCGAATAATTATCGCAATAAATTTTAATCATCGTGCGAATCAAGCTACCTCGTCGAACAGCCTGATGTCATAAGTATTGTCGTCATCGGCGAAGTAGAAAACACCGTTAGTAGCGTTGGCTCTGATCCACTGAAGCCCTCGATTTCTGTTCGAAACCCCTCGAGGTTTAGCTCCTTTTCTTTGTTTATATTGTTCGGGCATTGGCGCTGTGACACAGGAAGGTAGACATCGTTGAGTGATTGGAATGGATTGGACAATTCTATTGATCTAACATTGCAGGCTATAAATTGCGCAGATGGATGGGGAATAGTGGAATGCAAAGACTGAGCGCACCGAACTATTAATGGCGCTATTGAAGACCGCCTCAAAAACGCGGTTTGCAGTCACTTCTACGCCACACAAGCAATCGGTATGAAACTTTGGGGATTGACTCAGTATTAGGGCAGAAAACGCAGACTGACTCTTTCATCTCTTCGGAATTGTCGGAAAGCTCTTTCGTGAGTCCGAAATGTTTGAATCTGACCAAACTAACCTACAATTCAGATAGTTTTGGGAACGTTTGAATCTTCTTGGAATTTTGGAGCGATGAAATACTGAACCCGCACTTTCTGCCAAAATACTGCATCGATACCCGAAGTTTCATTCCGGTCGGTTGCGTGGTGTGGGGGTGGCTGCAAATCGCGTTTTCGAGGTGGTGACGATTGGCGTTCAATGGTATCTTAACGTAGAAGCTAGAAACTCACCGACGAGATGATCGTACTTGAGTCCAGTCCTTTTGAGGAGGTCAGTAACCTGCTGTGTGGCAATTTGAGCATCTTCTATGACTAGCCAGTGAACATTTTTAACCAGCATAAGAGTATGGGACATTCTGGTCAATTCCGGTAGTTGTTCAGGCCGTCTATAGGTCGGTGTGATAACGTAGAGAGGATTTTGATCCGCGAACGAGTCATTCTTCCGATTGTCGTTGACTGCTTTGATTATCCTCGCAACTCCGGATGCGGATTCGGATGCTAGAGGCGGCGACATCGTTTCTGTCGGTCTGCCATTACTTCTAGCAACAAAATTCGATTTGCTTAACTGGCTCATAAGTTCCTCCGTCAATTTCACTCCTATGTCTGGTCCTAATCCATTCGCCACTCTCACCGCATCCACGGCCGATCGAACCTGTATTATTTTTTTGGATATTTAAAATTTTGTTGAGTAAAAAAGAACACCTTTACGAATCTAGGATTTTTCTCGTGGGTGACGGATCGTGGTGGAATCTTCCCTCGAGCGTTTGAAATTGATTTTGAAACGGCATGCCATGACTGGTTTTTTTCCGGGAAAACAATCATGAGATACGCTGAAAAAAAAAACAATTCCAACGTTCGGAATTGAGAATTTGTGACCAAAGAACAGATTATGTTGTGTGAGCATTATAGTTCAGGATGGAACTGATGTTTCAGAGTTTCGTACAGTAGAATCGCACAGCGTTATCTCAAATTGTTATTACTGTAAGGAGATTAATCCATGTAGGCTGTATGTATCGTAGCAAATATTCAAATTTTTTTAGTACTACAAGTTTGTTTATTATCATATCAAGTTTGAGGAGAATAATACTGTGATGAAACCTGCGCAGCGACGAGACGCGACGCGACGAGGAGTATCTCTGATGTTACTGTCATTGTCGCGGTATCATTCACGGACATTCGGTGTGTGTTTTTCATTCTGTTTCTCCTCATTTTTCACCGATTAATTTCACATACAGAAAATTGTTTTCGAGTGAAGTAGCATCGACGTATTCACATACTTCGTAGGTATAACGTATGATGATTGAAATGATGTTATACTTGCCATATCCTCAGTGATTTTTTGCTGCGTTTGGTAAATATAACCAGCGTCATTACTGTTGATATTGGTTGGAGAATCAGCGCCATGAGCCGGTTGTCCACCTCCACCTCCGCCTCCGCTTGAACTCGCGGCACTTTGTATTGCAGTAACTTGATCGAGTCTAATGCCATCTGATAAATGGTATTGGTAAAAGACAACGCAAATGCCCATGAGGGCAATTACCCCCATTTTCAGGAATGGTTTCATCATGCCAACACCTGAAATGAGGAGACACGGACGGAGTGTGAACATTAGAACGAGAAATGGAAAGTGTAGTATAGTTACTGAAAGAGTTACAGAGAGTACATAGATACAGTTAATAATAAGTTGGAAGAAGAATTTCAAGGACGCAGCTATTACGTAGGTACTGTAGTGTTCAATCACTTCTACGACGATACGTACGTATTCGGAAAACACCGTTCAGTTTTAGGACGCTGATAGAACTCGAACGCGACGGCTGATCCAAGCGATTTTTTTTTCGCCGGAAACGAGAGGAATCGGGGTTTCATTTGGCGTTTTAAAATTCCAAAAATGTCTACTCATCGCCGAGAAACGAGCGTTTGAAAAATTAGTTTTAAAAAAATCCCTCACTGGATTGAAAACGCCATTGTATGTAATATTGTTCAACTTCATTTACAAGTTTACTCGCGAGAAACTTTCAGGGTTACTCAGTAAAATTAACTATGACAAGCGAATGGTTACGTGATTCTGAACGCTGAAATCGGGCCGAATGACTCTTCGAATCTCTCTTGAGACCTTGAAAATTGAATTGAACGTTGCCGCACATTGCTTCTCTTCATACCGGCACATCAGCGACTTTTTTCAAACCATATAATTTTTTTAATTCCTGTTTCTTGCCGACGTGTAGAGGTTTTTCCGCTGTCTAACCGCCAGAATAAAGCCACGTTCTCGTAGTTTCAGGAAAAACTAAGATCGCTTGGATTTACTCACTCGTTCGCGTTTGATTCGCGTTCTGAAACTATGACCATTGCCTATATCCACCACCAGCTGTGTATATAGTGAATTGTAAATATTCCGAATTCTAGATATCTGGATACACTCATGAATCATGTCAATGATCATGACAACGTGATCACAAATAATTCTCACCTCTGTACTACATGCGTTGATGGGTATTCCACCGTCTTGAACGCAGTTTGTACGAGCCAGTGGCATCGGAATACAATCTCTCCTGAAAAATATCCGGAAAAAAGGACAAAAATTATTATCTGCGGAAATGATATGGTCCCGAGCAGACGGGGGGGGGGGGGGGGGGGGGGGGGAGGATACACGAAATTAGATTTATTTTCGACTTTATCAACTTTCGTTCGAAATATTGTGAATTTATTATACTACATTACTACATGTTATGTATAAACAAAGTGTGTATATTATACATACACATCGTGTGGAGAGAAAGGAACAAGAATGGAAAGTGATATAAGTGTCCGTATTTTGAAAATGAATACGAACCAACACAAAAGTGTAGGGGGGTATACATCGAACGCGAATTTATACACAATACAAACGGTTGAAAATCCAGCGCGCTAAAAATAAATTTTGAAACTAAACATGCGTAGGATACTATCTATATGCGAATCCACAGAGCTATAGAACTTGCGAGACTTTGCGGCATCATATTCCAACAATTATTGTTCAAGACTCTATCTCTCAACATGGTAATTATTTGGCGAGTATATTAATATGTAGATCCCGTTGAATGAGGTGCATTGCAGCGGTGCAGCAATATTTTTGCACTATTTTGGAAGCACAGCAATACGCCACAACTGTTGTTCTAAGAGTACATCAATATTTCTGGAATATTGCAACGGTGCAGCAATATTTCAGCACTATTTTGGGAGCACAGCAATATGCGACAAATATTGTTCTAAGAGTACAGCAATAATTCCTGCAGTCCTACTCACCAGTGCATAGTATTGTTGCAATTATCCGATCTGAAAGATCCGATGAGAGTTTGGTATGTACATGCACAATCGATACGGGGCAGCTGAAATAGCTCAGACCGCATTGGTATTGACAGATTCCTAGTAAAAATCATATTCCGAATTTTGTTACCCAATTGTTTGATCGTTCATAGATCTCTTGCGATAGTTAATCGGACTGTAGCGAATCCGCTGCATTGTATGAGCAGAAGGCTCGTCGGTGAGCCTCGCGTGTGTTGAATCCGTGCCTCACACCCGTCGCTAGACAGGCTCACGGACGAACGCCTGCTCAACCAATCTGTGACCAGCAGAAAAATATGGCAAAGAATTTCGGCATACGTTTTTATGAGGAATCCGCCGGTACCAATGCGAGGATCCGCCATTTCAGACTCACCTTGCATACGAGTTCGGTACGTGAACAATTGCGGCATATGCAAATTAGAACAACGATCTGACAATAAGTAAGTATCATACGGCACGAGTGATAGGTGCAAAATTATCATCTTCGCTACTGTGATTTGCTTGTTTGAACAAACATATCGATTATGCAGATAACCGCGTATTGGCGTATTATGTGCACGATGTCACATACTCGCATTGCACATTGAAGTAATGACAGCGGCAGCTGTATGCTATATGCTGTATCAATAAACCGTGATGTATCGACTTCTAGTACACACAGCATATCATCACAATTTCCTTTTGCCTGTTCTTGCATGTGTACATATACGTTATGCATACTTCAAATTCGTCATCCATTGTTACTGTTATTATTATTATGTTTATTATCATCATTATTGCGAGCGAAATCAATATCTTATTCCGCGTTTTCTTCTCTGCATCGTGCAGAGATGACAGCATGTGAGCTTCGATGATTGGACGTAGGCAGTACGTCGAATCGTTTGAATAAAATACCAAATCGGAATTATTTATCAAAATCTGATCACATGGAAATCGTTCAATTTTCAATTATTGAAAGATAGGTAATGATTGATGTATCGCATTACGCATAATGAACAATTACTAGACTCGTCAGTTTACATTATACATACATAGATATACATACGTGGATGAATTACACATTTATATTATTAACCTTAATGCCGTAGCAGAATTTATTTTTAGGTATATTAATGGCTGTGCGTAGAGTATAATGTACATTCATGTATATGTATAGTATATATATAGTAAAATAGATCATGAAACCCGAGCTCTACATCCTGCTGTACAGATCATATGCAGGAACTCTACTTAGGTAGCTCCGCAATTACATTAACATATTGTGATTTGATGGTAGAAATTAATCAGCCGGCTATACGTTAGTTTCTTTATTTCATTTTATTTTTTCTCTGCTTGTTCGTTGTCTTAGCCTATCTCCGTTGGTTTTTTTCAATCTCGAACGCCGCACGGCATCTCAATGGGACTAATTATCCCATTATCTACCTACAATTGATTCATCAAAACACGTGAATTTAGCTATTCTAGTTGTTATATCTCGTACCGTTCACATGGAGATTGTTAAAGACGGAGTAACTGGTTCACGTCAAGTTGGCTAGCTCCGAGATATCAACGATTTCTGTATTATCGACGAGAGCGGCGACGGCGACAGGGAATTCCGTCGATAATACAGAAATCGTTGATATCCCGGAGCTATATAAGCCTACTCGACGAAACGCGACATTGGAAACCTAGTTTCTCGGCAAAAGTACATCCGATTCGTTTGAAAATGATATCGATGACAAAGGAAGAGGTCAAGGGGAACGTTACGCTCTTAGATTTCCAAAAATCGGAAAATAGTTTTACAGGTTGATTATAGACAGTTATACTTTGTAAAAAAATTTCCGTACATATGTCAATCCCTTCGTTCTGTCTCTATTTATTCATCGCTGATGTAAATTCCGTATTAATCGAGTGTCTTTTCGCTGAGGAACTAGGTGTGAAACATTCCAAGTGGAAAAACGTGTTTTATTTTCTCTTCAATCGACTCTCGTGCTCGCGGTACTCGTGCTCGTGCATCATACGAGTCTGTTAATCATAGCAATAAAAGTGCGTTTAACTAACATAATTCACATTCGCGTTCACGATGTATAGTATACAATGATACAAATATATATACTAAATTATAATTACCCCTAACATGTAGAAGTTGTCATTTAAAGAATTTAATAATCGAAAGTTCAATCTAACGTAACTTTTCACCATTTTTTCATAGGGTTTCTGTATTCACTTGCTTTTGTCTGTTTTATCTTATGTTTCCTTTTTCCATTTCGATTCCCAGCACGAAATCTAAATTTGCGTAATCACGTATTTGAACCAGTTACGGGATTTTAATTTTTTTGTTCTTTTCATACTACAGCTTTTACGAAGCGCGTCTTTCGCTTATATTATGATTCATTATTATGTCGCAATAATTGAAATCATTGTCACAAAGAAATACACACTCATCATATTCGCATGTTATAATATAATATAGATCGATCATGTTAGCTATAGGTTCATATACAAATAACTTTCTGTGATATTTCGGCTGATTTTTTATCACACTTTCACATAGGTATAACGTATAGAGAAAACATATTTACCATTCCAGCCGTAAATAATTTAGGCATGTTTTCGATCACGTTTTTGAACTGAACAAATTAATGTTTTCATTTTTATTTCCTTGTTTAGTATCAATTTTATTCTCATTTCGTTACTCGTTCGTTTAATTCGATTTTCATGTACGGTCGCAACAATGTAATAATGTGGTAATCTTCGGGAGAGAAGAAAAAAAAATTGATAGATATTTTCAAATTTTATTTATCATATTTTTATTCTTATTTAGTCAGAGAAGATGATTTCGACGAATTTCGTTGATCGCGCGAGATAAAGAACGAAAACAAGGAAAAAATATTTAAAAAAAACAGAAACCGCCCAATAAAGAGGTCAAATTGTTAATTTGAGAAAAATAAACAAATCGTGAGAGCTACTACCGCTGCCGCTGCAATCTCGAGCTCGCATCGAGCTGCAGAGCAAGGCAGCTGTAGCTTTGCCGTAGCCATACTGCAGGCCTCAATTCTTTGGCAAGGCTATATGTATACCCTATCCTATGTATAGTCTTTCACTCCACTCTACTAGTTTTAGTCATGACGAAATGCCGACTCACGGGTCACCGGACGCCGCGTGGCATCTCTTGTCGGTAGTCGATGCTCCTCCGCCGCTGCTTGGCGTTTGAGTATAGATAGAGGAAAACGGAAGAATAGGAAGAAACTCCGAATTCCCGAATACTATTCCCATTTCGGCCGATTCGTATTCGTATTTGGATTCTGACCACGCGGAACTCTATCGCGGCGCCATCTCTCGGCGATTCCTCACACAATTGCGATATTCCTTATCCACTGTAGTCTTCAGCCTTCGGACTTCACGAGTCTTTCTCTATCTTTGGCTCAGAATCGAAATTGAAAAGTACAATTCGGGAGCCGCCTAAAAAGAAACGAAATGCGATGTGAGTATGCATGAGTCAGCCGTGACTACTCATCACGTGATCGGTTATTTGAACTGCGGACACGAAAGTATGCGGCGCGACCCTGCCGCCCGTCGGCATTTCTCACGCTCCTTCGGTCTCGTGCCTCGCGGCGAATCCGGCCCGCCGCAATTTTTCATACCCGCAACTTGAACCTGAATCTGAACCAAAATCTAAGCCCGAACCTTGTAAATTTTAAACCGGGAATGGGAGTCCGTGCTGGCTTAGCCTCGGTCGATATCTATGCCTACCTACCCAGCGAGCACGAAATCTTTTTCGATTTGTATCTAGGCTCTCAGACGACTCAAAGACGCCCAAGAGCCGCCGAATGTCCACTATTACAGTCAAGACTTTCAGAGACTCGATGCTAGGCGCCTCGGAGTCGTCTCAGGGCCTGGGATGAGTCGGCGAGGATTCAGACCTATAGAACTAAAATGAAATAACTGTTTTTTTCAACTATTCAACTTCGAGCGAGCTCCCGCTCAGAGTAGCTACAAGCACCACTGTTTCATAGTTTTATGTTTCGCGTATTATTGATCGCAAACCCAACGAAAAGAAACGTAACGTTCGAAGGGAGACGAGTCCCTGCTCCCCGCGGCGGATTACTGTAACTCCGGTGCATAATGATGCAAATTAACCAAACTTCATGTTTTCACGATCATAGATTGATTTATTGATGGTCACATTTCCGAAATGGGAGCATCGCCGAATTATTGGGCACCTTCTGGGTTGTTTGGCTATACGAGTTGTACGTACAGAAAAAGATGAGATGTTTAGAGCATTTTAGAATTTTTATCGGGTGAAAGCAGGGCCAATGAGAAATTTCTCTCTTCCTCTTTCTCTTGAGCTCTCACGCTATTAGCAGGTCTTTGATATTAGGTAATTGGAAGTTTCTACATCGTGACACCAGGCAGGTGTAGTTATGCAATGATAACGAAGCGAAAAGCAATTACTTTGCTGTTGCCTGCGGATCAGAATGCGGAAACTCATGCATTATCGCTATTCAAAGACAAAGGTATGAGGTACGTGATTTAAATATGTAGAGTTCTTCGTGGCGAATAGAAAATTCGATTTCGTCGGTGCGATTTCTTCGACGAGGATATACGATACTACAACACAAGTAGTATCCCGATTGTGAGACACTTCCGAGATTGTTTTTCCCATTCCTATATACATACATCCCTGATCCGCAATTGCAACTTTGATTCGTAACTTGGTTTCATTTCAATTTGTATTCATTTGTTTTGTAATTTGATCGACTCCTTTCCCGTTGAAAACAGTTCTGTGAAAATTCTAACGAATTTTTTGTACGGGAATTCGCCAACTTGCTCGTAGTTTTCTCGCAAGAAAATTCTAGTTTCGTTGTTGTTTTGTCGACGAAAACGGCGAATTTTTTTCAGAATTTATAATTTTCCATCCAATAAACTCCGACGATCGCGATCCACGATTCATCACGATAAACCACCGAAATCTCTGTAACAATCTCTTATGGAAAGCAATAAAAACATTCTAAAATTGTTTTTTCACGAAAAACTACGAAAATCCACAATTTTTCAATGTCAAACTACGAGATGTTCGAATTTCCTTAGATATTCATGAAAATTCGTACCACTTCTCGAATCACGAGTCTACAGAAACGTCATTTGTATCGAGCCAATAGATGTATGCACGAATATATATAGACTCGTCTCTATGTTTACTGATTACATATGTATGATACGGACATACTGTTCTATGCCTTCCATCTATTTTTACCGTTAATACATTGGCTCATGGGATACTGCTGTGCTATAAATATGTAATATAATTCTTACTTTTGCATATATATTCAATGTACGAATAGGTGCGTATACATGTATGTACACGAGTTAAGCTCAAGTCCATGTAAATCGATTCATCGTGAATACGGCTGTACATAGAGTAGAAGCCTGCCCCTAATTCAATTTTCAATTACAGACCCGATTCCCAATCCATTAGTCCGAAAAAAAGAAGACAGAAAGGAAATTGCATTTCAATTTGAGACGGTCCACAGGAGCTTTAGATTCTACCTTTCACGTTACGGTCAGGAGTACGCGAATATAACTCTCCTTTCAACGCTAATTTTTCAAAAGAAAATTCTATTCAAATTTTCGAAAGAAAGGCAGAAAATTGGAATTCATCGTCAATTATATACGTATATATGTATGTAATAAACTAATTTTGCCTTTTGTTCTTCTCTTCCAGTCGGTCGAATAAATATAGAAAAATAGAAAAATCGTAAATCGATGGAAATAGTTGTTGAAAATCAATGCCTGAATGTCACACTGTGATGAGGATAACAAGAAGAATCGACAATGAACAAGGAAAAGGAGAAGCGAAAAAATTGAATAGAAAAAAGAAGGGGGAGAAAAACAAATCAAAGACGTTTCAAGGGCTTCCTCAAGACGCAGAACCCCGCGGAGGCCGACCCACCCCGCTGCTTGGTATACTTGGTTCCTCCTTCGCTCAAGTCCGCTTCAAGAAAATCGATGCAACCCCCTCGAGGTTAATACAACGTTACGCTGATATACATAGATATCTGTACACATGCTACAATCATATATAGTACATCAAAGTATACCTATATGCCTGCGTCGAGTGAAACGAATTTTCTTTATTTTCTTTATACTATTCTATTTTATTTATTTATTTATTTTTTGCCTTTCAATTTCATTTATTCATTTCTTTTTGGCGCGAGAGGGGGGGGGGGGGGGGAGGGCAGAGATGTTTTTGCCTACTTTGTTTCCTCTGCGATAATTTATTGGTATCTGAAAAACGTATACACCGCGACAGCGAAAAAAAAAACGAAAAAACCCTCAAATTAATTTTACGTGTCGGGCGGGGGGGGGGGGGGGGGGGGGCTAATAAATTTCTCACCCTCGACCGGACTTGTGGTTTCTTTCTTTTTTTTTTTAGATATTCACCCTCAAAATTGCGGGTGCACACTCTGTGGCTATTAGAATTAAATAATAATTGAGGAATATACTATTCTGTCTGACATTATTAGCAATATTAAACAAAAATCAGGTATATTATTTTTTTCATTTTCGTTCCCCTCGAGCCACCTTGTTTCTGTCTGTTCCTCAAATTATATATCATTACAAATCGTGACTCCGCAGGCTTTTGCGGAGCCAAACTCTCGCCATGATAATAATAATGACAATGATAATAACAATAATAATTTGTCACGCGATATATAACGCGAATAGATTGGACGGCACGATACCTACCTATATAGTACATAGGCATATAGACTTAGTACATAAATTTGTGTACTGTGCTTACGTATGATGGGGCGTATTAATAATAATAATAATAATAAATATAGAATGAACATTTTCCAAATCTGTCAGTCTTCCGAGACGGCACAGAAATTCGTAAATATATCTCTGTAATGTACATACATATCCCATGGTAAACCTTTTTTCGAAATACTGCTGGAATATTTTTAGTAATCTTACAGCATTTGATTATTGAATATTGCTGGAACATTTCAGCATTTGGATGTTAAATATTGCGGGAATATTTCAGAAATTTTTACAGCATTTAATTATCAAATGTAGCCGAATTAATTAGGAAATGTTTCAGCAATGTGTGAAAAATGAATTTTGCAATAATAGTTTTATGTGAAACATTTTCACGCGCAAGGAAATATGTTCCGTGTTGCATGGGGGGATGTTGGGAAATTCGAATATTTCATCGCTGAAAACTATAACAAGTGCGTTTATAACCAATAAAGTCGATTTATTTAATTAGAGTACGTCATCAGCCATTGAACTTTTTCGTTCATCTACATCGTAGACGTCTTGTTGTTTTTTGTTTGATGCCTCTTCATGTATCTTTTCTAATTTCTGAGGAAAGGTCTTGATCAATCCAGTCGAGTCAATTGATCAGATTGATTCGATTGGATTGATTAAGAGCTTTCCTACAAAATTTACAAGTTCGAGTGTTAACTTCACATGGATCTTTTTTTTAATGCTCATTTCCTCTTTGACCCTCTCATCATAGACAGCAAGCTATAATATATATAAACAATGTGCACGCGACCGTTTGAGTGCGTAGAGCATGCATGTAGGTATACATATAATCAATTAAAGATTCAAAAGATTTTGAAACCCTGAAAAGTTGAAAAAAATTTCGGAATTCGACGGAACATAAAACAAAAATATTATAGTTTGTGCTTTTCGATAGTTCTTCGTATTCGTCATACGGCTTATTTCCACGGACTAGTCCTGAACCAAGGAGATTTGAAAACTTCAAATCGCCTTTCTTTGCTTTTTCAAAAATCTTCAACAATTTTTTTCCACACCAAAATGAGGCCTACATCCCACACAGCATGAAATATATAATCGAAAATATTGAATGTCCGCGAAACATTTGCTGAAAAATTCGGTTCCAAGTATTGCGGAAAGATTTGTGGAATATTGAATCTGAAATACTCGGCGAGTCCTTTCTTTCAGCAGTATTTTCTCAACGAAATATTTCCGATGAAAGATTCAAGGAACATTTCAAACCGAATGCAGTTCCCAATGAAATATTTCGAGGATACCTTCACGCGTGTGAAACATTATGTGCTGCATTGGCTCAGCTTCTGCTTTCACAGAAGGGCTAATGGAAAATTTGTTTTGCAACAACAATTCTATAGAGATTTCAAAAGTACCTTTCTTCAAGCTATTTATTACAAGTAATTTTACTTTCAAATTTTATCATCCAATAATGCAATTATTCATTACAATTTTTTGATTCGGAATACCGAAATATCCTGGTTTTAATAACCTCTCGTTGAGTACTTCGAAGTATTACATCAGAATATCATGGGGATTTCGTATGAATCTTATAAAAATGCAACAGCAGCATTGAATTTGAGTATCACCGCAATTTACAAATGTATATGCGCATTAACAAAACGTCGGATGGACTGGCCGACCATATAATTAATATGAGCATTTGTTCAAACGTATTCAGCTGACAAGTTGAAAAAATCCGGAGACGGAATCTGACCCCATAACATACCATGCTATGCCTCGCCACATATTGTACATACATCATGAAACTCACTAACTTTTTAACGCGTTATCGTAATTGGACGGAGATAGTACCTACTCTGCGTAGCGATAGAAAGAATAAGTTTCTGTCCAGATAAATTAACATCTCTTTGACCGGATGCACGGATGGGAGTATCGACCGAATTATCGTTATCGTTACTATATTATCGTAATGAATGTTATATTATTATGACTTGTAATTTATTCGTGTGCTCTTTTACCCATGAGCAGATTTTGTATTGTTGTGTAAATAAATATCGCATACGGCGCACGATGTTTCAAACGGTTCAAAATATTGGTGAAATATATACGTTAAGAAATATTCGGCTGAAAATATTGCTGAAATATTCCACACGAAGGATTTCCAAAATATTGCAGTTGAAATATTTCAAAAATCTTTCAGTGATACTTCACAGCGAATTTTACCACCGAATGTTTCGTGGACGTGAAAATATTTCATGCAATATTTTTGAAACATTCGATATCTTTCAGATGGAATATTCCATGCTCGGTCGGAAATTATTGTACTGCACGCATGATTAATTTTCTGTTTTCGCTCTCAAATGTAATTGCGAGAATATTGTAGGTATTGCTCACAACATGATTAGGGTATTGCAGTATCCAAACACACGTACAGCACACAATATATACAAAATACTGTTACAATTTATTATTCGAAATATTGTTGCGAAGATTTTGGTAAATATTCGAATGAATATTTACTGCGGATGTTCAAAATGCAATCTCCGCAGTATTTTCCAACAATCTCGTCAACAGTTTACATCGCATATTTTTCAATAATTTTTGCACAATATTGAGAAGCAATATTTGCTTTCGATATTTATCACGAAAATAGTGTGCGGCATTGGGTATAGGTTATCGTATATTTCATGACCGTTAGGTAGGGAAATAGAAGTATAGAAAAAGAATGAAAAGGAACAAAGAAAAGAGGGATGCTATGAAGATCTGAAAACAAAATATATACATAGGCTTTGGGATTTGGTGTGCAGTACAGTACATATAGTTGAGTTATTGGGGAATTATTTCGACTCACCATTTCGAGGTAGAAAAAACCTGGACTAATTGCGTATTGCGATTGTGAAACGAAGTGTGTGCACGCGAGGCCCTGCAGGCTGCCATTACGTGAAATAACTAACTTCAGGTATAGAAACTTGCAGTTTCGACCGTTTCGACCACCATTATTACACGAGAACTAACGTTGTAGTGCATACTACATGCCTGCAGAGCAGGGCTATCAGCTACAAGCGTGCGTCCGAAGCAACCCCTAATAATAATGCGCATGTGCAGGATTACAGAGGGATATTCGGGGGATGGGACCCTATATTATAGACCTATAAGTTTGTACATATATATTGTATATATATGCATACATGTATTAGTAAGCGCAGTTCACTATTTTCAGAAAAATTGGATAATACGATACGGAACAAGCAAAAAAAGTGTATAACGAGTCAGTAAAGAGAATGAGAGAAGAAATACAGACACGCACGCAGCACGAAATATGTCATATCGGAAATATTGAATGTCTCAGGAATATATTTTATTAAATATTTCAGAAATATTTTTATGTCCGTGAAAACGTTTCGTATGGAATATTTGATCAACAAATTTTTCTCTGAAATATTGCTGAAATATTTCATTTGCAACATTGAAAAAAATCCTTCACGATCAGAATATTTCAACAATATTTCGACTGAATATTTCCAATTACATATTTCGGCAATATTTCAAACCGGATTCTTACGATGAAATACTCCAGCAATATGTCTGGAATATTATGTGCTGTGTGGGCAGGCATTGAAATCGTAATATAAGGGGGATGCGAATGAGAAATAAATAATTAATTTCAGAGATTATCGAAAAACTCTGCAACTACAGCTGATATTTGATTTTACATGTTTTTCCCTGTCCGTTCGTGTATTCTTCAAATCATTTCCAATCCATGACATTCATTGTCATTTTAATATTGCAATAATAATAATGATAATAACCCACAAAGCACAGAATGATTCAGACATATTTCTGAAGTATTTCATCAGAAACGTTTAATTTGAAATAATGCTGAAATAATCAAATTAAACGAAAGATTTCCTAAGTATTGCGAATGGAAAATGCTAGAAATCTTTGAGCGATATTTCGAACCAAATCTTTCATGGAATGTTTCACATGAAACTTTCTCGCGGACATGAAAATATTTCGAGGTTCAATATTTCCGACGTATTATCACGTAATGCGTGGCAATAATAATAGGTACAAATTAACTTTACTGATGAACTCGGATTATTTTCGAATGATAATATTCATACGGTAATAGGTATGTATACTATTGATATTTGGCATGACACTTTTTTATCATTTCTCGAATCAGACAACATTTTCAAATTTATTATCCGATCAGACATCTAAGTGGGTAAAAATTTTTTGAGATTTTCCGAATTACTAGATGCTAGAATTTTTATTCTTGTGTTAACTGGCCCAATTGCTATGTACAGCACAGATAATTGTAATAATACCATTGCAACAATATTTCTGCGGGGGTTGTAACATTGCAGAAATATTACTGCAATCATCGGTGCTGTGCTGTTTCAATACTTAATTTATCCTAATAATTAAACATCTTATGTATATGATGATGGTATTGATTTATTATACGTAATATAGTAGTAAAGTATATAGAGGATAGTATATTTGGAAGCATTTTGGCTGCGATAATTCCATAGCTGATGGTCAAATTTACACAGCAATAATAATGAATACATACATTTGTATTTATATAATTTAATTATTATATTGTGTTTAATATGGGTACGCAATTATTGAAGGTACATACATACATAGGTCATTTGTTATTAACAGTAATAATACTTTTTTTTTTTAATTTATTTCGTCATTTTCGTTAAAAACACTCCAAGAAGAAAAAAAAAAGAAACGAAATATTTATCGTTTATATATAAATATAATATACATAACATATTATAATTCTATAAATATCATAGGTATGTAATATTATATCTAGGTATATAACATTCAATGATTATTTAACAAGAATTTATCAAATTTATACAATTTTTCTTCCTCCCATTTTTTCTGTTCTTTGCTTTGTTTTTTTTTACCAATGGATCATTACATAATTATCATTATCATTATTATTATTATTGATGTTATCATTGATAATAATATCTATCAATACAGGAATATTATAACGATGAAACAGCAAATACTATCTATAATTCATTCTACAACAATAAATTGCAGTATGCAATAAACTACAAAACTGATTTTTTGTATCTTTTAACTTTTTTCCATTTGCTTATTATAGTATATAATACGAGGGTTAAAATTCCATAGCGAAGACAATTCTGGATTTTTAATGAATGTAAATTGTTTATCCAATTAATAAATGAATTGACTAATCAACCTTTCTTCATTGCGACATTTTCTTTGTTACATCTTCAGTTTTTCTCCGCGTTCTCGTTCTTGTTCTCATTTCTTTTTCCTTTTTATTTTTGTTTCTTTGGTTTCGCATTTACATATTTACGATTATTATATTACAATATATGAATAAATATTGTCAACGTGAGTTATATCATTTATAATATATCATAGAAAGTCGGATAGGTTTTAGAAGATATACATATATATATACCTATATGTATGTTTAATATTTTCATTCGAAATAGTGATATATATATATATATATATATATAAAGAGAAAAATATTATAATCACAGGATTTCTAGAACCATGTATACACGTATGAACATACGTACGTTATAGAATTATTTCAAGACAAAAACAAAAAAGAATACAAGAGAAAAAAATTAAAAAAAAACACTCTGATTTAGAATTTATTTTACCGTTCTATTATAAATATATTTGACTTAGAGATATAGGTGTCATATAGGTACATACATACGTATACGTTAACAATCTCGTCGTTAGTATAACCTAAATTTCTATGACGTTATTATTATTATTAATATTATTGTTGTTGTTTTTGTTGTTGTTATTACCGCATGACTCTCGCGATCGATCAATGCATTTGTATTATCTCGTCCATTTTATTGATATTCTGCTTCATGATAAAACATACCTATGCACAGTTCTGAGCAATATTTCATGTTCGTATATTATAACAATATAAATATCACAAATATTGAAAATATTATATTATATACGTTGCACGTTATAGTCGGAAGTAAACAACGTTTCACAACGAAGATCGAATACATTTTCACACACCACACGCTGCAATCATATATCGGCAATATTTCGAACATGTTTGTTGAAAAATTGTTCAGCAATATTCTGCCGGCAATATTTTAGGAATAATACATCAGATATATTTCAGCGATATCTACTTACGGATATACATATTTGATAAGGAGTATTTACTAGAAATATGTCGTCGGCATTATTTCAGCAATATTTCAGACGAAATATTCCAGAAATATTCAATATTCCCGATTAAATGCTTCGTGCTGTATATTGTTCATTGCGAAATTTCAATGACGGAATGACGATTGAAACGATGTACAAATTATACAATATATTATTTCCATACGCGTGATTTATAACCCGTCACAATGTCTGCCTCGTATACATAATAACGATTATTAACATTTTTATTTATTAATACCATTTGACTTCATTTGATTTTTTTCTTTCCAATGATTTCCAAATTTGCGTGTACTATATTCCATCACCTCTTCAAATCGGCGTTGTATTGTGTTCGGCACCGTTTTGCGTCTGGTTTAAATCTCGTGATGGATTTCTAAGCTCGTTACGACTCAGATAATTCACTATTCCAGCACCCAATGAATCACCCATAACGTTGATCGTCGTTCTGAAGCGATCCCTGAGAAATATAACAGACAGAACCTTAACATCGAGATTATAAAATGATGAAAGTCAAGAGAGAGATGAGTAGTCAGTGGATCCCTCAACTAATGGGCAATATTTTCGGCGCCCAACGCAGGGCCTCTAAGTTATCACTTCGAGATCACAATATTTTGCAACATTGTTTTTTTTTTTTCATTTTCAGAAATAACTTACAGGAGCCAATCGACAGCTATGATCAGTGTCACGTCTTTCGCCGGTAATCCAACTGTGTCCAGGACCATTACCATTGTCACTAAACCGGCCTGCGGTATTCCAGCTGCTCCGATACTCGCGGCGGTTGCTGTAATGCTGAAATATCATTGTGAGTATTATTTTTGAACAAAATTACAGAATGGGGAATTCTATTCATTTAGATCATTTACTCTTTTAATACTCAAATCCGAAGTAAACAATACGAAGTTCACTCTTTCTGTATTGTTTTTTTTTACGTCACATGGTAACTCTGTTTCAAATTTCGTGTTCTTTACCTGGAACTCGGAATTGGTCATCTCCATGTTATCCAAATTACGGTTTCTTTTCATTTTTACGTGACATAAGTCAATGGCACTGCTTGTAAATGTGTAAGAGATTTGAGGTGTTCCAGTTTCTTGAAGGAACAGCAACAAACAAAGAATCCGCATGAAATTTTATTTACCTGACAGCAACGAGTTGCCCAAAGCTGAGATTGACGTTGCGAACTTGAGCGATGAAAATTGCAGCAACAGCCTCATATAAGGCCGTACCATCCATGTTGATTGTGGCACCAATAGGCATGACGAAACGTGCTACACGTGGATCTATGTCATTTCTGTCTTCAAGACAGCCAATAGCAACTGGCAACGTAGCTGAACTTGACGAAGTTCCAAAAGCAGTTGCGAGGGCTTGAGCCATGTTCGAAACGTAGGAAAACGGATTGCGCCTTGTTACGAGGAAGTAGATTAACGGTAGAACAAGGAATCCGTGGATGAACAGTCCTACCAAAACTGTCATGAAGTACATTCCAAGCTGACCTATTATCACTTCGAACGATTTCATCTCAAGTAATTTTGATGATACCAAAAATAATACTCCGACTGGTGATACCCTTGAAACAAAAATCATCGTTCCGAATACACGTCACAATTTCTATGAAAAGGTGATGATTTTCTTCGATATTCGAAATACAATCACAGTTAACAGTTTTAGAGCGGTTATCGAACAGTTTGGAGGCAGAATTTTTCATTTCGAACATCATATAAGCCCACATACCGCATGGAATAGCAGAAATATTGAAGCAATATTGCAATATTGATGAAATATTGTAAAAATATTGCAAAATTGGTGAGATATTGTTGAAATATTGCAATAGCTAGAAAAAGGTTACGTGTCATGTGGAAGTGGTACAAAGCATGCAATTAATTTACTCGAAAATTAATATCGTACGTACGGAATATGAAACAAGATTATTTTTATTACCAAATGACCCAGTTTGTGATGATCATCATGGCAGAGGACAGGGCCTCGAAGAATTTTAGAAGTGGTCTACCATCGGGTCCCATTTTTCCAAGAGTTATACCAAGGACAGTCGAGAAAACAACGAGACCCAGAATATTTGTGCCGTCAGAATACTCGTGCTCGATTTTCCAGGCGAGAATGTTAGCTGATGAAGAAGAGAGGAAAAGAAAGAATGGAGCGTAAGTAACAAGCGAAATATTGGGGCCGTAACCCGATACTCGAACTCTTATTCGGGTGCATTTTATAGCTTACCGTTAGTATCGTTCGCTTCTGGTTTAAGTACTGTACGGTATTGTGAGATGCAAGCTTGTACCAGATTCGGTGGAAACATGTTCCTCGCTAGATCCATGAGAGTGTCAACCGTTGTGACATTTCTCGACACTCCTGCCCTCTCGATATTCGAATCATCGCCTCTTCCGGGGTGTATTGATATGACGAGAATAATACCTGTGCAATTGTCGATGGAACAAGGAAAATTACATCAACAAAATGAACCCCGAAAATCGAATGTGACATGTTCATTTTTCTCTTTCTCTGTGAGTACGAACCCGTAATTACTGCAGTGACGGTTGTGATCATGTAGTAAAATATTGCTCTCGCGCCAATTTTACCGCTCAATGATAAATCGAGGGAACCGATAGCCGATATCAGACTCGACATGATCAGCGGTAGTATCAAGCTTTTGAGCATCCTCAGGAATAGCTCACCGACGTAATTAACGTACATTATTTCACGCGATGGCCAATTTGTTGTACGCGCATTTCTCAATAGTAATCCCAATACTATTCCACCAACTACACCGAGGACCGTTAGTATTGTCAAAGCATTGTGCTTCAAACAGGCCTTTGTTTGCTGTCGACGATTCGGTGGTCTTTTGTTTGGTGTTTGAGGGTAGTAAGCCGTTCTTCCACTGATACGTCCCTGCTTTTCAGTGTCCGATAACGGCGATCTGTATGCACAGAAACACAACAAAAAAAAAGGAGAAGACAAATTTCCAACAATTATACCTACATTGTGTCATACAAATTCATTTTTCGTCGGACACAATCTTCGCTATGTACAAAAATTGATCATTTCAAATCCCACATCGCTTCGTAAGGACTGTGGACTATCATGTAGACTATATACTACGTGACTTTTGACGTCCTTCAGCGCATGCATTCAGCAACGACGTTCTACCGCAGTGCGTGTAGAATATATGTGATAAACGAATGCAAATCAATCATTCACAATGACAATAACGATCCGATATGCCACTTCTGGAGATTTATTGTTCCAATAATCGAAGAGTTGGCAGTCTCACTGGGAAATATTTGCAAATTGTATGACAGAACTAACGAAAAAGTATATTCCGTACAGCACAGAATTTGCCGACACATCGCAGCAATATTTTTCCAATATCACCACAGTACCGAAATATTGCAGTAATATTTCTACAATTATCTGTGGTTTATGGGAGTTATCGTCACTCATCCGAATGAAGAAAGGGCGAGTACCCATACCTAAAGTACAAATAATACGGCAATATTCCAGCAATATTGCAGGAGAATTGCTGCAATGCGTCCCCGAATGGATATTTTCGATCGCCGCTTTATTTTTCGACATCAGAAACGAAATCGAAAAAGGAAAATGGCAGAAACATATTGTGCGATCCATAGCCATACGAAAACGGAACGCGGTATGAGATGTCGGTGACGGTTAGTTAGTTAGTGGACATATAATTTGACGATGAGAGATGAGAGTTTAGTCGTAGAATTAACAAGCCGTCGTGCCATGGCGGTATGGTATCAAACCGTGCGTATGTAGTATACGCTTGACGTTTAGTTGGTTGGTATACGCATGTTGCCAGTTGCAAACAGGATATGAATATATTCCCGCCTATATATTATACATATACAGTATATGTACAGCTACCTCGTCTTTTTCCCCCTTTATATTATTATCCGTCGCACCCTTAATTCGCCAGCGATTATCGCCACCGAATAATCATGTGCATTGAGAGAAGAAAATGAAAAAAGGGAAAAAATATGTGCAGCATTAGTGATCGGTGATAAGAAATCGGCCGTTAAATCTCATGCTCTGCTCAAGCTATATATCACTTCTTTCCCCCATTTTATTCGTTTGTAGAAAAAGTTATCGATCTTGTAGTTATCGTTATTATGATCGTCGTCGTCGTCATCATCTTCGTTCCCATGATCGTCATCATTATTTTGCTGTTTCTAGTCGTCAACGGTGTGAATAGTTAGAATATATGTCACAATAGTGCGTCCGGAGGTATGAAAAGTATATTTGACGCTTAGGGCTTGAGAAGAGAGGCCAGAAGCGAGATGTTATGAATGGAGAGCTTTAGATGGAACTCCAATTAAAAGTCGTAACGGGGAATAAACGAACAACGAATGCTCTCCTTCTCGCTGTAAAGCTCAGTGGGTCTGATATACAAAGTGTAGAATATAGTCGTGACACTCGCAGGTTACTACAGTTTGTGACTTTTTGGGAAAATATAAAAATGATAAAGAAGAAGATGAAGATGATGATGCCGAAGAAGAAGAACGCGCAGAAGAAGCAGTGAACTTGACCTCTGAAGTGTTCGGTCTCTTTACCAACAATTTATAAACTTGACCATTAGATTTGGTATGAAAATTGTTGTGAAAACGATAATATGAATTTAGTTTAATTTAATTTCAGTATACACTGAGATTAGCGATTATTTCATATGAGTGTTGAATGTATATCATGGAGGAAAGGGCGTTATTGTGCTACGGAGATAACAATGCATACAAAAAAAGATTTATTGGGGCTTGTTTTCTCCATTTCGGAAGCAGCTTCGTACGCTTTATAACAATGGGAGAAATTGGCGAAACAAATTTTTATACCTTCGCGCCGAAACATTCCCCAATTTCTTATTCAAAGATCTAACAAAGGAGGAAAAAACATTCAAGTATAGGTGGGTAGAGGTTGGGATTATCGGTTATCGACTTAACGTGAAATGGGGGAATCGATTTCTTATGTAACAGGGAAAACCAATATCCTGACATGGCAGCCATATAACTCATCGTGGTAAGCTATAATGATGTGGAATTTTCTGCACAGGACAAGTTCTGATTACGGATTAATTGGGCTATAATATTGCATAAGCTAATTCGCCATCATGGTGAAATTTGTTTTAAAAGATTGAGGAACACTGATGCCCTGAGACCTTGATTGAAAGGTGAGGAGGAAACTAGAAAGTAATCAATTTACTATGCAGTAGGACAATATAATGGCCTCTTCATCTAAGTAAGGGAAGAGGCAATTCTGCACTGGGAGTATCATGCCAGGTTGAGAGGATAGGGAATATTGAAATTTTGTTGTGAATTTGAAGCATTACGTGCAATTGTGACGGTGCACAATTTACAACATAATGCATTTGATCGCAGTAAATTAAAGTAAGACGTTAACAATAGTCGGCGAGCATCTAGTATGAACGGACGAAGGAACTAAGAACCGACGCCGCCCACGTCTGACCCGACTGTCATTTCATTTAATTTCATTTCATTAAATTTCGCTTTTGTTTGGCCACGCGCGATCACTCCAAGTAAAAGATTATCCAAATAATAATCACTGCGCCGATGAGACTCCGATCGATGGGAACCCACCTTTCGTGACTTCTCTGAAATTTCAAGTATTCCGAAACTCGGGTAACCGTAGTCGATCAAGCAAGTGGATTGATCGATCACTCATCAGTGCAACGTGAAGTTGACGTTGAATGAGAATTCGGCAAGACCGCAAATGCGGGAGTTAGAAACCAGCGGAGTCCCATACGACGCAGATGATTGCAGCAATATTGCAATAATATGGCAGGAATATTGTAAAAAATATTGATGCAATGTATCTGTAAGTTTTGTGTTGTGTGGGCTCTTCTGGAATAAAGTGAGACGAGCGAGAACGGGGATGAGTCTGTTAAATCTTTTGGAAATGATATAACGGGGCATGAAATCAGCCTGAGAGACATCTTCCTGGTCGTGAAATTAAGCAATCCTGAAGATCGACCGTGACTTGACGTTCATCGTCGTAATTTAGTTAGGCAAAATTGAAGCACGAGGGTTCGTGCAGTCCAAGTTTCCTGCCATTGTAGAAAAAGAAGAAGAAATACCAAGTGCAATGCCTACACGTTGATCAGCATAATTGATGAGGGTTTGTTGTTCACGGAGTGGAAGGATGGATGATCATAGCATAGCATACATTTGGTCGGATGTACTTACAATTCAGAGGCAACTTCCATGGCTGATGGAAATAGTCGTTTTATATCCAGATGATGAAAAACCCCGTGTTCTAAGTCCGGTTTTGTTCGTACACACTTCGCAGAGGTAGACCGGAAGTTGGCCGGGTCAATTGGTAGATGCGCTGATCAATGTAGTAGCGGGTCGATCTGAACAACCGGCGAAGCCCAGTTGCGGCAAGTAGCTAGTAGCTAGTGTGCGCTCTCAACAGAGGATGTGTGTTGATGATAGGGAGCTTTCAATCTGTGCCACCTTGGGTGGTACATAGGTTACCAACGGTTCGCGATATGTGCTCCGGCACATACCATATTATACGATCTCCCCTACGATAGCTTCCTGTCCGTGTCCATAATATCCACTGAAACCTCCACTGTACGCGTATAATACATACACCAATTAATTGAGCAATTCCACGTCAGACGGATCAGAAAAAAGCCGTCATGTCGCGGATTTGTGCGCCACTCCACAAATTTGTGGCACTATGGGAAAAAGATATTTGACGACCGGAGTATTTTCAAGGATTTAAGAAAATGCTGCTGCAGTTATCGCGACTTCAATTTTTGAGAAATGCCGTTACAGGACTTCGTCGAAAAATTCATTTCTCCGAAACTATCCGTCGTATCGCGTTAATTTTTGCGGCATTTTCTTGGTAACGAATGTACTCTCATGCAGGAAAATACAAACTGGAGATTTTTCTTTTCTGCTATTCTTTGTCAGCGATTGTTTTACCAATTTCATCGCTCTCGTCGCGGGACTACACGGGCCATTATGAACAAAATGTTTTCGAATACCCGGAGTCTTTCTCTGTAAGATATGCAGAAAATTTATGGAAACTTCAATTGTTCCGGAGGAATAAAAATGCAAACGCCTCGCCGTGCGATGCCGCGTGCTGCTCCGGGCACTCGTGCTATTCCTGTAAGCGCATAGATGTACTCAGCGGAGTTAAATCTCATACAAAGCTCAACTTGTGTTGCTTGTCACTGTTGATTGGTATTATGAAAATTTCGTCGATTAATCATCTTACATATCATATATTTTCAAATTTCTCTAATACTGGTGAAATATTTCCAATTACAAGTCACCGTTATCCACTCCTCGCGTGTGCTCAGGGGAAAAAATATCATAAAAAATATGAGATATGAATGCGAATCTTGGCCGAAGGCATTTTAATACCTTACAATACAGGTGTTCCAGTAAATTTCAAAGCGGTTTCAGATACATCAGGACGCCAGGCGTCTTCAATTTGAGGGTTTCAGCGTGTTACCCGAATCAAGGGATCTTTTGTTTCTGCGGTAATAAATATTTCGGCAATTGCTTTCGGTGAACAATTTTTTTGCAATATTTCAGAGGCTCTTAAATAAGCCTATTATCACTCCACTAGGCCATTAAAATTGTATAATTTTTATTTTCGCTAACGACTAACGCCTGATTGGTCTAGTACACTAGTCAATACACTATCGATGCGGATGCGGAAGCAGATTTCGCATCAGAGGCCAATAAATTCGTAATTTGGCATATTCTTACGGAGGACACGCATGGTGACATTGAACAGTGCACGAAGTACTCATCAATATTAAAGTGCCGAAAAATTTCTGTTGTAATCCGTTGGATCTTTCAACGCGTTCTGAAAATTTACGCCGTGTCACTTCTCGGATGCGTGAGAAAGCGGTGTCAATATTTTCCCGAAAGCAAACACGGGAGGTAGCTAACCGTGACCTGTAATTGACAGAATATCGGCAGTACTGAGTAAATTTGTAACGGTATGATGACTAATTGACTTTACTTTCATTTACTTCATATTAATCAACAGCGGCGAGCAACACAAGCTGAGCTTTTTATAAGATTCAACTCGGCTGATGGGATCTACGCGCTTGTAGAAATAGCGCCAGTGCCCGGAGGGTCACTCTGCGTCGCGCGGTGAGACGTTTTGATTTTGAACTATTGGACTCTCCGTGCATCTTCCGTTTTCTTTTGCAGACGAAGACTTCAGGTATTGCAAAATATCTTTGTCATAATTGTCGGTGTTGTCCCGCGATAACAGCGGCAAAATTAGTGAAACAATGGCCGATAAAAAATGTAAAAAAAGAATGTTCGGTCCAAATTTGTCTCGCCAAAAGCACATCCGTTACTAAGAAAATGCCGCACGAATCAACCTGATACGATAAATAGCTCTGGCGAAATATTTTTGCTCCCATAGTGAACCACAAATTTATGGGGTGGCGCACAAATCCGCGACATGACGGTTTTTTCTGATCGGTCTGATTCGGTGGAATGGCTCAATTATCTCCAATGTAAACCTGATCCATATTGTGAGAGTATATCTTCCGGTATACATATATATACTATACAGGCGCGTAGATTTGATCATGAGGAAATTATTATATTACGATTACGATTGTAAATTAATTCGAATCAACAGATTTTCCTACGTGTCACTCAACGACCTATTTGTAATGTATGGATTTTTTCTTCTTGTGTCCTCTTCTCCTCTATAAAATCACATAATGTACGGTATACGAGTTCCTACACTGCCAGAAAGAAGACGTACGTAAGAGCTTTTATAATTAGCCAGAATAAAATATCCGCAATAAAAATTGACTGTAATCTTTGTGAACGGTTAGTGCTGGGGGCACGTGTACGTAAACAAGGGCACATAAACTGGTGTTAAACACGTGATTGCGTGCGCGTGGAATGACAAGGTGTTTTTCATCGATTTTGTGTGGTTGAATTGAAAATTCTTTCACAGAAAATTGGTACGTTCCAGAGCTCTGTGTCCTGCATGAGAAAAACAACGTGACGTTACATTTTCTTGGCGCCCAACGTGGGGCACGAACGAAAAATATTGCGCTTTATATGTATATTGAAACTATGCTATTACATGAAAAAGATTTGTGTTAGGAGGGGTGTTCACGTGCGAAGCTCACCTCTGCGGGCTGGTATTTCGTGACGGTGAAGTATGTTTTGTTTTTCAGCTGTTTCGCATCATCGTTGAGAACTAGATCCAGGGACCCCTTCTTCGATTTTCTACTTAGGTTCGAAAATTTTTTAACCTTACTTTACTGAACTTGAACCACCTACACTCAGGGATATCTTTTTATCAGCTATTAAAATCTCTCGAACAATGAAACGCTCAAGAGAATCTCATCGATCAAGCACTTCTTCGAGCACTATCTCTGCAGCCACCCCTCCGTCTTTCTCTTCTTATTTCTTTCCTTCTTTGCACAACGATAAACTAAATAAAATGAAAAACAAATTCTGCTTTCTCCTTTTTCGGTTGATTCAACGAGTCGAAGAATAATTATTGTAAACAATGAAACACTGCAGTTTTGGTGTTTTTCCTCTTCTTCTTCTTCTCTTTCTTGATCCTCTTTTTTTTTCGTAATCGCGTTTAAACCAAAAGTACCACCTGGCGGGAACCTGCCTCCACCACTTGTGGCGCAACTCTGAGTACCACGCGACGATGAACACTGATCGTGGGACAGGAGTTGAGGAGACTACCAAGAGACGAGGTAATGCGGTTGTGCGCGCCGCCAGGCAGAGTTGGATGTGTGGTGTGGGCTGAGGCTCTGATCGTGAATAGGTACGACGACGGTACTACTATGAGCAGCAGTCCTCTTTTCATTTCTCTGCTATGACTTCTTTTTCTTTTCTTTTATTTTATTCTTTTACGGCGTTTTCATTTCGCTATAAGCGACCATGCGCTTCGATATAAGGTCTGTTATTCACAGAAATGAAAACAATGCCAGAGGTCATTGGAGACCGGATATCACGATGTGAGTTAAAGGATGAATAAATTCTGTCCGTCTTACATCAGTCATCATGATTTACCCTTGATGAAAACAAAATGGACAAATCATTTGCTCGAGTTTAATCTCTGTTTCTGAGTCATGTTCCTGAAGTTGTGCGGATCACCTCCACTGTATACATACATTTGAAGCAAATTGCAATATTCAAGTGCCTATTACAGTAATCGGGCTCAATTGCTCAATTCCAGTATAGCGCAAGGCACCTGCGAGGATTATTGCACATGAATTTACATTATATATGTATAGTGTTCGGGGCGAGGTAGAACAGATAGATGGGAGTGTTTGTGGTAGGTAAGTTCGACGGTCCGAAAGCCGAAAATTTTGTCGAAAAATCCTTTTCGACCCACTTTTTCTCTCGCAATAGCTTTTAACTCTACGACTTTTTTCATCCGACCTCGCCACGATGTAGATAGTGGAAGGCGCGGTCCTTTCCGTCCTTTTCTCATCAGACTACGGCATCAGGGTTCCAGCGCAACAAACTCCGTAACCATGGCAACCAGAATCCATCTCTTCTCTCTCCACCGTCTCATCACCATTTCCACTGAATTCGTGATTGACTCGACGATCCGACGCAGTGGTATCTCCTATCTAAGAAGCCAACCCAAGCCTACCCTTGAGTTCTCATTTGCCGATTCTTCAATCGAAAATCATAGCGGGGGTAGAAATTGGAATTCTGGACATTCGGAGGCGACAGATGGCATCATTGATCGGCGCTCGGATCAGATCACAAGTCATCGAACTCATAAACAAAAAATGAACAAACACAGCCCAGGTTCACATATATTCGATGATGATGATAATGATAATGTTGATGATGATGATTGATCACGATGATGATGATGATCATCATGATGATGATCATGATCAGTGGCAACGAATGTGCCATCGTGAGGTGAACTGCTCATCGTTGATCATCATCCTAGTACCCTTAGGTTTCTTTACACTTGCCAGTGTCGACTTTCATTTCATTTTCGCTGTCGTCCCTTCGGGGTGCGAGTGACACGCATGCGAAATACTTTTCATTTCATTTCATGTATCTCCGCTGTATGTAGGTATATAGGTACGAGACTGACTTTAATATTGATTCTATTCAGCACCTCGATGGGGCTTGGTTGGGTTCCGTCATACCAGGGAGCATAGGGGTGCGAATCAGCACGATGGTACATTTTCCGTTGAGGGTGGTAGGGCAGAGGTATAAAAATGACTCTTCATCTCTCACTCGCGATAAACATTTTATTCACATTAAAAATCAGAGCGCAGAATAGAAGAACAATTCCGTAGATTTGAGGCAACATTGATGAAAATTTTAAATCGTTAATTTGTAGTAATCGTCAGGTACCTTGAGCTGCAATGCTGAAGGTGCGACTGCGCTCAACCAACTTACTAGCGTGTTCTTACTGAAATATTGAAGGAAAAAAAAGACACAGGAATTGATGCCATAATGAAAATGTCACAAGACACAACCTCTCACCTCTTATACACATGACGAAGGAGCTCCTCCGACTTGCACGGATGAAGTTGGAGAAAAGGTGTTCCAAGGACAGGATGTATCGCTTGAGACAATTCCGAATATCCCAAAACATCGTTTTTCATCAATCTTTGCGCGACCTCAACGCTGATAGGATTGCATCCCGTAAAATCTGACGAGAATTGTGAATGAGAAGAGGAAAGAAAAGTCCTAATTATCGCGTGGCAGGCTTTATTGTCTGCCTTACGTCCTCCAAGAAATATTTTCTAATTGTGGGCATCGAAAGGAAGCGTTACCGTGGATCATTTCAATCGGGTTAATGAGGTGCAGGATAATTATAATACGCCATCGAAGAACTGTTTACTCTCCAAGCTGTTTAATTTCATCTCAAGAAAATTCATGGCCGAACTGTATTATGGACCAAATATTATGCGATGACCCAATTCATTAAAACGCTGCACCAGCTCTGGAGTCGTGACCCCAACCTCGAAGATCTCGGTACTACTTAGTGCCTACTTGTGTGTGATGTGCTTCCTGGCCAACGGCACCAATCCGCACAATTATTGACAATTCTTGAAATTGTTGAACAATTCAAAAATCAACCACAACGGATCGTGCTGATGCAGATGATAATGTTCGGAAGAATGAAGAGAAGGTAAAAGGAATGAAAAAACGGGGCGCAGGATTGTTCATAAATCGAAATCCATATTCGAATCAACGAATACTCGGCGTTCGCCACTCACAACGACCTTAATCTCTGCTGAGAGGGTAGGATTGCGAGGCGCTGGTTGGTTGGTTGGTTGATTGTTCGTTGGATCTAGCCTCGAACTGCTCTTTCTTTTGAACGAGGCTAAAATAGAAAGAGCGAGAGGCAGAAGGAGGGAGGGAGAGAAGAAGTGAGAGAATAGAGAAGAGAGAATGATATCCGGGGGAAGTAATAGGGCCAGAAGAAGACAGAGAGTAAAAAGCCAGGAACAAAAGAAGCTACGAGCTTAGATATTGTCCAACAAAAGCCGTCGCTAATGCGACTGGCGTTTGTTTTTCAAGAGGACTACAGAATCAGCAGCCTCAAAAATCTTCAAAGTTTTACCCACGCGTTATACATCAATCCACGTCCATCTACTATCACCGGCAAATTGCATGCCAGTGAAATTTGCGATGGAATCAATGAAGCAGAAAAAATAGACGAAATATTGTATCATACTCACCAGACTTCCATCCGTTGAAGTACAGAACTGGCACACCGTAACTCATCGACCATAAGACGTGATGAAGTGTAATCAGAGGTCTTTCATCTCTCGAAGGTGCTTCGAAAGGGTCTTCTCTTCGTATCGTGTTGTCACGATTTTTGAACCAATCTTCGTCTTCCTCTTCCTCTTTCTCGCCCTTTTCGACGTGGTTGTTGATCGGTAACTTTTCATCGATCGGATAATCGCACGGGACGTAGGTTTTCATTTGACGAGAGAGGTACGCCATTCCAGGAGAATCCTGCGCGTCATTGAACGGATGAAGAGTTAAGGTGCTCTTTTCGGTATACTTATCGTCATGTAAAACCGTGAATACCTTATCGCCAACGAGTTTCCAGCCATCGTTAATGGCGTCGGAAATTTTCACCAGAGATTCAGCGTCTGTGAGAAACTTCTCCCAAGTTATTGTACCGAGGTCGGAATCCATGGCTGAAAAACTTATAGATACACGTAGGTGCAACAAATTTTTTATCCGTTATATTGTTTACGTAGGATGCATCCTGGTGATTTAGGTCTAGTGTTCCTCATCCAAGGTGAAATGGAAATGAGAAGGAAAATCGTATTCCTGGAACGACCTATCAAAAGCTACTGCATGGGGATGTGATTAATTTTTTCCTCCATACAGTATTTTGAAAGGCAACGGGATAGCTGTTTGTACAAAGTGAAAGAGGTTTGGAAACGGAAGATGGCCACATAATTTCCAACCGGATGTTACCTAACTATATTTGGAAAAATAAACAAACAAGAAAGAAAAAAACAGCCGACCGGAATATAATGCACATGCTCAATAAAAATCAACATAGTTCTGATCGTACATTGTGGATAATGTAGAATTTTCAGAGCGCTTACCGACCGAGTGAATTTCTTGAGGTCTGAAATCGATCAGTATTTTTCCGAGTATTTTCCAGATGTCGCTTTAGGTACTAAAGTTTCGACGTTTTCGAGCTGTGTGTCTCTTCTTCTCTCTTCATCCAGATATTAGAACAGCTTTCGAGTTCCTGTAGTTTTGTAGAGTAGAGTGTAAGAACCTCATGCGCCCCTTATTAGTTGCGAATACATCTGGATAGGTATATGATCTCTGCACCTTGACGTTAAAGTCGTAAACTGCATTCAAAGAAGTATGCGGTTAAAATCATTTGAAATATCTAGATCAAAATGAATGTAGTAGGTATCGTACTACAAGCTGAGTAATATAAGACTTTCTAATAGAATGAATATTGCTGCGCGAAATTTTTATGGCCACTAGAATAAAAGAGATTCGAGAGCGAGAGAGAGAAAGAGAGGGAGAGAGAGAGAAAGAGCAGGCATAATGCAGAACTACATAATATAGTATACTGAAAATCTGTATTTAAACAGTGAGAATGAAAGTAGTACTCGATCGTAATATCTACTCTGGGTTTACTCACGAAAATATTTATTCTTTCACATATCTCGAGAATATATGGATGAGGTGTACGTACGAAGAGGAAGAGTACATGTATCGATCGGATCTCGTAGCGAAAATTAAGTTGGCAAAATTTCAAAATCAAGCAATGGACACCGGACGCACACTCATGTACTCCACGACTCGAAGCATGGCTCGAGCCTGAAGCGACAGGACTCTGTTTTGATACAACTTTAAGAAATGTGGTTCTGCCGTCCTACGACCCTCGGCGAATTGAAGACAAAGAAACGTTGAGAGAATCTCGGTCCGATTTAAATTTAACCTTGAAAGATGAAACTTTGAAGAAGAAAAAAAAAAATTAAATATCGTTATGATTGTTTCCGCGGAGGCTCGAAAAAATTTGTTTCAATCCCTATGTCAGGGCATTCAAACTTCATCCCAAATTTTCCATCCCATTATCATATTTCTGTCCTCTTCTACTGTACAGACGCAGTGTCTGGTACATACATTTGTAATTACTTTACTTCTACTACCTTGAATGATCGAAAGAATCAAGAGAAGGAGAAGAAGAAGAGGACAAAAACGAAAAAGAGAGCCAGAGAAATAAAAAGAAGAAACGGGGAAGCTGTACAGCCGGAGGCACAGCGCTAGGTGGTACCGCACCACAGTTCTTTCTTTCCTCCGTCCCCATGCCCCCCGAATGCTATTATATCGGTGATTCAACATCGTGGAAGTTCGTCGCTGCTCGGGTAAAATCGAACCCCCACTCTGAAAATTCAACGGCGTATCCTGTATATGTGTACCTAAGAGTGGATGCATACACGACGATTTCGGATCCCCTGTCCCCTCTGAAATCTCAGGAACGTGACGGAGATGTAAATTTAAGGTGGAGCTCGGTGCCACGGGAGATTGATTGGAACAAGAAGTAACAAGAAATGGAAATTTTTCATTCAGAAATATTTAGAAAAGGGAAATCGATGACCTAAACTTCAACGAGGATAGAGAAAATTCGAAATATGGACAGAACAGTAGACAAAAAACGAACGAAACTTTTTTTCTACTTCTTTGACTTGAGAACAACGATCCACGAAATTTTTGTTCCTGCAGGTGAACAGATGTTGTGAAAAATGACATCTGGGCACCTCGTACCAAATTTATTGACGCGCTACTGCATAGAAGCGCCGAGTACATGGTGGGGCGCTCAGGTAAAGTTTGGTTCCTGAAAAGTTGCGTCTTGTGCGCAAAGCGGGTTGCGCGCTGTCAACCTTAAGTATTGGTTTGTTCAAGCATGTGTGTGCACGCGTGCGCGCGCTCTCTTGCCATTCGTTGTGATTGTGTTGAACAAGTTGCGCGCGCATTATCTATCTTTGTGTACCTCTTCTTTCTGTCCGTGTGTACCGTCTATGTGTGTGTATCTCTCGAATGACGCGTTACGACCGTGTACTGTACAGAAGAGTCGCACGTATCTCGAGCGAGCTAGCTGCTAGCAAGCAAAAGCGGCTACAGGCAAGGCAAACGTGAACCGGGGACAGGGTGAAGTGAACTGAACTAAAACTAAAACTAAAACTAAAACCAAAACCAAAATTGTATTTATAAGTATCACTATAACTATACACAACTCAGCATCAATTGAGAACAATCATGGTAGGTAGGGAATAGATAAAAGACCGCGGCAACTGAACCACCAACGAAATACACAACACCATAAAATAGAGAATAGAAAACGACAAACCGACGACATTGTACAGAGAGCCACTAATGCTGCTTTGGTGAAGTGTCTACCGTTTTATTTATTTATTTATGTTTTTTTTTTGTTTTGTTCATGCTTCATTTTTCTCTTGCTCAATTTCTCAACATCGTTATCGTTGTGACTACTATTATTATTATCATTGTTCTCGCCACGTATATGCATTAGTATCTGAAAACAAAATTTTTAATCTCTAGTCAGTGAAGCGGTTTTTGTTCCTGCTGTTGTTGTCGTTGTCGTCGTTGTTGTTTTATGTTCCTGTTACTGTATCTGTTCATGTTTTTGTTCTTGTTTCTTGTGAACGGAACCACACAGAACGGTTTTTCTATAGTTGTTCTACTGTATGAATTCAATTCTATCATGTTGTGTGGACTAACTACTACGGTACTACTACTGTAACTACTGATCGCGCGGAATACTTTACTCACTTTGCATGTCGTGACTTCGTGGGCCGTCGTCGACGTCGTGTCGGTGTCGTTGTCGTTGCGTTATCGTTGTCGTTGCGTTGCGTTGTCGACGTCGGTGTCGTTGCCGTCGTAAGGATTTTGACTTGTGCGCACGGGTACATACCAGCTATACATACGAACATGCACACATAGATACATACTAGACTTAACTTAACTTAACGATATAAGGCGTACACAGTGCAGTAGTATAGTAGCAGTAGTATTATAATTGATGTTATTATTATTGAAAATTTCGATTGTGTATATTATTAACGTATAATTTGTGTCTACGCAAATAGGTTCTCTGGCGGCGACACGCGAAACTATACGGTGAGAGATAAATGAATAAATAAATGAAACGAAGCAAACAGGAAAAACGACAACAACAATAACAACAACAAAAATATATAAATAAGAATGAAAATAAGTTCAATGAATGAAAATAATCGAAACGTGAATACTGTACTGTAGTTATAAACTGTGAAAGAAGATTAATAACGTTTGGAAGAGTAAAAAAAATTAAAATAACAACAAAGAACAATAAACAAAAACAAGAAAAAACAACAAATATTTTTGTGATACGAAGATACAATACAATACAATACGATAGAGTCTTGTTGTGAAGAGACATAGAACGAAAATTGTGATATAATTAATAACATAATATGACGACGCGGAATCACTACTGTTATAAACTTACGATAAGCGTTCATCCGAGAGCCAAGAAGTCATGATCATGTGGCAGCATTTACATGAACATGAAAATTAACGGCATTATAGCAACGACGAGAAGGATATAATACAACAAGAAGTAGAAAAAGACGCATAGGAACGAGACAAACAGATAGAAAAAAAAAAAAACAACAAGAAAAAAGAAAACAAAGAAAAACAGTTAGGAGTTGCGTTAGCATAACATAACTTAACTTAACTTGGCTTAACTCAACTCAACTGTTGTGTCTTGACGTTGACGACTAATCATAGAAGAATACACAACCGACAGAACTGTAACGTATATAAATACGTTGCGTGTATTGTGTATATATATATAATACGCATCTTCTATCTTCTTACGTCCTGTTCATATCCGGACAACAATTTCGGGCTTATTCCGATCACACGTACATACATAGATACATTATAACGTGTGTAAGATTGTTCGTGCGAAAAGACTATTTGTGAAATACATATAATACTAAAATACATAAATTATTTCTGCCCATTGATAATAATAACAATAATAATAACAAAAATAATAATTTTATTTCATTAATACTTCGACGATTGTTTTTATATCGTATACATAATCTTAAAAACACAATAATAGCAATAAACTGACCTCCTAATTTATTAATCAACGTTATTATCGTCGTTCATATCAGTGGTTGTTGTCTTTGTTTTTGTTCTTTTTTCTCTCTCTCTCTCTCTCTTCATACGTTGAACAGTTCATTATTTATTCACATACTACACCCATCGTTCGATTATAAGGGTTTGAACAATATTCTGTAATCAACGCGACACTCCGTCTTTTTACGCGGGTGTGCTGATTTTTTATTTTTATTTTTAATTTTTTTTCGCTTCTGTTTACCATCTATTTCTCCAACTACAATATATATATACTTCCGCTACGCGAAGAAATTGAGCAAACATGTACGCGAAAGGTAAAGGATCGACTGTACCATCGGACGCACAAGCTCGTGAAAAGTGGGTATTTTTGTTTCAACCGTTTAATTGCTATAATGCTTATAATTGTTATTATTGTTATCATTATTACTGTCGTTTTTTTTTTTTTTGTTATTTTGTTGTCATACGGTTTTTTTTCATCCCTTTCTCCCACACAGTTACGGATATATATACATTTTCAATGAACCGCGTGTGTGGTTTTTTTTTTGTTTTTTTTTTGTTGTTGTTGCTGTTGCTAACTTCTTTTTTCTCTTTTCCGCTCACAATTTTATTCCTTACTGACTACTCGATGAACGTATTCTCTGTACAGTTACTGTTTTGTTACAGACTCGCCCTATACGTCTATGAATATTTACTTCACGTTGGAGCCCAAAAAGCAGCACAGACATTCCTTTCGGAGGTATAAAAATATGTTTAAATATACGTATGTGTACATATTCATTACTATTATGTACAGCGCAGGAAATAACGTTGAAGAACGGGCGGGGGGGGGGGGGGGGGGGGATAGTTTTTTCACCGTTATCTTATACTTACCGAACAATTCCTGGATTATTTTTCAAAATGAGCGAAAACGAACAGACTAAGATAAGAAAAAAATTGAAAAATAAGAATCGAAGAAAAAAATTCGAATTTTGTATTCGGAAAATTTTCAATCGGAGAACTCAACTCGTAATTGAAGCAAATTTCGCAATACCAACTGTTCCTCGAGTTCTTCGAGTTGATAGACCGATTTCAATCCGAGAACGGAGAGAATAATATCGCGTCTGTAAAATATTGATTAGGCGTGTATATTGTGTGTACGTATGTACATGCACCAAATAATTCTCCTCCTTTATTCCCTCTTCTAGATTCGATGGGAGAAGAATATCACTCTTGGAGAACCACCTGGGTTCTTGCACTCGTGGTGGTGGTGAGTGTGTTACCCATATATATACTTATATTTTAGGGCGGATTGTGGCAAATTTTCAACACGCTTAGGGGCCTCGGGATTTTATCCAACCTCCGTGGTTCGTTTCATTCCAAAGAAAAAAAATGAAGAATTTTTAATTTTTAAATATGAATCTCAGTTGGAATGGCAGCGTAATGGTAGATTTTCATTCGAAAACGAGGAAAATTTTCTATTCAAATTAGGTGATGTTGTCTACCTCGCGACACAGTATCCTACGACTCTTCGGCTCCGTTTATCGTCCTTCGGAAAAATTGCGTGGGAGATCGATGTTCAGGAAGAGAGAGAGAGAGAGAGAGAGAAAAGAATCCTGAAAATAATTGCTGCAATGACTGAAAACCGAACTAGACTTGTCTTAGATTCCACAATGAGAATCACCAGATATCTATATGAGACGATTTTTTTGTTTGTTTTTATTTTATTTTTTTTCAAATTTCGGATGCAACGTTATCCTGCGTCCGCGGTATCGGAGATCCCCGGAATCGTGGAGACGAAAATCAAAATCTGTCTTCATTGAAAAATTCCATTGCTAATAATAAAATACATTTCTGTAATTTCTGTGATAAAAATTTACATATCGTATACATATGTATATATTTATAAGTGACCTCTATATCTGACGACAATTTTTGTTTACAGTGTATTTTGGGATTTGTATTGCGCTGCACCGGAGAGGCGTGACACTTGTGAACACAGCAGCGAAGCCAAAGCTTTTCACGATTATGTGAGTAAATTTTGTATCACTCTCGCGTTATTTTTTCTTTTTGTCTTTCTTTTTGAATAGATTTTTCATCGACTTCTCAAATTAAATGAAAAAAGAATAGAAAAGAACGGATTTCGCGAAATATTGCGTCATTATGATCATGCAGATATCGCCATAATGATATATATCAAATTTGTGTTAAATTTGAAAAGTACACGTATATATATATATAATTATGTTTGAGCAACTGGAATTCCCCCTTTTACCAAAAAAATGTCGAATAGTTAATATGTTAGGTAATAATCTATACGTACTAATAATTTTCACCATGCACCTGTGTACATAGTACCTGTACCTGTGTACAGACCTATACCAACGTCCAGAAGATAGTAATTTTTCATCCATGTTTTCTTACGTATAATTATACGTAGGTACACACGAACGTATGTCGGGTACATACATACATACATACATACCTAACGAAATTTCTTTTTTTTCCATTTTCGCAGGGATTTGTTAACAGCGGTTATGGCGTAAACGGAATCGCTCACGTAAGTTTATACATGATATGAGTGTACTGTATGAATATATGTACATGCACTTCTTTTACATGGATACTAACGAATTGGATAACTCAAAGCACCTATAAACTCAAATATATAGGCAATATATTTTTATTATATATTAATACAATCATTATTCGTTTTCTCTCACTCATTTCAACTTCCTCTTGGCAAATCGTTTGAAATTTTCGTTTCCTTCCAGAATGCCGGTCCAGCTCCGTCTCCTCTGGGACAGATGCCGCCGAACGACGGTATGCCCGGTGGTCCGATGCCTCCAGGATTTTTTCCCGTAAGTTATATTCGAATCCGCATCGTTATTATATCTATACCTACCTGACACAGAATTTTGTCGAGAAATTTGATTCATTTTATATATATATATACATATTTTTTTTCTATTTGTTTTTTCATTTTTTTTGTCCACCTTTCGTGTACAATCTGTGAAAATATCATTGCTTCACATTCGTTCGTTGGGAAAAATGAAGACGAGAAAATAGGGCAAAAAGAAAAAACTTTAAACGAATAAATAAATGGGTGAAAAATCTCTCGTCTATTTAATCGAAAATTCAGTTTTTGATATAATTGGGTATATGTATACATACATAGACATAAGTATCAAATTCGGAAAATCTCAATACGATGTTGATAATACTTGAGCAAAAAAATAAAAATAAAAACAACAGAAAACATCGAACAAGCGAATACCTACTATACAACAATTTCACTCAAATGACTCAGAAAATGGTTGTTAATAATTATTGTTCCCGTTTTTTTCCACTTTGTGTTCAATTATAATAGATGCATACACGATTTCATAATACCTATACAAACACATACCTACATACATATATACTTATCTTGTCACACCATCATCATGCTTGCAGTTTTTATATATATTTTATATATATAATATATATTATATATTGAATTGTCTTTAATAATTATATATATAATCTATATGTATAATACTTATTATGTACCTATACTACTACTACTATGCGTATTCGTACTTTTCTCCGTAAGTATGGTGTATTCTACCTGATATACATTCGGCTAGGCGGGGGGTGTTAGTTTTCATCGATATTATGCGGTCTGACTGTATAGATCATTCGTACGTAGGTATGAATATATATACGTACGATAAACCGACATTCTATGAAGTTTCGTGGCAAAAAAAAAAAAAAAAAAAGAAAAAACGTCGAAAAAATACAATTTCCAGCTTTTCATTTTCACCCGACCGCATTTTATTTTCTTTCGCGTCCGCTGTTTGCGAAACTTGCTAAAGTGACAGAAATGGAAATTTGAGAAACACTGTTTTTTTTTTTCCTTTTTTAAGATTCCAATTTTTAGAATGAACTGTATATTGGTCATTCTGATCGTCAGCTATGGGTGACGCGAATCATGACGTAGATGGTGGTTGTTATTTTCATTTATATTTTTTATCGAGGGGCTCTACGACATTTCTTCACTCATGCTGAAATGTCGAACCACTTTGTGAAAAAAGATTGCGGAATCGATGTGGAAATCGGTTAAAATCGTGAGAGCAATTTTTAAAATCAATGACATCGGTGCAAGATTTTATATTGCATCGTAATGGATTGAAATCACCAGAAAGGAATACGATTTTGGTGGATTTGAATGTACATGAAAATCGCTGGAAAATATGAATCGCTTTGAATCGCTTATTGCAATCACTTGAAATCGTTACAAATTTGCAATCGTAATCGGATGAAATCACGTGAAATCGCTGTAAATCGCTCGACGCTCAATCCGCAAGACACCGAATCTCGAAATCAAATTTCTTCTTTTCGCAAAAAGAATTTTTTTCATTCCCCTTCCCCCTCGGCGGCCATTTCTCCCGTCATCCGCGTCACGTAATGTTTCGGTTCATAATTTTCGAGCTAACGGAAAATACCCGTTCTGGTACAATAATAAATAATTCAAAATCGTATTCCGTCCTATCTATAATATTTACTCGAATTTAATTTTTTTGGGACACGCACGCCACAATGATCCGATCACTCCGCAATATCGATAAAAAGAGATTCTATGCCGCCGAAAGCGTTGAAGAGGTTTCGTAGAACGCGCCATATTGCCTATGTTACCTAATATATGTATATATATATCAAATGCTATGTGTCTAACTTATATACATACATATACTCATGTTATATATATTTCTGTATGTTGTTTTTGTCTACCACTTTTATCAATATTATATTATATATATATATATACGTATATATGTATATATTGTGTAAAGTTTTCATTTTCAATTTCATAATTTTTATAAAATTTCATTTTATCTTTTTTTCTCTTCCATATTCAGTATATATATGTACCTCTACCTATATATATATATATATAATTCACGTGACTGAATTTCTTGTCGAATAGAAAATGAATAAAATTAAAAAGAGGAATAAAAAGATTGAACAAATAATGAAATAACGAAGAGAAATTATATAAATTATGTAACGAGAACATTGAAAATATCAAGAATTCGGTTATTAGGTTGTTTCTTTATTTATTTATTCATTTTTTCATTTTGTTCTTTGTTTCCAATCTATACTATATATATGTATACATATCTAATCCAACACTATAATAGATTAGTTCTAGCTATAGATTTTCAATTAAAAGGCCTGCCTCTAGATTCTAGAACTGTAGATCATATACGTATGTCAGCATCCATTCCTCCCCCTCAAAAAGAGCTCGGTAAAACGTTGAAAAACGAACAGAAAGAAAAAATACCAAACCAAAAAAATAAAGAAATAGAAAATAATTGGAGAAAATACGAAATACGTGTTGGGATTCGAATTTTTGTCGGTGGAAACGGAAAGAATTATGAAAAAAAAAAAAAGAAACAATCGAACGAGAGAAAAGATAATTTTGAAAAATTCAATCGATCGGATAATCGTAATTACCTATAGTATACCTATAGTATGATATTGATCAGCGAATGCATGAAAGAAGAAAGAAAAAAACAACCCCCGTTCGAAGCAAGAATAGAGAAAAAATTGCAGAATTGTAAAAATTGATTGATAATGAAATAAGAAAAGAAAAGAAAAGAAAAAAAAAAAAAGAAAAATTTAAAGGAATACCCTAAGATATGAATTTTACAAAATATGTATAGACATACTATAAAAGTAGGTATATTATAGGCCATAGGTCTGTAGAGTTATGGATTATATTAGTTTAGATTAGGTATATTACATATTATATCATTTACATTATATGAATATATATATGTACGTATACATATCTCTCGTGCCTTTTAGTCTATATATATATATACATAGCTGTTGCCTGGAATCGCAATGTCGCTATATGTCTGTTGTTTGCGTTGCTTGTTGCAGAACAACTCGACAATGCGACCATCTCCGCCCACACACCCCTCATCACAGCCATCTCCTCAGCACCCCCAGCCACCCCCGCCCCCACACTCGCAGATGATGTCCACCCAGGTAAGCTATATCATTCGACACGAATCACTCAATCAATCAATCTCTCTCTTTCAATCTCACTCTCAATCTCTCGTGGATGATCGTTATAATGTTTGTTACTAACAACTCTCTGTATATTTGTTATATTGGCTAATAGCTCGTCATTAATATTCACATTGTGAACGTTTGCTCGGTTACGAATGAACTATACTATAGAGTAAAAAGGAAACGACTTGCTTCACAATTCCGTTTGTGATCAAGTAAATCACAACAACAAAAAACAAAAACTTTGTTTACAATCCGAAATTAGCCAAAATCACGAACCAAAAATCGTTGCCCGAAACATGTCGTTACTTTTTATTGCTGTTGTTATTATTATTGTTGTTGTTGTTGTTGCTGTGATCTGTGCGCACAATGTATTTAGTCACAGCCGCAGCTTCTTTTACATACGACTGTATGTAATGGCATATTATATATGTACCTAAATTCTTCACTGTCTCTCAACGGTTGAGGTAAGAAACTCGAATACCTACGTAAAATTTTGCTGATAAATGATTAAACCTGGTTATTGTTTCAAGGGAATATCCCTATCCGCAGAATCGTATCAATTGTGAGTATAGTTTATGTTGTTGTTGCGGTTCGCGCTTGTGAATTTGACGAATCTTAATAATCACGAACAGAATTACACGTTTCTCGCAACTTTGAGGAATAGAGATTCAGGAATAGCGCGAAACGATAACCCATCCGGCACAGATAATTGCAACAATATTTCCTGCGCTCTTCCAATATTGCAGAAATATCGCCGCGGTACCGGTTTCATTTTGTACCACTTCAATTTGACTCGTGTACAACAAATTGTTGATACATGAATTGAGAACTTTGAACGAAGTAAGCTAATGCAGTAACAATAATTGGTACACATTGTGAAATTTTGTACAAGACAACAAAGAACAACAAAAAATATATATATATGCATGAGGGACAAGAGAAATATTTTAATTTGTGAAAATTGTGTACAAAAATTATTGTGACAAAATTTCGCTCGTATCGAATACGTGATATACGTGTGTAGAACGAGAAACGTTGTATATTTGTTAGTCATGATGTTTATTATTTTTTTCTTCTGTGATCACAACGCAAGAAAATGAAAATCAGAAATCCTCCACCATAATTAATTATAAAGTCGAAACGATGTTGCTCACTTGTCGTTCGACGAGAAGATTTCTGAATAGAATATTGTCATAAGATATTGCGCTCGCGACGAAGAAAAAGAAAAGAAAATACCTACCATCGAAAAAGTTGTGCAAGAATGTTGTTTCATTTTCATATTGCTATACTTCTGTTTTGTTGTTCTTCGTGCTTTTCGCTGTTCGTTTTTTAAATGATTTCCTTTACAAAATATGGATAGTGGGAAGCGAAAGCGGCTATGGAAATTTGACGGTAAGATATTCCATACTGTAGATAGCCGCTTGTTGTTGTTGCTTCTCTCGGTTCGGTTGTTATGGCGTTGTTCTTGTTCGTTCTTGTCATTCATGATGTTGTGATGTTTTTTATAATTAACAGATAGTAACTAAATGAGCATGATACACCTGCATGATATATAATCTATGATCGCCACTACTATAGCTCAATTTCCCAATATATTATGACCTAACTCCACCTCTCCGTTGAGTCTAATTCAACATAATTCAATGTATATTGCTCAATAACTTCAATTAATACTTCATACAAGATATACATCGTATTATCTCAAATACACGAACACCACTATATTCGTAAATGAGTCAACTAACGGCGGCCATTTTTAATAACTTATTTCTAATTTTATTATATTACGTTTCGGCTATAGCGCGCGGGCAGCCAGCCATCTCCAGATCTATGAAACAATATTATATATACAATATACAAAAGATTACCTAACCACGAGATTGTGTCGTATACAATCACAACTAGCGAGGTTCCATGTTTGTTCTTGATTGTGACCATGCAAAGCGATATTTTGTAATCAAAATAAGATTATTGTTCCATAAATTTGAAGATGGCTGGTTGCCCGTAAATAAGTAATGAAAAAATATCAACAAACGGAAGAAATGTGTGAAAGGCATTTCTTGTTTATTCAATTCTCTGTACAGCGGGCACAGTCGTTTTCCATCGTCATGGTATCATTTTTTATCCAAAATATGTGAAATATTTCATCAAATTTTTGTAGAGAACAAAAGAAAAAATAAGCACAACCGTGGCACGAATATTGTTGGACATTTTTATTCGCTGTTCCAATTATATAATGTATATAGTATAATCTGAAAATTGATGCACCGCTGTTATTATAATTATATTTTCTAGCTAGAATATATGGACAAGATTTTGTGCCATGAAAATTTGCTGCGGTAGAGACTTGTGTGGGTACATATAATATCCGTCGCATTCACCATACCGTTTGTTCACCACACAACAACGTACAACAACAACTCGCAAAATTTGAACTAAGATATATAATATCGAAATATCGTTTCATTTTCATACTCTTTCTCTGCAATCACGCGGTGCCGGGATTCTTTTTCGTTAATTGACAATTTTCCAAAATTTCAGTTCATGCAGGGACCCAGATATCCGGCGGGACCCCGACCTGGTGTTCGTATGCCGCAAATGGGAAATGATTTTAACGGAGTAAGTTATTATTATCTATAATATTTATAATTGTAATGAGAATAGTAATGATGATAACGACAATAATTTTCAAACCGATAGAATGACAACGAATCTATACCGTTTTTTTTTTCGCTTCACTCTTCTATCGTTTAGCCTCCTGGACAGCCTATGATGCCCAATAATATGGATCCGACAAGACAAGGTGAGTTTCAAAAACGTACGAAATGAATAAATTATACAATATAATTTATAATACTACTACTATAAATAATGTACAGAGAAAATTGTACGGTTTCTTGTTGTTTCTTTCTTGTTTTTTTTTTTTTTCTCTTATTTTTCTTTTTTTACAACGGTTGGTTTTATTGGCATTGATTTATTGTTGAATGAATTTGAGAGGAGGGGGAAAAAAAAAAAAATATGCAGAAATCGAAAGCGTTGTAATGAATATGATGAGAATGGCATTAATTATATAAGTATATAATGTATAATCTATATACGCATAGTTGGCGTGCATGCGTGTACAATTAATATTGTTACAATTTAATCGTAATTATAGAGAAAAGTGAGAAAAAAGAAAGAAAAACAAAAAGAGAAATCCACATTCCGCGCGTAAAAGCGAATGAGAAATGAAATGATTGAAAAATAAAATAATACGAGAGCAGGGAAAACTTTTGTGAGAAAGACGATGAAAAGAGAAAATAATAGATAAAAAAAAAAATAATAATAAAACAGATGAAACCGGATCTCTGTTGAGCAGAGTGGATTGCGGAATGGTTTTACTTTCTTTTTTTCTCTCTTCGAAACGCTGCATATAGTTCGGTAATTGATTGAGTAAATCTTATTGGCGGGGGAAATGAAAAAAAAAATAATAATAATAATAATCACAACGCGGCGTGATTCGACAAACAATGAGGATAAAAAATTCTCGTCTATATATGCACCGGAGTGATAATTTTTTTTTGCAATATTTGTTTTTTCTGTTTGTTTGTTTTTTTTTCTTGCTTTCACTATTGTCAAATCGAAAGAGAGAGTACAAACTTGATAATTCGTCCATCTATCATTTCCATTTTTATTAATTTACGAATATTTCATTCTTCTTTGAAATTGCGAAATTAACCAACAGAAAAGAAAAACTATAGAAACTTTCCGACGATCGATTTTGGTCGAATCTTTTTTTTCTTGTTTTTTTTCTTTCTGTTTTCTACTGTAATTTTGCTTTAATCACCGCCTAAGCAAAGAGAGAGGGAGGGAGAAAAAAAATAAACACCGACCTTTACCTACCTGCCATACTAATGTGTGCTCTTATTGTGTTCCTCAGGCGAAGCTGGAGAATTTGTAGGGTGGCAAGGTAGGAAGCAAAAAAAAACAAAAAAACAAAAAAAAAAACAAAAAAAAAACAAACAAAAATAAAAAAAAAAATCCCCTCGACAAAAATCCCACCACAATATACATGTATATATAAAAAAAAAAAAAAAAAAAAAACATATATATATATATATATACACACACATACAATATATACATGTATATTGACCCTTTAAGTTATATATATTTGTTTATATATATATGCATATGTATATATATATATATGTATATATATACTATATATGTCACACGCATTTATATTGTATATTCTATGCATAATTTCTTTTTTTCCTTTACTAATTATTTTCTAATTATTAATATAATTTTTTCCTTGTTTCTCTTGCGATTCTTTTTTCTGTTTTTTTTTTTCTTTCTTTCTCTTCCGGTGTCCCTGAATCCGCACAGCTTGAAGTGTTATTTTTTCCTACACCATACTATATGTCTGTATCTATGTATATATACCTTAGGGTGGTTCTTAAATGTCAAATCGGTTCGAAATGGTAAAAGAAAAATGCCCAAATTTTTTCAGATTTCGATTTCATTCCCGTCGTCTTCCTGTTTTCAATCAAAGTGCGAAATGAAATCCACGATACGTCAAGTCAACATTTTTACATATTCACTGACGATTTGCATCGCGAACGGTTTCTGATCTTCGTTTCACGTTGGGAGATTGCTGTATTCGGTGAACAAATGGACAGAGAAGGAAAGAAATGAAAATGAGAACAAGATGAATATTCGAGGATACGGCTTGTTTTGCCTACGATCAACCGTGAAATAAAATTTGGTACGAAATAGAGCGGATAAGCATGTTCTTGAATCATTTGAAAATTCCCGCTCAAACAGGGAGACGAAAGGAATGAATGAAATGAGAATCTGAAAAAATTAGGGCATTTCTTTTGTTACCATTTGAAGCCGATTTCACGGAATCCAATATGAATTGTTTTTTCAGACCCTATATAAGGACCACGCTAATATACATGTAAAATGGACCGCAATGATGATCTTATATAATTCTTGTTTATTTTTATTTCATTTAGATAAATTTATTTTGCATCTCTAGCTTCTTTTCGTTTCATTATTCTAATCATCGTTCGTTTTTTTTTCTTCATCTTCTCGGTGGTTTTTTCTTGCCAATGTTTTGTTCTTTTTCCTTCATCGTAAGCTCGTCCGAGAGAAAGAAAAAAAGAAAAGAAAATTTTTTATTCGTGAATTATAACGAATTTTTCATATCTTTGAGAATAATACAAATATAACGTAGCAGACAATATAATCAAAAAAATAATATAATAAAATAACGAAATGTTGAATCTAGTATTACACTGAAATTTGAAAAATTATTTATTGATATCATCATATTTTCGATGAAAAAAAGAAAAAACCTCCCCGATGCTCCTGTCTTCAGCGCATTCTGATATCCAGCATGTAGGACTTATACGAGTAGTATACTTGTATTAAATTCATTAATTATTGTTTATATTTACATCGATCTATTCATTCTTTAAATTGATATAGTATAGTTTCTTGCAATTAATTATTTCAAAATTTGGTTTGATTTTATTTCATTTTATTATCGGCACACAATATACTCCTGATCAACGACGAACGATTATTACTCAAATATTAATTTTCAATGGTAATAATTTCGTCCCTGGGTATGAATCATGTATCAAATCACGTATTCATGAATTTTCTAAAATTACCATTACAGTTTGTAATCTTCCGTCGTTTTTAAGGGACTTCGTCAATCCTAACCCACACAGTTTCGGAAATAGTGACGTAATTGTGTAATTCAAAAATACTCATTTGTTACATGTCCTTGAGAATATTTTATATTAAATATTTCATTAAAGAATCTGGTTTGAAATATTGCTGAAAACCCTCTGAAATATTTCATTCAGTAGATTAGAAAAAATATTGCGTTGCGAATATTCCGGCAACGTTTCAGTCTGAATATTTCAGCAATATTTCAAATCAGATGATTCAGATTAAATATTTCTTGAATATTCCGTGCTTTTCGGGTAAAGAAAAAACAAAAAACCAGTAGGTAACATAAATGTTATACTAACAGTCTCGACATCCAACTCTTGTATATTGAAACTGCAATTATTATGAAAACGAAGATCCTATAGCTTCACTTAATACATATCATTGCAATTATACTATCCTGTATAATATTCCCTGCTTTTGCTACTTGCAATATATCAATTTCTAATAACCGACGCGCTCTTATCCACCCATACATATTCCGCTTCCATAAAAGCTTCAATATTGTTATTTTCTACGTATATCCTATTCTTGTCGCTATTTAAGTGGATAATTTCGTTTGTTTTACGATAGATTCTTATGATGCTATGAAATTAATGAAAATAATAGACCTGAAATCGACATATTATTTCCATTGTCTATAAATATTTCTTATATCATCGGTATCAAAGAATTATTTACGATTCAAATACACCTTTTTCGTAGTCTATTGGCACTACAACTTCCGAATAGTGGCGAGTTTCGGAACTAAACAGAAAAAAAGGAACTACTGTGTTCAGGTTATGATCCACCTGCCATTTTCCTGTTCTAGAACGCCATCTTCGATGTTGTACCAAAATTACGATATGTGGCCCAGAACATGCTAACAAAATTCCGTATTTTCTAATCTTAATAATACAAATTCGTGGCTATTATTGAAACGGTAAAGCGTTAATCGCATAATCTAAACGCAATATTTTATACTTTACTTAGTTTCAAACTCAACCATCAGGTCGCGCATAGTCCAGAGTTTTACTGCCAATCTGATACCTACGCATAGTTTGAACAAAGTCGATTAAAGTCTATCATTTTATGCATTATCCCTACATTTTGTCTTTCGATCAAATATTCAGAGGTAATCGTTCGATGAAGTAAGAAACAAGAGTTCAAAATTCCGCTATGCCTACTGGTCGACAATTTTTTGAATATACAATCTTTTCAAATCAGTTTCTTATTCTTCACTGCACGATTCAATTGATAATTTTGATTTTTGTTGTCTTTTCTTTTCATTTATCTGTGGAAACAAAGACTAGAATAATGAAACCAAACTAAATGAAAAACATTTTTTGTCGCCAAATCGTAACGACATTTTTCTCTCTTACGTACGAAATACAGGACCCCCGGGAATGAATCCGATGAATCCGAGAATGAATCCACCTCGTGGTCCAGGCATGGGACCGATGGGACCAGGCAGTTATGGACCCGGAATGCGGGGACCACCGCCGAATAGTAGTTTGGGACCAGGCGGTCCTGGCGGTCCTGGTATGCCACCTATGAGCATGGCTGGGCCTGGCGGCAGGCCGCAATGGCAGCCCAATACTTCAACGGTAAAAATCATATTGATAGAGAGAAGTGAATTCTGTCTCTGAAACGAAATTAATCAGGAGATAATGGAATGGCTAAGAATATCGACAGAAGAGAATGCCAGAGAAAGGACCCCCGGAAGAGGGGAAAAAGCAATGGGAAATCAAACTGCAGAACTACGTAGATTAACTTGTCTTCTCTCTTCTGTTGATCTTTGTCCAATATTGAATTTTTGATTTGGAATTACTCGTCGTTTTTCGGAATTTGAGATCATGATCTTGTTTTCATTTTCTAATTTCCAAAGCCCATGAACTATTCGTCCTCATCACCCGGTAACTACGGCGGTCCACCAGGATCAACCGGTCCCCCAGGACCAGGTACACCGATCATGCCAAGTCCACAAGACAGCAGTAACAGCGGAGGAGAAAATATGTACACCATGATGAAGCCTGTACCCGGAGGAAATATGCCTGGCGTAAGTTTATTCCTGTAACTGATTTTTCTTCCTCCCACAGCAGAAACGGTTGAAGTGTTTCGAAAAAATAGATCTCTCATTTGGAGAACGATATTATCCAAGATTTAGAGGTGGCTCATCCACTTTTAAGGTTTTTTTACTCAACCGCCATGCGGGAAAATGTAATTTTTTGTCATTGTAATTTACAATTCATCAATTTCTCGCTCGCTTTCTCTGTTTCGTTTCTTTCTCGAAATCTTTTCCTTTGCATGTATTTCGTTATGAATTGTCTTTCTACTTCAATTAGGATTTTCCGATGGGAGGAGGTCCGGAGGGTGGTCCGATGGGCCCGATGGGCCCGAACACAATGGGCCCAGTATTGAACGGAGACGGAATGGACGGAATGAAAAATAGCCCAGCAAACGGAGGCCCAGGAACACCTAGAGAGGACAGCGGTAGCGGTATGGGCGATTACAATCTGGGAGGTTTTGGTGGTCCAGGCGAGAACGTGAGTATCAGCAGGTTCTTTAACGACTCTCTGTAGTTATCGCTTAGTGTAACTTATGTTTTATTATATATTATAGTATATTTTTGGACATTGCGTTTATATATTATACATGTATATATATACATAAACCTATGTACAGCGGATATGAAATTTCGTTCTCCCCGCAAACGATCAGCAAATTTCAATTGATAAACAAAGTAAAATTAAGATTGAAATACGACTAAATGCAAACCGAAGTTAATGGAAATATTTGAAATAATTAATGATTGAACGATCGTGGTTAGTATATATAGGGATGAATAAAAGTTTCTGATTTGTTTAATATTATATCTGTTGTATACTAGTATACATGTATAATTATATGTATATACATATATTGTCCATTTAATAATATAATGCGTATTATATAATATTGAAACGACCGATCTCCCATCATCAATCACAATTATATATTATATTATACATATACAAACTATTTATATAATTATTTAATTGATTAATTAATCAATTGATCGTATTTCATTCAATTAATTAATTGATTAACAAAGAAATCGATTAATTAGGAGAGAAGGAAGGGAAGTAAGAAAGTGAAAAAAAAATTCAGAACTAAAACAAAATGCCGAAGGGATTCGACTAACATAATTAGGTATTATTATTATTATTATTATGTTTAATGAATTTTTTTTTTTTTTTTTTTATATATTCAACCAAAAGGAGAGGAATTTTACGTGAGTTTGAAACAAAAAAAAAAAGGCGACACATACGAACCGACTGGATTTGAAACGTGAATAGAATCCGAACGCCTTAGTCAGTCCAAGCAATTCTTATTCGTCCAGAAACTCAAAAAATCAGGCTTTCATTTGGCGTTTGAAAATTTTTTGAATCCTCACTCGTTGCTGAGAAACGGGCGTTCGAAAAATGATTTTTCGAAAAAGTCACTTATAGAGGGATGAGAGGGGCAATGTTATGTATAATGAAAAGCGAGATATTGTTAAATATCATTTATCAGTTCCAGGAGGAATTCGAAGCGTCGTTTGCGACTGGCTTCAGTATTTAATTATTGTAAATTTTATTGAACATCCCTGAAATATTCTTGTCAATTTTGCATACAGCGCAGATAATTCCAGTAACTCTGCAGCAATCTTTCTCCAATGGTGTAATATTGCGGTAACGTTGCCGCAGTGTTACTGCAACGGTGTAATATTGCGGAAATATTGCTCTGCAATGTTGATGCAATTATTGTGCTGCATTGGAGCTGGGAATTGAGTTGAACATACCTATGTGATTGCTTCGTATTGCCATTTTCCAGCCCTCTTTTGAAAATAGATTTCTCGAACGCGCGCTTATCAGCGACGAGTAGAGATTTTTTTCGATTTTCGAACGTGAAATGGAAGCCTGATTCCGATAAGTTTCCAGAAAAATGAACGCTCAGATTTTGTCTAACGCTTTACAAAACCGGCTGTCTTTTTCTACTCTATTTTTTGTTGTTGTTTCTGACTCTGTACGTGAATATGTATGAATACGATATAAATATACGATTATTATTATCATTCTTTTTTTTCAATGTTCTTTTTGTTTCTGCTTCGAGTTTTGTATCGTATGAATATATATTCTTGTTGTGCATCGTATCTACATAGGTATAATATATATACCTCCTCTAGTATAGTATACTATTATTAAATATGAATTAAATGAGAAAAGGTGCTACCTGATGAAAAAAATGCTTGCCCTTAGAAATAATTGATATAACGACGTATATATTTTCAAGTGAATTGAAGTGAAGTAAAGTAGAATGAAATATTAAATAGAATATACGAATAGATGAATAAATAAAACGTAAGTCAAGAATTTTTTAAGAATATATATGCATCGGTATGATATATATATATAATACATACAGAAAATAAGGGAAAAAGTCTGGTTGGGTTACTTAATTAATATCGATCAATGATTATCAATTTGTCTATATATAATCGATTAAATTAGTATAGATATAATAGATCGTTGAATGACGGAGTGTATTATTTGCTGTTTTTCAATTTTTTTAGTTTCATTGCCCTGAACTACAATTATTATTTACAATTTTTTCAATTTTTAATATCGTCGTTCTTCTTGTTGCAAATATTTCAATACATCGCGGCAATGAACATTTACCATACAAGTATATATCCCCGGCAGCTTTTCATATACTGTACATGCATAGACCAGCTGTATATATATATATCTATTATAATGAACTTCACATAATTTGTCAAATCATAATACCACGCAGCACGTCATTGTCAAAATATTCCATGAAATATTTCAGAAATATTTTTACTCGTTACCATGAAAATATGTTTTACGGAGAATATAATCATGTAGAATTTTGTTCCAATTGTTTCAAATACCTATTAGGTACTCGTTCGTGAAAGATTGCTGAAATATTCCATTTGGAATATATATTTGGACAATGATTTTAACAGAATGTTGCCTATGTAATATTTCTCAGATATTTCTCAAAGATTCTGCGCCGCAATGTGTCATGGGAATAATCATCACCATGAACAGTAATAATAAATTCATGAATTATGGAAAATATTGTCAATACTTTTTTGATTTGTTTCTTCTTCTATTTATTCATTCATTTCTTTTTATTTATTATTATCATTGTTGATAATTTTTTTCCACCACGGTCCTCCGTGTTCACAATTTTCCCATGTAATTCAATCATTCATATTCGTATTTAGATAATTATAACATTCTATTTTCGTGTATATACACGTTTATCCCGCAAATATTACGTACCGTTATTCAATTGTTTATAAATATATTCAATATAGGTATGTAGGTATCGGTATAGGTATTACATCTAGTATTAATAATAATTTTTTTTAATTTTTTCTTGTTCTCTCCTCTTTTTGTTCATGTTGGTTTTTTGTTTTTGTTTTCTTTGACTTTCGTGTCGTTGCTTAGTTATAAACATACTATAAATAGGTAGGATATACTATATATTACAATATACTATATACTAAACATCTATAGACAAATAAACGAATGATACTATTATCGTAGGTATTACAGAGTCGTTGATTAATTCGACGATCACATTTTTATCACGGCATCATTAATTATTATTGAATTCTACTTAATACTTATAATACTTAACACTTGAATTAAATTATAAATTGAATTGAATTATAACTTTTTATTATTGCTCAGCTGGTGTCTCTTCCCCTGCCATAACTATGGAGAAAAAATACAAAAAATACAATAAAAAAAGTAATGAACAAAAACAAAAACTTAGGAAATACAATTTTCATGATCAATAATTATTCGTAACACATATAATAAGTCTATATATATAGGTATAGGTATATACTGTACTATAATATCATATTATACATACATATATATATAATATTACTTCACTATTTAGAAGATATTTTCAAATACTCACGAAAGGTTGCAAAGTACATACCTATATATATATATATATATATATACTATACATACATATATATCCTACAAAATATAGGTATATATACGTTAGTTGTTTCATCTTCTAGTTTTCATATTTAATATTCTTTGTTCTCTTCTTGCCGATATTTGACGATTTTTGTCTTTTTTTGTTCTTGTTCTCGTTTCTTCCATTTTTTTTTTGTTTTTTATCTTTATTTGTTTCGTATTACATCTACGCAATATAACGAAAATCGTTTATTACACGTAAATTAATTACATACATAATATAGGTACATCTAAATTATTGATAATATATTTATCAACGGTTATTATCGTCTGTCCATAGTTATGATTATTATTATTATTAATATTATTATTATTGTTATTCTTATTTTCGTTCGTATAATTCAGTATTCGAAGAATTGTTGAATTTTGTTTGTTTTTTTTTTCACTTGATTTTAATTCAATTTGATCTCTCTTCTCGATTCGGCTGTCGATACATGATATATATATATATATATATATATATATGCACATATTTACATACATATATAGGCATACATAATACACACAAAATAATTTAACCTATAAAATTTTTCGTATATCTATATTTGATACTATATTATAACGGTATAATTTCCCTACTATCGGTAAATCATATGTACAGGGCTATATAATACTGTGATCTGGACTGTCGATTGTTTATTTATTTATTTATTCGTTTATTTACGTATTTACTTCATTAATTTATTTTGTCAAATGTTATGTAGGTATATAAAATCTTCGAACATATTATTACCGATCGTATATGACTCATGATATTCAAATAATTATACAAATTTCCGATTCTTATTTTTTCTCAATTTGCTTTGTACTATTTTTTGTTAAAATTCTTCTTACATTTTTCGTTTTATCGCGAAGAAACGAAAAAACCAGTGTTCAGATTATATAAACGGCATCCCTCCATTGAATTGCTCATATATATATCGTTACATGTATACAAAAAATGTAATTGACAAAAAAAAAATCGAATTGCTCAATTTGCCATGTATAGTATTGTTATATTCGACAAGGCTCAAAATATGTCGGAATTATTATTATTTTGTTTTCTCTTTATTACTCTCTGTTGCCCATTTTTCAAATATAGTTTTTTATTCATTTTATCCTTATTTTTCATCGTACATGATGATTACATGAACACGAATATGCGAGTCGAATTGTCTCACATACCTGCAATAGATAATATGCTATATATACATATAATAATAGCACACATAATGTTGCAGCAATATTCTCTGCAACGGTGTAATATTGCGGAAATATTGCTGCAATTACATCTGTGCGCTGTATAGCATGGGTATCAGGTAATAATGTAATGATCTAATGATACCGATGGTCAATACATAACGCCATAAAATAATCATGATAATCGTAATAATAATAATAATAATAATAATAATAATAATAATAATAATGATGATGATGATGACGATGATGATGATGATGATGATGATGATGATGATGATGATATTGATAATAATATTGATAGGAATAATTATAGATCAAAGAAGAGTTAGAAAACAAAATTGCAGGGATATTAATAATAGACGATATATTAGAACGACGACGATGACAATGACGATGATAATGATGATAATGAATTATGCGGTAAAGAGAATACAGAAAAAAGAACAAATAACGAAATAGAAAGAGAGAAAATATAGAGAAAGTAATATTCTATATCTATATATATAAATGTTACTATTTTTGTATGGATATAAGTGATGCGTACGGGCTGCTGCAGTAGAGTCCAACGCCTAGCCTACTAACAATAAGTATCATATATGAATAATAGTTCAATAATTCTGGATCTATACATATAATTGAGTGCGTCAAAAATAATTCGAAAAACGAAAAGGGGGTTTTATAATACTTCAATAGCAAAATGATATGAAAAATCGTGAATGATTATGGCGATGATGATGCAGATGATGATGATGATGGTGACGATGATGATATTTTTTTTTTACTAGAATGAAAAACAAACAAATCACAATGATTCGGTGACGTCTGAAATATAATATTATAATATTATAGAATTATAATATTATTTTCTGTATATGTATGAAATCTAATAATATATAATCGTATGTAAATTACCGTTGGTTATATATATATATATATAGGTCAGTACCAGACTATGCTGTGCTGCTGTTATATAGTTATTTTTATTCGAAAAACAACAAGACAACGAGTAAAACAAGAAAGAAAGAAAAAAAAAAAAACCACAACGACAAGAACAACAAAATTTATAATTCTTTTTCGAAAATATTCACGTATCTACTGTAAATACATAGGTTCGATAACAACATCGCAACCGACGGTTTTTTTTTTCATTTTTATTTTCCTTCGTACGCTGCGAGACAAAAATTTATAAAAATGTCATATGCTATACAATAAATATATATGCACTATGTACACAAATTATTGTTCAATCTTAACGAAAACAAAGGAAGAAGAAAAGTAACGTAAAAAAAAATATTTCGTCGACTGCAACAACAACAAGAACACAAATGTACCGCGCATGAATACTGCGGGGGGGGGCGGGGGGGGGGGGGAGAACAAAAACAAAAGTAACAACAACAACAAGATACGGTCACGTTCTAAGATTTTTGTTAATTTATATATATATATATATATTATGTGCCTATGATATCTATAGTGCATTCTACGCACCGGGCACTTCTTGTGTACTAGTATATACATTTTAGGTATATCGAGAGAAAAAAAATTCCGAAAAACTGTGATGATTTTTGAAATCCCACCACGACGACAGGAAGCAGGGGAATAGAAGTAAAAAAAGGGACAGATGCATTAGATTTTTCTAACGGTCGACTCACCCGGTTCTTTCTTCTGTTTCTACTTCTTTCTATCTCTTTTTGCTTGAGAATAAATTTTACTTCCTTAGTTGTTTTTTTTCCTTCAGTTTTCTCATCTTTCACCCGAATACGATATTCCATATAGAGTTTATCGGATTTGGTTTTAAGGACTCTTGTTTGGAATTGAATTGAAATCTATGAAATGAGAAAACGAAAATGCAAAATAAATAAATATAAAATAGGTCGTAAGTCGTATTCGGTATACTAAAATAGTATAATATCGACTAATCTTGTGTAACGTAAACGTATCTTTGAAATCTATGCATAGGTTATGTATATATTAGGCAGTATTTCATCGAATGGTTGCTATTCAATGATAATGGGTAGCTATAACTCCCACGTTGTACCTACCTAAGTTATTACACGCCCGATGATGATATAACGATGATGACGATGATGACGATGATGATGATAATGAGATAAAAAATAATTAAACATGCCGCCGCCTATATATTTATTATAGGTAATCTATAGATAATAATATAGTAATACATACCTATATAAATATGCCAGGGAGATCGAGACAATAAATGTAATCATGTTACACTGAGAATATTGCGTTTTGTTTTTTATTTGTTAATAACCCGCAGGGTGCTGGCTGCCGGTATATACATACAACTATCGGGGTTTTTTTTTCTTTTCTCTTTTTTCCCTCTCTTTATCTTGCTTTCTCAATTCTACTATGATTTTTATTTTATAATATATGATTATACGGTTGATCTGGACGGGTGTTTCATCGTTGACAACAATTAGAACGAAGAAAAAATAAAACAAGATAAAAACCAAAAAAATTATTATCACAATTTCATCATCAATTTTCTTTTGTTCTTTCGCCAGTACTTAAAAATTCGTAAACACATTTCATCGATTCTTTTTCACTTGGTTTATTATTATTATTATTACTATTCTTATTGTTATAATTTTCGTGAAGTCTTCGAATCACGTGCGATTGCACGAAAGGGTAACAGAAAAAAAAATAGAAAAACAATATCAACAACAACAACAACTTCATGGAAAATTCATGGAAAATGAATGCACAAATGAAACACTCGACCTGTGCAATAACAAAAATTCATTGTCAATCAATCGCGCGAAGAGAAAAGAGAAAGAGAAACAAAAAGAAGAAAGAAAAAAAACCCGCGTATAATAAAATATAATTATATATGGTAGCTATGTATAGTACTAGCCTGTACTGACCTGTAGCACATGGATGCGTGTGGAAGCGATTGTGTTCTATATATCTATTAATATATCTATTAATATATATATACATATATATATATCTATACGATTGCCAGAAAATTTTTCACATATATATATATATATATACATAATATATGTATGTAATATATAGTAATGGAATGCAAAAATATACGCATAGGTATATTATAACTGCGCTGAATAGAATTTTAACAGAACAGAACATAAACAAAAGAATTGAAATTTTTTTTAGAAAAATGCGCCGACAACACGAAATAGAGAAAAGGAAATTGAATTTTTTTTTTCCCGAAGAAAAATAATAATAATATGATTATATCTGTTACATATGCTTGCTATATATGTGTATATATATATATATATATATGTATATATATACATATATATACATACATATATATATACATATAATTTATAAATCGATTTGACGCGAAGTGTGCGTGTGGGGGGCACGGTTTTTTTTGCAAAATGATATGAAAATATTATACCTATATAAATATATACACCTTATATAGTATATATAATAAAATAGTGGTGGCGAACGAGAGAGAGAGAGAGAGAGCCTAATACTATATATCATTATACTATATACAGATAGATTATATATTTAATAACGTCCATGTGTTGTGGGTCAGAGCACCCTAGAATTTGTCCCAAATATCCCAATTTTTCGTATTTTTATTGTTTTTTTTTTCGTTTTTGTTTTCTTCTTTTTCCTTATATTTATTCATTTTCTATTAGTAAATATTACACAAGATATATGTGTATATATATATATATATGTGTGTATATGTATGTATATATATATGTGTATATATATATATTTATATACCTTCTTCTTCATATACATAATTGTTTCGTCACCCAACCTAGCCCACCACACTACGCTACGCGTATGCCAGCCAGCATTCACACCAAGATTCAATTTTTTGATTTTTTTTTTCCCCCTACCGTTATTTATATACAAACGTTTATTTTCTGTTTTTTATTTGTATTTTTTTTTTTTTTTTTTGCATCTTCTGTTTGTTCACAAACCCCGATTTTCTTTTGTTTCTTTATTTTTCCGCGGTGTGTCCTGTTTTATTTATTAATTTTTTTCTCGTTTGGTCCGTCTTTCACAGTTACAAATCTCGATTCAATAAAATTTTTCCGCTGATTCAATTACGATCAACGATCGCTTTTCTTTGTTGTATCGAATATTATTTTTTCTTTTTTCACTCAAACAAGAGTAGAACGAAAAAAAAAACGAAGAAAAAACACCAACAACAAAAGCAACGTGGAGAGAACCATTTTTTTTTTGTTCTTTGTTGAGAATTGTATGTTCTTGTTCTTGCTTTCAATTTTTTTTTTGTATCACTTCTTTTTCTCTTATTTACGTTTTTCGTTCTTTTTTTTCGCAATCCGTTGGAAAAAATATATGTTTAAGTATGTATATATTGTCGATCCGTGTTGATTATTGGGCTCGTACATGCGTCAATTTGAAGGAAAACAGAAAAAAAACGGAAAAACTAACAGAAAAAAAAAAAACGAAAGAAGTAAATCTTGGTGGAACGCTGCGCATATTTGGTAAGGTTTTACCCCAATTTATTTGTGGGTTTACCTGACCTTACGTGTAACCGGCCTGGTGTTGGTTGGTTCGCAGGATCAGACCGAGTCGGCAGCCATTCTGAAAATCAAGGAGAGCATGCAAGAGGAGGCGAAGAGGTTTGAGAAGGATTCAGATCATCCAGACTATTTCATGCAATAAACGATATTAAATAAATGATTAAATTGAATAAGTATAAATTATAATTGATGAATTAAATTTAATAATTGATTAATTGTTCGATTAATTAAACAATCAATCAATTAATTGATTAATACGTATATATATATGCGTGTGTGTGTGTGTGTGTGTGTGTATATATATATATCTTTAAGAAATATATATATTAATTATTATTATTGTTATTTCAATGTATTCAATGATAAGTGAGAGAAAACTACCGAAAATTACAACACAAACAACAAGAACAACAAGAAAACACACATACACACGCAAACGTACACAGACATCTGTTATCCACAAATATAATTGTAACAATGATGATGATGATGATGATGATGATGATGATGATGATGATGATGATGATGATGATGATGATGATGATGATGATGATGATGATGATGATGATGATACCTATATATGCTAGATGACAATGTTGACAAAGAGAATAGAAAATGAGCCGAAATTTAGAAAACAAACAACAACAAAAATGAATGGATACAGAGGGGAAAAAAAACAAAAACAAAAAAAAAAAAAACGCAAAAGAAAAAAAAAATTAAAAAAATAAAGAGCACAAACCATTCCTACAATATCCAATATCTAAATAAATAAATAAACAAATGAATGAATATGAATAATAATAATAATAATAATGATAATGCTAATAACATACAGCTATAATTTATGGTATATACATATATTATAAATATATATACCTTTGTAGCACAGAAGGAGGATACAAACAAAACAAACGAACAACAAGAAAAAAAGCTGGCCAGCTTCTATCTGTTTGTCTATCCATCTATCTATCTATCTAGATTTATCTGTCTGTCATTTTCTCTCTCTTTATCGACCTCTTATTACAATTCTCACAAAACGAGGAAAACAAAAGAAAAAGATGAAAAAGTAAACAAACAAAATAATCGAATGAATAAGTAAATAAATAAATCAATTAAATGAATGTTTATCAAAGAATATACTATACATATATATAACTATAGTATGAGAATTATATTAACTTATGTAAATTTTTCTACCGCGATTTATTATTAATTATATATTATATCATATTATAATATATTAGGTATTATATGAATATGCATATATATATATTATACGCATATTATGTGCATATATATATATATATATATATATAGACGCCTATATATATATATATATATATATATATATATATATATATTTAAAAGTCCGGTACTTTTTCGAATAAATGAAACAAACGAAAAAAAAAATTGAGAGAAACAAAGGAAGAGAAAAAAACATTGAAACTAAAACAGAAAATAAACATTTAAACTTGTGAATTGATTATGTAGTATATAACAGATATTATATCATATATTTAATCCTCCTCTCGGCTCCGGAATTTCTGTTTTCCTCGAATCTTATAACCTATCCTTGTTTTTTTTTTTTTTTGTCGCACCTGACACATTTTCGGCGAAACATTCATCGATCCATAGATCCTATGTACTTCTACCTATAGATCTCTGCTGTCGTTCCTATTTATTTATCTTACCTTTTTTTCCTCTTTCGTTTTGTAATTTTTTCACACGAAAGACGGACATTGTTTATTAATTCACGTGTGATAATTGGGAATTGAAGAGTAGCAACGTGACACCCGGCGGTGAAATATTATCTTAGCGATCGGTGGGCCATGCTTTGTTCAATAAGTCATTGGTCGTCTGATTTTTCACTATAAACTCGCCCAAGAGGTCGTTATAGTCGCGCTGGTAATCTAACCTAACCAACATAAGAAATATTTATTTTTCATTAAATCCGATCGATGTTCGGAAAAAGTGAACTACCCAGCCACTCTCTGCCATCGCACTCAATGAATTCTCGAAATTTAATTAAAATCGATCGAGTCGTTTGCAGAAATATACAATTACGGTAGTTCCTGTACATTCAAGATAGCCAGTCCTATGGCATCTCGACCTGATGAAGGATGAAGGCTTCATAAGTCGCGTGAATTTGAAGTTGTTCTGTGTTGTGGTCTTCACAATATATAGCTTAAAAAATCAGCTTGTAGCCCTCTTATCGCCGCCATATTGCTTGGCTTCGCCCACAAAACAAAATTGTTGAGTCGAACGTATGTAGGTACTATGAACCGATGAATTAAACAAAGTCTTTCTTTTTTCGTTCATTTTTTCAATTTCCTCTGTCGTTATAGAATTTTTGAAAAGTAAATTTTGCAAAATAAATCCAGTTTGCAATGCGCGATTTGCAACAATTCTCCAAATCATAGTTTTCACTACTCAATAATGATCGGTTTTATTCGGTAGATTGATTTTTAGATCTGATGAAAAATAATTGATCAAAGCTTCCGTGCAAGAAGGTACAAGACGACGTAGGTATCATCTATACGTACTTTATTTTGTTGTCTTCATTGTTATAGTTTAATGAAAAGGACGAAAAACGAAAAACCAACAATAGCAATGATACCAGATATCATTCGGTGTTATTCATTTCAATAATTCATTCGCACGTGTATGTCATATAGTATTCTTTACAATTGATCAAAAGGTGGGAGGGCATACGAATTGTATCGTGAAAATATGCCTTTGTTAATTTTTTTAATTTTCACGTTTTTCAAAATTTCGTTCAGAGGTGATCGATCGATCTACAATTATCTCATCATCGCATTGCTATGAATACTATACGTGACCTCAAATTCAGAGTTTCTCGAAAAAACATAGAATTTTCTCGAAATTTTGACAAGTGGGAATGCTTGGCTGATTTCTACCAAAATACTCCCATCAATCCCCAGAATTTCATACCGATCGGTTTTGCGGTGTTGTGAGTGGTCGCAAATTGCGTTCTTAAGGCGGTCGACAATAGATAAACGATATTGAGTGTTCAATGGCACCTAAATGGCTGGTAGTTGATTCACTATATTTCCACGTATACTAGATCAATTACCAGTGACCCCTGACGTTGAAAAGAAACCGATAAAGAACCACTTCAAACTCTCATAAACATGATTGGTTTTCATTTAATGGATTGTCTACCTATCGTGTTCACGGAGATTTCAATCATTTTCTATTTTGTTTCCACAACAGGGATCGGACTACTTTTTTGTTTTTTACATGTATAATAATAATAATTATAATAATAACGATAATGATAATAATAATAACTATAATAATAATAATAACATAATAAGGAAGAAAAAAGAGATACCCAACATGCGAAATGGAATGAAAAGTAACGTAGAGTAAAGTTGAAACAAACAAACAACATAAAAATAAATGAAAACAAATATATATATGTGTATATATATATATATTTATTGATAATAAACAATTGATAACCGATAATTTATATTCACCTATATAATGATAATAACAATAATAATAATAATAATTATGTATAGATAGAAAAACGAAAGAGGAAAATTGAAAGAAAAAAGAAAAACAAAAGACTTCTTCGATGATTTGAGCTGTTTTTATACATTTATTTAACACATACACCTAAGTAGTACATGTACACACTACCTATACCTATATACTACCGGTAAAGATAAATCGCAGAAACAAAAATACAAAGAAGACGAAGGAAGACAAAAGAAAATTGGAACACACATGCATACACACAAATAGATGAGATCCTCCGAGGATCCACGCATAATTTTCGATATAATGTGTTGAAGGTACCTCCTACCTTTATCTATATTATTTATCTATATATATATAAATTTGATAATAAATAAATATATATATATAAATATAAATATAAATATAAATATAAATATAAATATATAGTGTCGATAGATTTAAATAAGAGAATAATAAACAATAAGAATATGATAATTATGAATGATAAAATGAATGTCCTTTATCCTGTAAACGGAGAGAAAAAAGCAAGAGAAAAAAAAAACCCACAATATTCCATTTCCGTCGTTTCAAAATTGCAAAAATATCTTAGTTTTACTTCGGTTTGAATTTTTCCTCATTCTTTCTACATTTAACAAATTTTTGCATTCGTTTGATTTCCCCACTCATATTTTCGAAATCAGACTGCGCGCAGGATTGGACGAAAACAACAATAAAAGAAAAAAAAAAAAAAAAAAAAAAAAATGAATCAATAAGTAAAATACGAAACAAAAACAAAAGGTAAGATATTTTTGAATTTGATATACGAGTATGTATATAAAGTACTGTTTATTCTTCTTAAAATATGTTTTCTATATCCCCTCGATGCTTCGGCTATTTTCTGTTTTTTATCTTGTTGTTTTCTTCTTGTTTTTCATTTGTTTCGGTCTGTGATTAGAATCAGATGCAATTTCACTTTTTTACATGTTTCCGAAGCAAGTAGTAGTACGAGTATGCGTATAGTACACACATGTACGTATCGCCAAATGTGTAGGAAAAAGAGTTCTCGGAACTCGTTATTCCGCTCTCGTTGTCTCTGATAATCATTCGAAACAATAGAACGTAAGACAGTTGCTTTTTTACCTTTTCGTTTTTTCTTCTGCTACTTTTTGAGATGGAGGGAAAGAGAGACGAGTGACTCGACTCTGCAGATTGCGGTGAGAAAAAGGAGAATAACAAAAATGAGTGAGAAAAAAGAATGAGTTAAATAGAAAAAAAAACAAAAATGATATAAAACAAAAGAGAAAGACGACGATTCAAAAGTTACAGACATACTCAATTATAGGAACGTTCTATAGTTTGAGGTGAAGAGCTGGAGTCGAAGACCCGCGTCATCGTCGTCTGCAATACAATAAAGGTTAAATCGAAACTGCGGAATTTTCACTCTTCCCTCTTTCTCTTTCTCTCTCTTCATTTTTTTTTTTGTACTGCGGGGATTCTTCTTCTCCGAAAGGGATGAAGGGGGTGAACAGGGTCACACGGAAAGCGTCGTCGCGGATTTTGGATTCCGCGGTAACCAAAGGGGAATGAGGAACGAGGAATGAAAGAAAATAGGAAAGAGAGAGAGAGAAAAGGGACCAGGGAGACAAGAGAGACGAGAGAGAGAGAGAGAGACGAGGACTTGGAGAACGGGCGTGCTTATCGTGCATCGTCGTCTCTATCCACCTGAAGCAGTCCTCAACCGCGACAGAGGAAGGAAGGAAGGAAGGAAGGGGAGCAGAGAAGGAGAGGGAGCGAGTAGAAGAGGAAAAGACTGAGCCAAACCGGGAACCCCGTTCCATCGGGTCATGAGCTTACAGCTGACGTCTGCAAAAAAATTTTCACTGACATATACGTTTAACTATACATAACTACAGCGTCTATAACTACCTTAGGATCCAAGTTTAACCGGTGTTAGTGCCCTGCTGTCCTGCACTCGGGCTCCTGCCTGCCTGCCTGCCTGCTTGCTCGCTCGCCTCCCCATCCACGACTCAAAGAGAATCTAATTTCTTCTCAAACTTGAGGAAATACAGGAATAGATCACGCCGAGGGCGTAGGGGATGATTTTACGGCCTCGTCTTGGAACTTATTGCAGATCCCCGAATATAGGTAGCGGATTTGATTCCACCGAGGCATTCAGCTTTTGCTTCTTCTTGCGAAATAATGAAAAGGGTGGTAACATGTTTTTTCCACGTGTCCGAACACATGTTCTTTCAAACTTGTCGTGAGTTTTTCAGCGGCTTATTTATATATACGTATACTGCCATCTTTGTGGAATAGTTTTTGAGGTTTTTCTTTCTACTGCTTTTCAATATCCTTCTCCTCGGAGTTACTAATTTCAAAGAATTTTTTACCGTACACAAATTCGAAAAATTCCACACGTTCAAAAATCTGGAGTTAAAAAAAGTTGTAATATCTCCAAGAGCGTCGGAGATTTCATTGGTTGTATGGCAAATTCCGGAATCGAATAGTGCACGAACGGTTTTTAGAAGATCGGCAAATTTCTCCGCTTTGAAATGCTGAATTGAAACCAATTTTCGATTCTTCTTCGCCACAAATCTTCATTTTCTTCTTCTTTGGACACCTTTGCAAAATTCAAAAATCCGAACACTCGGTGGACGGCGATTTTTCATGCATATATCGACAAATTTCTTGAGAAATCATTCTGGGAAACGACACTCGAAATTTCATGTGCTACGTACCGCTCCGAAAGCTATGACGTGGACTAATTCTCTGCCACTCTGAGTTTTAAGGTTTCGTCTGTTGGTATTCATTTTTACGAAATAAGCGAAAAGATATGAAGTTGGAAATATGCGGACCGTGAATTTGCAACCACATTCATTCCTTCGCTTCGCTCTCTCCTTTGATTTTTGAGGGCGAGGTATGCACCCTCAACCTCGAATCAGTCCTGTGTTTCCCATACGACAATTTTATTTCTCATAAAGTTCAAGTTTTATCAAAATTTCTGAAGGTCGCTTTGGAAGAGCCTGCGTGGCTTGTACGCCGAGGGTGATTGTGATGTGAAGAGGATTGCGATGGATAGACTATGGAGGAAGGGTTGGGAAAGTGATATCCATAGATTTGTCACTCCAGCTATAAGATCGAGAGCAATTAAGTGGAGAAAGAAGTTTCGTGGGCGTTTCGATACGCAGATGGTGTCGCCCTCCAACATCTACCCTATTCCTCTTCCTCTTACTCTTCGACAAGGTAAAGGCCCTGTTGATGTCACACTGCGACGTTATGACGCACGAGCTCCGACTTTCCACCAGGTCTTGGTAACGACGATGGTTGCGTCGTTGGTCCTCGACTCGACTCAACCCAACTCAACTCAACTCAACTCAACTCAAGCTTTCTAGGAAACCCGGTATGACCTGATTAGTGATTGCGGAGGGAAGCCGCTCTCAATGTCTCGTTATCGCGATTACTTTTATAGCTGAGAGAGGGGTAGGTAGAGATTTGCAAAGGTAGGGTGCATTCGATGGGGGTAGACTTCAATCCTAATTAATTCCAAAGTTACATACGAGAAGTGTCACTCGACTGGGATCGCCCCTGTGCCTATACTAGAGTGCGGTCTTTGGATCAGGAGCAAAGACATTGCTGATGATCGTGACAGCAGCGAATACGGGTAGAGTAGGATAGGTGAAGGAGTTCATGCGGAGTCGCCACTAGACCATCGGGTACCCACGTATTACACATCGCTCTTCTAACGCTCCGCTGGTCATAAATGTCGTGTAGATATCACGCAGTGGAAGCCACTCGAATAATGGAGACCAGCCAGTACGCAGTCTTGGGTTTTCCCTTCTTCTTCTGCTTATCCTTTTTTCCTCCTTTTTCGGCGCAGTCTCTCTTTCCCTCCGATGACGAGTTGGATGGAGCCTCCTCAAAGAGTGTGCCGGGCACTTGACGAAGCGACGCTTTCTATTCGTGGCACAATTTTCAAGGATCGATAAATCGACTGGCGTCGTTTCTTGTGTCTTCAAATAGCGGTAGTTACCAAGGGACGAGTATCACTTGCCATTCACGGCCTCGCCACTGTCTAGGGTGTAGATGCTATTTAGGTACCAACCTACCCACCTACCCTACACCTACCTACCTACACTCAGTACTTCTAACCGTCGTCAACGTCTGATCGCTCTTTCGGTCGATGGGTACGTACACACAACGGATTTATAACCGGTCAATGATTCCCCGATTTATTATAAGAGATCCGGACATCCTCTTCAGCTCCCTAATTCTGTTCAAGATCCTTTTAAACTGCTCCCGGACTCATCAGGCGCTTTTCTTTCCAGCCTTTTACTACATCGCCTTTTGCGCTTCATCTCCATCGGCATAATCACTCAATAGACTCTTTTTCTTTTTCTCTCCCAGCTCGTATCAGCACCCGCAAATAATCAGCGGTGGTAGTCCTCGGAAGAAAATTGATAGAAGATATCCTGACAGGCGGCTCTAGTGCACGAGAGAATCTCCTATGAAGAAAACAAATTTGTAATTTCTCTCTTCGGTGGCAAAGGACTGCACCAAGAAGGCACCTTTGTCTTGCCGCAAGGTCAACGATGTTACATTTCCTTAAATCAAAGAAGAGATAAAAATGGCTTTGATGCCCCACAGCTCCAGCGCATGGTCCGCAGATAGTAATACAGCGAGAGGCGATTGGCTGACCTTTAATCCGTTGCATCGTTCCGCATGCTATGTTTCCGAGGTACACCGCATCGCGGTGTCCCGAGGGAAGAGGGGGGCTGCTTTGGAATGAGAAGAAAATTTTTCAGCGAGTAAGACCGTGCGAGGAGTGACTAAAGATTGGTGATAGGTGATGGGAACTCCGGAGGGACATCGCCTAGTTGCCAACTAGTACCTAGTAACGGTTCGTCCCAACATCGAACACAAGTGCCCCTCACTACTACACTCGGATTTCCAACCCTTCCAAGGCTGATGCTGTCTCTCTAACAACGTCACTCCTCTACTCCAACCCCCCACCCTTGCCAGTTTTGTAGAACTGGGGATACCTCTTCGCTTCCAATTTCGCAAGTTCTGCAAAATCTCGAGGAAGAAGTCGAGCCGGGGTCTTCAGTCAGTCGACTTTCGGCAGTCAAACGTGGTTACGAGGAAACACAAATAGAAAAACAAGGACCGAAAATCATCAGTTTGAAGTGATTTCATTTTAGACTTTTCCAATCGTCTTCTAAACTACTATTGGACGTTATCACGGGCACGAAAGCCCGTTATTTTCTTCTCGTTTTTTTTTCATTTCTACGGATTTCAAATGTGCTGAAGACATGGAGAGTGAGAGGGCTCGGGATCGAGGCGTCAGCAACGCCTGCAAGATGGGTGTTCCTCTTCCAATCATCACTTTACTGATCCTCATCTATGCCGCTCAAGCTCAGTAAGGAATTCCATGATATTCTGATCGGTGTGTAGAAAAAGTATCATGTGCAACCCATGTAATCGTCTGAACTACCCATTGCGCGATTTCACGTAATTCACTAGAGCCGTAGAGACAAAAAAGGAAAGACCCTATCGAGTTTTACGTTGCAATGCATTACATGCGGATAACTTTTGCATGCAATGTTGATACGGTTCTTTCCTACTTGTACTATTCTACGGGACAATTATCGACACGTTTCTCTTCCGAAATGATTCCTTGAGAACCACATTCCCATTCTCCGTGCCCGAACTCCTGTTATGCAACTCCTCTTCAAAATAATTGCTCGTTTCAGTGCCAAATCAGACTCATTGAAATTCCATCCCGATTCTCAATCAGTTTTACATTGTTGGATGTGATGCACTCTGGGAATGAATGTGTGCTAATCGCCGCACTAACTGCCGGATTGGGGTCTCCGGTTTAATCTTTTCTCTTGTTCTTCTCCTTTTCTCCTTGTCCGTCATTCGGCACTTTAGAAGTATATGGTCTGCGCATGGTTCGGAGCTATTCAATGCTCCACACTGTATCTGCGGTCTGACAATTATGATTTCCAAATTGCAAAGGTGCAGGTCGAAGTTGGTCATGAATGAAATATAGAATAACGTAGGTTTCTACCGTCTGTGATTAATTGGGATATAAACGGGAACTAGAATATGATACACCCCTTCAGCGAAAAACACACGAAATATTTACAGAAGGAGTTTGGAGTTCTTTGACCTTTTGCCAGAAGATCCAAAGTTATATGACAAGATGCGGCCCCCAAAGAAAGACGGACAAGCGACGGTAGTCTACTTTCATGTAACAGTAATGGGTCTAGATTCTATAGATGAAAATTCTATGGTAAGATTATTATTTCTTTGGATGAATAGTTCAAAGTTCGTGTGACCATTGCGAGCACAATAATTCTATGCAAGACGAAAATCACTCATTGAGATAATCATTCCAGACTTACGCGGCGGATATTTTTTTTGCTCAAACCTGGAAAGACAATAGACTACGACTTCCTGAGAACATGACATCGGAGTATAGGTGAGAAAATGAGCAAATTGATAAAGGTGAAAATAAAAATTTCGATCAATACATTCGCTCGAGGAGTGGAATCTGGGTTTTTTCTTCTTTCTTTTCTTTCTACTTGCAATGATTCAAGGTTACTAGAAGTCGATTGGCTCAAGAATATGTGGAGGCCGGACTCCTTCTTTAAGAATGCCAAATCCGTCACTTTCCAAACTATGACAATACCAAATCATTACCTATGGCTTTACAAGGACAAAACTATTTTATACATGGTCAAGTATGTGCCGTATATTAAATACTCGCAATATGCGCATTCAAATCTACTCAAATCTGGATATTTCGCGTCCAAGAGGCGACGCAATGTACAACGAATCGTAATATGACATCATCCGTTTTAGGTTAACGCTCAAACTTTCTTGTGCCATGAATTTTTTGATCTATCCACACGATACCCAGGAGTGTAAATTGCAAATGGAAAGTTGTGAGTAAAACGATCATTCCATCCATCATACTCCAGTTTGTTGTGATCGCGTCAGTTCCAGTGTCTATTTAGCTTCAAAAATATCTGACTTTAAAAATATTTTCCGTTGAAACAGTATCGCACACGACGGATGAGATGATATTCCAATGGGACCCTGACGTGCCTCTTGTTGTTGACGAGAATATCGAACTGCCCCAACTTCAGCTTGTTAAAAACTACACTGCTGATTGCACTCAAGTCTATTCAACCGGTATGTTTATTGATATTCAATGGTTTTTTTTCTAAACAGTTTGCCATTCTTTATCACGGATCACAGTCTTACGATCACGTCCGAGTAAAATCATTAGCCAAATCATCATCAATATGAAGAAAGAAAGAGAGTCAAAGAGAGAGAGAGAAGGAGAATTTTTTTTCTATTTTATATTGTTTTTCTCCTCTCAGCAGACAGATTTGAACCGAGCAGTTTTCTTCCCCAGGAAACTTCACCTGTTTGGAAGTAGTCTTCGTTCTGAAAAGACGTCTTGGTTACTATTTGTTTCACACCTACGTTCCTACATGCCTGATCGTAATCATGTCGGTAAGTAAAAGTGAATTGGAAGACAAAACAAAGAAAAAGACTGTTGTGGCCATAATGGAAACCCAAAATTGACTCGAACCAGTGGGTCTCTTTTTGGATAAAACCGGAAGCAGCACCAGCGAGGGTGACACTCGGCGTCACATCGTTACTCACTCTATCAACGCAGCATGCGAAAAGCCAGGCGTCTTTACCTCCAGTGTCATATCTTAAGGCTGTCGACGCCTTTATGTCCGTCTGCACAATATTCGTGTTCATGGCACTCATGGAATATTGTCTGGTCAATATTGTCCTCGGTGACAACGATGCTCCCGCCGCTAAACCGCCACCTCCACCGCCTCCACCATCTTCCGTCGGTGGGCCCGATTCCACTAAGCTTGACAAGATCTTCGACATTGCTACAAAGGTGACATGTGGATGCACATGAGTAGAAAAAGTCCTTTCTTTTATGCTGCGTCTTGAGCGGGAGAATTTGTGCACCCTTCGTTCTTTTTTGCATGAGCATGGATTCTATATAAGAAGCTATTCGTTCGATTAATACGAAATTTTATGCTTGTGGGTCTTCCGTAATGCTTTCACCGATTTTGAGGTAAAAATTACGAAATTAAAAATGGCGTATCCGAAATAGCGGACAAAATCTTTCCACCGTAGTCTGATTGTCACTGAAGTCAGCTTTTACATGTTTTTAGAGCCGCTGATCGCAAATCTGAAGGCAAAGTTTCGAAATTCAAAATGGCGGACGGAAATAAAAAAATTAAAACAAAAAACGCGGTGCGATTCTTATTGGATTCAGTTCCTGGGGGTATTTGGGGTCGCTGATCGCGGATCTGATTACCAATCTGCAGATTTCGGAACGGCGAACTCAAGACAGTGGAAAGAAATATTTGAAAAATGGAGTTTTCGTGTAAATCAGTCTTCATTTTTGGAATTTTGATTCACAAAGTTTGAAGATTATATTGGAAACTATTATTTTTTTTCTGTTTTGGCGTAAATTCAACGTTTTCTCGAATGTCCGTTTTTCTCCCTCTCAATCTCTCTCAAGACGCAGTGAAAACCAGCCCGATTATTAGAACGCGTGACCCTGCCTGTAGAATATCGAGATGACTATAATATATGAATGATAAAGATTCCTGTAAAGATGGAAACCATGGAAGCGAAAAGAAAAACAAGATTGTTGGGAACGCGCTCGTTAATCGGGCGTTAATAAGCCCAAGTATCATTCAAGTTCGGTTTGTTTTTTTACGCAGCAAAATGCCTTTGTGATAATGGACCGATCACAGAAATCAACCCCAGCGCCACCTCCAGGACCAACACCGGCGCAACGTGCGCGAATGCGTGCGCTGAACATCGACAGAGTTTCAAGAGTATTTTTTCCCTTTCTATTCGCAGTTTTGAACGTAACATACTGGATAATGTTCGCTGAGTATATATAAATCCTATGTACATACGTGTGTGTATATACATATATATACACCAGCTTACTTACGTCCAGCGAATCTCCATGCGTAACAAAAATGCCACATTATTCTCTTTCTTTGAAGAAAAGATATTAAACAAAGATAACGACGAGGAAGAACGTTTGTCGATTCAAATTCCACCACGCCGAGACGCACGATCACGCTTTTCCCGCTTGATTAAAAATTAATTGCGATTGTCCTCAAGCTCCGCATAGAATTTCGTCAAGGAGAAGAAACAGAGGAGAAGAAAGATAGAGAAATACATTTCTTCTTCGAGATACTTTGCGAGAAGAATGATTGCGAATTCGGGATTAAGGGGATGAAGGATAAAAAACGGTAGAACTAATGCTTGAATTATTTTCGCCGTGGTTAGATCGTGGTTCGATCTGATCAGAAGAGTCAAGCTTACAGTAAAGGAGTCGGATTTGAAAAGAAAGAAAATGAATAGAACAAACCGGAAAGAAAGAAAAACCAACAACAATTTCGAAAATTCAGCGATACTACATGTATACTGTATTATATTTACCCACATAAAAAGTCGAAAAATAATATCCTCCATTTTGAATAAATCTCGCAATAATTCGTTTCACTCTATGCAATATTGCACACAATATGTATAATATATGTACCTACATGTATTTATGTACGTACATCGATATTATAATAAAATTATACGAATAATTCACAAATATTCTTAGTGCCTGTATTTTAGTTCGGATCTGACCTAGGTGTATATACGTATAATATATATATATATACACACATAGACGCCGAAATTAAATCGATTAGGATGATTAAATTCGTAATTTATAAAATATATGATACATAGATGATTATTTTATTGATTAACGAGTAAATTATACCTGATTATGTGTGTACCTATTATGTGTGTCAACAGGTATATATATATGCCACGCCATTCGAATTTCGTGATTAATATATTACATACGATATACCTCCATTACATGCATATACCCATCCATATATACATATGTAATAAACTTTCATGTTTGCGTAATTTTTCCGTCGAGCTTGAAAAATTCATTAAAATTCTACTCATAAGAATACTATATTAACAATAACGATAAATGATTAGGCAATTAATTAGACGTCAAATATATCTTACGTGAAAATTTTGAAAAATACCAAAATTCAAGATGAAAAGAAATTCGAAGCCAATTGCGAGTCCTCAATATTAGCATTATCATCATTATTATCATCAATACTGCAATCATTATTGTGCGGATCGATACCCGTGTATCTATTATACCTATATATATATATACACACACACATGTAGGCATACTACGCTATATTTCTGAAAAAAACACACACACACAAAAAAAACCAAAAAGAAGACGAAGAAGAAGAAGAATATATGATGATATAATATTGAAATCATTTTATTCTCAATTATTTATAACTGTAGCGAGTATTGTCGTGTAGTTATACGGATAATTAAACCAATACATAGGTATTTAAATATTATCGCGTACTCGTAAGTTACAGGCAAACCTAATACGTCTTTAGAAAAATAATGCAAACTAGAAAAGGAGAAGAATTATCGAAGAAAATTACGAAAAGATCAGGAAATAACAAATTGAAATTTGGAAATTTTCACGCAAGCAGGCAAACGCACCGCAGATATGTATACAATTATACACCTATGGATTATCTATAATGCTCGATTAATTGTAAGCCTCGTAGTGATATATTATATACTATATTGTATACATATGAATAATGTATAATTTATGTATGTAAACCTGTACCATGAAATTTCTTTCTGATTTTGTATGACGATATAATTATAAATTATAATAGTGTTATGATTATTGTTATTATTAAATAATGATGGTTAATTGTATATTATATTGATAATAAGGTAAATATAAGAACGATGTATATTTCAAGCTCGGTATATAGGTATGTATGAGGCACTCCAGGGGCGTCGCTAATCATATTATGCATGTCGATTGCAACATTTGTGTATAATTATAAAGAACGGAGAGGAAAAGCAAACGACGCAAAAGACGAAACAAGAGAGAAACGAAAGGAAATGAACACGATCTTCATTCATTTCTCTACATTACATATTTCCAACAAAATTTCCCCACTGGTCACTCTGGTCTCCAGTCGAGCCTGACAAATTTGGAAATATAAATAAAGAAAAATTCTACGATTTAGTTTAGTTGAGATGATAAATATCTGTCACCCCTTCACTCATACACCCGACAATCTACATTCTAGATACGTCCCTGGTGAATGAAATTTGACCATTTCGTACCTCTGTAGGCATACATATCTATACAGAATTCTCAAGGGGGCAACCGGGCAATTCTTCTTCTTCTTTTTCTTCTACTTCTTCTTCTTCTTCTTCTTCTTCTTCTTTTTTCTACTTCTTCTTCTTCTTCTTTTTCTACTTCTTCGTCATCTTCTTCTTCTTCTTTTCATTCTACATCCATATACATACTAGGTGCACTTATTCTCTCGTCCATCATGCAGAGTTTATAATTTCGCACGTTGCGTTACTCCGCGCAATCATCAGGACTCTGACATGAGTATATAAGTACACCTATTATAGGTAGTCAGCATATTCTTATTCTTATTTTCATTCTTGTAATACTATCTCGTATTGGCCAGACCCAAGAATCTACGTACGTAGATACTATACAGTTATAAATATATCAGCATGTGACGCTCTGAGTAACCGATATCGAACCCCCTTAAGCCTCTTTTCAGGGCCGTGATTGAAGGGTGCGTTGGAAGCAGCAAAGATTCTGGAACGAGTGTGCACATCCTGGAATATGATGCATCAGGAACTTTTGACGTTCATTTTGTCTCTCCATTTGCATCTCCTTTCGAGGGCGCAACGGGGTAGAAAAGAGGTCTGAAATATTTTGTTTTGCTCATTCGCAATAATCGAGAATTTGAATCCAAACTAAGACGCGAGACGATTCGGTGGCTTCAGAATCTAAAACCCCTTCGATATCTTTTCTCCTTTCTTATCTTTTGTATTCTTGATGTGGGGCCCCCGCCCCCTATCTTTGAAAAAAAGCGATGCAGTATCGTGTACGGTAGAAAGGAAATACGCCCAGTATTCTTATCTCCCTAATGGCTCCACGGTCAGTGGTGTTGAAATTTTATCGTCAACTTTTCTGTACTTTCTTGTTCCTCGGGTCCAATTTTAGGCACGAACGAATTACCTCGGTCAAACGGCTGCAGCGACGGAGAGGGATGCGTAGAATCTGAGAAAATTTCTCATTTTATCTTTCAGTTAGATTTTTTTGCGGGTCTTGTTTCCTCGTAAATTGACATTGCGAATGCTACGAGTGAGAATGCGATAAATGAAATTGTGATTCTTGTTCGAAAATCTCCAAATCTTGGAAAAAAAATAAATGTAATGAACAGGTATATCCGCAGCAATGGAACCAGATGTTTAAATGGAGTCGAAAGAGTCTTTTGATCCTGTAACAGCCCTGGAGAGTTCGTTCGCTGGGAGTTTTCAATGGCTGAACGGAACTTACAATAACTGCACCCTGAGTGTAGGGCCCTAAAATTGTCGAGAACTAATGCGGCGCCAAGTGTGCAGCACATGTTCAAGAGTCAAGACTCGAGACACTCCGTTTTCATTTCTAGCTACGGAAAGAAGTCACACGTATGTACCTAGCTACGCGTACTCGAATATTATCTCTTTAGTATTCTTTCTGCCGTATGCAGGCATGCACTTTCGTCCGAGATCATTTTCCTTAGCAATATAGTACGACGTGGTGACGCGATAATCCATACTGCACAGAACATTGCGAATACATTGATACATCAATAGTTCTGAAATATTGTTCAAGAGCCGAAAAATATTGCCACATTGCAATATTGTATTGCACTATTGCAATCGTCGCTCTGCTTTATGAGAAGCTACGTGCGAACGGTTGTGTATCGAACAACGAAATCTGCATTGTTGAGGGTGTAACGCGCGAGTGTGTGTCTGTGCCAAAACCAAAATTGCCCCGAAACGAAATTCGAAAAGGAACGAGTTTTTGTGTCTTGTATTCTGGAGTTTTTCAACCTGCGCTGTATCGTGCTGTTCGTATTCCTCTTCCTTTCGGTTCGTTGCTCGCTGCTGCTGTGCAGGGGACTGGAATAATCGTCCCCGAAGGGATTTATATTTCAGGTAAAGGTGAACACTAATACCGATTATCTCCATGGCCGAAAATATAGTGGTGGTATTCGAGTATTTTTGGTTTGTAAGATAAATAACAATATTGATAATGATAGTCTAATCTAATCGTTCCGTGTCTTGTAACATGGACAGAGAAAGACCAGAAGCGATTTCAAGTCTGAGCATCATCATCATTATGAGTATTATTCGAAGTGAGAAAGAGAGAAAAAGAGGGACATAGGGAGAGCGAGAGGGAAAGGAAGTGCCGTAAAGTTGAGAAACAAATTCCTTCCTAGAAGGAAGGCTAAGGCTAGTGGTAAACGTCTCTCCCCAGGATCACCGGGAGTAAAATTCATTGGTGATAACTAAGAGAGCTGAGCTGCAGAGAGCCTTTTCTCTGATTGGTTAGCAAAGGGCTTTGAGGAAGGGAGGCACTCCCGGCTGGCTGGCTTTAGCCCTTTGAGCGTTGTTCAAGTCCCTCAGTTTCGAACGGTCGCAGTTGCTATCCCCTTCAGGGATCAGCGGTGTATTTCTTTTACCAGTGCAGTGCGTAGGAGCCGGCGCCACTCGATTCATTTGAAATTTTCAAAATACGTCGCAGTGCTGCATTTTTTCAGAATTCGAGAAAAAGCAATAACAACAAAATGAATAATTCTGGTGATTTTTGTTCTGTTCATTCCTCTAATTACTGATCACAATGATCTGTGAAAGAGAAAAACAGAAATAATAATAACAAAAGAACAGAATTAAGCACTCGCTTCACCAATCTTGAAGTTTCTCCATCTGCCGTGAAACATAATCTAGTGTCTATATATTTTTGGTAATTTAAAATCTTGGAGACGTCGGAGCGTAGGTGGGTTTGAAATAGAAGATTGAAGATAAATCGAATATGAAATATTGTGAATTAATTGGGTGCATCTTTTTTCAAATTTTCAGAGAATACCTAAGAAAGAAGAGGAATGCTGTCCGAAAGGGAGTGAACAAAGTGAAACGCAAGAAATCCAAGCACAATGGGTGATCTTCGGTGCTCCGTCGTACTTCTCTGTTTCGTGTTTCTCACAATTGTCTCAACAGGTGCGTTGAGAAATGTGAAAAATTTTTTGCATTCTTGTTTCCCACAGAATTCGGGTGCAAAAATTGCATGTGCTCATTATCATTATTTTCCACAGCCAATGGGCAATACGCAACACGTCCGAGGGCTCGAGTACCGAACAAAGGTGAGCGACCAAAACTGTCAATATATCGTTGTTCTGGAAGCCGTGAATATCAGAAATGGGAATTCGAAATTTCGTTTCTGTGAGACTATAATTGATTTGGACAATAATTTCAAGGTCCTCCGAAGGGAATCCAACAAAAGAAACTCCTGCCTTGTGAACAAGGGTCTTGTTATCCAGCGACTGGAGATTTGTTGATCGGTCGTGAGGACAGACTGACTGCTTCATCAACTTGTGGAATGAAAGGACCAGAGAGATTCTGCATTGTGTCTCACTTGAAGGAGAGAAAAAAGTGCTTCTACTGTAACGGTGCCATACCTAAACAGCAGCACCGGGTTGAAAATATTGTCCATAAATATATACCAGGGTTAGTTAAATCCCAGTGGAATAGTTATCACGTCTGGAAAGAACGATGAAAAATCCTGCGTTGTGACTTCGTATTATTAATCGGCTTCTGGTTTTCGTTTTGTTTCAGAACTTTTCAAGATTCGTGGTGGCAGTCGGAGAACGGTGTTGAAAATGTAACACTGCAGTTGGACCTCGAAGCAGAATTCCATTTCACTCATATAATAATAAGATTCCAAACATTCAGACCAGCAGCAATGCTCATCGAGCGTTCATACGATTTTGGTAAAACGTGGCAGGTCTATAAATATTTTGCTCACAACTGTGCGCAGTCGTTTCCCGATGTCCCCGAAGGTACACCCCGTAGATTAACAGACGTTGTTTGTGACTCGAGATATTCAACAGTCGATCCATCAACCGATGGGGAAATTATATTCAGAGTTTTATCCCCCAATTTGCAAATCGACAATCCATATTCCAAGGAAGTACAACATCTCCTTAGAATCACAAATCTGAGAATAAATTTCACAAAACTTCACACATTGGGTGACGATCTATTGGACAATCGGGCAGAGATTAGAGAGAAGTACTACTACGCAATAAAAGACATGGTCGTTAGAGGATCCTGTTCGTGCTATGGACATGCGTCGAGGTGCTTACCTCTCCCCGGAATACCACATAGGCAAGACATGGTCCATGGACGTTGCGAATGTACCCACTATACCAAGGGATTGAACTGCGAGATGTGTGAAGATTTCTATAACGACTTACCGTGGAAACCGGCAGTCGGAAAACAGTCTAACGCATGCAAGAAATGCAACTGTAACGACCACGCCATTAGCTGTCACTTTGATCCAGCAGTATACGAAAGGTCCGGAAGAGTTTCAGGCGGCGTTTGTGACGATTGCCAGCACAATACACTCGGACAAAACTGCGAACTCTGCAAACCATTTTACTATCACGATCTTAGCAGGGATATTAGAGACCCCGAAGCTTGTCAGCGTAAGCTTTTGGTCTTGTTACATTCAATGCTGCATGGATCTGTTCGTCGATCTTCACTCCTAAGCAATATTTCAATGTATGTGTTGTTTTTCTTCCAGCTTGTGATTGTGAATTGACTGGTTCATTGGATGACGGTATCTGCGATTCCCACACTGACATATTAGGCGGTAATGAATCTGGCCGTTGTCACTGCAAGGCTAATGTAAACGGTCGTCGATGTGACCGCTGCAAAACTGGATTCTGGAATTTCAATTCAGATGATCTAGAAGGCTGTCAAGGTGGATCATCACTCTCCGATTTACGATTATCAGTTCACTCTAATCTTCACGAAACCGATCACACCTAATTCTGCCATGATTTTTTCCAGCTTGTACGTGCCACACTCTCGGCACAATCGATAACCAGGGATGCGACGTTGTGACTGGAAAATGTACCTGTAAGCTCTACGTAACTGGTCGTGATTGTGATCAATGTTTCCCTGAGTATTGGGGGCTCTCCGACGATCAGGATGGGTGCAAACCTTGTGCCTGTGATCTGGGCGGAGCGTATGACAATTCTTGTAACATTGTGACCGGCCAGTGTCGGTGCAGACCACATGTCGATGGTAGAGCGTGCGACCAGCCGGAACAAAATCATTACACTGTTTCCCTAGACTTTCTGGTCTATGAGGGAGAGCGTGGAATATCAAATGTGAGTATTGCCGGTTTGTCTTAGTTCAGCATTTCAATAAATTGACAATTCTATACTGTGACGTTGTGTTTTACTAGCAAAGCCAAGTTGTGATCAGAGAGCCATACCGTGACGGTAGACCAAACACTTGGACAGGTCCAGGTTTCATAAGAGCTTTCGAAGGGTCAACATTAGAGTTCACAATCGATGATATAAGGAAATCAATGGAATACGACATAGTGGTACGTTACGAGCCAGAGTTTCCCGGCATGACAGAAAACGTCGAGATTTACATCGAACGAGAGGAGGACGTGGATCCTCAAGGAGCTTGTGCTGATTGGCAACCAGAAGACGATGAATTGTTTGTCCAAATTCCAGCCAATTCACGAAGTGCAGTTGCTATTCCTTCGGTCTGTTTAGAAGAGGGAAAACGATACCTTGTGGTTTTACAATTCAAAAAGTCTTCCTCTCACACCGACAACCCATCAGCCTCTATATTGGTTGACTCTGTGAGTAATTGTGCAATTTGTTGTTACCGATGAAAAGAATGCAATGGAGAATAGACTGTGTCGTTAATCAATGGTTTTCATTTACAGATTGTTTTGATGCCAAAACTCGAGGGTATACCATTCTTCAAGGGTTCCCCACCAGCCGAAATGCGGAGAGAAGAATTTGAACGGCATCGTTGTAACGATATATTTCACAACGTGGTATCGAGTCTCGAAACAAACGACGTTGACATTTGCGCCAAGTATCGGAATAGCATAGGATACTACGTTTTTGAAGGAGCACCTTGTGAGTGTCTGATAAAACATGATTGAGTGATCTACTCTCACGAATCGCTAAATTGTGATGCACTTTCATTTTCAGCTTGTGAATGCAATCCAACCGGATCGCACAGTCTGCTTTGTGACCAATACGGAGGTTCATGTTCATGTAAAGAGAATGTGGTGGGACGTCGTTGTGACCAGTGTGCCCCTGGGACGTACGGTTTCGGTCCAGTTGGTTGTGTTGCTTGTGATTGCGACAGCGTTGGGTCTGAGGATAATTTCTGCGATTTTAAAACCGGCCGTTGTAAATGCAGGCCGAATACCTACGGCCGAACATGTGGCGAGTGTGAACCAGGCTTTTGGAACTTTCCCCGTTGTCAAAGATGCGAGTGTAACGGCCACGCACAAACTTGTGATTCAATAACCGGAGCCTGCCATGATTGTCAAGACTTTACCACTGGTCATCACTGCGAGCAATGCACAGAAACTTTCTACGGCGACCCCAGAATCGGCGTGGACATTCAATGCAGACCATGTCCTTGTCCAGGTACTTTGGACTCCGGACATTCTTATGCCGACAGTTGTTCACTGGACTCGGTAACTCTGGATGTAATTTGTGAGTGTCGTGAAGGTTATGCTGGACCACGATGTGACACCTGCGCAGACAACTATTTCGGCAACCCCGAAGTCCATACTGGAAGATGCGTTCCATGCGATTGCAGCAATAACACAGACTTGAGTAGACCAGGAAACTGTAATCTACATACTGGCCGGTGTCTCCAGTGTCTATATGATACTGACGGTCCGAATTGCCAGGTATGCAAGGCTGGTTTTTACGGTGACGCTTTCAAACAGGACTGCAAAGAGTGCAGCTGTAACGTACTCGGCACTGATTCTCGTTCTGGACCATGCAATCACCGAAATGGACAGTGTCCATGTTTGCCAAATGTGATCGGCCAGAATTGTGACACTTGCGAAGAAAACCATTGGAGAATAGCAAGCGGCGAAGGTTGCGATCCCTGTTTATGTGACGTGATAGGCAGCCTTTCTGACAAATGCAACGAGTTTGATGGGACATGCGAGTGTAAGCAGGGATTTGGCGGCAGGCAGTGTAATGAATGTGAAAGGAACTACTGGGGTAATCCAAACGTTGAATGTACACCCTGCGAGTGTGACTACATTGGATCATCGACGCAACAATGTAAGAGAGAAACTGGTGATTGCATTTGTCACGATGGAATCGGAGGAAAGAAGTGCGACCACTGTGATCGTGGATATTACGGTTCTGCTCCGACCTGCAGTCCGTGTGGAGAGTGTTTTGAAAACTGGGATTACATTCTCCATGGATTGAGCAATCAGACTGACGACGTTATCAATTCAGCATCAAGAATCCAGAATATCGGAACAACCGGTGTTTATAGTCAGGAATTTGAAAACATGGAAGAGTCTCTGAAACAAGTTGAAAAGCTGGTTAGCAAGACAACAGTGACGTCCGAAGACCTTGAGGAGCTCTATGACGTGGCTAATGAACTAAATAATACGGTTTCAATATCGTCAGCACTTTTGGACGAGGTTGACAATTTCCAAGGTATTATAAGCCAGAGAGTAACACTTGGTGATGTTGCTCTCCAAAATATGAGAAATAGAACATCGAGTTTAATCCAAGCCGCAGCGGAGCTCCAAGAAAATGCAACTGCTCTTCAGGAATCTGATGTTCACGGTGCTTTGAACGTCACTCATCAAATGGCCAAGCAGTCTTCTCAGGCTGAAGACCTGGCCGATAGTTCAACTGCCGTTTTGGCCGAGGCTGAAAGATTCAGCAAAAACACTGAAAGCTTATTGTCAAAAACTTCTGAAGCCTTCTTTGACAAGCTCAACGAGAACCAAAACTCTCTCCAATCATTGGAAACCAAACTTAATGAATTTAACGACCGTATACCTAACCTGAATCTCGCTATGTGCGGCAAGGAGATTCACGAATGTGACGAACTCTGCGGTGGCGCTGGCTGCGGCTTCTGCGGAGGCCATTCTTGCGATTCTGGTGCAGTGACCGAGGCCGAAAGGGCATTGGACCTCGCGAAGCAACGAGCATCCGGCATCAAGAAGCACAAAGAGGACTCTGAGCAGCTACTGAGAAACGTAAGATTCCGTTGTTCGAATCAGTGTCTCTTTTTTCACCCAGTGTTTCCATAAATTCTCCGCTGAGCTAGAGGATGAGGAATTCAAATGATATGATGCTTATTTCATTTTTTCCAGATGACGCAGATGAGAGAGGATGCTAGATCGGCGAGATCCGAAGCTGAAACAGCGTTTCAGGTTGCCACCGCAGTTTGCAATATAACGGATGATATTTCGAAGAAAATTTCGAACCTGAATGAAAGAATCGCGAGTACTTTGAACGAGGAGCAACCGACACCATCGATGATTCGAGATCTGGCAACGAGGGCGTTGGAGAAAAATATAAAACTAAATCCAGACGAGATAACGAGTCTGGCCGGAAGCATAGAAAACATAGTGGGTTCTTTGACAGATCCTGACCAAATCCTGGACGACACAGCGGAGGATCATCAGCTCGCAAAAATATTGCAAGAGGAAGCAACCGAGGCGAAAAATTATGCGATTAGACAAAAAACTCTCGCCGATAATGTCGTCGTTTTATTATCAGAGGCAGAAGTTGCCGCTGAGAGTGCTCAGACAACGATAGAAAGTATCGAACTCGATATATCACTGGCTCAAAAAGACCTCGGCGATATTTTGAACGAGGTTGAAATTGCCGATGAAAAAGCTGATAATACTACAGGAGAAATTTCCGAATTGGACAAACGTTTGACCGAGCTTCAGACTCAAATATTTAAAAACGATTTCATATTGAAACAGGAAATCGGCGAAGAGCTTAAAGGCATGGCGAGTGGGGCCGAGGACGCAACCTTCAAGACTGAAGCCCTGGTTGACAAATTCGCAGAAGCAACTGAAACGCTAAATTTTAAGGCTGAAAAAAATCAGGGCAGCATTTCCAGGTCCAAATTACTTCTCCAAAGAGCTTCTGAGCTCGCTGCCGATACCACGACTAAATTCAAAGATATCAACGGCATGGAAGGCGCTTATTTAGAAAATGAAAAAACTCTTTCCGATCTTGTTTCCGAGGTGGAAACTCTGACACGTGAAATGGAAAACCACTTTGTTGAAATACAATTGAAATCTCAAACTTATAGTCGGTGCTCAACTTAGAAGATTATAACATGAAATGTGTTTTTTTTTTTCAAAGAAACGTATTTTTTCTCACTATATGCATACAAACACTCTTTTTTTTATACATTTTCTATACATTACATTACTGTTTCTCGTGTAAATATTGCGTTTCTGGCTTTTCTCTATCTTCGACAAAATTTTTGGCAACAATATCGCCGCTCAACTTTAGCGCATTAAGTGATTTCGAAAAAAAAGAGTCTGTTCTAGACGAAGATACTATCGTTATATCGAAAAATTATATTTTGAGTAAATATATTAATAAGATTATAGTTGTAAATAGGATTATTATATATGTATGTTGATAATTATTGCTGATACCAAAAATGATCGGAACGAAACAAAACAAACTAAGAAAAAAAAAGTGTAAACCAAGATCTTCTATTTTTCATTTTCTTCCAAAGTGTTCAATGAGTCCCAGGAAATTGAGAAAATTGAATAGAAAAAAGAATGAAAAAGGAGGGAAAGAAAACGGAAACCCACTCGCAATTACAAAGGGTGGATATGAAATTGCAAAGAGATTGGAAAATGATCGTGGAAACGAAGTGCAAAAAAAACAAAAAACAAACAAACAAACAAACAAACAAAGATTGCCGACGGTATCGCATATTTTATTCCTATACGTGTAATGAATTAAATACTAGAAATTTCGTTGTGGTGGAAATGAATTTTGGGCAAATTTTACACTAATCGGATTATATCGATTAGGAATGGGGTAAATCTGAATTTCTAATTATAAACTCGACAAATCATTTTTTGAAACCTGCTTTGAATTGAACTCTGTATGCCAACTATTTACGTGTATGGTTCGTGTTTGTTAGGCTCACGCGCGCGCCTACTTCCTGTTAGTCAAAGTTCGTGCTTTGCAGACTGTATAGGCTATCTTAACCGGAGTTATACAGAGATAACATCCCACGCCTTCTTCTTCCTTCCTTTCAAACAGCTGCATTACATGGATTCTTCATTCTCTGTACATTTGTATGCATACGTATGTATGTGTATGTGTTCAGTATATTGTTGATACGTGAAATTGTATTCGCTCATTCCAATCGCGAATCTCGAATTCAATAACCGCTCGGAAATATTGAAAATTTCTAGATCTTCGTTTTTCTTTTCATTTTTCTTATTTTCCCAACATTTTATGATCATGCTCGCTCATCGATACTAATGAGTATCGTAATATACTGTATTTCTACTATATATGGGTATATATCTGTAAATGTTTTTGATAATATATACTATGATTTCCATTGAATGAAGAACAAAAAACGAAGAAACGATGAAAAAAGACAAATTTGATCTGAAAATTGAGTATCCAAATTTTTTAATTATTCGCTCTTTTCGTTTCTCTGTTTCATTCTCATGCAGCTTCACACGCGTTTCACACCGGATTTATCTAAAACTGGAGTCTCAAGTCGTTTCAACAGAAATGATAAACCGTTCGATATCGTATTATATGTATTATATTATACGATTTCCAGAAAATAAGTGTAATTTGTGTAGAGATTATATTATGCTGTATAGTTTTATAACGAACAAGGACCAAATAAAACAGAGGAAAAGAGAAAGAAAAATAAGTAGTATATAAGTATTATATATGTATAAAGGTCAGTCTTTGAGAGCGCGAGAGATAATCGATCGCGTTTTGACGAAATAGTTCATTGACTGAACTCTGAAGCGTGCTATCTAAATTTGAATACTGTTAATTCTTCCTCTATACGAGGCTCGGAAATTATCATCATCTGTGATGAACAAAGTTACACGAATTATTTGTTTCCGGAAAAAAGAATGAAAAAATGCGGAATACATTGAAGATTTTTTTGAAATTTTTCAACCCCCGATTCGAGACTCGGAAAATATACGAAACGACTGAGACCGGGAAATTGTATTGTTTCCACGGTTTCGAAGATTCAAATTCTTTTGGTATTCTTTTCTTTTTCATCTTTGTGGGTCGGAAAATATTCGTTTTTCGATCTTTTCTTCTTTGTCGGTCGGAAAATGTTCGTTCGTCAAGGACCGACAAGAGAAAGACGAGGAAAGAAAAGCGAATTAGAATCTTGGAAACCGTAGTAACGATCGAATTTCGCTGGGTCGATTATGAATTGCGTATTTTTCGGGGGCTTGAACTGAGGGTTTGAAAATTTCGAAAAATCTCCATTTTCCGTTCTGTTTTCCAATTCTCGTAGAGTGCCTCATCGAGCATTGGGATATTTCATGTAGCCGATGATTTCGGCGTCCGTTTTTTGGAATTGAAATACGGAAACAAAAACGAACAAAAAACAGAGTTTGAATTTCGAAAACCGTAAAAATTGGCTCGATTCTCTTTCGCGTTCAATTTCCTTCCAAATATGTATAGGTGGACATGTGCTGTGCAAAATGACGGGTGAATTGTCCAAATGTCCAAAAGTAGAAAGAAAGAAGACGGAAACGGGCAATAGAAAATGAATAAAAAGGTTCAAACGAAGGAGGAGGGTCTCTGCGCGCGTGGTAAACTTACTTTTCTAAATTTAGAACCGACGTTATACGTATCTATAGACATTTATAGTCAGTTATGCTGCGAACGAATAGGTATAGGGTCGAGTATGACTATGTACTTGTAACTGGAACGTAGTATAAGGCAGACCTAAAAGCTCGAACTGAATCGAATCATTCATCCATATAACCGCGCGCGCGCGGCATATCCAATACACACGTTACTCCACACATTCGGATATACATATGCACTCGTATCATATATTCGTACATACACGAGTTCTCGCTGTAAAATTAGATACATAGGTATACCGATAATAATAACGATATGAAGGAAATGAGAAGAAGCAAATTCGTATCTTTCTGCTTTCTGCGGTCTAAGTATAAGGGATAAATTTATATTTCATATACGTGCATGAATAGTGTGTATAAATATTCATCGATAACGCGATGAAACGTTGTCACTATCATCATCATTATTATTACTTCGTAGGCGGAGGCGTAGGAACTGTTCCGAATCACTGCGAACACGAGGGAAGCCAGAGGGAAGAATCTTCTTCATCGATCCACATTTTATGCACCTATATCGCGTGCCTCCTTTCAAAAATGGCGCGGTGGCCGCAGCGCCCTCTTCGAAGTCGCGAGCGCGCCCTAACGTCATCGCTAGGCCCCTGGTTCGTGAAGATCTTCATAAATCATGGGTCGGACTGTACCGTCTACGAACGTACGCAAGAGAGTGCAAGCCGGCGGGCAGGCGGGGCAGGCGTTCACACACGTTCACAAAATCTGCCTCGAGTTCGAGTGTGCACTCGGGACTCGGGGCAGCTCCGTGACGGCATAGCAGCTTCGAGCTGTTCTGTTCCGTGCTCCATGGTGGTCGACTAGCCTCCGGAGTGCGGGAATAGCCGCTCACAGAACCGAAGTAACGAAAGAAATTGGAGAAAATGACATAAAAGACCGAGAAAGAATACCGTTACGGCGAGAAATTATGATTAGAATAATTTTGCCGCCGATTTATTGATAGCACGGATGCCCTGGGAGAATCTTTGACCATTATTTTCAGGTTTTTTTTTATAATTGTGTTATCATTCTTGGAGCTCGAATCGTATGAGAGACCCGCTGGGACCCAAATTTCGAATTTGTGATCAAAATTTAACGAAATAAGATAAAAAATGTAGAGAATTTATCGCGCAAAGTTTCGAATCCGCTTCCCCGCCATCTGAAATCAACTGTAACGGAATTAACTGCATATATCGATCGCTTTTCAGGTACAGACAAAGAGACGAACGTATCAGACGCACGTCGATCATGGTTCGTCGTTTCTCGGTATTTTGCAAGCAATTTTTGAAATTTGCATACAAATATTCGTTTCTCACTTCAGTGGCTGGTCACAGAAACAGTGTTTGCTTTTCCGAATTTCATATCTGTCCAATTCGATTATGCGGTTCAGAATTTTGTTATACTCTTCGGAGATGAAATTCGGATTTCTGAGAATTGATCGAACCAATTTTTTTTTTCAGAAAACCGTAAAATCGGCAACCGAAAATGTTGTTAAAAAAACGGTAGTTTACCTGAGTTGTTTTTTTTTTTTTTTTTTTTTGCTGAAAAATTGTATATCACCGCCGACTGTGTATGCAACTGACTATAATGTGTGTACTATAGATCACACATACACACCGGTAACTTTCCCTCTGGAGATTTCAGGCCTCCTTTCAGTTCCCTCGTTCCCCCGTCGCAACGAGCTAAGGAAGAAGGCAGTAAAATGTTGACTGCAGCTAACTCGGCAGAAGCGAATCGCTTCTGGAGGTATTCGCTCGCGGTTGGCGTCGGAGCTTGTCCCAGAGTATCCCGGCGAGAAGAATCGGTTTTTTTGCTCGTTTTCTTGGTTTTTTGTTGTCTCTGTTTCGTGTGCTCGGTATCGCTCTTCGTTGTGATACACTGGAAACACTTTTTTCCGGATGATTTTCGATCCTCTTTTTATATTCATCTCTATTCTGTCCTCTGCTTTTCCTCTTTCCGTTCCCTCTGTTTTTGTTTCTATTCGGTACGGTGACATCGGGAACCTGCCTCGGCTTACCGGTTGGATTATCAATAATTATCATTCGATTTTCATCTGAAAATCGTCCATGAGGTGAGTGGTCGCTGCAGGTGACAAGAACCGAGGTGTATCCAATGTATCCAGATATATTCACCATACCTAGATTCTTCTCTCAATATCTACGCTTCGCGCAATACCATTTTTGGAAACCGTTTGTTTCACCTTCTCCTTTCGATTCCTAATCAATTGATCCATCAACACTCTTTCAAGATCTCTGATATTCACGTTTTGCCTCCTGCATGTCAATTTTCAATGACGAAAACACGTGGACCATTTTCAACTATATTTTGTTCACCGATTTTTGCAGATCGGTTTCTGCGTTCCGTTGATGACCAATATTTTTCGATTTTTTATTTTCATTTGACAGCTAATTAGACAGAGCATAAATTCTTATAGACTATCGAATCATGGTCAGAGATATATAGGTACATAACTTTTTCTGTTTTTTGGATTTGAACCACGATAGTTCAGATTGAGGTAGAAAATACAAAATATTCGATTCATGCAGAAAATTAAAAAAAATGCAATTTCGCTATTAGCGCGATTGGTCCGGTAAATAAATTTTTGTAATACTTCATTATTGTCAATTATAAGCATGACAAACTCTACAATCGGTACCTCAGATTTTGATACGTCTTGCAATATAAGTTGCAACTAAAAATTGAAAAGCTGAGTAAACAAAAAACCGTCAATCGCGGTATACAGATGTTAAAAATAGTCTGACTCCGAAATGCACTTTACGCATGCATCTTCTCCACGCGCATTCAGAGTTTATTATTTTTCTGTTATTTTTTCGTCAGTATATTTATAGACTCTGTTTCCCTAACTTTTGCCTCCGAATTTTTGTTCTTTTTCAAAAAGCTGCTTTCGAGAGAATAGCATCTACAAATTCACGTCTCTGCAGATCTGATCGTGAATCTCGAAATCTTGGATATCAAATTTGGACAATTTGTTATAAACTAATTATGTACAGATATCCGAAAACCTCAATCACGTATGTTAACCATTATTGTAACTTGTTGCTCTTTGCTGAAACAAAAAATCATTATCCCACCACACATTCCATAATATAGAATATTATAATATAATATAACTTAATAATATATGTAAATGATTAGAAAGAAAAGTTTCGAAACGAGTTCAGATTGTGACTTTATATTCTTATCCTGTTTCTGGTTGTGTAGATAAATGGGGGTATCGTCAGTTTGCTAGTGGAAGCAAACAGTGCTTACACAAAAGGCCGCTTGATAATTTTCACCATGGTTCTTCTTGTCCAGCCGCATATAGCAATCGCCGTATTCATCTGCCTGATTGCCACAATCGTAACAGGTAATGAAGAATTTCTTTCATTTCGTTGTATCGATTCAACTGAATTCGTAACAACGAATTCAATTTTAGTTTTTTTTGTTATTTTCTCGTCGGTGTTGTTTCTGGTTTCCCAAACAATTCCAAATTCTGATTCGTCCGTCATTTCGACGAACGAGAAGAGAAAGGAAAACCTTAATTGGTCCGGTTTTTTCGTCAGCCCAAAATAAAATTGAAAATAATTCATCAGCCGATTAATTATACGACGAATACATACTTGGCAGATTCATCATCGAATGAGATAGAATATATAACCGTGCTCATAATTTTAGAGCCATTATCAACCGACTTGGTCAGTACTAATGTGAGCTGACCCGTTGACCCTGGGGCTCTTCATCAGCGATTAGTTGCAATCTTCGGGCTTTTATTATATTCGCTGTATAATGTTCAAAGAACCAGAAACTGTCGACGTATATCAGAAGAAAAAAAATTGTACGGAGAAACGGAACGCGGTCAAGATTTGTCCAGGGGAATCCCCTGTGCACAACTTAGAATAAAACTACGTACTGTACTCGTAAAATATAATAATAACTTGGATACGTGATCACATTGACACAATAGCACAATAGCGGCAACAAATCCATTCTCTCTCATTTTTATTTTCAAGATTCTGCCAACGCACAGAATGCGCGAGGGCCAAACAGGGTACGAACAAGACCAGGTGAGAGCAAATTGATTTTTGATTAGGATACGTTGATTTAGAACAATAAATAACTAAAAATTAAGCATATTTCACGAGTTGCATTGTGAAGCACAGAGATAATACATATTTCGCGTCAGAATCAGTGAGACCCGAAGCTGTTCTAGATCCTTTTGTTCAAAGAGGAGATATGTCACCGTTAGAAGCATTCCCTGAAAATTTCAACTGGAAACAATATGTCACAACGACGACAACGACAACAACAACGACAGCGAAGCCAGCCAGAGGTAGCTCGATCAACGAACAGCACACTGCAAAAAAAAAAAAAAAAAAGAAAAAACAACAAAAAAACCACACAACATTTCACAACTGATTGGAAAAGACAATAATAATACTAGTAACATAAATTGTAACTATTTGGTTCAGGTGAAAGAAAATAATGTCACAAACAACTAATAACTATAGACAGAGACACCGGTGTGCAGCTGAAACTGGGAATTCTAATCCTACAACTCATTGCATTGTTGTTATTTTGTAAGCAAATTATTATAACCAAATTTGATTTTGGTGGGTGGTGAAAGCGACAAAGATTCTTTGGAAATTTTGTGCTAATTTTTTGCTGTGTTGTGTCACAGCTTTTGTTCCCGTGAAGCCGAAACCTTGTGAAGCTGGATCATGCTATCCTGCTACAGGAAATTTGCTGATTGGAAGAGAAGATCAGCTCCATGCTTCTTCGACATGTGGAATGAGGGCACCCGAAAGATTCTGCATAGTGTCACATCTGAGAGATAGGAAAAAGTGCTTCTATTGCGACAGTAGAAGTCCTCGATTACAGCACAGAGTAAAAAATATTGGGCATCAATATTCGCCGAGGTATGTCATTGTCGTTTCTTTCCAATTCATGGCGATGACGTATTAGATTAGTTGGCGATTTGTGTAATTTTTCTAATTTCCCGCAAAACTATTTTCAATTCACAATTTCAGACCCGAATACGACACTTGGTGGCAGTCTGAAAATGGCGTTGAAAATGTTACACTTCAGCTTGATTTGGAAGCAGAATTTCATTTCACACACATAATAATTAAATTCAAGACATTCCGACCTGCTGCAATGTTGATAGAACGGTCATACGATTTTGGACAGACCTGGCAGGTCTACAGATACTTTGCTCATAATTGTCCTCAGTCTTTTCCTGGCATACCGATGGGAGAACCTAGATCACTGACAGACGTTGTTTGTGAATCGCGTTATTCCAACGTGGATCCGTCCGAAAATGGTGAAATAATCATGAGAGTACTACCGCGTGATTTGATCGATAATCCGTACTCAAAGGAAGTACAAAATCTGTTAAAAATGACCAATCTGAGACTGAATTTCACCAAACTTCATACCTTGGGCGATGAGCTTTTGGACAATCGTGCAGAGATCAAAGAGAAGTACTACTACGCAATAAAGTACATGGTAGTCAGAGGATCTTGTTCATGCTACGGCCATGCGTCGCGGTGTTTACCTCTCCCTGGAATACCTAATCAACAAGACATGGTTCATGGACGTTGCGAATGTACTCACAATACCAAGGGATTAAACTGCGAGAACTGCGAAGATTTCTATAACGACTTACCGTGGAAACCAGCCGTTGGAAAACAGTCTAATGCATGCAAGAAATGCAACTGTAACGACCACGCTATTAGCTGTCACTTCGATCAGGCAGTATACGAAAGATCCGGAAGAGTTTCAGGCGGCGTTTGTGACGATTGCCACCACAATACACATGGACAAAACTGTGAACTTTGCAAACCATTCTACTACCACGATCTCAGCAGGGATATTAAAGACCCCGAAGCTTGTCAGCGTAAGCTTTTGCTCGCGTTATATTCAATGCTGCATGAATCTGTTCATCGATTTCTACTCCTGACCAATATTTCAATGCCTGTGTTTGTTTCTTCGTCTAGCTTGTGATTGCGACCCGACTGGTTCATTGGATGATGGTATCTGCGATTCGCGTACCGACCCATTGAGCGGTGATGAATCTGGACGATGTCACTGCAAGACTAATGTCGGAGGCAGACGCTGCGACAGATGTAAAAATGGATTCTGGAACTTCGATGTAAGAAATCCCGACGGATGTCAAGGTAGGCTGAAGAAATCAAATCCCCAACTTTCAATTCCATAACTGATCAATCCGTCCTTTAGCCTGTACCTGCAACACCGTGGGCACAATTGGTAACCAGGGGTGCAACATGCTGACGGGAGAATGTACTTGTAAAAGATACGTAACAGCCCGAGACTGCAACCAATGTTTGTCAGAGTTTTGGGGACTTTCTGACAGTCGGGATGGCTGTAAGCCGTGCGAATGTGACCTGGGTGGTGCCTACGACAATTTCTGCGATGTTACGAACGGTCAATGCCGCTGTAGACCAAACGTTGGTGGTAGGACGTGCGATCAGCCTGAACAAAGCTACTACACTGGTTCATTGGATCTCCTCGTTTACGAAGGAGAGAACAGTAGATCCAGTAGCGTAAGTGATTTCAGTATCATACGGACCATTTTATGGATTTAGTTCTTTCATTAACGATGCTTATGACTTTGTCAGAATTGTCAAGTCGTGATCAGAGAGCCTTACCGTGATGGTAGAAACACGACTTGGAGTGGTGTAGGATTCATGAGAGCATTCGAGGGCTCCCATCTGAACTTCACGATCGACGACATATTGAAAACCATGGAGTATGATATAGTAGTACGGTACGAGTCAGAAATCGGAGGCGCGTGGGAGAATGTGCAGATAATAATCGAACGAGAAGAGCCAGTGGACCCTAATGGTCCATGTAGAAATTGGCGACCATCAGATGACCGGACCGAAGTACAACTATATTCTGATAGACACAGTACCGTCGCAATTCACAATGTCTGTTTGGAAGTAGGAAAGAGATACACTGTCCACTTGACATTCAGGGCATACAATGCTCGCTATAGCACACCATCGGCCTCCATCCTCGTCGACTCGGTGAGAAAATAACGTTCTCCGGATCTCGCGTTTGCCACCCCATCTCTTTGTGCAAACCATTTCTATATTCATCCATGCTCCTATCATTACAGATCGCCTTGATACCAACACCGGACAATATACCATTCTTCAAAGGTTCTCCACCAGGAGAAATTCGCCGACAAGAATACGAGGCGTATCGTTGCGGCGAGCTTTTCTACGACTTGTACAACAGGCCACAAGACATTCCTGAGATTTGTAAAAAATATTACTACAGCATTGGGACCTACGTTTTCGATGGGGCACATGGTGAGGATACAATTGATATTTGAACCTTCGACCAGGAATTCGACTGCATATTGCAGAGTAATGAATGCATCAATAATCGTCCATTATCTCCGCAGCTTGCGAATGCAACCCAACGGGATCGCATAGTCTTCTGTGTAATGAATTTGGAGGGAGATGTTCGTGCAAGACAAACGTAGTCGGACGTAAATGTGACAGTTGTGCACCAGGGACGTACAACTTTGGGCCAGAAGGATGCAAGCCGTGTGACTGCGACGGCGTAGGAGCACTGGATAATTTCTGTGATGTTGAAACAGGACGTTGCAGTTGCCACCCAAACACGTACTCAAGAACGTGTGGATTGTGTCAGCCAGGTTTTTGGAACTTCCCACACTGTCGTAGATGCGAATGTAACGGACACGCGCATACCTGCGATTCCAAAACCGGGGCTTGTATAAATTGCCGGGATGACACTACGGGTCACAACTGCGATACTTGCATCGGGACCTTCTACGGAGACCCTAGAATCGGCGTTGACATACCGTGTCGTCAGTGTCCATGCCCTGGCTCGATAGAATCTGGACATTCATATGCAGACAGTTGCTCACTTGACTCAGTAACCGAAGATGTTGTCTGCGAGTGTTACACAGGTTATGCCGGGCCTCGGTGTGACACTTGTGCAGATAATTATTACGGAAATCCAGAAGTTAACGATGGAACTTGTACACCTTGCGAGTGCAGCAATAACATTGATCTTTCCAGACCAGGAAATTGTGATTCAAGGACAGGGAAGTGTCTCCAATGTTTGTACAACACGTTTGGCGGTCATTGCGACATTTGCAAGCCAGGATTTTGGGGCGACGCTCTGATACAGGACTGTAGAGATTGTAACTGTAACGTGTTAGGAACTGATCAACAAATCAATGCTTGTAATCATCGGACGGGCGAGTGTGCGTGTCTCCCACACGTTATTGGCAAGACCTGTGATCGCTGCGAAGAAAATCATTGGAGAATCGCGAGCGGGGAAGGCTGTGATCCATGCGAATGTGATGCGGTTGGCAGCGTTTCTGATAAATGTAACGAGTTTGATGGAGCCTGCGAATGCAGACCAGGATTTGGTGGCAGACAGTGTAACGAATGCCAAAGATATCACTGGGGCAATCCAAACATCGAATGTAAATCGTGCCAGTGTGATTTCCGCGGTTCCGCAACACCGCAATGTAACAGAGAGACTGGACATTGCGTTTGCCACGAAGGTATCGGTGGAGAGAAGTGCGACATGTGCGATCGCGGGTACATTGGTCATGCGCCGAGCTGCTCTCCTTGCGGAGAATGTTTTGAAAACTGGGATCTCATCCTGGACGGTTTATCCAATCTAACGAAAAGGGTTATCGACGATGCATCCAGAATCCAGAAGGTTGGAACTACCGGAGTTTATAAAACCCAATTCGAGAAGATGGAGGATACCTTGAGACATGTTGAAGGCTTAGTCAGCAATACCAGTGTCCGTGCACAAGACCTTGACGAATTGAATGACCTCTCCGCTGAGCTCAACGGCAATGTGGTTGCTTCACAATTGATTCTAGACGATTTGGATAACCTGCAAGAGACTATTGTCCAAAGAGTAAACTCGGGCGATTTTGTATTGAAAGAGATGAAGCAGCGGACGAACACTCTCCACCAGGAAGCTGAAAACTTGAAAGAGAATGCCACCAGGTTACAAGAGGGAAATGTTCAAGGTGCTCTGAACGTAACTTTGCAAATGGCTGAACAGTCTGCTCAAGCTGAGAGGATGGCAAATGGAACATTGAACGTTTTGGACGATGCTAACAGGTACCACAGAAACACTGAGAACTTTTTAGCCAAAAATTCGGAGTCTTTCAACGAGGCGAAAAATCAAAATAAAGAAGCTATTTCTCGGCTGGATCGGAAATTATCAGATTTCAACAACTTGGTACCAAATCTGAACGAAGAAATGTGTGGCGAACTTGTTGCCGGATGTAGTGCTCAATGCGGTGGTATAGGATGCGGAGGGATCTGCGGAGGATCATCGTGCGAAGCTGGAGCGGTCCATGACGCAGACTTTGCACTTGAACTCGCTAAGCAACAGGCGACCAAAATAGAAGAGCACAAATCCCAAGCTGAGCAGTTGCTACGAAATGTAAGTAATCTCATTGCATATTCATTCGGAAAATGTCTAAATCTCTTGTGAACAAATTTTTCATTTCTGCATTTCCAGATGGCTCAAGTAAGAGAGGACGCTGTTGGAGCGAGATTGAACGCCCAGGATGCATTCAACTTGGCATGGTTCGCGAGAAATCAGTCTGACAAATTGTCAACAGATTTGAAAGACGTTAGCGATCAGATAGCAATATTTTTGTCCGAAGATCAAACGACACCGGCGGAGGTTAAGGCTCAGGCTGAAAAGGCTTTGAGTAAAAGTATAAATTCAAATCCAGACGAGATAACAAATTTGGCAAGAAATATATCCGCGATTGTTGGATCATTGACAGACAGTGACAGGATCCTTGCCGATACAGCGGACGATCTACGGCTGGCAAACGATCTCAGAAATCGTGCAAATGCCACGAAGAACGACGCGATAGCCAAGCAAGAACAGGCCGAAAAGGTCATAGATTTATTGAAAGACGCACATGCTGCCCAAGAAAATGCTAACAAATCGATCAACACTGCGAAAGGCGATATAGCATCGTCCCAAGCACATTTACAGTCGATTATTCAGCAGATGAAAACGGCCCAAGGTACTGCGGCGAATATTACAACAAAAGTTAGTTCTCTCGACGGTAGATTGCAGCAGCTTCAAACGAAGTTGATAAAGAATAGTTACATAATTAACGACGAGATTAGTGGACAATCCGACGACGTCGTCAAAGAAGCACGGGACACTTTCAACAAGACAAATAGATTGCGACAGGATTATAGACAGGCAGAAAATTCTCTGGGTTACAGAATAAGCAAGAGCGAGGGGGATATCGAGAAGGCTAAATCACTTCTCCAAAGAGCAACCGAGTTGACTTCCAGCACGTCAACCAAATTCAAGGATCTTGACGGAATGGAAACCGTCTACAGAGATAACGAAAGAAAGTTAGCCGATCTTATGGCCATCGTCGATTCTCTAACTAACGAAATGACCGCTCATTTAGCCGAAATTGATGCTAAAGCTATAAGCTATCGACAGTGTTCTACCTAATTAATTGGGTGTCATAATCATTGAACAACTCTACTGAAGTTACTTAATATTGTTAGTGAATAATTAAATCGCGTGCCAAAAAATAATTAAAAAAATCCCCTGAATTTCATAAAAAATAAACTATAGATCACATAATATTATAGTAGATTTTTGGAGAAAGAAATCTATTTTCGCTTTCCCCCGCGGGGGATTTTTCCATTATTCCTATTTTCGGGTTCTTCTTTTTGGGAACAAAAATTGGCTGAAATTGGCTTGAATATCCGATCGTTTTTTCCGAGGCAGTTGACGAAATTTTTTCATTTTCTGTTTCTTGTTCCTGCTTTGTTTTTGTTTCTACCATTGATAATTATTAATAATTAACCAAAATTTTATGTAGTGTATCAAATAATATACTATAATTTGCATTGATTGCAAAAATTTATATAGAAACTATAATATACATATTCTATCTATTAATAATTATAACCATAATACATAACTGTATATCTATTTAATATTTTGTTATAGAATTTTATTATATATATTATATCATAGTATAGATTATATACAATTTTTTATCATATTACATACGATATTATAGCTATATCATTATGCCATATCCTGTGAAAAATCAAACTAACGAATAAAACGATTTCATAAAATAATAACCCCTTCGCCGTGTCCTATATATTAATAAATTGATCACTCTCTGGTCAAAGATTGTTATTTATTATCATAGAAAATCATCTAAATTGAAAAAAGAAGGGAAAGAAAAAATCACAACTTCAGAGAATACATAAAACGACGGCAACGCGAACGCCATGTTACATTGCAGTTCCTTATAGCATACGCCACTAATTTCATCGTAGACCAAAAATAGTTCCTGCAATATAGTACACGGTGAATTTATAGTGTCTGGTAACGATAAAATGTAATGATTAGTAAAATGAGGACGAGAAGCAGAGGAACAAAAAATATAAAAATGTACTACAGATTCATAAATTTCGATTATCTCTTTTTCTACGTATTTATTTTTTATTTTTCCACTTTTTGGCTCGTGTGGGTAAATTTTTGTTCATCAAAATTTGTCCTCTCCTTCTTCCTTTCTTGTATTAATAAATTATTCGATTCTTTTCGTTCTGTTTGTAATCGTTACAGATAAATTTGATTCGAATTAGTTCGCACCGTCAACGTACGTAACTAAGTCACAGATAAAAAAAAGGTTGAAAGTATCAGCTGTTTCAAGTTTCAGCAACGGAAAATTTTCATTTTTCTGCCATACCGTTAATCCCTGGCAACAGAATAGAATATATAAAGAAATTGAAGACACAAAATTAGAAAAACAATTTTAGAGCCCCACTTCGGGCGCAAAGAAATGAACGCAACAAAACCGGTAGCCGATTCCGGGGCTGTACATTTGTTGTCTGATACTGTGTTTCAAATTTTGCTTACACATATTTTTTTCCAGGCATTCCCAAAGATGGCGAAAAAAAATTATGATTTTCGAAACTGCGCTGATATCATTTTTCTTGATTCTGTTGCGCTAAGCTGTCTGCTTCGCGGTATAAACTTCAGTCTCGTGAGAAATTGAATACATATCTACTACGTACAACTATCCTCACTAGATGGATGGATATTACTATTCTAGGCGTACATATAGCTATAGTTATAGCTATAACTGTAACTATATAACGCAAAAGAGTCAAACATCGGTAACGATCACAGAAGCTAGAGTCTAGACTCTGGATGCATGTATATAGTTTGAATGGCTCTATTGTCCAAAGACCCTCCGGTTTCCGACCAATCGGCTTCAACAGAGACCCTCATTCACTGAATAGTGAATTCACGTATCCAAGAGAGACCTGCGAGACCGAGACCGCTGCGCCACGCGTTATTATCCCTCATTTTTTTACTTACACTAACGTTATATATTGCCCCGCGTACGTAACCACGTTCATTATAGTCATTTTTTTCTTCATCTTCCTCTGCCTTAACGTCTCCTCATTAAACCCGGGAGCTTTCGGACATGAAGATGAAATACCGTTCACAATATTCAGCATATTGTGTTTCTCGAAATTTGTTCGGAAAAAACAAACCCGTCAACTGTGGGTTCGGTCTGAAAAAGAGATTGTAGGTACGCATAAACATTTGTATAGGGTAGGTATAATATGTGCGAGTATGTTTGTTCGAGATATCCTCAACATTCCAACCATCTAGAAAAGCACTGTACTTGAAATTTTTCAACACATCTTCTTGATTACTTTTCACATTATCCGTTCTTCTTTCTCTCGTAGACGCATGCAGATACTACCCATACGTGGGTCAAGTTACACCGTCAATCTACACCGCAATTTATAAAATCCGGAGAGATTAATCCGATCTATGACTTTGACCGTAACCGATAAGTAAATAAAATTAATGTCCTATATCCACGATTTATATTTCCAACAACGAGAAAAAAAGAGGACTGAAGAAAATTAATGAGATGGTGAAATCGCCCCGTTCGATATTTTCCCGCAAACCGCAAGCAGTTGAGAATGAAGACAAAAATAAACCGCAGAGCAAAAAATTTACGCACGCGAACGCACGCCGATAAAAAAAAAAAAAAAAAGAAAAAAAAAACGAAGAACAGCCCTTGGAATTTGCTTTGGCGATTGCGTACAGAATACAGGGTACGGGGTACACAGGTAACTCAGGACTGCAACAACGCAGAGGGGGTTGTCGCAGTCGAATAGCAGGGGCAGCAGCGGCAGTAGTAGTAGAAGCAGCTGCGAGGTTCGTAAAGGTAAAGAAATATCGTTCAACCAATAGAATATCCAGTAGGGCTTGGATATCAGAATGTGTGACCATGCAGCAGAAGCAGTAGAATGTAGAATATTGCACGACAAAAGGGAGCGAAGTTGGCATTGGCTTGCAGAGACCAGAGCAAAGGGTCTTAACAGAGACGGAACTCTGCAGGGCGGTTAGTATTTTTCCGAATGTCAAAACGATAGGTCGTGAGGTCGCTGGCTGGAAGAATCTCACATAAATTCACAGAACGTCATACGAATGCAGGAGAACAAACGTTATGAGAGAAAGAAAAAAAAACGAACAAACAAAGAAACAAAAATTCGAATCTACTTTGTACAGCGGTGCACAAAGTTTGCCAAGCGTAAAGCTCATCGAGTTCGAGTGTATAGTACGCTTGTATAATCGGAAGAGTCTTAATTTCGAACTGTTATCTCTGTTTCGTTAGCTCCCAGCTCAGCTCTTCTTCGACTATTAATAAAGAGAGCGAGAGAGTCTGGATTCTATTTGATCATTGATAAAAGATTGAGGCTGCAGAAGCGGCTGAGGCAAAGGCGAAGAAGAAAAAAAGGGGAAGAGGAAGAAAGCAGAAGAAGAAGCAGGAGAAGAAGAAGGGGATCACCGAAGGGGAAGAAAGATGAGGAAAAAGTAATGGTAGAGTTCAAGTGACGGTAGTGAGATAAGAACACATAACGCAGTCGGAGATCGTCGGGGCGCTCTGCACTCAGTGAGCAAAGTGAGCGCGAAGCGGCCTCATGGACTCGAGGCAGCATAGTACCTGCAGAAGTTCGCGTTGCAAACGAAATCTAGCTTACTGCGCATGCGCGAACGCTAGATTTGTGATTTAGCGCCATTCAGCGCGAATTACAAGTGTTTGGACATTCTGCGCGCGCGTTACCATCCCATGCGATATACTATGTGAAAGGTGATATATAAATTACACAGGAGTTTGGAGAACGCGAAGTTTATAATACAAAACGGTCCCAAAACCCCCTAAAATTGTGAAAACAAACAAAGAAGACGTAAAGAAACATTTAAAATGATGGAAGCTAATTTAACGATGAATTCAACGGGGAATCTAACCGGATCAGAATTAAATCATCAAATATTTTCAAGACCCGTTACACTATTCGCCGCAGTTTGTGCAATTGTCTTCAGTTGTGTTGGGGTCGCAGGTATAACAGAACAAACCTTACTCATATTTTATTCCGATCTTCTTCCAATTTTTTTCTTCTACAGAGTTTTCATTCAAATCTCTTATCAACCAAGAAAACCAGGAATTCTGTTGATCAATTTGTTGCCCCCAGGGACCTACAGGAACTTTCTGAAAACATCATTGAACGATTAACTGTTCGGACTCCAATTTTGATATTCGTTTGTTATTTTTTCATGTTTGTCGAAGAACAATTTTTCTCTGTAATTATGACATAAACGCGCGCGTTTCAAGAACCTAGATTTCTTTTTTCCTGCGTATACTTTAGAACGGAAGTAAATATTTGGGGTGGTTTGAAAAAACCTTCAAACAGATGAGAAGAAAAAACGTACAGTCTTGCGGTACACAGTCTGCCGATGCGAGTCTGCTGCAGCTGGATAAGATATATTATCGTGGTGCATACATAGGTACTCAACTTTCACGATTAATGTCCAATCGCATTGCATTCATACTACTTCCGCCGCACGTTACTTGTAATCTACCAATTTTAGTTTTGCCAATTTTTTGCAAATTTTTGCTTCTTTTCTCCCCGACATTTCTGATTTTCCACCTGAGTTTCGATCGGCGAAATGATATGATTATCAAAATTCGTGCGAAGCTCGTGAAAAAACAGTCAAGGAAGCGCGTAGATGCACTTGGAAGAGAGAAGATGAAAAAAAAAGAAAATTACAAAATGATAATATTTCCGTTTCTGGAGCGTTTATTTATACTTATCATAGCATCTGCGTCGTTGTTATACATTATACCTACTCGTATCGTCGTCGCATGCGGTTATACGTATTATGACGTTCCGTCAGCACCGGGAAAGAACAGATGCGGTTAGAGAAAACTTTCTTATCAAGTCATTGAAATTATAATCGGGTTTGAAAAAATAAACTATTACGTATGTACATACATATCTATTTACTTCGAGTAGCCATACCCAACTCGCCGGCGTTTTTGTCTACAAATTCCTCGATGTAATATTGCGGTAATTCGGCAAGATGATAAATTGCATGCTAGACATCACGCGAGCATCAATGAGAGTGTGAACATTTTACCTTCCTGACCTTTTCGTATTCCGCATGATGAAGATTGTTGTGTAATTAACCGGGAAGCTGTTGCGGTTAGCCTCCACATATCGCCATAAAAACGGTCAAGCCGATTTTCAAGTTTTATCGTATACTGGAATATCACTCGCTCTCATCTCCCACAGGAAATATATTTGTTTCGTCAAATTATTGACTTTATTTCAGAGCACCCATCCTCAAACTACCGGAAGTAGTTTGACTTTTATCATTTTAACGGCCTGTCTTTTTCTGTCGCCCATATTTTGTTCTCTTCTCTTTCCCTTGCTTCCCCCTCTGCTCCCCCTAGATTAATTTCAATTACCTTATCTCATATTTCACGGGATAGTATAACATGTTTGCTTGACCTAAAATAAAACTCAAATTTTGAGATATAAATTTATTCAGGAATGAATGAACAATGGAAACGCACAATCAAATTCACTGGTTCTCATCTTCTTCTCCACCTCTTCTCACTTCTCTTCCTTCTGAATGAGTTCAGTTCAGATTTATTTTCGGCCATGGAACTCACATCGATGCTAGAAAAATGCTGGAATATCTGCAGAAAGTAATGCACAATCAGAAAACAATGTGCAGGTTTTCTGCTTTTTTTCTCTTTCTCTCTCTTTTGTATTGGCCCTGAGTAACCTGCGAATAGAAACGACACATGAGCAACATTGTGGCTAGGCATGAATAAACAGAGAAAAAGTTCGATGTGAACGATCCTCGAGAAAGCTGCTAGACGAAGGTACATGCGAAAGACTAAAATATTTAAGTGGGCAGCAACTCATATTGTCAAAGAACTCCACAACAGGATTTTCCCATCGGGCTAGCATATGCTCCGATAATAACAAATTATACGTCTGCAATATTTTACCTAAACACACAAGCGCGGCGATGGGTACGCCTTGTGAGTCTGGCCTTCAAGTTGAATCTTATCGCGAAGAATTCCATTCTTCGTCCACGTCCTGGACACCTATCCGCGGTGACGGTGCCAACGGATAATGCACAATACGCTGGGCACAACATATCTCAATGAGCATTAGCCCGACTGAGTTCCTCGACGTGAGTCAGGCCGTCATGACAGAGACACTGAGAATTCAAAAATGTCATAACGCCGTATATTTTGTGTTTACCGCTTACCTGTCGAAAGATAATGCCCGCCGTTGTTCTTCTGGCAATTATTCAATCTTAGAGAAGGGTTCATAATCGTTCGATGATCGGAAGACTCCAATATTTTCATTAATCTAATCCCATCAGATATAGTTTATGAAATTGTGTAGGTCTTAAATGAATTGGCAGATGGCCCGAAATACGTATCATTCTCCAGAGAAACATGAATGCTCATTTTCACACCCAATTCCTGATATCCAATAATGTATTATAGCAGGAAGTAATCTTGTGCAAAATATTGCACATTCTTGATTTCCCTTGCGAGACGTACGGTTTCACCATCAACATCTGTTGGAATAATTATGTACAGATATCTAATACTCAACATCTTCACAGCTTATTATAAATCAAATTGTAAAAGTATTACTTTTCTTGTGTTCACAGGGAATCTTGTGACGGTTCTGGCACTGCTAAAATATGCGAGGTTGAGAAGGCACGCGACTACTGCGTTCGTAATAAGTCTGAGCGTTTCTGACCTCATATTTTCCGCAGTAAATTTACCACTGACTGCAAGTAGGTACATAAATCAAGAGTGGATACTCGGACACACAATGTGCACGATATTTCCATTTTTTTTTTATGGTAACGTCGCCGTATCGTTGCTGAGCATGGTTGCCATCACGTTGAACAGGTAAAATAAAATAGGGCGCAATGAAGAAAGCCGAACAATTGTTGCAATACCGTTCAATGCCCGCGTGACCCTGCACAATATAACTATTGCTCAATTTATTACCGCGACATCTATCCTATTGTCTTTTTTCACACACTGTGCACAATATTTCCATAATTTGTTTGCCGTAATGTCGCCGTATCGTCGCTGAGCACGGTCGTCATTACGTTGAACGAGTAAAACAAAATAATGCACAATAGAAAAAGGGGAAGAATTATTGCGATATTGCACAATGCGCGCGTGGCCCTGTGCAGTAGAATTATTGCTCGATTTATTACCGTGACATTCATTCTATTTTGTATTTTCTCTCTCCGATTGTAGATACGTCTTGATCTCGAGGCCGGATATCTACGCAGAAGTATACACAATGCGGAATATAATTCTAATGCTGATTGGAATATGGGGTTTCAGTTTTTCACTTCTGATACCGCCGCTGCTCGGAATATGGGGAACACTTGGATTGGACGAGGCAACATTTTCCTGCACAATATTAAGCAAGAATGGGCGAAGTCCAAAGAAATTATTGTTCGTATTTGGTTTCGCGGTTCCATGTCTCGTAATAATTGTCTCTTACCTCTGCATATATTGGCGAGTGAGACGGAGCTTGAAAAAGCTTCAAGCACACGCAGGCGGTGCTAAACGGGGCGGTTTTCAACGTAAAGAAGATTCCCGGGTAACAAGATTAATGCTCACAATATTTTTATGCTTTTTATTGTGCTTCATGCCGCTTATGTTGGCTAACGTCATCGACGACGAAATGAAAAGGCCAAATCTACAAGTTATAGCTTCTATTCTAGAGTGGGCCTCCTCTGTCATTAATCCTTTCATCTATGCTGGTACTAATAGACTTTACAGAGATGCTTACAGGCAGCTATTGTGCCCGACGCGAAAATTCAACCCAAATATTAATCATCAGAAACCAACAAATTCTCATTCTAGTAAAGTATCTACCCCGAACGTCACATAGTCGGGACTATTTTTAACATACATATTTTTGCAAAAAAAAAAAAAAAAAAAAAAAAAAGAAACAGAACCAGAAAAAAAATTAGGAACGAAATAGACAGGGAGTAATTATAGTGTATAATAAAAATAATGTATATCAATGCATTTTTATTACAATATTATTATATGAGTATACTGTGCTTGCGGCGATGCTTGGTATTGAATCTTATATTTTTTTATGCTTTTATTTTCAACGTGCACACAAAATGTGTCGGATAGTTTTTCTTACGTTTCATTTTTCTAATATCAATAATATAGTTAATAATCTTGATAAGTTATTCAGTTTCGTTGATAAAACCACGAAAGAATCATTGCTTCGTTATTAATAGTATTCCCAAATGATCACCAGAACTTGCCTGATCATACTCATAGATATATTATAGCTTCGTAATTTTTTAATTTTGTTTTCTTTCATTTTACACGATTATATGTTCATTGTTTAACTATGATAATTGGTTAATCAGAAGAAGAATTCAATACTATAAGCATTATCGTGCATAACTATGTATCGCATGAAATTACAGTAAATGTATAATACGTCTAATGGGGTCGAAAATATTGTATACAAATTTTATTTTAAGGCTTCTTATATACATGTACAAGTGAGTGATTTTCCATTAGCATTGGCGGAAAAAAAACAAACAAACAAAGAAAAGGAATCTCAAAACTCAATTTAATAATAATAATAATCATATTAACTTAACGAGTGAATTTGGCTTCGAACAAACTTATGTGAATATTATCAATGATTTCTTGAATACGAAACGAAAAGCAAAAATAAGGTTTCACTCGATTGATAATATACAATCGGTATGTTTACGTACATACAATAATAATAATAATAATGATAATAATAAGAATAATAAGAATAATAATAAGAATATATTTATCACCTATTTTTTTTTTGTACTGGAATAATCGTAATAAAAACAAAGAACAGAAAATAATAACAAAAAGAATCAGTACTCTCCTTTTTTTTTTGTTTTCTTTCTTGTTTCTGGACGGATTTCATGTATCTACCTACACGCGAAGTACAATTCTTTGTTCATATATAGTATACATTTATGCATATGTATATATCAGTACAATAGTACCGGCAATAAAAAGTCCAAAATGGAGAAAAAAAAAAGGTGTAAAGAATATAAAAACGCATCTAGAATGAAGATAAGAGCAAAAAATAAAAAATAAACAAATTGCAAATTAAATTATTATAATATATAACATTTGTTCATTATGAAGCTACCATTGCTACACAATGGTGACAATTAATATCGTCAATAAATTGGAATGTGTCTAAAAATAATGAAATATAAAAAAACTATGAAGAAGAAACTCAATTTACAAATCTGTGGAATGTTCATTTTACGCAATATCAATTCAGTTCCAGTTCAGGAATGTACGGTTCAGTAATTGCGGTTATCGGGCAGACGCTCAAAGTATCCTGAAAAAAACGCAACAAAGAAGCAAATATAATTAATAAAATTTGTTCTGATCGCAATTATTGTATTAAAAAAAATGAAACCCTTACCAGCCTCACAAGTTCATCAAAAGTTGGCCTTTCGTCGCGATTAACCTGCCAACAGGACATCATAACTTCATAAAAAGGATCCGGAATGTCCCTGAGCTGGGGGAGTCGAATTCCTCGTCTAACAGCATCTTCGACTTCATCATCCCCGGCGAGATTCCCATAAGGAGTTCCTCCCATGCTGAATATTTCCCATAAAAGAACTCCGAAAGCCCATACAACACCTTCTTGGTGTTTCTTCTCGTTATTTAATAACTCGACAGCGGTCCATCGGATGTATTTTAAATCTTCCAAAGCGTACTTGGCTATCCCATGACCCATCAATTTTGCACCACCGTCATTCACCACCCCGACACTTCTGGCGCACAATGAACTATGGACAATTTTTTGACTAGCTAGGTAAAGAAGCGCAGAAGCAACGGAAACACTGATCGATAATATCTGATCGGTGGGAATTGGGTCCCCGGATCTAGCCGCGAGCAATCTATTCTTCAGTGTTTGCGGTGGCATTTCCATTACAACGTACAGAGTATCGGGGGTCTCACAAGTACCGATTAAACTCGCTAAATTCTTATGACTTCCGGCTCGTATGCAGACATCCAGCTCCCTGAGCATCGCTCTCTTCTCGGAGGCTCTCAACAAACCGTCGGAAATACTGTGAACGGTTGCGGTATTCGGAGTTCCATTTATCTGGACGGTACCCATGTGGACACTGCCGAAACGTCCTCTACGAATCACCACAGCATCAATGATTAAAAAGTTTTTCGGAATGCTCCAAACTTTGCTCTTCAAATCTTGATAGTGGTTAGTTCTTTCCGGTACGTCTTCAGGGATGTAGGCCATATTGTCAACCTCGCAGACCGGCCCTTGGAGGGTCAATTCTTGCTGTTCAGGAAGCCTTTTCATGTGTCCTTTCTCGTGGCGTTTCCTTATGATGAAATAAGCGAGTATAGAAACTAAAAGTAAAATACCGAGGAGCGAAATAGCCACCCATAAACCAACTACCGTAGGATCCACCCCCTTCTTTTCTGGCAATTTACCGATCATCGTGTTACTCGTCAATTCCGAATAACTGTACCGCTTTTCACCCCTTATTTCCGACGTCACAACCAGCCCAACCTGTGGCATCGATGATATTGTGTCTAGAGGTGCATTGTAGTAGCCGCCGATCAGTTTCCCATCGCCGATAACAAATCTTTTGTACTTTTGATAGTCACCGTGGTCGAATTCCCCAGTTATATAATACCCCAGACCGTCTTTTGTCGACTGATCGTAGTGAGAATATGCCTGGTAACTATCACTGGGAGGAATCGTTCCAGCTCTGACAACAACCACTTGGTATCGACTTACCGGACCGAACTCGCTCGATCCTTCGGACAAATCAACTGTCAGTGTTTTGTCCGTTTTTTCACTAATTTTTGGTGGCTCTGGTGTGTCGGGCGGACCGATCGACGTCCAGTCGGATACATAAGCTTCGGAACCAGGCCCGATCGTATTCACGGCGATTATCGAAACGTTGTATTTTGTTCCCGGCTGCAGACCACGGAGTATTGTCATGTTTGCTGAACCGTCCTGAATCTGGCTTTCCAAAGAAGGCACAGGACCTTTTGAATATTTCTCTATGGCAACTGCGCGCAGGTTGTAGCTCATCAAATCACCGTTCGGAATGTCTGGAGGTTCCCATGTCACCTTTAAAACTTCAGGATTGATCCTGATGAGTTGGATCTGTCGTGGTGGACTCGGACCTGTTCGAGGATAGAAGAATTCATGGAGATTAATTGTTCTGCCGATCGAGGGTCCCGAACATTCCGAGTTCATGTGATAGAGCACCTTTTTGACCAGTTTCGTAAACGCTTATCGAATCATTAGATCCACATTTAGCTGTAGGGTCGTCCGCACACGGCATCGTGCATCCCGGTGACGGACCATTTCTGCCATATTTACTTCCGCAGTAACATTGATGGCCGAGCATTAGCCCAGCATACCTGTAAGTCGGCAAGGAATATTAATAGCGGAAGTCAATCAACTGCTTGAACGATTATGACGGTTTCGAATTTCGATGCGTCAGCCTCATACCATGCCGTGTCTGAGAAATTTCCGTGAAATAATACGATACCAACATTCCTGAGAGAAAACATTGTGTATTATTTGAGATGGCACAATTTGTCGGGGTTTCGATTTTTTCGGAGGCGTAATTTCACGACGCATAATAGAAGAAATATTGACTTCACTCACATGTAATATCGAGAGAGGCATTGCTTGACGCAACTTGTCGGTGAATCAGCATTACTCGAAACTAAACTTGGAAGATCTGGTTGAGATTCAGAGCTTTTGAAGCAGCCCTTGTATTCTTGTGCGCAAATCTCATCGCTGTTGATGATTGTTGTTAACGTTGTTATAACACCGATTGTCCAAATGGAGATCATCTTTTGTTCATAACTGACGTGTCACGCACTTACTTATCAAGTGTTTTCCTCAAAGAACAGAATCTCACGATTTAACGGTCTTGCGATTCTCGGTCTTCATCTTAACGTAAACAGTAGAAAAAATTCGAATACGAAATCGGTTATTCTAACAATTAATATTGATGACAGCAGTACGAATAAAAATCACTTTCAACTCTATCACATGTGTCACTATGGGTGCGGTGCCTCTTTGTTTGTTGATATTTGTAGTTTGGAAGTCGGCCATTTGCAAAGGCTACAATAATTTCGAGAATCGTTTGGCTATGGTTTATGTCGCTTATGCAGTAGTGCGATCGATTCATGCGGCTCAAGCGAAAGGTTGCATAAGGCCTGCCTGCAATATTTTTCATTCTGTGAACACGCAAGCTATAGCCAATGAAGACCATTCCCATCCAATATTTCCGCGATGTTCATTGGGCCATATTAGAAGTTGCGGCAAGATTCGTTGCGTGGGCATTCATTGAGCTATTGTGAACTAGGCTTCAGTGTCATCGACTCAATCGGTATTCGGATCGTAGAAGAAAAATGAAAAAAATCAGACAGAAATCGCAGCGTTAGCACTTAGTTGCTCGATTCATTTTCATCAAGTTTTGTACGTCTACAATATTTCCAAAATGTGTATTATATTACATATTTCTGTGTATGTATAACTATAATATCGATTTTCATTCACCACAGGCGACTTCTTCGTTCCTAGTGTCATGAAACTCGTCTAGATGGCGCCACCTAACGGCAACCAATTTCTGACTACCCGGCGCACCGCATTGGGCGCGGATTCATCGAAATTCATTGTACTCAATAATTTCAAAATCCTATTACCAGTTTGAAAATATTTTTTCGTTTGTTGTGTATGTTTTTTTTCTGCTGAAAATGAAGAATGCCTAATTGAAATATTGTTTGATGCAATATTTCAGAGATTTGTTACAGTTTTTTGTGTTTCTTTCGATTTTTGTTTGTTTCGTATTGAATGAGAGCTTGTTTTTTTTTCAAATAATGTAAAAATAACAGAATCAGTTATAGTATAAGATTGCATTTATCGAACGTATCCCTTTATTCGTATACATATATGTTCATTTTTATTTGTAAAACTGAACTTTTATTCACAGATGAATCCGTACGAACGAAAAAATTGGAAAAAAAGAGGACAGGGAAGTTCAAAATATGGAGTATGTATATTATAACAGCCATACCTATAGAGGAGGGTTGTAAAAATGAAAAAGTTAGAAACAAACTCGTAAAAACTCTACTGTATTTGTATATACCATGAGGCAGCGAGGAAACGCAATGCGCGTTTTATGCTCACGGGTCCCGTATTCTTAAAAAAAATTGAGAATCTCTTCAAACGTGAAACGATAACTGTCCGTTTTGACCATGGATTGCGATCACCGATCTGACAGTTATCTCAGTTCCCAAGAGGATCTCAATTTTTTTGAAAATACGAGTCCCGTGAACAAAAGACGCCCATGATCGCGTTCCCTCCCTGCTTCATGGTATATGACATAAAACGTGGAAATTACAGAATTAATTGAATTAATAACTGTGACCGCAGGCTTTTGTTCAAAAATAATAAAGCGGTAGAGAGCGCCGGGTTTCAGACCAGCGACGTGATGATTCAATATAAAGTTTGAACAGAAAAGCGAGAAAAACGGTGAATTTCAATTTTATGCTAATTTGAGAATTTCAATTCTGCGCTGTTATAGTATAGGTGGCAATAGCAGAATTGCTCGCTGCAGAAACAATGAAAGTGATACCAAATGATACGCCGCTACTTAGCATGAGCTTATACAGCTTAGTGCCCATCCCAAAGTTCAATGAACAATTTTCATTATAACCCACATCTCTGATCGTCGCGTCGCTGCTCTGCGCTTAGCTGACCATCTCTTTATGTGATTATTATAGCAGTCAATGTGCTATAGTACTAGCTCGCCATCTTGAATGCACGTAAACCGTTTCAAAAATGAAAATGGTAAATTTTCGCAAACGACTCGATCGATTTTGATGAGACTTCACAAATTTATCGAATACAATGGCAAGAGGTGGCTCAGTATTTCACTTCTTCGAAACATTGATCGGATTCGACGAAGAATGAATATTCCCTATGTTAGCTTGGCTAGATTGCCAGCGGTGACTCCAATGGCCTCTTGAGGTCTGCAGCAATTTCTTTATGTTTCTACTCACTTTTCTTTTCTCATTTCTTTCAGGAGCTGAAATTTCATACTTTCATTACATAAATTAGCTTCTATATCTCTAAGTGCATAGCTACCCCTCATACCCGTCGCACACTTATTCCCAGCTTCATATAATCCATAGTACAGTATAACCAGAATTGAAACTCTGTTGTATTGATACTATAGTATGTATATAATAGTATATAGTTTATATTCTCTTGGCAATGAAAAGCGACAAAATTTCACTCTTCGTCATGATTCTTGCATTCAAAGTCATAGAAAAACGAAAACCCAGGAAAAATGAAAGAAACTAAACTAAGAGTGGAGGCCAGGCGAATCTACTTGACTCGAGTCTCTCGAGAGAATATTATATAAGAAAAAAGGATTTCCCTTGAGGGAAAAAAGCCCCCATCATCGTGAAATTTTCGTTTAAAAGTAATCGCTCGTTGTTCAGGGTACATTTTTCTCGTTTCTTTTTTCTTATTTTTCGATCTTTTCTCTAATTTTCCCTCATCCTTATTTCTCTCTTTGACATTATTTCGCGTGGGAAAGCTGCGGCTATACCATACGGTATGGGTCATAATGTATAAGCTATACATGGTATATATATTTGTATAATATATATATATATATATATATAATATATATATCTAGTCCCAGTTTGTAAGCGGATCAATATAAATATTGATAAAATATTTGCCTACATTTTGTATGGCATATGTTTACTCTTTTCATCAATGCACTAGCGGCACCCGCCGCCGACGCCATGTACATACTACAGTATACCTATATACCTATTTACAACAATGGAGTAGGTACCAACAACAGATTGTGTGTATGCATGTAGATACGTTTCTAATACGTACGTGCATGTACATCGCAGTAGTACCAGCATAGACCATGTATAGCTCTCACTCACTCACTCAGTGGAGGTTGTTCTTCTTGAGTGAAGTTTGCACTCGAGCTAAGTGATGAAGGCGCCTGCAAAATGCACTCTTCTCAAGCGCGGATATACCTACCGAATCTTGCATTCTCTTTCTCCTACTCTCTCTCGCTCTCTCTCTCTCTCTCTTTGCTTTTTCTACTCCCTTAATTGTAAATCTACTTTTTCTGCAGGCTCCCTCACGGAGGAAAAAGAAGAAGCAGAAGCGTGAATCTTCTTCTCGAAGATGAAAGGGAAGGGAATTTTCACGTGCTTTTACTCTCTTCGTGTAATTCTTACTCCATTTAACAGGTCACGATCAAGCGGAAGACTGTACTTGCTATACTCGTATGTGCAACGCTAGAAGTCTTTCGTCGATGCCACTTTTACCAAGAGTCGAAAGAACAACAACAAGAACAATAAGAAACCTGAAAGAAGACAAAGAAAAGGACGTCGAAGAAGAAGAATCAGGGATGTTCTCTTTTCCGTTTGAAACACGATTTGGAAGAATTCCACGGTCTTGAGTTCAAGAACGAAATTAATTCACAGCTGCAAGTTTTCTCTCATTTCAACTCTAGCTCTAACTCTGAAAAAACTGAAAACCAAAAACAAGATGAGCGAACAAACTTTGTGACCAGTGTTGTTCCTCATAGGTCAGACGTTATAGGCATGAAAGTAGGTACACATACATATGTATAAGGTCCAATACAACACAGTACAATACAATACAACCTTGTCCTACATGACGAGCTACTTTGGGCCAATTTTCCTCCCGGCTTTTGGTACTCAACTGTGAAATTGGCTTCCGATTGAACTACCCTATCCAACCCTGTGTATCCCATTTGGTCCGTGATCGTCATCACCTGGAATATATTTCTTGTCTGCTACAGACATAACAATATATGTATACCTTGCCGGCATGATATACCTCATACCTAGAACCTATCCGCCGCAGGATCCTGCGATATTTCAGGTTTCTGATTCTCACATACAAACATTAAGCCCTAACTATGACCGTAAAATTATTCGAGGGATAAGAACTTTGGAAAATTATATTTTCTACATTCCAGCAAAGCGGTCTCGGCGAAGCTCCGAGACTCTGTATGCATATCTCTCGACGAAAAATCGTCGGTCACTTGTTTTGGTGCCAGAAAAAAAAAAACACAACACAAGAAAACGAAGACATGACGAAATATTGCCGAAATTTGCAAACCACATTCATACTTCAAAAATTATCAGGTGCTCCCCGTCTATTCACGATTTTCTTTCCGGCTTGTTATAGTTTACGCACCGAAATCATTTAAATTCATCCAAAATTCGATACACTATGACGATAATAAATTGTCAGCGAAACATCAATGACGAATGGAAGTAGTCCATTGAAAATTGGAAATAGTTGTACCGAAGAAGTGTATTGTTGTGTGTACAGCTTGAATATTCCAGGTTTTCGAAAACCGACCAAATTTTATACAGCTTTCGTTTTTGGTTTAGAGTTATGAGAACTAGGATAGAATGAAATTTGAATTTCTACCTGTTTATTGCCGTTCGTATTCCACAGTCCGTGAAATTTCTCGGATTGTGCTATAGTATAGAGACATCGTGTACTTCATGAATGTACGAGAGGATATAGAACACAGGATGGAGAACGAAAAAATTTCTGTGAGTTACATTTTATAACATTCTCTCTCTGTCGAGCTCTTCCCTTGGTGCAGAAAAAAAACGAGGGTGTAGGTAGGTACTTTCGTTTGTTCTTTTATACTTCTTTCGTATTTTTTTGGTTCTTTCTGAATTTCTTTTTTTTTTTTTTTATCTTTTTTTATCTTGTTTTGTTCATGTTCTCTTTTGTTTGACTGAATTCTCGTTCTACTATACTCGTTTCCTACTCATTGTCGGACCCTTTTTGTTCCCATTTTTCTTCTCTTTTCTTCATTTTTTTCCTCATTTTTTTCAAGATCTCCCATCTCTTCGTAGCGCTTCGTTCCTTTTTTCTTTTCGGCAGAAGATATAATCATATTTTTAATTAATCAAATGGAGCGAGTATGATTCTCATTCCATCTCGTTCCCAATCTCTGCATCGCGTTTTGATATGAAAGCTAAAAATCATGAAAAATTACTAAAATTGAGGATTTCCCATTCTATCTCTATCTATTCCTTCTCTTCGTTTTCTATTTTTCTATAATTCACTATTCTATTCCAATCCATCCCTTTTTTCAACCTAATTAGAAAACCGTCGCGTTCATCATTAACGAGCCCTGACCTCTTCACTCCGATTGATAACAGTCGCGCTCGTGAATTTTGGTGTTACACGCGGAATTTGAATGTTTGAAAAAGCCTCAGAGGATTTCAGAATATTTCAAATAGTTCCAAGTCATTTGAAACGGATTTTCAGAGATCTGATACAACTTGAGTGAATTTTCAAAAATCAAGTATCTCGAATCGGTTTGAAGCGATTTTCAAAATTCTAAACATTGGATTTCAGAAGCTGACTCTTGGCTCCTCGCCGCGCCTCGTCAAGTATATTTCGGAGATGTATACCAGAAATAATGCGACCTTTGATCCAATGTAGCAATTCGTGGTTGGAGGTAGTTACTGGTTACAGTCACTACTGCCCCCAATACTTGTGAAAATTCAAGAAGAAATAGGAGGACAAAATACACAAAAAAAAAGAGCGCCAAACTTCTTAATTCAATATACGCACGCTCTCAAAAGCTATAATGTTATAATAAATTGCTCGATCCACGTTCCCCTAAAACATGATACGAATAGGAATAATGATTTGCTCTAGTGAAGTAGTTGAATAAATTTAACGTTCGTGTCGATAAGATGTAATCTACATCCGTTGATACAATAGACGGTATAAAAGTTTACCTTACCCTCCATTTTTTATTATGACGTAGGATACAGATATTACTTAATAAAAAGTCAAGAACAAACTCAATTCCGCGGGTGATGTGTGTGAATTTTGTGTAATTTAAGGTCATGATGTATACGAGTTGGTTCGGCATAAGTAAACCGGCGTAAGTAATTCAGGTAACGCAATGTCGTGTTGTTCAGTTGTTAGAAATTTCGAGAAAGTTAATCTTCAACTTGTAGGAATTAATTGTACCACAATTTCACGGCAAAGAGGCACTCGACTGGTCTCCCGATAAATGGCCCGGCTACACGCGAACCGACGTGTATCTCATACTTGCTGCGCATTGTCTTCCACGGAACTGAAATTGAACATTATCATAAGAGTATCATAAAGCTCAATAGCCGCAGTGTCTTCCGAGCCCGTTACTGTAAAAGATGTAGTGTCCTTCTGATATTTACTCCGTTCACTTCAAAATACAAACGCCACAATATCTCCGGATCTCGTGATTCAAGGCTTTCACATGTTCAATTCTTATGCGATAAAATTTCGGATGGATGTTTGCGGAAAGTGATGAAAAAAATGAAAAAAAATGTCACGAAATCGCTCTCTCTCTTTCTCTTTTCTTCCTGTCTTCTTTCCTTCTATATGAAATGATGGAAGAAGTGTGATTGCTGAGGAAGGGGATAAGGGGAACCACGGAGGAATGAAACGAGGCTGGTTTCGATTCCGCATAAAACAACAAATTTGTTTCCCTCATTCCTCCCCATACAGCGACGATTTGTCGCTAGCGCTTCACGTTGACGCCACACTTCCACATCTTCTGGTCCTTGGAATATAAGGACTGAGGGATTCTGGGTGGTGGCCCGTACGTATGAAGCAAAGAGCCAGGCTACGGAGAGAGCACGAGAGCTTTGCGCACACCGTTTAACCAGCCAGCCGTCGTGAACTCACGGCAGCGGCGGAGGAGGCGGCGGCAGCAGCAACTCGGCGGACGATTGAACACGAAGCTCGGCTTGGTATAGTCGCAAGGCCTCCATCCCGACGAAAGCACCATCATCCCCTTTCCCCTTGGCCCGAGGGCCATGGCCGTAAAGCCCGAACTCCCAACTCCCAACTCCCAACACCCAACTCCAACTCCGAGGGCGAGAAACGAAAGCACAGCGCAGAGTCGATCAGCGAATTCCCCCACCAAGTCTACACTGGATGCTCCGGTAGATTCAGGGGATGGTGGCGGTTTGACGTTGGGTTAGTCGGGCAGTAGTGCGTGTTCGGTTGCCCTAGTCAAGGGGTTAGTTATGCTTGTGAAGCCATGTTTTAAGTAATGGGGATTTCGGTTACAGTTCCGTCACATGTGATGATTCGTGCGGTGTTTTTCGCATAAAAAATTTCATAATGATGATACGCAGATTTCATGCTGTCATTACACGCAGGATTACCACCTGAGCTGATATTCCCAAGGACGAAAGCACCCCGATTATCCAAACGGATTTTACAATTAATGGTGAGGATGTCAACGATTGGAAATCTGCTGTGTGTATGATCGCAGAGAAAACAAACTGTTTGAAAGATCACCACGAGGTCCAATACATCGATTAATCCCTCATTACCTGACTGATCCCGAGCATAAGTTCATTCACGAGAAAACAGTGTTGAACTCACTTTCTTATTTCACCCTGCAATAAAACAGGTCTTAACTGATCGTGAGCTTATACAATCGTATATAGAGAAACTATTGATTTACATTTGGGAGGCGACAACACGTCTCCAGTCCCAATCTAACTCAGTCTTTTTTTTACTCTCTCAGAGTGCTCTTCTTCTAGATATAATAAAATTGAAGTCGAAAGAATTGAGGATGGAGTCCGTATCGGCGACGAAGATAGATAATAAGCGGCACTATTCCATTGAAATGGAAATTTTGTTTTCAAACTTTTGGTCGCCGTTGGGTGTTATTTTTTCCAGGTGTAACGTGCTCCTTGGTTCAGCGGTTTACATTTAAATCGATAGCACGCGCGGCTATGTACGAGTAAAGTATAAGAAAATAGGGAAAGAAGGGAATAAGGATCGACTCGTGAAAAACTCGGATCAGGCTCGATGGAATGACTAAAACTACAAACGGTTAATCCAAAAGTGGTGAGAAAATGGATTTAGAACTTGCTTGGGGTCGACTGCTGCCTATTCCGGAAAAGCTTTATTCTCGTAAAAATCCTCACGACCACATTTTGCCCCAAGGTCCTCAATCACCACGACTACTTCATCCGTGTGCCACTCGCTAAGTGCCCTTCCTCGCCACATTACACCCAGACTCCAAACTCCAAACTCCAGAATCCATTTGGTGGACCATCTAGTTAAGCATCTACTTCACATCAAAATGCAACGCACACTTGACGAGCTTCGGGCTTTTGAAAGTGTGGTAAAACCGATGTGGCACTCGGGAATGGGATCATCATTCCACGTTTCAGAACACTGCATTTAAATGGGGCCGGTTACACGTGACCGTCAGGTATCAACCATCAGGAATTTCGGGAGAGAAAAGTCATGGAACTTTGTCAGAGATTGAAAATTAACCACCGCCGGTTGTTGGCTGTGAGTTTGTGTCGGTTATGGAAGAAATTTTGTTTAATCGATAGGGACATTTCCTGATCAAATTACAATATGAAGATGCAGTTAACTCTATTTGAAAAAAGTTCCGCCTGCTTGGCGTTACTGATCGTTAACGTTGTCATGGCGATTAGGACGAACGAACGGGAGGCGGTTCTGATCCCGGGAGACATAGTTCTCGGTGGTTTATTCCCAGTTCATGAAAAAGGGGGTTCATCATGCGGTCCAAAGATCTATACCCGAGGTGTTCAGAGGCTTGAAGCGATGCTGTTTGCTATTGACCAGATAAATCAACAGCACGATATTCTACCGGGGATTGTACTGGGTGTTCACATCTTAGACACATGTAGCAGAGACACGTACGCGTTGAATCAGAGTCTTCATTTCGTTAGAGCGTCTTTATCAAATCTTGACATAAGCGTTCTCGAATGTAAGGATCATTCTCCACCTCAAGTCCGGAAGGGTGCCAATACCGCGCCGATTTTTGGTGTCGTCGGTGGTTCCTACAGCTCGGTTTCTCTCCAAGTGGCAAACCTCCTCAGGCTTTTTCACATCCCACAAATATCACCGGCCTCAACTGCAAATACACTCAGCGACAAGACGCGGTTTGATTATTTCGCCCGGACAGTACCGCCGGATACTTTTCAGTCAATTGCATTGGTTGATGTTGTGAAGAGTGTGAATTGGTCCTACGTGTCAACAGTTTATTCTGAAGGTTCATATGGCGAGTATGGCATCGAAGTTTTCAACCGTGAAGCGAACGAGAGAAACGTCTGCATCGCCGCTGCCGAGAAAGTACCCAGTGCGGCTGATGACAAGGTGTTCGACAGCATAATAGCTAAGCTTTCCAAAAAACCAAACGCCAGAGCAGTCCTTCTTTTCACAAGAGCTGAAGACGCCAGGCGAATACTAGAGGCCGCCCGTCGGTCAAATCTGACCCAACCTTTCCAATGGATCGCGAGTGATGGATGGGGAAAGCAGAGCAAGCTCGTTGAGGGTCTTGAAGACGTTGCTGAAGGTGCAATCACGGTTGAACTTCAGTCGGAAAATCTTCCTGGCTTCGACGATTACATGGCTTCTCTTACTCCGGAAACGAACAGGCGTAATCCATGGTTCGGAGAGTATTGGGAAGACGCATTTGCCTGCACAATGCAGAAGAACGTTCCTCTTGTTACTAACCAATCGATAAACGTTTGCCTTTCCAAGCTGAGACTAACTCCAGACCAAGGATACGAACAGGAATCAAAAGTCCAATTTGTTGTCGATGCAGTCTACGCCTTCGCTTATGCACTCCACAATCTTCAACAGGACATCTGCGGACTAAACAAAGGCCTATGTTCAGCTATGGTCAATTTTGACAGAGGACTTTTCTACAGGAATTATTTACTCAACGTTTCCTTCACCGGTCAGTAAAATCCAACCAGGAACTTCCCATCCTCTGGTAGAAGGATCGCAATGCCGATCATTGTGCACTTCACAATAAATATTTTCAGATGCTGCTGGTAGTGAGGTCAAATTTGACGAGCATGGAGACGGTCTGGCGCGTTATGAAATTCTAAACTTTCGCAAGGTCAACCCGAATGCCACAAACGGATACTATTACCGAGTAAGTAAGCTTTCGTTCCACCATTCCTAACCCAGATTAATTCAATTAACACAGTGTCCTCTATATCCAAATTTACACATATATGCATCCGCACTGATGATCATGATAATTGTGAAGATATTTCACATTTCGATTGCTCGATTATGCTGTTGGTCCTCAACTTATGCAATTTACTCAATCGCGTGAAACACTGTCGTAAATAGTGTATAATGAAAAGCGTGAATAAAATTATACATGTATATATATATATATTATAGCTAAAGCAATAGGACAAATATCAACGTTTCAACATCAATCGTTGAGTTATGATGTAGTAAAATATGTGTCAGACATGGGTAGAGCCGGGTTGATTTATGACGTTATACAAATGATTTTTGATATCGCAATATTAATCCTGTCAACCTCGCTGTTAACGGCGATAGAATCTACACGCACGAACGCCTGTCGCACAAAGGTGCGGATCTTAGGGCGGACCAAAAAAAGAAATCCCCGTCCCTCCCTCTCGCCGCCGAGCTACATTTCATGTGGATAAAAACATCTATGAATTGAAAAACATGCTTTAAAGGTTTGTTAAAGGGGACTCGAGCCTCTTTTTGAACGCTTATCTATTATTTTCTAGGTGGTTGGGAAGTGGTACAAGTCTTTAAATATCAGCACGGATGATCTAGTCTGGTCGAAAGGTGTAACAGAAATCCCAATATCAGCATGTTCGTTGCCATGCGGCGATGGTATGATAAAAAAACAGCAAGGAGATACTTGCTGTTGGGTATGTGACCTCTGTGAACCCCATGAATTTGTCTTCGATGAAAAAACCTGCAGAGCTTGCGCTTCCGGGCACTGGCCACATGATAATAAAAAGGGATGCTACCAGCTGCCGATAATCCACATGAAATGGAACAGCGCTTTCACAATCGTTCCCGCGGTGATAGCGTGCCTGGGAATAATCGCAACTCTTGCAATAGCTGCTCTCCTCTTCGCACACCGAGATACTCCAGTCGTGAGAGCATCTGGAAGAGAATTGACCGGGATTCTCTTGGCCGGTGTTCTGGTCTGCTACCTGAACACGTTTCTCTTGCTCGCAGTACCGACTACGATAACGTGTGTCCTTCAAAGATTTGGTGTCGGTGTCAGTTTCAGTGCCGTTTACGGTGCCCTGTTAACAAAGACTAATAGAATCGCAAGGATATTCGATTCCGCTTCAAGATCGGCTCGTAGGCCACGTTACATCAGTCCAACGTCCCAAGTATGCATTGCCGCGGCATTAATAGCTTTCCAAGTGGTTTTAACCCTCGTTTGGATGATCGTGGAGCCCCCAGGGACAAGGACTGATAGTACAATTGGGGCACAAATGGTAATATTGAAGTGCAATATCCAGGATATGAGTTTTCTGTTTTCGCAGCTCTACAACGCATTGTTGATATTGATATCAACGGTGTACGCAGTCAAGACTCGAAAGATCCCGGAGAATTTCAACGAGAGTAAATTCATCGGGTTCACAATGTACACAACCTGCATAATATGGCTCGCGTTCGTGCCAATTTATTTTGGTACTGGTAATTCCCACGAGACGAGGGTCACAACTCTTTGTATAGCCATTAGTCTCAGTGCTTCTGTCGCTCTTGTCTGTCTCTACTCCCCAAAGGTGTACATCATCATCTTTCAACCGGAGAAAAATATCAGAGGGAAGGTCACCATGAGTGGGAGCACATTCAAGAAACAGGGAAGCAGTGCAGGTGCGTCTTCCGTCACAAAATGTAAGCGACTAATGTCAATGTGTCGTAGTGAATATTTCGCATTGGTGGAAGCTTTTTTTCTCCCAAAATGTGAGAATTTTCTCAGTTTTATATTAACGCTAAGAATTGCTAATAGCTATGTTCTCATTTCACTGATTGCACACCAGTTTTATCACAAAAGTGTCAATTATTTGTACGCACAAACAAAAAATGGAAACTCGAACTTCTACACCAAAGTTTTTATAATGAATAAATTTCATAAGGCAACCATTCCGCACGCGCACACGGAAAATAATTATACCGGTAGTTTCCCCTTAGTGCGTTGTGATCAGATAAAGAGCTAAAAAGTTTTGTGTATCGTAGTGATCGATCAATTTCCGGTCCGCAACTGTATCCCAGGTAGTAGCAGTACATAGGCGCATGCACACATGCCTAACTTCTATGACAGTCATGCTATATTGCGACCTACATTTCACATAACCAGATCAATACACACATCTCTAGTTTTGTGTCAAAATTAATAGATCGTGCAATGTACGGTGGATTGAATTTTTTTTTCTTCCGAAACTCGTCGACTGGGTATGAGGATTGTTTTTCTTTTTTCAAGATTCTTGTGACGGAATCTAGTCTGTACCTCTGTGTCAAATGCTTACCTTCCATTACACTGCACTGTCTGGTTGTGATTCTTGTTCATCTACGGCAAACCTGTTGTGAACATTTTTAGAGACATAGAAGCACGTTGCGCGTTGTCGTATTCTAATTTCTGCACAATTATTGGCAGTCACGACGTTATTTTTAACGGTTAACATTATTTCGATAATTGTTGTGCAGGGATAATACCAGCAATCGATTCTTTCGACCATGAATGGCATTTCTGGTTCTTGTGATAGCTGTTCATTGGGAGAAAATTTGAAGTGAACATTCTCAAAGACTTTGTCACCGATTGTGCCGTTTCGTGTGAACTGTTGCACAATCAAGAATCACAACCAACCAACCAACCAACAAGTGAAAGGTAGTGATTCGATGAATAATTGCGTTATTATTTGGTACTTTGTAACAGGTACGGGTTGTGATGGACCAAGCGAAAACGTGCCACTTCAAACGGCGGTCAATGCAACAGCCCAGACGTCGATTGGGACGCCACAAACACCGACTCGTACAGTTCTTGGGTTCAAATCAGTAGTAAATGAAGATGTAGCTCAGCTTTAGCTACCAACTGTCATTGCATCAGGACGGATTGTGATCATGTATTGGATTGTGAGGAATATTATTTGCTCATTTTTTTTTCCTTCCATTTTTCTTTCGAGTGCCTAACAATCGGATGTCGTATTCGTTTGTGCGCGAGTGCAACTGCTGAGTCCTAGGTGCTGTAAAATTCTAATTAGTTTATAGGAATCAACGTTCCGATCATTATCGAACAGTGTTCCTGATCCATGTCTTTATGTAGTGGAAAAAGGCGAAGTAAATTGATTTTCTTTTATTGATTTTTAAACAATCGATCGTATTTAATTGTTCTCACATCATGAAGGAGAATTCCCATACGCATTTGGTATCATTTTTACCCTAGTAGGTATATATATGAGATCGCTAGCGAATTAGATGAATCAGGAGAAGTAATATCCCTAATAATAAGATAGGGAATATAGGTATGCTCAAAAACTGTTTTCAGCAAGAGGAGAAAAACAGAAAGAAGAAAAATCTACAAAATACAAGAAAGAAAAACAGCTCAATCAATCCATTGAGCAAGAATATTTTCATGTATATACAAATACACAATATACTGTATATTATGATAATTTAACTCGTGTCTGTTATTTTGTGTTTCTTGACAGATTAATGTCATTGATAAATATGTGAACATTATAGTAAACATATATTGACTTGTTGTGGATTATATTGCACATTGGTATGCATTAGGTATATTATATTAAAAATAGTGATAACCCACGCAGTAACGAAATAGTACTTTATAAAATATTACCGAAATATTTCCATATCAGCAAATATTCGATGAAAAATTTGGTTTCCAAATACTGTTGAAAAAAAGGATTTTTCAAATATTTCAATTGCGAAATATAATATCGCGTATACATTTGGAAAATTCTCTGATTTGGAATATTTCAGCAATATTTCTAACCAAATATTTATACTTCCGATGAAATATCGCAGCAATATTTCGTACCCAAATATTTTCCACGTTTCGGAAGAACAAGTTTCAGGATTATTTTCAAAATATTCTGTTCTGTGTGAGAATATACATACTATACATACCCAATTGCACAAGAATTTGGATGGTAGAATTTTCCAAGCATTAGATTAAATTTCGATAGCACGAAAATTTTCAAAATTTCACAAGTCATAAGTATTATATGTATGTATATATATATACTACATGAATCTTCAATATTGAGTGTGACAAATTGCAATTCTCAAATACCCAATTACTTATACAATATTTGTAGTAATAATAATAATCCCTACACATAAAATAGATTATACCTAAATTATTGAAAAAAGAAAGAAAAAAAACAAACAGAAAGAGTATGAAATACCTCTATAGTGTGGATAAATCAATTCGATACGCTTAAAATTGATCATTATTGTTATCATATGAATAATAATAATAATATTAATAATAATGAGAATAATAATGATAATGAAAATAATGAATTCTAGTATGAATAATGAAGATTCGTACGACAAATATTAGACGCAAGAATAAAAATAGCTCATATAGGTAGAACATAGTATAAAATATTATACCTATATGTATATATGTATACTTACAGTTATATAATAATATACAGATTAATACATATCTAAATAAATGAATGAATAATTGAATAAATAAATAAATAAAGGAATAAATAGATGTAGAATAAATGGCAAGTATACATAAATATATATCAATATATGTATGTATAATGAGGTTATTTAATGTTGCACGAATATATATATAATATATTATAAAATAATAGAGCATATATGACGTTTATAAATTGTTTAGAGTGAATATATACCTATATATATAATATAATAATAGTATTTGCACCGTTGTTGGTCTGAATAAATTATATAAATTATAATAAAATGGCAAATTTATAGAAAAGAAAAAAAAAAAAATGGGATTTTTGATACGTGGACCATGTAAAACATTACAACCGATCGTTTAAAAACGACAGAAACCAACAAGAAAGAAAACTGTTTAGGAACCCACGTCTGATTTATACATTCGAAAAAAAAAATAAAAAAAACACCAAACACACACACACGAATAGCCAAATAACAAATACAAAATCATTCCAATCCGCGTTTTTCCTGCATACCATATTATATTGTAATAACAGAAGTTTGCTCCGAAAATATGTACATAATTATAGTGAAATGAAAGAAGACTACAAATTGATAATTAACAATTTAATGTTGATGTTATTGTCGTAAAAGTATATTATATACATCATATAATATATAACATATAGTATATAGTATTATTATATTGATATTATCGTACATATTTACTTGTATATATGCAAGTATTGAAAGATAAATTGTAATAAATTGTAATAAAAAATAAGACAAAAAAGAAGCTACAGACACATGAACAACAAAAGGAAAAAAAAAACGGAAAACAAACGAAAATTATAAATATTTTCTAAACTTCATATCGATTCATTTCTCAAATAGATAATCTTTGATTATCACTTGCGATATAAATTCTTATACGTATGTGTGTATACATATATTTATGAAGGTTTATTTTCGACAAAAAAAGAGAAACTAAAAACAAAAAAAAACGAAAAAATCATTATCTGTATAAAATGTATATGTATTATATATTCTCTAAATGTATAAAACTAGAAACACGGGTAATACTTTAACATATACGGGTGCTCACCCGCATTAATATTATTTCACAGCGAGGGCGGGGGGGGGGGGGGGGGGGGGGGGGGGGGGGCTAACGTCACCTCAAAAAATATTGTCAATGAAATGCCGCGAGCTAGGGAATTTTTTTTTTTTTTTTAGATAGCTATGTAGGTTTAATAATTAATTCATGATCTCCGCATTAAAACTAAACATTCAATTCGGAATCCAGATATACTGCAGGAAATCCCATTTCTCAGGGATCGTACAGTCGTTTGCGCAGTCAGAGGTCAAATAGTCTAAATAGCTAGCTCGCTATAATATGAATAAAACAAGAATCAAAAACCGGGAGCACCAATATATCGTGTGAAAAGAAGAATAAGAAAGTCAAATTTGATTATATAGATGAAATAAAATGCGTATAGTAGGTATAGGCATTGATCTATCGAGTTGGTATCATTGGAATAACAAAACTGAATAACATATAGAACTAAAGCTGTTATAGTATTTCCTGAAGACATCGTTATAGGTACAGAGTGATCGAAAAATGGACAGATCTCGGAAAACAACCCCCCACCCCCGCCGGCCCCTGCGCCCGTCAAAAAAGCAAGAATCAAAAACTCACAAAATAGGGAATCAAATTCATTAGTATTCTGGACCGCGATATACGTACATACTTATACAGGGTTATCCAGGTTGAGCACAGGACACATTTTGTGGAAAGATTCTCCGGGAAATTCTGACGCGAAAAGTACTTTGGCAAAAATTCCTGTGACCGCGGGTTTTCAAGCTACAGAGGATCTAATTTGACCAATCACAGAGCTTGTCCGTGAGCGAGACACGGCAGGCTTGGATGCGCGAGGTAAGACATTCTCTGCGCACTGACGTATCAGCGTTGTGATTGGTTACACTTAAATATTCTGTAACTCAGAAACTATCTGTCACAGGAGTTTCTGGCAAAGGACTTTCCGATGCAGAATTTTTCGGAGAATCTATTCGTGAAATTTATTCCAGTCAACCTGAATCACCCCGTATACTATGTAGATTGCCTTAATACTAAATTACATATAGTCTAGAGATGAAATCCCTTGTGGAATATTTAATCAATGTATATACAAATGTATAATGATTCGTAATCCGCATGTAGAATAGAAACAGAGACGGTATATAGGTATCTACTAGCGGTGGGATCATTGACGTGTCGGACCGTCCGTCGGACCCTCGAACAGTCGGACCAACCAACCTGGGTACGTGATTACAGACGAAATTATACCAAAGTAACTTAGATATTAAACCAGGGTTAAACATGGAACAATTTACGATCAACCCCTTCAAATCTCATCCCCAACCCGTATGATTCATTCCTCTATAACCTCCTCCCCCTCCTCGTCCTACTGATTGCTCGGATTTAGCGAAAATTTAATTATTCTACGCATACATACCATGCGTGAGGATATGTATATTTAAATTTGAAAACCGTAAGCCCGAATTACATCAATTCATATACCGGGTGGGGCATTCAAATTTCTGAAAATGGATATTTTCTCGAATACCGAACGTCGCACGGGTTTTGAGGAGGACGTCTATAGATGGCAATATTAGTTTTTCAACGGAAATTGACTTTTTATAAAAATCCCATACGATCCGATTTTCTATGAACGAGAATCAATTCGTTATTCTTGCCGGATACGGATTGTAGCTGGCATAGGCGCGAATCCAATGATGTGTATGTTTTTTGCTATAATTGGCCCACATCCGACTTTTTCTTGATTCCATATTTTAATAGTTCACGAAAAAATAATAAGGTCGTATGTCGGCTTTTTTCAATTGATCAAAAACTGTAGCTTATACAGCGAATTGGAAAAAGCAAAGTTATGACGTCACCCATGCTGAAGTATATCTATTGTGACCTACGATTGTTTCAAATCAACCCCGTCAGCAAACACGGTTTGGCAGTCGGGAAGATTTGAAATAAACGAGAATGAAAAGGAAAGTATTTGGTTGCAGGTACTCTAATAGTACCGATCCAATTCCATATACACCTTACTGGGTCCAATAAAAGGACTAAGACAAATATACTATGGTCGTGATCACAACAATGATAATGTCAGTGATAAGTATGAATATAGAGAGGATGCGATCTGTCACTTGACTAGCGTCGCGATTTCTCCCACCGTCGACATAACAACGCGTTAATATCCTGCAAAAATCAGTCACACAAATAAGTACGGCGAGAAAAGAAGTTACCATCAAGCTGATCAGAACGATTTCAATCGAGTCGAGGCTACATATAAAAATCTTATTGGGACACATGAAATAGCTCAGGTAGAGTGGCGGGGTTGAGAAACGAGAAAGGGAATTATTGTGTTAAAATCTATGTGTGATTTATTGTAGCTTGTTAAAAAAGGTACGTCGATAACACAAAAAATCAACTCAATAGAAGGATCAATCACATTACAATAATTCGAAAAATATAAATTATACGGGAAAACATTCAAATCATCTTTTCGATCGTCAAACAAAAATAATTCGAGGACAATTGAAATACAGTATAATTAAAAATGAGAACCACTGCAAGATACGGTACGCAGCGAAGGCGTAGTGGCGGGCGGATTTACATTTTTGCGCAGATGCTTCGCGCACAACAGTCACGTGAAGCTAACAAATTCAGATAGCAGCGCAAGCGCCACGCGCATGCTCACTGATATATATATATATACTAACTGGACGGCGGATCGGCTTCGGCCGTGGTTCCCAATTGAACCAAGGAAGGACGCCATTTTTGAAGCCCAAAAGTGCGGGAATTTGATTTAGCCACTGATATGTATCAGTGGATTTAGCTAACAATTCGGAGCAATCTTTTCAGAGAGTTAGTGGATCATTATATTGTGAGTTGCAATGGGAGTCTGCGTAATTTGTTTAACGCGAACGGGTAAAACATCGAAAAAGAGTTTTCACAGGTAAGCTATGCATAATTGTAAATTTTTATTACAGAGAATATACAGTTACAGTAGGTTAGGTGAGAATAATTATTTTGTATAACAATTTCTCTTTAAAAAAAAATTCTACCGTGGCAGAAAGATGGGTACGATGGGTGCGTACTTTTAAGTAAATTGCGTGGATACTTACTGACAGCTGCGGTAATACCATATTCTTGATGAAATAATTTCAGGAATTTGTATAAAATAAAATAATGAAAATTCACTTACCTTGCTCTCGATTTGATTATTTATTTGTACGGTTCACGAAATCATTCGTGACAACATTTTCTATATGTACTGATTTTATATATACGTATGTATACAGCGAATTTTTTTTTTTTTTTCACACCGCACCAACCAGTAACCACTACTCGCAACAAATAATGCACAGACTCACCCACGCAGAACGTTGACTGAAGAATAATATATTTTTCAATCAACGCGTGTAGAATGGTAAATATTCGTTTTCAAATTACGCGCCTTATTTGGGCTTAAAAGATGGCCGCCGCAGGCCTTCTAAGCGGAACGCCGGATTCCTATGCTGGCATGGGCTATCCGCCATAGTACACATATCAGTGCGTGAAGCTAACGAATTCAAATAGCAGCGCAAACGCCACGCGCATACTGCATTCGAGCACAAAATGGGGGGAGGGGTCGTAGGTACGTTGGTCTACATTGGAAAAGGGGAACGGTGAAATTGACGTCGCAAAATATGAGACAATGTAATGTTCACTTACAAATAACGCACAATAATAAAATATTAGCAGAAAATCATATTACAGATAACATAAACGTTAATGAATACCTCAATTTCCCTCAAGAAATTATTTTCCAGGTCTTAAAACTATCACATCTTATTTTAATCAAATTCCGTAATCACCAAATATTCCTGAGATATTCTGTGATTAGTATTTTGCAATATTAAAAAAAAAAAACGAATATAAGCAGAGACTATTTCAATAATATTCCACAAACAAAGCAATGGCGCGGGTATAGAACAAGCCGAGAGGGGAAATTCGCGCGGCTCAAATCGACCAGCGATCGAGAAGTAGGGGGGCAACAGGGGAATCACTTTACTTCATAAAACCGTAAATTATCAATTAATTCGGCTAAAAACCTGATATCACTTGTTTTTACACTTAATAATCAATTATAGCACAATAATATGGTCCTTTATAAACACAAAAACCCGTTAAAACGAGATAGCGTCTCTTTGACCGTTATGACGCAATACTTTGCAATCACATTAAACCAATGAAAAATCTTCAATAAACGGTATAGGGAGTCGGATTATAAGTTGTGAACGCTTACCTTACTTAATAATCCGTAAATTCTCGGAACGGGACACAATTACAATTAAGAATAATTCTATAATTCTAAGAAAGGGGTACAATCGAAAATTACGTACTAACGCGACGATAACCGGACGAGAAGTGAAGATTCGTTCGGGCCGTCGACGGAAGGACCCGAATCCCGACGGCGTAGGGCATCTTCGATCCATCGATCTTTGTTCCTTGTTCCAGCATTCGCAACAGCTAGAAGGTTCGGTAAACGGGATACAGGTGGTGACAGCAGTATTATAACATGCGAATCTCTAAAAGTCCCGGGAACAACGGGTAATCTTCAAACGGGGAGGGGGAGTAGAGGTTATCTGTAATTTGGGGAACACTGAGTTTATAATATTATTTCACCAGTATAATGTTCGTACTTAATGACGGGCTTGTCTGTATCACAAATACAGTTTATCGTGGTGTACCAATCAAGTGGCTGTTAATTATTTCAGGGACTAGTATTACCTCAATCAACATACGTAGAATTATCGTCTTTCTCCAGACCGCTATTATTCTCCACCTTTTTATCGTTATCCCGCAGGTTCCGACTGTAGTAGTCGCTTCCTTTTCTCGTGTCGCGTGGGGGAAATTCTTTCCTCCCATCATCATTGGATCGTGAGCATTCTCCTGTTGCGGTTGAGCTCCTCCGCGTCCACTACTCGAGCGGTCAGGGTGAGGCGACGGTAGCTTATTTCCGTCTCCGGTCTCCGGTACAATATTTGGGACGTTGAAACGATAAGAAAGGGAGCATCATAATCAATAAAAAATACTCAATGACCAGAAATATTCCCTGGGAAATTGAGCTTTCTTTTTCTTCAAATTTAATACAGACCTCTCGTCGAGGGGAAAAATTAAGCCATTGATCCGCGGATACGTCGTTTCCGTCTGCAGATTTGGCGGTCACAACGCGCGGTAACGCGCCACGTTGCACTATGTATAGCAGAAATGCTGAAATTCAATTGCGTATAACTTCCACAGATCCTAATTTGAAGGGAAAAGACAAAATATGCCCTGAATATTTCAACTTACTCTACAAAATAGACATATGAAATTTTGAAAATAAATTCTAGTATGAAGGCTGACTCTCAACCGAATTTTGACGCAACAACGTTTTTCAGACCGAGCCATGATTAATTGCTCTCAAATTTCGGAAACCCTACTGTGAAATGTCACGAACTGGTTTTAATCGGAAATATTCTCAGCAAATTGAAAACTGACTCGTCAGTAAGGATTCAAATCTCATTCGGAGATTCCGTTCCGTATCGACATGTTTATCTGTTAGATCGAAAGGTTGGAAAATTTTCGGAGCAAGATTATCGCGGTTTGAATTTCAATTCACAACGCTAATTCGAAGATAGTTTTCTCGACTTTATTGCTAACATCATAAAAAGAATTCTGTGGATCTTTGTTGGGTATTACGCGGTAGAGGAAAGAGTGAATAGTTTTTGTATTTACTTTTTTTCATTTTTTGCTGCAAAATTTCTAAGACTGTATGGAAACAGACAGGAGAAAAGAGAAACGAAAATGGAAAAAGTGGTTAGCTACCTCAGTTGGTAAAGATAGTTGAAAAAAAAAGAAAAAAAACAAAACAAGAATTTCGATACCGAAACGGTGACGAAATCTTATCACGATGCGTTACTTGGTTGTCATTAAACTTTTCTTATCAGTGGGTATCCGTGATGAGTATGCCTGTGTGCAGATACACATACACAAGTTTCACAATTCACTTTGATTACGTAATACGAATACTTTATATATATATATAATATGCTCAAATGATTCGTGAGCGTGGACTTATGAATAAACATTACACCGCCATTGCTCATGATAACGTGTAATCGAACAAGAAGAGCAAAAGAGGAAAGAGAAGGGAACAGAGAAAAGACAGAGAGATCGATTCATACAGAGAAAAATAAAAGTATGTATATTGTGAATTGTGAATGGTTGTAGAGTGCAAGCTGAGCATTGTGCTCGCTCGAAGGAATTGGTTAGCATAAACTTCATAAATAATCAATAGTGGTGTTTTCTTGTTCCTTTCTCGTTGTATATTGTAGTAGCCGGAGTCGACAATCAACACGATTCAACAGGGCAATGGCGTTCTTTGTTCGTAATCTTAAGGTTGTGAAACCGGTAAGTGAAGGCATAAGTTTCAGTTCTTCGTCGACGCTCTGGATAATTCTCTGCTTCAACTTGTGGTGATTTTGATTTTTCATTTCTCGTTTCGCTGCCTCCGCGGTGTCTTCAATTTCTAGAAGAGCACCAACAGATTCAACCATGCAGCTCTCCGAGCATTGTCAACATCCAGTTTTCTCCAGGGTCGAATTGTACCCTTCAAATTATCGGATATCGGAGAAGGAATTCGCGAGGTGACGGTTAGAGAATGGTAAGTTTGTTGAAATTTCGGTAAAACGACCAAAATGAAATTCGAAATTCACCAGCTCCATCAACAACATTAAAAGAAAGATAAAAGAATAGTGTCGAGAGAGCCAGCAGCCTCTAATCTTTTCCCAGCTCGTACAATCGGCGATAACATATTCAAGGTGATTTTGGTCGAGCAAGATACATTTTGTGGATGGATTCTTCGAGAAATTCTGAAACGAAAAGTCCTTTGCCAGAAATTCCTGTGGCCCATATTTTCCAATTTACGGAATATTCAAGTGTAACCAATCACAACGCTGATGTGCCAGTGCGCAAAGACTGTGTTCAAACAGACGTGCAAGTCTGTCGTGTCTCGCTCACGTACACGCTCTGTGATAGGTCAACCTAGATCCTGTGTAGCTTGAAAACCCGAGGTCAAACGAATTTTTGGCGACGGATTTTTCGTTTCAAAATGTTTCGGACAATCTATCTTCAAAGTGTGTCTGCTCAACACGAATCACCTTGTTCGCGGATGATCAAAATACTTTTTTTCAGGTTCGTTAAGCCAGGTGATAAAGTAAGCCAGTTCGACAATGTGTGTGAAGTACAAAGCGATAAAGCATCGGTTACCATAACCAGTCGTTACGACGGATTTATAAAATCGCTGAGATTCAAGGTGGACGACATTGCTTTGGTGGGGGAACCACTTGTGGACATAGAATTGGAAGAGGATGAGGTTCAGGAGGGAGAGAAATCATCGGAAAGTGAAAACGAGAGGAAAAAAAGTTCGTCGGGTCCAGTTCCATCCGATGAGAAAACGCGATCGAAAACTTCAGAGGAAATTGACAAGGAGAGAGAAAATTATCTCGGAAAAGTTCTCACCACACCTGCGGTCAGGAGAATCGCGATGGAGAAAGGCATTCGATTAAAGGACGTTGTCGGGACTGGTAAGAGTGGAAGGATCTTGAAGGAGGATCTCATTTCGTACGAGGAAAAATCGGATTCAGATAGCGACAGTGACAAGGATGAACCAAAACTCGAAAATATTGATGAGGCTGTAATCACTGCTCCAAAAAAAGCCTACGCAAAACACATGTGGGCTGCAATGACCCGGTCACTCGTAAGTTTTAATTCAGATCAGAAATTTTCGGATTTTTTCTTTTTAAAGTTTGCTTCTTCCTTCCTTCACTTCGATAGTAAACTGGGTTGAGTTCGAGATCACAATCCACTGAAATTTTACATTGGAATTGGAAATTTGGAAACAGATAATTCCAAAACTTGCCCACTTGACAAAAAAACACAGCACACAAAGAAAGACACACACACAAAAATTGTTCATTCTGGTTGTGATCGCGCAATTCTCAATAAATCTTCAATTTCAGGATTAGATTTTCCTGGCTTTTTGGAAAAGCACTGAGATGTATGATCTAAAAATGATTTACGAACAGCCTGCACTAGTTCATGAGTATTTATCGGCTGTCGTGCGAATTCGAAAAATTGTTAAAAATCGTCAATCGTTGATGTCCTGATCCTGATTGTTTTTTTTGTTTTTTTCGCAGAGTATACCGCATTTCGTCTATAGCGACGAATGCGACGTGACGAAGCTGGTGAGTTTTCGTGACGAGATTAAAGCTGCTCTGAAAGAGAGAGGGATCGCTCTAACCTATATGCCGTTTTTCATAAAAGCATTGTCAAAGAGTTTGGAAAGATATCCTGAACTGAACGCCAGAATAAACGAAGATTCTCGAACGGTCGATGTAATTAAATCACACAATATTTCCGTCGCGATGGACACTCCTCAGGGTTTGATTGTGCCTAATATTAAAAATGTGCAAAATCTTGATATCGTGGGCATAGCCAAAGAACTTAACAGACTCCAAGATCTGGGCAAAAAATCTTCGATTACGCCGAACGATTTATCCGGCGGAACGTTCAGCCTGTCAAATATCGGAGTGGTGAGTTTCGAATTTTTTGTTCATTTTTTTCTCTTTCTTTCTCCTTAACGACGATAGAAAGAAAAATGGCGATAAGTTTTGTAACCAAATTATGTTAAATTTTAATCACAGGTTGGAGGAACGTACACAAAGCCGGTGATCCTTTCGCCACAAATAGCTATCGGCGCTATAGGAAAAACTCAGAAACTACCGCGTTTTGATAACGAAGGAAATGTCGTGGCAGCCCAAATACTTTCGGTTAGTTGGTCAGCCGATCACAGAGTCGTCGACGGTATGACGATCGCGAAATTTTCAAATTTGTGGAAACACCATTTACAAAATCCTTCGCTTCTAGTTATGAACGTTTAGAAATTCACTAGAACTTATTCTGCATGAGACTTGTAAATGACGAGAATCTGGAAAGAGAGAAAAAGGTAACAGAGTAAAATATTATAAAATTTTGGTTTCAAAGATTATAATATATAGTTCATCAAAGAATCTCTCAACTTTATATAATAATTTCAATCTATTTTCGATGTTGTTTTTGGTTTCTTTCTGAAACTTGACACGAGTAAGGAGATGGGAAAGAAAATTCACGGTAAAAATTTTCATTTTATAAAAGTATTTTTATTTCTTGATGTTTTCAAAATATTTTAAAGTCTAAGCATTGTAGGATTAGTATCAACGTCTCATAAAGTTGAGCACAATACATCATATTTCAAAAAAGCGTACTTTAACATATAAGGTATATATATAATATATATACTTGATACAACGAAACATTTTTTTTGTTCATTGAAATACAACATAAATTTATACATTTTTGTAATTTTTACTCAAGGACTGCCATACTCAAGGCATTGGGGGTAATAGTTGACCCGAAAAACGATGCAAGCATTCCAAAATACACACGAACATGTTGGGAAAAAGAGGCAAAACGTGCTCCCATTTGATTTACCAAATAACTTTAAATTCGCGAACCTCTGTGAAATTGATCTTGTCTTCGCGTCAAAATTAACTTTCCGATGCAAGTGTGAGATTCGCTGTTCTTCGAGGTACCCGAATTTGAAAAACGGGCTCATAAACATAACAGTAGTATATATCACAATATAAGGCACGCCGATATGTACCCGCTTAGCTGCAGCGTACATAAAACTACATTCGATCAATATGATATAATATAATAGAATATAATAATTGTAAGGCACATTTGAGGAAGACCTTTGGTAACTTTTCATTTCATCCCACTATAACAATTAGCGATAATATGATATCTATGATATATCAATCAATACATCGAGATACTCGTGAAACTGAAACAGAAATTGATTGTCTAGCTCAAAAAGTTAAGAAAAAAAAAGCCACTAATACGATTTTGTCACGTTTCTTAAACTATGTATAAAATTACAGAGATTCATAAAAATGTCCCCAGCGATCAGTCCGCTCGATGAAAATAGAAAAGACAAAAGAAAAAAGAAATGAAAGAAAGGTGATTCTACAGTTGGCGCCATTGCGGAAAAACTAGAAATTTAACCTAAAAAATGATAAATGAATCTGTTGCTCACGATGTGCACAAGATTGTTTTTTTTAGATACGCCTACTTGGTGAAAAAAGTAAAAAAAAAAGAAAAAGAAGAAGGCACGAATTTCTAAACCCTCTGATCCTGTTGATGACAATAATCATAAATAGGAACTGGAGGAGGCTGATCGTGTCTCAGTTTTGGTGCGCAACTTCTGGTGATAGCCACAATGGACAAAGTTATGAAAAAGGCGGCAGCGAAATGCCATGAAAAATTCAAAGCTATTCTTTGGATCGACGAGGAAACAGGTTCGATTTGATAATTTCTAACCATGTGAACGAGCCAACCGGCATGAAGCAGAGTCGAAAAAGCTCGGAATAGTTTAATCTCCGGCCAAACAAGCTCGAGAATGACGGAAAACGAAGTAGTCCAAACAATTGAAACAAGCACGATTACAGCTCCGTTGGATGCGATACCCCATAGGAACAAATATCCTTCGATAAAAAAGCTCTGGGCTAAGGCCATCTTGGCTAAACCTTCACCAACAACGTTAGGGAAATAAAAATTCAGGACATCGATGAGGCCGGAGAGAGCAAAAAACAGGTAAATCGTCGCTTGGACAACTTTTGGTGATACTGTTTCGGTCGTTGGTAAACTCCCAGTCAATGTGCTCGCCAAACCCAGTGCTGTCGCGAAAAGCTTCAATGTCCCTTCGCAAGGATGTCTTCGCAGGATATTTTTACAGCCCCGTGTCAATCTCACGTATTTTGGAATCTGGCTGTTCTCCTGATCCTCATAGTCCGGGTATATTATCCAATCCTTCGCATATTCGTAACACCATTTTAATCCGAAAACGTAGAAAATACAACCTGATAAAATGTACCCCAATGCACTGTCCCCCACTTCCATTTCCGTTTCTGTTCTTGACTTTTGTTCTTTGGTTTTTGAGTTCCTCTTTTCTTGTTTGTCTTCCGTCTCCTCTTCTCTGGAATTGAAAGTGCGATGGTCGTTTCGTTTTTCGTTCTTCTATTCTTGGTTATGGTTCTCCGCGATTCCTTGCGGTTCGATTTTCTATTCAAAATTTGGCTAAAGCTTCACCGTTCTTTGCGCGGCTGCTCACAGATGGCACAATTCTATTTCCATATCGTTTCTGTATCAGGCTTTGTGTTGACGGTAAACGTATCGCGGATTTCCATACATTGCGCACAGTGTGCTGAAAGCAACAAAGAATTATCTAGTACAGGCGTTGAGTGTAGAAGGGTATAGAGGTGCGGACGGCGTGGTGGGGGTATGCTTATGTACTTTTCCTTATATACAAGAGCTTTGCCTCCCTACTCGGAGATGGCGCCCACAAATTTTGCTCCATTTTACGCACACATGAGAGACCGTCGTGTATATGAGACCCGACACATGCGACCGGCTCACCGATGAGCCGAGCTTCCCTCCCAACCGCTTGGTGCGCTACCGGCGTGCTCAGTTGGCCGCCCGCCACATGGAGCGCCACGGTCGGTTACCAACGCATGCAACAATTACGCGTAAACGCCATACAATACATCCCAATCTTTTCACCGACGACGGTGCTTTAAATTCGTCACTGCTAACTGCTTGGAAAAATCTAATGTAAGATGATTCTACTCCGGCGCGGCGCGGCGGCCCGCGTTCAAAATTGGCATCCGGATCAATTGAAAAATCGATAACTCGGTTATTATTGATTCTGCAACTAAATTTCTTGTCTCATTTTACGCGGAAAAACTTCAAGTTTTTCATTGTAAAATGAAAAGACGCAAAAAATATTAACATTTTAATTGTTTATTCGCCAAAAACTGGAAAATTCCGAATTTCCGCTCCATAATATTGCAGCTGGAATTATCAAAAATTCCCCGCAGTGATGAATTGCGATAACGATGCAGATTGCAATAATTCGCACGACTCGCAGTCTCGCAGGTTCACTACCATGAATTGATGAAGAAAATGTTGTAGCATGCATTGTCGAATAATTCGTTCATAATGATTATCTTGAAGAATGATGTCGGGATGCTTGTATCACTTGAGCCCCCTCGCCTCTCACAATAGAATTATTATAAACAATAATAACTGTTAATAGTACATGAGGGATTTCACGTGGAGCGGGACACTATAATAGGGCTTCGTCACCTTTGATTTCACTTCTCTTTTAGTCATTTTTTGTGCGCAATTTTTTTTATGGTAAAATTTTACAGATTATCTTCAAAATGTCAATTTATCGTTAAATAAATCTTCAAAAATATAATTATTCTCGCGTATGCTACGGTCAATGAAAATCTAATTTGGACGTTACTATGAAAATATTGAAATCTAAATGTTTTTCGCTTTTCATTCCGTTTCATTATTTAATATAGATAAAATACTCGCAATCTGTGATGATAATCCTTTTCTATATCTGCAGCGTTCAAACAATGTATTGTGTTTACGAAAATACTGAACAACATTGTATGGGGATTGTGGATGGGTGGTGTCGTCCCCCGTCCACCTATCGCGACGTTGCTCACACGCTTTCGTGACAATGATATCCTTGCACGATTGAACGCAAGACGTAGTCCAGCCGAGTAAGCATTGACTCCTATTATTTTTGAGAACAGGTTCGACGATTTTTTTGTAGGTAGATTTGACCTCGACCAAGAAGCCCGTGATTTGGCCTGTATATAGAATTGACAGAATTGACATTATTTTTTAAATAAAATTATTTTTTCTCAGTTTTCGGAAAAAAAAATTGACGAAAATAAAAAACTCATGACATATTCCGATTGCTGAGAAAAAAATTATTAGGTTTAAAAAAAAAATCCTACGATAATTTTTGCCGGAGATATTCTTTTAACGACTGCCGTTCGACCGCCGGCTCTCGTATGCCCCCCACCGCGTCGCCGCGCCATCGTTTGACGTTGCAGCGCCGCTGGAATACGACGCCTCGCGTTTGCCTTGATTCACTAATTAATTTTGACAAAAATAGAGCTCAAATCTGAATTAAAGAATTCATGGTTGACCCTTGAGGTATGGACGAGATATAGTATTCTTTTCAAACCTTAATATTATTAACATTGATAATAAATCGCAAATTAGTAAGACAAGTGTAACTCCGGTTCTAATAAAGATGAAGAGGTTTTTTTTTCAAATTTCCGTCCCAAAAACAGGAATAACAATATTAAACAATTTTTTTCGTAAGTCAACAATTTCACCATTAATCGTATTTGTTGAGTAAGAAAATTTTATTTACTTTTTTCTCGACCTTTGTCGATGGAAATTTTTATTTTTTTATCGCATTAATTATCTCCATATCTGTAACTACTACGAGAATTCTTTTTTATGCTGTAACCCCATTGGCTCCGATTCTATTGGTACCCAACGTTTTTTTTCGAGAATCATTATTTGTTGCCATAATATACAAGATAATCGAATAATTTTTGGACTGAGGCTAAACTAACAAACATTTTTTGAATTAACATTTTTTTTTTCTTAAACATGAGGATGAGACCTACAACTTTTATATTAAACATTTTTTCCTCACGCACATAACAAAAAAATAAAAAATAAAAATTGCGATTTTTTTTTCTCTAACATTATTATAAACAATGTTCTGTCAATTCTATATACAGGCCAAATCACGGGCTTCTTGGTCGAGGTCAAATCTACCTTCAAAAAAAACGGCGAACTTCTCAAAAATAATAGGAGTCAATGCTTACTCGGCTGGACTACGTCTCGCGTTCAATCGTGCAAGCATATTATTGTCACGAAAGCGTGTGAGCAACGTCGCGGTAGGTGGACGGGGGACGATACCACCCATCCACAATCCCCTTACAATGTTGTTACCAATTGCATTGATTTCAGTATCCTCGAAAACACAATACATTGTTTGAACGCTGCAGATATACAAAAGGATTATCATCACAGATTGCGAGTATTGTATTTATATTGAATAATGAAACGGAATGAAAACGAAAAACATTTAGATTTCAATATGTATATAGTAACGTCCAAATTAGATTTTCATTGGCCGTAGCATACGCGAGAATAATTATATTTTTGAAGATTTATTTTACGATAAATTGAAATTTTGAAAATAATCTGTAAAATTTTACCATAAAAAAAATTGCGCACAAAAAATGACTAAAAGAGAAGTGAAATCAGAGGTGACGCGAAGCCCTATTATAGTGACCCGCTCCACGTGAAATCCCTCATGTACTATTAATAGTTATTATTGTTTATAATAATTCTATTGTGAAAGGCGAGGGGGCTCAAGTGATACAAGCATCCCGACATCATTCTTCAAGATAATCATTATGAACGAATTATTCGACAATGCATGCTACTACATTTTCTTCATCAATTCATGGTAGTGAACCTGCGAGACTGCGAGTCGTGCGAATTATTGCAATCTGCATCGTTATCGCAATTCATCTCTGCGGGAAATTTTTGATAATTCCAGCTGCAATATTATGGAGCGGAAATTCGGAATTTTCCAGTTTTTGGCGAATAAACAATTAAAATGTTAATATTTTTTGCGTCTTTTCATTTTACAATGAAAAACTTGAAGTTTTTCCGCGTAAAATGAGACAAGAAATTTAGTTGCAGAATCAATAATAACCGAGTTATCGATTTTTCAATTGATCCGCATGCCAATTTTGAACGCGGGCCGCCGCGCCGCGCCGGAGTAGAATCGTCTTACATTAGATTTTTCCAAGCAGTTAGCAGTGACGAATTTAAAGCACCGTCGTCGGTGAAAAGATTGGATGTATTGTATGGCGTTTACGCGTAATTGTTGCATGTGTTGGTAAGCGACCGTGGCGCTCCATGTGGCGGGCGGCCAACTGAGCACGCCGGTGGCGCACCAAGCGGTTGGGAGGGTAGCTCGGCTCATCGGTGAGCCGGTCGCATGTGTTGGGTCTCATATACACGACGGTCTCTAATGTGTGCGTAAAATGGAGCAAAATTTGTGGGCGCCATCTCCGAGTAGGGAGGCAAAGCTCTTGTATATAAGGAAAAGTACATAAGCATACCCCCACCACGCCGTCCGCACCTCTATACCCTTCTACACTCAACGGTACAGGCAGATCTTTAGTTCATCAACAAAAACACGGCGACGCTGCGCCGTAGAGGATTGGCGCATGCGCAGAATGCGGTTCATCCAAACAAAGGGAGGACTCTGCCTTACCAATGTCAAGCCGGTCGTTTGGTGCTTCCATCTCTTTCAATGGACGCTAACTTTTCTATACTTTGTACCGAGGTGGAGTCGCAGGTACCAAAAGATGGATTCAAACGTCAATAACAACAAATTGGTGGAACAAAAACGTTTGGCGGATTGAAAAACTGGGGAAGAATTGTTGAGGAGACGAGGAAATTGAAAAAATAAAGATAAGACGGCAATGGACAACGAAGAGGATGCGGAAAGATCGCCACGGATCGATGGCACGATACGTAACGATAAAATAGGAGCGTTCGACTACGACGAAGACAAAGTAAGGTTAGGAATACCCGAAGTTTTCAAACTGATGATAATCTTCCTTTCTTTACTTCATTTCTGACGTAGCTTCACGAGATGACAGCATCCTACTCGGAAATATCATTTGATTCGCAATCATCGCCGCCAGTTTCTGAGCTCCGATCATTGATCGAGTCGCCGGATTTAGAGGGGGGTAAATACATGGTTGAAAATCTGGATAAGCTAGAAGGAAACAGCCTGAGACCCGATAGTCTGGAATTAAAAAATGAAGGGATAAGTCCGGACGCTGAGGACCAGAACGAAGAAGACGATCAAGAAGATGTGGATCCACCGAGCTACCATAAAGCCATTGGTTTTCTTCAGCTTGAAGGAACCGTAATGCAGGATGGTGACATGGTCCTATTCGTCGCCGAGGACTTGGAGAACAAAATCAAACTCTCCAGTCCCGTGACTAAGAAAGGAGAAACCCCGTCCTTTCCAGGATCACGAAGTTCTACGCCATGCCTTTACCGACAGGCCTTGACTCCTCAGCTGCCAATACTCGATCACAATGTACTCAATGAACTGGAAATGGAAGCTAGAAAAGTTGCCACGTCCGTTGATTCGTTGACTGAAAACCTTGCCGCGATATTGCACAGTGTGAGAGATTAGTCGATTTTTTAATTTGGCATCGCGCTTTTCAACCCTCTCAATCATTCGCCCTTCTCTGTTTCAGGTTTCAGCCCTGACTGTCGATTGTTTAGAAACGTACAGAGACGCAGTCTGCAAAACTTGTGATGCTGTTGACCACAACATTAAGTCGATGTATCAACTGATGGCGAAATGTGAGGAGCTCTCAAAGTCCATGGGACCGATATACAAGCTAGGAGAACGAATGTAAGTCTTTTTTATCAATCATTGTTCATTTCATTTTCTTTTTCTGATTAAATTCGTTGCGCGATACTGGGGAGAGTTTCATGAACGAAAAGAGAGAATTATTAGTCAACTAATCCAATCTTCCTGGATGAAAAGCGAAATTGCGGAAAACGGATATGAAGAAAGATGGTGTGGGCTTCAAATTATGAAAACCTTGATGAACTCGCGCCGTATGTTTGATAGGTTCTTTCGAAAACGACCGTTGATCAATAGACTCAAGTATTAGCTTAGGTCGAGTGCCTAGTCTGGAAGGCTTTCGTATGAATTAACGCGAGGATTGGCAGGAGTAAATTCTTGAATACATATTCATCAGAAATTATCATCCCCCAGTGTTTAAAATCTCAAGTTTATCGCCCGCCTGCCCAACCAACCAACCAACTGCAGGTTTAATATCAATTCAACTCGACGCACCATCAATTACCTTAAAACTGTTCCTGTACCTTGAATACTACTCTACTTCTCAATTAAATACCTCGCCGTGCCCCCCCCCCCCCTCCCGCCGCCGCTCCCACCCTTCATCCCTGGCGCACCCCCACCGACATTCAAAAGCCTTGATTAGATATTTGCAGGAAATTAACTCCGCGATAATTCATACAGCATATTCGTTTAGTGAACTGAACACTACTTTCTACTATATTTTGTATGATGAAGAGATAATCGTGTTACATGAGGTACTGTGTGTGATAGGGAGTCTTTTTTTTGTCTTCATTTGTTTAGCTCTTTGTTTGCGATTGTCGAGGATTATTGTGTTTTTTGGATCCTTCATGGTTGAACGAAAATCGTTCAAGGGCAGTTTATCGATTACCGATTTTCGAGAAAATCGAATTTCTTTGGAATATCTCGATCGATTTCGTTCAACATTGACATCCGAGAGGCATTCTGACGATTACCGATTTTCGAAAAATTCGAATTTTTCCGGAACGACTCGATTGATTTTGTTCAAATAATTGCGCAGGGAATTTTTCGAGATGACAAACATCATCCATTCACTCTTCCGTATGAAATCCATTCAAGGGTAGATTATTGGATTCGTCGTTAATTAAAAATTACAAAATAGATGATAAACGGAAATAGAAGGGCCTTTGCTTTCTGTCTCCGCATTAGCATTAATCATGATGCACAAACATTTCTTTAGACTATACTTTATTCAAATTACTCCAACATGAAGGCTTTGAGAGACGTTTATTATTTGAAACATTATTAGGAAATGCATTCAACGCGCATAATAATATACAAAACGTGTGAAATCAAGTTCTTTTAAAGTTCCTTCGCCGCTCACTAATTGCAACCGCACACACAAATACTGCGGTAAATTCACAAAGTGAATTGCATACATCGTACAAACGACGCGGTTGGTTTGTAACGTTGTACATACCTAACAAGTGCGACTAAGAGACAGAAACGGAAACGGATACGAGAACCAAGAAAACCGTGTACATGGTAGCCGCAAAAAATCTCAAAAACGTTTTATTCTGTTCTTCTTAGCAAAGAGAGAACGAAAGGATCATAAAAAAGCGTGGAGAATGGTGGAATAATGATCCGCGAACGTGTGAATTATCTTCTCTTCTCTTCATTCTCAATTCCTCAGCGATTATTCTTCAATCGTTTATTTCTCTAGAGACAATTAGAGCCGCCGGTATGTATGTCTGTATGTACATTCCTACAACTGTCTCTACAGGTAGGTATGTACGTACACGACAAAGCGAAAAGGAGTATGTATATACGGACAGACGGAAAACTTGGAGGGTATAAAAACCGCTTAATTGGAAGGAATATCCGCGAGCGCGCAAACAAACAGCACTGATACGAATTTACGTTAGTTAATCTTTCCTTTCTCTCTCTCTCTCTCTTCCACATGCTGTCTACGCAGATTGCAGATTCCAGTTTACAGTTTCACTTTGAATACATATCCATATCGTAAACGACCACGCGCAGAAATGATCCTTTCTTGCAAATTATTGTCACTGTTTATTCGGAATCAGCCGAACGAAACGAATTTTGACCGAAATTTTTCCGCAGATGGAAAATCTTCATTTTTTTGTTTTTGTTATCATTTAGGAATTTCAAACTCCCGAAAATGCCCGAATCTGTTGGAGCTTCCGGCGAATTGGAATCTCTATTTTTGTGGCCATCTGCAAATTCTAAATTCAAAGAAGTCCCTGGATCAAATGAATTTTACGGGGGGATGAAAATCTTCATTTTTTACCATTTGGGAACTTCATCTTCTGGAAATTCCCCAATCGAACGGATCTTCCCGCGCGTAAAATTTCCAATTTTCGGCCATTCGGGAATTTTAAATTCTGGGAAATCTCCGGATCGAACAAATTTCTCGGCGAATAAGAATCTGGAAAATTCTGGAAATGGAATAAATTTTTCAGCGAATAAAAATCTTTACTTTCAGCAATTCGTGAATCTTAAATTCCGGCATAGCGGAAACTGAAGACTTTCGTTCGCTAAAAACATCGTCGAATCCGGTGAAATAAAATATCCTGTGAAATAAAATTTTCAAACGGCCGAAAAACGAAGAATTCTACAAGCCGCAAAATATCAGTGAACATTCGTAATTACAAATTCATTTAATTAGGTTGATTTCAAACCACAACGAAGCCCTCAACGTTCTTACCATGTGCAGGCGCAATTACCCTCCGGTATAATCGTCGCTGCTGAAGGGTTATACATATATAAAAGAACAAAAATAACAAAAAATTCCTGTATTTTCTCTATTTGCAGAAAAGAGATGAAGAGGATGCTCGAGCTTTTCGAAAACGCGATGAATCTGTGAATAATGTAGCAATAATATTAATAGTAACGATAATTTATACACATACCTTCAATACGGATGTACAATAATTATGATATTTAGGTTTTAAACCGTACGATACCTACCTGACTACACGTATATACCTGTGTAATACGTATGTACACACCTGTACACGTACATACATACATAGACACATACGTTCGTCGTTGTCATTACCGTTTCCATTGAGGGGTTAACGTTCGTTAGTGCTACTAGGCAGTGGCATGATTACGTATAATCTAGTTTCCTCGCTTTTCACCTGCTGCTTCTCCTCTTCTCTCCTTGCCGATTCCCTTCCCTTCTCTTCCCTTCTCTCCGCATCCCTTCTCTACTCTTCTCTTCTACGGTCCACCAATAAATCGACGCACAAATCATTCCCTCGCGCATCTCCCACTGTAGCTTTTATCCTCGACGAAATATTGAGGAGCCCTAATTAATATTAACGACTTTTCATCAATATACAATCCATTTCATTACCACTCGTAGATTCACACAAAAATTCGTATTATCGATAACTTCGGAAGAAGAATGTGGTAAAAATTTGTTTAAAACTGTCTCACGATGCGCACGATGCTGATCAGAGTATAATAAACGCGATTATGATTCACTGTACCATTCCCCAATCCTATTGAACCCCGTTATGACATCCACATACTGTTTCATCCTCTAATCCTCAATCATGGAAGCCATACTCATTACTGTATATTTTAGAGATTTGAGGTGCTATAGGCCTCGCCATCTTAAATGTACCGATATTAGTTACCGTTTCGAAAACGGGACTCGTAAGATTTCGCAAACGACTCGATCGATTTTGATGAAATTTCGAGATTTCGTTGAGTACGATGGCACAAATTAGCTGAGTATTTCACTTCTTCAATACATCGATCGGATGCGATGAAAAATGAATATTTCCTGTGTTAGCTAGGTTAAAACTATCAGCGCCGACTCCGATGGCCTCTCAAATTGAAACGAGGCGTTTGCGTTATGCGAAGCCATAGTATATTGGAATAATTATGCAATAATTGCGGCTTGAGGGATAAATATTGCGAGGGGCTCATGATTATTATTGTAAATTGATTAGACAGTTTTCCATTCTGAATTGTATCAGGTAAGGTAATAGGGCTAATCTTTAGTGTAAATTGAATGTTGTAAATATATTTATAAAATAAAGAGTGAGACCTGGAGGTGAATTGATATTTCAACCATTTTTGTTTATTTGACCTAATTACTTCCCTTTAATCAAAGTCAGATCGTATTTCTATAATGTAGTAGGTATATACCTACTACTTTGGTGCAGCGGAGAAAAACTTTCGTGAATCGTATAATTAACTCCTTCCTCAGGGATTAATTACTCTTTCGCCAAGAAGCTGTGTATATTATCGAGCTGGCAAAAAGTACAGAAAAACTAATTACAAATTGTTCATCGGTGTGGCGAAAAGTTGGACGATATATAATTCTCCTTATGAGCATCAGAAGAAGAAAATAATCATTCGCGAAAATTAACAAACCATAGAACGAATTTTCTATTCTTGCAAAAATTCAACAAATAGATTTGCGCCGAAGTTGTGCGACTGTGGATTGTGGAAATCGGAGGCGGGAGGGGAGGCCGCGGATGAAAAAATTAAGAGATATTGAGATGCGAAGATATATACAGGTGGACGAACATCGCGGTGGCATTAGGTATATGCTCAACTGTGTATAACTGTAGGTATAAGACCGAGCTACCAGCTGGTGGTACCTCGCGCCGGATGTGCTCTGCAAATTGTGGCGGGCGACTGTTATACCGGATAATTTATATAACCGAAATTCATGAATTTCTAGCGGGACAGGCAGTGGGAACCACTCTGGGTTCAATTAGACAAAAGGGCACCTCCGCGACGGAGAGAGAACGATAGGGATAAAGAGAGTGGAGAAAATGAGGGTCAGTAAATTTAAAGATACGATCTCAGTCATCGTTGTGCGTATATTAGATTCTATAGTTTTAGGGAAAACGAAAATTGTAACCCAGGAACAAATTACCTTAGGTACATGCAATTGTTTAAACAATAAATTTAAAGCGACAAATTTTCGGAGCTACAGATGATTCCTGTTCACTTCAAAAACCCATTCGGCGCATTAAATTGCCGTAATATTGCAGCAATATTGCAATAGCGGATGCCAAAATATTGTCATATTTCAGAAATATTCCATTTTGTATTGAAAATCATGGTAACAGTGTTGTAATATTAAAATAGTTTATGAACATTGCAATAGTTGAGAAATATTGCAATGTATTCGAGAAATACTCCACACTGCACACAAAATTGCTACATATTTGGTATATTGCTGCAATTTAATGTCGAACGTGGATTATTATTTCAGTACAAAAGATCGTGGTTTTGAATTCTTGTTTTGAAAACTGGAAAAAGGGATTCGAAAGAAGAAGTTTCGTGTTTCATTGGACGCTTTTTGGGTGAAATACATGGAAAATTGTGTTATTTCAATCGATGCAAGATAAATTGGATTAACCTAGAGAGGACATTCATGTTAGAAAATTTTAGTGAACGGTTTTTCGGATTCGTCGAATACGTATTTTGAGCAGGAAATAAATGAGGGGAGAAGAATAAAAACCGAATAAGAGATTTTAGGAATCCAAATAGGGGGTGAAAAAAAATCCTGATTTTTTGTATCCACCCAATCCTAGCGATAGGTGGGAGCTTTGAGTTAGGAAATTGAAGGGGATGATTGTCAAAGATGAAATGATGAAGGGGAGACGTGCGTGGCCGATGCGATTCGTGTTTCGGTTTCACAATAGTGCCATTCCTACGGTTTGGACAACTTTGGTAGATATAGTACACAGCGAGAAGGAGAAAGAGAGACAGAGAGTGTCGGAAAGGGATAAAGATAGACAGGCGGTAGACAAACCTGAATATTCCGGGTTCAATTTGACCTTGATGAATGAACTTTCGGAAGGAAAAACCGCAATGTCGGATCAAACAGAGCCGAGCAAACCATCACACCGAAAATACCCCCACTTTCCTTTGTCTGGTCGAGCGCTGCTGGTGCTGCAACCGCTGAAACCTTTACTGCTACTGCAACTGCAACTGCGACTAGAACTGGAACTGGAGGTGCATGTGTCACCGTCATCCATGCATTGATGCTCGCCGTCCGAACTTCAAAGGCAAAAGATCCTTGCACGGAGGAATAGTTCACACAATCCTTTTCCAATAACGTAGGAATTGACTCCGGCTGCTTGCAACGTTGATTACAATTCATGCGGTGCAGATTCAGCGCGTCCGGAATACGTATTCGGGGATCAATTTATTCCGTGACTTGTTGTATGCCACTTTCGCGGTGATCTTCATTTCCATGAGTTCACTCTCTCGCTAAAATTTGGAGGGAATGAGGTTGGATTGTATTTAAACTTTCCGTGTACGACGAGAAGTTGAGGGCAGCGGACTGATGACCGATTTCCAAAAATTCCTAATTGCTTGGAAAGGAATTCGGTGATTTTTTGAAGAGAGAAAACTCCGTCGGAGGTGTATAGTTCTGGTGATATTCAAAATAGGACTAGTACCTACTGTACTTCTCCAGACCCTCGATGTCTTCTTTTTTTCGCTCCGACTCTTAGGACGAAAGAGAGGCGATTGTTTTACTAATGGCAAAATTGCATGTATATACATACATGCAATGCACAATAGGTACGGCATTGTGCAAGTGTTTCGTAAGCGGAAATGCAGCGTGGGAGTGTGGGTTCCAATTTTCCTTGGTGCGAAGCTGCGTATGCTAAAGGGAGAGTAGCGAGTAGCTAGGTACATACACTACAGCTAGAGGGGTGGTTTTAATAACGTTAAAGTCTGGGAACAAGATTACCATAGAAATGTGAAGATCGCGAGCTGGTAGGCGAGTAAGCGAGTCCGTGCGGTAGGTAGGCATGTGGTGTTGGTGGTGGTGATACATTATAACGTCATTTAATCCGCCCGTGCCGAATGTGGCGCTGGCACCGTTATCAGCACTTTTACGACTGCCTCAAACTCCACTAACTTTCAGAGTCGTCGCCAACGAACGCGCGCGCGATCTCTATTAGCGGAGAACACACGAAATTGTATCCGGCATAATTTACCACCATTGGCGTACCCGCCTCGCCTTCAACTCAGGCTTCATACTTTACTTAACGAAATTCTACAGCTCGAATTAATTTTACTTTATTTTATGCATGCATATTCCACCCGCTATATACGTACGGGTACCTACTCTCGGATACAGCTTCTTCGTCGTGGGTCTCCTAATTTAATTCTATACTCTCTTTTCTTTTTACACTTTCTTCTGTTTTTCCTCCCGTTTATGGGAAAGGCCCGTCTTCCATTATCATCTGTACCTAATTTTATGTCATCGCCGTGAAATGCCCCATAGCAGGTTCTTTTCTCTTCTTCTCTCGTCGTATTTGAGGTTATAGTGCACCGAAATCCGATATGGCGGACTAAAGTTGACAAATTATTAGGCATGCCATTTGCGTGATTCGTTATATCGTGAATCTGATTCCAGATTCCCAGAATTAAGAATATATATCAGACCGAAAATGCAACCGAAAGATTGTGGTCTGTTCTATGAGCGATGCTCAAGTTTTTCGGCACCCTGATGTTCCTGAAAATCTCAAAATATTTGGAAAATCTTCGATCGCAATTTCCAATCCGTCCGTCCGTCGAAAAACCGATCTCCATAGGAATGGCAACGATTCTTCAACTCTCATCCGCCATTGTCAACTCAATTGTAGTTCTTTTAGGTTAGATTCGCAATCTGCTACCTCAATATATCATTGGAAAATCGATTTGTATAAAAATCAAGCAATTTTTTCCGCATTCTTATCCCTGTCTTGGATCCGCCGTACGGAATTGGAAAATTTTCAGGCTAAATGCGTAATTACCGATCTCTCGAACCGATAAAAGCCATGTCCTCGTAAAATATCGAGTTCATCGGGTGGTCCTACGCTGTTGTAGTTTTTCATATCCACGTGTTAATAGGTTGTACACAAGCCTGAATATAGGTTAGGCAGGGCGTGCTTGAGGGGTGTATAGGTATAAAACCTGATAAAAGTCACGCACTAATCAGTGGAAATAACATGCTGGATTTAGTGCTCGTAGAGAATGCCTGACAATGAGTAAAGGGCGGTGGATACGAGTATGTAGAGGTCGCGGTTACCGGTTCCCACTTCCCGGTTCGCGTCTCTAATTGAGGTTATAAAATGGAATAAAATAAAATAGAATAAAATGCAATGGAATGGTTCAACGTGAAAACTGTGAATTTCGTGAACGCGGCAAAGTGGCAATGCAGCTGTATCACGGGAGTCCGGAAGTAACTAAACTCTTTTCTTCCACCTTCCAGAGCTTCTCTTCTTTCTGCTCTCCTACAATAATGTCTGCATTACTCGGAAGTAACAACAATGTGGGAGCAGCAACAGCAACAGTTTCACCGATATTACAAATTAAATATTTCAGTAATTGTAAAATATTGCTTGCCTGATGCATCTCCTGGGAAAACTACGGGACGACGTTGCCCTGCAGGTAGGTACAGATGCTACATGCATACGCCGAGAGAACGTTGAGTGGATTTAAATGAAATTCCCCATCTCCGTGTGGCCGTAGAATATACATACATATCCTGATCGAGACTTGCCTCTGCGTATGCGGAATGCATAGTATGAATGAATGCATGGAACACTGAGTATGGATATTTTTGATCCCACTGTCGAATGCAGGTGATCGCTGTTTTATATGTTCATCGAATCAAGCGCATCATTCGGAACTGCTTAATTTCCTTGAGGTGTTATTAAAGACCCATTTGCGGCGATGGTTATTTATTGTCAAAAACATGGTTATCATTTCGGAAACGCGAGACGTCGCCACTCCTACATGACCGAATGAAGCTCAATGGAACTTTGTGCAAATTGGATGCGGTATTGGCAGAAAGTCGCCAAGTATTTCATCTCGTTAGAATTCCGAGAATATCTAGAGTTTTTCATGAATTTCTGATTGTTGGGTTGGGTTTGTTTATAGGTTAGATCGGAGAAGTTTGAATTTCTGATCTAACCTCTCAACAATTCGTGTAGAAGAAATACTCGGCCACTTTTTGCCAAGATGATGCAACAAATCGACAGAGTTTCACCCAGATCTCTCATGTGGTATAGGAGTGACGACGAATCGCGTTTCCGAAGCGTACTCATCCGTCGCACTCTTCGATAGACCGTGCAGACCGTTCAAGTCGCGACTGTCAATATTCCGAAGTAATTTTCTTCAATCAGAGGAAACAACGAAGGATTAGATTAGAGTCACAGTATTTTGGGATCTGGGGTTTCAGGGTTTGGGATTCACCCTCGTCCTCGCCCTCCTCCCTTATTCCATCTCCAGCTAATTTGGGTAGCCCCATGATGTTCAGAGGAGTCGATAATCCTGTATGATGATCGATGGCTGCGTTGAGTCGGAAGTAACCACGCCACGGGGATGAAGGGAATTTCGGCCGAGTTTAACGCAGGGGAAGTAAGAGAAACGAGGATAGAGGATAGATGGAAGAGGAAGAAGGAAAGCGGGTGAAAATACGGAGACGAAGATTGGGGGAGGGGGGGGGGGGGGCGGTCTACTTTGTAACCAAAGACCAGAGGCGTCGTGACGCTAGGGGGAAATACAGATCATATTCCAGGATGTGCATTAGAAGCTCGCTCAAGCCCTGTGGCCTTTGGCCTGTGGCCTGCGGCCACCCACTCTCTCTCTTTTCACCCAAAGAAATTGAGCAATGCGTTCACAAACGGCGAAGGCGCAGCGGAAAGAGGGACGTGGTTGAGTGGCTGCCTACTGTACCGACCGCTTCGCTAACCCTGAAAACCCCGAAACAACTCTCTTGGTTAAAGACATCGCTGATCGATCTGAACCTATAAATGCAATGTGTACGTACTATGACATGTTCCGGCGAAGCTGTCCGTCGCGGCTTTAATGAAAGAAATACGATTGTTCCAAATTCGTCACGGTCCGGCGCGGCCGTATAATGCAATAATACATTCAGTTATCATTTATGCTTGAGACTGGGAAGAGAAGAGAACACCTTGTTAATTTATTCCCATGTCCCGTGACGCTATTTTATTGAAATTGTAAAGGCTGATGTAGGTATACGGATGGTTGATGCATTGCTTGGTGCGCAGGGAACGGGGAACGGGTAACGGGTAACGGGCAACAGTGTGCATGGCGCATGGTGCAGGAAGCTGCCGGTAGCGTCAGAACTCACAACGGGTCTGCGTCCCGTCCCGCCTTTTGTGCGTATCATCCAACTATTATGTGTCCTGGAGGGCATTGAAAGTAATTTCAGAGAGTTTCATGATCCAGACTGAGAGACGACAGCGCGGCCATTGACTATTGTCGAGTGGGTCGACAGACGGAACCGCAACAAATATATAAAGCAATTTTTCTTCTTGCTTTTTTTTTTCGTTATTATATGGGTGATTCTGTGAGAGTGTTTCTTTTTTTTTTTTTTTTCTTAGCTTTTCATTTTCAAAATCATAGATTTCCCCTCGGTGAGTAATACGGGTGTGCGGAACCGCGGATCCGGAAGTGAACACACCTTCAATTTGGGAGCTGTGTAGAGCTGAAGAAAAATGACTCCTCATAGGAAAATATCAACATGGATTACCAGCTACCGCGGAAGCAGAGTTCTGGATGGAGGGCAAGCGAAAATGAGCCTCAAGAAAGTGACTTTGGAGATCGTATAAATGGCTAAATAAAAGATGGAGTAAGATAGCCGCGATGTTTGTTTACTTGCTCGGGGAGCTGCTTCACTCCACCGCGAAGACATGTTGTGTTTACTTTGGTCAGCGCCTTGAAGAGGATCCCGGGACCACATTAACTTCTTGTCTTTGATCCTAACTTGTATGAATCTTGATGAACCGGACCGTGTAACCTTGTCGCTGTGAGTTACATCGGCGATAAAGATCCGCGCGATGCCGGTATACGCATGTTGGTACAGTAATATGGTTTTCCCCGGTTCCTTTTTTTTTTTTTCTTGCTCCCATCATCATCGTCATCGTTAGAATCATCCCCTCGCGGAGTTGAGAATACATTTTTCTCTCTTGAGCTTGAGTGAAACTCAGAATATTCGTAGGTCCTCAATGAAAGAATCAAGAACGGAAGAAAGACAAAAATGATGCAAGAAAGAGAGATAGGAAGGTGAGGAGAGTACCTACGCGCATCAATTAATATTGTTCGGACTCCTCTCCAATCATGAAAAGAGGAAAAACAGTCAAAACGACACGCAGAGAATGCGCCGAAAAGTCTCGAGTTTAGTGAATCCGAGGGAAAGAAGTTCTTTCTCTCTCTCTCTCTCTCTCTCTCTCTCTCTCTCTCTCTACAGATACATTTCTCGAGGTTAGGGTGAAAAAAAGCGAAAAGAGAAAAGAGAGAGAGTAGAGAGAGACTCACCCCGTCGACTGTGGACGACGTAAGTAGGTAGATAGGTTGTTCGCTGGTAGGTAGATATTCTGTCATCATTTCGTCGAAAAAATAATGTGGAACGCGTCGTGAGAGCTGAGGAACAGCAGCATCATGCCCATCCCGTGCCTCCTTTATTTCTTTCGACGGAATGGTTGGGTAGACAAAAAGGAAATAAGAAGAAGCACAGTACCTACTTGGCAGATCAGAGGCCGCTAATTAAAAATAAAAAAAAAAAAAAAAAAAGGGAAGGAGAACGGCAAAAGGAGAAGAAAAAGAAAGAGCAAAAACGCGCCCACGAGGACTTTCATTCCCCTCGCTACGGCGCGGCGGCGCTGTGGGTACGTCACAAACCACGGAGACTCTGATTATTGTATTCGTACCTACGGATGCTTTTTAGCCACAGGGGATGGTGAGAAGGTCTCTGTGAATGCAGGGAGTGTAGGGATGTAGGTACTAATATATTTCTGCGATACTTCTACTCCGTACATCGCGGTAGACGTGTTGTAAGTGTGCGGAACCAATCCATGCACGGAACTAAATATCACCACTTAGGGCATTCTGGATTCCAAACGTTCTCCAGAGAATGCTGATCCCTTTCCCTGAAAGGATACGAGGAAAATCTGTATCCACGTCCGAAGAATCGGCGATGGTGCGAAACTTGCAACATTTGTCCGCCACTTGTCATCCGTGAGCTGAACTCCTGGATCAGAAAATGGAGAAAATTGACCGTGCCAAATGCTCCTCTTGAGCAATTGAAGCTACCATAACGAACCGTGGAATGTGGGGTCAACATGGATGGCATACCTACATCGAAGGCCCCACGGGATGCTCCGTTTTGTGAGAAACCCGCATATTTCTTTTCTCTTTCTCTCTCTCTCTCTCTCTCTCTCTCTCTCTCACTTTCTCACAAGTGAGGGAAGTTAATATACTGTAACAGCCAGTCACGCAGAATGCAGATGTTCAACGAAACAAATCGTTTTCTGATATGAACGAAACTGTTGAAACCACCTGGAACATTTCAGCCTGCATTTACGAGTCCACCATCCCACTGATATATTTATTTTGCTCGTTATTTTTAACCCCGCGTACCGACACTGTATTACAGGTGTATATCCACGGAGCGGAGTGGGCTTTTATTTCTCATTTTTATTACGTTCTCTGTGTCGAATACCGTAGCTAGTCAGGCACGAGGTATGACTTATTTAAGGAAACGTTCGAAGAGTCGATATTCGACGACGTAGGTACCCATATCAGCAAATTGAGCCACGCAACTGAGCATGAACTGATGTAGGCTGGAAGCTACGTTCTTCACCTGTTCATGAGAGGGTCGCCTCGCGTAGTGTTGCTCTTCTCACTCACATCGGCTGCATCTATGTGTTCAGGTACGATATAATGGCGTCGGAACGAATTTGCTGATTCACGCTCCAATGCGGCGGTGGTACCTGCAGCACGACACCAGAAACCCCCCCGAACACGAATGGACAGTCCGCGTCTGCTTCGACACCTTGTGGTGCCAAAGAGGAATGGGGGCGGTATAGACGTCTAGCTTTGACTCATCGCGGTGACGCCATCCGATCCTTTCGTGAAATTGTGACCCATCGGGGAGGACGTTGTCATAATCAACGTGGTGAACTTAACTGTATAATGACGAAGGAGAACCGTGTCCGGGCGTTGGTCTGTATATAGGTACGTCAAGTATACAGGACTATATCTTAAAGCCAGCAACCCTGCGGCTCTCCGGAGAATTTGATCGGTTTTAGTTAATTAAGCCGACATCGAAGGGAGCCCGCTACCGCCGAACCCCCCAGCCCCAGCCCCTCGAGCCCTAACTCCTTCTTCTACTCTGCATCAGTGGCTGTGTTTCGGAGTTTGGTTAACGTCGGTGTGGACGACGAGGAGGCGGAGGCGGTGGACGGATGGATCGCGCTAACTCCTGAACTGGCTGAGTGAGTGAACTGAGGGTAGGTGTGCGTGCGGCGGGGGGAGTCCCGAGTAATCTAATGACTCGTGGCGACTGAGTTTTCCCACTGAAGCCTGTCCTGCGACAGTGTCTTCTGAGGTGATGCGGATCACGATCTCCATCCGTGGTTTTCCGTTTTTCTTGTGGCTTTCAGCTCTCAGCTTCTAGCTTTTGGCTTTTGGCTTTTGGCTTTTGGCTTTTGGCTTTTGGCTTTTGGCTTTTGGCTTTCAGTTTCACGTCCTGGATCCGCGGTTCTGGTATAACCTCTACCTCTAGGTGGTGGCTAGGTGCAGGGTAGGTACACGGTTCTGAAAGAGTTGAAACGCGACGATGGGGAAAACGGGTGGGAGGTAAGGAGGAATGGGAAATGGTTCGGGGGATCCTTGAAGAACCTAGCAATTAAATCGAGCTCTGTAAATTAACTTTAGTAATTATAAGTGCGACGAAGGAGGTGGAGGAAAAAGAGAAGCGGGAGGAGAGTGGAGGGCGGGAGGTAGAGAGGGAGCGGGTGGTGACTTCTCAGATAAAGAACGAGGAACAAGCTCCAACCCAGCAGCGCTGCTGCAGACCAGGAAACCGAGGACTGAGAACTGAGAGCTGAGAACTAGGGACTGAGAGTCGCGAGACGGGGTAAAGTGAACTTTTCAAACTTTTCAACTCTTCGACTTTTTTACCGTGCTTTTCATTCAACTTTTCTTGTTAAGATTTCGATTATGAATACCAGATTTCTCATGGTTTTTTTTTTGCTTTCTTCTCCGGAGGAAGTAGGAAATCTAGGCAGTACCAACATATGGAATTCGTTGGTTTGTTTATCGTCGGTATTTCGTATATTTATTCACAAACCCACCTGCCCTACGTGTGCAGGATATTGTGCGGCACGAGTGAGAGATTCACCTCCCGAAGAAAACTTCCGCATGAATATACCTAATATATAGAAATTCAATACCTGAAGAAAGAGAATAAAAATTCTGCACTCTGGAACATGTCATCAACATGTCGCCGGTGCTCTACTGCCGGATGAAAGACAAACTAGATAGGTCCTCAATGCTATGCTCTACTTACTATTCGCGTACGGATTTTCACCCTCGTCGTCGAGATCCATACAGTTGGCGGATTCTTCACTAGGGGGTCCTTCCCGCCCTCGTACAGAATCAATTGGAGAATAACCAACTCTTACTTGTCACGAGAATCCCCTCCTCAGCCCTGCAGCGGCTTAAGTCTTGGGCAATTAAACAGACTTGAGCTTCTTTGAGTTGTGAAACTTGGAACTGAACTTAACCTTCATTACGGATTTTCGAGGCGGTGCTGAAAGCTCAAGCTCAAGCTCAAGCTATCTATCTATCCATCTCTAACAATCTCGGCAGAATATATTACATCCTGTGTTACACAAAATTTCTAATTTGCTCATGCTGGTCTCTCTATATGTGTATGCGAGTATGCACGGATTCGCGTAACGGAATTCCGTGTTGGTAAACCCGAAGTTAGTCGCTCGACCAGGTCCATATCGACTGTGAAGAGGCCAGACCCACTTGAACGGATTACTCTGGCAAACAGATCCATATTCTGCCAGCTGTCATTGATGTATTGCGACGGACCGGATTACGTATCAACGTATCAACGTATCCGTATCCGTGTATGTATGAATGTATGCACGTATTGCGAATAATGAATGGTGAAGGAAATATCAGAGAAAATAAATTCGGGTTAGTTCTCCCGAGTCTAATATCGAATATTGAAAGCTCGTGCCATATACTGTGCTGTACTACAATGCTATGTATACTACATTATATATACCTCATGTACAAAGTGAAACGGATTCGAATTGACTTTGAGGAAAAATTGACGGTTATTAAAAGTTTTTGGTGAACGATATGCTCGGGTGGTATGCATGCGTGTGCGTACGCGCGCACGCATGTATGCCCACACCAATCGAGGGTCGTGAAAAAAGCGAAATAATGAGAAACTCGAAAGTTGTAACAAACAGAATGTAGTAGGTATAGCATGAAGTTTGAATAAAGATTAGCGGTGAAAACCCGCGGAGTTGCTTGATGATTGAATAAAGTGGTAATTGGAAAGTGATCGATGGATAAGTTTGCCGCCTCCTGTCCCTCTCTTTCTTTCTTTCTTTCTTTCTCCCTTGCCGAGTAGCTTGATGTATTGGAGCCAAGGTAAACTTTGTGGCAAAAGAAGGAGAACAAGAAAAAAGAATGAGAATGAGGGAGCGCCGGTGTTGTTTCACTGAATTTTACTATGGGAAAAGAGTGAGGAAGAGGGAAGCTAAATCCCGTAAAATCGTAGTGGATAGATAGATAGATAAAAGAATGCGATGGGGTGGGATCCGATCGTATCGCCTCGTTCCGTACTTTATCGAGCGAGTCTTATCGATGGATAGATAACTAAGTACCCAAGTAGTAAGTGCCTCTCAAGTGAATTCATCTACTTATGCAATGTATATCGCGTCTATCGTTCCAAGTTTGCGTGCTAGTTGCACGAGTGTGAGCCAAAGCGTAGGAAACCGATGGCCTGTACTGCGGTAACGTATAACGGTTCGTGGTTGTATATATAAATATATATGTGCATTTCACAGAGAAAGAGAGAGAGAGAGAGAGAGAGAGAGAGAGAGAGAGAGAGAGAGAGAGAGAGAAAGGAGGCTCTTGATTCTTGTCTGTTTAAAGAACCCTGAAGAGGGCGCTCCGCGCGGTAACGGGCTTGACGACCCGTGAAGAGATGATTCCATATCTATAGATCTATAAACGCTCTTGTGCTTGGACCATACTTTAACTCCGCCTCGGTGGATCCAAGCCCGGGCGACAGATAGATCTCGGTGTTTCGATTCCCGTCAGGATCTTCGAACGCGTTTGATCGCAGCGTTCTCATTACAATCGTCGAGTGGAAGGAAACAAAACGAAAATTTATGGATTTCCTTTCAGGGAGTATTGCACCTCAGGAACACCATCGTGATCCCAATTGTTGGAGATTGGTGATCACCTCGAAAACGCGATTTGTATTTTCTCCGAGGCCATACAACCGGTCGGAAGCAAGTTTTGGGGATTGATGCAGTATTTTGGCACAAAGTGCCTGAGTATTTCACTTTTTTGAAAGATCGCTTGAATTTTGAAAGAATGAGTATTCTTCGTGTTAACTAGGTTATGGTACATAACCTAGCCAACCTAACAAATAATTCGTGCAACCTAGTTAACATAGAAAGTGTTCGTCCCTTCCAAATTTCGCCAATCGCTTGAAGAATTATAAAATATAAAATATATTATATTGTTATATTACAAAACGTCCTTCGGACCGGTTATTTGGTCTCGGAGAAACTACAAATCGCGTTTCAGAGGCGGTTGTAACATTCGTTGACAATTTCGGTAGCAATGGTGTTTGAAATGCGCAATACCGCGGCAATTCGGCGTGAAAATCCTCTCCACGATTCAGCGTTGTTTTCCGTTTGGATGTCCAATCTTCGTATTCGTTTGGTTTCGGTTTTTGTCCCCGGAGTCCGAGCCTCGCATGGCCTTGCTTCCAATCCGATTTTGTAATCCAGTGTTTTTTAATTGATCACTGGATTCAGACACTCGAAATTCAGCCTGCACCCCCGCCCCCACTTCGTCCTAATCCTCATCCCAATCAATCCCTGATCATTTCTCGGTACAGACACGTATGCTGGACACATATCAACGGACAAGCCCTCGGTGTTCGGCAGAGAGCTCCATTACTGCATCCCATGTGATCCTCTGCAGTGATCAATAGGCATACATACAATATACGTGCATATGTATGGCGGCACGCCGGTGTACTCTGGAACACCTTTGTTAAGCTCGACCGGACTGACACACGGTTAGTCGTTAAACAGTGTTTAACGATTAATCATAATTAACCACCTAAAACCGCGATACATTATCACACCGGCAACATCTCTCGGTTAAGCGTACCTGCCTAGCTCATGTATCTATGTGTGTATCTATGTGCAGCCTGATTTACAACCATTGACATGCATACCGCGTTTCCGGCAATATGCGCGTGTATTGGTGTTCGAAATTGTTGAAATTGATCAACGGATGAACAAAAAAGGAAGGAAGAAGAAGTAAGAAATTTTAGAAAAGCCACGGTATGCCAAAATATGCAGAGTTTCGGGTGACACTGGTCAATCTCGAACGATTGACCTCCCGGAATCGGTGGACAAATTTTCTTTATGCGATGACACTGCAGCCGGAATGAGAATTTGCGGAGACACGTGTTTCAGGGTTTTCTCAATGTCTAACGTTTTTCAGGAGATTGTATCTCATTTTGGGAAATGGGAGAAGGATTGCGTGCAAAAAATTCACAAGTATTCGGCACGTTCGTTTCTTTTTAACCACATAATTTCCCGGAAATGGGTATAAGATAGGCGTAATGCTACGTGGAGTGATTTTCCGGAGTTCCGACACCACGCGAGGTCGGAGGATGGTAGAATATTGCAGAATCAGCCTTCCCGTGATTTTGAAGAGCTTCGAACTCACTGGAAATTTCATGTATATCAATGTCTCTCACGGCCTTACGGCATTTGTAATGCCATATACACACACACACGTCCCCCTAAAATGACTAGTATATTAACGTAGGAGGTAGACGTATAGCTAGGTAGTAATATGCCTTTTCGTACGCGTGTAGGGTTCTCGTGCGTCGACGCATGCACTGCGCACGTATGTACCTACGTATAGTTATAAAATGCACATACATACACATAATAAACGCACTGCACCGCGCCGCATTGCATTGCATCGCATCGCGTCATATGCAGCAGCAGCAACAGCAGCAGCAGCAGCAGCAGCAAGTCTTGAAACGACGATAATACTAATACATATACTAAACTAAGCGCGCGCTATGCCTACGCTATGCCGTGCTACGCTACGCTATGCTATGCAACGAGAGGACGGCACGTTAGCGTTCAGTATAAGCGGGAAGCCCGCTAGTAGGGTCTCGGCCTCTCAACTCGGTCTGACGATGAACTAGCTGCGACTGCTTGTTCTCTTCTCTCCCGTATGCCGTACGTATACTCAGTCAGTCAGTTCCGAGTTTCAGCAGAGTTAGTCGACGCCGAGCTGCCGGCGAGTGAGGAGCTCGTTACGGTCGTTCCAAATAACGTTTTCTCAATAATATTACAATATATCTTAGGTTAGGGTTTTCATAATAAACCGTATCGCTTTACACACGCCGGTGCGGATACCTACTAACGGATATTGTACGCAGTGACTGTTTGAATCCCTGATAATCCGCACAATTACGATAAATATCATATTATTATGACGAAGAAAACAAAACAACAACAACAACAGCAACAACAAATTGAGAAAACGACGTGCGCGCGTTTTATGTGATTACTGTTATTGTTTTTATGGTTTTTTCATCCGTCTTCTCAGTTTCTTTTTTCAATAGTGAAATTCATATTCTTGTGAGAATTATAAGAATAAAGAATACAGAATACAGAAAGAATGGAACAAACAGTTGAATCTATACTGCAATAATATTATCGATCGACGTAACAAATAATAATAACAACAACAACAACAACAACAATATCTTGACATAAGAGAAAAATAATGGGGGATAATACGATGCAAGATAATCGTAGGAAGAAGAAAAAAAACTTCGGGACGCTCGTACATCTGGACTAAATCTTACCACGGCGTAACGTACGTGAAGAGGAGGAAAGCAGAACATAAACATAAGCAAAACACAATAACGAAAGGAATATGAGAAATATACCCTCATCGCATCGTGGCTTTCCAGATATATATACTGTATCTAATCAATCAATGAAATAATTGATTAATATAAATATAAATATTGTGCAGTGAGTTTCACGGTTCGTGTTCTTCGGTTTTATTCCCGTTTCTTCCTGCGGATGAACCTGCGGCAGCTTCTGCTTCTGCAGTTCTATAGTTTTGTAGTTTCTGCCGCTGCTGCTGCTGTTGCTGCTGCCGCTCTTGTTCGTTGTGCACGCGGCCGGCAGAGAGTGTGAGAAAGAGAAAGGGAGAAGCGAATAAGAAGACGAAGAAGAAGAAGTTGAAGGTGAAGGAGGAGGAGGAGGAGGAGGAGGAGAGAAAAAGAAAAGAGAAAAAGAAGCAGGAGAGGAATAAGGATAAGAAGAAGCCGAAAGTCATGGACTTTGTCATCTTGAAGGTAAGCCGCCTGCTAGCAAGCAAGCCGTTCGAAACCGCTCGCGCTCGTTCGACGAGGCAGTCGCGGTCCCCGGCGCGTTCTCACTAAGCAATAGTATTTTAGTCGGTAGTTTTACTCACTGTATGTTGTACCTAGTTTCAGGTCTGTCCGAGTCCTTATACCTAACTCCAAATCCACATGCACATCCTTCTTTCTACCTGCACGGTGCACCATCTTTCGTTCTCTTTCTTCGTCGATTCTCTTCCCCCCCCCCCCCCCCCCCCCCCCCTCATTCTCGGCATCTCATCACGCGGTGGACTTGCAACACCACTACGACTTACGTATGGTACAGTAGTTCGATAAACATTATCCCAGTTTTCCCAATTCTCTTCAATAATTCTTCTTCTTCTTCTTCTTCTTCTTCTCCTCAATACTCCTTCACAGTTCTTTGTTTCTTCCGTCTGTCTCTCGCTCGCTCCTCATTCGCTTTCTCAACCTATCTGTCTGCTATGAACAGCTAATTCGTATGAAAAACTCTTTGCGTAACAAATACCGACACGAACGGCTTCAGGGTTCTGGTTCTGCTTCTTGTCCTTCTGCTTATTCTGCTTCTTCTGTTTGTGGTCGCGCGTAGCGATGGTGTGATTAACGGTCCAATGAAGTCAGTCATTCTCACAAGCCGCACGTTCCCCATCCCCATTCCCACTCCCATCCGCGTCCAAATCTCGCATGAAATATAGTTAGTTCTTCTTATTTTTCTCGCGATCGTTCGTCCGTTCTCTCGGTTCGTTTATTCGTTTGTTCGTACATACATTGAGGTTTGCCGGCGTTCTGTCGCTGTTCTCTCCGTGTTCCGCTCGTTGTGTTTCTTCCGATCGGTGTTCTCGTTGATTGCGTTATCATCATCATTATTATTGTCAATTATTATTTCAATTCACGTGCGTGAAAATCGATACTAGATTAAACAGGAATAACGAGGATGAAAATGGAGCACGAAATAGAAGTCGAGAAATGGATATTGGGGGAGAGAAAAGAATGAACGAGAACTTTTTGCCAGTACAGCTCTAAGCACAAAACTGTGCGGAATTTTTCCAAATTTCCGCCTCCGCGTACATCGAGATTGAGTGAAGCTTCGGAGGATTTGCGCGGTTAACATTTCTTGTGTGCTTTCGGGACCCAAGTTTCGGGATATCGGCATCCGGTATGCGGTATACTTCTAAAACGCAGACTGGTAATCGAATCGGAAAAGAATGACCTGATTTTTCGCCATTTCTAGATCTGTGTGTACGCATTTGTTACCGTGTTATCGCGTACTCGAAGTGGACCTTGAGAAATGGAAATTTTCGTCTGGAAAATCTGGATTTATCATGGAATTTTCGTATTGATATTGAACTGGACACCCTGAAATCGTAGGAAACATATTTCTCGACTTTTCTTTCTTGGTGACTGGAATTTTTGTTATCTAGAGGAATGGTATTCGTAGAAGCTGTACAATTAGAACATCGGCAGACGAAAAATACTAGATCATTCATGATAACGGAAAACTTGAAAACTCAAAACAACCAAATACCAATCGGATGATTTTTCCAAACTATTGAACATCCCGCGCTAATTTTCAGCGCCAGCCCTCACCGATGCGACTGCACGTAGCGCGATTGCCGAGCCGAGCAGAGCAATTCACAGAGTTCACGTTAGTCATAGATCACAGACGTCCAGCTAGGCTTCCACCTGTAACAGGACCACCGATCGAACGACGATCCTGCGCACGTAAATTTAGCGTGGATTCGCGTTCAAGGGAAAGGGGAATAAAAAGATAAAGAGGGAAAGGGCAAGGGCAGAGAAGAGAAGAGAAGAGAAGGGTAGATTGGTGGGTTGGTTGGTTGTAGTTAGGTACTAGACGTCGAGACCAGCAGCAGAAGCAGCACCAGCAGCGGCGTTGCTGGTGCTTATTATCGCTAATTATCGCGTTATGAAGTGGACGTTGATTCGTCGTCGTGTTTTCACAAGAGTGCAAAATTGCCTCATCGCCTACACGCGGTAGGGAGTTATAGCTGTATGTTTATATTCATGGGGCTTAGGTGTACAGTAGAGTACAGCGATATCTTTTTCATTATCAATCAGCGTTCTGAATACGCCCGAAGCCCCTCTCCCCTCCCTCTTCCTCTCCCAATCTCTCTTGTAATTGGGATCCAAACGCGTATGAGAATTGTCTTTTCATTTATTACATATCTTCTTACGCCAAAGAAAAATCTATGATCGTATCATACGTACCCCGCGCCTATTATAGTTCGGGCACGCGCGAGTAGCTGTATATCTATTCTAAAATTGCGTTGAGAAAAACAAAAATTAATTGCTTCGAATTCGCCTTGAACTGGGGAATGGGAGACATTTTTAGTTGTCTATTTTTTATTCTTGATCTTTGGGGATTCGGAGTGGAAAGGAAAGAAGAGGAAGAAAAGGAAAAGAAAAGACCCGAGTACTCAATGGAGGAAAAAGGACTGGGCGTTCAATGGCGCCTCTTTTTCGGGCTCGTTTTATATATTTTTCGTTTGTTCATATCTTTAGTAGGGCTTCCGTGCAGCAGCTGACTGTACGTCGATTTTTGAAAATTATCGTAGCAGGTATATATAATATATAATCGGCGGGTCGTTTCAATGTCCTAAATTTTTTCTTTCCAAACAATGCGGATTGTTTGATTTATCCATTTAATATACTATATGTTCGACGAATTATCTGCCGTAGAGACTAATAATAATTGATCGACTAACGCGGATGATTAGTTATTTGATTGTACTAATAATCAATCGATGGGGCTACACCCGAAGCAGTAGACAGCTACGGAGAGAATATTTGAAGATATACTCGTAAATAATTGCAGCAATACTCCTGCTGCGGTACGGACTGTTGCAGTATCGCAGAAATAAATATTGCTGCGGCGTGACCGCAAGTTATTGTAGGGCGACACAAGATTGTGGGAGAGACGAGACGAAGGATCATGAATCATTACCGAAAGGTTTCTAGTAGAAAACGGAGTGAAAAGCTATGGGATGGACGCGGATGCGGACCGTGGGATCACGCGCAGATTTTGATATTATTTTGCCAATTTAAGTTTCGGCGTCGGTGGGTTTTTTGCGGGGTTGCGGTGGCGAAACTCGAAACACGGGATATCATTTTTTTCCATTTCGTTGCGCTGGCGTCGGTTGCCGTTACGAATTTCGGCCTCATGTAGCGGTGGTGGAACATTTTTTGAGTGAGAAAGACGAGGAGCAGCGCGGGTAGAGGATTGAGGAGAACGGAAATTCAGCATCGACGTGAACAGCAGTTAAAGATTTTCAACCGTTTGCTTTCCACCCCTGCCACCTGCCCCCTACCCCCTGGCTCCGCACCCCCCTTCCATCTCTTATACTTTTCTTGTTTCGCCCCTCTTTGGTTAAGTGCGTCTCCGTTGGAGCGAAAAATTTCCGAGGACGAATCAGCGGCGGAAGAGTGAGAGTGAGAGTGAGAGTGAGAGTGAGAGTGAGAGTGAGAGTGAGAGTGAGGTGGCGAGAGGAGAGAAGAGGAACACGGGTTACGCGAGGTAAAATAAGTAAGAAAGGAAAGTGAAGGAAAGGTAAAGTATGGTAGGGGGAGGAAGGGAAGGGAAGGGCACAAGCGAATGGCGAGGAAAAGTGATGTACCTAATGCGCCTTCTTCTTCTTCATCTTCGTCTTCTTCATCTTCTTCTTCTTCTCGCGATCCTCCGGTCTTCGCTCTTTCTCCTACGTCCTATACCTACGTCTCTTAACGATAAACGTTTCATTTATTTTCCAACGCGAGTTCGAATTTGCTGTAGTATAAAAGCGAAGAAAAAGAGAAAGCCAAAACAGAAGCAGGATGAGGAAGCAGAGATTGGTGCATCGTTTCACGAGATGATACTTTTTTTTTATATAACCTATACATGTACCTACATTATAGGTACCCAGTTTTTATTCTAGTGAACTGAAACAGTGCGGCAGTTTTCTTTTTTTTTTCCAAATCTCTCGTAGATAACGGTTTTTTTTTTTTTTTCTCTTTTTATTTTACATCATTTCCAAACGCTGCTATGCAGGGTGAGTTTTCTCTGGGTCCGAATGAAAGAGTTACTCATCAGCGCCGGCGCCCCGCGCCCAGCTTCATCATACTGTTATCAAAATCCTACTTTTACTTTAAACTGTCTATAGTTGTTGGCCCGTTCAAGTACAGTATTTTTAAGATCGAAACGTTATCGGTCCATAATTATCGGATTTAGTTCCCCCGATTTGTGATTAGATGCGTTACCAGCAGCCTGGAAGACCTCCTGAAAATGACTTTCTCAGGAATTTCTTATCAATTTCCTCTCGGTATATGAAATTCTCCAGTTTTTAGGTTAGATTCATAATCAGTGATCCAGAAGATCCTCGAAAAATGATTCTCGTACAAATCGCGTGTTATAATCTACAATTTTCGCCGCCGTTTCGGATTTCGATTGCACAAAATCTGCTATCTTCTTATACGCCATTTTGAATTTTGCAGCTTCGAGGTTAGATGATCGTAGTCGGCAATCCTCTGTACCTCCAGGAAACGATATTTACGATGATTTTTATATAAATTGTCGGGTACATAACTATCGAAGTTTCCTATCGTCATCATGAATTCTGAAAATTTTGAACCAGGTTCGCCTACGTGAACAGGAATCTAGAAAATACGAAAATCGGTAGGAACCGATCTTCCCGAAATTGAGGCGATCAATCGAGAATCCTAATTTCGCATCCATTTAGACCTGAAAATTTCCCGTTTCCGCGATTTCGAGAAAAAAAACAAATAAATAAAATAAAAAAACACCGTCGATAAAGCCGAAAGAACAAAAAAAGTTCGACGACACGCAACATGAATAGTTCCGGTTGTTCATTTTTCAAATAAAAAAACAGCACTGTTTTTTTGGAAAACGTGCGGAGGAACTCTAGAACTATTTGAAAGGAATTCGGCACTCTAAAAAAAAAAAATCGTCAATTTAAAAAAATGAGGCGCCATCTTCACAGACACCCCGGCATCGGGCGAAAGGTTTATTTCGATTTACTTGAAATTTGGTTTTGGCAGAATTTTCAAAATTTTCAAGCAGAACAAAGCTATTCTACTATTCAACTGCGAATTTGTGCTTCCGTTATGAACTCCGAGTGGAAAAAATATACTAATTCAGCGGCCCCCGGAGATCTTCTGGCCCAGGGCCTTGCGGTCTCCAAACACGGCACTGGACAATTCCGCAATGTGTTTCCCCACACAGAGAAGAATAGAGCACGAGTTCCTGTTCCCGTTAGTCTAGATGATCACGTATATTCACGATTATTGATATTCCTATTTTCTTAATCATCTGAAAAACGAACTTCTTATAGAGATCTTCTTTCCCCAAGTTTAGAATTTCGGTTACGCTTATTTCTCGTCTGTTTAATCATTCTTCATTCAATTTCGACTCTCGGAACAATTCGATCGGTGAAATGAAGCGCTGAAATGCAATCCCCTGATTCCCCGCATGAAAATTTTTATGATTGAATAATGAATCGTCATCCTATGATGGGATATAATATTTAATTCTGCAAAACCCATCCCATGTCTCGTGGCAGGTACCGCACAGGGCTCGCGAAAATCTGCTTGTATTTGCCAAATGAATACGACAGTGTAATTACTACCCTGCCGACGCGACTCGTGATGAAAATTGGCAATCCATAGAGGAAAATAAATTTTAATCACATACCTACTACACTGGATGACGCTATGCTTGTTGTCGGCCGTAATCACAAACTGTGATTAATAATTTCTGCAGATAGTTACAGGAATACGAAGAGGAGAGGAGAAGTAGGTACAAATTATACATCACCTCGGTTCTCTTCTCTGCGATCATGGCATTACGATTTCTGCATCACTGCAGCGGATCAAACGTTCTACCAAAAAATGTCGTTCATTTGTTTTACGAATAATTTTTCGAATTTTTCAATTTCAAATCCATCGGACTATCACGTTCATCTGTGTTCTCTACCTTTCGTTTACGTTATAAATTCCAGCCTCGTGCAATCTCTGTAATGGCACAACAGACGACGATCACTGTAAATGTTAAATCGCAGATTTGAGTGGCGCAGACTCGGCTTTTTAAACCGATCGTTTGATCCTATAGGTTGACCGCGCGTAATTTGTTGCCCATCGATAATTAACTCTCTCGCGTTTTTAATCCTCTCTAGTACCGATAAACGTTCGCGAAAAAGTTTTATTCAACTGCCACCGCCCCCCCCGCTTTCAATTAGCCACGATCGGAACCGCTGCAGCCCCGGTGCGCAACGGCTCAAGCATTTCCTGCAGCTCACCAAGAATTCAAAATCGCTTTTCATTTCGTCTTATAGTATGAGGATCCGGGAAATTTGTGGTGCAAGGTTTTCCCTCTTTCTTTATGCTCCACGAATTCTTTCGTTCGCACATACTTCGTTACTTGAGGCTACGCCCAGGGCGAGCGGGAGCCCTTGCTCCGCAGATTTTCTGTGCCGTTAACACAATTTCCTCAAACTATTATCGACTGCACTAGCCTATATCTACCAACTGGCCCGACTATCGTGACTCCTGAATGGCAGTAGTCCATACAGCTATCTACGTCCACGAATGTGTTAGCGCCCCAACGTATGGAAAATGAATTTTTCAATTCATGAAAATGAGTTGCTTTTCATTTGCTAATTAGTAATTGCTATCTGCGCAAATTCAATCGCTCCAACCCCTCAGCAAGGAACAGCTGCGGTGGTGCTTGACAAACTCAGAAAAGGAAACAAAATGCTAAATTGAAAAGTTCAATGCGCCGGAATTTATAGTTGCTATTTAATTGCTCCGGAGACATATATGCCGTCTCTGGAATTCTCGCCGCACTCCCCGGCCGGAAAAATCAGCCATCCAGAAAAATGATGGATCGGAAAGTGCAATGCGCCATAATCAAATAGTATAGTATAATACAACGAAATATTGGGCCCGCGCCTGAAATTTTGAGATTCGATAGCAGCACATGGGTTGCCCGCGCGCGGTGAATCGCGCCGCGCTTCGAAGATTAACGAAATAATCATCACGACATCGATAGACCCCGTCTAGCGATGAATTAATCGACCGCAGGGGAAATTTGGGGCGTCAGCCCCTTCGAATCAAGCGCAGGCCCTGAAATGCTCCCGTTGCAAATCTCAGAATCGTTCTGCAACGCGGAGGAATGTGCAAGTGCTACCAGGGCAAGGCCAACGATGCAACGGATTCTGCAAATTCAGCGATGACATCCTAAAAACAGTAAAAGACGTAAAGTCAAGGGACTCGCGGTCCGCGTCCAATCAATCATATAGAAAATTCTTCTCAAAAAATCTCGCATATTTCATCCGTTTTGTCATTTTATTTTTGTGTATCGATTCAAATGATCCATCCGTTGTCTCGTCAGTGCAGTCTATCGATGGGTGCGCGGGTCGTCGGTGATCCATTGAAGTGAATTCTCTTTCGTATGGTGGTTTCCGTCCGTCGCCGACTCCTCGCCACCGTAGGCCGAGACTTTGATCTTTATCAAATCCACAGGCCGCGCACGGTGTTCCTTCGCAGCTAGTTAGTTCCAGGCCGTTTAATTAGAGGGAGCCGCTAATTGCGTCTCTATATCGCATAATTAATAATTGTCAAGTTGTTCTTGTTCTTGTTGTTGATCTTGATGCTGTTATGGATATTGGTGCTCAAGAGTAGGTCATATATTTGTGAGTGAATACTATTCCCAGCGAACCTAACCCTACTTCTCCAACTCAACTCCGGTGGGATATCGATCGATATAAACGATATACAAACTGCGTACCTACTCTGATTCGGATCCGGATGTACCTATGCAGATTTCAGCACCTCTGAGGCCTATGCAACCTCTAACTTAGCATTCTGGGTAAAACCATAATGCAGCGGTAACATCTGCTGAACCCCAGAGACCCGTGGGATTACAGGTGATGATATCTCCCTCTCAATCGACTCGCAGGTTATCAGTTATGGCCAGTTTCTTATTGTGCATTCGATGAACAAGAACGGTACACATTTTTTCATTCGGTAATACCGTGCCGGACGTGAAATAAAACGTCTCAAAGCCGCGAGGTGGAGATCACAACCCACCATCTTGGATTTTGATCAGTTTTTCTAATCGCCGTACTAATTTTTGGGTTCAAAGCAATAGACCTCCCGGGGTTCGGGAACCATTCGATCGATTCATACGATATTTTATCGACGAGGCTCTCCCGGCTAAACTTCTCACGGATTCGAAATTCAAATAGCGAATTTCGAGATCCCGGCTCCCACCCCCGGATGCTAAAAACGTCCGAGGTTATGCAAATTTGGCGATGAGTGGTGTCTAACTATTCTTAAGGTCGCTAATTACTGATCAGAACTTGAAATTGTAAGTTTGAAAATGTTAAATCCGAGATAGCCGGTCTGAGAAGCCGCTCAAAATGGCGTAGAAAAACGTCACACTGATTTACGTGTAACCAATTCACACGCAAATCAGTTCCCATGAGTTCTTGTGCTCACTGACGATGACTCGAACCTGAAAATGGTCTATTTCAACACGGCGAAAGATAGATCATGTGTGAAAACTTGACCTTTCTGTTGAAAATCAATGAAATTGAATTTTTGACTTTTTTTGTCTCGCCATTTCGGAGCTCGACAGCTATTATCAAGTTTCACGATTCCGAGCTCACGGATCATCACAACCGCAACGGATGTTGATACCTGCACACATACGTTGGGAGGAAAAGGAAACCTGCAAAATTGTCTTAATTCTTGCAAAGAATAATGAACTCGACCGGAAATTTTCTCCAACAATATTATTAACCTCCTTAACGAGGGGGGGCACACGTGGAGTTAACGAGATTTCCGAAATTGATCAAATTACATCGATTATCTACTTACGTACGCCCTATACTCGTGCAGTAGGGAATGAAGGATGGTAATATTCGCGTGGTCGCTAATATTCCTGATTGTTTACCACGCCTACATCGGGCGAATAACGAATTATGCCTCTGATATGATCCTCTATCTCATATCCAAGCTCCGAGCATCGCATACTATACGTGTGTTACCTATCGTACCTATGATACAGGATGATTCAAGTCGAGCGGGACACATTGTGTGGATAGATTCTCCGAGATATTCTGGAACGGAGAGTCCTTGACCAAAAGTTACTGTGACCGACGCTTTTCTAGCTGCGGAGGGATCTGGGTTTTGCTTATCACTGCAGAACTTGCACGCGAGCGAGACACGGCAGGCTCGGATTCGCGAGTGAAGACAGTCTTCGCACACCGACACATCAGTTGCGCGTTGTGAATATTCCGTAACTCGAAAGCTATCGGTCACAGGAATTTTTGCCGCAGGACTTTTCGTTTCAGAATTCGTCGGATAATCTGGCCACGAAATATATATGTCCCGCTCAACCTGAATCACCCTGTACAGTTATCGAACGTTATATGTATGTACATCCATTTATCAGATTTGTCTATCTACAGCCTGCCGAGCACCTATATATTACCTATCTATAGTACTATCACAATTCCTCGAGCGAAATTTTGATTTTTGGATTGAGTGACGTCACGTACGATTACGTCACTGAAATCAGGAATTCAGAAGGCAACCCTCCTCTCTCCGTACCACGTCCGGATTGAGTTTGCTAACCCATGAATATTCATTGTTGACGATTCAACCCCATATATCTAGTATATATATATATATATATATGTATATACATAAACCCACCCAGTCTCCGCCATTTTCCCTCCCCTGTACAGATTTCGTACCGACATGTATCGCCGTGTGCAAAGTGTTACCATTTTTACCTATTTTTCCGTTGATCGTTTGCCTCTTTGTTTTGCCTCTCTGCATTTTTCGGGATAATCGTCGCATCTTTTTTCTCTAGTCTCCATTATCATCGCTTCCGTTATCTGAAAACATCGTTTGTCATAATTATGATTGTAGAGTATAGAAGATCAAGTTCCTGAAAAGTACCAATACTAAAGTGCGGCATGATCAGGTACATCGGGTTTGATTAGTGTTGGTTTTTTTTTTCTTATTTCAATTTGATTTTCGTGTTCTTTCGAAAACAGCGGGGAATTTATATACCCAGTGACATTTTTTGTCTTCGGCATCGAAAAGGGAAAAAATTATCTCCGTACGTTTCGTGATTTTCGTACTTTTCGAGAGAGAGAAAAAAAAACCAGAAAAAAAAACTGGTTCAACCGCAAATTGAACTTTAGTGACGTTTCAGTGTCGTAATTAGAGAACAGCGGATACCATTGTTCACGATTCTGCTGCGCTACAAAGTTACCAACGCGAGCCGCATGTGTAATTATAAAATGTCGTAGGTGTAACACACCTATATACCTAATTTCACATAGGCTAAATACATGCATGCGTACATAGGAACAAACTTGATGACGAGCCACTAAAAGTAGATTTCAGGGTTCGGGCTATCCCTACGACGCGACGCGATGGGTGCGGATTCCCCCATCTATATATTACATACGTACTCACATACATACGGACTTAACGGCATAGTTTGTGAATTACCTCGTAATCGCGTTAACATTCCTCCATGAGCTATGCTCTGCGTTAACCTCAAGCCACGCCGCGCTGCACGGAAGGAGAAGGAAGCGGAGGGAGAGAAGGGCGTGGATGTTGCACGAGGATGGGGTAACAACTTCTCTTTTTACTCGACGCAATATACCGTATCATTTCTCGTTACATTTTACCCGTCTTCTGGACCGCCGCCACTGCACCGTTCGAATGAAACGAAATCCTGCGAAATTCAATTCGCGAATGAAAATTTTGAAAGACAAGAATCGGTGGGAAATAAAAGGGAAAAGAAGAATACAGAAACGCTCGCCTGTATCATTTTTCGATCCGTTGATGTTCTCGTTTCAGTCGATATATCGTTACGAAATTGTTGGTTTTCGTTTTTCAGAAAAAGAAAGCTAGACACGAAAATAAATTGGGATGGATATTTTTGTAATTTTGTTTCATTAAATCTTCTCGTTCTCTCGCTATCTTTTTTTCTCTCGGTCGCTTTCCCGACGCGGACGTTTCGAAGCTCTAAAAAACAAGCGAAAAAATCAGCATAACAAAAGATAATCTTTGCATCAAGGTATGAAGTAAGAATCGGATGTCCAATTCCGTGTTCGGTCGGCACGATCAAGCAGCGCCGGAGACCGAGAAAGGAAAAGGAAGAAGAGAATGGATGAAAAAAAACAGAAGAAAAAACATTATCCAAGGAAGAAATTACAGCCGACAACGCGCGGAAATTTCCGGAACCAAACCACAGAGCGTCGAATAAGAATCAATATTGATTGGCACACTAAAGAAGACAGACACATCCCCCCCCCCCCCCCCCCCCCCCCCCCCACCCACTCAACCCCCAAAACCAAACTCCAGCAATCAAATTTAATTCCTTCAAAGCCTGTCCGAACTTTATTTTACTTCCAATTATTCTTTTCTTTTCGTATTCATTGTATTACGCGTTGAAGTCTTGCTTTCGAGCGATTTTCATCGATGAAAACCCCAAAAAATTGTCCACCATTTAAAAATTTCGTTGTTTCAAGGTTAGGTATGTGATCAGCGACCCCGAAAACCCTTGGAAACTGATTTTCCCGAGAATCGTATTAATTTTCGGATTTTTGTCCGCCATTTTGGATTTGTCACCGTTTCTAGGTTAGAAATTGGGTGTACATACATACCCCTCGCTCGCAATTCCTCGTTTTGATTGATTAGATATATCGTATAATATTCCGAATCAAATGTGACTGGCGAGAAAAAGCAGCAAAAAGCCGAAAACCATTTGAACATTATTTTCAAAACTTGAATATATATGTATATTATGTACATAAACTTTGAGAGTATGTATGGTAATAAAATATGAAATGTAGATATATGCTGTGGGTACTATATAGAGATATATATGTACATATATGTGCAGTCTGAGTACAAATATGTAAATAAGATAGGGGCAAGGGCACCTGGTTCTTCTCGGAAAAAGGAGGAGAAGAGGAAAAGTAAGAGAGTATATATCGTAGAGGGGTAGGAAATGGTAGTGGATGGGTTAGTTTGCGGCCTGTGCCGGATACTGAGAAAGATAACGAAAAAATAAAGAATTGAAAAAGAAAACGATAAAGACAAGATACGGTCTACTATGCGAGGCACGCGATACGCCGATCCGGTAGAGCAGCGAGAAATTATCTCTGTGATATTTATCACCGATAGCCGATTGCGGATCGATTCACAATGTAATTGAGACAGAGTGGCATTGATTTGTGAAAATATTGATCATTCTTTCGAATTACCTTTTCTTTGTCTTTTTCAGTCTTCTGAAATCGGTATTTTTCCACAACCATCTTTTCTCGTCTCAAAATTACCGATCCTTTACATGAATGTACCATTGAATTTGGGGTGGGAATTACTTCTCGTGCGCGGTGAAGATAGGTGATTATTTTTCTCTAATCAGGCGTGGTATGTGGAACAGTTGCCATACAGTATGTTACCGATTTTTCTGATGTATTGCTTTGTTTCCATTATTTGCAGTTCTATTCTGAATGGAAATTATTTCGGAGCGATAAAGTCGACCCTTCAGAAATTTCACTCTTTTCAAAAATTTAAACCATGTGTAAAATCGTTACTTTTCGTTGCCGATTTCTACAGGTATCCAAACTGTTCAATCTTCGAAATCTTGAGTCAGATTCGAAGTGAGAATTATTTCACATCGATTATTCGTGTTATTTTTCTGGAATCGGTAATTTCCGATGCCGATTTCTTCCCAAAAACTGTACAGAATCGTTTATTTATCGCGACCAGTTCATGCATGTGTATCTCTCAATGAATTCTCCCTCTATCGTTCAATAAGACACGAGCTCTCTCTCATCGACTGGATCACAAATTGAACGCTGATCGTACCATTTGTGAACCACAAAATGAGAAAGTTCGAGTGCCTATTTCTCAAAATCGTGTATATAGTAAACGAAAAAAACATATTTCCGAAGTTCCAAGATTTTGATACGAAATCTCCACTTAAGGAGGGCCAAAGTGTTTTCGTTATACGAAAAAAAACCATCTCTCGTAGAAGCGTGCTGGAGAAACCTAACCTCACGAAAAATTCACTGTATGGTAGGTACTACCTCTGCTACCCCTGCCTACCACTACCACATACCTATATCAACCAACGGGTGTGTAAACATCCCCGCGGTTGAAAGCTGTCGTAGCCGGGGCTCCGTGAGTCTGAGCACGATAACATCCAGTGATATTCAAAATCGCTGTCTGAGGAAATATGATGGACATTTTCATGGTAAAACTACTCGTTCGCGGTAGATGTACATAACTCGGAGAAATATTTTTCTTCTCGTTTCGGCGAGGTTGAATCGAAAAGCGAACGAAAAAAACCGTGCTTCACTTTATTGCTCAGACAAATTTGATGAAAGTTATGCGGGTAAACTAAAAGGCTCTTGAAAGGCATCATCGTAGTTAAATGATCCTGTACCTATGTTGGAATGTACTTATAATTTGGATCAGGTCTTGGATGACGGTAATGGAAATGATTGACGTGGGTTTCCCTTGAGGCAGAGCAGCCTCTCCGTGGTGGCCAGAGCAAAAAGCAAAATGGAAAAGGTTTCAATAGAGATCATTTTTCTTCTTGGCGTCACGTCGTGGTTCCACAAATTCCTTTTCAAAGAGTAAAGAGAGCGGGCCGCCTGCCCGAGCTTGCTCCGGGACCGTTCGGTCCTTGCTTTTCCTTCGGCTCGGTTATGGGTCTACGGCTGATCCAGACTCTCGCCTGCATCTAGAGTAAAACTAACCAGTTTTAAGCAGCCGAACCAGCAAGGAGCCCCAGGACCTCGTATAACCACATCCAAATTTTTCTCTCCCTCTCTACATTCGATACTCAACGAACATTATTGTCAAATACGTCCAGCTGCTACAAAAGGTCCCTGCAATTCGCTCCTTGTCACATCTGTTTCGCCACGGGGGCCCACCGTGCCCTCGTCTACATAGTCTTCAAATTTCAGGCCCGGAGATTATAATAGAGGCTCAAATTTTCAGCCTTTAGGTATATTTACTTATATTTTCTGTGTTACATATTGTCACGGGATAACACGTACAGCATGAAGAATTCTCCATTTTTTGTTCGTTTTTGAGTTTCCTGGTTCTCGTACATCTATACTTGTTCCATTACGAAAAATATCATATCTATCGACGATAAAAAGACGAATGAGTGGTTTTCTTGCGATAAAAGTATTCAATCAACGCTGAAACGTCAGTTTCCGTCCTTCGTAGACTTGATTTCAAAATGGCGGATCTGGACAGCTTCGCATTAAGATCGCAAAACTGTCTCATTTTTTGGAATACCGCGGTGAAATCCAGAAGGCAACTTTTCGCTTCAAAAATACGTTTCAAAGAATTTTGTTGATAATTTTTTATCTCCGAACTCGGAATGGCGCCCAAAATTTGTGTGTGTGTCGATCTTTCTTTGTTCGATTTCATGTCCACGTTCACCACGACGGAAAAATTGGACTGGAATTTTAACGGAAATTTACGTACTCGGTACGAGGATTGCAATTACGAAAATGGTACGATTTTCTCATTTCTCAAGCAGAATTTGGAGACGCCACTGGCAATCTAACCCAACTAACATTGAGAATATTCATTTTCCATCAAATCCGACCGATATTTGGCAAAAGTGGAATACTCATCCACTTTCTGCCGTCGTACTCAATGAATTCTCAAAGTTTCATCAAAATCGATCGAGTCGTTTGCAAAAATTGACGGTTCTCGTCTTCGAAATGATAATTTCTGTACATTTAGGTTAGCGAGTCCTGTGGCACCTTGAGGCAACTCGATGCAATTTGCAGAGCATTAACCTTCCCCTGCCGAAACACTTTCTCAACTCTGACGAATCTTCTTCAAAATCGATGAATTCGGGCATTAAAATTCTAGGTGCCATCGAAAATTCTGCGTTTTTCTTTCTCTTTCCCTTTTTTTTTGTTGTTGTTACATTGGTTCCCACGATGCTACGGACATATTCCGTAGCTTTTACGTCGCACAAAGAGCACATGGATCACTCAGCCCATGCGATGTATGTAGTAATCAATACGATCCCCTGCTTCCTCGATTGCAACGATAATATTATCTGAAAATAAGTGCGTGCGGTAGTTTTGCCGGATTGTCTGAAGCCCCACACTCCATATTCCAATGTTTGTAGGTTATATCCACGTGGTGTTTGTCATTGTTCTTGGGGGACGCACACCGGTGTCGCACAATCTCTCAAAGTTTCTATTCTATTCTACACTATTTCTCTTTTCATCCCTGTCATGTCTCGTTCTCTCATATATTTTTGCTTTTTTGCTTCTACTTTGCTCCGGTCACTGTATTGTATTTTCGTACGGTAAATCGATCGACACTTCGAACTTCCGCAGAGATTTGTTCCTACCCGTTCAAGTGCCGGTTTCTTCACTCTTGGTACCTACGATTCCTCACTTAAGTTCTGTAGTGCGGAAAAACAAGAACGAAAAGCGAAAGCTGTCAAATGGACATCTTCATTTCGCAAAAATTATGCCGAATGAATGTTTGTTTGCGCGTGCAGTTTTCCGTTCGTTGATCGACACGGAAAACCGCGGTGTGTTGCCGCTGCTCCGAGAGATCACGGCAGTGAAACAAAAAACAGAAAATAACTGGAAAACCAGGCACGTGATTTTATATGAAAATAGAAAAGAGACAAAAAATTCTTGTCTCAGGATCAGTGTAATAGGATTCCATTGAGATCCGTATATACACGATCCTCGAATTGGGGAACGAATGAGATGGGGAAACAATGGAATAAAGAACGTTTTGGTATAAGTCGGGCCGGAATTCAAATGGCCAACATAGCAGCAACGGCAGCAGTGGCCGGACGTTCAAAAGTTTTCCTCTTCTTTCCTATCTCCCTTCCTCCCTTTATTCCATTCTCTTTCCTTCTTTTCTCGTCCCTCTCTCCTTCGCGTATATTGCTGTTTTTGGTCTTCTTAATACTGACCGCGACACTACATAAGTTGGGCTTCGGGTTCTATGGCCACTACAGACCACTGCTGCCTACCCACGACGACCTACCACCCCAACCCGATCAGGTTTAGAATAACAAATACGCTTTTCAATCCAAGTTTCCTCGAAATAACGCACGTCGCGACGCGACGCCGCGGCCGTCTCCTTTCGGATCCTGTGATGTTCAATAAGTATGCATATATGCGTCGCAAAGGGAGAAAAAACGAGAATTTAACCTCGTTCTCTCATTTTCTTCTTCTTCTTCTTCTCCTTTCTCCCGTTCTGTCTTTTTCATCTTCATCTCTTTTCGTCGGACAATTTTTATGGCGAAATGAAATGTATTCACAATCCACGTGCCTCGCTCGTGGATTGTGAAAAAAGTTGCGCAAAGTGTCGAAAGTGATTTATCCATTTTCGATTTTTTGAAACTGGTGCGAAAATTTCAGCATTATATACCCAGTAGTTACAAAATAACACGCGAGTATTTGAATTTAGTGACCTTCAACCATTTTTGGAAACAATGTTGTTCGCGAGCTATGACTCGACTCTAAAATCATGGAATTCGGAGTCATCCAAATATACGGTTTCCATGATTGCGGAGAAAAGTTCACGAAATATCGTAAACTTGACCAAAAATTCGTATTGCTTCTCGATCGTTGATATTCTCCTGCGTTTCGGAGCCGTCACATTGATTTCCGGAATTCTAGGAGGCTGGACTCGCAATCGGTGATCCCAAATACTCTTCCCAAAACAGATTTTTTTGAAAAGTGTAGCATCTCCATGAAATCTATCCGCCATTTTGTATTCTGGAGTTTTTAGATTAGATCCTGAACCAGCGGTTTCGAGAACCGGTGAAAACCGATTGTCATAAATGTTGTACACGTTCATTTCTTCGTCAGCTTTCATTCGTCGCGGTCCGAAGTTTGAGGTTTCGGGCTTAGATTTGTCATCAGCGATCTCACGAACCGATTTTTACGAAATTCTTGGGGCAAATTTATATCAAATCTTCGTTCGATATTTTGGATCCGGTGTAACTCAAATTTTACAATTTTTATCAAATTTCACGATTCCGATCTCAGATTCAACGAGTATGCTGCAAATAGAATTTCTTGAAAATATGCTAGTTCGAATAAAATTGTTCACAAAAAGTGAAAATAAAAAATTAAATAGAAATGGAAAACGTTATTCGAAACATAAATTCATATAAGTTACCTACTATACCTGACAAATAATGAATAACGATAACGATTTTTTTTCTTTTCCCTATGTTTCAGGTAAGCGGAGAAGAGATCTTTTCTACTTTACCTTACACCCTTCCGCTGCTGAGCCCAGGGTAGGTTGGTACGCGGGTAGCGGCGGCGGCGGCGGCGGCGGCGGTAACCGCCGTGCGCTGCAGAAAAATAGTTGATAAATCGGGCTGGTAAGTGTCTACCTAAAGCTAAGGCATGTCCTTAATTGAAGGCATTCGTCATTTCCGTTGTGTAAAGCCGCAAGGAGGGTGGCGCGGCGGCGAGTACCACGTGACATAGGTATGTAGGTAAGGCAGGCATACCTTATACCTTATACCTTCTACCTTGTACCTCATACATCCTACTCGTCGTCTCTACAGCGTTTAGGGTTCAAATTAAAGTATTCCTCAACCTTAACCGGAGAGGGACAGGAATGACTCAGGTGGGGTTAAAGCTTCGCTCGGGCTTCAATATTATAATGCCTCAAAACTTGCGACGGGGTTCTTCCTCGGCATTGAATTGAAGCTTTACATGCAAATTCATATTCGCTGGTGTGCGCAATTCAGCCAATTGGAATTCCCGTTCTGTGGCTGCCGATTTCCGATCTATTCATTTATCCATTCATTCATTTGCTTCTTGATATATAGGATATAGCATTAGCAACAGCTGCTCAGCAGTGCCGTTTTCGTGAAGCTTATAATACGTGGCCAGCCAACAGCTTCCTTCCTTCCTTCCTTCCTTCGTTTTCTTATTCAGTTTTTTTCTAGCGCGACCGCAGTAGGTCTGTATGTATGTATATAATGCGTTTGAACAAGTATTTAACGATCACATCTGTTCCCTCGACTGTGCATATGCATACCGATACCTACTATTCGTTATACGTATTCGAAAGCTTTTGCGCTGTCGCCGACTTTCTCGATCGTTTCAGTATTATATATCTATATCTATATCTATAGATGACTGTAACTCATCCTCGATCGCGGATCCATTCATAGAATTATCATTCGATATCGGTATTTCGCTTTCGTTTCTAATATCGGACTCCGGATCGATTAGTATACTGGAAGTAGAAAAAACATACGAAAACGTACGTCCATGAGAGAAAGCAGAAAGGAATTCATGATACTGATTTGTGAACAAAAATTGACCGTTGTATCATTTTTTTTTTTTTTTGTTGTAAGAATCGCGTACAACGATACTTGACCATATCTTTTCGAAAACTTTGATTGTTCTTCGATCTTTCTCCTTCTCACACACTCACTCTCCTGTTTCTTTTCTTTTTCCATTTCTCCTTCTTTTCTTCGTCTTTCACGCTTCTTCCCACTTGTTATTTTATTTTCTTAAGTATTTCATTTATTCATTTCGCATGTTTGCCGAGTGGAATCAATTCGTTCGGGCGTCTCTGTCCAATTGAGTCAAGATTCATTTACTTACCCCCACCCCCCGTGCACCATGTTATACCAAGGCAGGTATTTACTACGTACCCAGCAAGTAACAAGTTCGTTGAATTCATTGATTTCATAATATATAACAGTTATACATAAACCTATACCTATATACAGGTATAATATAATAATCGAACCCCAATTATTAACCGTTGAGATAACTGATATTCTTCGAGGGGCGGCGGTCGCGGTTGTGGTTGTAGCTTGTTGTGGCTTGTGATCGTGTTATTGTTATTCGATTAAATCGATATTCGTACAGATTTATATGGTGTTTGATTAGTATTCTGCGTACGTACGCCAAGTGGGTAGGTCTCATAACTTTAAGTTTTTGCCAAAATAAATTTCACCTAATTTCGAAACCTTTCAATAACGAAGAAAAAGTTGGTAAAAGTTGACATAAGTTGGTCAAAAGAAAGACAGGGAAAATCTCGCTGCGGATAAATTCTACATCGGTTACCCCTAACCTATACGTATACTAATCTGCTTGAGGTAAATTTATTTCCAAACTCTTTTCATCGATTAACGAAAATTTCTGATTTTCTTCTTTTCTTTCGTTCTTTTTTTTTTTTTTTTGTTTTCCTGTTCTCTTCATTGAGAAAGTAATTAATTTTCACGGACTGGGGGACGAGGAACGGCGGCAGGGAAGGAGGGAGGGTTAAGTATTATGAATAAATGAAAAAAAAAAGAAAAAGGAAAAAGTTTAGACCTTCAGCAAAATTATCACGGGAAGAAAAGTTTGTATGAAAGTTTCCAAGATTTGTTGGAATATTTTACGAGGGTTAAATTTATAACGTATTATTAATGCAACTAGATGATGAAAATGTGATTTCTGAACTTCTTTTTTGGCTGAAAGAATATCGCAATGATTTTTCTTCGTTGATTCAATGCCGGTGGGTAAAATCGTTAAAAAATTGCATTTCTCGTAATTGCGTTGCATTAACATTATGAACTTCGGCTTCGCGAAATGTCTTCTCGTTTAAATATAGAGATATGATATTTAATACAAATTATCACACAGAACTCCTCTTTTTCTCTCTAAATTTTGATACTTCAGCCTGATTCGATCTGTCTGCGCGAGCATAATGAGAAAAAAGGTTAATGTTATCTAATGTTTGGCGCCCAACGTGGGGCTGAATTATAAAAATAATCAAATTAACTCTAACTTGTAGCCAGGGGAGTATTTAACCATCTAGAAATGGTCAAAAAGTCTGCGTGAAAATGTTTAATTAGTGAGATATAGTAGAGGGTCTCTTCGCTCTTATTGCTCCTGCATCGTCCGGGACACCCACGAGGTCGGGGAGGGGCTGCATCGTCGTTGTCGTTGGGGGAGAGAGGAGGAAAGAGAAAAAGAGAAAAAAAGAGGAAGAGGGTAAGAGGGATTTAAATTTTCGAGAGAGTTCCGCCAGAGTCGAGCCGAGTCACGAGGCCCGCGGTGGATTCAGGATTACTTCATACCAGCATCCAGCTACAGTTTAAAGTTGGACTGTTAAGGCTTTCGCCTTTTTCTCACCCTCCTAGTCACTTCTAGCTAGGGAAATTCCATGTGACCTCATTGCCGCCAACTCACGATGACCCAGTCATTAGCGTCTCATTGTGACAGGTGGCATGTGCTTCTCGTTTAGAGATTTTTATGAAGTTAGGTTAAGAGTAAAGAATGAGGAGGAAGTGGAGAAAGAGGCTGAAATGACTGCGGTTGAACATTTTTTTCAATTAAAAACTTTCGTTTTAGTTTATATTTGTGTGTGTGTGTGTGTGTGTGTGTGTGAGTTGGTCGGTATGAGGTAGGTACCTGTAGATAGGTTGGTGTACTCGGTAAACTCTTTCGCTTCGTTTCGTTAATTCTTTTTCTCCTCCCTCCGTCTCTTTCTCTCTCCATTGCCATTAAAGATTTATTGTTGAATTTATTAAAAATATAATTATACAACTGGGAAATTTTCTGGGCGGGCATTAAATTCTGAAAATAATGAAAAACATGTCATCGTAGATGGTCGTTTTTTTGATACCGATCTCGAACGAGAATTTTCCATTCTTACAATGTTCACCGTCAGATTAATTTTCGAAGTCATCTCACTCGGATCGATTTAACTACGTGTAAACTTTCGCTTTCGAAAATTTTTACAGCGAAATGGAAAATCGATAATTAATTTCGTTTCTACAAGTTTGGATTATTCGTTCGTAGATTTCGAGTGGTAATTCATAAGAAACGATATTGCAGACTGTTATTTGAACTGGAAACCGGAAGAAATATTTGAAATCGGTATTTTTTATTGACGATTTCTCTCTCTCTCTCTTAAAATTGTACAGATTTTTTTCTATATTGGTTTTAGGATAGGGATTCTTTCATCTTTCGTTTTCAAAAATCAAGCGTAGTTATTAGAAGAGCTTTCGCAAGTTACCGATTTCTGTGGAATACCGTTTCGTTTTTTATAATTTGGAATTACATTTATAATGAAAATTGTTGTGGTGCAATATAGCTGAGTATGATTCCTCAAAAAAATAAAGCCATGTGTAAAATCGTTTACTCTTCGTTGCCGATTGATATCCAACCCGTTTAATATCTGCAATCTTGAATCAGATTCAGAGGAGCAATTTTCTTGGACTGGCGATTCGAGTCATTGTTGTCTCAGGAACGAACGAAAATTTGTAAGATCGTTAGTTTCTGTCACCGATTTCCCTCTGAATTCTCCCATTATTACAATTCGAGGATAGATGCTAGTAAGAATGATCCCAGAGATAGTATGAGGCAAAGTTTATACCGTTACTTCGCGTTACCGTTTCTTCCTGCAATGATCGTATCAATTTTCTTAAAACACGTTTAGACGAAATTCGAGAATGCATCCGAATCGATGGGGTAGAATTAAATTTTTTAAATCAATTTACAACAGTATAGGTAAAATCGTTATCTTTCCTGTTACCGGTTTCTCACGAAATTCTTCAATTTCTAAAGAATAATAATCAGATTTCGATCAGTGATTGTTTTGAAATGCAAAAAATCTGTCTAAAATCGTTAGTTTTTCATGATTTATCGTTGCCGATTTATCTAGATCTATATATCCCGCAATAAATTATCCGGCTAACGGTTCATTCCACGAGCTATCAAATCTCATGGAATAAATTATAAGAGACGACTGTACCCACGTAGTAATACATTATATCTCTCGTTTACTCCCAAAAACGCAGAGAGAATACACACCATATCTATCTACTGCATTCAGAGGTAAATGCCTAACCATCTCATCCATGTATGCGGTACCGCGAACGTGGCTTTGAAACGTTTATTTTTAGACCGATTTGTGTCTGGTTACTGTCTGACGATTACTCAGAACTCTAACCTCATACAACGAGGCTAGTATAGTACATGAAACCGTTCGATGCCGCCTCCGTCCTTCCGACTTCGCCTCTTTTCGTCTTGATAAAGAAATAAGACTGAAAGAAACGAAGACGGATTCGCCACATCAGCAAACTCATAAAATCTCTTCGATCGGAAAACTGTAATTCGAAGGGGGGGATAGAAAATCGGTAAGTATCGTTATGAAAATCACTAATCGTTAACATTGTTTACAAATTTTTGTTCTACGTCAACATCATTCGGTTTTATTCCCTTTACTCGTCTCTCTTGTTCCGTCTTCTTTTTTCCCGACGAAATCCAACGCTATTCAATATTATTTTCCTAAAATTCAAATTCAAATTCAAAATTGTTAATTGGGATTCTTTATAATTGGTTATATATATATACCTACCTACTCGAGAAAATCATGACTTTCTCCTCTCTTCTTTTTGCTTCTTCATTCTAACTCATCTCTCTTTCTCTCCTTTCTTCTCAAGCTGGTAGGTATGTATCGAGTAAACACCATAAAACAAAAAGCTATATTCCTACCACTGGCCCGGGCGTGTTCAATTGTTTTCATAAGTCACTCAAAGGGGGTAAGTAACTGCACATGTGCGTTGCGACTAAATGCACAGTAGGTAGGTACATACATACATACCTACGTCTAGATATATGTATCCAATGCGCATGCGTTTTCCATCTCAAATGAACGGGGAGGGGATGAAGAAAGGAAGAAGAAGAAGAAGAAGTAAAAGGGTGTATTCGTTCATTTTTTCGAACCTCGCTTTATTTTTTTCTTCTATTCATTTTTTTTCCGTCAAATTCCAATTGACTTTGCTGATATTTTTCATTTTTCCCCGGTTTTTTTCTTTGCCTCTATGAAGACGACGATGACCGCGACGCGACGATGATGTTCATTTCTCGAGTATACAGGCATACATACCTACATATATAACTATACTTTTTAATTTTCTACATCGTAGATCGCCCGGCTGCGCTGTGGACTGTATGCGAGCTAAGCCCTAAAATCCCTGGGTTAAAATTATATGTGACTCGTAAATCGCAACCTCCTCCTCTTCCTCCTCCTCCCCGCATCCTCTGCCCTCATTGCTAGTACGTATGTCCAATAATAAAATTCCTATCTCATACTAGAATTTCACCCTTAATTCTCTTGTCCAAAGCCGCGCGCAAGCACGAGGTTCATTTAGTCACAACGAAACAAAAAATGACGATAAACCAACAAAATTGCATGAAATTAACGAAATACAAAAAATATAAAACGAAAAATAAAAAAATTAAGTAACGAACACAAATCACAATTTTCTTTGTCATTATTCCGTGACGGGGAAAAACGGAAGTAAAAGGATGAACAGTTGGGAATGAAAAAATGTAGTAATGGAAACAATGGAAATCGAAAAATAAAAGAAAACAGAAGTACTCAAGCCGTTAGATATTGGAAATAGAAGAAAAAAGCCTGGATTTTTTTTCTCGCTGAGTTTTCAATGAATTGGCACAGGAATTTCCAAATTTTGTATTTACGGTTAATCAAAACTTGATATACGTACTGATCTGGACAAGTTTACTAAATATTTGGGTAGCATAGGATATTTACAATTATTAGCTTTACGTCTCTTGAATCGCGCACAGAAAAAAAAGGTTCTAAAACTTTATATACCTATAATCTATTATTAGGTTCATATACGACGTTTACATTTACTGGAACTTCGATGTAAACCGAGTTTGCGGTCGCTGGTACATCGGCAGCAGCAGCAGCAGCAGCAGCAGCGCAGGAGCTCGTGGTGCGGTCAAAAATGTGGATAAAGTTTACGGCGTTATGAAAAGATAATCACGGAGACTAATCTCGGCCGGATTTTATTCGGTGAAAGATGAATCTGGATTTTTTTCGTCATTTCGAGAATCCTTGGACAGAAACAATGTTCGAAAAATATGAAACTCAGCAGTTGAAACGACGTAATGTATAAGCCCACGTTGGGCGCCAGAAAAGAAAGCCAACTCCCGGCGCCCAACTTGGGATTGTACCTACTTTCTTTTCTTTCTAATTTCATGAGTTCCACATTTTCCTGAGTATTTTGTTTTTCTGTCGAGGGATTTCCAGAATGACGATAACGATTATCGATTAATCTTTGTAACTTTCTTAATTTTTCACTAAAATTTTGACAAAAAAACGATAAAACTCAGAACCGGATGCAAAAGACAAAAAAAAAAAAAAAGACTGTGACTAAGAATCGATTTAATTCAAATGGGGTGGATTGAAGAAGCAGAGCGGGAGAGGATGGGTGAAGAGGGAGAATGAGGAGAAGTGAAATCGGCTTACGCGACTATATCTGCTGCTGAGAGGGCTGGAAAAATCGGATCGAAACGTCTTCCGAATTTCACCTTTCTTCTCTCCTGTTCAGATTGTTCGCGCCGCGGTGTTGATCCTTATCACTCGATTCCATTGTCGTATAGATATGCGATAAATTGATAATGCAGGCATTCTTCTCATTCTATACCGCGGTCGTGACCAAAATTGAAATGAAAATTTGAATCCGATTTTGGCAGCACAATTTCTTGTTCTCTTCCATTCTCTTCTTTACATATTTTTGTGAACAAAAACCCTGCGAAGATAATTAATATTCGATCTCTACTTTTCTTCTTTTACCGTGAGCCTGCACCCTTAACCTGCACGACGCGACGCTGGGCGTCGATTTTGAATCCTTTCCAACATAATATAGTAAGAAGAAAAAGGAGGAGAAGCAGAAGAAAAAAGTAATGGACAACGCAATTTTTTCAGTATTTTCCGAATAACAAAACAGCGAGGGATGGAAAGAATGACAGACCTAAAAGACAGATTATGTTCAACCGGTATTCCTTTTTTTTCTTTCTCATTTCATTTCAATTCTTAACTATTTGTATTCCTTCCAGAAGCCATAAACTTCACTCGAAGCCTGCTTCTATTCTCCCAAAAAAATTATCATTTTTCGAGACTGTCACAGCTGTTCCAATTGAATAGTTGGTTAAAATAGTGTGATCTAATCGGTGATCGTCAATAACACATTTTAAACTTCTAGGTTATGTTAAAAATGTTGAAATTCGGTTTGCGGTTCTTTGTTGTCATCGGCGGTCCCATTTTTTCTTTTTCTATCTCTATCTCTGAATTCTAGTGTCAGGAAAAAATGTAGAACGAACAAGAAAAGTAGAATCGCTAATTAAGCAGCAGCAAGGATTTTTTAGTCGCCAGTCGAAGGGTCCTAATTGATTCCAGTATATCGTTACAGTCAGAAAGAGAAGAAGAAGTTACGTATAAATGAATGGATGAGTAAATGACTGACAAACTGGTCGGTGCTACTGGTTGGTATAACTGCTTTCGTATACATAAATGCATAAAACAGTTTATACACCATACTGCATACTGCAGTATGCCCTACGGGCGTTCATATACACGACAGAATCACTTGACTCGATCCAAACTTGACTGAATTCGGTTTTTCGCTATGAGACTGAAGTTCATAACGTCAGTTGTCGCAAGAACGTCACAAAAAGTAATATCAGCTGTTTCAAGTTCCGACACCAAAAACTACTCGCGAGAGATCCTCGTTTGTTCGCCATTCCCGAAATCCCCGGACGAAAAAGAAGCATAGAAAGATGTGGAAGACAAAATGAAAAAAGAAAAAATATTTTTTGAATATAATTTGCGGCCCCACTTTGGGCGCCAGGCCACATCATCAGCTGTTTCGAGTTTCGACGTTGAAACATTCGCGGCGAATGTTCGTTTTGTTGACATTTCGGGAATCCCTGGAAAACAAATTATGTAGAGAAATGTAGGACGCAAAATTTGGTGAAACGAAAATTGTATAGACCGATGTAAAACACAAAATTGGGAGAAAGAAAAAAGTATATATACCTACGGCCCCACCTTGGGCGCCAGATCGTGGCATTAACTGTTTCGAGTTTCGACACTGCAAAATGTTCTGAAAAATGTGCCTTCTTTGGCCAATGCGAGAATCCCTGGAAGAAAACAAACTATACGGAAAAATGTGAGACACGGAATTAGAAAAAAAATTATGTACAGCCCCACGTTGGGCGCCAGCTAAACAGCCGATATTATCCTTTGCAATTATGTTACTTTGACACTGTAAACTCGAACCTCATTACAAATACTATTGTGTAAGCCCGAAATCAATCATGCAACTATTATTTAGCGTGTACGTATAAGCAACTGCGTAACAATGCAAAGAGACAAGCGACAAACAAACAACAAGGAACGAAAATAGGGGTTAGTTTCGTTTTGTCCCCATACATATTGCATGCGATACGCACACTGATTGTTGGGGTTGGTTTTCTGAAACAGATTACGCTACGTAAGGGGACGAGGATGGGACGGGTGTCGTAAAATATGTTTTCTCCTTCCGTGGGAAAAATATTTTTACCGCCATCTATATATCCGTCTCATAGGCGCCGTATGTAAACACATTATGTGTATTAATATAAATATATAATAAAAATCGTCGTTGGGCGGGACGGGAACTCGCACTTCCTTCACATAAATCACCTTCTGATGCCTGCTTTTCATCCCCCTCCCACTCCCACTCCCTCTACCCTCAGACCCATTTTTCGAGGGGGAAAAAATTATCTACCGCTACTGTATGTATACCGCTTGGATATCACAGTCTTCGACTGTATTTTTTTTGTTCTTATTTCTCGCGTATTGGAAAACGGGAGAACAATAATTACATCCGGGTATGATGGACTCCTGTTCAGCTACGAAGGTGTTGAAAATATTGTGGAAATGAAGTTTTTCGAGAATTTCTTATATCTTTTTCACTCGAACGGATGATGCAAAATTGGAAGACAACGAAAGAAGGGAATGGAAAGAAAACGAGATGCAAAGAAAAAAACAAAAACATTGCAAGATGAGAAAACTCTATGCTTTTTCATTTTTTGTCCAATAATCATCGAATTGTCGTCAATATGATTTTTTTTTTCATTCGCTACCTCATGCGCTCTCTTTTTCTCCATTTTTCGCAGGGGAAGTTCGATCACGCGCGATAGTTTCCTACCAGTGACACTCCCTCGTTTTCGTTGTTCATTTTTTATTTCATACCTATATCTTCTCTTACGATAAATTTTTTTTATTTTGTTTCTCGCTCATCTTTGTTACCTTTCTTATAAAAAAATAAATAATAAATGAATGAAAAATGTCTACGACAATATCGTCGACTGTGGGACGAAGTCGGGATGAGATGTATGTAAAATATAGTCGGTACATGACGGTACATACCGGGTATTCAGGATACACGACGAGAAACTCTGGCGTTTCCGATTTGTACAATCCAAGACAATAGCTCCTCTCTTTCTTCCTTGGGCCTACATGCATACGTATGTCCCAACAAAAGAAGTGTTTCACTAGTATGTGTACCTACTCTTGCTCTCTCTCTTTGATGTAGTACGTCATCATCATATGTACTAAGGTAGTAGTACGTACACATGTTTACTTTATTTCCTGTTTAGTAAAATATCAATGCTGCGTCACGGCACGTTATGAGAAAAATATGATGAGAAAAAGACAGTTTCAGAAATGATTGGATAATGAAAAACCAAAAACGAAGACAAAGTCTCCCAAGAACGAATCTATTGCATGAAAACATTATTCTCAATTTTTTTTTGTTGCTTTTCTTTGTTTGTTCCACGTTTTTATATACCGAATTTCGGTTTGAAACAACATTTGCCTCGTTTCGTTCATATATATATATATATATATATGTAATATATGTGTATGTATACGTACAAGTATGACTGCACAAGGCGGAAAGATCAAAACGTGGGTGCGTACTTGCGTGTTGCTTTGCATAAGAAAATTGAAAGTAAAAATAAAATTCAAGGGTTTAAATAACCCCGTTTGGTGGCGCGCAATGCGTCAAAGAGTCAAGGAAACGAGAGTTACCTTTTCCTCTTTTTCTCATTTCGAGGGGCATTTTCGTTGTTTGTTTGTGTTCTTTTTTGTTTTTTGCCTCTTTTTTTACAACCCCTGCAGGGGAAAAAAAATAGTAGCTTCATACCAAGATAGAAAAAAAGAGTCGAATCTCTGTCGTCACACTTTTTCCTCTTTTCGTCTCGTCGTTTTCCTGGTTTTTCTTCTTCTTCTCTTCAACGTTCGGGTATGAACATCCGGCAAAATTGCCAAAACTCGAAAATTTCGATTTGAACAAAAAATTGTTTTTGTTTGTTTAGAAATTTCAACGAAATTCTATATTGCAGATATTCGATTGCCACGCTCGATGATTTCTGTCTTTACGACGAAGCACGAAAGATCGGAAAAATGAAAAGAGACAAAAAATTAGAGCAAGGAATTCGGATCTCTGAAAGTGAAAACAAGAAAAAACAGATAGAATAAAAATTTGGCTAAATTTGAAGCAACGGAAGTCTACCGCAATGAGTTTTATACGTAGAGGTACACGAGGGAGGAGTCGGTCGGTCGGTCGGTCGGTCGGTCGGCTGGAAACAGAGGAGATGAAAAATTGGGGTTTAAACGTACAATGTGTTAACGGGATGTAGCCGACGTATATCTATCTGTACGTAGTACATAGATATGCGATACATAGGTATACTACAAACGAAAAAATATATGAGAATTTTATTGTGTCAGGGTGGGTGGTGCAGGAAGTGAAGTTATATCCTCTGTTGTTTAATTGCCTAACTAATTGACATCTGCCATACATCTACAGCAGACAGCTCTACCTCGATTTCGATTAAATACTGGCGAATCCTATACGCTCCGCAGGATTTGTGATATGATATTACAGATCCGGGCGGGAAGGTCTGTAACGTTAACGTAACAGAATGACAAAAAATTTTATCAGCTGTTTCCATAGGTTTTCGTCACGGAGATGTGGCGAAAAATTAATTTATTTGTCGATTCATTCGCGTTTGCGCCGCCGTTTCGAAACTTTGGAACAGCCGGTATTATTCTTCGCGACTTGGTTCCGTTGACGGTACAGATTTCAGCCCCGCGATACCGTAGATCTCACCTCAATGATCTCGAAAGTTCTCGATATTATGGTAATTCAGGAAAATTTCGGAATTATGCAATCTTTATTCGTTTACTCATCGTACATACCTACTGCAGAACATACTTTCTATCGGATATTAATTTTCTTATCTCCGTTTCCAATATCGAAAATGATGGAATAAAATCACGAAGGACAAATTTTGAAATCGGTATACATGTACCGGGAGGATTTAAAAATCGCCTAGACCGCAGAAAATACGATTTATGCAGCGTGTCCGTGAGTCAGTGCCCCTCGCCTCGCACAGGATACAGTAGAATGTGCGGGGACTGAGGAGATTCGACGACGCAACGTAACGCTACGCAACGCCTGTCTCCTTTCTCTCTGAACATCGTGATTGTTTATGCAAATCCTTGGAGAGACCCTCGGTGGGAGGACAGGGTGGATTTTAGAATAGACTATAAGGGTGCAGGGGGAAACCTAACCCTTGGTTTTAGACGGAAACATGCCCTAGAATTATTAATGGAGAATTGAGAAACTTTTACAGGTACATAAACTATATGTATACTGGTAACGTACTCGTATGTGTGTATAGTGTGAAAATATATACGAGCATGCCAAAGATATTGCGAAACGAACGTATGCTCATTGAAATGAAGACAATTGTGTTCACCTTACGTGAGAAAAAGTGAATGAGCTGGTGGCAAGAAGCTTGATAAACGAGCTGTGAGATTTGAAAGATGTAATAAAATTCATTCCAATTTTCTTCTCATCAATCTCAATCTTGTTTCACGATAATAAAATCCGTACTCCAAAGTCACAACATCCAATATGTTAACATATCTTGGCGATCTTTAGTGTACATACACAAAATGATATGTATACTCGTAGAATATCTAAAGGCCAGGCGCTGCTGGTCACTTCATGAATTCATGTCATCTGTCTATCGAGTATGCGCATATATTTGACGTACACTGAAAATAGGGTTTAATTGAATCTACCATATTAGGATTTTATCAATTCAATGAAATCACCGAATTTGGAATAAATGTTATTTCACAAAAAAATATTGGTCATTTTTGCGAAGAAACAGGGTTGAATCAAATACGAAATCATTGATCAAAAAAAATGAAGCTATTCCCGAGCCGCAAACCGTGAAATATTTTATTGGACAAATTTGACAGGTTTTATTAAACGGAGAAATATCGATTTGTTTTTCTTCCTACCTTTCCGGGTATCTCCTCGTATTGATGAAGCAAAAACCAAAAAAGTCAATGAGCCGCCTCTAAATCTTGAACGATATCGTTCCCCGAGCAGGTGTCGTATCTTTTCGCAACACATCAACAGTTTTTAACGTGAGATCGCGAAAAATCGTTTTTCCGGAGCAATCGCACATTCGAGGGTAGTTCGTTGTCAGGGAGGAACGACGACTCGAATTTTTCTCTAATTTAAAAACGAGACTGAAATTTATCACGTCAACGGAATAGAATAACGGAAGATAATGTCGTCATTTTTCCCAGAATAAAGATGCGGATTTTTTTCGGTGATTTCGGGAGTCCCCCGACTCCAGTTTTCGTCGTTTTGTTACAGCTAGTGATGTTGTAAATTTCAGCCTCGTTAACTTTCTCGAAAATCGTTAATTCGGTTTTTACGTTAGTCCTTTTATGGCTCACCATTCGTACATTGCTGATAATTTCCGTCTCAAAGAGACGCGGCTGTTTTCTTTCTTCTCCATTACTTTCATCTTGTGATATATTAATCCTTAAGCAGGGACGCTGACGTTACAGAAATATGTACATCATCCTAGATCCCCGCGTTATTATCCTGGCAAAAACTATACCCTGCGTCGTGGTCGCGTCGCTCGTCACGCTCTGCGATATCATATTCAGCCGAGCTTGCGGGATCGTTTGGTTTTGCCATACGGATATGGCCTAGGCTCTGGTGCCTGTTCTCCTCCTCTTCCTCCTCCTCCTCCTCCCGGCAAGCTGTCAGGTGACGGTGTAGAAATTTTTTACAATTCATATTTATATACATATATATATAAAAGACGCGAGTGCGTGGGCGTCCACGTGGGCGTATAAACGCATCGTTCGTCGTTTTGGAAACCCCCTATCAACAAGGAAAAGGGATTAAACATTCAAGCTTTTTATTGTTCTTTTTCAGCCCCTTTTTCTTCCGTTTTTCTTCGTTGCCCGCAAATGCCCGCATCATTCTTTCTCCCTCCGCATCGTTAACCCTGTCCGAAAGACCTCATATTATACCATAGTCTCGGGATTAAAAGAATAAAGATAACAATTTTTTTTTTTACAATTTTTCACGAGGCTGATGTTTATAACCTCCTCGAAGCAACGAAATCGTAAAAGTAATATCCGCTGTTTCGAGTTTCGGTCTGACATTTTTCACCTGGCGCCCAACAATGTGCCGTACAATTTGTACAGTACCTATACCTATATTGCATTCCTCGTTACGTTTCGGTGTCAGAGAGGGAACGCTGATTATGTTTGATTCCCTTGCAATCAGCCGAATTCGATAAATTTCCAAGGGATTTTCGGCTGAGCAAAATTTTTCGTTGCGAAAAATCTCTAGTTCTCGCAAATTTGGCAAAACTCGTTACGGTGTGAGGTTTCAAATCATAATACCGCGATCGCTGAAAGAGTAAGAAAAAAATATGTTCAATCGTTGCCTATCAACCTGCCTTTCGACTAAACCGCGACAAAATTCGATCGATTGAACTGTGATGAATTTTTGAGAATCCAATTAAAGTAGTCAATGTAACGTATCATTTTGTTTTTTTGGTACTTTTGTATTTTTGTATTTCTAGTTTCATGTTATAGGTGCTCCGATCGATCTTTTCCTGGTTCACGCCAAAGGCACATCCATGAATGACCGTATAAACGTATTTCAAGCAAGGAGGTAAAAATACGGAAAAGAAATCTTTGAATCATTTGCATATCAAGCCCGGAGGTATTCCTCCGTGTAATATGATATTTGGAAAAATCACCCATCGTACAACAGGGAGGTCAGTAGGAGCAGGGGTAACATTCTATCACTCCGCGGGTGTTCTCATTTTCTTTTTCAATGGACAAAATGAAGAGAAACACAATTTTTGTACCAACTTCCTTCTTCTTCCATTCTCTCTCACCTTTATTTCACATTTTTACAGCTAAATTACGACACGTCGACGTCTCCCTCTTCCTCTCTTCGTTGTGTTGTATGTATACAACGTTATATTCAATAATATTCGTCTTTTTACCAGTCACCCTGTTTCTTCATATTCAGGGGTGGAAAGGATCTCGCTACTACCTACTGCTCTCTTCCTCAGTGTATTCTTTACTTCTGAACCGCAATTGCCGTCCCTCTGCCCCTAACCATAACTCTGACCATAGATCTGCCCCATTAACTAAACTATAATACGATATTTTGACCCGTGGTTAAAGGTCGGAACATCTGGGGAGTTAATTCTACCACCATTTTGTATAACTATCGTTTAAATCTTGGATCTAGGGTTCCCGGATTCGAGACTCGGGATTTTGTGCGGTGCGGTTTGGCGGTGGTTAACTTTACTGAACGTATCAAATTTTGGTGTCGGCTGTGGGACTGGTTAGGTTTAGGATATATCTTTACTTCCCGCTCTTCCAGCCACAGAATTAGTTTCAATCCACAAAACATAGTTCATAAATTTTCCGACTAAATTTCAAACTATTTCACAGCTGTGAAGATTTTTCATTGCTTCTCATTTATCTGTACTATATGATCTATACGTAATAATCATTACAGTTTTACCTGTATAACTAATTTCTATCATGTTGTTTTCCATTCGAATAGTCATCGCTCTGTGGCAGACTGCAGACGATTCTCAAAATAGAGGCGATTTGTTTCGAATATACTGATACTGAAGTTACAGAGAGAAAGGTGGTAGGTAGGTAGGTAGGGTAGCTAGCTAGCTGACGTACCTATAACTACAAAGGCAAATATCGTTTCTTGGTTATTGGAGTTCTACTCGCGTTCTGAGCCAGAGCAAACTTATTTCCCGACGACGACGACGACGACGTGGTTTAAACCGTGATTGGATTTTCTGTTGTAGTACCAAGGGTAAGTATACAAAGAGAAAAAGTGCGAAGAGTCTGGGTAGGGGGGGGGGGGGGGGGGGGGGTAGAAAATGAAACGAAACGAAGAAGAAGAAGAACGAAAGAATAAAGAAGAAATTGCTGTACGCAGAGCGAAACTTTTATTCTTGTAACGAAAGTTCGTTGGAAAAAAAAAAGATAAGGCTGAAAAGTAGGATGATCTGAACTGTAGTGTGTGTAGAAATTGCGTAAAACTGATGAAAAAAATTGACATTAGTGAAAAAGAAGGAAGAGGAAACATAGAAAACGAACAAATAAAATTTGAAACTCGGTGCTAACAGCGAGCGAAAATTGCGGGGAGTTGAAACAAAGGGACTTGTATTTAACCCAGTCACGTTTAGTCGCTACAATTTCATGGCTCGGTGACTTTTTGGGTTGGTTTCCTATTTATAGGAAACTCCGCACGCTTGATGTGCTTCCTTCAGAAATTAGGAACGCGGAAATATACTCCGGGTTCAATTCAGGAGTCGGTGATGATTGTTCAGACTGTGTCTCCATACAAATATTGCTTTTATGAAATTCACAGAGTTGAAAATCGAATTTCGTCTTTCGGAATTGTTATTTTTTTTTTACCTTTTTTGGTTCGCATTCCTTGATTGGCGCGTCGAGAACAAAAATTGATTCGCTTCTAACCATTGAGATTCAAATTTGAATTGAAATAAACCGAAGTCGTGCTTGGTAGACGGAAAGAGAAAAAAAGAAGGGAAAATTCTGATACTGGTGATTGGAATTGCGATGATTATTTCCTCGGAAATTTCTTCCCATAACAGGGTCGAACTGTTTTATTTGATTTCTGTTCATCGTTCGGTTTTGTTTGCGCCCTTCATTTTTCGGTTTCCCAACTTTTGTAAGCCTGGGGCGTAAACCCTGTTCTTGTAACTTTTCTTTCGTCTCTATATCTAACGAGTTCATTGGAAAGCCGGATGCGGAACTGTGAGCCTTGAAACGTGCTAATTTTGGGTCAGATCCTCCCTGTCCGGTGAAGATAGTCTTCACCGGTAGGAGATCGCGCAACCCCTCGGATAGAAAAGGGATGGCGGAACAGATCAGTCCCTTAATCCGTATAATCCTGTCATCGGAACTGCGGATCTATAATTTTGAACATTCGGATGGCCACTCTTGTAATATAGCGCGCAATGATGGAATTCCGCGCAGTCCGTAATCGGAATTCCATTTCTTCTTTCGTCTCATTTTCTTCTCTCGACCCTCGTTATCTGACGTTATCTGGAAAAACGTTTGATTCCCGCTTCTTTGCGGTTATTGTTGTTGTTTTTCTTCTGCCGGAGAAGAAAATCGACACCTTCGAAATGGCACGGGGAATTGGAGCAAATAGAAGAAATGAGTAGATGCATTCTGGGTCTGGAATATCAATCTTTTATTCCTCAATTACTGACCACGCGACTTATTCTCAGATATGCCAAACCTCTTCGGCAATGAGAATATTAATGTTCGAAAGTTGATGGAATCCCAGTCACACTCACTTGCCTATCGGCACCATACATTCAACCATTCAAATTCAACTATCCCAACTACACATGCACGCAATTTATACCTACCAACGAAACGACGTCCTGGTATGGATGGCGGCTGGGATCGGGAAGGTGGAGCGCATTGGCAAAGGGCAAAGGGCCAGGGGGGTGGTAAAGAAGGGGTGAGTGTACTTGCACTTTGAAGCTAAAGCGACAGACGGTAAGTACAGATTGCTTGAACCCTGCCAAGCTGCTTTCTGCCTCTGATTTCTGACTCCGACTATATGTCTATGATGTCTGTGTGTCTGTGACTACGGGTATGACTATGACTATGACTATGATTACACATACTATCTGCGTTCACTGACACCAAGTTTCTGCTGGTGTAAAGTTCTCTGAGGCACCGCGGTGTGTTTGATTTCCCTCCGGCAGTTGGTTCTCGCCCAGTATGGCTGAGCATTGGACGCTCTGACAATACGATAAGCGAAGTGAGTGACTGATCGAATCTCAAATGCCGATGATAAATGCCCTAATCTTGCTTTTTCACTTTCCACTCTCCGGGAGCAGTTCTTATTCCTTATTTATCTCATATTTTTCATCTTTGCCGACGAGTCGATCACCGTATTCCAGTCAATCGGTTATCGCGCGCGTTATCATATGCGCGTACCAAGTTATTCTTAATCCGTGGGATCCTATAATACGAAGTCTCGTGAATCATTGGAAATTTGATGAAATTCCGTTGATTCTAATGGAAACTGTATCGGGATTTGATCCATGGAAACCCACGAAGTGTATGCAATTCCGTGCAGTCTTACGAAGGCTCGTTAAATCTGGAAAAATATTCGGAAATTTGGCATATTCCAATGAAGTCTGGAATGTAGTGCAATCTACGAAGTCTCTGGGTTGTTTGGGAAATCCCATGCAAAATGTCTCGCGAAGTCTTCCGTGAATGGAATTCTATAAAATCCCACGAAGTCTTTCACGATGTCGAAGGTGCGGATGACGTCTATGATATCTTCTGGAATTTTGGACCTCTCGAAGTTCCGAACGATGCTTCGAAGCGATCTCGGTCCTCATCTATGCCCAATTTTTACCGGAACGGAAAGCTGAAATTTGTGTATGCGTTGGAACTGAAGAGTCTCATTTTCGGGGTTCGAATTCAGAAGTGACATCCGTCCCCGGTAAAAATGAACCGTGAAATATAAATTGTTCCAGATCACATCCCCTGAAAACCTCTGTCACGCTATTTTGTTCAAATTTAAATTCTCTGCACAATACCATCTTCAACGGGGTCGATCTGGATCTGGATTTAGAAGCGAGAGACGAGAAAAGGAGGAAAAAGAAAAGACGAAAGAGAAAGCATAGAAGATGGACAGGATGGAAAAGTGTCGATCTCTTTGACGACCATCACTCTCCCCATCAGCATGAGGAAAGTTTAGCAAGAGAAAAATTCTGATCGTTGGGTGGATCGCGGTATGAGAGAAGGATGGGGGCGGGGGAGGGGGAGGGGGAGGGGGGCCAACGTTGACGAAATTGATCGAATAAATTTCAAAGGTTTATCCGTCCACAGACCCAGAACCCCCAGAGAACCCAGTTTGTGAGTGAGACGCGTTTGAAACGGGAAACGAAACTCCAGGGGTAGGTATAACCTATCTTGTACCAATCCCGTCCTAACCTATCTTCCTATCTCGATTCTATCTCGATCCCATCAACTCTCATACCCAATTCCTGATCAAATAAACACCATGATTTCTTCCTAGAACCTGCAACCTAACCTAACATCGCCCATCTCGAAGCAAACTACGATCGCGATTCAACCATCGAATATCGAATGGAAGGATTCTCCGTTCTGATCTGCATCTTTCTTCTTGGAGTTCGTTAGTCGGTTAGTTAGCTTCTTATCAATCATTCTGGGACCCAGATCTCCGGGAGTATTCTTCTATCTTTACTGCTTGGACACAGGGCGAGGGAAAGAACAAAACGTGAAGAGAAAAAGAAAGAGGAAAAACAAATTATCAAGGATGACATTGGTGCGGTCTGATCAGCTCATTTTATGGAACAGTTTCTTTCTTTTCTTTCCTCTTTCATGAACAGATCGGTAAACTGCTGGACCGATATGGTATGTTACGGTATGGTATGGTATGGTATGGTAGACGGAAATCTACTTCTGCTACGACCACCACCACTACGGATTTCCGGATCAAGGGAATATCGATAACTAATAAAAATGATAAAGGTCCAGAGTAGATATGGTCCGGTGAAGATATAGCGGTACCTACACCGCGCACACCGGCTTGGCAGGAAACAGGAACAGGAACAAGACCCCCCGACGCGCGCGGCGGCGCTCCGTCGAAAGCAGGGAATGCAATATATATGTCCGGGTGACAAATATCTATCCTAAACGGAGCCAGGGGAGCTGGGTATGAGTAAGATATAGTTTAACCTCTTTTCCGAACCCTTCGAGGAACGGATCGAAACGAAAAACGAATACGAACAAGCAGGTCGAAGAAAAAATGATTAGAAATAAAAACGAACGTTCGGTGATATTTCATTCAAATGTTTCGTCGGTTCTCACTCCTCACGTTCAACATGGGAGCGCACAAAGTTGCAAAAATCATTGCGCATGTGCGTATGATCACGATTTCTTCAAACTCGTGGGATTTCGCCTCAACCTTCGTGCAGATCGTAGACGAAAGTGAAGGTGCTATCGAAGACGCATTAAATCCCCCATTGCTGCGCATTGTTGAATTCATTGTTACCCCGTTGTTCAACGCCGCGAGTCTTCGACAGCGACTCAAGAGGATGTCATGTATATTTTTTTGTGTTTTCGTTATTGTCGGTTAGAACCTCGGCCGATGTTGACATATTGTGATCTCAGGGATGTCAGTTCTTCGTACGTTCTGATATTCGATGTCTTTTATCGGCGGAGTACGATTTGAATTTTCAATTTGGGAGAACAAATTTGTATTCCTCTTGTTCCGAACCGGAATAATTTCGAGGGTGGTTTTTACCCCGCGCTGCTTATATTCCCGACGTGAGAGGCTTACGGACCCTGGTTCCCTGTCTGCCTGCAGCGTACTTCCGCCAATCTGGTGAAATATATCGCTCTGATGAACGGGGAAATTTTCAACCCAAGACGGGCGAGCCTCACCTACCATCAACCAGCTACCAGCTACTACCTTATACCTATCAAATTGAGGCGCGCTACCCTTACAGCGAAAATCCCTCGAAAAAGTAACACCAGGACCCATTACTCCGAATCAACCTAACCTAACCCCTAACCCACTTTTCATGATGGCTTCGACATTCTATACTATCAAGTTCCTCTCCCTTCGAATTTTTTTTTTCTTTTTTCACAAATTTTTACGTTCATTTTGATTTTTTTTCTCGACATTTCTCATCTTTCGTTATCAAAAACTAGAGCAAATTCATCTTCTGCCAAAACAAATATAACTCCTCTCTTCGTAACGATGACGATTGAATAAAATCGTCGAAAAGTTTTTAGCCTTCAGTATATATATATATATATGTATTATAGTTCGTAAACAAAGTTTCGAAATTTTAAATACATCTTTATGACATGAAAACATTGTTTCGAAGTATTTCTCATTTTCTTTCTTCTCTACTGCGGTGTGCAGAGAGCGAGAGCGAGAGCGAGAAAGGGAGCGAGAGACCGGATTAAGGATGACGAATTTGCCCTCCATATTTTCACCCCCCCAGTGTGCGCGTGTGGGATAAAAATGTAAATTCAGGTGGTATGAAAAGGGTGTAAACTGAGAAAAAACTTTGACTCCTGTTAGTCTAGGAGGTACTTTTTCTTCTTTTCGTGTCCATAGAGAGAAGTAAAAAATTCAAAGTTTTCGGTTTTAGACAACTTTTCCGGAAGAAGAGGAAAAGTTCACGCGTGAAAGTGTGAAGCCTGCGCGATTTTTTGTAATGTGTGTCTCTACATCGTATCTAGAGAGTAACTATTGCCGCTGCGGAATGGAAAGAGAAAATCAGAAAAGATAGAATGTACAAGAAGTACCTAAGCGGGGAAGCACGAGAAACAAATAGAATGGTTAACAAACGTTTCAAGATTGCGCCGTTCCTCTTGGGGGGTATTTTGAACATTCGAATGTATGATATTACCCCTCCCGATGGCACAGCGGCATAGTCATGTTTCCAGACATAATCGACTAACATCACAATGCCAGAAGCTACCCTCACCGCTACCACTACCACAAATCCTGCGAGGGAGCCTTATCTCTATTTTCACGATAGTAGATGACTTACGTAACGGAAGGAAGACGCTGAGGAGTACAGTAGTGACACCAACCAACACAGCTAACCTGTGCGACCACCGCCCCATTTTCTAGACGACATTAATCGATTTTACGGCCTGTATTCCGGTTTATCTGTATCTCCTTCTTCTTCTTCTTTTCTTCTTCTTCTTCTTCTTCTGCTTCTGGTTCTTCTTCTTCTTCTTTCTTTCTTCCTCTTCTTTCTCTTCTTCTACACAACCCTCGCGCGTATAGCACCCTTGTCGCTGGCCCTCGCATTTGCTGTCTTATATCGAAGGGTAACGAAAAGAGGGAGAAAGGATTGCCAGATGACTTGAGAGGAAGTAGAATTATCATAAGAGGATTACTTGTTTCATTTGAATTTAAAATAGTTCTTTTCGTTATGATTCACTTCCGCAAACTCGCCAACTCTCGACTCCACCTTAAATTGAAGCTCTGTATTACGATATTCAAAATAACGGTTCCAATATGGCAAACAACAAAAATCGGTATTTTCGAAAGTCGCTTATTGAGATCGCTCGTTACGAATCTAGCCTCGAAATCACGAAATTGGAACCGACGTTTCTAAAATACCGGATAAAAATTTAACAATCGGTTCAATTCCTACAAAAATCCGGTTCCGAAAGTTCTTACGATCGCTGATCGCGAATCTAACCTCAAAATAGCCAGATTCAAAATGGCAGAGCTAAAGGGACAGATAAAAGTGAGAAAAAAAAAAACGTTCCTTCTTCATTTGCAGTCTGAATTACAGTATATGTCTTGGAATTTTTGCCCAGGAGAGCGCATATAATGATCTGCAACGGAGAATTCAGAGATAGCGAAAAACTTAGTTTTGGATCGGAAAATCTCTTCCAGCTGCAGTTAGTAGACCACGGAGATCGATTCGTCGCCGCTTTAGACAAGAAAAATGAAGAAAAAAAGGAAAATGGCACTGACAGTAAAGAGGTCTTCCTTGGTCGCATTGGGAATGAATGCAAGCTGGGAATAAGGCAGTCGGTTGGTTGGTTGGTCGAGGAGTCTGAAATAGTTTTGATCTCCACGGTGCGATAATATTGTGTGGGCAGCGAGTATTTGCCCAGCGCTTTTCATCTCCTTTCTTTTTCTCTTACTATATACTTTTTCTTTGACTTTTTCTTACCCCTGGAGCAGCCCTCTGGAGAATTTTAATGCGAGACAGATAGATGGGGGCCGACGTTGCTAAATCCGTGGCGTGAAACTTTCTTTAGAAATATGGAAACTTATAATTCTCGGTCACCTTTAACTCAAACTTTAAGTACTGGAGCTGCTGCTCTGCTCCTGAGGCGGTTGAGGTACCTGTTTCTCCCCCTCTCTCGTACTTTTCTCCTTGCTTTCCTCCATCCATTCCTTCCTCATCTCCTCCTCGACTTCTTCAGTCTTTACTCTCCAGCCTTAGCCGCAGGTCTAAGCGTGAAATCTCGCTGAATCATTAGTCTGATCTTTTAGAACAAGTATGAAAAAAATATGGAAAGAGAAAAGAAAAAGAGATGGGAATCGGAAGGAGCACCTCGATCTGACGAATTACATCAACCCTGCGCTGCAGTTTTCACAAGATTTTGTCCTTTTTTCTCAATCTTCTTCTCCAATATTTAGTTCGTTTCCCTCATCCTTGTATACCACATCCGCTCGAAACAATGCCCGCAATCCCTAGCTGGCTAGAATTCCACTAAAAGCAGAGAGAGAAACAAGGGGAAGAAAATATATAGCTTGGGAATAGGACAATTTTAACCAAGTGACACACACTTCACTTCCCTCACCCTAATGTAAGGTTCAAATATCTTGTGACGTGTCTCCACTTATGGTTTGTGAAAGAAAATAAAACCTGTCATTATCCGGTTGGGGGGGTTCAGCCGCGGTTCATCTTATTATTTAAATTTTATTATACCATGTATACAGGGTGGTTCACGTTGAGTGGTACACATTTCGTCGATAGATTCTTCGAGAAGTTTTGAAACGAAAAATCCTTCGCCAACAATTCTGATCTCTGATCGATGGTTTTCAAGCTACAGATGATCGGATTTGACCAATCACAGAGCTTGTACGTGAGCGAGTCACGGCAGGCTCGGATGAGCGAGCGGACACAGTCTTTGCACACTGACGTATCAGCGTTGTGATCAGTCAACTTAAATATTCTGTAACTCACGAACTATCGGTTTCACCCATTTTTCTGCCAAAGAATTTCCCGTTTCAGAATTTCTCGGAGAATCTAGCCACAAAATGTGTCCCGTCAAACTTGGATCAGTCTCTGTAGTGATAAAGTTTGAAGAGAAGCTTATGACAATTGTGATGATAAAGTCGAACCCCAGATTTAGGTTGCATGAGAGATCCTAGGAGAGGATGTTTCCGAGATACCCCATCGTTTCTCCGCTATACAGACGCAAATAAAGTCGAGCTGCTCCACCTCGTTTAAGTTCGAGCATTCCTCCCACCAGCGGGGTTTGACTGTGTCGGGACTTGCCAATTGGGTCAAATGAAGCACGGTACGATATTATGCTACGTCAATCGGGAAAATCGAACGAATTAACGTTGGTATGGAGAAAGAGTGGATTCCTGCCGTTGATGCCACAACTGTCGCTCAGGGAATAATATGCAATGTCTGCAAAAATGAGTTCATAGTCGTAATCGTAATAATCGTAATCGTAGTGGTAGTCGTATTCGGAGTTGTTTTCTCCAGAGATTCTCTCATCTCCAATATCTCCTACAGGCGAACAGCCTCGATACCAATTTTTCTACTTTTCTCGACAAACAATCATATTATGGTTGCCTGGTGGAGGCTATTGTCACTCACAGGATAGATACTGGGCCACAAATCAAACCAACTCACATACAGAGTACTAGCATTCTCCCGTACCTCGTGTATGCTGCTCCGACTGTGCCCACGACGACTATGGTATTAGTTGCAGATCATGGAAAACTTGTCCGCTTCTCCAAGTCGTCGTTCACAGTCTTTTTTTTCTTACCGAACCTCGCGAGGACAGCAAATTATGATATACATGGAGAAGTGGGAATTGGTTTCGAGACTCTTTCGCCCGCACAGCTACGTACGGTATGAATTTTGATTCAGTTCCATCCGCTCACGCTGATTCAGTGACATTTTAGTAGAAAATATGGTCCTGCGGGCTAGGCGGTCCTCTATGAAACATATTAATGTTGCATCTGCCAGCATCGATCGTAGTCTAGTGTGTGCGCTCATGGTCCATAGGGGGTACGTAGACCTGCGATCCACCCAGAAGAGTACCTACCTGGTAGTCCGCCACTACTATCGGTATGACTAATTGAAACAGCAATCAGCGTTGCGAGGTCCTTAATTACTCGTGACCTCTCCTTCTCGCCCCTCACTACTACCTCCTCTACACGATTTTCTACCCCTCCCGAAGCCCCTCCCTAACCTGAATGGGGTAACTCCTTCGTTAGTTGAATTGCTGTTTAAGATCCTAATATAAAATTACGGTGATGATAATAATAACGAAATGAATGCGAGAGAAGAAGAACGTCTCTTACCGTGTCTCGTCTCGTTTTGTCTCGTCTCGGCTCTCCTCTCCTTTCCTTTTCTTTACTTTCGTTCGAGCTTCGACAAACGGAATCTCCGGATTCAATTAGCCATTCGTGACGCTGCCGCGTTGCTGTTGTCTTGTGTTGCGTTGCTTTCTTTTGTTTTCTTGTCATTCTCTGCATGGCAGACTACGCAGAATAACGCTCGCTTGATCTCTCTGACATTGAGATTTTTCTCTTCGTCAGTGGATGGTATAGATCCTTCACATCTCATCTCGAGACCAGAGAAACACCCGCTGAGTTATTATGTAATGCCTGTATATGTATACCTCCTGTATCTACCTATGGTCTTTGTTTTGTTTTATTTATGCAGAAGATACGAAACGCCAGACCCCATAATTCGTGATTCTTTCTGAAAATTACCCTCGCGAATGAGGTTGTCGTTCGTTCAACGTTAAGCATGAGAGAATCGTTGAAAATCTTCATATCTTTTATTCAAAACACAAATGTTACACACGAAATTAGAGGGAAATAATAACAATTTACTACACTGAGTTGGGCGCCAGGAAAAAAAGTTTGCCGTACTCTCTCTACTCTTTCTCGAAGCCGATGAATTACTTTTCTTTTGAAAATTGGGCAGTGAAGACAAAAATAGGTGGGAAAAAATGAAATTTCTCATTCGACGGCGTCTCTCTCCTTCCCTCTCTGATTCAGCTGCCGCTTTGAACTTCTGAATATTTTCGACTGGTCGAACGTCGTCCATTGTTCATCCTCGAAGATCGCAAGTCACAAGGATTATTTCCACTTTGATTTTTTTCATTGCTTCTGGCTCTCTTCTTTTTCTTGTTCCTTTTCTTCTTCTTCTTGTTTTCCGTTTTATTCTTCTTTTTTCAATCGTATTTGGAGAAAAACTTTCAAAGAAAATATCGAGCATTCAGAATATTAAGTATCTGCCATAGATACATACTTAGCTCTCTTTTGATCATGGATTGTCTGAGTAACTGACTGCACCTCGACAAAGGCGTTAATGGAGTGTGAATTTAACGGTTTTTAGGAAAAACCGACGAGGGTCAATGATAAAAATTTACGTCTTCTTCTCGTTCTCTCTTGTATTCTCATCGATTTTCCATCCGTCGCGAAGTTTTATTCATTTATTTTTGTCCTCGTGGAAACTTTATCAATTTTGGAGGAGCGCGAAGAAAAAGAGACGGCAAAAAACATGGACAGAAGAAACCTCGTCGACTTCTTCCTTGTATCGTTTTCCTCACTCTAGGAGCCAATTCTCTTTTAATGACACCGTCCAAGAAATAGCAAAGCAAGTTTTTCCTACCCGGTGTTTTTATTTCCCCATCTTTTTTTCCCTCCGCCTCAAAGGACCAAAAAAATAAAAATAAAATCAAGAAATCTCTCCTGCTCTCCGACTTATAGCCGAGGCCCGCTGCCTTGCCTCTACGTGGCGTGCGACGAACAGGTTTTTTTTTCTGTATATTTTTGTCTTTTTCTTCATTTTCTTCTAGTTTCATTTTTATTTCTTTCTCTTTCACTTTCCTCTCCGCACTAACAAGCCCCTTTTCCTTCAACCTATTTTCAGGGGATGGAAAATCTTCTTCGGAGCCATCTGAAAGGGAATTTAATTTGCTATAAAATTTAATCCGATTCAGATTCAGATTTTTTTCTCTCTCCTCCTCGCTGTCTCTCTCTCTCTCTCTTTTTCTTTCCGTTATAATTAAGAAGAAGATGCAGGAGCGGAATGAAAACCCTAAATTCGAGATGATGATTTTCTTGAGGCATGAAATTTGAAATTGATCCTTTGGTTGAAAATTTTATGGAAACAAAAGACAAAAAAAAAAAAAAAAAAGAAAGAATAACCCCCAAAGTATCTGAACTTTTCTCCTTTTCGTTTCTTTTGCTTCGTCTCCTCCGTTTCTCATTCTCCGTTATCTCCGTCGGTGTCTTATTTCTGTGAGACGACTATGTCAGGTGTCATTCAGCCCGTCACTTTTAATCTCGGTTTGGATATCCAGTGTCAGACGTAAAGGTGAAGCTACACTGGAGTTGAACCAGATTGAATTCCGTTGAGCAAACACAACAGGAAGACGAATAGCGATAAGCTTGTTATTGCGGCGTGTTTCGAACACGCGAGCAATGCATCGCAGCTAGTCTTATCGCGTGCACCAGAGTTAGTGCGCTTATCGTTTCTCGAAAATCGTTCTCACACTAGAGTGGGACACGCGCAATATGATAATCGGACGGGAAACCACCTGCACCAGGTCGTCGCATATTTCTCGCTTACTCACCGCGACTATAATGTCTGATTTTTCGTTTATCAGTCGTAGAAATTCTGAAGTAAATGAGAAAGACAAAATTGACGAAGAAAACGCCGATGGAACGACGAAAAAATGCGGCAACAAGAAAACGGAAAGAATGCCTAATCGTCAAACGAGAGCGCGTGTGCATGTTTCGCCATTCTCGCCAATTTGCTCGTGGGAACTTGAATATTGATGAATTCGCTAGCATCGAGGCATACCTACGGCACACGGCACACCTACCCTAAATAGGTTTACGTTGTAATATAGTTAGGATGTATAACGTCGCAAGGGAGGTTAGGAGTGGGAGGAAACTATAACTAGATTGTTGCAGTTCAACGGGAGTTACAAAGTGCAGCGTCTGGAAGCTTCCCCATAGTCGTTCCACGTTGTGACGATAATTAAAGACGCCATCAACATTCGACATTAGGAGACGTACGTAGGTATAGTCGCGGTAGTAGGCACGCTTACGTGTCAAGAAGAAATTCCAAAATTTCTGATCTACTTTCGCGTGGAATTTTTCAAAAATTCGAATAACATCTCGTAACCAGCCTGAAAGACAATTTGAATAGGAAAAAAATGAGGATTGATTATTTTCGTTTGCTATCGCAGCTCGCGGAATAGTCGGGATTGATCAATGAATTGGGATTCAATGCTCATTCGAAAGTTCGGACTTCACGCTTAAAAATTCTCTTTTCATTTTCGTTCTACGATGATTGGTTACCGAGATATCAAGCTTTTCATACTACCGCGTCCTTGTGTTGTTTTTGCCTTTTATTTTTGCTCTGGAAGGGCATGCGGTTGATGTTATTACACTTTTTCAACAAAAACTTCCCTCTCTTTCTTCCTCTCTCTTCCTCTCTCTCTATAAACAACATGGGGACGTAAATATAATTCGTGAAACGTGGAAAAAGAAGTAAGCGGACGGCAAATTGGAGCAAAGTAGAGTAAAGAGATAATGAAAGGAACAGAAGAACTTGATGTATTCGCGCCAGTATTATAGGTATGTACAGAAACACCCGTAGTTAGCATCGAGGGAAAAATATCGAGCCTTTGCTAGTTTTTGCTATTCCTGCTGGTGCTACTGCGCTATTTACACGTGATTACCGTTACCGCCGTTTATTAGGTACTGCTGCACGTTATTTGTATTCATCTGTAGAACGTACGCAGGTGCAATGGCGAACCCCGTAGTACCTGTCGAGCTGAAACTATGGGATGGAGGAAATCCCCAATGCGATTTAATAGATACGAATGTGATAAAAAAGAAAAACGCCGGGAGCCGCAGGATGGTAGAATACGTAACTGACTAGAAAATGCAGCGAAACACAACTTGGGAGGAAGAAACAAAGCTGCCCACTTCTCTCTGTATCAGCGTATGAGGCTTGAACAGAAAAAGACGTCCACTCCTCGCAATTGGAGGACGTCTTTTAATAGACGGACCACGAAGCTGCAGGGTGCAGTAGCTAGCAGAAGTAGAGATGAAAATATGAAAGCGAAACTAACCTTGTCTTCACATCTTTCGTCAGAAAGACGATTTTCCTTACCAAGACGTGTTCCTTCGCGAAGACGTCTTTGGGGGCGGGGGCCATTGCGGTGATTTCTAACGGATATGAAATGCGACGTGGTTTCTGTGTAAAACATCTTGCGTCAGAAAGATTTTCTCCTCGAACAGACGCGATTCGTCGGAAAGACGCCCTCCGTCAAGAAGGCGTCTTTAGTGAGCATCGAAAGGATTTTCGGCATAAATAAAATGGGTACGTGGCTTATCTGTGAGACATCTTGGCTTCGGTCTCATTGCTATGCTCAGCATTTATAACCTATAAAAATTCTACGCACGATTACCCTCTCGCTTACCGATACCTCCGACCTTCTATAACCACAGATGTTTTTCTCAAGATTTTGCATAGAACGTATGTGTATACCTCGGATACCTTCGTACTATATGGTTCAATAATTTCACTGCGAACGGCAGTGATTAATTATTGTATTCCCGTTACTTTGAGCATTACCAGCCGGCCCGAGCACCGCCAAGCTTAAAGAGGGAAAAAAGTAACGAAAAAACGAGCCTCGCTAAATGTTATTATACTAATCCTATATAGTATTATAATTTCGCTGACTAAAAATCTGCCAAAGCTTCAAAAAGAAGATAAAGAAGTAAAGAAGAAAGGCATGTTCGCCTCTCTCTTCGGATGTGAAATAATTTTCGGTTTTTTGTCACGCAAACTAGAATGCAGAATGCGGAACGAAGTCAAAATCGAACGGACAATTTATTTGGAAAAGAAAAAGAACGAGCAAAGAATCGAAACAAACCGAAAACGAAAGAAAAAAGAGAACAAGAAGTCTGAAAAATCGGAACCTGAAAACAAATCTTTTTTTTTCATTTTACATGAAATTCCTTACAGACAAGAGATAGAGAGGCGAGCAGGAAGCGGAATGGAAATGGGAATAGAAAATATGGAGAAAAAAGAAAAGTAGAAGCGGAGGCAAGTGAGGTTGTAGGAAAAACCAGCAAACGAAGAGATTAGCAAGGTGCTCTCGCCGAGGAAACGAACGCGTAACGTCGTCGCTTCACGTCGCGTCGGTCTGGGACCATTTTTCCCCGCAACTTGGAAGCTGAAGCGAGCGAGGCGTCGTTCTCTTTCCTTTGGGTATTTACCCTCTTGGCTTGCCTCCACTTTCTTTTTTTTATTCTTATCCCGTTATTTTTTATTTCTCTTCCTTTATTTTTCCTCTTTTCTTCCTTCTTTTTACTTTTTATCTTTTTATCGAATTTGTAGATTTTTCCACCTTAACGCTACTGCTTTACCTTCTATCAGCTGTTGCTCCTGCGCGATTAAAACTTCCTTCCATCGCGATAGAGCGAACGATCGAGAAATTGTCTTGCCTTTCATTTCCCCTTTCCCCTTTCCCCTTTACCCTTTTCCATTTTGAAATTGTAATTATTCAATGAATCGAAACTCTTCGTGATAAGGAAACTTTGACGAATGTAACTCGTAAATGGCTGGAGAAGAAATTTTTAGATTAACTTACGTTGGAGTCAAACGATCTGCAGAGACATGTACACGAGGATTAAATTCAAACAGGAAACGAAGGCGCGAACCGGAGATGAAGGCAGACAAGCGAATGATTACTTAAATAAACTCGTGTGTATTTTGTACGGGATCAATGTAGATCTATATACCTATATCTACTATAGTAATACCTATGAAGATAGTGGAAGAAGAGAAAGATGAAAAAGGGTAAATAAGCCGATAAACTCGTTTGTGTCGAAGTCTTATAGACAGACCGATGACCACGTCATGCGCATAAACATGACATTATTCTATACCCATGAGTCTTTTGGTTCAGTATAATATTGTCAGAAATTTATTCAGGCCCCTTCTAGACAGCCGAAAATAACCGATTTTCAAAATGAGATGAAATTTGCATCGCGTATCTTTTGTCGCCATTTTGAATCTGCTATCTCGGATCTCGTCATTTTTGACACAAGAGCTTTAACCAGGGACCCCGAAAACATTCAGACATCGATTTTCATACAAATCGGACCATTCTCGTTCGAATTGTTACCGCCATCTTGAATTTTACATTTTTCAGGTTAAATCCTTCAACAGCACCTTCGGGAATTCTTTCGGACTCGGGATCTTTTCACGGCGGTTGGACTATCATATCGATTTTCCTCCACCATTTTGAACTTTGTAATGTTCAGGTGAAATTCCTAATCCATGAGCTTCGAAAACCTTCGGACATCCATCAGTTTTCATAACTGTAGGACGAGTTCATTCATTTTCGTTTGGCATTTTGGATCGCATACTACTAACACAGGATTCCTAGTCCCCATGAGTTTTTAGAACGACTGAGAATGAATTTTTACAAGAAACGAACAACATTTTCTTTACTATGATTCAATCGGACCGTCCGGATTCACTCGCCATTTTGAATTTCACAATTTTGCTCTGGAAGCTACGGAACAAAAAAAGGAATAGGATAAGCGGAGCTTGGACAAAAAACCCTGAAGACCAAATTCTCCATGTGCAAATATAAGATTGCCCCCGTTGGTAAATCTGTGCGCATGGAGTATGAATTTTCGAAATAAAATTTGAGGTTATATTTCAACGTTGGTGTATCTACCTCTCGACAAATAGCACGTGAACTAGATATAGATATTGGTCTTACTTTTTTTCATATTGTCCTATTCGGAAATTGAAATGTCGTCCTTCAGGACGCGCTGCAGACTTGCACAGTGATCATGATGCTGACAAGATAACAACTTCCGCTTCTCTCGACGCGAGCGACGCGACGCGACGCAACGTTCGGTGCGGTGCACCGACTAGGTACATACCTACCAGTAGATGTTGAGCTACATCCTGGCTGTAGGGGTAGGCGGACACGAGCAGAGAAGGGAAGCGATTCAAATGTTGAGTTAAAATTGAAAGTTTTGTGTTGGTGTATAAAACTTTTTTATCCGTTATTCGAGGATAAGGAAACTTAGGCAGGCAGACAGCCAATCCGGAGTCAGTACGTTGACGAGTTAGACGAATAAGAAATGCGCGAGTTCCTCCTCTCCTCTCTCTCTCTCTCTCTCCCTCTTGCCTCTTCTTTTTCTCCTCACTCGGACCAGTTAAGGAGTTTCTTCTTTCAAGTATTAAGGACCGACTCTCCTTGTTGAAGAAAGCTAGTTGTCGAGACGAAGAGTTTCCTCCGTATTTAGAAAACTTTCTACCGATTCCTCTGAGAGAACCAACAGCAGCAGCAGCGGCAGCAGCAGCGGTAGCAGCGTCTTCTTTCCTTCCCTCACCGTACCGTACCGTTTCGTTCCGTTCCGTTCCGTTCATTTACTTCTCTCTCCTTCCCCACCGCGCCTCCGATTTCTCAAAGAAAAAGATCCCCCCCCGTCCGTGCTTCTTATCCTAGACGATTCCCCAACGGATTTTGATTAACCTTCTCCTTGGAACTATCGACTATCTACTGTGTATGCTATTACCAAGTTCACGGAGGTATGGGATGCAGTGGTTCGGTTTATTCGGATAACCGTATAGGTGAGAGCTGGAGAACACACTCGAGGCGCTATGCATGTCACAGAAGTAATTCGAAATCGGTATTTCAAGTGAACCGACCACATCGGACATATCCTTGATATATTGAAATGTTATTGTTGTATATCGAAGCGGCGAACGATGTCGTTCCAACGAAGATTCATTGTCCATGAGCCTCTAGATCTGACCCTGACCCTGACCCTGACCCTGACCCTAGTGCGGATCATCGTACTTTACGCGTCAAATATTTTCACTTCAGTTCGAGATCGGAAGTGACTAATTATCCGCAGACCCGGAGTTAGTCTTTGACTTTTGACACTCCTACAGTCTGAGAATGGCCGTGGAATGTCGGTGACAAGAATCACCACCCCCGAAGGAGGGAGTCTAAGTTGAAAGAGAGAGAAGAAAAAAAAATGAAAAAAAATGAAAAAAAAAAATGGAGAAGTAAAAACGAGGAGAAAGTAGGTTCTTTTTTTAGCCGTCCAAACAGAGAGAAAAAGAGAAGAGGAGAAAAGTAGAGAAGTTGGTGTAGTTGGGTACCTCAAATACTGAAAACGGAATCCACGTTTAATTCCTTGAGAAAAAACTATTTGGGGCGTGAGCAGAGCAGAGGAGAGAAGCCTGTGTTTGTACAACTACGAGATGCCTCCAGGAGCAGAGTAGCTGCTGAGTCAAAGCTCTAACCAGACTAAAAACTAAAAGCGTTTAGCCGCTTCTTCCGCCAGACAGTAGGGTACCTATCTTCTCCGCTGCTGATGAGCATTCCGCAGAAGCCGGAGAAATAGAGAAAGACCATGAAAAAAAGTGCGATGGCTTACTGGCATGGTTATTATCAATTTTCTGATTTCTCTGATTACCAATGGCAACTGACTCGCGATATCCACCTACTCCTGCTACCACTTTTACTTCTACTTCTGCTGTGATACTGTTCAACTTGTTATACTATCTGCAAGTTTTTCCCTTTGTCTAGACTCCCAGCAAGCAAGACTGCCGGTTCTTATAGTCACGATGCTATAAGCACACAGGATATTAATAAAACTTTACATAACTTTTCATATTCGCTGGTACAAAGAATACCGCAGTTCTTGTTCATTCTTTTGTTCCAACATCCATTCGAGACAGAGACTTGAGGCACACTGCCACTTTACCCCGAGATTTGCGTTATACAGACTTTCAATCATATCTGAAATCACTCTTTCCTCTCCTCTCTGGATGTCACTGCAAATATTTCCACAGGAGAATCATTCGTTTTTTTCTCGACTTGTCTGACAAAAATTCAAGTCCATTTTTCAATCTTATCGATACAGTGGATTCTTTTTGTTTTAAACTCTGAGCAACTCGACAATATTGAGTGGATTAGGATGGCGGGAAAAAGTTGGCGGGATGTAATTGAATAATGAACATGTCTTCATTTTATTCGGCCACGTGCTTTACTCCGCCATTTAGATTTTTTGAATTTCTTCTCAAATTCATAAGCAGCGATCTCAGAATCTTCTACACATCCATTTCTGCGAAATTCGAGCGATTTCTAAATTTTCGATTATCCGCGGGTCGCCGTATTTGTTCCGGTGTTCTAGGTTTTTCAAATTTGCCCTTGGATCCGAATACAGTAAGTCGAATGCACCCGGAATGCCAAATTCCATAAAAATCGGCTGATTATTTCCGGAGATAAAAGAAGGAGGGACTGAAACGGATCTCCCCCGCCGCTAACCAACATGCTCAGAGACTTAACGTCTGAACAACTCTATTTTCAACCTATTTGCCAAAATCCGAATAAACAAACAAATTGACGGAGAGTTTAACCGAATGAACGTCAGAATAGATTTGAGAAGAGATTCTTCTCTCCGGATGGCAAATGAATTGGACTAAAAGTAAGAGGATGTTGATGCGGATAGGTGTTTGTTTTTCGCGGTAAATTTTCTCTGTTTTTCGGTCGAATAACATCCCGTGTTGGTATTGAATATGTTTGCGGGGGCTAGCGAAATGGAATGAATGCAGAATCGATCAGGGAATTTAACGGCGTTCTCTAACCTAGCTTAGCCTGGTCAGGCGGTTTTAGGAGAGAAATGTAATTGGGAGATAAGCAGGAAAGCAGGAGAAGCCCTCTAATACCTAATATACTCTCCCTTCGTTGACCATGGCTGACCCGCCGCGCCGTACTGCGAACCAACGTGAATCTCGGCTGTGACGTCCGCATGGAGTCTGGACTCTGGATTCTGGACCCTCTTTTGTGGCAGCAGTCGTTTCGTTTCCGAACGGGAATGCTAGTAGTAGGTCGCTAATGACGTCCGAAAGAAAGCACTTTGTTCACCCTGTCAGATAGCCTGGCTGGCCTACAGCCTCGGCGTGGTAACCTCGGAGAAAAGGGTGATGGCGAGGAGGAGGAGGATGTGGACGGCGAGAGGGTAGGCGAGGCTGGAGGTTGAGGGTGAGGGTAAGGGTAAGGGTAAGGGTTAAAAGGGGCGATCTGCGAGTGAGTTCGGGAACACCTAACGGAAATTAAATTAAATCGTACGTGTGGCGCCGCACCACCACCGTTTCTCCTTCCTCTCTAGTTCTCGACTTCTACTACAACAGTCCAAAGTGGTGAAATGAAGTGAAAGCCGAAAGCGGGGTCGCATTGAATGTATAGAAAACAAAAACGGAACGGTTTTAAAAGGGTTTCTGGACCGTTCATTACGAATACTCTCTCCATGAAATTATGATTTTCGGTATTGCGGATTTAGGAAAATGTTATTCCAATGCTATTTCGTGAGATGGTATTTTCCTGAACCCACAATGTTGGATCCGCCATTGTGGAATTTGATCAACGACCCCCTACAGCTCGAAGGAAACGGCCTTTACAAGAGTATGAGACTAGTTTTCTGTTCGTTGGTCAGCCGTATTGAATCCGCCATTCCAAATTCCCGATTCTCGAGCTAAAATAGATCTACGGAGTTGGAATTTTATAGAAATCGAACAGGTTCTCCAAAGAAGGAGCAAAAAATAAGTTGCGAGGTTAGGTTAAGTTTCCTCAATCTCTCTTCACCGGTGCAACCTGCACTTAAAGAAGTAAGTAGTAGTCGCTGTATTTTTCATTCTTTATTTTATTTTTTTAGTTCGTCCGTGGATTCGGAAATTGAAGTGCAGTTGCGAGCGCTCTTTTAAACGCGTAAAAAAGAAAAACCAAGATTCAAAGAGGAATGGAAAACGGGATGAAATGAAGTTTGAGACGCACGCAGGACCGGACGTTTACAACTCTCTTTACTTCTACTATGTTGGTATCCTTCAAGGACTCTTTTAGTGACCATAAGTTTATTGGATCTTTTATTTTTCGAACGATTGATGACGCGTTGCCTGGTTTAAAATAGCGGAATAGCTCCCGCAACTGCTGCTACTGCTGCTACAGCTACGGATAGTTCACTCGCTCGCTACTCGTCTCGTATCCCAAGTATCGTTGTAAAGTAAATAAAAGCGGAGAACACGGAGGAGATGGAGATGGAGGCGGAGGAGGTGGAGGAGGTGGAGACGTGCAGGAAGAGTGGATCGAAGAGAACGGTTGAGTAAGATGAAGTGAGGACAAGGACGTTAAACGGCAGTAAAATTGGTCGTAAGCCAAAGGAGACTGGGCGTGTCATCAGTCACCTCGAATTCTACGGTCTTAAAGAATTGACTGTGATGCTGAGTGAACACCATCGACTCTCCATAAACCTGTCCGACGTGGTTTCTCCGGCATTTTCTCTTAATTCCTTTTAGCAATTTCGCTCCTCATTTTCGCTTCCCGCGTTGCTAACCAGCTGAGGTTGAAAATTTCTACGGGTCGCGCCTCCTTACTGTAATAACTGCTTTGAAATATCGAATAGAAGAGAGGAAAAGAGGAAGAGCAAGGGCAAGAGCATAAGCAAAAGGAGGAGGAAGAGGAAGAGGAAGAGGTAGAGGTAGCGGAAGCAGGAAGAAAGCCCGTCTTTGCCCTGATTCGATAAAGTCTAGATCAAAGTCGATGTGCGTACGCCCTGCCTCTTTGCATTTCAGGGGTTGAAGACAACCCGCCCAAGTCCGAAGGGGAATACCCACGATCGCCACTCGCACCTCAAAAGAACAATACGCTCACTGAACCAGAGAACTTTAAGTGGAGTTTTACACTTTCCGAAGCACGAAAAACTAAACTGTCTTCCTCCGTTTGATCATCGCTCAATTGGACCCATGCCCTTGTCTTCTGGTCAGATTCCTCCATGTCCATTAAACCGGGCTCTTCTCTAAAAACTATCCGCTACATCCCGCAAGTGCTTTTCGAAAGCCGACCTCCTTCGAGCGTCTCTCCGTCTTATTTTGCGGTGATGAAAATTCATCCGATCTTACACGGAACCCTGAGAATCTGGACGTCTGGGTAATTTTCGAAGACCGCTATTTTCGGCGCTTTCGTCAATTTTCGTTGTTCCTCTCGATCCTCGATGCTAACGACGAAGGAACCGCACTGTCTGTCACAGAAATTCGAGTAAAAATACCCTGAATACACAATAGAACTTCTGCCATTGGCTGTTGAGCAGCATGGACAAAATGGTTAAGGCGAAAAAGAATACGAGGGAGAAAGAGAAAAAGACCGCGGGATGAATGAATCTTCAAGGGTTTTCGGGAGAATGGACAGCCATTATGTCCACGCGCTGGAGGACGGAAAGAAGAAGATGGAGTAGAAGCGAGGAAGAGAAGAAAAAGAAGAAGGAGATGTCCATCGTAAAAATATGATTAGCTCGACTGACCGCCGCACGATGGTATACGTAGTTCATCGAAGAGGTTCAGGCCGTGGAGTTGAGGATGAGTTTCAGGCCAGGGAGTTTTACGCGGCCTGATTCCAATGGGGTGCCTATATATGCGTAGGGTTTCCGTAAGTTGGGTTAAGCCAGCCTCTTCTTCCAGAGAAACGGTCCTCCTTCTCCGACTTTATTCCTTCTCGTAAAGGAGCCTCCTCCGCGCGGCATGTGGTTGTGCGGTGCGAGAGGCATAGTCTCTGCGTGAAGGCTGCAGTAGTAGGAGCATAAAAATATGCTACGTATACGTAGGCAGGCAATATGCCGCCGCCATCAGCTCGCGGCACGTCAATCTTGAGAATCTGTATATTCTGATGATGTGACAAAAATCTCCTTCTTTCTCCCCGTACGGAATATGCTGAACTAAAATCAACCTCTCAATCCCAAACATCAGCTGCCGAAAGGTCTGGCCGCGCGTCGCGGTCGCTTGCGTTCATATCCTGCGGAGAGAGATATTCTGCGTTTTTCCCCTTTGTCTTCGTTTCCCAACTTATCCTCGACGTTCTCTTACCTGCGAGCCGATGGATTGCTACTCAAGACTCTATATATTTGATCCGCGTTTTATCATTCCGTTGGATTCTGAGGATATTCTGAAGATTAGTGTCTTCCCGGCGATTGCATTATGCCTCGCATAATTCAGGAGAACACGAAGACGTTCCTGTTACTAATCACAAGATGAAAGAGCTCCAACTTTCAATGAAAGAGCGTGTATCATGCCTAAGCTGCAGGAATGAAAACTATTCTTCAATCTGTTTCTGCAATGACGCATTGAACTTGATTCTTATTTATCTTCTTATGAAAGGTTTTTAATCAATCTTGAGCTACTTATACCTGCAATACCTGCGCGAAGAATCTTTGTCGATGAGAAGTCTCCGAAGATAAGTGTCGTTGATTAATGAGAGTCGAATAGAATAGAGTGTAATGAATGAATGAATGAATGAGCGTATGAATGAATGGTCGAAAGAAAAGGAAGAAAGAGGCCTGCACATAAGGAATTCGGTTATTGCTTGTCAGCCGAAGTAGCAGCATTAGCAGGGAGCAGAGAGCAGGGGACGGTGGTAGCCGAAGAAAGAAATCTGTTATAAGAATGAAATTGAAAAAACAACGAAGAAAGAAGAAGTGTAGGTATATATGTATTCGAGTCATCATTACAAAGCAATTGTAAAGCGTGTCCAAGTGGCCTGAAATTCATACGACTTATGATTCGGGTTTTTCAATTTGACATTTTGTATTGTATATTTTTTTCCGTCGAGTGCTTAGCTCTCCCTTTCTCTCTTTCTATTCCCGATCTTCCTACTCTTTCACGCGAAATGATATCATCCAGTTACGCGCTAACGATTGCTTCCCTTTCTGTTTTGTTGCAGGTTGGTTCGTTGTCCCGAGTACATAGGTACCGTACGTACCTATACTTCTCTTCTTCGAGCACGCAAGAAAAATTAAACGCAAAATACGATATTTAACGAAAAATTGAAACCGAATAAAATTTCAAAAAAAAATTTTATTATTAGGGTAAAAAATAAGGGCAAAGGGAAAGGGGAAAGAGAAAGAAATGAACAAAGATATGCACGTCTGAAAGAGGTATTGTGAATTTTCATACAGTTTATATGATATGATCACCGGGATTTTTCACGCTCGTTAGAATATGAGAGATATCCTTCACATTCGGGGACAAAATTAGTTTGGGAACCAAATATCGCGAATTGGACATCTCGCCTGTCTTTTCCTGCTTCTATTTCGCGCGGGTATGTAAGCATAGTACGAGTTAGTGTTCTTCTAACTTGGTTTGAGAATTTTACAAATTTTCCCAAAGCGAGCAGCTATGCCGGTAGAAAACCCAAGAGAACTGTGAAAGTAGGAAGGAAAAAGAAAAATGTGAAATGAGAAAAAAGAAAAGGAATACGCATAGCGTTGAACACTTCCAGAAGTGTACTTGCATTGTGAAAAGAAAATGATAAGTCAAGTCACTCCATCGTTCGTCTAACAACTTGACGTTAACTGCTGCGAGCTGCGTTTCTCCATTCTCCATTCTCCATTCTCCGTTCTCCGTTCTACGCTTTTCACTGAAAACCACAAAACCGCAAACGTAATAATACGTTTGACTCGGAACACGAACCGTCGAATGATGGAAATATAATCGTCCTGAACGTATACTATGCATTAACCTGACAAAAAAGGCCACGGATCTCCGGTCATAAAACCACATCGCGATATCTGATGCAATAGTAAATACAATAGTGCGGGCATACTGTCAGGGAAAAAGTGTTAGTTCATTAAAACGTGATCGTGATCGTCTGTCTTTTATTTGGCTACCACCAGGCACCTCGATCTCTTTCCGAAACTCCTTCCTTCCTCTCTTCCTTTATTTTTTCCTCTTCCCATTCTTCTAATCTTTTTGTTCGCGTCTTCATCCCCTTCGTGGTGCGGTTTGAGGGTAGACAGACGACAAGGAAAGGACGAAAGAAAGAAAGGAGTGAGTGAGTGAGTGAGTGAGCGCATAAAGGAAGGCGGAAGGCGGAAGGCGGGAGGGAGGAAGGGAGGAACAGCCTGGACCAGTTGCTGGAAAGTCCCCCAGGGAATCATGGGGGAAATCCTTAAGTCAATCAGAAGGGATTACTTGTGGCTAGAGAGGTGGAAGCCCCAGAAGGTGGAAACGTAGGAAGGTGGGAAGGTCTTGCGTGTCCGACGTCTCGCCTACGCTCTGTTCAACCATTCGATTCGATTTCTTCCTCCCTTCCAACCTTCCCGACCGTCAAATCCACGGGGAGAGAGGAGGACCAACGACAGACGAACGGTTCGTTGGAAGGCTCCTCTCCGCTCTCCTCCTCGTCCGTGGAAGGAGATTAGATGCTATTATTGACCGCGGCATTATTCCTCGACGAAGGTATATTAGCCATCCGCTACAGCACTGTAGGTACCCATTTCCGCAATACCTCTGTTACAAAATTCTAACAATTTCGACGGCCGCCCTCCTCGTTCCTCGCAGTGTCTCTGTATTCCCTCTTCTTCTTCATCGTCTCCTTCAGGAACATGAATTCGAATTTTGACGCAAAACTCCAGCGCAGCGGACTTGACGGATATTTTTGCACTCTTCGTCAAGTATCTGAAAAACCGTCGTTCCAACGAGAAAAGAGGATGAGACATTTTTTGCGGGCAATTTAGTCCTCTATATTTTTCATCCTTACATATTTCACCGTAGGACTAAACGTTTATGAGATATTTGCAAAAGACTGGTTTCACTCCACCTATATTGTCTTCGTCAATGAACTTTGTGGAGGCGCCTCAATCTCCTCGTTCTTCTCAGAGGTTATCGTCAATGTCTGAATGAATATTTCAACCGAATTGCTAATCGGTTGAATTCAGTGCACGAGATCGGAAGATCTCGTGTTCACCGCGATCTTCTTCAACCAATTCCGTATTCTCTCGTTAATCATCTACGCTGCACCACCCACATGTTAATAATAATCTCTCGCATATTTTCGGTCACCGTATTCCCGCATGGTGGTTTTTGTACCGCCCAGTCAGAATCCACGTGGGGAACCTGATCATTGCGAATTCGCGGGCAAAAAACTCCTCTATGTATCCATCCGGATGAGCTTTGAATCCGGTTGAACACGAGTTCGGTATCGGATTTTTCCCTTTTTATCCATTCACTAGTAGATATTTCCCTCCTCTGCCGATAAAGGAGCTAAAAAAAGGGGGCAAAATGGCTTTGAATCTCTTTGATCAAAGATAAGACAAGATTATACTATATCATCGTGTCGCATAACGTGCATCAGCATTACGTCTACGGCAGGAGTATTGGGGCGAAGGAGGAGAGGAGGCGCAAAAGCAGAGAGCCGAGATGTAATGAATGCCGATGTAAAATCACTGCAGGCTACGTAGGAGGAAAATTACACTCACACCTCTAAAATGTCCGAGTTTCGTAGCTATCTATCGATCACGAACGTACGTGTGTGTCTCGTCTGGAGTCTTCGACGAATGATTTTATCCCAAAACATCCAATTTCACATTGAGAAAAGAATGTACGTATATACCGCGAAAGACGAAAAAAGTACTTTTTCCCCACAATTTTCCGGTTAAATAGATTTTCACAATATCCCCTTCTTCCCGGGGACTCGCATTGGCGGTAGACTCGAATTGTACCTGTATTTTTCTTTCTATTTGCGTTTTTTCGTTTTTTTTTTTTTTTACCCCCCTCCTCTCTTCGTTTTAGTAGCTGTAGTTAGTTCATTCAGGACGAATTCTTTCCTCCCCGGTTGATAATGACTTGGTAATTAACCGACCGCCTCTGAATAATTCCCGGCTGCGGACCCCGCTTGGCTTCAGGGTCCCTAACCTGTAACCCCTAACCCCTACTAAAAAAAAAAACCCCCTTGGTTAACTTTTTTGCTCGGGTCACGTATAGAGGTACATACGTATGTACCTGCAGGTCCAAGTTGTGGTGCAGGAGGCAGGATTTTTCCTCTCTTTTGTTTTTTTTGTTTTTTGTTTTTTGTTTTTTGTTTTATTTGTATCTTCTTCCATACCCCTCCTCTTCCTCTTCTTCTTTTTCCGCGAGTACGAGAGTACGGCGTCCCTTCTACGCCTTCGCAGACTATATCGGGCGAGCCCTTTCTCCGCTATCTTTCTCTCTCACTGATATAGAACTCATTCTTTTCGTTTGCATTCAGGTTTTCAGGTTGAAAATGACAATCGTTCGCAGAACAGAACGAGAACAGAAAATCAAAATATTTCTCGTCACAGAGTCAACGTGTTACAAAAGCTATTAGAAATTTTACTCGTTATTCATTTTTTGAGAAAATGTCAATTCTAGTTCGAACATTTTACAACACGCTAGACTCTACTTTTTCCTCTACTAATATCCATCTGCAATATATCTGACCGTACCAGTATCGAGATACAGAAGATGGAAGGAATAAACGGGCTGCAGCGGTGTATGTATGCCATTCCTACCTCCTTGACAACGTGTCACAAAAGACACAGGAGTTCCGAGCAGTTTTCCCCGGTGGGTTTTCCCGCGATATATATGTATACTAGTGGATGCCGATGATTTCTTGTCTTTTCTCTTTTTTATCCACGTACTACAATGATTTGCCTCATAGTGGCTGTCTAATTACGAATTGAAATTAATTTGATCGCTTCCGTGTTTAAAATGAAAATGGAAATGTAAAAAGGCCAAAAATAAAAGAAAATGTGAAAGAAAAGAAAACTGACGCGTTAAAGCGAAAGAGAAAGACGAGAGGTGCGCGGTTTGGGAGTGCAGAGAAAGAGGAAGAAGGAGCGGGAGAGAGGAGACAGGGAGAGAGAGAACAGAAAAAAGTTGAAAAAAAAAGAGAAAGAGAGAGTAAAAGAGTGAGGGAGAGTGAGAAGAGCTGACGCCCGCTCGCTAAATGAGAATATTTATGCGAAGTGCCGCTAACAACCCTATTAGTAAGAAATTTCTTCTCTCAAACCTCAACCCCCAACCTCCAACCTCCAACCTTCCAACCCCCAGGACCCCAGAGGCGACCAGAGTTACCAGGAACACCGCCACAGCGAACAAGTATCAACGCTCGCGTTGTAACCTCCTCCTACTTCTACTTCTCCTCCTTCGTTTTCGCCTTTCCCTCTTTTCCGTTTCTTTCGTTCTTATTACGGCTTGATAAATTCGCGTATGGTACGTGTATGGGTGTACGTACGTGGGTACATGCATGCACCTTGAAAAGAAACCTTAAAGGCAAAGGTAACGCAGTATCAACTACATGTGTAATACTTTCCACGAACATATCATACGTATGTATATCCTCATCCCCTAATAAGGTCGTGAAACGTATCAAAAGACACTCGGTCCCGCCGAAAGAAAATGTTCCGGGTACCTACACCAACGTGCGGAAGGTAGACCGTAGATGATAACGTGACAGAGAAAAAAAGGTATTGGTATAATGCCTTTGAGAAAACGGCGAAGATCCGAACGCGGGGATCCGCTTTTGAAACTCGAAATAATTTGACGAGGATAAAAAATCGAAAAACAGCCTGCAACAAAAACGTGAAAAAATAATACCGACTGAAATTATTCGACAGAGAAACATCTCTATTTATTCTCATGTTTTAGAAATTTCGCAAATCCTCGGACGAACTAAAACAATCTTTGTCTGGCGCCCAACAACTTCTTTATTCTTTCCATCTGATTGCGTGTCTCAAATTTTTCTCTCTTCGGCAGTTCTCGGATTTGCCGAAAAGAAGTCCAAAATGTTTTCGAAAAGTTTAAATACAGGAATATGACACTTGGATATTGAGATGTGGAAACCACTTTTTCCAACGCTTATTTCTCATCAATGGCTATAGATATATTTTTTTACTTAGGTACGTAGGTACAATTAGATTTCAAAACTCCAAATGACCAGAATGCAATTTTTTCCTTGGTAGGTATAGTTTGTGAGGAAGAAAAAATATTCCAAATCGTTGAATACCTTCAGATATTTATTCGCATTCAACGTGATCATCCACCGTCGTGAATAAGTGCAGTAGAGGTATGTATAGGGTATATTTTATAGAAATGAGAGTAATCAACTCGAGCGTGAGAGAATTTTCCGCTGATTATTGTGCTTGAAAAGGAGGTCAAAACTGAAGTGCACAAGTATGGTCGATCGTTCACGAGAATCCGTCATACTTCTCGAAACTCGATTATACTATCGGGAGAAAAATAGAAAACGAGGATTTTTGGAAGATACGACATTTGGAAGTTGAGGATTTCTTGAAATTGCGTCTTTTTGCTTTTATCACACGAAAATTCACGAATTTTCTTTCACCACAAATTAGACACTCCCCGATTTCGAATCTACGAAATTTTTTCTCTTCTTCTTTTTTATTTTCTTCACCTATCAGAGAACAGACAGGAAGATACCTACGTCTTCCTTCTTTCATTCCAGCTATTCAATTCTCTTTTACTTCCTAAAATATTTGAGAACTTTTTCTTGTTCATGGATGCAAGAGTACGTTTGAATCTTTATTTCTCAAAATTTCATTTGCCCTCGATGAGGTGAAAAAAGAATTCAAAAGAGGAAGAAGAAAACAAACGGAGAAGCCTCTCAATAATGATTCGAATATAATGACAGACAGCCAGCGACTCCTTCCTCCTCAATAATGATGATGATCGTTTTGTAAAACGAAGAAGGAGGAGAAGAAAAAGGAAAAGAAAAAAGTGGAGGACTAAACGAGCAGAGGGAGGAATGAAAAATGGAAAATAAAATGAAAACCCAATGAATAGAAGAGAAAAGAAGTAGAAGATGAAAAAAGGAGGGCAGCGAAAGAAATATTAAGGGTCATGATGATATGTGCTGGAATACCTGCACGCTGGTGAATTCTTTCGTTAGATTGCAGAGACCACATGAACAGAAACCAGGAGCAAAAGCAGTACCTAGGTAGCAACTGAAAGTAGTAACCTGTAGAAGCAGGCATTGAAAGTGCAGACGGTTAAGTTTTTCTTTCTATTTCTTTTCTCTCGCTCTATCTCTATCTCTCTCTCTCTTTTTCTCTTTTCAGGTTAATGCGAATTTAATGTGTAGTTTATACAGGTGTATATATATATATATATATATGTATATGTATATAAATTTCTTCGTATATTCCAAGTCGTCGACGTCTAACCTCAGCAAAGGTACCCACCTCCTGCCTGCCTATAGTGAGAAAGTTTCTTTATAAAATGTGGCAATACTTATATACCTACGTGCGGCCAGCCTCTAGAGCTGCAATTCACATTTTCCGTAGTCAATTATGTATTTTCAAATATCGAGTGTGGTTAAAATTGAACTGATAATATGAGAAATTTTGTTCTCTTATTGAATATATTGCATTGTGTAAGTGTTGTATTCGATTAGATTGCCATTTCCATTCTCCTCCTGATCTTTTGAGAGTAGAAAATAATCCGATAATATACGCACACAGATAGTTGCATGCACGGAGCTATTGAGATTGATAAAATACAAGCAAGTCTAAATCCTGAATCGTATGAGATTTTCAAAAGAATGAAGCATTTTGAGATCAACCCCTTATAGCAGCTTATGCGGCGACAAACGCGACTGATGATTTGATTCAACCAATCCTACCGCCGACACCATCGCCATCTTTGTTCGGGTTCACCGCCGAATCCTAATTCCCAATTCCCGATGGAAAACGGAGAATTCTATATACAGAGAATTGAAGTTGCTCTTGCTTATAGAATTGAAGAGAGATCGACCTGCTCTTTGTTCAACGGTTTATCAAAATTCTCCAATATGTTTTCCCTCCGCGGGTCTTTCGCATTGCCGAATTAAGCTCGATATTACACGAATATATTTTCACGATTTCCACGTAAAGCAGCTGTGAAATATTCATCAAATCGAAAACCCAATATAATAGCCTCACCGAGTTCTGAATCGAGAGGCCAACACTTTGTGAACGAATACCGGCGTCACCATGGAATACTTTCTACGATATACCTGCGAAATAAGGGAAACGCGAAAAAAATTGCGGAAAATGATGGCGGCTGAAATTTCGAAAGAGAAATGCTGCACGACCCAGTGTTGGGCGCCAGATAATAGATTCTCAATGATTCAGCTGCTTCAACAACGAACGAACCACCGACACGGAAATTAATCTTCCGATTAATTATATCCAAGCTTTTCTGACCTCCGGGCGTTTTTCTATAACGATAGAAACAACCACCTACGCTAATTGGAAAATAAATAAATTCAGCATTATGAAATTTATTCGCGCGCAGCGACGATCCCTGTGCTCGTGATAATTACACCAATGTATTTTCTGCCGGTTGGGGTACAACTACGGTACAAGCTACGCTGTGCGGGTAGACGCAGGGGTACATTAGGAGTTCCAATCCACAAATTGTATAAGATGGCATTATTCTTCTCCTCGACTTGCATGCATGGCGTGACGTGGCGTGGCTCGTTAACGCGGGTAACACACTTGGCGTGATTCGAACCTACCCGTGGAAGCAGCAGCAGCAGCGTGGTAACGTCAACTCAATTTCTACACACATTCGCGTTTTACTCATATACTCGTGGTAACGTAGGTGTAGGTATTTGTACTTGAGGTCGTACCTACCTACACTTTAGGCCGCTATAAATACCAACCAACGATTTCTTTGTCCGTGATGTGTGAATAATATATCGCTCGAACTATACGCCACGTGGCGCCACACCATCCGAGCAGTTGAGTCGTTAAACTTCCTTCGTTTCGTCGTTTTTTTCATTGTTTATTTTCACTTTTTTGGTTTTTTTTTTTTTGCAAAATTGTAGATGATCGTTGCGGAGTTTTTAATCAACGCTCACAGCTCCGTGAATTGATCAATACTACCTTCGATGGATATTCTTTGGAAAATAAAGAAGTTCTACGAAGAACTTTTTTACCGGTGTTTCCATTGCGTGAGATTTCGCAGGGATATTGACCGTGAAAAAAATCGTTAATAGCCATTGAGCCGTTTCATAGAGATTGAAATTCCGAAAAATCTGTCGTCGGTAAAATACCCCCGTATGAATTTCATTCAGGGAAACCAGTGGGCCATTTTCTTTATCCTGAAAAAACGTCCATCAGATATCAATTTCGAACAAAATCGATCACACCGTTTTCGAGAGATTAAACTTTCGAATAATCGGTCATGAGTAAACTACCTCCGAATGAATTAAGTTCGGGAAAACGAGTGAATCGTCTCGTTCAGCTCGGAAAATGATTTTCAGATATGAAATTTGAACAATATCGCGTTTCGAGTCATTTTTAAGAAATTCAAGATTTTGAAAATCGATCATCAGCGAACTGTCCTCATTTTTGTAGCTGGAATTAGAATTTTCATCCCATCTTAACGAACGACGACACGGTAATCTAAATATCGAATTTGAAGTAGGAAAATCGGTTGGACAGATCTGCAACAGTCCCGATGAGTTCCAAATATCTATCTCCGCGATCAGCCTGCTCGCACGACTCCTTTAACTTCGTCGAAATATAAAAAATAATGAGTACACCGGGAAACGAAAATTTTCTCTCATCGTACTTTCAGGTACGATTACCTGTATGAAAAATTGTCAATCACGGTTGAGGGAATCCCATGATTGATTGAAAAACTTGAATGACAGATTGAAGTCACACAAATAATCCAACCTTTCCTTTCTCTTTCTCTCTCTCTCTCTCTCTCTCTCTTCGCCTCATTTTCTGCTACTCTCTTCTCCGCGAGGGTGGGTGTTCACGGCGGCTTGCCATTTCAACGTTGCGCGGCGCTGGAGCTTTTTTTGTTCTTCTATACTCTACTTCTTTTTTCTCTGTTTGTTTTTTGCTTTTTTAAAGGACTGTTCATGAAAATCAGGCCGTACTTTGCTCGACTTTAGCTCACAGTAGTGGTAGGTAGTTGTGAGTTGAAGAAGAGAAGAGATAGCTATGGAACATAGGATATAGTATAGTATGGAACGGATCCAAGAATGCTTTTCGTGTCGACTCGTTCCGCATCTGTTTTGCGGTAGTTGGTCGGGCGTTTCCTTTTCTCTTCTCTTTTCTCCTGTGCTCTCCTCTTCAAGGTACCCATTCGTAAATCTCTTGTCAGGATCTGGCCCGCACATGGTACAACGTAGAACGCTGTATCGGAGAGCAGCAGAGACGCAAAGTCGTGAAACGTAGTAAAACTGGAGAGAGAAGAAGGGATTCTCGTCCAAACAGTAGTAACCCAACCACGACTAATCTTTACGAATGAACAAAAGGGAAAATTGAAATGAGATTGAAATAAACTGATTGCGCGGAGAAGGGAAGGAGAGAATCCGAACGGTAGTGGTATTGATCATCTTCATCCACTTCGTCATTATCGTCATCGTCCTATAAAACTATATTTAAGAGAATGCGGAAGAACCGATTTTCGAAACCAGAACCGTAATAGCTCAGCCTAGAAGAGGGTGGTTCGGGTTTTCTAAACGCGGGAGCAATTACGCGGGATTTTTAGACTGGAGAAATGGCTTTGCTTCGGTGAAAGGAAAAGAGGAGACAACGTAGGGTAAAGAGAGAAAGAGAGCTCGGCGTTGATGGGCCACAATAGTTTACCGCGAAACAAAAGAAGTGTATAAATATATATTACGAGAGGAAAAACTGAAACAGTAACAGCGAAACTGGAACTGGAACTGAAGCTGCATTGCACTCTGTGTGCTGCTCACTGCTGCTGTTGAGTTTCGCGAATCAGAGAGGAGTGCTTCTCTTCTTCTACTTCTGCTATGCGAAACCTTGCGGGATGTTAGAACCTGGTGGAAGCTGGAATGGAAGGACGAAAGGAAGGAAGGAAGGAAGGAAGGAAGGAAGGAAGGAAGGAAGGAAGGAAGGAAGGAAGGAAGGAAGGAAGGAAGGAAAGAAAGACGGACGGAAAGAGAGCAGGCTAGGCCTGTCTGCCCGAGGGAACGAATTAATTTATCGACCGCTTGGCATTACTCCAAAGTCAGACTGTCTCCTTTCTTCCAGTCCTTCATCCCGCATGGGACGTAGGTATATAAATCGGCGACCTTCATGCGAGGAAGATATTCAGGTTCTTTCTGGTCGTCATTTTCGACAGCGTGAGCGCATTCCAGCGAATCCACATTGAGAATTGAGTCTGTTAGCTGTGCTCCTACCACTCGTGCTCTCGTCCTTTCTTCCATGTTGTTCCCTTCAGGGTATAGAGATAACGGTAGGACAGGCCAGATATTCTCCAGGATCCGGAAATTGCAGGGTGTAGGTCCAAACTGTGGAGGAACTCGACTACTCCTTGATCGAGGACATTAACGCTTAACGAGGATTATCAGGGATCGGAGAAGAGTAAGGCGAGTCTCCCCTTAACCTAACCTAACCTCACCGAAACTAAATTTGGATTAACTTCATGCCCATAGTTCGGTCCGGTGCCGCGTTGTTCATTCGACTCTTCGCTCCTAATGCGCTCTCTAATCCCATACTTCCTTCGACTACCGAAAATGTCCGGGGTTGGTTCAGCCGTAAAAACTATACCCGTGCGAGGATCAAGGGACGAATAAAACGGAAGGTTTTTTGAACGAATCGGAGAGATGGTTTCTCTGAGATCGATGTGCTGCTGTTCAAACTTCCAAATCTTTCGCCGCGTCGAATAATAATTTTAACAGAAACCGCGGTATTCTTCTTCTTTCCCAACCTTGTCATCCGCTTTTGCCGATTTGTTGTGCCAATCTTCAAAATTTCAGCAAATGCGAAAAGGTAGAAAATTCGCAATGCTTTCTGACCCGAAGAGGGTTAATATCCTCCTCCTATATTCGCCGGAGTCTGGCAGTAAAATTCTGCGCTCCAGTAGGTATCTGCAGGTCGATGTCGAGGAGAAGAGAAGAGAAGAGAGAACAAAAAACGAAAAAGCGTTCTCTCAAAAAACGAGTCCGATAAATCCTTCACTGTCTACAGCATAGTAGGCCGTTTGGCTAGCTTAACGGGACCAAAAACAAACGATTAACGAGCGAACGCTCGTACTTTTGTTTCAATCGCTTGAATACTATAACACTCCGGGTATACGTGGCGTTTATTTCGCACCCAGGAGGGCACATCATGAACTGCCTCCGGTGTCCGCCCGTATATTTTATCATCCGACAACGCAAGAGGAATATGTGCTCCCTGCAGTTTTTTTCGTCGCTGCTGTTTAAACGGTGAGCCGCGAAAAAAGCTCCGAACGACGTGTGGAGGGGAGAGAAAAACAACCGAATAAGAGGCAAGAGGTAAAAGTTTCACGATTCGGAACGCTTCCGATCCTTCTTCTTCTTCATCTTCTTCTTCCCCTTCTCCTTCTCCTTCTTCTTCTTCCTCTTTGCCGACTGATTATCAAGTCTATGATAATGAACCTCGGTTAAGGTAATACCGAAAGAAGAGAGGGAGGAAAAGAAAACAAAGGCAGGAAGAAAGGGAGGAAAAAAGAAGAAGAAGAAGAAGAAGAGAGGGGTTTTTCTCGCGCGCTGATTGAAATAACTAACCGAGCGAGAGACTCAACTACATTGCCTGATGATGTCAACCAGAGTGAAACGAGATGTAGCTAACGGGGGGAATAATAAAATGGAGCAAAGTGGGTTTGACCAACCGCAGCATGCAGGAAGGGGAAAGAATTTCTTTGTGCAGTCAGGCAGAATCCCTGTGGCAACATACATACCCCACCCTGTCTTGACCGGCCCTGCCTTGCCCTGACCCGATCCGAACTGAACTGCATCGCACCTCTTTACACGCTCAGTTTTCCAACGACTCTTCGCTCAATTTTGCCCCCCCCCCCCCCCCTCTCTCTCTCTTTCTCTCTTTGGTACTCTCTTTGTTTATTGGGGATCTTTTTCGCCTGCGTTCACCCTCCAGAATGACCATAATTCTGTGACCCACACCGATTCCGGTATCAACGTGCAGCTATGATGGTAATAACGGATTATCCGAATATACGGGGGGGGGGGGGGGGGGGGCTATGTAACAAAGGATCACGACGGAGGGAGGATCGCCAGAGTTGAGAATAATTCATGGCCTTCTCCGCAATAATAACACAGATTTCGTTAAACCTTAGAAGGTGTTTCATAAAAAATGTATCATCTTCAATAAAATCCCCCAACGGAATTCAGGCCGAAGAATTCTTCCGTTGGTCTGCTTGTCGGATTGCGAAAGCGACAACAAACAGTTCGCATCCGGTACGCGGAACTCTGAATTTTGATATCATGAAATCCCCCGCTTGTTAACAGAAAAGAGACCCAGAACGTATAATATAATGTGGAGGAGCCGCTGCATGCAGAAATGCAAGCTTCGGGGCTTCTACCGGTGAAAATCTTTCTGCTGGAACTAAAGTGTCACTCGCGATGATGAGGGGGAGGCTAAATACAAAAAGAGGAACGTTGAAACGGCCTGTATATGTGAGAAGAGGGAGTTTGTAGCTACAGAGTGAGTTAGTAGCAGACCACTTGTCCGGTATAATCCCTCCCGGCCAATTCCTCATACTATGTGTAACCCTGCACAGGCTGAGCAGGACTATGCGGATGGAGGACGCCGGAGTTATCTTCTCCCGGGCTAACATAATCCTCGTAAATGTTCGTTCCGGCGTAAAATAATATGTCGACTAGCTCCGGTTCTAGCTCAACCTAGCCTAGCTAGGCGTCGGCGAAAGCTGTGAAAAATATCGTCGTCGGAATATCCCGCGGAGATGTAGTAAAAAAAAAAAGGAAGAGGAAGAGGACGAAGAGGAAGAAGAAAAAGAAAAAGAAAAAGTAAAGAGGAAGTAGAACGAGGAGTCTTGAGAACTAACCCTCTGGACCCTTTCATACCCTTGACAATACTTAACATATTTTACCAATATTTCGAAGGTGGATGGTATGGCGGTGGCCGGGTAGTCTTTGAGAATTCTCGTCAGGATTTTTGGCACGACGCACGCGGGCGGCGAGTAATATTGATTCTCGTTCGCAGACGTAGTCAATGCGTCATTTATTTCTCGAGATTTTTTTCTCCACACTCGCACGCATCCGCACCTATACGTCTGTCTAGAACTCCCGGGAAACTTCAATTATGGAATGATACCTGATGGATGCGGGCACCATCCGCAGAATCCCGACGCGTGTAAATTGTCGGCAATACTTTCAAGAAGAAGAAGAAGAAGAAAAAGAAGAAAAAGAGGAACAAATTTTTGCCAGTGATGGAAAAATAGTATTTCTTTCCAGTTTCCATCGACCTTCCTCGACGAGGATAGCGCGGTACGGAGATTCTTTTCCTTCGTCGTGCAAGCGCAGAGTTTCAATCCAGAAGCGAGCAACCTCTTCGCAGTTTGTCAGTTTGTGAAAAATGTGGGCACGTAGCGTCGTGCAATGCCCACCCGGCGGTGTGAAATATTTATGTAGGTACAATAAGAATATATTGAGCTTCTTGCGAATTCCATTTTTCTCTTCTCTCCGGTTTTCTTCTATCTTCCGCAATGAATGGTATAGGCCTTGAGGTGATTTCGGGCTTGCGCGGAACGCTTCGCCACGGTGCACTGCAGGTCTGAGTTTTATTCAAATTCTACAACTTTCATTTAAATGCAGTTTAGGACATTGGAATAACGCGTCTGGCTCGGTGCCACTCGGAGAGCGAAGGAGGAGGTGGAAGAGGAGGAGGAGAAAGACGAAGAAGAAGTAGTTATTGCCGAATCAAGTCACGTTTTGCATACCTCAGGGTCTTAGCTCCATCTCCTGCAGGTTCACTTTCTCGGCCGGGATTCTCACAAATTAAGAAGAGAAAGAAAGGCAGGCAAAATGAGAGAGAGAGAGAGGGAGAGACGGAAGGAAATGAAATGAAAAGAAGATGAAAAATTAGGAAAAATCCCAAATCAAAACCTCCAACCTCCTCACAGCGGCGCGGAGGCTCTCTCTCCCTCTCTGTCGCCCTTGTTTCCTTCTCCCCCGTACTTCCAATATCCCCATTCCTCGTTCCTCGTTCCTCGTTCCTCGTTTCTCTCCTAAATTCTTATAACAATAAGCAAGAGAGGCGCAAAGAAGAGCGAATAAAACATTTTCCTCCTCTCCGCAGGATCTCAAGCACACCTTACGTATGAAGCATGAAATTCTTTCAGACCGTGTTCATCGATGCTCTCGCAAACCTAGCTGATCCCGTCCCCCAAAACAGAGTGGAAGGAAAGCTCCGCTTGCGCCCCCCGATAAACTTGAATTCAACATGAATATGAATCGCGTGCACATTTTTCCACCACCGTTGCCCCTGTACTATGCTATATTGTACTGTACTATTCTGTACTATAATAGGTACGCGCGATGTACCATTTCCCTATGAATATCAAACTGAGGCTACGACTACTTGTACCATTATGATACTACCGGTCAAAGTGCATGCAGGTTGTTCACAACGGTTACAGAGAGAGAGAGAGAGAAAGGGAGCGGTGAGTGTTGAGTGGTTATCGCTATAACCAAGTCCGTCCTTCCTATTCCACTTTCCTCGAAAAGAATTTTCCAGCATAGTAAAGTATAGTATAGTGTATCGCGTATAGTAGCTGGCTCCAGTAGCAACGAACTTCACTGTGCTATGCTGTGAAAAGGATGAATCGTCGTTCGATCACGAACCACCCTGCGCTGCCACTTTAGCTCAGGCCTGTCTCTTTCTTCTCCTACTTCTTTCTTCTTCGTCCTTTCTCTCCTTCATTCTTTTCTCCGCAGTAGGGGGATTTTTCCAAAGAGTATGCGTCCTCTCTCTCTCTTTCTCTCCCTCTCACTTCTTTCACCTCTTTTTCCTTCTCAATGACCGTGGCGCGTTTCCTCGCTTACCTAATTCCGGCAGGAACGGTCCTGCTGCCACCTATACGGTTTTTCTTTTTTCTTTTATGTACCATCCTTCTGCAGATTTACGATCACGATCATCATTGTCGTGAAATCTGTTCTATATAGGTATATAGCCACTCCTATATTATTCCCTGGGAGTCCATATGACATATTATAAGGATATCACACGAAGGATTTTCATCCTTCTTCTCCTGGTTCGTTTTTCATCCATCTTCAACGTAATGCGATACTGAAGGAGAAGAAGAAGAAGAAGAGATCCTCACGATGTTCACGATGCCCGATCACCCGTGGCACCAGCTATACCTACCTACGTAATATATCTACCCTTACCGATATCGAACTTATCTTATATACATCGAGGACAACACGAACACCACGGCTTATAGGAGAAACCAACCACCTTCACCTTTCCTCCCCCCGCCTTCTCTTCAACCTCCCCCGTTGATATGACGCCTGCTAAAAATTCAATAGCTTTCATGCTCAGCCAAGTTCGAATCTCTACCCGGGTGGTTCTGTCGAGGGGGTGGCGTTATTTTAATAGCGTGATGGTGGTAGACGCGCGGATCTTGCACACTATTATTTTCCACTTCTTAGCCTTTTTCTTCGTTTTCTTCTTCTTCTTCTTCTTCTTCTTCTCTCCACGTTCTTCGTAATAATTTTCAGAGAGAATTTACCGCCGATCTCCATAATATATATATTGTACATACATATTTCACGATCCTTTTCCTCTTCTTCGTTTCTCTTTTTTCTCGTATATGGAATGTATTTTTGTGAATTTATATAGTACTTAAAGAAAATGACATTTATATATCTCGAATCACTGACACATTCACGATTCACGCGAGAGCCTTTTATTCTCTTGTATAACAAAACTCTTGCAGGGTCGGTCGCTCGCTCAGTCCTCCGTCCTTCTTCCCTTCCATTTTACTCCTCTTTATCTTCATCTCTTTCTCTCTCTCTCTCTCGGTTTTTCTCTTTTTGCTCCCGTTCTTCATCTTTTTCCTCCTCCACTTGCTGAGGGAAGGAGAAATAACTGCCTCGAATTTATTCGGAGAACGAACGACGAACGACGACCACCTCCGCGACGTCCGTGCACCTTCCGCATCCATTCATGCAGGGAATTCTAATCTCTTGAAAAACCCGGATTCGATTCCGATTTCAAGAAACCCGACGTTTTTGAAATGATCGTTAACCAACCAACGTGCGTGTGTCGTATACATATATTGCGCTAGATATAACCACGAATCGATATTATTCTTCATTTATTCGTGTTATCCAACAAAACTTTCAGAGTATTGTAGAAGAGTACATTTCGTGACGGGAGATCGTCGTTATTAGAGATTTAGGGGTGTTTTTCATACGATTAACACAGAGAATCACTCGCGGGGAATCAATTCTCGACGGAAAAGTTTCATGGCCGCAATTCTCGAAATCCGACCGCTCATTAGTTATGGGCAATTGGGGGCGATCGGAATCGCTATCTTGAATGTTCAGGGATTACCGTTTCGAAAATGAGAATCGTAAATTTTGGCAAACGACACGAGCAACTTCGATGAAACTTTGAGAATTCGTTGAGCACGATGGCAGAAAGTGTCTAATTAATTCACTCTTTCAAAACGTTGATCGGATTTGATGAAAAATATACATTTCCCATGTTAGCTAGGTTAGATTGCCAGCGGCGAATCCAATTGCCCCTCAAACTGTGAGGAAAGCAATAGCTGCCACAACTATTGAATGCTTGGATTTATCGAGTTATCTCTGAGGGATTTTTCCGTAAAGAATACAATCTCCTACAAAAATGATATTCCTGTAAATTTTTGTGGCAACCACCTCAGTCGAGTTATAAGACGACGAGTGCGGCGAATCGGTTATCCCTGACAATAAATCACAAAATAAGTAACGAGTAGATACAGATTTTTGTCATCCAGAAAATTCGTTTCTGTACTTGCTCTAGAGAAAGAAAAACTAAGAAAATCAGAAGGATTGTCTTAGAATACTTTGTTCATTCGTCATACTCTAATCAATTGTCTTCCGATAGATTGACGAGAATAGTAGTATACATGTGTACAACACACGACTCGATTGATCTATCGCCCAGTTACTCGCCTAATCAATAATTCGTTCGCTTGTTCAATGGAGTAGAACTGTTTGGTTCCACTCCTTGATTACCACTCGCATTACCAAGCCCACCTACTTCCTCTCGATCAACACTTATGAAGTAATTATCCGACTTCTGGGTCTTCTTCACATGCCGACGACCCCCAACCCCTCCGCCCCCCTCCTATCCGCATTCAATGATAATCACAATTTCGTCTTTACGAGCCTGCAGTGGGTGCCGTATAGTTAATCGTCCTAGTTAGAATACAATAGCCCCTCGTATCGTTATTGTTTCAGGAAGTTATTGTTCTTGTTCTTGTTCTTGTTCTTGATGTTCTTGTTTTACGTTGTGTCATAGACGAGGATGAACAAAGGATCTGAATCTCCGAAGAGCTGGAGATGAAAAAAGAACGGAGCTTTATTTTCCACGGGAATCAATGGATCGAAGATTTTGGTTGCAAATATTTCAGCGCATCAGTGCTCTCAAGATCGGCGAGAGTGGCGGTACACTTTTGTTCGTTTTCATTTTACTCGAGCAAACATCGTTCTGGAAGTCCTTACGCTTGTTCTTTTTGCTTCGCTTTAAGTCCAAATTCCGAATATTTCCAGAACAGATGAAAATACGTATTTGTAAAATTTCTCAGCAACGAATTAGTCGAAAATTTGTTTCTCGAGATGATGCATAGCATATATTCTGAAATCGGTGAAATCGGTAATGCGCGCTTCTGTTTTCCGTCTTACTCGAGCAAACCGTGACGTAACGAATGAAACTTCAGCCTCCGTTTGTTTTTTGGTTTCCATCGGAAAAACGGAAAATATCGTTGGAGATCGGGAGAAAATATGCGAACCGACAATCCGACAACCTCCAGATTCCGTTCGAACGGTTCAGTAGATATTTGATATGTTCATTGGGATGAAAAAAATTTGAATAATCGTCACATCGAATAAAACTCTATGTGGCCATAACGTGCGCGTGGCAAGGAGGTAATACAGCGAGAGAGAGAGAGAAAGAGAGAGAAATAGAGAGGGAGAAAGTGTGTGTCTTCTCCGTGTCTCATTCGCCGATATTTCATTTTCAACACGAGAATAAGAATAAAATGTAAAATATGTTACACCTACGGAAGAAATTCGATGTCGAATTGCAATTTGCAATCGAATTTGGTCTAATTGGTTAGCACCAGTCTCGAAAATAGTGGCGGCGGGGGGTTCGACGAATGGGTGCATGATGTTTGCCGGAATAAATTCAAATCGCATACCATTTCTCCATCTACCGCCGCGTTCTCATCCACATCAGAGTATTGTTTTCAATCCCATTCTGCACCCTACCAAATCATCCGTACCTACATCCGCCTATACTATACGCACTCCCTCCCGTGTGTATGTACCTACGCCCTCGGTGATCCTGGACGGATCAGGCAACGAGCTCAAAACTATAGACCCGTAAAATTTTCCATCAGGGAAAATATAATTTTGTTCTTTTTACATTCAACTTTACTATTTTTCATCTTTTGTTTCACTTCTCTTTCCTCCCCTTTTCGCGTCTCGTGGTGCAATTTTTCACGGTGTTGAAAAACCTCTTTATCTCTCCTTCGCCGGCGAGGGATAATCCTCTCCTATTACTATGGTCAGTCATCTACGTATCAATATTGAAAATCCGGAGCAGCAGGCTCTCACGATCGCCCGTCTCGTCATCGCCACTCTAGTCATTTGCTCGAAATGCAGTTGGTTTTAGTTTTTTGCATTCGCAATACCATAGCGGTAGCCCCTAATTATGCTCTCTTTATCTATCCAATTTTCGATTTCTTGGACTTTTTTCTACTCGGTTTTTCGTTCTTCATACCTCGGCGTCATTGATTCGAATCTATAGTCTCCGTAGCTTCTGGTATCTAAGTTGCAAGAGGAGCAAGACACGAAGCGAAAAACAAGACTGGCTGACTGACTGACTCTGACTAACTGTTACAGTTAGGTCTAATGACAGCAAATTACGAGAACGAGCAAACGCTCTCTGAACTAGTGTAATTCCCAGGTCCTCTCATGGCTGGTTTGGCGCTGCTTTCTACTGCAGCTTCCACTGGCAGCAGACTTCAAAGCGAGCAAAGAGCAACTAAAGCTAATGTTTGCGGTAGGGAAGTGCAGCAGCAACTGAAATTTCTTTCCCGGTTTAACGTCGTCGTGACGAAATAAATGTGTCTCCTCCTTTACCTCTACGTTCACGTCCGCAGTGTTTGCGTCTGTGTCCGTGTCTGCGTGCGGTTGACAAATTTCATTAGTAGGTAGGTATACGTTTCCCGAAGTAGATCGCACGCTGTGCTCAGTGTGAGATGTCCCTCATTCGGGATCACCTGAAAAATAAACAAACACAAAATCTCCCGTCAATTATGGAGAAGCAAATTTGGGATAAGGGGATAGACGGAAAGGACAACTTGATTCCGATTTGAGCCGGCGATTTCATCCTCTTTGTTTCTACTGTTTTTTCTTCTTCTCATCCAGGCTCTTCTTTCTTTCTCGCTTCGTTTCCCTCTTCCAATTCGTTTCGCAGTCTCTGTTCGCGCACCTTTTCACCCGTGAAAAAATAGCGGAGCGAGTGACCACCAACCTGCAACTGCCCGCGATTCTGTTTGTTAAAAACGAATCGCGACGCTGACTCGACCGAAAGTTTCCTCACAAGCACATGCGGTGAAAAGCAGCGCAGACCACCAATCCCCTCCTCGTGCCACCCTTGTTAAAGTAAACTCTGGCATAATTTAAATTTACCACCCACACAGAGTTTTTGCTGTCCATGCCCGCGATGATCCTGGGCTGCCACCCATTTCTCTCGCTTATCCATCCATCCTCGGTAAATGTCTGCCCAGCCCCGCAGCGGAGGTATCTACGTGCCGGGTCACTCGTCAGTCTGATTTTCACAGAAGCAAATCAGTCTTGGCGTTCTATCCTTTTTCCATTTCTTTGCAGTTTTAGTTCTCCATGAAGGATCTCCATTGGTTTTCAGTTCTCTTCTTCATGAGATGTACGTTAGTCTCTGAAGAATTTTGAATAATAAATTGATCTGTGGCGGTACCTCGATAAATTTTTCGTGATGAACGAATTGGAGAGGAAAAGACTGGTGAGCACTGTCGATTGTCTTCTTGTCCTTCTGGAATGGTACGTCGAAATACTACGACCCACGCCTTAATACTACAGAGAGAAAATTGAATGCCCAGAGCCCCAGAAGAAAGTAAGAAGGAAAAGAATGAAAGCAGAGAAATGTCCTCCTGATATTTATGGGTCTATATGTGGCATGCGTGGTCTCGAGTCATGAACGAGGATCGAGAGAAGGGCGCCAAATGGGTTCCGTGTTCATTTCCTATTTGCCCTGCCTCTGCCCCTCTGCATGCTGCGTATTTGCTCATATTGGTACATTAACCCACAACAATGTGGATGACAGTGCGTCGCTATGCGCAGCACGCAACCGTGATCACATATATCCAACGATCCATAGGCTTGCCCACCACGACTATTGGTATATACCCAAACCGTGAGTATGAGGAGCAGACGGAATTGAAGGGAATGGGAATCCGATTCCCAGCTCCCCGTTCCCGGTTTCCACATTCCCAGGTTCCCGGTTGCTAGTTCCCATCACGAGGATGGGCCAGGAATGAAAAGAACCAAAGGTATTTCATCGCTACGATACGCGGAGCAATCCGCTATTCTATCGGATGTTTCAAAATCAATTACCAAACACACACTCACTCGGGCGCATGATGGTGATGAAAAATTTGTTGGCGCCGTAGATGTATCACTCGCATTTACACAATTCCAATTCCTATTTCATGAACTTTGAGCATTTCCCGACGAATTTTTCATGCACTTCAATTCATAGTCTATAGGTGTAACGTATGATCGATCATCGTGGAACTGCTTCACGGATCCTCGACCGAATTTACCTGCAGTTACTGCAACGTATTCTTTCACTCAAATTATATATGAAGCGGACGATCGAGTATTATATGCAATATTAGATCACGTGAAGTGAAGTTCACTCGTTGTAACGAAGACCGTGTTTACAGTCTCGGGAGAAGGATGATGTTATTCTATCATTCTATTTTATTGAGAATCGATCACTCCGCGATTCATTCTGTACTATAATGCCTGGCGGCGACAGGATTTTATTCAACGGTATAGCCAACGGAAGTCACGAATCCTTCAAAGACGTATTACTACCGCGAAGTACGAATGTGTACGAATCTGGGGGTTGGGCTTTTATTGCTTCTTCCATAGGCATAGGCATGGGCATAGGCCAGAGCTACGTCTTCACGGCGACATTACATGCGGTTCCGAAAGCGAGTTTTACACGCTACTCTAAAACGTGGATACCAAAAGTTGTACGCGGCGGGCATCCCGCCACGAAACTTCTGTGCATAGTTGAAATGGAACTCCGCTCGTCCAGTTCTATCAAGAAATGACAAAATGAGCGGCGGAGGGTCGAAGGCGGGGGCGGGGGCGGGGGTGGCAGTTGGTTTTACGATGTTGACGTTCAACATTGTCCCCCAAACCCCTTTTATATTTTCACCAGGCACTATACCAAAGCAGTAAATTGAGGCGGTATCAACACCCTCGTGAATTTTACTGTCCATAGAATTTTTTGACAGATCATTTGTCACCGGAACAAACTTTCTTTCTGTTGGCTATCGCCGCTGGTTGCTACTGCTTTCTGCTTGCCGCCACCACCGCCGCCGCTAGTTTAGATATGCGGAGGACGATTAATGCGTTGCTCCGCAGAATTTAAGCGACTGACGAAAAAAAAAAAGAAGTATTGTAAAGAAGGTGGAATGGTTAGTGGCGAACAAGAGTGCGCAGGTTGACGTCTATCAGAAGTATCGTATTAAAAATGAAGAATAAAGCGGAAGAAAAGAGAAGAAGACTTTGTCAAGCCGAAGGTGAAGGGGTCGAGCGTTTAATTGTTAGGAGACCCTCTTAATATTCTTTTCCGCTCTTTCTTCTTTCTCTTCTTTTTCCTTCGTCTTCTACCATTATTCGACATGAGCTTTCGGTCCCTCCCGTTCGCCCTTTACCGAGTTTGAGAAAAACCTCTTTTTCCTTTTTCGTAAATAGGATATTCAGTCTGTACTCTCCTGCAATGGTGCAGCACTTAGCGGTAATAGCTGGAGAACACATTTCATTCGATAAATTTCTAATTCGTGTTAACTTTGCACATCGCATCGTCCGCGTCCGTGTGATGCACTTCCAAGGAATATAAATTACACAGGGAGCTCTAGCTGATAGAAATTTCCGTTGCTTTGAACCCTCTTTATTTCTCCTTCTATCCTCGTCATCCGATACGACTTTCTCTCCATACGACAATGTCATATCTGCTTCACGGTAACGGAAAGATAAAATATCCCAGTAAATTGTATATATATATGTACACTCTTGCTCATCGTCAGGTTGTCTCCTCTTTCTCTCCCTTTTGCTGCACCTTCGTCCCCCCGTCAACTAGATACACTTCAATTTTCATTCCTCCAAGTTCTCTCAATTCGTCCGACATGGGAATGACATAATGTAAGAATTCCTCTTCGTGATGTAGAGTGAGTGTGATTAGAAAATGCTTCTCGCCCCGGGGGAGAGGGGGGGGGGGGGGGGGGCACGGTAAAGTAAAGTAAAGTGAAGTGAAGAAATGTTCCTTCGCTAACACGCTTCAAAACTCACTGAAATTTTCAAACACTCTCTTCTCCGCCTTCTCCTACTTGTAATGTGACTGGTTCTATAATTGCTCATTTTCTTTCCTTCTTATCTTCGGTTCTTTGTCTCCTGTTTCGCCTATTACTCTTGTATTTTTCTTATTCTACTCTCATTCTTCATGTTGTTCGATTGCTCATGCTTCTTCTTTACACCTTTTGGATTCAAGTCTTGATTTTACTCATTGCTTTTGAGCTTCGTATTGTATTTTTTCGATATCCACATTATTGCTTATCGCGTTGCTTTTCGATTCAAGTTTTCTCTCCGTTTTCCTTCCATAGTTTCTCAATTGTACCGCATTTCTGACGTATCGCTATTCTCTAATGGATCTGTCCATGCTATGCGTGACAGGGTTTCCAGACATCGTCGTAGCCCCGTTGTGAAAAATCATGATTTACACGTGTCGATCCACCTATAACATACATAAATCTACGGGGAAAAAGAAAACTCTCGAAAGTCCAAAACCCTGAGAAAAAAACCTGCAGCTCCTCCATCCAGTCTCAGTAGTAGCAGATAGGAGTAACACGAGGCGTTTTTAATTTCAATTTTTTTCTTCCCTTGTTTCGCTTCCTCTCTGCCTCTATGCAGTGATTACTTAGGTCAAATTCATTCGCAAATTCGTCACTGCATTTTCCCCTCCGCGCATCCGCCGCTTCAATTGTTGCTCGCGGTCGACGTAGAAGACAACTGATTTTCGCACCGAAACCCGTGAACAATCATTGCACGCAGAAAACTCCACGCTTTACGCACGTTTTTGAATTTACGCTCTAACATTTTTTTTCAGAAGTTATGATCACTCAAACTGAACCGCCAAACCTTTTTGACCCGACAGTAGGCTGGTACTTGACACATAAAGGAGAGAAGAGAGAGAGAAAGAGAGAGAGAGAGAGAGGAGGAGATTCAGGGAGCAGGGAGTAGAGAGTGAGTTTAAAAAAAGAACGACTCCTCGACGAAGAGCCCGTGTTTCCATTCGCGTTGTCATATTCTCATTCACTTTGGTTAAAAGGTCGAAAATCTAAAAATCCTCGTGGGTATGAAAAAAATTGGCGAAAGTAGTGGGGAGGGTGGGGGGGTTTCTTTTCTTTTTCGTTTCGTTATCTTCTTCTTCGGGGAGTGGAATGGATAAACAGGCCGAGCATTATTTTGTCACGTACCAAAATATGCTTTATACCATGCTGCCCATGGCAGCGGCAGGCAACTCTCTCCACCTCCTCTTCTTTCTTCTTAACGTTACGAAGGTTGGTGTAGATACGCCACGCGGCCACGGCCATACCGTTGAGTAATGAGTGAACTTTGAATAAATTTCCATCCTAATTTACGTGGTATCACGAATTTATGGCTTAATCGTAACTTCAGCCGGGATCAGCCTCCCTCGAAAACAGACAGAAGAAAAGAAATAAGAACGAAATGGGAAACGATAGAAAAAGTACAAAAAAGGGAGAAAAAAAAACACGTAAGGATATTTCGAAACACGATGATAAAGTATAAATAGGGTATTAAAATTTATAGCTACTGTTATTAATTTTAACCACCCCTCCTGAAAGTCTCCGCGATATTCCTCCTCCTCCTCCTCCTCCTCCTCCTCCTCCTCCTCCGCCTCCCGTGATTCCTCCTCTCTTCCATCGTCTCCGAACTCACCACGGAATACGAGGCTGGAGCTTCTAACATTGACGCAAGAACAGTGAAAAAATCATGAGAAATAATATCCGCTGAGTTTTTCGATGAAGTAAAATTTTCCTTCTTACACGATTGCGTGAATCCCTGGAGGAAAATATGAGCTTCGAAAAACGTGAGACATATAATTGGAGAGATGATAACGTACGGCCAGGATTCTCCCTGTGGCGCCCAACTTGGGTTTGGTTCTTTATTTGAATTCGAGAAAACTGGGTATATTTCGAATCCGCATCATCAGCAGTTGGTATTATGTTCTTTCGTGGTTCTTCTTTTCGGAGGTCATCTTCCAAGAATAATGAAAGAGGGTATTTTAAATGAGTTGGAGACGATAGAAGGACCGGAGAATTGAAAGGGAAAAAATAACTGATTAGCGTCTCGTCTTGTCTCCTCTCGTCTCGCCCCGTTTTATCGCGGTAGTCTCGCTCGTCCTGCTCCTTTACCTCAATAAACCAAGTAGCAAGAAACAAGCGCTCCTGTCTGTCCCGTTACCAGATTTCTTGAAGAGGGTCGTCTCCGTTCGCAGCCCAACCTAACCCTCCTATAACTAATGCTAATATGCCTCTAGGCGATGTTGGGGGTTCCCTTCTCTTCCGTCCCTCCTCCTTCTTCTTCTTCTTCTTCTTCTCCATCTCGTGACGCCGACGCCGCACCCCTCACCGAATTACTTTATCGTGATTGCGTTACACTCTTGTTAATTGTAGAAAGATTAATGATTTCACGCCCCAGGGAACTACTTAGGGCCAAGTCCTTCCTCCGCATTCTCCTCCTCTTCCTCGTGGACAGGGTAAAGGGGTCAAACTCAAGCCTACCATTCCCTCTCTCCCTCCCTCGCTGCGTCCTCTTCCCGTCTTCATTATTCTTCATCATCCCTTATCACTCGCGTATACCTAGCATATTATTTACCCCTTAATAAACACTCGACTCGAATTTGTCTCCTGGCTAGTCGGCTCGGATGTTTCTATGCCCAATTTCGAAAAAATGAAGCGTGATCAAATCCAACGTCCTTTTCTATCGTTACAAATCCACGAGGATTCCAGGGTTTCCATATTAGAAACACCAGAAAACTCAATCGCAGGATTTCATTGCTCGTCGAAATACTGCGCAGGGGTGTTGCAGCGTGGATACGAACGTGCAGGGAAGTTTTCACGTGATCGCTTTACGAGAATCTTATTCGAAAATATATATTTCTTCTTCTTTTTTTCACCCTGTACGTATTTTTAGCAAGGAGAATTGAGATAGTCAAGTTATTAGAAGATCCTTCCGTAGTTCTGCTACCGCCGCAACTACAATTACAACCTCCACTACCCCAGTTTCCGGTTTCGGTTTTCTTCCTCCCCCCCCCCCCCCCCCCCCAATCTTCTATTCTCGCGGTTGTGTTGTGTATTCTCCCATTTCGCATCATATTTTACGATGCGAAATGGCTTCCCACTTGTGGAGGTGCGGGTAAGAGGGCTCTTCCACCCTCCACCCTCCCATTTTCCCCCACCGGTGTTGAATTGCACTTTTGTTAATTGTAGAAAGATTAATGACACTCTTATATTCCTCCTCCTCGTATTTCGACCGGTGGTGGCTGCGGCGGTGATGGTCGACGAACGTCGCAGCAGTTATGCTGTTTATACTGCTGCTTATACCGCCAACGGGCGGGGGAGGAAATGTAAAAAAATTTCGTGACGGTGGAGATAGAGACACGAACGATGTGCTCGTTTCATTCCATCTCCTTAACTTTTCAATCGATTCTTCTCTTATTCAAACTAGAGGGCAGCCCCTCTTTTTTCCCTCTCAGCCTCCTTCTCTCGCTGGGATAACGTCATTACAGGTTTTTATTAAAGAGGAGAACCTTTTCTCGCCTGCTGCTGACACTTTAATCATTACCTGAATTGTGACCCCAAAAATGTAAATTTTGGATTTTAAATTCGTCTTTCCGCGGGGGTGGTGGTGGTGGGGGGGGGGGGGGGGGGGGTGTTTCGACGTTTTTATTTCAAAGCTTGTTGTCTTCAACTCGCAGCATCGTAATGCTGTTCAACAATTTGCAGGCAGTCAAAAGTTCGGTCATAAAATTTATGCGTTTTGATGTTTTCCAGCGCTCCCTCCTCCTCCTCCTCCTTCTCGAACGAAACCTCTCAGGTTTATTCCTTCTCATCCAGTCGCCTGGTTGGGGTAACTTTTTATTTAGCCCCTGAAATCTTTGGTTATGTTATAGTAATAGTAAAGCCGGTGCTTGAACGAATGGATGAAGAAGTCATCGTATTCTGGGGTGAAAGTCTGTGTATACGTATGTACGCCGCACGAAGAGAGGGAATAAGAATGAGAATAAGACGAATCAGGAGAAACAAGGGCGTAATAATCCGAGCTTCATTCTCGAAATCTCTTAAACATCGCCGGCTAGAGAGAGTTTACGTATCATAATAAAGGAATAAAGGCCAAGGAGGAGAAACTGTGCCCGTGATGGTTTTCCAGGAGGGTTAAGCGGAGTCGAAATGGGCCAGAGTTAGGCGTCGTCAGTGAGCAAAATGCTTGAAAAAGGGGAAAAAACAGAGTTTGAGAATGTTGGATGGAAGAAGGCTTACCGATAAGACTTTCCCCGTTGCTTTCCTGCCTCTTCCTTCGCGGTAATGGCCACGCTATCAGTTCAGACTTCATCTCCGCCTGAAGCCACGTTCCTCCGACTCTTCTGCCTCTTATTCTTATTCTTCTTCACCTTAAAACAAGTAGATAGACGCTTTTCCCACCGAAAAAAAAATAAAAAATACACCGTGTCTACTATCCTCGTATGTTATCCCGGCTGATTTGTGCGCCGAACGCATACTCTTCGATCAAATTTCTCTTATCCTCATCGGCAGATGATTCAATCGAAATATTGCCTTCGCAGGGCGACAAATGATGTTTGATCTCCATTTCTCCTTTATATCTTGAGTAAATCTTGTGACTTGGCGGAGAAGTAGAAAGAAGGCGAAGATCAAGTAAATAGGAGGAATAAATATATAAATGAAAAGGAAGGGTGTCTTGGGATTATTTGTTCGAGATTCAAGATTCTTCGTTTGTTGATGGACTCCATCATTCAGCTCGGGGGCTGATTAATCCTGTGTCTTATACTCGTTGAAACGTTTTCCTCCACCTAGCCCGCAGCTAAAGGAAAAGATTAATGAATCCTTCTCTCTTTCGTTCAGGAGAATAACACACAAGAAAAAAAAAAAGAAAAAGAAAGAAAGAAAGAAAGAACAGGCAAACCACTGCAGGAATATTTTTCCAATTTCAACAATAACCACACGACCACGTGTAGTGCAAAGTACATACCTATACTATGCTTCCCTATAGCTATCAGCGCGCGGTGCAGGTTAAAGAGTATAAAGCGAAGCGAAACACCTACAAACCTACATTCGTTTCAACGTCGCGGTAACAAAATGTGCGCTAGTGTTTCATTCTCTCAGTGAAAAGTAGAGGAAAAACTAAGAGGAGAAGCTCGAACAACGGGAAAGAAGAAGCAAAAAGGAGTGGAGCGCACCTCGTGCAATTTTTCGTCAAACGGATCCTTCCCCCACCCATTCCCTCAGCGTGACGCTCGAATTGAACGCATTTGATCATATCAGTTTTATCAGCGTGGTTACTGTTCGGTGTAATAGATACCCTGAAACGAGTTGCCGCAATTTCTTATCTCCTCCTTCTTCTCACTTAGCAAAACTTTTGCTTTATTTCGCACCGTCTTTTCTCCTTGTTGAAAAATCGCAACCTACGCACAAACTTTTCTGACGCAACGTAGACAGAGAATGATTGGTAATAAATTGATCATGACGTATCGAGGGATACGACCTTGCCGAGTATCTATTGAAAACAAATGAATGTAATCATTTGTTAGGTCCCTTGACCCAAATTTAAAGCCCGGTCCAACTGCCGGTACTACTCTAAGTCGTTTGGGAAAAACGACTACACCAAAATCCCAGTTTTATTTCTCTTTGTCGTTGCGACGTTCGGTCAAACATTCTTCTCATTTTTTTCCTTTTTTGGCTTCAGGTAAACGGAAAGGACGTATCGAACTCGAGCCACGAAGACGCGGTTCGGTGTTTCGAGTCTGCCCAGGAGCCGATCATAGTAGAAGTTCTGCGGCGTCAACCAGGTCATCAAATTGTTCAATCGCAATCGCAATCGCCGAAGGATGTTGTAGACAGAAGCAGCGGTAGTATAGACATGGAGTTTCATGAAAAGCCGGAGAAGGGTGACGAGGCGGACGCCGTTAAAGAGGTCTGCAACGCTGCAAACAGTCCGCTGGTCTCAACTGCAGTGCAAACAGACTGGGCCGGATTGATCGAAGAGGAACTTATGCTGGACCCGCTGAACATTGAGGAACAGCCGTGCAACGATAGTTTCGAAGACTTTTTACCGCAGCACATCAATTTCGAGGTTCGTAATGCAATCAGACTCAATCCCCTTCCATTTTCCATTCACTTTTTTTTTTATCATCATCGCTTCTCCTGTCCGCTGGATGTTGAATAATTTCAATTGGTGCCTAACCCGCCTTTCCTCTTCCACTCCGGAGTGTTTTCTTGATAAATCTTCGCTTATTTTCTCTTCTTGATGGAATGGCTGACGATTAGTATTAGGCCAGACGAAGGAGGCAAAGGCGGCGGGGGGGAAACCTAATCGTCCCAATTAAGCCTCATCAAGGAAATCAAGGAAATAAGGACCGCCTTTTCCCCGCCTTGGCCGACCACTTTGTCAATTCACTCCGCGTTGTTTCCCATTGATCAGTGGATACCTCGCCAAGAACTGAAACCACTTTTGTGTCAGCCAATTCCTCACGTACCGCATTAGGTCTTCAATCAATTTGCTTCCTATATCTTTACAATCGCTTCACGCTCAAATTCCGTGACTGAATTTCTACCGTCGCGTGATTCTCTCCAGCTGTTCGAACCGTTTAACCATGTATGACGACAAATGACAATCATCACAGGTCACAATCCCATGTCAGGCTGCGTGCCAAGCGAAGAAACTTCAACGGGTCAATCGCGTTCACGAAATGCGTGAGGTATCGAATCCTCGCCTCGTCTCTCATTGAATGAATGTTGATGTCTTTTCTTGCTCGATATTTTCTTCCGTAGCAAATTCCGTTTCTTATCCCGTTCCAGTCTTTCGAATGATGCCTCGGGGACAAGAGTTCGGTGGACTGCATCCCGTTTGATCGCATGTTTATATGCATTAGGTGACGAAGTAAAGCGATACATGCAATCGAGCTGTTTATTTTTTTCTCTCGGTATTCTCCTACCGTTTTTCTTTGTTTTTTTTATTATTGTCCACCGCAAGCACAAAGCCTTCGTTTGCATTAGCCCCATAGATGGGATGGCGCAAGCACAGCTCTGTGTTCGCAGCGAAGGCAGAGCGGCTAGCCAGCCGGTAAAAAAAAGAGAGAAGAAAAAAGAAACAAAAAAACACAAAAAAACAAACAAAAAACATGGAAAGAAGAGGTAGTACCTAGTTGGTTGGGTTGTAGTAACGAGAAATTGGAAACCGTCGAAGGGGGTCAGTGCTCTCGGATCCATATCGGGTCTATCCTCTCCTTTTGTTTTTCAGAATTCGAAAAATGCAACGTACAGTGAGCGAGTGAGTAAGCGAGACTCCGATTCTCTAGCCCGCTCCAGCGTCCTCACTTTTAACTCTGCTTAATACTACATGCTACTGCCTTGTGACGCATTGTTGTTGGAATGCAGAACTACGACCTATACTGCTATTATGGATACACGGTGTCCATGAAAACCCTATCAAACAAACCAAATCCTGCTCTCCACCCTCGCCACCTCCACTCGCTTTCTCTCTTTCAACGATTCATATCGTCAATCGTCGCTGTTTTTCCACCGTGAACAAAGGATCGCATCAATTTGGCTAATCGGCGGTACCACCGGTCGTCAGTGTATCACAATACAGTGTGCGTACTGTGCAACACTTTTTCGGGAGCTTCAATTTCCTTCTTTCTTTATTTTGTTTTCTTTATTTGGTCAGGTACTGTACATACAGCTGTATGCGTCCTCCACCCTATTGTAAACGAAGGCACTGACTAATTGCTTTTCAAACAGCTACCACGACTCGACAATAGCCCTCCCCCGTCATCCCTTGGGTAGAAAAAAATCCATGTGTTTGTTTTGCCTCCGTTGGCGATGTGTGGTAGATCCAGATTGCCAAGAGCCGGCGGAGCTGTGGAACAGAATCAATCTTGGAGATATAAATCTCGATTATTGGTATCGATTAGTTTTTCGGTTTGACCAGCTTTTTTCCTCCGAATATGCGAAGGTGAAGATGCGATCATTTCATCATACTTCGTCAATTCGAGTGTAATATATACCTCACGGGAGGTGAATAAATCCTCGCATGTTAACGCGTATGCGTTTTTGTCTGTATTTATGTATAAATAATTTTGCAGGAAGTAACGTTGCGGAAGAGCGGAAGTGCCGAGAAACTCGGTCTCACAGTTTGCTACAGTTCTGGTTCCGGTAGCGAAGACGCTGACACTGAGGTCTACATTTCGGAAATAGTTCCGGAGAGCTTAGCTGCACGAGATGGTCGGCTTCGAGAGGGTGATCAGATACTGCGGGTAGGTTAAATCCTGGATTCTCATTCCGTTGCACTCGATATCTCTCTCTCTCTCTCTCTCCTGCTCCTGATTCTGCTCCTGATCCTTCTCTTCCTCCTCTTCCCACTGTTGCGCTGCAGTTCGCACGATTCAGCAGCAGATCAAACTGCAAGCTTCGGAAACGACCCTAAAACACCGACAGTACGACTACGACTACGACTACGACTTCTACTTCTACCTACTACTATCACCACCACTGCCTGGTGACTCGTATCAAATCCCCGCTTCACGTAATCTTGTTAGAGAGAGATTATAATTACGAACAAAGTGGTTTGCACCGTTGTTCTCACGTCGACTACCCACCGTGGAAGAAGGATTTGTCGCGTCTACTAGTCTACTATAGTCTACGCCTTTACCACCCTACAATATTCTCGCCTCGGCGTAATTCCCTCAAGATATATATGTACATATACTACATTTATATATGTATGTATATATGCGAGTGTATACGACGATTCGTCCCATGAAAGTCAGATGAGATAAGATAAGGTCAATTTCATTTTACTTATTGCCTCCACCTAGTTCTTCGGATGTCGAGATCTTTCGAGAAAGGCGGTTTCAATCAACCGTTAAGTCCGCTGTGCTTGTACACTCGTGCATGAAATTCCGTCAAGTCTTTTCAAATCCGTGGAACCTTCTGTAAAATCTTGAGAAATCTTGTACATTGAGTTCTTGAAAGTCTCATGCAACCTCCACGCATCTGAAGTCCTCTGAAGTCCGAGGTTCAGTGGAATGCAGGAAGTCCCGGCGAAGTCTCATCAAGTCTTATAAATTCCTGTAAAATCCGCTAAATTTCTATAGAGTCTATAGAGACTTCGTGGTGCTAAAATTTGATGAAATCTCAAGAAATCCTATGAAGTCTAAGCCGGACCATAGCTCAAAGGATTTCTGTGATGTCTGTGATATCCCACAAAATTTCATAGAGTCTTGTGAAGTCTTACAAAGTCATGTCAAATCTTCTAGAATCCCATGAAACCGTTGGAAGTCTTTGAAGTCAAATGTAATTCACGAAGTTCATACGACGTCTGTGAAATCTTATCTGAAGTCTCACGATGTCTTACGAAATCAAGTGAAATCTTAGAAATTTCCATTACACCTTTTGGAATCTTCTATTCACGTGAAATCTCTAAAGTCCGGATGAAATCTGTGAAGTCGATTGGAATTTCCAAGTTCTCCAAGTCCGGTGATCACGATTTTCGAAACCGCCTCAACCTCTCAGGACTCTGGCGTATTTGATGTACGTAAAAATTGATTTTCACCGAAATGAAACGGTGTTTAAAATTTCAGGTAAACGGAAAAGACGTCGCCAACAAGGAGCAAACCGAGTGTCTGTTTGCGGAGACTAAAAATGCAGTTACACTTTTAGTCAGCCGTTGTTTCTTTCAGGTAAGATATAAAATCTCGAAAGGTCAAAAGTTTGAAATGTCGTGGCTTGATTCATTTCAATGAAATCTAGATTTTCCCGTTGTTGTTACAGGACGAGGAATACGACGAGCGTCGCGTATATCAACAGGTAAATACCAATCCTCCTTTCTCAAATAGTCTGAGTTTAAATTCAACCCTCTCGAAAGGTGCTTTCTCAACATTTGCTTAACCATCTAATACGACCTCCAGCGTTTTCTTGCACCATTACGAATCCCCTGAAAAGAGGCGCAACTGAAGGTTGCGAATTCCATTCAGCTGACAAAAAAATTTGTTATACTTGTTCAGGATTCTCCCTCGAGTTCTCCGGACAACAATCCCGCCTACCAAAACAGTATGATAGAGCAATTGATCAGACAGCAACAAGAGTGTGAAGATCCCGTGAAGGAATCTGATTCGAAGGTGCAAATCATTTCAAAAATAACGCCACCTCCGCCCCCAGTCCCTTCTCACACATCCGAGGACAAGAAACAGTGGATGATACAAGACGGGGTTAAAGAATGTTCGAAGAAAATGGACGCCCTGAATATCAGGCCACAGCAGCCGGGACCCCCGCCAGTACCTCCGATTAGATTAATGGAAGCCTACACGAGCCACGTTTGGAGTGACACTGAGCACATTTACGAAACAATACCAGAATCAGATAGCGAGCCGATATACTCGTCCCCTTACGAACACCATCACTGGATTCAATACCATCAGAACACCGGAATTACGACGGTGAACACGAACGCGACAACGACAACGACAACAACAACAACGACGGTGAACAACAAATCGCATAATGCGTCTGATCAATCGAAACCGTGGAATTGGTCGTCGAAGAGCAACAGTTCTGGCGAAGAAAAGGAAAGTTCGAGTGCCTACAACACGGGGGAATCATGTCACAGTAATCCATTAACGTTGGAACTACATCAGGGCGAAAAGGACCATCACAAAAGTACTTTGGTACTGTGTCAACCGCCGCCGCCACCGCCGCAGCAACAAAAAACCCTCTCACAACATGCGAAGACGAATGCATCGATGGGAAATATGTCGAACAGTACGGGCGCGACGGTTGTGACTGGATGCTCGTGTCCATTTGGAGGATCACATCAGCAGCAACAACAACAACAACAACATCATCATCAGCAGCAACAGCAGCAGCACGGAGGAAAGAGCGCGAAGACGCAACCGTCGGTTAGAAAGACTAGTCATCAATCACAACAACAAAGAGATCATTATCATCACCACTGCAGGGACGGAATTACAAACGCTAGTACTTTGCCGGCGGACACAATGTACACAAACGCGGCGAATCTTCAACAGACAATTTTACTACAACAGGAATTATTCAAGCAGGCTCTAATGACGAGGAGGAATACAACAACCACAAATATCCGGGAAGGTGGCGGCGGAGGTGGTGGAGGTACCAGAAAATCCAAATCCCACGGTAATTTTCAGGCGCCAAATTTAACTCGTTACCAATTCGTCGGTAGTCAACAAGTGTGCACTTCCGCTTGGGTACCGCCCGAAGATAAATGCGAAGTGCAAATGGAATGGAAGGTCAAGCGGAGGCCCGATGGCACTAGGTACATCGCTAGAAGACCTGTCAGAAATCGGATCCTGAAGAACAGGGCGATCAAGATATCCGAAGAACGCGCTGGACAGACCACCGAAGATGACACCATGTCCGAGATGAAGGTAATGCCGCAAATTCGTTTATTCATCATCGACGCCGTCGTCTTTTTCCGTTCCACTTTTTCTTCTTTTTCTTCGTCTTCTCTTTTTTGGTTTAGTTTTTAGCGGTAATCAATCAAACGGCATGTGATTCTTGTTTTTTCTCTTCTTTGCCTCTTCTCTCGTTTCGTTTTTGGTTGAAACGAATAAAAACACTTGTTACAATCCCGACATCTGCTGAGACCACTACTAATCAACGTTCACAACAGAAATATGTAATTGAACACATCGCATCATATTCTCTTCCTCCACGTTTCCGTTCACGTTAATATATCATTCTCTTTTTTTTCTCTTTTTTGTGTCTTTCGTTTATGTACGTTTTTATTCGAACTCCGTACAATCGCTATCCTGAGCTCACATGCGAAAGATCTTCATTAATCATTAGCTCCGAACCCATAATACGTTATTTTGTATTTTTTCTCATTTTATTCCAGGTCGGTAGATACTGGAGCAAAGAGGAGCGTAAAAGGCAATTGGAACGGGCGAGGGAGAGGAAACAGCGTCACCAAGAAATCCAGCAACAGCAACAACCACAGCAACTCCAGTTACAATTGCATGTACAACAACAACAACAACAACAACAACAACAACAACAGCAGCAGCAGCAACAACAAATACCGCAGTTACAAACTAACGATAACGTAACGATCGGTGATCACAACGAAGATAAACAACAGGTTGTCGTCAAAAAACCATTGAACATAGTTGAAATTAACCAGAATAAAAAAATGGCGAGAAAAAAAACGACTATAGATGATTTTGCAACTGTACAAGAAATGCTCGTTCATGGTAACAGAGTTGGCGGTGGTTCCGGTCCTCCCGGTAGTGGCGGTAAACTTATGGGACTTTTATCCGTCACTACCGTGTAGATGATATCGTTATTTTATTTGATCTCATTTTGTTGTTCTCTCTTGTGCGTTCCGATCGCGCGAAATTGAAATCTAGGGCATCGTCCGAGTACATTATGGTCATAGCCTATGGAAAAAAACGTTCTGCATTCAGTTTCTCTCTCCTCCCTCTGTCTCTCTATCTCTCTGTAGGTATAATTCTCTGTTCAATTGAAAAAACACAGATCAGAGATCCCGGTATTTATAGGCATACCTCAATTACACCGGAACGAAGGAATTCCCTCGAATCCTTCGTAAGATAATGAGCGTTTTTGTATTTAAATTTTAAGGGGTAGAAGCTTTATACATATATTTGGATAAACACGCGTCGTCTATACATTAGTCATTTATATATATATATATATATATTAGGATACTATATAATTGTAATTATTAATTAACGAATTATCAATAATAATGAGAAAAATAATAATATTGTAGGCGCCACTATGTAATACGCCGCGTCGTCGCCCAGCCAGTGGTCACTTTAGTACCTTGAGGTGTTACGGTGGCTGTGCCTTTTTCTACTATACACATAGTTATATTACGTATTTGTACACGTACCTATAACATATAGGCTCGTAACGTATAACACAAGAGTTACAAATTTGAATGTTCGGAAAACAATTATACACATTATAGGTATAATTGAACGATAATAAGTCATGATAAGTTATTTAAGTTACGATAACGAATAATTCATGATGATGATAATAACAATGAGGATAACGACAACAACGGCAATGAACTAATACACTATTAGGATTAGTACGTAGTTCTATGAAATATAGGTAAATACATGACTACGTATGTATATACATACCATTGAAAATTTGAAATCAGCTGTTCTGTTTTTGATCATTGCAGTTGGCGCAGTGTTTGTTCTAGTTTCAATCAAACGATAATCGCTACCATTGTCGGGCTTAAAATCTTGTAACACCTTGGGATCCCGCTAAAATCTCGTTCGCGTTGGCCTCTGAAGTTTGCCTGGACGCAAAATTAGAAAACCAATGACAAATAGGTATGTATGCGGCTCCGCGTCGAGCGCCAGACCGAACGATGAAAAATTGTTTTCATAATGTAACGGTACTGCAGAAAAATCAACCGTTGTCCTATAAATTCTATCATTCGTACCTATATACCTATATGCGTCTACATATAATTAGAAGACAAAAAAAAACCAATTGTTACAAAGAATTTCTGTTGGTTTTCTTTTTGATCCTTCCATTCCTTTCGTTCTCTTTTTTCTCGACAAATCGACAATATTCAAATTATGGTCTTCGCACCCGTACGATTAGTACCTACAGGTATATCGGACGATCACGGGGGGCGTCGTTGAAAGTTGAAAGATTTAAACCTTCCGTTTTTACAGGACTCTCTCTCTCTCTCTCTCTCTTTATCCATTTATCTCTTTTTCTGTCTTCTTCTCGTTTCCATAGAAATTTTCCTCGATATTTTACCTGCACTGAGCTGATCTGTAGTCTAATTAATAGTAATAATAACGATAACGGTAATGATAATAATGAATACGTAGTACGTTTTAACGCGAATGAATATGAATATGAGTAAATGAGAGGAGATAAGGGCGAAAGATAGAAATGGGACGAAGAAAATAGAAAAAACAAAGGAAACAAGAGAAGAAATAAAAAACCACCACAATTGTATAACTAATAACGCTATAATATTATGATATATATAGTATGTACCAATATGTAGTATAGAAATTTGTAGATATGTATTATAAATCTTGACGATAAGTATATAATATACGTACATAATAACGACTATAATAATAGTAACGATAATAGTATATGTATAGTACACTATAAAAATATAATATAAATAAATAAATCGTATGACATGCCGCTTGAATATAATATACCTCTACCTATTCACCTATTTAATGCATACCTATACGCGTTACTATAAAACCATCGCACGTAATTGTAATTATGATAAATCGAGGAATAGAAAAATTGCTCTTTGCGAGAAACAACAAGATTGGACAGAATGGTCCCCCAACAACAGCTTTATTTTGTTAATATTATGGTCTGCAGTGAAAACCGGTAAGAGATTCGACTTTTCCGACAGATCATGAACATTCTCAAGTGTGTACAATCACTGTCTTTCCCGTTTGACTCATAACGAATACCTAATTCGTTCAGAGTTTCACCGATGTGGCAAAAACTTCTGAAACTCTTCGGGGGTTCCCGCTCCAACGGGATTGTCGATTAAGAATACGTAATTGTAATCACTCACCTGCGATGAAGCGCAGTAAAACAAAATGAATCGAGGTGCGAGAAACGCGACAGAGACGAATCGAAAGGGATTCAATGCGGATTAAAATCAACGTAACTACAATTCTTCCTAATTACTTCTAATTCGTTATAATTTGTGTTAATTCCGTTTTCATCATGCTCAATTCTTTTCAATTCTTTCCGTTTTATCGGGAGTTCACTGCAGTATCAAATGGTCTTTCGAGAAGAACTCACTCGCTCGAGTAACCGCTTACCCAGGTACACTTTCGTTCATTTAGGTCAAGGTCAAGGGGTCCTAAATCTTCAAAGTTCCCGTATTCGCCAGGACCTCCTTGAAGCCGATTATACCGTTATGATTTGAAAGCTATTTCGACAACTAGTTCGCGAATAACACGCAGAAAGAGACGCAACGAATCCACAGCCCTCGGCACATACCGTAACAACCGAACTGACCACAGTCAACCAAAGAAGCACTACTTTTCTCAGAAGACTTAGCAAGTCTGATCAGGACGAAATCCAAAATAAGAATGCTCTCAAAAATCGACGTCCGAAGGGCTGTGGCTACGTTCAACGAACGCCCGCGAAGGATCCTCGTCTCCATCTCGCGCATCTTTCCCTCATGCCTCTCGTAAACTTTTCTAAACAAAAATCGCTAATTTCCTTTAGCATAAACTAAAGATATCGACTTAGGCTTGTGTATATTATGTAATAAATAGTTTACGGATAAATGAACAACGGAATGAAGAAGTAACAAATATTTCCGAACAGAGAGATCGGCCGTGAAAAAACGATGAGCGTAAACTCCAATCTATATACCGATTTTGCAGCTGGATTATTTGTTGAGGAAGTAATTTTTTTTCGGCCAATTTAGACAGAATTCTCGCACCGTGAGCACCCGTGGCGAAACACAGAATGAATATTGTAATCATCGACAGAATCGTTGTAGTAATTTTTAGCCTGAGCCGGTCGATCCGCACCTACACGACGTTTTCTGAGCCGATTTCGGCATAACGATAAATTGCAGTGGATGGAGAAGGTTATCTCTCACGGTTATATAGTTAAAACCATTTCAACATCATCATGTAGGTACGTGGGCGTCGCTGAATTAGCTTCTGGACCGCTCGTCCAACGTTCGAGTGACGAGTGTGACAAATCCAATGAGATAATTCATGTAGTTTTGAACACATTCGCCTCATCTATTACACCGGCACGTTCTGTCGGTCTCATGACTTACGGGTCTTGGTACTTGCCTCGTGCAGTGTGCACAAGAGGATATAACCATTTTGGAGGAAGAAGAAGAAGAAGAAGAAGAAGGTTCCGCGGGTCGTTATAGTTCCTGCTCGCCGATGATCGTTTAATTAATTAGTTTCCCAATGGCACTGACAAAGTGGCACGAGGATGGATATCTTCGACCTCTTATTATCATTATTTATTTTTTACTCAACCGCAACATTAATTTATATCATTCGATCTGAAACGTAGGGCCAGGGAAACGACGCCGATCATTTAACATCGCATGAGTATCGTGAAAGGGATTCCCCTGGCGCTTGAATAGCTGATTGTTGATATGAAGTTGGTTTAGGTGGAAAGAAACACCCCCGCAGCCGGTTTTAGTTTCGTTAGATTCAGACGTGATATTTAATTCCGCAAATATAATTATGTTTCTCATTTTCACTTTTATTTTTCGCGTTTAATTAGTTCTAAAAAATCTCTCGCGAATTTAGGTACTAAACATTTTTCCGAAAGAAAGCAAACGAAGAAAGAAGAAGAAATGGGACAGGAAATCGGAAAGGAGCAAAAGAGAGGAGAAGAAATTGCACAATATACCTACATGTATGACCATTAATTTTGTAGCGGAAAGAATGATTTTCATGTCGTTTTATTTTACTTCGTTTCATTTTTCTTATTATGCTACGTTAGCGTAGTTATTTATTTAATATGATATATTATGGTAGGTAAAATTGCAGATCGCGTTCAACGGTGTGTATACTATATTCTATATAATATACCTGCCTATACCTATACGAATGTGACATACCTGTGATACATAACTATACCTATGGATACCTACGAGAAAGATGGACTGAAAATTGAAAATAAATAAATAAATGAATATACAGTTTCGAACTTCGTCGCAGTTGATTATACGGCACCGTCTTATATTAATGTTTTATAAAAAATGAGAATCTCTGCGAAACTCGGCTCGAATTGTGTTTCCTTTTTCCTTCTGAATCTTTCGGAGTTTCTAGATTCCGTTATTCATCTCATTCATTAATTTTATTCAATCTAATTCGACAATATCAATGTATGATAATATGCAGATTGATCTATGTGGCACGAAAAAGGAAACTAGATAAACAAAAAATTCGAAAATTAGATACGAAACAAACAATAATCATTCAATTTTGTATACCTGTTATTGGGTATGTTTGATAGGTCATATGTATTATAGGTATATACTATACACATGTTATGTTTAATTAGGTAATTATCATAGTTTCTGTGTTTTTTTTCTTTCTTGTTTTCTTCTTCTTTATTTTAATTCATAATTTATATCATTTATAATAACAAATACTAGGTATAGATGCTTTGTTCTAACGTCGTCCTCGCTGGATCGGGTACGTGCACAATATTTATTTATTCATTATTATTATCACTATTGTTATGAATTCTGATCAAAAAATATACCCCGATTGATTATAATTATTACTTCAACTACTACTGTTGTTATTATTATTGTTATTATTATTATTATTATTGTTATTAGAGTACTACCTATAATATAATAATATGTAACCATAAATATTGAAACATCCTTTTCACTTACTTATTCATTTATTCAATTATTCGTCTAGTTTATATTCCAAAAATTACAAATTACAAAATTGAAACTCTTTTTTCTCATATCATTAATTTATTCCATATAATTTTTGTTGCTTTTTTTTGATTTGATCCGATCTCTTCTTTAGGTATTCTCGTTTATTCTTTTTTTTTTTTTTCTTTTTTTTTTTTTTATCTCTCTGATTTGTCAAATTATCGGAAACCACGAACTACAACCGCGTTCCGTTCAAATTAAAAATATTCATCGGACGAGGAAGAAGGAAGAAAACGAAAATCATAAAACGAAGCGAAGAAACAGAAATGAAACAAATACATCACGAAAAAAGAGAAAAAAAAAACGCACGTCAAATTTTCAAAATTTATGATTCTGTCATTTTTTCTCGTTTCTTTTTCTTCCTCGTTATTAGTCGCATAACCATCCCGTCATCTCTGCCCCTCTAGATATTATTATTATTATCATGAATTATTACTATTATATTAATAATTATTATTATTTTTTCCTTATTGTAATACTTTAATTTATAATATAGGTATGTATACCATACCATATGTTCATATATATAGGTGTACAAGTAGGTATATACGTATGAATATATATATATATATATATCTACTATATACATATATATGTATTATCATTCTTTTTCAAATTTAAAAAGTATATTATACGTTATATACTAAACGAAAAATGATAAAAAAAAAGAAAAAAAAAAAAAAAAAAAAAAAAAAAAAATAGAAAATAAAGAGAAAAGAAAGAAATAGAGAGAAGGAGAAAGACGAAAGAAAGTAGCTTCTTCTAGTTTTCTTTTTTACCTCCTTTTTTGTTGAACTTTGTTTTTAATTTTTTAATTCTTATAAGTCCGAAGAATCAGATTAAATTAACTGTTATTCGAATCCCCAACGTTTCCAACGTCGGTTGTTGTCGATGATCCTGCTACTGCTATACCTACACCTACACCTACGATAGTCGCTCCCGCTGCCGGTGCGGCTGCAGCAACTGGTACTCGAGATTGTTTTAAGCTGTCCAAATATTCTTGTTGCGACGTAGCTAATACCTGAGAAAGTATATCGCTGTCTTCCCAGTCGGTTAATCCTGTTGAATTACGAATTATTCGATAAGATACTATGTATCAGTTTACCTGAATATCGGATTCGTTGAGTATTTTTCAGTTTCTCCTGCTCCGATCTTATCTTTATCTTCATCCACTCGAGATTTTCTTCATAGGTATATTAATCGATTGATTAGCGAAGAATGAGAGAAAAAAGAAATCGATGTTACCCAATTTGTTTGTATATTCAGTTATTTTTCTTACCAAAAACTTCGGGAGGAAGTCGATTGAACAACGACATATCCGGAGAGGCATTACTCTCTTTACTACTTCCTGGAACTGGCTCTTGCGAAATCGACGATACGCTAAATTCAGAAGATAAATGTGCTCCGCCTTGTTGTTGTTGACTCTGCGAAGATTGATGTTGCGGAGAACGCTTGCTGCTGTATCTTATCGAGTCGCTCACCTACATAAAGAGCGAAAAGATTTGAAATCCTCCTGAACATTGAAAAAGTATCAACGATTCTTCTTTTTTATTTTCTATGATTCGACGATGAACAATAATCTTGAATTTGCTTTTTGAGAGGAATTCCTGACGTAATGAATGTAAAAAGAAACAAGAAAATCGCGGTAAAAAATTTGCAGTCAGAACTTGTGAATGAAAACCAGAATAGAATGATTCAAAATTTATCGCTCAATACGTTTGAAATTTCATTCATTAAGCGATTATAGAAGACAACAATTTCGGTCAAGTGGATTCTGATCTCTCATCTTTATTTCTGTTTTTCTTCTTTTTTCTATTACCTTAGGCGAATTACGCAAAGATTCTGGACCGGCTTGCGTCGTTGTGGTTGGGGAGGATGTTAGGCCTCGATTTTGTGCACGGCTACCGCCATGAGAATGAAAATGGTTGTGACTATGTTGAGCGCTCGTTACAGTGCTTGTGCTGCTGCTGCTAGCTGACCGCTTAAACAAAAAGTCAAGCTACTAAAATGGAGATAATTTAACGATGTTATCATGACGGTTCCTCGTTTTTTTTTTCATCATTTTTAGAATTTGAGGAGAAGGCGACTACGACAACCACAGCGGCGGAGGTAATAAATAATCCATGAATATTCGTTACATGATTTCAATAGAATAAAAGTAATCATAATAATGATAAGATTAAAAAGGAAGAGAAGAAGGCTTGGAAAATTAAAGCAACAGGGGCAGAGATTTACTGACAACAGTGAATTTCTGATAATGAAATAAAGAAAAAAAGGACGGGAAGAGAAAAAATATTCAAGAACGTTGAAAGGATTAGATTACCATTAATGAACATGATGGAATGACGGTAATCATATGACCCCGTCATACTTACAGCTTTACGCATTTCATTGTCACGTAACCACTGCAAGTAACTTTCTCTAGCGACTTGTTCCTCGATAGCTTCATTTGTTGCCTCCCAATCCGTCGCCTTTATCTTATCTTCTAGCATAGTCTGCGGATTTGAAAATTACGAAAATCTTCATTTTAAAAGTACTCAATTCTTTCACTTGAGAATTCCCAGAGTTTACGATACTCGGGTTGAAACTCTCAGACACATACAATATTAAATGAAAAAAAATCTGACCTAACAAAAAAATAATTCATAATAATGTAATGATCAATAATAATCTAGAAATAATGATAATCAAAATTATCGACCTGTTCGATGTGGAGTTCCTCGCTTTGCCTAACGGCGTCAGAAACAAGAGCTCTGTCAGCAGCGCCAGGATTGTACGATGGTAAACCAAGCCCTACGCCAATAGTCGCTTTATAAGGATCGACGATACTGTTGTAGTGACTCGCTCGTTGATAAGACAACCGAATCGGCTCGTTATCGCTCTTATGAACTCCGTGAAATATGTTTATCGGTTCTGTAAATGTTTCACGGTTCTTTATGTCTCATTGTTGTTGGTTTTTAATTTTTTTCCATAGTCTCAGACCACTCGCACATTGCAAATGATCAAGCGAAAATATTGTCTGTAATACTGATGCAATAAAATCATGAAAACTACAATTCTTAAACGATTATTGGTTGATATTGTGTCATGATAAGAAAAAATTTTAGCCAAAAATCGTTTGAAACTTGCACCTTTGGTGATTCTGTTGCCTCAACGTATGTAAATTGATCAGTCAGTAGCATTACCTGTCCCATAACAGAAGAGTTCAACGCTTCGATTATACATCTCGGACATCGCCTGCATTTCTATGTGATTACCATGCACATATTCTTGCCGTTTTCTATCTACATACGTTGAAAAATCTTCGGCCACAAAATGCGAAAAGAATTCTTGATTTGCCGCCTTAAAAATAAGGAAAAAAGGAAATTAAATTAGATGAAAATAATAACAATAAATTGATAAGAGATTTCTTATGATTACTCCACTTTTCATTTTGGTATTGATTTTTGGTTTTTAACCAAACTCACAATGTAATCCATACAATGCTTTCGCACGACACTATGCATCTCTTGGTCGCCGTAAACCTGGTCAGCAACAGCTCTAAAGAGGCAGGCGCCATCTTCGCCCATTTTTTTAACAACGAAACCCATCTTTCGCATCCTTTTTTCGAACCATCGATCTCGCTGTCATTGGAGAATTGCAATTAGTTAAAAGGAAACAAAAAATGAAGGAGAAGAAGTGTAATCAAAGGGAAGTCTTATTACTGATACGAGTAATTGTAAATGAGAATAGAAACTAGACAAATTCAGAAATGAAATCTCCGACGAATCATTATTCGAACATAGAAATTATTTTTATGACACAGTTCGAAAAAACAACGTCAAGGTTTCAGATGGTGGTAGAGATTCGAATTGAAAAACCTCGATAGTTCAAGTGTATATGGAGGATTGCGCCATATACAGCAGAATGATATTGAATTATTGATATTTAATAACGAATTGATAGAATATTAATATTGTTGTGTATAGTATCGGACCTCCTGCCATTCGGCGACTGTAAGATTGTTTCCGGTCCGCCCTGTATACTCGTCTCCGCTGTTGTATCCGTTGGCTAATTCTGGTTCAAGATTCGGAGTACCTGCTACAATGGCCATACGATTATTTCCGATCACCGCAGCTTCGCTTCCTGAAAAACGGAAAAACATCGATCGTAAATATCGCAAAATATTCTTGGCATTCCATTACTGCTCTCTCATTCTCAATTTCTGTTATTTATGGCATAAAGAAGGAGGAGTAGAAGTGGAAGAAAAGAAGTATGGAAAGAATTTTCACCCTGCAATCCACTGCATGAAGCTGTTGGTGGAGTAGCTTGTCTCTCTCGTTCTCTTTCCCTTTCTCGTTCGCGACCCCTATCTCTTTCTCTTTCTCGTTTAGAACGAGATGTTCGACCGATACAGCTGCTGGAATTACAGTATCGAATATGTATGTCGATTAATGTTCTTGAGGGGACGAATCTCCTAACAAGGCAGAAGTTCAATTCACATTAACGTAACGAAACGACGAGAAATTTTTGTTGCGTCAAGGTAAAATGAACTTCTGCCTCATGTCCGAAGAAAAACTGCAAACGAATAATTGAAAGAGAGAAGATTATAGTATCCACCTGTGAGGACTAGCGCGCTGTCTGTGTCGTTTTCCATGACTCGATCCGCTCGCCTCTTCGAAATGCTTCTCTTCTCTACGATCGACGCTAGTCTGTAGAATAAAAGGATAAAAATTGGTATTACAAGAAGATTTTCTCGTAACTTGAGAAGTACAATGAAATAATACGTTAGAATGTATAATATTATAATTCTCGTCCAAATATCGTGGAAAAAGTCTCATTTTCTTTCAGTCAAATTTTCAAATATCCTAACTTCTCCCGCCCTTTTCACATAAGGTTTCCATGTGTGCATTGGCACTACAGATCCTGTAATTTGACATACGAATACGCAAATATCACAAAATTATACGTCAAATTGTAATATCTATCAATTCGGTGAATATTCTGATATTATTACAAACGATAATAAGGAGGGAATGAACGTCGGTAAAGAAGGTAGCCTGATGTGTTTTATTCATCCACTATTCAAGATAATCGCGCGAGTCGATCGTCTATTCACTTTTCATGTTCCCATCGGTCAAACGAAACTCGTAATGTATGCGTGATTATCTATTGCTGTTCATTTATTTTTCAAGTCAAATAAATAAACAGATAAGATTAATTTGAGATACTTTGAATACGAATAAAGTGAAAAATTATCTAATATCTGTCTATCTATCTGAATAAACATAAATAAATCTTTGAGCATAACAATATAAGAAGAGGACAAAGAATTACAACATCGAAGACGGAATTCAGTGCATAGACTATGCTGCGGTTCAGTAGGAAAAAAATAGGAGGAAAAACAGATGAGAAAGAAAAAAGAAAATACCGTTCCTCAATAGTAATTTTTCGTTACTATCATCATCGTTATTATTATTCAACGAATTCGTGGTTATAAGTTGTATAACGCAATCATGAAGAGATATTATTGCGATAAATGATGAAGTATAGGTATGATGCATACTCGCATTCTTTATTCTTTTTTTCATTCAAAATAATTACCTGATAAGAGCTATTAGGGATAGCGATAGGGCCAGTACCGTGTTCGACCTGAACACCGTGGACATCAACTTCTGCACCACTTCCTGGCTCCCGTTCGCGTTCACGTCTGTCTTTAGTACCGTTTGGCTTCTTTTTAGCCAAAATAGTCATGACTGAACGATTATGATTGCGAATATGATTGTGACTGCTATCGATAAACGACAAATGCTAAATCTGAATCACGAAGCTGTGGATTCAATCAAATAACTCAACTTCACTTCACCTCACCTCACCTCACTTCACTACACTTCACTTCAACTTCGACACAAAACTCGACGTTTTTCTACGCGTGTTCCACTCTCCGCTATCGCGCGTGAAGTTCGTGATTATTATAGTAGCACCGACGAATAGCAATTAGCGGAGAAACGCAGGGACTAAAACGCAGAGATGGATTATTAGCACAGTGTGTTTATACCTATGATAATGTGCGACGAACTACGAAGAAGAGTATGTCGTGGTTTCATTAGTCTGCTGGCAACCGCCGTCCGCACCTTCAACAAGCTAAAACCTCTTTTTTAGTTTGCTTGGTTTTTTTTCCTTCACCGTTGAATATTAGCTTCGTCGAACAACGCTATAAATGAATTACAACCAGAGTTTATACAGTCGAGTTTACTCCGCGAAGGACATACCGACGACTGTTGTATTCATGTATATTCGTTTAGTAATTTATTTATTTATTCATTATTCGGTCAGTTTTATTTTTACCTAGTTTTCAATTCGTACTACGAAGTTAGCTTGACGTTGACGTGTTACGTCGAGTTTCTGTGTGGAATATTGCACGGGGCACTCACTGTATGCCTAAGTATGTATATCACATAATTTTAGATGCTGTACGACAATTGAGTAGTACATCTATTTATGTGCTGTATAACGTTATTCGAGAGAAATATTAGCAGTGTTTGGTCACTGTTGTCCCGATATCATTATTATCGTTACTTTTCCACTTCACATATGTAGAATGTTGGATGTGAAAGACTTTGATGTTGTTTTAAAACGCTTTGTCAAGCCGCCATATTTTTCTACTTACTTTACTCGCCTGTATGAAGTGTTGATCGGGGCCACGGGGGCTTCGCCTACCGTGGATCAAGGAAAATCACATAGATACGTCCGTTGACGGGAAAATTACATCGCCGCTGTATGGAAACAAACGCTCCACTGGTCCTGTGTTATCGACTGTGTTCCGCTCGCGTGGTAAGACAGAACGTCTAACTACTACACATGTGTAATACAGCGAACGCTATTCACCTTAAGGTAAGGAAGCGTCTTGCTCACATCCCGTCGTCGGTATATCTCGTGGAATAAATAAAAGTACAAGTTTCAACGGCAGGATAATCACAATTCTGCGAACTGTTGCCGATCAGAGGGGTGAATAATCAATCACCAAGTAAAGAAATAATAACAATTTGAAACCCAGTTGGATGAATGCTACTACGAATAACTTGATAAAGTTCGTTGGAATCTAGCTGGGTGACATAAAGTTGTGTTTGAACATATACCGAAAATGGATGAATGGCAGCGGTTCGAGTGCATACGTTCGAGCAGGCTTGTTTCACATACCGAATTCAGAGCAAAGGAGAAGCGTGAGAACGATTCGCATGAGAGAAAGATGACTATTGGAAAGCGAGAATGAATCAAGCGACTGAAATTGAACGTGATGTATTCGTCCTACATATTACAGAATCGTGCGCAATGCACGTTTGCTCTTTGTCTGGATATATCTGGCTGACGCTATATCCTGTGGGCAAACCCGGTCCGTATACCCGGGAGGCTTTCATGAAAAGTTTGTAAACCCCAACGCCAACGCCAATGGCTCCCTCTGGGTTTTGGAGCTTTTAGAGTTTTCGGAGCTGCAGCGAGAAGGGTAGAGGGACGAGAGGGATGTTTTATCTCCCCTAAAACCCCCACTGTTACTCTACCTTATCCCTACTACAAGACTACACAATTCCTCCACCACTGTCTGCGGGATATGAAAGTGGGGGCGAAGGCGAGGCGCTGGGGTAGAGTAGGGAAGGGGAAATTTTTTCCACCCACGTAATCAATAGCAGGCCTACAGCTTCTACTGAATGGACTTTGCCATCCCGCTGTACCCTCGACGCCTACCCAACCCCCTGTATTGATTACTACAACGTAGGGGGCCTCTATCGACCCACCCAGCTGTATTACACTTCATTCATAAATTTTCGGTTTTCATTCGCAATCGGCGTATATAATATACCTACTTTGAGATTTCGTACTCATTATTCATACTTTTCATGGTGGTAAATATGTGAAGTACCTACCTGCTTTGTCGCAGCGTTCAATCAGCCTCGATATGTGGCGATAATTTATATTGGATAAATCATCCAGATTCATTACCGGATTTTCAATAACCTACATATCCACTACGAAGATCGTTGAATCGTCATCGACGTTTTGTTTTTTGAAGACTGAGATCCGCAGCAAGCGAAGAGACATGATGTGAGGCAAAGAGAATGTCTGTAGCGATACCTACTGTGTTCTGTGGAATTAGATCACGACGAGACAACGTGATTGGATTAACTGGAAATCGGCTCCAAGGACCTTATCGTTTGTCGTTGTTCATTATTGGTTCAATCGATCGCGGATGGATATATGTATACCCTTCTGTCTCGCATATAGCGAATTTGAGTACCTCCTGCCACCGACACAAAGGAATTACCGGATAAGAAATGAGAGTATATCTTTTGATTATCACAAATCCAGAATTCTGGTTTTGTGCGGATGGGGAGATGAATAGCTCGGGATTGATACGTGCTGATGGTTCCACAAGACACAACATTACATGATTCTTTTCGAGATATAGGTACTAGTAGGCTGGCTGTGACATCTGAACAGAGTAACAAAGTGTCTTAGGATAAAGTGAAATACAAATTCTCGGAAACTGCACCCCACTCCAATTCTCTCGAATGTTGTCTTTCGTGATTAGACTGGCGGTCTGCCTCTGCCACGTAACGTGAATTCAAATAACAGCGCTTGAGTGACACAGAGCGTATATATAAACACTCCAGAATTCCACAACTCTCCAATCGTGTGATTCTAATATCAACGTGGGATGTTGTTGACTCGCCAACAGCGATGGTGACCACTGAATTATAAATCCCACTTTCGACTTGTATGATATGCAATTGCTCATCATTGTCCAGTTTTTTTCTGCCAATGAATTCATAGCTAGTCCGAGTTACTCTAGATTCTCCAGAAGTGATATCGCTTCCGATCTCCGCTGAATTTTTTTTACCGGCATCCTGCAAAATGCGTCATCTTCCACAAAGTGTATACGGTGTTACTGTTGGTGATTGTTGCAGGACATACCATTTGTGAAGTAGGACTCCCACAGGTTCGTGTTCTCATCGAGGTGGTCTACCCACTCGAGATACCAAAATTCGTCGAGAGAAGACATGGTCATGGAGAAGACAAGGATTACCCTCGACGAGGAGGAGCGTATCTATTCAACTTCTTCAAACTTTGAACCAATTTCACAATTCAACTGTTGAGAATATCATGTAATTGTGTCCCCCACGGTACTGACATATCAATAAATCCGTTAATCCCAGGGCATCTTCCACTCCGTCATTACTTCTTCATGCATTTGCGCGCTACCGCTGCTTGTTGTAGAAAAACAACTCGCCGTCAATCTATGGGTTCCGTAGTATTTGTCAGCTGCAACAAGACATTGCACTACATTGCATTGCAATCTGAATTAGCCGGTGCATTTGTCTGAGCGAAGGAGCTTGAGTAATGGCCGACAATTAATCCAGATAAATGTTCATGGTATTGACTAGAACAGAAACCATTTCTTATCGGTGAATACACAGCTGTGAAATCCGCCATGACATTGAATCTTAGTGAAGCGGTTGTATGAAAATAAACGTGCAAATTTCAAAGCAGCTGTATGAAGTGAATTGGTGAAAAGTGCCCGAATCAGGCTGTAACATCGTTCGAAGTCGTGAAAAATCTTGAACACTTAATATCAGGATGTTGGTCGTACTGCTGCACAGGGTACTGTATCTCACTACGTGGATAAATGTACGGAAATGGATGTCCCGACGTTTCGAGCGCTCGCTGGAAAAGGAGAGGTGTTAACCCATTTCAGCTCTTCTTGAAATTAAAATTCCTGCGGGAGCTGGGGGCTGAGACAGGGGTAGGGGATGCAAATGTCCTCGATCAGGTTAATCGCTGCGGGGTAGAAGTTGTGCAAACCAGCCGGGTCTACCGTGGTAAATTCACGGAGTTCAACATGACGGATCAATTCAATCAGAATGTGGTCACGGGCGGTTCGATGTAGCTAATTGATTGGTCGGCATGACATGCCCACGTATGTATCACGTCGACACCGTGCATCTTCCAATTTTTTCTCTACAAAAGATTATTGCAGCTAATAAATTTCCGATCAATTGTATCCTGCAGAATTCCGCGCGGTAATATATATTCCCACCAGAAACTGCAGGGTGAAAGGTCAAAGTGACATATCACTCGACCATATCGGAACAGGAATCCTGGAATTCAGGATCAAAAGATTGTTAATACAGCGCACAGCTCCCTGCAAGCAGCAGACTTCGTGGTGACAAGGAGCGCAAAATTAATCAGAATTTCTGCTCGTTCAACCGAGTGGAATAATTTATCCCATTGTACCCACGCACCACCGCGCGCGGCTCCTTGCGCCCAGTGAGAATTGTTTGAAACACTAATTTTTGAAGGAATTGTAGCACTTATCGTTTAATCGAAGCTGTGACTACTTTGGCTGATCTCTGCCTATTGAGCTCCATGGAAATTATAGTCGTTCGACAATTTTCACATTTCCTTTATTAGAGAGTCGCATGACGGGACTGTTGACTATTCATTATCCACATCCGAGTGCTTCGAGTGGTTCAAAGTGAGCATTAATTCAGAGTGTTACTGCTACTCGGAGTTCCTCCGAGTTAACGTTCTGTACATTCGTGAATGGGCGCATGCTAGGTAGTGGGATACTGGTATCGTACATGAAAGTTTATCCGGCAGAAGTGTCACTACTTTACCTAGCTGAGTAATATGCACCTACGTATGTACGTCAATGCATACAATGCATCAATAGAGCTAAAGACGCCAGCTGGGACTGGTCTCCCGGTGATCGTATAGTAGTGAAATCGGATTTTTCCACTGCAGCATGAGAGCGTGATAGCTCTGAACTGTGGTATTCTGCAGTACACGCATCCGTTTCTATTTCCGGCCCGGCAATCACTCCCTTGATGCAAGTTGTATGCTCGTTCAAGACGCGCAAAATGTTATATCACGCCGCTGTGCCTCCGTTCAGCATCTATCCAACAACGACCAACAGTTTGCCGCCTTCTGATTGGCCGGCCGCCTCGCCCTCGTCTCCGTCTATTTTCTACCCCTTCTTACTCACCGCCAGATATACCTATAGGGTATACAGCTATTAGGCACACAACTTCCAAGGAAGAACGACGTTGGAGTCAAGTGATTCTCCACGGAACGACTTCGTCCTCGGACCTACATGCATGCAGGTACGCCACTGGAATTCATATCCCATGACATTGACTCATCGGCGGATCCTCATGCTGGAATCCAGTAACAAAAGAGGAAGAAGAGCCACGCTCGCCGACGTCTTTTTCCACGGAAATATTGAATGGAATTGTGTTTTTTACACAAAGAGTACAATTGAGGATTCTTCTACAGGAGCTCCAGCAGAAGTTTGGCAGAGTTCGGCATTATAAATTCGCATTGTACCAGCAGAAATAATGAGGGCAATGAGTAACGATCGATCGGTTATATTTAATTTCGCTTTGTATCTTAAAAACCTCGCGACTGATGTATTTGAATTAAAGAAAACATCTTTCAGAGACATTGACGAATAGCGAATCGTCCACAGGATTCCTTGAAAGAAAAACTGAAAAGCCCAAAGCCTTTGCCCAGGGAGAAGAGGCTTCTTCGTTCTTCTTCCTACTACAGTGCTCTGCCACTTCCATGAGCTTTCTGCCCCCGCACCCTCTCCAGCCCCCGCGAACCCCTGTACTGGTATCATTTCCACCTCCACTTCCACTTTCCCCCACCATAAATTCACAGAAGGGATGAAAGCCACAGCCTGTACGTAGACAGAGACTCTCCTAGCAGGGAGTGGAGAATTTCCCGGCGCATTAGGAGCGATTTAGGGGTGGGTTTTGTCGGAGTGGAGGCGGTAAGGGAGTGAGGCTGCCTCAGGGGGGAAAAGGAGAAGCAAGACTGGAGAACGTGACAGGTATATGTGACTTGGGGGTAGCGAAATTCCCAAACCCCTACGTAAAGAGCAGAGACGCGCAAGCCGGCGTCGTCACATCAGTAGACCCACGGTTTCCGGACTCTACGGACGAACCAGGTGAGTTGTAACTGTCATTTAAATTACCAAGATTCATTTGCTCAGAGTATATTAAGGTATGATCAAGCCGACAGTGAATCTTCACGGTACCATAAACGCCGTGAATTTCCAGGCTCCTTCGATTTCATTCTTGCCATTCGATTGGTCATCGTAATCGTCTGTTCTTTTTCTTCGTTCTCCCATACTACTAAAAAACCGTGTTTTCTCTCGGCTGCGGCATTTTACTCGTCGAGACAAGAAACCATACCAATTTTGGGCCTTCAGCTGCCTGAGTCTTTCGGAAAAAATATTACATTGTTTGTATGCAATGACGCGAACGACGTCGATAAACTGTTGCATATTATCTCACACCATTAGCATACACGTAAAGCGTGAAAGCGTGGAACGCAAAGCATAAAATTTATGAATGGACGAAAGCTAGCTGAGGGAGATTCATTGATTGACAATAGAACCAAAGGGAACGTAAGCCACTTGTTGCAACCCAAGATGTGCCACTGCAAAGGCTTGTTTAATAGCATTAAGTTACATGATTAGAGTGCGGAGTTAAACGTATTATATATTGTTTCACTGTCAAAAAATGTTCACTCTCGTTATAACATTTGTCACGTCGAGTCTGTCTCTCCGTCTGTGTCTGCGGCAATACTATATTAGCGTAAGCATCACGGTCCAGACTGTTTTTGTTAATTGAACCCAGAATCCATTCATACCATTCATCCATTCATTCAGGCCGGTTGGATATTTAATTGTGCGAACGCGGTGAATATCATGCAGACGGTATTTTCTCCCACGGGGAATCGATTTGGGGTCGGAAAATATTTCGTTTAATATAATTCTGCACCCCTCCCTCTCCGCCCCTCCGCCATCCGTTGAATCGGTGGCTAACGAGCTTTTTAAGAGAGAGAGAGATTCATTATACCCGACGGAATTGATGATTTTGGTAGGAAATTTCTGAGAGGCATCAGATTCGGAAAATACTTTTATTTTATCGATTAATCAATATCGCGTTCGCGATAGTGGGCGAAAAATATGTTTGTTCAAATTTATCCTCACCGTCGCGACGCGACGGTTTCCTGGACGATAACGTCAATTTGTTTCATATCATCATCGCCATCGGACCGGACCGTCCTCCGCGTCGGACTTTCATATCGCGGTATATTAGGATTAATACGTCGAAAGTCTTCTAATCCGGCAATGCTCTAATTCCCATTTACACTAGCTGCACTTTCGAGTGAATAATATGATAATCCAATGCCTTAAGCTGTGCTCGAGTTATTGCACATGCGTGGATGCAGGCAAATAATGGAATGATAACCACATATCTTGATGTATCTGCATACATACTTATGCATGTACACACACAGTTTGTATAATCCTACTGCAAAGAGCGAATAAGTTTAGCTAATGTAGCAATGAATCACGCCAATTCACTTTTACCTTACACCATGTTTATTCTACGGTAGTTTGTACCCCTAAATCACTTTTTATCGCGTTGACGTATCCCCGTTGGGAATACGATGCGACAACTCTAGAAGATAGGCATGAAAAGAAGAAATATAATTCATCTAAACTGGCTCGCGCTGGTGGTAGTTTTTTGATAAAAAAAAATCTATTCCCCTCTTCGTCGAATAATGCGAAATTCCCGTTCGATTGATTGATTAAACAATTTCATTTTTCACATGCTTCTTTGCAGACTATGTAGTGCGATCAGACAATGTCTAGCTCGAATCAAAGAGCCGATAATCATGATAAATAGTCAACGATTCGGATTAGATGAATGGGAAAAGAGAGAGAATCAGTATTTCCATTGAGTCTGGGCGTGAGTCCTTGGGCATGAGAATTTGAAGGAAACAAAAGAGAAACAAGGGGATTCGTTTCCGAGCTTTTTTGTGAGGTATATACTAAACAGTGTAAAGGTACGTTACGAAGAGGCAAAGTTTACAAATCCTCTTCTTCGGATCCTATTCAATCTCCTCATCCAGGATACGCAGTTAGGATAAGTTAAGTTGGGTTCGAACGACGTCTGGCTAAGGTAAGGTAAGATCCCTTTTAAGTAATCCGGCATTATCACAAAACCCTCTCTTGTAGCAGCGGTGTGAGGTTTACCACTTGTAGCTTTCGATCTGCTTTCGAACAGCACGAACATTACCACGCAATTTAAACGGACAGTACAAAAATCGCGGTCATCTATAACAACGATTATCCGCGGTGACTGCAGGTTAGCGCCGGAACGTAGCCGTCTGAAAAATTGCGTCGGTTGTGGGGCCGGCGAACGACATTCGAATTCAAGAATTATTTCGATAGGCCCCGAATCCTAATGCGGCCTGCAAACTTGCTCTAACATATAATTCATCAGTAACGAGACTAATTCGAAAAGCTCCTCGTGCTCGATCCCGATCTCCGAACATCCTGCAGCCAGGATATCCGAAAATCCGAAAAAAAAACTCTTGTCCCCGCAGCTCCTGTGTGTTTTCTTTCGCCCCGATACCCGCGCCGGGGTGGATGGGTTACTAATTGAATTCGTGAGTGGGGACTTGACGAAACTCATCGAAAGCTCGTTTAGTGCGTGCGGAGTAACGTCTTGTGGGTAGAAGAAGTATGTACCAGTAGGTAGGTAGGTATATATGCTGGATATAACCGATTTTCTGGGATGATTACGATGTTGTACGGCTCAGAAGATGAAATCTTCGAGAGTGCGGCAATTTGCAGCAGTCGTGGCGTGCTATTTTTATTACTGCAGAAATACCGATCATTTCTTCTCTTCCTCTATTGAAGAGGAAAACTGAGAAACTGAAAAGCTGAAACATTGAAGATTGAACAAATGAAAATGGATGACAGGTTTCGACAGCTGTATAGAATAAACTGCGGGGAGAGTGCAGATTTCACGCTCATAAGAATTATAGACGATAAAGATTACCATTCGAATAACTCTGTTTTCTTTCTCTTGTGGGCGAATCCTGATGCTCCAACCGCATCTACTATCTACTGCGTTGGTATAACAGGTATATTTCGCATTCGTGTGTCGTCATTTGTCAAAGCTCCATGGTGACGTCAGCCACTTATCGATCCGCCGGGGTCTTCCCCGCTCCGCTATTCTATGGGCAAATAATAACCAAAGTATTTGTTAACTTGTTGCTAGCTAGCGAGGGATTTACGATTACCCCCCACCCCCCGGCCCCTGCCACCCGCCAGTCGAGTTGACAATTTATCTACCAAACCAGGGAATCTACAAATTTCATTCTTGCTCATAAATTTCATTATAGAATATCATATCTGTGATGTATATACATCTATATCTATGTATAATACATTATACATATAGATACGAGTACCTACATACCTATACGTGTGTACAGGCATACATAACCCCTTAAGATTTGTAGCCTCCTATGAGTGTACAGGTATATCTATACTATATCCTTCTTCTTCTTTAACTTTTTTTAAATTCTATATTACCGCATAACGAGCTCGTTTGTCTCTTCTTTTTTGACACTTTCAAGCCCCTGCCACTGCCGCTGCTGCTTCAAGAAACTACGATACGAATTTTAATCCATACGCGCATATATATATAGGTCCTGAGCAGCATAATCTAGCTCGTGGATAACAAGGATTAATTAAAATCAATCAACGTTTGATGGATGTAATAATAACGTGTGCGTACGTACCTTATTTACACGTTGGATTATTGGATGAGAGGGACAGGGGGAGGGGGGCGGATATTTGGTTTTAGCTCTGAAATAGGTAATCTGAACGGTTTTGTTTGTTTGTTATTTTTTTCTCTCCATCATTTTCTCAGCATCGAATGCCCAATTTTCGATAATTCCTCTCTCACGAAAAGACGATACTCAGCTGAGTTATATATCTATGCTGTGGATTCAATATATATCTATTAGATATTTACATTTACATTAAACTTTTACTGTTTTATAAAGTTCTTCATGTATATACGATCACCCGATCACCAGATATAGGTACATACCTACCAAAACTTTGAGTTTCAACTTTTCAATAAAATAGCTGGCAGCTGTAGGTAGGTAGGTACGCGTTGTACAGGTGATCAGGGAAAAGAAGTTTTCAAATCCTCCACCCCATAGCCTCCTCCCTTATCATTTTATTTCCAAGTTTCCAGATTTTGCACTTAGATCGAGAAGGAGAAGACGAGAAAGAAAGAAAAAACGAAAACGAATTTTACTTCAGCCGGTCGAGTATAGGAGTGAAAAATCTCAGCTTGTAGGTATGAGTGGTACATATTATAACCTATACCTAGTGCAAGCTACTCGAATCCAGGAGTCTCCGGATCTTCGTACCAACTCGTCAAAAGTTTCTAATTTAATTTTTTTCAATTTTTATCTTGTTCATTTTCATTTCTTTTTTTCAGTACAATTCTTTCCTCTCTTCATCCTCCCTTCTCCTCCCGATGACTTTGCACGAAAAAGTAACTACTCCGCGGGATGTTATATATATAGATCAATACAATATTAACGAAAGAAAAGTAAAAATTTGTTAATCAAATTCAAATTCATTCGACACCTACACCCGACTCAATTTCACACCGTGTATCACAGTATTCGATGTAATTTGATGCAATTATTTCGGGAATAGGATGTCTTCGACTCAGCCCATGTGGCGTATGGTATCAGAAAGGAGAAAGAACGAAAGAAAAAACAAACGAAAATAATACGGGCTGATATTCGCGATTTGTGTAAATTGATACTAATAACGCGAGTGAAAAATCGAATAGCTACCCAGCCATGTCATTCATGAGTCGGAAGGAGTTTACTCTCATTCTAGGTAGAAGTAAGCGTCAACCGAAACCTAATATACTCTGGATACTTAGATATGTATGCACGAGGTAAATATTTATCATAATCCGCAGTTAGCGAAGTACTTTGACCTAGTATACATATAAATTTCCTTCAATTGAAATCTGTTCTTTATATTTTCTTCTTCTTCTTCTTCTTCTTCCGTCCACCTTTCTTGCTCTTGATCTGCCATCAGTAGCACGAGGAATAAGAAATGATGGATTGAAGAGAATAAAAACAAAGAAAAAAGACAGGGGTATGCGATGTAGGGGTTGATAAACTCTTTGCAAAAATTAATTACTCTACTTCGGATGGATAGCAAGATATTAATTGATATTGATAACTATATTACGAGCCTGTCGATCTTGGTATGTATACATTATGCATGATAAGTCGTGTAAATGGATTCTATGCGTGTATGTATGTATGTATACGTATACTGCAGTAGTATTTAGCAAGCGATGAACGACACTCAACTAAAAGATAAGACTCATTGAAAATTCTATTCGTGCAGTGCTCAAATGTATCTACTCCGTTGAGGAAAAACAATTAACTTTTTCTTCCTTTTCTTCTCCTTCGTCCTTCTCGTTCGACGATGAGAAAGAAAAGAAAGAAAAAGAAGAATGATAATGGCATTTCATGATAAATCCTATACACGAATTAGTATTTCTTTATGGACTTGAGATTTTGTCAGATATAGAACCATAAAATGGCTATGTTCGATCTTCTCCTGCTACATAGGCCTCAAAAAATAACCCTTCATCCGACTAAAACTGCGTTCCTTTTTTCCTATGTATCAATATTGCGGGATAAATGATTCCAGCATCGCGGTGTCTGCAGCAATTCGTGACAGATCACTATCCGACTATATTCTCCAGGGGAAGATCGAATTAGTCGTCCAGCTAACACGAAATCCTCTTCGACTCACGTCAGGCCTTCAGAAGACTCGAAGACGCCCGAAATACTCCGAATGTCCGTTTCTACAGTCAAGACTCAAGCGCAGATATACACGGCGACTATTAGGCGCCTCGAGTCGTCTCAGGGCCTGAAAAAAATCAAAAATGAATTCGTGTTCGCTGCGTCGGTTCCCCGTTAAGGCTGAAGTTCGCAACGTTGAGGCAAGAAAATCTGCCCGAAGAATGATATACCTGCAGCGAAATTTGCCAGTCAAGGCAAATTTTGGTTTTGTCTACGATTTTCAGGTATACACGCGAGCTGCAGGCGGGGATTATCAGAGGCCGTCGATAAATCGAGACTTTTCTCCGTGAAAAAATTTCTCCCCGATACTATTCTTCGTGCAGATTTTGTCCCCTCAATCTTGTGAACTTCGGCCTCGTCTTCCCCTTTGAAGCACACTTTCCTTCCACACATTATCAGAGGTAGATGCCCCAACACACGAGTAAGCAGGGCTTTGCTTATACCTATATTTGTCTGTACGTACGTATAACTTGAAAGCGGTCGTCTATTACTCCATACCTACGTAGGCACATACTTAGACATGCCTCTCGAAGGTCTGATCAAACTGAGTTAGTGACCAAACAGCAAAGTGTACAAGCATAGCGATCATATTATGCGGGCGCATAGGGGTCTCGAGTTCCATCCATCAAACGAAGTTTATGCGTATGTATGTACTTACATTCTATACACAGTACGTACATCTATCGATGCACTGAATCATCGTCTTTGATCGATAATACCAATGGCGAATTATTCCGTACGAAAATTTGCAGTGTAGGTACCTATGTACATTATACGAACTTGTACATATCACTAAGCGCAGTGCTGCGCTGCATTACGGATTGCGTTACCCGCCTGCACCGCGTGATCGTTTCGAAATCAACTTCGCTACAGCGGTAAAATGTTCCAGGTCGTTGGACTTTTGATTTAAACGCGATCAACTGGCCCCCACAAATTTCCATCGAATAATTTTCGGATCTTGTTTTCTCGAATTCGAAGCGATTCGCGCGTAGGTCAAACGCGACTCACTCTTCTCGCCATCTCACCCCTTTCGGTATATTGTCCTCATATTCGGCCGGGAGTAGGTACTGGTCAGACACTTAACACGTCCGACTCGCCCCTCGTTGGCGACCAATTCCAAATCACTCGGAACTACGTATTCAAAAATTTCGACTAGCGTTTTTCGGGCGGCCGGGCGGGTAGGGAGGCAAGCAGAGAGGACAAAAGTGAAGTATAATGTGAGAGAGACAGGGCGAGATAAAGAGGCGTCTTTGCCACCCAAGTTATCGATCTCGAAAAGTTTTTAAAAGCATGTTTCATGTCAGCGATACACAGCGACGACGCGGAGGTCTACGGTCGCTAATTCACAAGCCTACAAGTGTCAGAAGTTAGCGAAGTTCGACCTGCAGGTTGTAATAGTTGAATTGAACGGTTAGTTAGTCCCTGAATAATCAAAGAGAACGCTGACGGCGGAGTTTAGTTTGAATTTGGAAATACTGAAGTTGTAACTGCTCGGACTGTTCCTGGACTGACCCCACGTACCAGCGGTAGCCTCCGGCGCGGACTGTCCGGGAGCAGAAACAGCACGTCAAACACGAAGAGGAAGAGAAAGATAGAAGGGAAACAGTGCCGATTGTTATACTCTGGGCAGAGTTCAGAGGGTTTTCGGTTTCATGAGTCAATTGTTTCCCCGAATCTAGCGAATTGGAGGAAGTGAGCCGCGTCCAGGTATGATAGAAATACCAACCCGCTGATGCAAGTTTCCCTCCTCTGCAGAGTATTTTCGCCCTGGAGCAGTCGAGCTACCTGGAATATAGAGCTTTGGCGAATTAAATTCAAATGAGGTGGATGAAATGGTGAATACCTTCTCAGTGATCTCGCATCCACTTATACAGCGCTGAGTAATCTGGGTGCATGCAGAAAACTACAAAATAAAACCCCAACGCCCACTCGATTCGGAGTCTCGAGTATGTACATACATACATAGTGCATATCTTAAGGTTAATTTATCCATGGAGTATTTATAGCTGCAGGAGACAGAAATAGAGATACAGGGAGCGAGAGGATTAGGTATCCCGTTAAAGCGCTACTGCGGAAAGAGGAAAGGAACGGAAGAAGTACGTGAAGAAATCGCAGAAACAGCGAACTAAAAGCCTCAATAATAAAATCCCCTGCAGGCTAAGTGCTTTGTACGGGGCTCGCATCAGTCCGGCAAACGTCCTGTTTCCTGTGCTAATCGAATTCTACGATCGTTCCGTAACTCTGCGAGCTGCAGCTTAGTACTGGAGCTATCTGGCAACGAAATGAAAGACACATCAGACCGATGGCTATCCTGCACCACCTCTCTTTGTCTATCCGGCTTCCTCCGTATTTCACCCCTGTTGAAGCTACGTCGTTGAACGCTGGGGCGAGTGTAGGTTGAGTTCCCCATTCCGTTTCTCAGTCTCTTCCAATTGGTATTAACGAATCCACTACCTACCTATACTCACCTCTAACCAGGCGATGCTTTGAAAACTTCCTTCTCAAACTTTATGTATAGTTAATACAACACTCACTCACACATCGACTTCCACCTGCAGTTATATGGGTCGATCGCTTTCTTCTTCCACTTCCACTTCTACTTCTTTCTCTTTTTCTTCTCGGGCTTTTTTTTTCTTTTTCTTTGCAAAACAGCAGCCATACTGAGTTATCATTTTATCGTTTTTCGCGCACGCAGCCAAGGCTTGTCGTCACAAGCACCTAGATACACATTGGTCGATCGGTTGTTGCCGTCATTGTGGCTATACGGTTGTTATTATTATCAATACCACCATTATCATTATCGTTATTATTTTGACGGCCCGTAATGGCTGTCCCGCACGTCACGGTTCGGTATAATATGAATCCCGAATGTCGTTGAAGGCACATTTTTGAAGCAACCAGCAGCAATATTTCTGCAACGGAGTAATTCTTCAAAAATATTGCTGCAATGTTACGTTAGCCGTCATTGTGCTGTATGGGAATTAACATCGTACAGACGAATGGCAATAGCTTCATCCGAAAGAACCGGGAATCTCGCAATGCAATGTACGTCTTCGTGGATAGTTTTCATCCGACATTTGCAGCCCCGAATGGAAATGGGGAAGTTCAGTTTGGGAGGAAATCGTGAAACTGGTGCGAAAGCTCGTAAAAAATGTTTGCCAAAATCGAGTGAATTCCGTTTCGGGGCTGATGATGGGTGTAGCATTTCTTACAATTCACAACGTTATTGCGGGATACTCCGATAATATAATAACCCAATACCTAGACTGTGAGATAGATTATTACGGTGTTGTACTCCATGTAATAGAGAGGTATAGGTGGGTGGATATATAAAGAGGAACAAAACTATAGGGGAGACCCCAAGGGACGCCAAGACGTCTATTCTAAGATCAGGTCTGCTTACGCCCACGCAGCTGCTACCGCGATACCGTTTCCTTAGCCAGCTTATCCCCTCAACGTCCGTCGGCCGCGTAGACGTTGGTTGTCTCGAATACTGTACAATATCAGTTTTGGAACCGTGGTAACGAGCATCGAGAGCCCATCGTCGTTCTATGGGATCCTTAAATTACTTTGTCATCTCTGTCCGCTTTTCGTCTCCTTTTCCTGTCTTGCCGAAGGTACCGCTACTTCTACTGCTCATGCAGACATTCATTGCAGACGCCTCATATACTGAAGAATTTTCAAGTGCTACGTATACTGTGGACAGAAATTTCATTCATTACTTCTCTTCCTCCGTCTCCTTAGTTTTCTTCATTCATACGTTAATTGAACGATGTCATATAACTACCCGCGCGTCACCTTCAATCGTCATTGCAGCAATAGTGCAATATTGTTGATATATTCGAAAAACGTTACTGCAATATTGCTGAAATATGTCTCATAAACGTTGTTGCAAAATTACGGTAATACTGTGGCAATATGTTGCACTTTTGTTGATATATTTGACAAACATCAGCTCAATATTGCTAAACTATATTTCAGAAACGGTGCTGAAAAATTTTAATAATATTGCGGCAATATTTTGCAACATTGCGAATATACCTATATTTGCGAAACGTTACTGCCATGTTTTCTCCTGTATCTCAAAAATGATGCAGCATGTTTTTATTTTCATCTGATTCCAGATCATTATCATCAACCACGACGGTGCATATCTTCGAACATATCGGTAGAAACAATATTCAATTACACGGTGAGGCTTGAGGAAAGACTGAAAACAACAATAATAGGTTGGTATTATACGTTCGTAAACCTAATAAAGGGACTCATTCGTTTGTGCAAATTCGGCTGTGTGTTCTCGAGTTTTTTTTTTGTTTCTTTTTTTCTTTTTTTTTTTTTCTTCTCTTCTTTGCTCTGAAAAACGAAAAAGATACAGCGAGTGTGATGAGGTGCGAATGAGAATGGGCAAATATTAAACATCCCATCTGGCATAACGTATTGCGTAGGTACACCTACGATTACTTAGCAACAGGGTGCAATTTATGGGGTAAACTAATCGGTTTAAAGGCAGTCAAGTAGGAGTATACTGTATAGTATACTGTACAATGTACACTGTATAGGTATGCCATATACTGTACACACATGCCAATATAGTCGACGCCGCTGGTAATATGCATAGCAGTTTATTCGATATAAGTTACCGAGTATCACGCAGTTTCAGCCTCGCGTCAACCTAAGTTAATTAGAAGTTTGAAATTCCTCTAGATGAAAATGAGCGCCCGGCGCGGGGCTGCGTTAAATTATGATATAATGAAGTTTGAAGAAGATAGATGATGTAGAGATTTTATTGTTTCTCCTATATTTTTTGTTTTTCATTAACTATTCGCTGATCGTTTGATCGCGTTCGAATGAACCACCGGCTCGCACACAGGCGCACACGTACATCGTAGCTAGTGTTATTCAACTTCTGAAGCGAATAAAATCCGGGCGCGGTATAATTGCGAGGACGGCGTGAGATCAATAGTCAAGAGCTAGCTACCGATCAAAAGTGGAATTTAATTAGAGTTTAAGTTCTATAATGGTGAAATGAGAAGTCAACTATCCCCTGACGAACATTCACGGTCGGAAATGAAACTAAAGCCTAACCACCGGGTTGCGAAGAAGGACCGGAAATTGGCACTGAGTGTCTTTCCATCAAGCATTTTATCCTGAAAACCAACCGCACGTAATGTTATACACGTATATACCGAGTGGCAAAGATTTAGCGAACCATTCTCATTTTACAGAGTGATAATCATGCCGGGAAATAACCTCTGTGAATATGTATATGTCATTCGTCGACCACTTTCGCCAGTGTTGTTTATGACGTGGGATTGTTTCCTTGCAGAGAATGCAGGTCATTTTTGGTCTGGTAAGCTTTCACGTGTTGCTTGCGAGCAACATAATGGCTACGAAAGGTCAGCAATACGATATTCATCCTATGAACCCTGAAATGGGTATTCCCTTGACATCGGCGGTGGAAGGATTTAGCGAAAAACGAGGGAATATGGAAGAGCCATCTTGCGAAGAGCTCAGAGCAATGTGGAGATACAGTAAGAGGCAAAGTAGGGCAGCTGAAATAACCAACGAAATACCAACCTACCGCGATCCATTCTCCTACAACGTTTGGGAACCATATCTCGATCGGGCTCAGTCATCACTGGTCTATAGAGGTAAGAGTAATTCCATTTCTGCTGGACCTACGCATTATAGCTACGATTATTCGATCAAGGGCACCTCGTTTACATACCGCATAGCATATGAAATTGCGACAATATTGTCGAAATATTACAATATTTTGGCAATATTACAAAATTATCGCCGAAATATTTCACCATTGCGACCAATATCGCAGTAATATAACAGCGCTGCAGCAATATTACGGAAATATATGGTAAAATATTGTCGCATTGCGGGAAATATTGCAAAAATATGCCAACATCGCAGCTATACCTACTAGAGAAATATCGCGTGATGTTGTAACACTGCGAAAACCTCACAAGATATTGCAACCGTGTAGCAATATTTGCGAAATACAATTAAAACACCGAATGAAAGCTTGATTTTTTTTTTTTTGAGCTTGTACGGAAAATGAATGATCACCCGGAATGATCGGCGCGTTGTAATTTTATTCAGATTTTAGAGCCGGTCGGGGTTTTTTCAACCCACCCTATGTGCCGCCAGAAATTCTCTCTTGACGACAGAATTGACACTTTTATACTTGGGTGCTATAGAGGATCAATAAAATGAATATCTGGATGAGGTTGCGAGTTATCAGGCGTCAAATTTTACCTTCAACCTTCCGAACTCTTGTAATAACGTGGGGAGAATATGTATGTATTCAAAATTCGGCATAGCTTTTTTGCCGCACGTAGATATCTCTAGGGGTCAGAGGAATAAGGAAACGGGATATTGGTCGATTACTGGAGCGCGCGATGAAAAATCCTTTGTTTTACTGGGTTCAAAGGACCAACAGGACCAGCCAGAGTCCGGGGAGCTGGCGGGGTTCCGATCTATGGTAGAGTTATTCACAAAGCTCCAACGGGTCACAGACTCCGAAGTGGAATGCCTGATAGAACGCGTGCTTTCGAAGAGGTCACTCGACATTACGGTACCGTTAATCGTCATCCTGCACAAACGCCCAGGCGTCGTCCGACCAATTTTCGTCACGTTGGTGGAGCATCGTCCCCTTCATCCGAGGACGGGACATCCCACGTACCTCAGGCCGGAAGCTTCCAGCATCTGAAAGAATTGATAAGGACTGAGAGAGCCAGAGAACTACAGGTGTGATCTTCATTTTTATTCACCCTAGCATATATTATCGTCACAGGCACTTCTGAAGTGGAACTTTCTTCTTGTGCCAAGTGCAAACCCCTTTGACAAAACTCGAGCTCAAGGCTTTCGAGACGCTGATGCAAACTTCGATGGCTGCTGTGGGCTACCAAAAACTTCTTGAACCGCGCTACGTGGGTAGAAAACCTCACTCTATAAACTATAACAAGCCCGTTGTGTGGGTTGTCCTAAACGTTCGCTTCTGAGTTCACAAAGCTTCTCCATTTCGCGGATGAATACTTGCGGTCAAGAGAGAAAAAGGAATGATTCTCTCTACCGGTAAACTTGCAGGTTTCTAGCCCCACGGCCTTGTTCTGAGAGTTAACGAACTCTGCACTTTTCTACCGATCGGGAATCACAAGTTCTTTTCCGTGAGAGGTCATAGAAAAATATACACATAGATGCAGATTGGGGCTTGCATCAAGTCTGCAATTTAGCAATATTGCAGTTATCGCAAACATTCTTTTCTTCGTACGTTTGTTCAGGAGCAACGTATCGCCGAAGAAGTTGCCGCCCGGGCCTCTGCGCTAAAGGAAATGACGAATGGACGACGACAAGGTACAAGTGGAGAACCAGCGGCAGATTCTCGTCAGCACTATTTGAACTCTCTGCAGTCGTATAACGATATGAAAAACGTTAATTATAACGACTACGATCAAGTTCAGTATGTGTCAAACGTTGGAAATTTTGGGCAGTCTTTATCGGTGAGTTAGTCATATTTTCTAAATACGGATTCCGACGTGTCTTTTCTGCCTTTTTCGTCAATATCAATATAGGTATATATAGTATGCACACGAATGCAGAGTGGTTCGACGATAAGGCGCGAGTTGCCGCCTATATACGGTACAGAACTCGGAGACGCATTGCAGCAATATTTCCGCAACAATTCAACAGCGCCGAAATATTGCCGCAATTATCTGTGTTCTATTCGCAGGCTATGCGTCTTCCGTTTGAAGGGATACGAGTTCGATGCAAAGTGACAATTTCCCGGTATTTACGCGTCTGATTGAAATTTTGATTAAATTTTAACAAACTTTATCACTGTTTTCCAAGATGTAGCGAGATCGATCCGCTTTTCCAGACGACCGCGACGCGACGAAAAATTTCGTTGAACTCTCTGTATTTCGAAAATGCAATAATGATTGGAAAAAAAAAAAAAAAAAACACCACCAAAACTGCTTGCATAGGCATCATGCACGGACGCATACCATATAATTATTAGGATTGTGATGATAACTATAAATTTATAGAGAGGTGGAGATCAGTACGGACGGGGCTACGCACTTCGTTAGACGGATTGTTATCGCGGATAACATTTACGACGACAATAAGCTGGATCTAAATATATATGTACCTATATAAAATACTTGATAATAATTTGTGATTGATAGGAAAAAAGAGGAAAACTAATAATCGGAAATTGCGACCCGAGCGCCAATTTGTACATTTCCGATCAAAAGAGAAAGAGAGAGGAGTAGAAACCTAGGAAAACGTTTCATTATCAATTGTAATCGTTTCTTAGGCTTCTATGTTTAGATATTGATTTAAATCGATGACAATAAAGAGAAAAAAATCGACAATATAATGTCAACTAAAATATAAAACAGACTATACAATTATAGAATTAAATAAGAGAGAAGTGAAGAGAAGGAAAAATTAACATTCGAGATAACGATTGTAATGTACGTTATCGGTATCATAATTCGTGAGGCTATATGAAATTTATAACCTCAACGTAAGAAAATCGTGAAAAATAACATATCAGCTGTTTCGAGTTTCGATACCGAAATTTCGTGAAAAATCTTCATTTTCTGGCAATTTCGGGAATCCTCCGGAAATAAGATCTAGATAAAGATATCCGACACAAAATTAGAAGAAAAAATCTACGGCCCCACGTTGGGCGCCATTTCGGTTACATTTATTTTTCAGCGTCCAACGTAAAGCCGGTACGTGTTTTTCTTTCTAATTTTGTGTCTTGAATGTTTCGCGATATGTTCCCCCCCCCCCCTCCCCCCGGCGATTTCTCAAATAGCTGAAAAATAAATGAATAAATACAGAAAAAATCTAGATTTTTGTTTTATACGTTGACGTTACAAATTTCAGCCCCTATACGATGATTGGAGATATGTCTGTATGGAATGAAATGAAGCGAAAATAACACGTATTTGGCATTGATGTATTACATCGCGTATGGATATTATATACTTTATAGGTATGTACTACGTACATAGTATCAAAAGAATCAACAATATTGATTGTGGGGGGTGTTATAGTATAGATATAACAATATATAACTCATAACCCTGTTGGAAAACGACAGGCGACGACGTGAGAAAACAAAAAAAAGAAAAAAAAAACCGAACAATAATTATTTTGAAAATTATTCTACGATGAGAGAAGAAAGATGGAAAAAAATATACGATATTCTGCTTACTTCATTCGATTCGTTATTATTATTATTACTATTATCTTTTCCCATTTTTGCTCGATCTCAGTGAGATTTTGTGGAAATGATCGATTTTCTGTATAAAACCTGTAGCCCCCCACCGCCCCCCACGGCGAAACATAGATCTCTCATTTTATTGTGCAAATGAAATTGAATTTCGGTTATCATGATATTTTCCATCTCGCACACACGATGATCCGCATGCGAAACGACTAATATCAATATCTATAATAATTAGCCTGATGAATTTCAACCATATCTGATCAATAATATTGAAATGGTAGAGTTTTTATTATTATTATTATATCCAATTTGTTTGGACTCAATTGAACTAATTGATATCAATAATTTCATCGCAATTCGACATTTGTTCGTCTTCGTAATAATTGACAATAATAATAATAATGATGATGATAATAATAATAATAGTAATAATAATAAGGAGATTATTGTACTTAATATTATAAACATTGCTGACTGTAACTTTCAATTATTATTATACATATATTACATATAATAGAATATATACTTATATAAATTATAAATTATAAATTAAAAATCTTAGTATAAATGAGCCTATAATAATGTTAATAACTGTAGGTATATGATGATCATTTGTGGTATATCGAGCGAAGAAGAAAAAAAAAAAAAAACTGCAAGTGCTTACAATATTATTGCGTCGAGATAAAATGTATAATTGCCTGGTTATACCTAATTCAAAAAAGTTTGTAGGCGGACCTACTTTTCTAAACTATATCATATAAGTTCTTCTTATCAATCCATTGCCAGAAGTAACAAATTACGTGATAATCAAACGAAAAAATTTCACCCTCTCTTAAAACTTTACTCACTCAATAATGTCAATTCAACATATTCGAATGTCGTAGCGTGAGGATGAAAGATCCTGATCCATGTGCTCTCTCTCATTGGCAATACTATTGCTGATGAAGATTGTCGAACAACAAATAAAAAAAAAAAAAAAAGAAAAAAGCGGTCACCTATCCAGCACAGATAATTGCATCGGTATTGCGGCGTTATCTCCGCACTGTTGCAATATTGCAACAATATTACGGTACTATTGCAATATCGTAGCAATATTTCCGTGCCGTTGCGATATTGTCGAAATATTGCTGTAACGATAACGATGTCTGCGATTTGTGTGCTGCGTGGGCGATATTTTTTCAGTTCGATCGCAATGTTTCGCAATCGATCCACGTAAAAATATATAAAATTCGTGCGCGTATACGTTTACAAAAATTGTTCAGGATAGATCGCTCTATGCCCATTATGGGACTATGCGTAGATAATATTACGTAGGTACCTATACGTACCGTAGATACTATGCCAATATATATTTACTCCGACGCAATCGTATGTATAGTATCCTTGCTATAATTATAAAATATCAAGTTATATATATATATATTATATCGAATTGATGAAAACATTCTGACAATAACTATATAATATGTAGTATTACATAATACATAATTACATATACACACATGATATATATCTATACATACATATATCGTACAGTAAGTTATAAGGAAGATTTTTTTTAAATATATATATATACACATACATACAATGATAAATTTGACAAAAAAAAGATGATGATGAAGAAGCAGAAGAAGAAGAAGAAGAAGAAGAGGTGAACGAGAATAGAATGAAAAAGAAAACGAGAAGAATGAATATTAATAATAATAATAATAATATTAATATTAATAATATAATATAAATATTCACCAGCATTATCGCGCGATTCAAGGTATCGAAACACTGCACTAATAAACTATAAATTCAGCTGCAATCCGTATGATAACGCGGATTTAACAAAAAAAAAAAAAACAAAAAAAAAAAATGAATCCCAAAAGAAGCAAAACAAAAACAAAAGAAACAAAAAGGAAACCTACGTATATCCTAATTGAATGTAATGATATACGCTCGCGTGGCAGTATATCAAAACGTACTACATATATATATATGTATGTATATGATACGTAGAGTATTATATGAGTATCATAATATATTACCTATATAAATTACAATAATATGTACATCAAAACTTTGACAATAATAATTATTACACATATATATATATATATATATATATTATATATATTGCTATGACTAATTGAATTAAATTAAAATACTGCATAATATATCTATATAGTCGTACTATTATATATCATATTATATATATATCGAAGTTCGATAAATCTGCAGATAAATTTACTTAAATATATATACCTATAATACGCGTGCTGAATATAATGTTTAGTATATATATATATATATTACATAATCGTGAGGCGGGGAAAAAGGAGGTTTTTGAAATTGAAACTAAAGAAAGAGAGAGGGAACAGGAGGATGGACAATTAATAAGAAAAAAAGACATAAATTTCAACCAAATTTCCAAGAATTGAATTAAACCAAAGGATGAGTGAAAGAAGAATGATTATAATGATAAAAATATAAATGGAAGACTCGATAATAATTGATAACAATGCCACACACATACCTATATCGTTATGATTCGTTGCAATCGTACATACATATAATCGAAATCTCAAAATGCACTGCACTTTCGGGTTCAATAGCGAAAATGAACGACGATGGCACGTAATGATAATAATAATGATAGTAATATTCGACAATAAACTATTGATCGCATAATAATGCGGAACGATTGTCCGATCATATTGGGAGAGAGACGGAAAGAAAGAAATGAAGAGAGTTAGAGAAAGGTAGAGAGAAGAACGAAAAAGGAGAAAAACCAAAAAACCCCTTTGTTATGAAGTATATACATATATATTTTAGCGAATTGTAATTGAAGTATAGTTTAAGCGGGATTTATTTGTACCTACAGGTATAGTTTATAGTTATGAGGTATAACAATTAGGTTCAGAAAACAGAGAGGCCGGCGCGTTTATACATATATATATATATTATGCTCTGCGATCGAAATTAATTGCTCGCTTTGAAATTGACGGTGCAGGCTCGAAAAAAAGGGGAAAAGAAGGCGTAAGGTGACCAATTTGGAAGCGTGATCCTAGAATCGATTTCTGGTTTTTCATCTGAAGCTAGAAGAATTTCACTTATCTATTATCACTCATTCATTTGCCGTTCGAAAATTGCAGAAATGCAGTATTGTTCGTTGCTGACGATGCGAGGAACAACAAAAGCGTTCGAAAAATGGCCGGTTTAAATAAAAATTTGCTGAAATTTGGAGAAAGAAAGAATGAAGAAAAAAGAAAAAGTAAAAATATTCCTGCAGGTATCGCATACTCAGCTTATACAACGACACAATTTTTTTGAACGTCTGTTTCCGCTCGTCACAATTGCGACGAGCAGAGAATTTACTGATTTCCACACGCCCAATGAATGAAAGCCTGTATAATTCTTCTTGCAGAATATGGAAAGTATAATGATGATCGGCAAGATCGATAAACGGCCCTCAGAATTTTATCCACGTTCTCAAAAACTGGTCATTATAAATGATTATTATTTTTTCTTCTTTTCTCAACACTTGCCCTGTATTTATTTGATCACTCATTTATGTCGTATCCGCATATATGTATAATAATTCTGTCGAGAGGTAAGAAGAAGGACTGGTCCTCCATATATAGCTATCACATGCACGTGAACGATAAAACCAAAAAACAAAAAGGGGGAAACGAAAACAAAAAAAAAGAATAGAACATCAATGAAAATCGTTCAATATTTTTCAATCCGTGCCCGATTATTTCCGAAGCAATTTTTTCGATTAACTCGTAACAATATAGTTATGTGTATTCACGCTCTGAGAACATCAATCCTGAATATTTTATATAAGTATTTGTGTAGGTTTTTTTTTTCAAAAACATGGTACAGGTACAATAAGTGGTATATTGGATTTTCGCAATATCGAACAGAGCACAGAATGTTTCAGGCGTATATGTATGTATTTCCGAAATATTTCACGGTTGAATATTCGGTCCGAATTGGAATATTGCCGAAATATTTCATCGGAAATATTCAGTTGAAAATATTGCCGAAATATTTCATCGGAAATATTCAGTTGAAAATATTGCCGAAATATTTTATCGGAAATATCTAGTCTTTCGGCAATATTGGAGGACGATTTTTCTCTGAAATATTTCGAATCAAACGTTCTCGCGGAGTCATAGAAATATTTTATGAAATTAATATTTCTACCCAAAACATTCAACGTTTCACATGAAATATTTCTGTGCTCTGCGCGATTCCGGTGTCGCTTTTTCGGTCCCAGATTTTCATTAAATTTAACCTCTAATTCTTTTTCATTCAATTATCATCATAATATGTAATTTACCGTTATTGTCTATCTGAAAATGCACTAATTTATAATACAAAGAAATTTTCAAATCAATAATATTGATTACATCAATGCCAGAAATATAACTATACATACTTATAGGTATGAGAACATATGTAATCAATCGTGTGTAATAATAATAATAATAATATTACTAATAATAATAATAATAATACTAATAATAATAATAATTCAACACAGACAATAACCTCGCTTATTAAGATGAGAATATATACTATATCTATGTATATTATACCTATAATGTGTCAGACAATAATATATTTATGGCTTATATTAACTTAATATTATACATATTATACATATATATGTATGTACGTGATAGTAATTGTTCTAACTCATAGGTATACATACATACACACATATACATGCATATACCCATAGTCATTTTAAGCCTGACTAAATTATCAATTAGATGAAGCTCATTGTTATTATTACCATTATTATTATTATTATTATTATTATTGCTATCATTATTATCATCGTAGATAATTAATTTATGAATCCAAGGATTACTTACGTAATATATATTCTACGTCGTCAGTGAGTCATATCTTTATTATCATTCTTATATATTATATATTATAGCACACATATGTAACACAAATCACACGATAATTCACACATATATCTCTGAAATGCATATAATTTTATGGAAAACGCAATTCGGTTGGAAATATTGCTCGAATGTTTCATTGGAGATATTTGGTTCGCTGAAATATTTCGAAATAAGGATTTAGCAAATATTATCCGGGATGAAATATTTCCGCAATATTTGTTCGATTGATTTGAAATTTCTGTACTCAAATATATCGCGCAGACAGATCTCCATACCTACTTTATACTGTATTAATATTAATATAATATATAATTATAATTGATATCTATAGCGTAAACGTGTTCGATCGTATATTATACATATATAATATTAATATAATATACATACAATTACACATATTATTAATTATTCATTATCTTCATATTTATCATTTAGGTATATAAGCCGGTTCCATCGCAATTCGCCAAGCGAGGTCGGGACGCAAATCTCAAATATTTTGGAAAAATATATATACCTACGCAGGTTCATTGGCGGATTTGCGAGAGACCCGTACATGTGTATCCAGTTCTAAAAATTTGTTATCTCCCTTCACGGCCATTGCCATTTTTTGAAAAAAAAAAAAAAAAAAAAAAAAAAAAACACGGTCTCACAGATTCCCAAGTCGCGAGATAAAAAAAATACGCACTCGCCGAAAATTGCGATCGAATTACTTCGAATTATTTTACATTATGTTGAACGACTCCGGCACGTTCCGTTCCGATCAGTCTACTTGAATTTCAAATTGCCTGAAAGCTGACGAGAACACGCACATTCTGGAAAAAAAATCATCACAATCTGCCCGATGGTTCAAAAGTTACGGCACTTCGAAAAAAAGTGCGTTTTCGAAGTCTGTAAAAACGTGTTTTGTTTTTCCAAAAATGGTAATGGCCGTCGAGAAAGACGAGAAATTATGAGAACAAAATAAAAAATACGGGTCCCATTGAATTCGCCAAAGAATCTTGTATATCTTTTTTTCTCCAAAACGTTTGAATTTTTCGTCTCAACCTCGCTGGGCGATTTCAGATGGAACCGGCCGATATTATAATATTTATTATATTCATCATCATTTATGTATGTCATACTCGCAATAGTAAGCAAATTGATGCTCAGCTGATTACATAAATTACATATTGCCGTATTAACGTGAATATCAATTCTATTGCGATCATAGATGATCGACATTTCATTACTTATTCATTTGTTATCGAATTACACTGATCGTTTATTGAAGCTTGCAAATGAAATATTTTTCTCAATCCACATGCATGCAATAGAGACGCGTTTGATATGACAATTTTTTTCGCATAATTACTTAATAATAATAATAATAATAATAATAATAATAATAATAATAATAATAATAATAATAATAATAATCAATATTACGCACATACATACCTATAATCTGAAAATACCTGACGCGGTTATATTCCTGATAATACTATGTTATATCAATCAATTATCAATCTATATCATTTATTCACTATACTATAAATATATAATATCATAATTATATATATATATCTAAATCATTATATAACTTGTAAGGCTATATAACTGACTGCATGTGCATTTATTCAGGTAATTTTTCTGCTTTTCTTATATATTCGCGAAGGAAACGGAAGAAAAAAAAAATGTATATTTCAGGGCAACATTTTTTTCTTTTTGCTTTCCCACCTAAAAAATCTTTGGAATGAGTCTAAAGACGAATTTTCCCACAATTAGAACTCAGAGAAGCGATATTTAACGGTCACTCAATGGGTTGACAAACTAGTCGAGCTGTAAAAGGATTGAAAAATATCATCAGTTATCATCAGTTACTCATGTTGATTGAATGGAAGACACTCGGGCCCAGTGAGCTACCTCTAAATATCAATTGAAAGCATTCTCTTTTCGTGAGGATTCGTTTTCCGTTTTGGTCTAGAGATTTTTCAAGTGGGAACGACAAAAAAAGGGAAACGATCCACCGCATTAATTATTGTAGGTACTCCAATAATATTATTAACCATTTTTACTTTCGATCATTTTTCATCTATGATTTCTTGATTTTATTTACGCACTGACACACCATGTTGATAATTTATAGCTGAATAATAACATTGTTTGTATCTTCTTATACATATCTAATTGTCGGAGCATATACAATATATATGGTATAAAATATTTACACATATCCGCAGGAGCATAGGTTCTACAAATTTTGATCGTTGTTTTCTGTTTTTCAATTGGACGATTAACGATAAATTTCGTATAAATCAGAAGAATTTTCAATTCGATTTCGTATCGCGAGATATAAGGATTGTAGAAGAGTAAAAGAAAAAGAAAAAGGAAAAAAAAAAAACAAGCCGAAGCATTGACAATAATTAATATTAATGGTATAATTAACTAAACGTTATATTATATAATAAATTATATGAAAATATATTGAATTATTATACATACTATACCTATATATATATATATAATATTATCATTTGCTACAGAAAATGTAATAATTACGTAATATTACAGATGACGTACTAATAGGTATTCATTTTCAGTTTTTTTCTTTGCATGTTGTGTTCCCTTTTTGATTTTATGGTTTTTCTGTAGGGTTTTCAATTTTTTCATTCTGTAAAAATACTATAACGCGCGTGATTATTATGTATATGTATATAGAACGTCAACAATCAATACAACATATCCCCAAATTATAAGTATATGTAATAATACATCGCTTTCAAATAGGTAACTGTTTATACATTGCCAACAAGCTATAATCATATTATATAATTGATTAATTGATTATTCATTAATTGAATAATTGATCGATCGCAGCTAATACTGCGCAGTGCACTACAATGATATTCTACGATATCTCATACAATATACCTTAAATTATACCGCGACATGATTTCGATTATCTAATTGGGATATAATTATATAATGATCTATGAATTATTCGGCTATGGTAATAGAACATTGATGATAATTAAGAGAACGACTACTATAAGTATATTCACTAATGAATAGAGATGAAAACGGAAAGAGAAGGAAAAATATCGCATTGCCAAGGTTATCCATATGTAATTTATTGTTCTACATATTATTATATTAATTAAATTATTCAATAATAAATAGAAATCCAAATTCAAATTTGATGGAAATATTAATTTACACAATAACTGCAGATAATCATACACGTACAGCTGCCGTATTGACAGTAAATTCCAATCAAGAATTAAATTGATTCATCAGATTTTGAATGAAATTTCGTAATTTGAGAGAAATATTACTAATAAACGAAAAATAATGGAATGACAATAGTAAAAGAAAAGGAGGAACAAAATTTCTAATATATGCCTACTTCAAATATCGATATTATAATGTGGTAGAGAGATATATTAAGTATGCGTAAATTTTTATTTGACATTTATATTTTCTGTACCTTTGTTATTATTATTATTATTATTATTATTATTGTATTTTTATGACATATAATTGAATCACTGGCCTATTATCGTCCTATATTATCACTATTACTGAAGTGTAATGTGTACCTATGTATGATATTATAGTAATTAATTATAAACAACCAATTTTTTCGTTTCCAAAATATAACGGCATATATATTTATGTATATATATACTATATAGAAGTCTATATGGTCAGAATGTATTTGATGTATGCGTTATATTCATTTATTATGCCTGGTAAATTTCTCATTATCTTACCTATTTTCCTTCCTCTTTCAATCGTATACCTATATAATTGATTTTCAGATCTCAATATATAATCATTATAGTAATACTAATTATATGAATACTAAATCAAGTATATTGTATAATTAATTGAATAAATTTTCGTTCTTGGAATATTCGAGATCTAATAACTGGATGTAGAAGAAAATATCGTGTATCCAGTTTCTACAATGTAATCAAATTACTTTTTTCATTATTATATATGTAATATATACGATATCAGGGCTCTCCTCCTTCTCGTGGCTGGAAAAAATTCATTCGCAGGATCGACGGTGGCGCCGTAATGTACGCGACTGGAGAACTAAGAAGAGCGTTGGATGGCTCGCGGGTTGCATATAACTAAGCGTCCAAGCTCGAGGATTCAATGAATACGGTTCAATACGGTATTATGAATGATTATTCAACTACGTGAATATATAATTGCAATATTCGTGCTTATTTATACCATTATATTTGTCACTATCATTAATTGTTTTGAGCACGAGCATTATCCGATGCTTTTTCTATTCTTATGACACGAAACGATTCATGCTTTGAATCGATTTACCTATTATCCTGATTTACTTTCCATTACTGGACTAATACAAAACGTGAACGACGAAGGTGAGATTTACACGGAAAATGGAGAATTTAAGTATAGTAAAGCACGATTTCCATCGGAGCATGGATGTCTTTGGCTCGGATTTTACGAGTGTATAGTCTCTCTCCTCGGTGATACATTTCTAACTATACAGGTGTTTTACGCGTGTTGCATGTGATTAAACGGTTGCGTTTAAAATAGTCGAAGAAAAGGCTTCCGCGAATAAAAAGCAATCAATTTCCATTCGTAAAATGGATCGAAAGTTCCTCGTCCTTAATTACTGAATGCGAGTATGTATCATCAGTAACTCTGTTGATCTCAATTTGAAAAACAAATAATACAAAATGCTGGCGGAAGAAAGAAATCAACGTTGCAATTTTCATAGAAATATTTTTGTCTTAAATGAATTTATTCGAAAAACGCAATCAATTGGTTACAACTAATAAAAACGGGATCACATGACAGGATCATGATGTATTTAGAAATGGCCAAAAGAAAGAAAGAAAAAAAACAAAAAAAAAAAACCAAGGCAGCACGAAGAAAGCGAAGAAAAATCTAACCACATGTTTGTAATAATAATAATAATAATAATAAAATATATTAAAATTCGTATGTTTCCTATTGATTTTTGTTCCATCTTCCTGACATATCATAGGTACACCAGGTATGTATATGTATATACATACAGTTGTAAATATTCACGTATTTATTATACTTCGTTTTCAATTCATTTATTTACTCCTTTATTTATTTATAACAAAATACTAATATACTTAACTATTATATAGGTATGATACACTTTTATCGTAATCACTAATCGAAATTCTATATAATATACCTGTGCATGTATATATTTATACTATGTATAATAATTTTTCGAAACAATAAAGAGACAAGTAAAAGAAGAGAAATGTTGAGGAGAACATATATGAAATGAACTGAAATGAAATCATATGAATTAATATGTAATAATGATAAAATAAAATCACGTATGACAATTATAGGGTGAGTATAATATGTAAATAACTATGTTAAAAACCAACCACATCTCTACAGTATACATAATCGTATCAATTATCTATTTTATAACTTTGTATGTATGCAGTATGCATCTAATAATATGTGCGGAGGGTTTTACGTCAAAGTGGCAATTCTCAACATGTAGATCGACTGCTGGGATCTGTTCTACGGTTTTCTCATGCCATATAGTGTGACATGTACCCTCGAAATGAGGGAACCTGTGTTTCAGCATTTTACGATTCGACTGTAACAATAACCGAGGATGTGAATTCGTCCGACAATGTTTTTGTCTTTTGAAAAAATTCAATTTTTCGAATTTGATGGATTAAAATGAAACATTTGGGGATGAAGCACCGGCTCGAATTTACAAGTAATAAGCAAAACAGATTTTCCAAAAAATATTTCCCAATCTTCGAATGGACAATCGAAAAAACAGAATAATTACAGTTTGAAATCAGTCTACTTGGATTTCTGCCCCATGTTTTATGAAACAATCTGTTTTGGACTACACATTTTTTTTCTCCTCAGGAAAAGAGAAATCTTCTACCCCAAAAACTTGTGAAAATTTAATAATTTTGCTATTTTTTTCCCCCGTTTTTTAAGCCACATATAATTTGCCAGGAGTATTCCGCGTGAAGCGATTGATTATCGCGAAACTATGGTTTTCTTTATCTTGACAAATTTTCTTCTAAAACTTCTGCAAACTTCATCGCACAAAAGTTGAATACTTCCAATTCTTCGAAATTCTCTGAGAAGAATCTAGAAAAATGTATAAATTTAATTTTACGCCGTGTATTAGCATTATCTGGCGCCTCAGACATTCGAAAACTGTTACAAATTAATCACCCGAATGAAGCTCTACAAAATTGTGGATGAAATATGCCACAATGTTTATGGTTATCGAATAATTAACGTTATGAAAATTCGATTTTTTTTTTTTATTTTGTTAATTTGAAGAGCGGAAAATTGATAGCTGATACCAATTTCATATTCGAAACTTTGCGCTCTTCTCCGACGGTTTCATACTTTTCGATAAAACATTGCCGCGGTCAATCAATGTGTTTGAGAAAGACTGCCTACGAAAGAGTTAAAAGAGATTGCGTAAAAATGCAATTTCTTCGAAAACCAGAATTTTTTTTATCGTCAAATTCGTGTATCTCCGGATATCGTCGTTGAATACTGAAAAATAATCCCAAATCTCGTTTCCTCTCACCTCGATGCTCAACTATCGCATAAAATATCGATAAAACAAATCGCCCAACAAATCACTGATGAACCTTCAAAATTGAATTTTTCCAACAATTTTCTTTGTATCTCTTCTCATCGTAATTTATTTATTAATTGGTCTATTATTTTGTTCGCGTAATTATGATAAACGGAGTTTCGAAACCGTTCCTTCACTCTTTTCAATAATGTTGGAAATATTTATCGTTTCTTTCTTTACCCTCTTGCCCGATTCTTTTCTTTTTTTCTCCTTCTTCTTCTTCCTTTTTTGTTTTACACAACATAAACAATCAATTAATAATATACTCATTCAACATCGTTAAAGATCTTCTATTCTATATTAATAATAATAATCGATAATCAATAATTAATCAATTAACATCGGTATTGGGAAATATTTATACCATTATTAATTGTTTGATAACAAAAAATCATATAATTTGATCGATCGAATTTTATCACCGTGTCGTCGAACAATGTTTCTGTTTCTATTTCTTTCTTCTTTTTTCTTTCCTTTTTCTCTCTGTTTTATTATGATAATTCTACTTTTCCCCTTCTTTTTTTTTTGCCCAATAATAAAGAAGAATGGTCAATACTTGAAAACAGAATGTGTTAGCGATTATTCATCGATCGATCGTATCTGTAGCGTCACGCTCCCGCCTCTCTTTCTCCATTTAATTTTCGATAACACCTATTAATAGTTATACCCTGGCGGACAAAATTTGCAGGAGAACCTTTTACGGAATGAATGCCAGATTCCATTTGGAACTCATCTACATTCATATTCGATACTATTGTTATATTCCGTTCGTATTTCTCGTACTACTACTTTATATCGTTATTTACAGCTTCTCACAATAAAATTCATTTCACTCGTAACGAAAACTGAAAGGTAAAACTAAAGAAAAGAAAAGAATTAAAAAGAATTCTTCGATACTCTTCTTAATTGTCTGTAACAGAAAATGTATCCGATAAAATTCAAATGTTAATTTCAATCTCTTTTTACAATCAACAGTTTAAAATTCGTTTCAAAATCAGTACTATTCTTATTTCTGAATTTTTTCAAACCGTTTCTATTTTCTGTAAAAATTCTTCTGCCAGGGTACAGTTATCGTATATTTTATAATAAGGCGACGTGTGGAATATAACATAATAATAATAATCATAATAATAATAATAATAATAATAATAACCATAATAATAATTACTATATAAACGTAGTATTACAGTAGTATAATACTACGTATTGTATTACTGTATATTATATAATACCCATTAAATAATAACAATTTCATTAATTATCTTCATACCTACGTACATATAGTATATTTACCTATTTCATACAAACTATTGTTCGGAGTATTAGGTGACGGGTGTCTGATGTCGGACGACGACACGATCATGAACATGCATCTATTCTTTTCTGTTACCAATATTCCGGTTTTTCGTTTTTTTTTTTTTTTCATTTTACTATTTTATTTTACCTATTTATTTATTTTTTTACTTTTTTGTTTTGTTTCTCCTCATATTTGAAGAAAAATGGAAGAATACTGAATGACGAAAGAAATAACGACAAAAATGTAGAACCGAATAAAGAAAAAAAAAAGAAGAAAAAGAAAAAGACAAAGATAAAGATACGCCGTTGTTTGTGTTGTTGGTTTTTCATATATTCACCAAATTCATTCATTCATTCATTCATTCCTTCATTCATTCATTCGTCCTTCGTTCATTCAATCATTCATTCGTTCGTTCATTCGTTCATTCATGCATTTATATTCGTATACATACATTTTGACAGTTAATTATTTGATCATCAGTTCATAAATACGTATGTATGTGTTTTATTTAGAATATAAATTTCGCATTCGAACCCTTGCCGAATAATTTATGACACCCAGTTCATCACCTCCAATGAATCTATTCAATTAATTCAATTATTTTTAACGAAATCAATTAATTCAATTAATAATTTAACCAATAACACTGGCTCGAGAATTCTTCGATTCAAACATCACGGATATAATAATAATTACCTAATGATAATGATAATTGATAATTCACTGTACATTTAAATACATAAAGCTATAATATTGATATATATGGTAGATCTATACCTGTACCTATGTATAGCTTAGTCATTATTGTTTCACCTAATAATAATAATAATAATAATGATAATGATAATATAATAAATCTACAACAACAATACCTATTATTCATATACAATTAGGTATATGTATACATGTACGAACAAAGGCAGTATAGCGATGTTGAGACCCCGGGCGTAGCTTCTTCTTCTTCGTTTTCTTCTCTTTCTCCTACTTCTCGCTTTTTATTTTTATTCTGTGTTAATAGTTTTATTATTCAGTTAGTTATTTATTCATTTTTATTTGTTTTTCTTTCCGTTATCTTTCGCCCATCTTAGTAGTAATAGTAATAAAGAGTAATAAGTAGTTGTAGCAGTAGTTGTAGCAGTAGTATACCTAACTATCACATATTTAATTTTTATCGCCTAATGTACAATTCATTTCATTCTTTTCTTCGTTTTCTCCGTTTGCTTCTTACTTCTTGTTGTCCTTGTCCTCCTCCCACTCCTTCACCTCTTTTCTCTCTATTTATTCAATAATTCATTTATTTATATTCCCAGTTGTTTTCTCTCTCTTTCCTTTCTTCTCGTCTATTACATTTTCGTTTCGCCCATTCTCACCTATTCCGCTATTTCGTTTACAGCTCTTTAGATAATTCTTTGATCCCGTTTTATTTTGTATTTCTCAATGTTTCGATGGTATTCTTGTACTTTCTATCATTTCATTTCCCGCTACTCGCCGTTCTCCAGCTCAAATCAATCGTTCTATTTATCATTATTATGATTATTATCATTATCGCACACGACGATACTATAACACAGTATATTCTAGATACATGACAAAACAAGAAAGTCCAAAAATTGGCCAGACTTATTCTTTTACGTAATAACAATAATAATGATAATAATAATGAGAATAACAATCAACTATTGAAATGAAAATTGCCGTAATTTAGAGGTAGAAGTATTTCAATGATCCATAATTTTTGTTTCTATTTAAACTAACTCTTTTGCTTATAAACCCGGGGGTATAAAAAAAAACTGAAAAAGTGAAGAAAAGGAAGAAAAAACAAAACGGCAACATCAGATCCAAATCAATATGACATCGAAAGAAAATAAAAAAGAAAATGGAGGATGAAAAAAAAAAAAAATTACACATAATTCATTGAACTATATATTTATGTAAAACGAAAACGAGAAGACGGAGATTCGCCGTTAAACTAAAACAAAATTTGATGCAAGGAAAAAAGAAACAGAAAAAAAAGACGCGATTAGTATGGTAATAACGTTTTTTAAATCGAGGTATACGATACAGATTGAGTGGAGGGTTTATTTGTTTTTAATTATGTTTCTGAGTCTTCGAAGGATTTCTAAATTCTAAAGTTTTTAGATTATTATTAATATATATATCCGATTAGAAATATAGTTATAGTAATTGTAATAGCTATAAGTTATGCCTACTAGTATACAGTATTTTTGCGACGAAGAATTATCATAGTTGGTGGAAAAAAAAAGTGATTACGAATATGGTATAATGCGGGCTGATATAAAACGATAAGAATAATAATACCTTGAACGCTGGGCATGTGTTCAATTGATTGCCTATTATCTATTATCTAATTTCAATCTTCTATGATGTATAAGCGCACGATAATTTTCCTAATATATAATTGGGTATAATAATTATTGAATCGAATTTTAAAAATAATGGCCCGTGATTTGTATCGTGGTTCATGAATTTTTCCCTGTCTTCTTTCATATTATTCTTCCTCTGTTTAGTTGACTTTGACTTTTCACTAGATATACAAACTAGAAAATATGATAGACGAAAATGACGAAGACAACGACGACAACGAAAATGAAAATAATGATCACGATGAAGCCGAGGATGGTGACGATTAGTTGAAATTTTAATTGAAATGCGACGAATATGAAATGACGCGATAAAACTAAGGACCGTGTTTATTTGTTATTATTATTATAACTATTATTATTAGATATTACTAATCGAAGAATAATTCGTATTCCGACCAATCCGAATCTTCTGAATCGGAGAAAAAGGCAACGATTTCTTCTAAATCGTCGATACTATACATCCAGCGACTGTCTCGCTCGTCAAGGAAATCCCATAGTATCATCTGCTGCGGATATAGAAGATGAAAACACCTTATTTATATATTTTGAACTTCAATCGATAAAATTATTTTTCCATCTTTTTTTCTTATTTCTTAATTAAACATTATACTCGTTACCTAAATACTTATAATAAATAAAAGTTTTGTGCTTTCCCTTTTTTCTCCTAGTTCGGTAAGCAATATTCTACGGGTGAATTATATTCCTTCATCTTGCGTGGGTTTTCAAGAGCAAAAGCGAAAATTCATTTCTGTTAAGATATCATTGTCATTAACCATTTTCTTTGGTTTTTCTTTTTGTTTCATTGATTGTCGCAATTGTATTTTTTCGGAGTATTACTAATCTTAGAGTCTCTAAAATACAGAAAAATAAAATTCAATCTTCGATTTCAGAATGAAAGAAAACTGTTCAAATTTAGCAGCGAGACGAACGATTCGATAGCAAAGATCTTTGGATGGCATTTTCAGTGGTTTTTCTTTTCTTTTTCTTTGTTCTATGTTGGGAGATGAATTTGGTGCTGATCTTAATTGAAACAGATCTGCACATGTAAAAATCCACCGCCGCCACACCGCTAAACTTACTTGTAGAAAATCAATGTCTGCGTCGGCGTATCGATGATGCCTTACCGGTGGTCCGACGTCCGTTTTAGTGCCGTCCGGCAATGCGTGTAGATAAAAACACTTGTTTCCAAATGGACATTTCCCACGACCCTTGTTGAAATACTTGCAATCCTTAGCGCTGGGGAATTTTGGAAATAAAAGAAAGGCAAAGAATTAGATTCGATAACTTCCAGGAGCAAATAATGTTTTCGGTATTTGATTTAGATTCTTTCTTTTTCAAAATTGTACAAACCTATCCAAGAGACAGACAAACATCGGTAGAAATATTTGAGAGCAAATAAATATCGATAAAAACTGTGACTGTGAGGAATAGGAAAATATTATCAACTAATATCGTTGTTATAAAGATTCACCTGAGTGCCTCTTTGTAGTCTGTGATAAGTTTTTCCTTCTCTTCTTTGGTATCGACCCAATACATGCTGGGGCAAACGAAATCCGAAGAAACGCGGCACTCGGGACAGGCTCGAATGATTTTGTTATCGAATTGTTTAGCCTGTCTCCACTTCCTGATACAAGTGAGACAGAAACAGTGGTTGCAGTTCGGCAGTATACCAAATCTTTGTTCTCTCGACGACTTTTCCATTATCGTTTCAAAACATACGCCACAAGATTTCTCCCTGCTTCTTTGTATCGCAAAGGATAACTCCATGTCCACTTCGTGCTGCTTTACGCAGGCCTGCGTTTTCGGGGAGGACAAAAAATGGAATGAAAAACAGGAATTAAGATTTACTTTCTCGAGATTCTAACGTCTCTAGGCACCGAAAGCCTTTGAAATGTTAAAAAATCTTCAAAAATATTACTGGGGGAATCAAGAAACGTTCAGAACCTATGAAAACCAATCAAGAAATATGAAGATCTTCTTACATTCGTGTGCTTTTTTCTGTGTTCTTCGTTATGAGGATGGAGAGCAGCCCTGCCGCACATATCGCAAAGGTCTCCATGAAGATACGTGCAGTTTGTTTTTTTACAGATTCCGCTAGCTTCCGCATAAGGACACAGAGGTTCAGAAGCAGGGTTGGAAGTTTGTCCACTGGGGTTCAGCGCTTGGGCGTAGGAAATTGGCGTCGATGTTGTTCCCGAGGCACTGGCAGTATCGTCGCATGTCGAGGATGACGCTGAAGCCGGCGGTAACGAGGATGGGATAAATTCTGGTGCGTTTACCCATTCTTCTAGGCAACGAAGAACGTTTTTCACTCTGCTGGTAGAAGTTATATAATTTATTCACGTTTTTTTCAATCAGGATAAGTTTGTTTTCGGATTTTTTGGGGGAAATTTGAATTGTTTCCACTTCAAAGGACGTAATTTTCTTTCCAAAAAAGAGGGATGAGAGAAAAAGGCGAAGAAACTGTGCTTCGCCTTTCTCCTTTCGATGACGAAAAAAACAAACTAACTGAATCCTTCATTTCGGCAAAAGTATACCCACTTGTCTTCAGAATCCTCCCTAATAGTTGTACTCGTTGAATCTTTACAACAATTTGAGGAGGATGTGCTAGCGGCAGTGTTACTTTCATTGTTGCTCGACTCCTCCTCCCCAGGGATATTTGTCGAGTGTCCGAATCTACATCGATCACCAAATTTGCAAGCTCCTTGTTTAAAGAATCGGCAAATACCGGAAACACTTTGATCAGTATTAACGCCTCCTTGGTGCTCTATACTTAAGCTTGGCGACGGATCATCCACAGCGGTCGAAGCAGACACGTGTTGGTAACGGCAGTTATTTCCTTCTCGACAAATACCGTTGACAAAATACCTTTAATATTAAAAGAATAAAAATATTGTGAGAATTTGATACAATGGTTGACAGAAGGTTCAGAGAACTGGTAACGATTGCTAGATGTATCTGAGAAATAATGAATTTTGTTCAAAATTTGGCGAACGATGGTTCCAAATTGTTGAAATTTGTGGAATTTCTTGGAAACCGTTATAAATTGTTCGAGAAATGGCTACCGGGTGTTAAATTCCGTTAGGAAATGTTGAAAATGTTAATCCTGGTTGAAAAAAAAATTTGTGAAAATCATTGTACTACATCGTACTAAAAGGATTGTCAAATATTACCGAAAACTGCGGACATAGAAATATAAGATATTAAGATATTGAAGTAAAAATTGTTAGAAAATTGGGTAAATAATTGCAGGGTCAAGTAAATCAATGCATGAGTAACACTACTCGGACAATGGACTCTGTGAAACTTATTATTTGCGAATTTGATGATAATGCATTTTTAATTCGACAAATATGAAAGAAGTCGTTCCTCATTTCGCGAGACAAAATAGGCAAATTTTTGAAAATGATGACATATCGAATGAGGATAAAAAAGGAAGAAAAAAAAAGTACTCAACAGACATTCGAATGAACAAAGTGTTTTGGTAAATTTGTACGAATCCGTAATCGTCATACAGATGTCCATATTTTGTTTATTTTTCGTCTATTTTGTTTTCAACGTCGCTATTCCAACAAATTTGATATCACAATCAACATTACTGTGACCAAGTTAGATAATAAAACTCGAATGATCAAGAAAATTTTACAAATTGAACAGAACTCGGCGAAACTAACGGAATTTAACAAAATTAAGGCAACCGAATGAAATTTCGCGAAATCATCAGAACTCGATAAAAATTTACGGAATGAACAACAATTAGCAAAGAAGTAAGGGAAAATAAATACGCGAAGAGAGAAAAAGGAGTATAGCGGATTAACCTAATATATACATAAAGGGGTAGAATTTTGTCAGTTTTCATTGAAAATTTGTTATTAGTGAAGAAAAAACTTATCGACAAAATTTTCTAACCTAAAATTATATAGAAACGAAGTAAATGCACATGTATGTATGGGTATACATATACCTATATGACTTGGAAAGTATTTGCGAGTTGTAAAATTGTAACTGCCATGTCAATATTTACTCAGCGTACACAGACGGAGAGAATGAGAGCGAAAGCGGTGGCGAGAGAGAGAGAAAGAGAGAGATGAAAAAATCTAGGGATTGACGACTGACGATCTTCAAATGCATATTTCGGTGTTATGAGATCGTTGAATTTCATGTCTATAAATTTGACAAGATAGTTTGAAGTTCGTAGATGAATTCCGAGCATTAATTGAGGCGAGATAATGCCCGGGGATTGGAATAAATTGATTTTTCTTACCGGCACATCACGCTGCTTTTCCATGTGTCGGCCATTTTGTTGAAATTAATTAATAAATATAATATACTCACTTCACTTCTATAGGGAGATAGTTAAATATTATTTTGTTGACGTTTTTATTCTGTAGCCGCTTTTTATTGTAGAAACTTTTTTGTCGTTTTGTTTTTCTTCCCTTTACGAATTAACAATTGGTAACAATGAAACACGCGTATTATTATCATAAACACGACTAGATTTGGTAATGTGTTTTAGCTTTAGGAATGAATTGTTTTTTTTTTTTTTTTAGGTTTCTTTGTTTTGTTTCGTGTTTGTTTTAGTTCTTAGAATTCGCGTGTTTAGTTTTTTTTCCACCCTTTGTTTGGCAGCTCTTATTTATTACGAGTACGAGATCGTCCGTCGCACTGGCACTACTCTTAACCTAATCTCTCTTTCTAGAACGCGATGTTTGTTGGTTTCTTTTTCCAATTTTCGCTTCTACTTTCGTTGTGTGTCGTTCATTTATCATTACGCCCTTCCTTCAGGGCTTTTGAATTCAATCCCAGAAGTTAACGTTCACGTTATTTGGCAGGTAAGTGGTCACTACCTCCCATGCCAATCGCCAGTCGACACTCGCGTTCGCTGCCGTCTTCTTTCCACTCCTTCGGTTCCGTACTTCTGCTGCAGGTCGTTTCAACCCAATTTTCAACGCAAAAGTCACCATAGTTGGTTGGAACTATTGTTACTGTTTATAACGATATCGATGTTATCCACCGAAAAAGAACATTCGAACGAGGCTTCAATTCAGATATCCCTGTGTTTTTTATCCGAAAAATGGATTCTGAATAAGATATTCGTAAATTTGTAGTTCTTTTTTTTTTTGTAACACTGGCAGTAACGGGTAGTGCCGCAGTGCTTTGCGCCTGCGCATTCAGAGCGCGGAATTCAAATTTGTACTTCTACAATCAGAGTTAGAGCTTCGCATAGTATTTGAACGGAGAATCGGTATTATCTTTGGCCTCTGACGTTTCCTTATTTGCCTATTCTATAGTATGTATGTAGCACACCCCACATCTAGACGGTATTTTTCCCAAGAAAGACATAACAGAACTTTGGTCAGAGTAATCTCGAGCTCGCTGTTTTATGGTTTGAAAATCCACTTCAAAGCTATGAATTAATGCACGATTTTTATTGACGAACAAAAAATATATGGAATGAATGTCAAAATATCGCGGGATTCATTATCGCGGAATGTAGATTGTATATCAAATTACCAAACTTGCGGGTACACGGATCATGGATAATTAAGAAATTCTGATATTTATATTGTTAATATAATATGTGTAATCGAGAATATATTTATACAATATATTGTTACTTTGAAGTACGTTGTAACACGAAATAAAGGTAAACCACAGAGAACAGAGAAGTCGTTTCATTTATTCTTCTTTCATTTTATGAAATTTTATTCTAAAAATAAATAACTCTTTCTTGAGAGAGAAATAAAATTATTTCGGAAAAAGCCGAATACTTTATTTACACCTACATTCCCTGAAACTCATCCTTGTCCTCCCAATTTAGGGTGTGCTGTCTTGTGATGGTGTTTCCTAAACCCTTCTGGGAGCGGTTCCTTTTCCTCATCCATACCTCCTAACTTTGTCAACTTCCTTGGACGAACTTCGTCAACGGTTTTGAATTGTTGGATGATTTTCTCTGAACCGTCGTCTCACCGGAAGAAAAATTGGTGGATTTTGGTGGATTTTTCCTGGCGTTTTTGGACTGGAGATTCTGTCAACCGTTTTTCTGGATTCTTTCAGTTTAAATCATACCCCCCGTACCTGAGAAGCAGATGACAACCATTTTTGCGTTTTTATTCTACGAGGGAGGGGTCCCTGATTTCAACGAAGAAATTTTATATCCACACTTTTGTTAACTTTGTTTTGTTAAACCTCGTCTATCTTCTCTGGGTTTTCTGTGGTTTACCTTGAGAGTTAAGACAAATGTCGGATAGAATTTGGGGAATTTTTGATTTTGAGAGCCGCAGCTCAAATTCACCCACTGTGTGGTTGTTCAAGTCTAAAGAACATCCGCACAATTGAACGCACTACTAGACCTTACCCTTGTCCCTCATTTATCCTTTTATTACGAGTCGGGTCGACTCTTCTTCGAAGAGGGAAGTAGTGTTACAAAGGGTGACGTTAGCCCTTTCATCTAAATTCACAGGTCTAGTAGTTATGAAAGATAAATGACATATCTATGACAAATGATTTATCGGTTGCTGCGTCAACCATCATTATTGTAAAAACAGTCTTGTTTCGGACTTAAAACTGATAACACGTATTTTGAATGCAGCCATATTTTCTTGCATATTATATTTTGCCTGTCTGTCCACTTAGTTTCGCTCAGGAACTCATTTATTTCGTGTAACGTAGTTCAAAGTAACACTGGTGTCAGAAGTGGGATTTAACTGAGCCCGATTTAGTGTTCAATTCAGTGCCTAATAATATGCCTCGTACTCGTCGGGTTAATGTTCCTGCGAACGAGAATTTGAACATTTCCAGAACCAGCTGGTACCCAGCTTCAAGCTCAAAATCCTACCCTATCTCAATTTTCGTTAGTTGAACGGTTGCTCGAGGCACAACAAGCCCAACAACTTAGTCAAGCTGAATTACATGAAGCTCATCAACAGCAACCACTAGCTCATCAACAACGTCAAGATGAGCTTCATCAAGCTCAACAACTATGACAAGACCAGATTCTTCGGGTCTTGTTACAACAACAACAACTTGGACAGACAGGCAAAATATAATATGCAAGAAAATATGGCTGTATTCAAAATACGTGTTATTAGTTTTAAGTCCGAAACAAGACTGTTTATACAATAATGATGGTTGACGCAGCAACCGATAAATCATTCGTCATAGATATGTCATTTATCTTTCATAACTACTAGACCTGTGAATTTAGAAGAAAGGGCTAAATTCACCCTTTGTAACAATATATTATAATATTCAATATATACAATTTATAATTGTTATAAAACGTTTTTCTCCACATTCTTGCACCTATATACGATAATATATAATACATCATACCTACTTATAATGATCTGCGTGAACTATGTATTTTTTTATATATAATTATATTTCATCTATTACCGTTATATTAATATCTATTTATAATTTAATATTATAATCTCATATACATCAATTCAATCGACAACGTAAATTATACATAGGCAGTGATTTATCTACTGTACATAAATTAATGAATATAATACAGAATCATCGAGTAATACCAATAATAAATTTATAAATAAAAAAGTACTTTCTTCATAATTTTTTTTTTTTTTTTTGCCGTTCAGGGAAAATTTAGCTCCTTTATTGTAATTTCTCCATCGGTTGTTAATTCACGAGTTCCTCGCGACGCGTGATTACGGACAAGAACAAAAAAATAATAATTTCTTCACATAAATTTATTATTTACTGTATACTCGTACGATTTGAGAATGATCGAAAAAGTAAAACAAAATGAAACCAAAAACATAATCGAAACAATACATAGGTATGTATAATTGAGCATATCATTTTTAACTATATCATAAAACATAATCTTGTGTATATTATAATATTCATGACAGGTATTTGAATATCGAATATTTGTCAATAATCCTTCTATTTTCTTCTAGTTTGTTTTTTCGTTTGCTTCATATTTTGTCACCTAAAAAATTGTATCCTAGAATCATGTAATTTAATTATTATATTATAATATATCCGAGTATGCCATAGAATTTGTCTAAAAAAGAATCATTTGTATACATATATTAAATAGTCTTCTATACAAATTAGTCGATGCTATACGCGTATAATTTCTCTTCTTCATATTCTTCGTTTGTTTCTTTTTCTCATTTTCGTCTATAATAATTCTTGAATCTTGAATCTTAAATTGTTATTATTTGTTATTTATTACATCGATTATACACCTATTTTACTATTTTAAATAAAAAATAGGATACAATTGGCTATATATAGTATAAATATCAATAGTAATAATAGAAACAATAATAATACAAATACACACACACACACATATCGACTTGTATTAAATATACCGCGGATCAATTATAATTGTTGTACACGTGATTAACATGTTTAAATTTATTACGAATATAGTTATCTATGTATACTACGCCGCATTTTTGTTCTTTTCCTTATCAATCGATTAGATATAATATATATAGGTAGGTGTACATATGTACTGTTATTCAAATCGCACCAGATTCTCATGTACCATAGTATATTATATACCTACAGGTATTGTAAGTTACGTGATAATCAATATATATATATATATGTATATAGGTTTCATTTGTTGAATTGGATGGGTTTTTGCATGAAAATTCATCGTCTATCTATATTTTTATATTCTATACAATGTCATGTATACATACATTATGTATGTATTTATAACGAACAGTAAATTGATTCATATATCATGTCTATGTACTCCAGGCTAGAATATTTAATTTTTTTATGTTTCTTTTCTCTTCCCGTTTCCTTTATCATCTGTTCGCAATATAGGCATATATATAGTATATATGCGTGACACTTTCTTATTTGTTCCGGTGAGGACGTAGATTATTGGTATCTAATTTATTGAAGCTGCAATTCAAGGGTACATTTGTATATTATACATATACAAACCTAATATATATAAATATTGCAGCATGTGTTAAGAATTTTCAGCTATAGTTCAATATATTTCAAATATATTTTATCAACTGCAGTGATATCAATGTTAATAATAATAATAATAATTATAATGATAATAATAATAATCAATTATTTACCTGTAATAATCGTATCATACACATATACATGTATACTTATACATATATAATATACTATGTAGGTAGACGTATGTGAGTGGATTTGTTGCATAAATGATAATCGCGTTTAATAAATTTCACGATTCATCTCTACCCTGACAATTGCCAACACTATGACAATTTCCGATAAGAAGATTTCCGTCTGAAATTTTACGAGGAATCCGATTTTATTCTGCGGTACGTTTCGTACGGAACACCGTTGTATATGGAGACGTCGGGTACCTCTATATTATATTATATTATATTATATTATATTATATTATATTATATTATATTTATATATGTACATTTATTTTTTGTTTCTAATCTTTTTTTTCATAAATTAACAATATAATATGATCTAATAATTTCTAGAATATCAATACTCGATTTGTATTATTTTTATTTCATTGTACAATTAATACTATTAATTTCGGATAAATTATAGCGCTATGTGTATCATGTAATTATATATTACACCAATAATCTGTCATTGTATTCTGTACACTCCCTAATAACATCTACGGGGTTTAATTTATAGCTATACGTATAGTATATGTTTTCATTTATATATTATATTTTATTATAATTATTAGAATTCGTATATGGATCAATATATATAATATACCTACGTCATACGCAACGTGGTACATGTATGTACTTATGTACGTACAAACTTACAAATTTATAATTATAATCAATTATATTGTTAGAAAATCAATATATTGTATATTATTATTAATTATGCATAATTTCGCAGCTATGCATGCACACCTACGTACAGCTGGTGTACATCCCTGAAATTTATTACAAACCTGAATAGTGAACTATACAAACAGTTATATGCTTCCTCTTTTCGATAAACTGAATTTTTCATATCAATTTCTCTTTTTACTTCTTTTTTTTTTATTTTTCAATTCATGATTTACTATTTTTTCTTATTCTCCTGCATTTTTATTCCCAATGTTACTCTTTCGATTCTGCTTTCCCTTCAACGTCTTTCTTTTTTTCTCTCGATTTCATATATTATTGCCTACCATAATACAACCGATCATACGTTAGACACATACCAGCTTAATCATCGATGATATTCAGCATAATGTAATATTATGAAAATAATATATAATTACACCACACGTTGGTCCAGGAGTAATAGATACGAAGGAGTACGTACAGTATATAGTAGGTAAATCGTACAAAGTTTTCTCCATACATTTTTTTCTCCATTTGGCTCGAAATTCCTTTTTTTCGGGTGAACGATGATGTAACATAACTATCAGGTCATCAAACCTATATTTGCCTGTATATGGTTTTTTCCTCTTCTCCCTTTTTCTTCATTTTCTGTTCTTTCTTTCTGTGTCTTTTTTGTGAAGCAATTTTTTTTTAATGAATTTTCGAAAAACAGACCGTACACAATACATGTATCTATATATACAGTAGTCAAGATTATACCATATATATATTTCATCCCTACCTAATTTCCTACGTCGAGTTCTCCTAATCACATTTGAAAATATCATCACGTTCGGAAAGGAGATGAAAAAGAACAAGTGAAAAAAATAAACATGGAAAGATGTCTTTTTAGGTATGTTATCTGTTGTTGCGTACTTTTCCTAGACATAATTCGCTCGTGCCAAATTTCTTTTAATATTTTACCTTTTTTCTGTGTTCCATGATTATAATAAATTCGAATTATTTATCGATTCATTTAATTTTTGTTTAGCTTTACAAGCTTTTTCTTTCTTCGCGGCGAATCAGTCAAATTCTAGTCACACGTAGTATCAGCATAATACTTCTCTGTTATCATTATTATTAATATGATTTTTATTATTATAAACACGATACGTATTTAATAATATTATTATACAAGTATAATTGAACTATGTATTATGTACCAGCATATTTATTCACCTCTTTCTTTTCGTATCAATAGGTATATATAATAAATGAATGAATTGCTTAATTGAATGGCGGTAATGATAATAATGATGATATTATGCCATATCTGTTTTCTCTGTTATTATTGATAATAATATTAATATTATATTAACGTGAAAATGATCAATAGGACGATTATTTGCCTGAAAGAAATGAAGCCCTCGCGATAAGGAGATCCTGCGGATACTTGATTTGGGGCCGGGGATGGTCCACCTTTTCGAGTATTTGCTATAAACAAATCGCTTCTCCATCGCATCACGTATTGAGGTGCTGTCCTACTCAAGGCTTGCAATCTAGAATATGAGCATATCATTGGGAGCATTACCACCTCGAAAATGCGGTTGGCAGCTACTCGTACACCGCGTAACCGATCGGGATGGAACTTTGGGAATTGATGTAGTATTTTGGCAGAATGTGGAAAACTAGTATTTCAGCGTTCGATAATGTGGAGAAATTGAAAATTTGTCTGAAAAATCTCCAAATGTTAGGTTAGGCTAAATTATATTGCGAAATGTTGAACTATCCAACATTTTTAACGAATGAAATTGTACTCAGCCGTTTTCTGCCATGATACTGGATCAATTTCCAAAGTTGCATTTCAATCGGTTGTGCGGTGTAGCAGTGGATGCGAATTTAGTTTTCGAGGTGGTCATTACGATAACATATGGTCAATAGTAATGTAAGAAAAAGAGAGAAACAGCTGGAAGCTGAAAAGAAAAAATGAAGAGGACAATAAAATGTGATAAACTTACCGAACTACGACGGTGTTCATTTTCCAAGGTAGGGTAAAATTCTTGTGTTTATCTCTCGAACAAAATGTATGTAATCTCGGCCCCGTTGGGTCCCCAGTATTACTGTATTCGTGTATTGTCAGATTCCAGGCTGTGCATGGCTCTGAAGAATATGAATACATATATCTATGAGCTGGATGTACGATTGAACCGGGTAAATTTGACGAGATTTTGAGAAATTTTAGTCACACTTTCCGGACGTAAAACAAAAATAACCCCTGCTTTCGAAAATAAAAATTTCCAGCCGGTTTATCAGCTCTTTATTTTATACTGTAGGAGATTAAGTTCCGTGTTCCTGGTTGCCTGTTCGCAGAAGATTTTCATCCTCGCGCGGCGGTAATACTCATCCGTAGAAATGAATCAAGAGAGCGTAACATTAAGCGAGCTGGGAAGAGAAAGAAGGGATGAAACCGTCGCGTCGCGTCGCGTCGCCAAGACTCCCGGAACCGGAAACGGCGTTAATATACTTCGGTCTCTCGCCTCGAGTCTCACAACTCGGGGGATTCACCCTTTCCGCGTATATTATGTTGGCATATATCTAGCTATGTGTAGTTACCTATATACTTTAATACTACACCGGTTCTTCACCGCTTCACCTTTATAATTATTAAGTATTGTAATTAGCACAGTCGTCGGAGACACTATTGCTATTACTTATCGCAAAATAGATTATAGAAAAGGAAAATGTGACGGAGAAGGAAACGGGTGAAAAAGAAAATCGAAAACTATAAAAGTTACGGGATTTGAAAATCCACTTTAATCATACCGTGAGATATTTCGAAATGTTCAAATCATTTTCCTGTTATCTTGTAGAAAATTTCTGTCGGTTTAGTCATCAAAATTTGGCAAGGGGATTTGAAAGAGGGAAAGCTTACCAGACAAAATCGATATGAAAATGAGAAAAAGTTAGAAATTGCAAATATTTCGATCATTGATGCTCGGAACTTATTCGTGAATACTAGATCGGTGTGATACAGCTGGAATTACTATATTAGTGATTTCACGCTTTTTTAATTCTCAACCTTTTGTAATTTTTCAAATTTGAGAAATTGTAAAAGAAACTTTCACTCACTGCTTTGATTGGATTCGACTTCGACAGTGAGCTGGCGATCGGTTTGTGAGTCCAGAACCCACGTGCAACGTTGTTGATAAAATCTGTTGAGTCTAACGATTTCATTCGCTAGATCGCCGCTGCTAACTTCACCCTCGAGTTTCGTAGTGGAATGATCACCGCAGAATGAATCTTCGGCAAATTTATACATCGCTTCAAAGTCCAAGCCCGACCCAGACGACGATCTCGACCACTCGATTGATACCGGTGTCCAACTTCGTACCCCAACCGGTAACCAATGCTAAAAATAAGAAGAAGAGAAGAAAAAAAAAGACAATGCGAATCTAGAAAACAGGGAAAATAGGGCGAGGAATGAGAAACAATTGTTCCCAATTTTTCTCCTTGGTGCTTCTCTCTCATATTTTTGAATTTCTTCTTCGTATTATTATTATTTTTTTTTGTACTAGAGATCTTCGAAAATTGTAATTCATTTTCTGTCGAATTTATGAAAGAAATAAAACAGACGTAGCAGAAGAAAAAGAAGAAAATTTACCTGATAGATACCGCAAAGACAACTAACTATGTGACCAGTTTCTGAAACAAGTTGAAGATGATCGATCTCGTCCAATGTCTTATTGGCGTAGCATCGACAACCGCTGTCTCCGCATTGCGTCTGGCATAACGGACTGGTCACAGTTTGTTTGTCGGTACTCTGGAGCTGCAAAAATGGATTCAAAAATGAAAATTCGAACAAAATGGAATAAGAAAACACCCAAAAGGTTGTCAAAGGACCCAAGAGAACAAGAAAATGAAAAAGAGCAATTCAAACAGAATGGATAATACAAAAATGGGTTGAATTTTTGAACAAAAAATCGATAGACGAAGAATTATATGAGAAACAGGAAACGGAAAAATGATCTACCGACTTACGGTTATTATGACGGATTGATTCGCTGCTGGGATGAAATGTTGACGATATTTCAAAGGTCCTTTGTAAGAAAACAATCTGTGGGGTGCAGGGTGGAAAACAGAACCATTTTTCGGTGAACTTAAACCGAAGTATTCAACGTCGCAAACGCTCGCTGGTTGCGGGGTACCGCCTTCCCTCTCTGGAAAGGGAAAATAAATGAATGAGGATGAAAGGTACAGAACGAGCTTATTGAAATACGTAAATTACAGAAATCAACGAAAATATGATGATATTGATAATCAACCGGAAAATTTATTTCAGCGTAGTATTGAGCGAAATTTTGAAAATTCAATTAAAGACTAAAGATTGATTGAATCTTTATCACAGATTTTTCCACCCACCTTCGGCTCTTTCAGACAAATCTTACTTCAAAATTGAGAATGACGTAAAATTTTTATCGAATTCTTCAATTTTTGTGCCCGCAATTTTCTGTTTTTCAATTACTTCGAATTTTACCTCATGGGAATGGAATTCGTGATCAGCGATCTCGAGGACCTCCGCAAAGCCAATTTCTACGAGAATCGCACTATTTCTCAGGATTTTCAGCCCCCATCATGAACATTTTTGCCAATTCGGTTTGAGATTCGCGGTTCGGAGTCACTCCTAAAACCTCGAGAAACTGCAGATTTTCACGAGACAAAATTTTGGGGCATCTCAGTCCGCCATATCGAAATTGAACTTACTAATTGTTCCAATCTCAAAGTCAACATTTATGCGCCATATTTGATCCGCCATTTTAGAATTTTTCAAATCTAACTTCAAAACGGAGAAAAAGAACGAATCCGGTGGAAATATGGATGAACGAATCTCGAAAATGAGGATAGAATTCAAATTGATAGCAATCGCACAACTTTTGAACTTCTTGTGTACGGAACATATCGTTATAAAGCAATTATAACCTACAATCTGAACAGTACGACGTCCCGCGCTACAGTCTTTGTGTGTAGCATAGCAGCACGTAGTACCTATAATGCATGAAAAGTTGTACAGCAGGTTTCCCTACTATGTACGTACATACCCACGCCTGTATGTACTACCTGCAGTAGCAATTTGGTATGAAGGCTACCGTGTGGCTGGTATACGTCATACGTATAGAACTAGAGTTTGAAACTCGTTTAATTCGCAGCGGTTTAAAGCGGCTCGCTGATTAAATGCTCCGGGGGCGGAGGGGGCAGGGGTATGGGGTTTTAGGGGTTTTCAGGGTTCTGGAGGTTGGGACCGTTCCAAGTCTCGGACAAGTGTGGACTGTGGATCGTGGCAGCAGTTTGCGGCCTCTACGCCTGTACCTTTATACCGCCGTTCATTGTTTGTGAGATCAAGTTGCTACGGAAATGGCCGCACCGCATAGTAGTATCTCTTTATACTCTATTCTATATGTATGCAAATAGCTAGAGCTATAGCTCCTGGTTACGATGGTTAACTAGTTCGAGCTTTGACATCGATATCAAAGCACCTTCGAGTAGTAATTAGCTGGTATTAGTTGATGTCTACCAGTCTGCGTCTGGGTCTACTTCCGATTGCCGGGGATTGGGGGATACCAGATGGCTGCTGGTTGCTCGCTGCTTTGGCTCCTCCGGTTGCTTGATTTCACTGCCTAGCCGCCACACCGCAAAACTACTCGGGGCAGTATACCAATTTGCTAATGATTTTGTCTGGCCCATTGTAACTGCTGCTATACTACGTCTTCCTGCTTTCATTTATACCGCAAATGTCTCTCTTTGTCTCCCAGCAGGAACTCCTCCTCCCCCTCCACCTCTTCCTCCTCCTCCTCCGCCTCTTTTTCCTCTTCCACCCCTTCCGCGCTACAATTACGTAGAGTCACGTAGCAGCATGTCCTCATATGTCACAGAGCTCCGGAGCGCAATCGGGAGCTCTTTACTTCCGGATTTAAAGAAGAGGACATAACCTACTACCCTTTGATACATACGAAATTTACCAAGATTCATGACCTCCCAGTTTTTAGGACCAGCGTATTATAGCATATTAGATACTATAGCTCGATTGTGTTCGGGACATCAACTTTCGCCATTGGCGAGTGATTTTTGTTTGGCAATGATTTCACTCTGAAATCCAAAATGGCGACAGAATGGGCAAACCGTTTTTACCATTTTCCGTTTCGGACGTTCGGTCAGAAATCGGTCGACTCGATCCGGCTCATATTTGGACAGAGGCTCACATTCGGGGCCACCATCTGCCAATAATTTGTCCCAATCTCCATGACTTCCGGTTGAAAAATGGCGGGAGTCCAAATAAGTTTGAAATTATATTCATATACAGCCTCCAAGTTTCTAATGCGATAGTTCGGTGAAATTTGGAAGATAGCTTTCCCCCCTCGAAGCGCTTGTGTTGGAATTGTTACAATTCCTTGGCACAAAATTTCAAAATGGCGGCTGAAATCGTGTGTTCTTCGATTACTCTTCTCCGTGATTGGAAACGAAAAGTTAAACGGATTTGTACGAAACTTGAACATCGTGGTCGCGTTACTGATCTGCTGTAGCAATCGAGATCGTGTCACGATTTGAAAATAAGTCTAGGCCCAGGAGCATAAAAACTTGGACGGAAGAGTCCAAGCCGTTGAGGAAAATGTGCTTACCAGATATGAACCGAGAATTGAAAAACGGGACGAGGAAATGGCCGAATAATTATTTCCAGATATATGTTTGTATGTACGTGGAGAATGATAATTATTTACCGTCGTGAAAATAGTATACTGCATCCATGTACTCTTCGTCCCGCGGCGTGTTCGAGGCTCGCCTCAAAACGATGGTCATATCTCGTCCGGTTGAGGAATATCTCTCCGTTTCGGAGTACCTGAAATATAAAAGAAGAAAACCTGCAAACGTGTAGAGAAGATTGAGGATTTTCCAGAGGTTTCTCGGTTGTTTAGAGAACGCAATCCTCTGCAGTTGCAGTTCGAGTGGGTTCGGTCTGGGAAAAAATGAACCGACCCAGTTGGCCTGGGGCCAAATTTTTGTATACATACCTGTATACTCGTACGATACTTCTACCTAGAGCCGTAGAGGTGGAGGTTTCCGATTGCAGACTTATTTCTATCGGATTTAACTCGACCACGACGAGTTGGTTATAAAATATGAAATTCTGTGATTGGTATTCGGCGGTGTTGTGTTTCAACGCTTACAAGCAAGAGAGAGAAGAGAAAAGAAGGAGGAAAAAAAGTGAAGGGGCAAAGAAAAAGGAAATATCCGCTTCCTATTCGTTTCCTCACTTCTTTCCTTCGATTCTTCAATTAACGAAGTTTTCCACCTCTGCCACGTAACTTTTATTGCCCTACTACGCTCGCGCTAACAGGCAGGGCGCGAAAAGTTTGGATTTTCTCTGGTCGATAGCCGGGATTCGTATATTCTGAAATTCGGGTTAATGTATGTCCAAGAGAATTGTACACTTTCTCAATCACTGTGAAAATGTGAACTTTGACCATTCTTTAAAAACTAACATCATTTTTCGGTTTTCCCTTTCTTTTTATTTCTTTCTCTTTTTCTGCACAAAAATTAAAAACAGGGCGATACTCCGGTGAATAATAATGAGTGAAAATTTTACGTAACATAAATTTCGAAAGAAAAACAAAAACGAGCTTCGTGTTGCCATTTTTGAAATTTATCTTCAATTTTTCCCCCGAAGTTACGGGCTACAGAATGGAATGATAAAATTCGGCAGCACTGGAACATTTTTACCTAGACTCCATAACTTCGCTTCGCTAACTTTGAAATAAAATTGTAGAAGTAGTTTAAAACGGGGAATCTGAAGCTTGTGTTTTTCTGCTCTTGGAATAATTCTACGATTTTCATTCACTGAAATATCGCAGTCTCAGGCCTCACTTTCTCTTGATTGGAACGCGGTGCCCCAATTTTCGAACGTACCTGCTGAGGACTTCGAAAGTGCCATTCTGCTGAACGCTGAAAATTTATTTCTGAAATGAAAAATTTCGCTCGATTTGCCGACATTCCGCGACTTCCGCTCGTTGGAAAAAGGAGATAAATTATATGAATCGAAAAACACAAAATAGGTAAATGAACAAATAAAAATGGGGAAATAAAATGTGGCTGAAATTGCGCGGGTTAAAAACTGTGGAACATTCAAGTGACGCTCGTAAGCCCCCTTCGCCTGCGTTTACGCAAAACGAAATCCCCGATCCCTCATCCCTCGTATCTCTCATGCTGTAAGAACTATACGACCTGGAATGCGGACGCAAATATTCTCGAGTAGTAGATATAGGCTTTTGCCAAAACGTTTCATCCCTGTTCCCATAAACATAAAATATACCTTGCACCGAATAAAAACGTATAAAATATGCATACACGAGTATGAGTAGTTAGGTATACGGTGTTCAGTGAGTATAGTACGTAAGTAGTAAGTAACTGCGCATATTATACTACTTCACATGATATGTACCCGTGCATACTGGGTGTTCAATTATGAAGGTCGTCCCAGGATACTTGTCTATCTCTCCTCTATCCGAAGAGATACGGAAGTCTGACGGGATGTCAGAGGAAGTTATTGAATTTGATTTCGCAGAAGATTTTGTTATTGAATATTGAAGTGTAGATTTCAAAGACTGGAGCAATAGTCTTCAGGATACAATAAAATCTATAAATTCCTTCCTCCAAACTAAATGTGTATGGCACATTTTAATTCTATCTATTTGAGAACATTTTCTCTGACTTTAAATTCTCCCGATATAAATAAATCATATCGGTTGATTGAAAAATGGCTCAGAAATCGTCCACAATCGAGAAATGAGGATCCCCGTCTTTAAGGTGATACAATGGTGCTTCTTTATCGATCGAGACTAGCTAATTTTAGTTTTTCATTTTATTAGCAGATTGACGAATGAAATGTATTCGAGTTTCGGCATTACATATCTTTTTGCATCTTCGATGCCTCCGTCAATACTAACACACGCTAGCAGAGCACTCGAATCGCGGAGAAACTGCAGACGGTAAGGCAACCGAAGAAGAAGGAAGCAAAAGGAAGCGTTTCAATCGATTCGCAAACGAAAGTAAAAAATAAAGGTACAGATTAACCTCCTGCAATGTGTCTTGGGAAGCACTACGCCAATTTAAAAAGTTCAATTACCATATTCTAATAAAAAATAAAAATCCGCAGAATTTACTCTCCTGATAAAACCTGCCTCTGTTCAAACAACGGAGATATAGTCCGAGACCGCCTTCGCCGAACGTATACGCTGTATAAATATAAGAAAGAATTGCGAATGTGGTGGGAAAAAAACGTAAAGAAAATAGAACAAAAATGAAAAAAATTGCCGAGCAAACCGAAGAGGTCAAAAATGAAGAGCGCATATAGCTACCATGCCCATATACATATTGCCGCAATCCGCGAAAGCTCAATGTGAACATACGAGGCGTACCTCTTCGTATACCTACTGCCTTGGCCTGTACATACGTATGTATATGTATGCACGTACGAATAGGTCGAGAATATACATACACATAGGTGTATGGACATACATGCATGTACACGAAGTTGTGGCAGCAAGAGATGAAACATGGGGCTTGGGAGTTTACATGAATTTTTACGAGATTAGTGGCCATAAAACACAGCAGCTTGGTCGGCACGTATGCTTGCGTGCTTGCTTGCTTGCTCCGTGGATAGGTTAGTAGGTAGTAAGTTGGTGGCCATGCCCATGGTTCGTATACATATACATACATGTAACGTTTCGCCATTGTTATACGAGCTTTTTCCTAACCCCTCTTTTCCCTTCTGGAGTTCTGGGCGCATAAATTATTCCTGCTCTCACTGCTGAAATAGATTAAAACTATCCTCTATAGCCTTACTCCAGGGTCTATAGCTTCTGTCCAGCTCTTGCTCCTCTATGGCCTATGGACTGCGGACACGAGCGATGCAATGCGATTTTTTTACAACCACGATACACGCACGAGTCTTAGATCAATTTTTATTTTCTATTTTTTTGTTTGCTCCTTGTTCTCTGTCCTTCTCACTTCCGTTTTCGAAACAATCCACAGATCCAATTCCAAGGATTTTTTCGTCTTTTCTATTTCTATTGGAAATAATCCCGGAGATATCCGCTGTGGAAATTTTACTGGAAATTTCAATTCCCGATTCTGAGTTCCTGAAAAACTGGTTCACTTTACGTTTTCAATTTTTTTTTACGCCCGATAAACTTTCCGGATAATTGGAGTTAGCGGGGAAAATTAACATCGGAAAATTAGTAGTCTAGAGCTTCTGCTTTGCGCTTTGAACTCCTCGACTATTATATATATTCGGGGCACTCAATTTTCAAGAATCTGAAACCGATTACAGAAACTGAATACCTGTACGGACGGAATTTTTGAAAACACAATAGTCAGGCAAAACAGAAACTAGAAAGGGCAGGGAAATAATAATCGTCGGTGTGCCACGTGAGTTGAACGGAATCGGAATGCTTAAATTGTCTTGTTAATCCAGCTTTGCAATGCTTTCTCTGGAATCTTTGTATGATTTCAGTCCCCTAAATTAGATATAGTAGTTTTTTCAATTTCTTCAAAAAGAGATCTTCTGTTCCGCGAAATTTTAGAAAATTAATAGTTATCAAAAAGATGAGATCAAGGTGCCCATGAATTGTGTGAACGTAAATTGTGCTTCTGCCAATGCCCGAGCGCGCTGTACGTAAGCTGTCTGACTAGACCGTAGAGCCTTACCACTGAAACTGACTGTCTGTCCGACTAAGCCGGAGTCTTACTACTCACACTCGTAGTGGCGGCTGTCTGCCTATAAACTGTAAGCACAGCTAGCATAATGTAAGGAGTAAGAGACAGCATATCTTCGCCGATTGACCAGAATGTGGTTAGTAGCGTATCGTATCGCATGGTATACTACAAGTTGCAGCAGTTTGCGGTAGCGGTTAGAATCCGGCTTTATCGTATACGTATCGTTGGACAGGTCTTGTCTTTTCGGTTTCCTCTTGGGACGCGGGATTTGGAATATTATAGTATATACACTTTCTAACAGAATGGCAAAAATATAAATAATATACAACGTCTTTCACGAGTCGTCTTTAACTCTTATTGAAAAACGTGAAAGAGAATGGAAAGAACCAAAAAGGAAAGAATATGAGGAAAATAACTATCCATGTCTGTAGCATGTAGTGAATTCTGTTTATAATTCTATCTCCTATACTACTATATGTACTCTTTATACTATAGTTAATAATTTATTTATTCTTGATCGATTTTATACTGCTACTTCAATTTCCTCAAATATTGGTTCTGGGAGATTTCTACGCCAAATCCCCTAATTTTTGAAAATTTCACCCTCCACAACTTCGGATGCATATAACTCAGTAAAAAAGTATGATAACGACGGAAGCAAGTACATCATTTCCTTCGTCACAAATTCAAATTTTCCGGGAAAAAATATCATCCAAATTTTCGGAATTTGTTTAACATTCTTTTTCAACCTTCGAAGTAAAAAAACGCGTTTTTCCCCACGAATAACTGCTGCTAAAAATCTCTAAAAAATCTTAGAAAAATTATCGCAGGTTCCACGATTTTTGAGTCTGCAGGTCTGATCGTGGACATTCAGTTCACTCAATTCCTTTTCTTCGCGAATCATGCGTCACAATTACTCATAATGTTATAATTCAATCACAAATTTCGGTTATCTTTTTATTGTCCGTTTTACCGCGCGATGTAGAAAATATTGAAGGCCTGAGTATGTTGTAATCTATCGGTGAGGAGTTTTTTTGTTTAAATTTCTTTTTTTTTGCTTAAGGTCGAAAGCCTGGTAGCTTCGTCTTGATCTACGTAGTGCCATTGTGAACCATACATCTCGTGTGTAAGCTTGCCTGCGTTTTGTATCCAGTACAGATCATTCAGCATTCTATGTAATATGATAGGTATATACTATACTATGTATGTATGCGTATAGGTATTATGTATGGAGTGTAGGTTTCGAGGAAAGATAGATCGAAACTTGGATCGCCTACGCAGCCCACGCTTCATACATCTATACACAGGTATGTGTCTGGAACGCTAAACCCTAGAATTTTGTTCGTTGTCCCTAATTTGAACTGACTTCACTTTTTCCCGACAAAAAGGACTCTGATGAGATCCCAACTTAACTTTTCGAAGCCAATGATACGTTCGATTGAATTGCCAATTTCTCTCTATTCGTTGTTATTATTATTATCATTATTAGTAGTAGTATCATTCAAATGTCAAACGTTCTTGGCTCGAATGACCTTTATTGCTTTTTACCAATTTTTCGGTTCTATTTTTCCTGTTCTCCAATTTAATTTCTCCAGCTTCGCGAATATTATATAGCATGAATATCGAAGAGAGGAACAAAAATTTTGAATTTTTCACCATTAATTTATAGTAATGTTTGATGAAAGTAAATGAAAACGATGATTTCGGGAGATTCCGCGCGCCGTGCTATTTCTTTTCTAGCATAGCTCGACTATTTGAGGAAATATGAGAATAATCTGACTCATCCGTTGCCGCTGGCTGGCCCACTTACTTTTCTGTCGGCTCCGTTTCTCGTCCAACTTTTTGCGCCGGGCTGCAAATTCTCTTCAATGATTTTCCACTTCCGGTTATACCGCCGGCTGGTGGCCCGTCGAAAACCTCGATCATGGATCCACAGGCTGGAGCACTGTAATGAAACACACATCGGCAGCTGGTGAGATATGTATATAATATACATATATATATCACGCACTCCTCGACCATCTTGTTCAAAATTTGGGTAAGCAAACGAATGGGAACGAAGAGAAGAATATCATAAATACAAATACAAAAAAGATGACGAAGTGTTGTCGACAACTTTCCAAGCTTGGGAGTTCGAAAAGACGAACGGAAAAAAGAGGAAGAAGGCAGAAGGTTTCACAAATTGATACAAATTTCTGTATAACACGTGTTTGATAGAAAAACATTACGACTTTTGAGATCTGCCGCGTGTATTTTTGAGACTTAGTACGTATATAAAGAAAGGAAAACAGAAATAAAAAATCACAAAAAAGCGCAGGAGAGGTTTGTGCAGAGAAGAATGTTAGGCGGAAAATTAGGAAGAACATCCCAGGTTGGATAATAGAAGAAGATACTAATTTTCGGTCGTAAATTTAGTTTTTCTTTTCAATTCAGGGTCGCGCATTTTTGCGGGAAATTTTGTTCGTTCGTCAGGGGATTCGGTAAAATCGTCGAAAGATATAAAAACTTTTCTTCGTCGCGGACAAATTTCATCTAAGATAATCTTTCCTCATTTCGACTCATTGTAATTTTGAACGTTGAATAAAAATTTTCCAGCCTCGTGAAAAATACCGTTTACGAAAAAACTTTTTGTGAATTCAAAAGAGGTTTGAAAATTCCGGATATCTGCGATGTAGGCGGGGATACGTACCGGATTGGGAAAAAATTATGCAGGGAAAAACCGAAGACCGAATACAGGGGGTGGAAAATTTGAGATATGTATTTGTTGCGAGGTCAGCTTCCGGGAGTAGAACGATAGAGAGGTTGGATTTTATTGTCTCTCATTCTTTTGTTTCGTTGTTTCTCATCTGGAAAAATGAAGAGACGAGTAGCTAGGTACAGGTACGCGATCGTACGTGTATGTATATTGTATATACATCCCCGAACCCATATATGAATATATATACAGCTACGTTTTCTATAATAAACTGCATCGTATCTGCAGAAGGAGGAGGCGGAGAAGAAGGAGCAGAAGAAGCGGAAGAAGAAGAAGAAGAAGAAGAAGATGAAGAGGAAGAAGAAGAGAATCAGCAGTTGACAATTCGCCCGGTACCTTCATACGAATAATATCTATGTGGAAAAAGTATACCTATGTAATACATACGTACATACTTTATTTATTTATATTTTTTGTATATGGACGTGAGCAGCTACACGAGGAAAGTGACTTGTGGAAAGAAGGAAGGAAGGAAGGAAGGAAGGAAGTAAGACAGAAAGAAGCAGCTCCTGATGTCGGATACCCGAGTACTGGTTCAAGTAGCAATATAATAAGAAATCGAATCATATCTATGCTTTTTGTTGCATGTAGGTAGGTAGCTATGCACATACATACATGCATACATACGTACATCCGTACACACGTACTACATTTGTAGAAGATAGGAGATGGAAGGTATAATAGAATGGATTGAGATATACTTTATTTATACTTCGGTTAGCGAGCCACCCCCATCAACCCCAACCCAACCCCCGCACGTATTTATTGACCGTTGCTATGTATACATTCATAGTATATACATATCTATATTTGTATATATATACATATTATACGTTTGGAGGTAGAGAGGAGAAAACAAACTGAAAAAAATCACGAGAGACAGAGAGATATGCGGATATGGAACAAACAGATGTCTTGTAAAAAAATGAAACTGATGTGTGTATGTACATACCTAATATATGTATATATGTATGTATACGTACTGATACATGGAGCATTGAATATTCTCGATTTGTTTATTTTCTTATTTTCTTGCTTGTTTTTAGCGTTTTTTTGTTTTCGTTTGTTCAGTGTCAGGAATATATGCACATATACACCGATAAGAAAATATTTCAGATATTATTTTCAATGAAGAAGTAATGAAAATTCAACCGTCGCGCGTCGCAAGCTTTCAGCAAATTCTGTCCGTACCTGAGGTTTTCTTTTTGTTTGTTTTTTTAATAAAATTCTATACCTTATGCATGTATACGTATGGACGCTGGAAAATTCTGCACGAAGAATTGTGCAGTGTTATACGTGCAATAATATAGAAAATAAAATTCGATTTTTAATATGATATTGAGCTTTTTTCGATCTTCTCTTCATTCTCATTTTTGAAGCGGGAATAATCGATAATCTGGAACATGATTCTATTATCTAACGAAAAGATGTTGAAAAAATGTAGGATTGAAATGAAAATGAGAGCTTGGGAACAATTTTCGTTCAATTTTTCCGAATCTGAGATACCAAAAGTGATACTGAGAAAAAAGCATGGCTGCACTTTTTTGCAGATTCGTGAATTTTTCCCCCTCGTCACGATTGCAATGTATAACCCGAATGAATAATGTTTCTCTTTCCAATATGAGAGCTTTAAATGATATCAATCGAGCTTTTCCGCGTTATCGTCTTCTCAGTCAATCAAAGAGGAAACAAAAAAAAAAAAAAACAGATGAAAAAACAGGAAAAACCACGCGGAATATCAGAGCGTGCATTTAGAATTGGTTTATCGCCTGTTAGTACAAATAAAGAATAAGAATAAAAATATATGAGCTTTTAATAATCTTGATTAAGTTCATCTGTTTTTCTTGATGTTCTCTTTCCTCTTTAGAAATGGAATCATGTACCTGCAGTCATTCTGTTTGCTTTATTCTACTGAAATATGAACTTGAAATAAGATTCTGATATAGATACAGGAAAAAAGTGAAAAAAAGCGGCGCAAGCCTTTGTTAGCTTTGTTGCTTTTTTTTTTTTTTAGAAAAGCCAATATATTTTTGACGTGGCTAGCTTTTTATTTCGTCTTCGGTTACTGTAAGAAGTACGATAGTATGTATGATAACAATCGGATTAAAATGAAGCTCCATTCCGATGAAAGAAAATAGAAAATCTAGAAACGAGCTTTTTTCGTTTTTTGATCTCGGTTTGTGGGGGAGAAAGAGCAGAGAATGGTGAATATTTTTTCGTTTCATGATTTCTGTACCTATAGGAATCCGAAGAGCCAAAAATGTGAACGAAAATAGAAAAGCAAAAAGAGAAATACGACGAGCTTTCAATAATTCGAATTCGGTTTTCGCGCTTTTTTTCCTTCATCATTCTGCCGTCTCTTTGTGAATCAAATATTTGCAGTATTTGAACGGTTCGCTTCAACTAACTGGAATTGGAGATCAATGACGAATATCATATCAAATATGACGAAAAATTTTTACTCCAGAATTTTTGAAAAATTATTCGATTTTTTTTTTCATTCTCCGAAATACATGATGGGGAATGTTTTCAATAAAGCTTCCAGCTACTTTCACATAAATTCGAAAAATGCCAGTAATGTAAATAAAAATGTGCAAAAAATTACACAATTCTGTATTTCATTTCGGATGAAGACAAACAAAAAAATGGGATCGTCTTGCAACGTTTTCATTTTTATTTTATTTCATCAATAACCGTGTGTCTATTCTCGAAATTCTCGAAATCTCACCCGCTGCTGCGTTAACATAATGAGTGAATAAAGGCCCGAATAATATATACATATATGCATATATATATATCGCATTCCCAAAGCCAGAAGATCGGATTATTCTTTTTTCTATGGCATTTATCCAGAAACGTAAAAATGTGTCCAGAACAAGGAGATTTGAAAATTGGTGGACAAAAGCCAAGATTGATAATTTGTTCGATAAATTTTCTTTCCACTAATGCCAAACGGTCGCATCCGCGAAATTTCTTTCACCAAATATCGATGAATCTTTGCGATTCCGAAGTTTTCAGAGCATTTAAAAGAAAAACTAAAATTCTGACGTACGCGAGCTTACATATTTTTGAAAAACCGAAAAAGTCTTAGAATTTTCCGAGATATCGACGGATCTTCGCGGTTTGAAAGTCTTCAAAGCCTTCGACCAAGTGAACATCATTTTGGCCGATACGAGCTTCCGGCATCAGTGGAAAACAGAAATTTCTTTCAATAATTCCAAAAGGTCGTACTTTTGGCGCTTTTATGTCCTTACGGCATTCGTAACGACATCGGAACGCGATATATATATATATATATATATACATGTACACCGTGAGGATCTGTGGGAAACAGACAGATCCTCACGGTGTAGGAATGTGCCAGTAAAGCATCTCGATTTCATTATGGAGAAAACAGAAGGGATAATCTGAAGGTAGCCCTGAATAATTGGTGAATTGTAGTAGGTATACCTAAACCTATAATACTTAGAAAGGGAGGTTAGAGGGTTAAGCGTTTAGAACCAACCTCACCTCAGATTATAGCTGGCCAAAGCGACGTGGACGGAATCGTAAGAGCCTCCTCTAAGCACCAATCGACAAGCCGTAGATTTTGGTTTACCCCTCGTATCATGATTTCCGGTTCTAACTTCGGCCCCTCTAACTTCGAGCTCGCAACTATTTAGTCTTTGCTCTCTTCGATTATCCTGGAGATCCTTCACGTTGTGACTACCGCTGCTACTGCTCAGGGACTTCGACATTTCGCCTGAAAAAAGAAAGAAAAAAAAGTTAAAAATTTGCAAATTCAGTTCATTTTTGTTCAATTGTTTTTCTTTCTTCTCGTGTTTTTTCTAATCTCCTTACTGCTAGCTTTACTTGTGCTTTCCATCGTCACCGTTGTCGGAGATTCGGTTGTAATTTCAACGAAATTCAGGGTCGCGACAAACCCGTTGTAATCGAAGGGTGGCACGCCTGCACCGGATCTACAAGATCGAATGAAAGCTCGTTAGTATCATTCATCAGCTAGGTCAAGCGAGACACTTCAATCGGATTGCGCATGGCCTTTACTTCGAGAAATGATTCTAGATTCTTCTCACCTAAATTCTACCAGCAGATTTCGCCCTGTGTGTGTCACCGAGATTTTTTTATTACCGCAAAGCATCGTCAGAAGCGGGCTCGACGTTGTAGTACCAGAATAAACCGCGATGTAGTCGCTCGCGCAGTGGCTGAAACAAGAAGAAACGAAGAAATTCATGAAACTCTGACTCCTTTTTCGATTTTACATCGTCGAATTTTATCATTTTTCATTTTAACTTCACAAATGAAAATGCGAAGCGTAACATGACCGCGAGAGCGGCGCGCGCGGCGGTCACTTTTCACACCGGCAGGGGGGGGGGGGAGGGGACCGTATTTCATTTGATTTTTTCATTTTTGAACGGGTTCTACTGTGTATAACATGAATAGTAGATGGGTATAGAAAGCCTCAGAGAATACTGAGTTGAGTGTATATAGCGCTTTTTTATATTCCACGTTTTACCACTCTGTGAAAGGTTCCTGCGCCGTGACACATTGCGCAGGGCTGCAGAGGCGGAGGAGTAGAAATAGGCAGCCGAATGTCTTAAATAATTACAACGATTCCGTTTCTGCCTGGGTTTCTCACCCCTCGGGTACACCACTCGCTCCTCACTATTTTATTGACGTTGCCAAACTTCTCGCTTTTCTAAACCCTTCTCTCTCTGTTCCCCTCCGTTTCAGAGCTTCCCGGATCGCTGATTACCAAATTAACCTAAAAATTACACGATTTGAAGTCCCAGATTCAAAATGGCGGACAAAAACTCAATAATTATCTTCCCATTTGGATGAAAATCGGCTACAAAGTGTTTTGGACATCGCTGATTAAAGATTTAACCTAAAAATTTCAGGATTTCAAGTCGCCGATCCAAAATGGCGGAGTAAAATAGTTCGATTTATAAAAAAAAAAAAACAGTTTCTCAAGCTACATTTTCCATTTCCCATCTCTCGGTACGAATGTGACCATGAAAAATCCAAATCGGAGATATGGTAGACGAAAAAATTGGAAATGTAGAATCAACTCGCACTCTATTTTTCTTCCAAAAAATAGAATCTCCTATAAACCGAAGTCGATTTTTCGTTCTCCTTCAGATAAATAATTGATAATATAGTATTAATAATAATAATACGGGGATTGAGATCGTGGGAAGAATTTTTCAAGCCTCGCTCGGTTTTTTCATTATTCTGTTTTTTCTGTGTCTTTCGCTATTCTCTTTTCCATGTTTTCCTCTTTTTTTTTCTTTGCTTTCAGAAGCAGGTGTAGGTGTTAAATAGCGTTGGAGAAATCAGCAGCAGCACCAGCACCAGCAGCAGCAGCAGCAGCAGCAGTAACAGCTGGGATTTTGGATTAATGGAAGATCGCTAGATTGGCAACAGACAATTTGACAGACTTCTCTGTTCGTTCTCTTGGCTGTCTCCCATCTCTTTTCCGCTCTCTTTTTCGCATCTCAGTCTTCTACCTTCTGCCGTCGCGGATCGTGAGACACAGTTATCGCGAAGATCGTAGATCTTTTTGGTGGAAGGTTTAAAAATTACCCACAGTATATAATACGTATAGAGCAAGGGAGAAATTTTCTCGTGAAAAATGAGAAGTAGAATAGCCGGCAAAAAGAAAACTGAAAAACTTGAAGAAGCAAAAGAAAAAAAAAAAAACGAAAGAAAGAAATCATAAAAGACAAGAGAAGAGCGGAAGATAGAAAAAAATAAGAAAAGATACTATATAGTTACCGATAAATCGGTATACCGCTGTCGGACGGAGATAGTGGGGCTAATATTTGATCCCAAACCTTTTTTTCACCGCACCCTCCTCTCCCTCTTTCTTTCCCTCGGCGCTTTTCCCTCAGACCTATCTTTACAGCAGTTTATTACAATATTATATAGTATCTAAGTAATCCGTTTATGACATTTAGTATGTTTTTTTCTGTTTATTAGCCTTTTTCGTATCCATCCCCTGCTACAAATCCGGACCACGTGTAGAGTATCATAGTTTTTTTTTTTCGTTTCGTCGTTTCGTAGCGGGAAATTCATGAAAAAAGAACCATGTAATTTTCGGTGAATTATTGTTAGAATTTCGAAATTTGTGTAATATTCGATTTTCGTAGTTTCGAAAAATCGTTTCATACCGAACAAAGCTTCGTGTTTTTTAAAGATTTTTCTTGAAACTCTTATACCTGCAGCCATATGTTTCTCGTTCTTATTTCCTATGTACCTACTGTATATACTCGTACAGCAATTTATCCATGTATATCCTTAGATATTTTCACAAGATATCGAGGGCGCTGCAGTATAACGGTAAAGTAAAGTGTCGAGGATTGGCAGTTGCCAGTTTTCTACGAGAATCCATAAAATCGAAAGAAAAAACGAAGAAACAAACAATCCCTAGCTATAATTTGTGCACTTTCTCGCTTCCCTTCACCGGGCACCTCCGTACTCCGATATTATCGTCCTTGCTGCTTTCGTTTTCTCCTTATTTTCCTTCTTCTCTCCTGAATAGAGCATAATTTAAAAACGAATGAAAAACATCCTTTAAAAAAATTAGTACACGGAGGGAAAAGTTTTTTGTGGTCAAAGCGGCGATTAAGAATTTATGGGAAAACGCAAAGAAAACAGATGAGAGAGTCACTAGCCCAAAAATTCGGGGTACCGCGGAACGAATCAATTTTCTCAAAGATGAAAAACTCAAAAACTGAAGATGTAACGAGAAAAGAGAGAGAGAGAGAAAGAGAGAGAGCACGAAAAGACAAAAATTAGATGAAGATTTAATTTTTTTCCCACTTGTCATCAGATTTTCGACTTTTTCCATGACTGCAAAAATTGATCCATACTGATTATTATACGTATGCTGTTTTTTTGTTTTCCGTTTTTCGAAAAATTACTTCATCTCTCGACACGAACACTTCATTCTCAATGTTTATCCCGTTATCTTTTTTTCCTCGTAATTTTTTTCTCACCACTCGAATCGATATACTTTACAAGTGCGGTACTTATAGTTTTTCCTTCTTTTTTAACGTGGTCGATTCACCTCGAGGTAGCTATAAACGGTATATACAAGCGGCTCACACTACACGTAGCTAGGTAGGTAGATACAATATAGGAAAATACTTATTTTCGCCTATCCTCAAGGGAAAAATGAGAAGCTAAGGGCTTGTTTGCGGGAATACGGTATACATATATATACATACACATGTGGTTTAGGGGTCGTGAGTATCGTATGCATGCATGTATGTAGCTACTTGAATTGGGAGAGAGAAAAAAAAGAGGTTTTCATCTTCATTTTTTCCGTCATTGAGTTTCTCTCTTCACACCGTTCAATCAATTTCTAACCAACTTTTAGTTAATTGGAAATATGATATCTCTTTTGCGCTTCTTCAATGACCGCGATTTGAATTTGATTTCAAAATCTCTGGATTTTGATTGGAAAGGATTTTTGCGGCGAGTATAAATTAATAATCTATACCCAACGAACAGAAAGGTCGATACTCCGATGAGGAACTGAAATCCTAAAAAGAAAAAAGAGAAGAGACAGAAGAAAAAAGCAGTGGGATCCTGAAAATCGAATTTCCAAAATGACGAAGCTTCTAATTATCATTTCTGTTCGTTCGAAAACGGGGGTAAGATTTCGGGGCTGAGAATGATCGTGAGTTGATGAACGGTGGTGTTGAAATTCATTTTTATTCCAGACGAAAACGATTTTGGGAAGGATTTAACGACATCGAAAGTTCCCTGATCGTAAACCTGAAAGTTACTGTTACTCTTTTTGTTCTTTTTTTCGTTTTGTTCACTCCGGTATTTTTTTTTCTCTCCTATATGTATGTAGCAGGTATAGTTTCAGATCAAGTCTGAAGATGGAAGTTTTATATCCTCGTCTACCGCCCGCACCGAACCGCACCGCACCACACCACGTAACGTCACGCCACGCCATGTCGCGCGATAGGTTTAGGGTAGAAAAGTTTTTGGGAAAAAGAAACTAATCTTAAACTACGTGCGATAAAAGATAAAACGTTTTTTGTTACCTGTACCTATGTGTATATATATATATATACGTGTGTACTTACGTACTACGTTATATTTGAACTTTATATTATATTTATCCTCATTCACGTGGCAGTTTTCGCTTCAGGTTCAGGCGTTCGAAAATTTCTTAATTATTTCGATGACCTATTCATCGCGCGGAACGCAAGAAGAAGGATAGAAATTTTTTTTATCGAACGAGTATGTATTTTAGGTCCATTTCATTCCATCGATCATCTTCCACCAGATATTGTTTGGAAATATTTGTTGATATCCAGTGCCTCGGAGATCGGGGGAAAAAAAAAATGGACGAAAATATCCCCCGCGTCCATTCCGCCGCCGATCTGTTCGACGAGGTCGTTTTACTCTGATGCTTGAGGGTCGATCGATTTTCTTGACGAAGGACGGTATAGGTATAAAGATATAGGTCTCTAGGTAGGAGGTGGGGGAGAGATTTGTTACACATCGGTGATTAAATCAAACCTTGCATCCACGTTATACCCTCAATAACGCATCTGCTAATAGCTGCGATTACCGCGCCGGAGTGTCCGATAACGATCATGTCGCCTTTGACGGGTCGAGGAGAGGACAGTTTTTCGATTCCTTGGATCGTGTATGTTTTTTTTTTCGAGAGAATTTTACGGAGAATAAAATTTGTCGGGTTTACAAAACTCGATTTCGATTTAAAAAACTCCGATTTAGGGATTTTTCTGTCCCTATTTTGGGGGGGGGGGGGGGGGGAGATGCTTATACCCGTAGAATTCTATCGTAGTACCGGGCGGGGATCGATTTTCGGAAAAGTCTTCGGTTTGAGAAATCGGTTGACTTGCTGGTGAGAAATTGTCCCTCCGGAGTCCCTGAGATATGCAATTTTCGAATCTCTGAAGATTTTCGCACGAAGTGAATGGAGTCTTCGAAAATTGACGAAAGCTCGTGGAAATCTTTGAGATCCTTCGAAAATCCTTGAGAAATTATAAGAAATGATTTTATTCCTCACTAATATTGAAAAAAGCTAACAAGTGTGCCAAATCTAAAATAAAAAAAGGCGGGGTACGAAATTTTTGGAAATTTCCGGCCGCTTTGGGCAATCCGATCTTCAAGATCATCACCATTTCTTGCAGCAGATACCATAGTGTACAAAATCTAAAAAAAAAGGCGGGGTACGAAATTTTAGGAATTGCTGGCCGCTTTGAGCGATCCGATCTTGAAGATCGTCACTATTCCTTGCAGCAGATACCACAGAAGGTATACCACGGGGGGGGGGGGGGGGGGGGGGGGTTCTCGAGCCTCATTCTATTACTCGAAATTCGAAATTCGAAAAAAAACCAAAAACATACCCACTCTCGAAATCGTTCGAGTGACAAACTGATAGATAGGCTGAAGTATGTTTGAAAAATAAAGAGAGAGAGAAAAAATGAATGATAATAATCATCGAAAAACACGGTCAAACCCCTTCCTCTAATTTAATAAACGATCCGTTTGGATTCCGCTCAAATCACTTTCGCCACAATAATGATATATACTGTCTCTCTCTCTCTCACACGGGTATACTCTGCCGTATACGTACTATAAGCTGTGGCTCTTTATTTATCTCTTCCCTAAATCGTGCTCGTGACACTCATCCATGATTAATGACAGCGTGTGTATAGCTGGTTGGTTGGCTGGTTGGTTGGTTGGTTGGATGGTTAGGGGAATCCGCAAGCGCTCCTGCACTACGTGAAAGGATCGCGCAAAAGCAGAGAAACGAGGAGCAAGCAAGCAATTTTGGTAAGAACGAAAGCTCTCTTTAGGGTTTCGGATTCTCGAGCTCAATTCCGTGAGCTCCCGCCCGGTAGTAGGTGCAGGGTATTATTAGTTGATTACGACCCTTGAACAATCTACCCATTAATATATCATCCGCATCGAGGTTCCGCCGCCCGCGCCGTGCCCCACGCGTAGCGTATAGCGCAGAGAGCGGTGATAGCTTCAAGCTTTTCGAGTAGACTATATATATATATAGGTATTTCTCGTACGCTCACTACAGGGATACATACAGACAGGCAGACAGACATCCAAAGACCGAAATTCGTGGTGTTCGTGGTATTACAACGAGCGAATTGGTGCGCTCTGCGGCGTATGACGTACGTACTGCATACTTGGGATCTTTTGGTATGCGTCCCACTGATTGAAATTATGAGCGATTCAATCATCAACGAAGTTATGCTAATTCACATTCCCCAGCTATTATTGGTCGACGCATTTGCTATTTCGTACCCGAATCCCCGTCCCTCGTACGATGTCCGCTCTCCGTTTCGTAAGTGTATCCGTTCGTATGGTCGGCGAGAAGCTCGGAATGACTAATAATCGAGCTTGCGAAAATGAATAATCGAAGCAAAGCTTTCACAGGTGGTGAAATTCATCGGGTACATACGTGTGTGTGTGTGTGTGTGTGTGTGTGTGGGAAAACGAAGTACAGAAAAACGTTTCGTTTTTCAATGTTTTACTAGAAGCGGGAGAGAAATTGGGAGGATATATCTTATAATGTTAGTTTTACAGAAAAGCTCCTTCCGATACATACATACTATTCTACCTAAATCTATCGCCTATAGAATATGAAAAATGATGAATGGAAATCGAGCTTTTGTAATTCGGGTATTGATTAATGGGAGCTTATACTTTTGTGAAAGCTGCGGATTCTCGGTTTTTTTTTGTTCGAAATATACCTATATATATATATATTCTTTTTTTATATTCTTTTCCCCGAGCCGTTCCGCGACCGAGAGCTTTCGAAAATGTCTGCTTCCGAAGGTTGAGTTCGACAAGAAAAGTGTAACGCCCAAGCTATGCAGAGGAGATGGAATTTATCGGTTAGGAACAACCTTATATAGTGGATAGAAGTTAGGTTATAGGGGTGGGTCTTCCAGTGGAGAGGTTACTACCAGAAACCATCACTCGAATATCCTATCCACCTACCTACCCTGCCTGCCCTGCTACTCTGTTTAAATTGAGACATATATCTTTGCCCAAGGGTACTCGTTGGTTCTTGGCTGACACTTACACGTACGAATTAATTACCGGCGTCCCCTGCTTCTCCCTCTCCATTGCCCCCCCCCCCCCCCTGCCGCCCCGCCTCCGCTCTTCCTTCGGCTTCGTCTCTTTGTAGGTATAACAGCGTCGCTCGACCGGCGAAAGCTCAAAACGCGGAGAGGGAAACCATGGGAAAAGGAAGAAGGGAAAAAAGCGAAAAAGAAGCGAGTAGAACAGGAAAACCGAGGAATTGGGACAATGGTATAAAGATTTTATCGAATCGGAAAGGCACGAGAAGTTTTCGAAAATATCATCACCCGGGGGGTTGCTGTAAATGAGAGAGATAAAAAGCGCACGCAATAACACACGATTCCAAAATGAAAATATTTAGGATATTCTTCAGAAGCTGTAGTAGGTATGTACTACACGTACTATACTATACCGCAGTGTGTCGTAATCCGACGTTAGCGAAGCAAAAGAAACATCCAAAGACAAATATGAAACAATCGAATACGATACGAAACGGGGGAGAGCTTTTGAGAGAAGAGTTTTTCGTTGATGTAGTTGGAATTGTGAAGCGAGGGAGATAGATGGCGAGACACGCAGATAGAAGGAGGAATGGGTCGGGAAAGGGTTGGCTCGGATGCTGGAGTGGCTGGATTAAGGGTTGCAGGGTATATTGAACCTGGTTAATACGAGACATCTGGACATCCTCACGTTCCCATCAAAACCTTAAGCTTAGCTTGTAGTCGGCACGAAGCTCATCCTATAAAGTAAAATACGTGAGGTACCTACAAACTGTAAACTGCGTGAACTGTGCCCAGGATTTTCGAGCCAACAGTAGTCCGGTCGTGTGTATGCGCGTATGCACGCAGGACGCAGCAGATCGGTAAGTAGATAACTACATAATGTACGTATGCAACTGTATAACATCAAACTGTTGGCTAAAAGTAATGTGTGGAAGGACTTTCAATTTCCTTCTCTGCGCCCCCCCCCCCCCCCTTTGTTTTTAAATCGTCTGCCGTTGACATCACGGAAAAATAGGCAGTGAAAATCGAAGAGTCTTGTATTCCGTGTAGTTTTTAGAATTGAAGGAAAGAAAAAAGAGAAAATTCAGGGACTTGGCAAAAAATTTTTATCCGCCGAACAGGCTGACCTATAGCCCAGCCTCACGAAGCGAAACATAGCTTGAACTTAATGTAATTGGGGACTAACCTAACGATGTTTTCTCTTTTTCGGGGGGTTAAATTCGGGCAAGAAGTGGGACAAGTTTATTAGAATCAGCCCTTCAGGAGTGCCGGAGTAAAGGTTTAGGCGGCAGGGTTTGCGAGGAGAAATGGGATAGAGAGGAGGGAGGGAAGCTCTCGTGTCCTGTTTTTGTGAGCTGTTCCCCAGGCTAGATTATCACCTCTAAGGCTCTAAACTCTCCGCCTCTCCCCTCTCCTCTGGTCCCCTCACCCACTCGCCTTACTCTCGTCATTCAGTTTCCGTCAAGATGAGTTTTTGTGCGATGCCAGTTACTCGAAGTATTTTATTACCGGGAGTTTTATATTCTACGCAATCTCAGGCTTCATTGTACTTCCCGGTACCTAAACGTCCATTTCTACTGCTTCACCGCAAAACGCACTCTGCCATTCCATTCATATTAAAAAATAATAGATTTTACTCTGAAATGTACCAACGATTTCCTGTCGCAGAAAGAACACGAATTTTCTTCACGTAACTCGAGATAACGAAAATTATTTCAAGAGCTAACTACTCGGCGGGCGCATCTCCACCTCTGCGCCTAACTACAGTCGGACCCCTAGTGGGAATGCATCGCTCGTAATACCTGCTTGGAATGTTTGATTTTCGGAGTTTGTGTAGCGTGCGTAAGGTACCGAATTCCCGCCCCAGTGCGGAAGGTTACCACTACGAACAGCGCGGGAAAGTGTTTTCCGCACTAGTGCGGAAAATGACTCACGGACAAAAATAACATGAGTTTCATTCGGCTCGTTGCTTCTCAAATCAAATTTGTTTTCACAGAAATTACAAAAAATATGGTGTGCGACAAGTGCGAAAAGGCGGTTTTTGGCTCGTGTGAGGCTAGCAGCGGTCGTCTCGACTTATACTGCGTTCACACGAATACGAGGGCGCACGAGCCGAAGTGCAGCACCCGCCTTCGGCTCGTGATGCTAACCTCACCCTTCGTCGGAAATCGCCTACTTTCCGCACTAGTGACACAATTATATACTATTTCTTTTTCGTTTGGGAACGAATCATGTGGAATGTATTATCTGCGAATGATATCGAGATGAAGAAAAACCGTCTTTTTTTCTTCCCCCGGCGACGAGAGGAGCGGGAATTTCGGTCGTTTGGTAACAATCGCGCTGTTGTCGCGTGATCGGTGTGGTCAATGAATTAGTAACTAGTTATTGGTAATTAGTGCGCCCATGGACGGCGCGTGGGGTCACACAGGTCGGCGAAATGTTGATTATTGTTTGTTTGATTGCTGGGAGAAGAGAGTGGGACGTGGGAGGGAAACGGGTCTTCATCAGAAACGAACAAATACACATACATAGAGATACGCGTGAATATACTCTATATGTAAACAAATAGAACATATTTACCTGTAGACAGATAAATATGTACAAAATTACTTCAGGCGTACCTCCCCCCTATGGCTATCCGTACCTGACTACCCCTGACTTTGGTGGACTAATTATTTGCTCACATATACTCTGCTCCTTCGGTAAATATGCTTACCCCCTTAAAGAACTCGAACTTTTATTTTCTTACAGATGGTTTTTTCTTCGTCGTTTTTCTTCGGCGGACGGTCATCTCGGAAAGATCGATTAACAAGGGCCTTGGAATTCGGTGAAAACTTTGGGGGAATGATGAAGAAGAAAAAACGACGCCTTTGAGGAAAAGCACACGCTTCGTATTTTCTCCGTCGTCTCGTCTTCCCTAAACTTTTATTGCTTGGTAATGGTTCTTTTTTTTTTTTTTTTTTTTTTTCCTCTTGCTTTTTGTGCTTTTTTGTTCTCTCATCTTCTTCGATTCAAACTTTACTTTTCATTGGAAATCTCGTTCGAGTTTTTGTATACTTGCAGTGCGAAGAAAGAAAAATTCAACTCCACTAGATATCATTTTGTAAGTGATAGTTTTTTTTTTTTTCTTATTTTTTGTCTCGTTGTTCCGAGGTTATCGGTTAACGACAAAATCGTCTGTTGGTATTTCGATTATTTTACCGAATGAAGAGGAGGAGGAGGTGGAGGAGGAGGAGGAGGAAAGAGGTTGCAGCTAGTCGCTATGTAGGTGTACGTAGGTATAGAGTATACTACAGGTATAATGTCATGAATAATTAATTGAATCATGTTTCATGAGGGCAATTAAGCTGTTCATCAACTAATTCATTTATACGAGTTTTGAATTAATTACATTTTAATAACCAGACAGGTTGAGAAAGTTTGCTTCGGGGAGAGAAATAAATTTTCATTTATTATCCCAAGAGAGTGAAAGCGAGAGGGAAAACGGAGAGAGAAAAATATCCTCAGGATTTGGATTCTTATTTTTTTCAAAATAACGAAAACCTACCAAACAATCAGGCATCCGTACGAGTATACCTTCGCGAGCGCACGTTTATTGTTGTTCAACTAATTTTATCTTGTTTGAATTCTCATTTCGATCAAAAATATACGAATAAAAAAAAAAGTGAACCGTCGATATGAGATGGAAAATTAATAACCGATAACTGCAAACATAATTGTTTGAATGTTGAAAGAACCTGTAGTTTTTTTTATGTATGAGATGAGGTTAGAAAACAAGATCATGCTTTTGCGGGAGATGGGGGAGCATGCAGGAGCTGAAGTAAAGTTTTTCGTTTTATTTTAAAGCCTGACTGGGCTGTGTCTGAAGGGAAGTGCGGTTAGCTCGGGGTAAACGACGTTCAACTAGGACTCTAATAAAAGCTTAGTCTCTGTGAATCCCGAGTAAAAATAGTGGCGCGGTTATTATCTGGGCAAAAATCCCCACTCTCTGTAATTACTCTGAGTTATTGTACCTACGCCAACCTAGCTCGTACTCCGTGGAAGGTTTTCCACTCCCACGGCAATGTAATAATTGCAAGTCCTCGGGACCGCAGAGGAACAAAATATTGAAAAAAAATAACAGACATTATTTCATACATAGCAAAGGAAGAAAGAATGAGAATAAAATGGGGAGAAGAAGAAGTATATGTATGTATTGGTTAAGATCATTCCTACACGAGTATCGTGGATTCTCGATCGAGGATTAGTCAATTTACATTTTGTTTGGTTATTGATTCGGTTCGATTTTACTCAAATTCACGCGCGCACCGGACTTCGAGATTCCAAAACTTCATTGGCTTTCACGGATTTAACGGGGAGCTCAGAGATTGCAAAGACTTCGAGCGATTTCAAAAGACTTCGAAATACTCCGTAGGACTTCACGGGACTTCCGAGATTTGGGATTGCGAAAAACTTGGAGAGATCTCACGTAACTTCACCGTACTTCATGAGACTTCAGAGACTCCAGAGAGTCTCCGAGGAATTTCACGGTAGTTCAAACGGTTTCATGGGACTCCAGGGATTTCGAAGACTCCGAAAGATTTCACGCGATCCCAAGAGACTTCGTGGTACTTCACGGGACTCCGGAGATTCTGGATTTCAAAAACTTCAAAAGATTTCGAGAGACTTTGCAAGACTTCACGGACTTTCGTGAAACTTTTTGAGACTCCATGGGAATTCGTGAGATTTCTTGGGACTTCATGAGACTTCCAGGGATTTTACGGACTCCACGAGGACTTCAAAGATTGCACAGGAATTCATAGACCTGGTGTATACCGGACATCGAGAGCGATCATGTCCGCGGTATGGATCGAATTTCTCTTCAATTTTTTGGATCTGGTTCAGTCTGAGTTTAGTAGATTTTTAGTATAACTATATAAACGTGTAGTAAATTTCAATTTCAGATGGTATATTCTCATTTAATTCATTGTAGATCTCGATCCCGCAGTGAATCATTTTTCGACGTGAAATTCGATAGTCGATTTCGCCGAGCAACTGAATACTCTGGTAGTTTGATTCTTCTTTCATAATTAGTACAGTTCTTTTTATCAATAGAAATAACTTCAAACAAGCCCAATATATATTAAATTCCAAATGGAACATCGAATCAACGTTCAATTCGAGGTATAACTATATTTAGCGAATATACTCTTCGAAAATGATTACTCTGCACTTGAGTTCAATGTCATTTTCGATCAACTAATTGACTTCATTTCACGTCTCATCAGTTTTAATCGATTTTGTCATATTTTCAATCCGATATCATAATTACCGATTCCCCCGCAAATCAATGTCAAAATCTAGAATTCGGATACCCGGAAAATTAGCTATGGTGGGGTGAAAAAAAAAACAAGCAAAAAAAAAAACCAAAGCAAAAAAGGACCCGGAACACGCGGGTGAGCATCCCTTGTGGATATTGATTGACAGTGATTGGGGTACAACGTTTACAACTCAGGATTATATCGACTGGGTGCAGGGGGAAAAAACGGGAGAACGAACGAAAAAAAAAACGTGAAAGAAAAATGAATGAAAAGCACCGGAGAGCGAAAAAAAGACAAAAAATAATAATTGGTCACACAATTTTTTCGTTTTTTGTTCACTGTATCAAAAATTCCATTTCCCTCTCTATTATCCGATCCCTCGATTCAGTATCCAGATTTTGCAATGGACTACGGCAACCTTTCCACCGTTGACAAGGAACCGTTAAAAAAATCTAAAGCTCTGGCGTCGTGTTATATACATATAGGTATAGTATATGTATATATATATATATATATATATATATATATATACATATGCGTGTATTTAGGCGACCGTGAAATCGTTCGTGTTTAAAATCTGACGTGAAATTACCATTTCTACGTTGCTCAAAGCCCCTCGGGTTAATATTTGAGGGATGAAAAAGTGAGAACGAGAGAAAGAGAGAGAGAGAGAGAGAGAGAGAGGGAGAGGGAGATAGAGGGAGTGAAGACCAGCCCTCCGGCCACGTTGAAAAGAAAGAGAAAAGGAACAAAAAGAGAACGAAAAAAAAAAAAAAAAAAAATTCAACAACGAAACAAGAAGAGAATAGGAGAGAAATATTGGAAAAAAAGAGAGAAAGAAAAAAACCAAAAACCGCGCCTCCCTCAAGAAGTAGAAAACAAAAATTAACTGAGATAGTATACCCAGAAAATTTTCTAGGGTTAAAATAAGCGGCGAAATATTGTTAGCCGCGGTTGGTTGCGGATTACATGCAAGAGAGAAAAACAAAAAATCTCGCCCACTTTTCTGGAGGCTCCGATAAAGGTATGTATTTTATGTACTAGAATAGAGAAGAAGATCAGTTAATTTGTGTTGAAGGTCGAGCGAGTTGGAGGTTAATTCTGTAGTCTATCTACTTTTCTATCTCTTTTCTGGCAACTGCCATCCCCTGAACCCAAGTCCTTCGCATTCTCTTACTCATTCCCTAGTATATTCAGGGCAGAAGTTTCTCCCCTTACTACTACTATACTCTCACCCAGATAACTTGAGGGGAAAGTTTTTAATTTCTCGCCTGACAGCAGGCGAGCCTGATTCAAGGACAAAGGTCGGAAGGTCGGGGAGGGTGCGAAAAACAGTTCCTCGAGAGTAGAAGTTATAATGGAGCAGAATAGGGGTGGGAAATCTCTGGAAAATTTCACCACCCCCCTCAAGTTATTCACTCCGAATTTCACCGCCCTATACGAAAACCGAGAAATAAACTGAATAAAAATTAGCCCAGATAGTACAGTATATAAATCTGATTTCCGCAGATCCTCTATTAAATATAGGTACCTGAAACATAGTACATAAAATGTTTTTCAAACTGTTATGTACTCACTTGTGCGGCATTAAGACTGCAGTAAATTTTACGGTCACTGAGACATGTGAACCGGACGTGACCAAGTAACGACAACGACTATTCGGTGCATACACACCCGGGTATCCTGGGCTTGCGAGGATACATTCCGTGCGACAATCCGTGTCCTCGTACACCCAGTCGCAATCTGAAAAATCGAAAGCTGTTCAGAGAGGAATTCACAGGAAAGTATACGAGGTTATTTTTCATCCTATATATTTATTGTTGAACCGCGATCGTTGAACACTATACCCCTCGATGAAGTGTTTGAGGATTTTTTTTTCGTTCTTTTTTCTTTAAATTAATGATTTTGCAAGATATTTTAGTCCTCGCGTTGTGAAGGAAATATCTCAGGGGTGTTGACAAAATTTTACGAAAAAAGAAAAAACGAGTTCAGAGATTCTTTCGTGGATATGTAAAAATGGTGGGGAAAAAAATAGAGGGAAGAAAGTGAACAGAAAACGGAAACCGGAGGAGGGGAAAAAAAGAGAAGAACTGGGAAGGAAAAATTAAAATTGAGGATTCAAGTGGATAGAACGTATCGGCTGCAGTCAGCTGTAAAAAGTGCGGGCCGTTTATGCAGTCTGAGAGTTCAGACTGAGAGTCTGGCTATGAGCTTTGTGGTGGAAGGCGTTGAGGAGGAGTTTCACGGTGAGATTGGGGGATGAGGGGGGATGGGGACGCTGAGCGTGGCGTTTTCTCGTGACCAAAAGTGGTCGACCGTATCGACGAGGAGACAGTTGGTAACTCTTAAGAGAAAGAGAAAAAAGTATAAAGAGGGTGGAGAGGAAGGAAGGAGATAAAAGGGGAAAATAAAACGAAAGAATAAAAGAATGAAAAGAGAGATAAAGATTTGAGGGAAAATAAGGGATGGGAAAAGTGAGGAAAGGGAAATACTAGGAACTCGCGATTCTCTCCCCATCTTTTCGATTGATCTGTTTGTCATGCCTTACAAAGACTTTATCCTATTTTCAGAGGCTTTCTCGCAATTTTATTCCCTCGGAAGATTCATCCTCCTTTTTACCACCCCATTCATTCTGACCTCTAATTACATAAATTCACCCCAGCGCAAGGCAGACGCGTGGTGAATCTCATTGAGGGTAGATAAACCGGTTTAATGAAACAAGCGATCGATGTTGATAAGAAAAATACGAGAGGAAGAAAAAAAACGGAAGCGGAAATTTGCAATGTTCAATTTTTCATATTTCTCGCCCCCCTCCACAGGGATTTTGAATTGCAGCCCTCTGTAGTCGTATATTACATGAACTGAACATGTAATCGATAATTACATGTATACACATTATGATTTATTATCTCGGTTAACGTGTATAATATTATAATAATAACTCAGCAGTGGGAGGAATCAGAATGTATGAACGATCCGATCCTTGAATTAAACCCCCAAATTCCGGGCGTTAATATCAAAGGGCTCGAAGATTCTCTTGCAGTTTAATCAGCCAGCCTGAAACCCTTTGACGATTCGAGTTAGTCAGCATTTAGCACCAAAGCTCACTGTAATTTGTCTAGTTCCAGCTAGACACTGTCTCTCTCATACTAAATACAAATTTATAGTGTATTAGAGTAAACGGTGCTAGAGGTGTAGGTTAAAACATATTTAACTTCGTCCACCTCAGTTCATTCGTTTTACATTCACTTTCTTTTGAATTGTAATCCATTCGTTTCTTTCCAAGCTTTCGTTTATTTATTCCGTCCTATTTTCCAATTCATTCCTCTTCTGCAATTCATCGATCAATTCGTTCATTTCATTGAAATTCATTCGTTCGTTCATTCCCCTTTTACAATTCATAAGTTGACTCACTTCGCTGAAATTCATTCGTTCGTTCATTCCATTCGTCAATTCATTCGTTTATTGATTCGGTTTGTTCGAATCGTTCACGTATTCATTCCTTTTTTGCAATTTATCAATTCATTAATTTTCTCTCAATTCATTCGCTCACTCGTTCGTTCTGTTGAAATTCATTTATTTTTATCGAGCTGTTTCGTCGAATCGCTTTTTCACATAATTTTTTTCCTCAATTCACTCATTTATTCATACCGTTTTTCAGTTCATCGACCACACATTTCACTGGAATTCATTCATTCCATTTCAATTCATCGATTTTTCCGATTCTAATTGATCAATTCGTTAATTGTTTTCTTTCGAATTACCAATATTAGTTCAGTTTAATTCGATTCATCCAATCAGTATTCATCATTCGTGCATTTTTTCTTTCAATTCATCCGTAAATTATAATTCATCGATTGATCAATCGGATAATGTTTGTGATAGTTACCAGTGTTGTTTACTGGTTTTCCGCCCTTGGCTGGCCACCCGACGGAAGTACTAGTAGCAGAAGTGAAGCTGAAGTAGGCCAGGAATTGTGATCTGATAGTTTTTTCGTTTATTCTAGAACAGTAAAAGAGTGAAATATTGTTATTTCAAGTATCTGGATTATTGATAACAGTTAATAGTTGAAGTAGCTGAACCCTCGGGGTTCTCGTAGGTTGATTTTATAACACAGAGGTTTGTATAAAAGCGAGAGAGGTAGAGCTCTAGGAATTGATTTTGAGATGATCTCAACCGAGAGTGATTTCTAGAATGGTTTTAATTTTTTTTTATCTACTTTAGTATTTCCCCCTGAATTTTTTCTCTTTCTCTAACCGTTTCTCCAGCCTTCTAGCTCTCTCACTCTCTCTCTCTCTCTCTCTCTCTCTATCTCACTCACTCTTTGCTTTGTTCTTTTTACGTTTTGTTCCCTCTCGCTGTGATACGAAATGGGGCCAGTTATCCCGGGCAAAGTTCATTGAATCGAAACTATTTTTCCCTATTCCTATCTACCCATAGGTAGTGCATACATACATGTACCTATATACCCATAGATTTATTGCTGTCATTTGTTTAATTTACGCGTATTGGAAATAGCGTTTGAGTCAATACTTTTCTATCCACTATTTTACACCACGCTTCTACTCATTCTCGTAGAATTAATTCTTCCCCCTATGCATCAACGTTATTGATTTAATACCAATTCGAATTGAACGCAAACTCGAAAAATCGAACCATCAATTCTCCGCGATTTATGCAAATAGAATCACATGCGGATCGAATATTCGGGCCCGTGAATTAGCGATATTTTGATTAAATACATGAAAAACGAGAAATTTATTTCATTTCATTCAGACTCAGCCATATCAGTACGATAATCTCATTCTCCGTGAAAAACTAAGACAAAATTCTTTCAGCAAAATTTTTCTAGGATTAATAGTTTTCGAAATAGAGCTCCTCGAAGCTGAAGAGTATCGGTCACGGAGTTACAGGACGCTACCACGAGCTGGCGCGCGGCTCACCGCGCGCTACGATTGGTCAGAAGTTTAACTCACTCCCATTCGAAACCCAATAGACTATCGAAATTTTTTCTCGGACAATAGTTTCTCAGTTTTGAGCATAGAATCCGAAAAACATAGTTTCCTAATCATGAGAAGGATATAAATGAGCATTTTCGAGCGCTGAAACACGATAATTAGTAGAGAAACGAACAAACTAGGTTAGGATCGAGTACATGGTCGTAATGAAACCGGTAACGCTGTTTGATATTCTTTTTTGTTTTGTTAATTATTGGAACAGGATCGTGTTTGAATACGTTCGTGATGTTCAAATACTGAGTAGATATATAATACGTCCAAGTAATATACGTATATAGTTTAGCGGTAGAGGTAGCAACCCATCACGCACTCGACTGGCTTTAATTTCGAGCTTAAGTCAACCCTTTTTGTCACCAAGCCGCCGTGCCAACTGAAATTACTTGGTTGTTGCGGTGTTGTCGAGCTCCAGAGAGAAAGACGGACGGAGAGAGTGGGAGGGAGAGAAGAAGAAAGGGAAAGAGGGAAAGAGGGAAAGAGGGAAAGAGAGAGGGAGAGGCACTGCCCCGGGTAATGCTTCGTCACTTCCGGGTTTCGTTGCGGGCTCTACTCTCTCAGGGATTTGTTTCTCTGTATACATGGATTTACACTCCGACTAGATGTGTACCTCGTACGTGTATACAGGTATTGTATCGTGCACTGTAATATACCGAGTACATACATACATACATACCAAGTAACAAAACATAACAACGGAGTAAAACAAGGAGACGCAACAAAGATTTCGCTCCAACTTTCTCCTAAACTTTTTCGAAACTTAATTGCAGCCCCCCGTTTCCTTCCCCCCTTCAGACCCTCCAGACCCCGCCGTGGAAAAGTTACGCGACGTTGAGGAAATAAGAGCTTCATTCTCAAGTATAATGAATTCTCCAAGATACAAAATAATGCGATTGTTTTACACGTGAATATAATACTGAAGAAAATGTATCTTGAGAGAGGAAGAACAAGAAAAAGATGGAGTAAAGTAAAGCTTCTCCATTGTTTTCATTATTAGGAATCAAGATTAAGAAGAATTGAATCGAAAGCACGAAAATCTTGGTTTTGTTTATTTTCTATTTTGCTTCTCTGTCCGGAACGTCGTTTTTTGTTCATCTGCCCCCCCCCCCCCCCCCCCCCGCCGTGACACTTGATGTTTTTCTTCAATCCCCAAACCAGATCCGTTTCCATTTCCTCAATATAAAAATTGAAAAGTACTCTTCCTCTCTCTCTCTCTCTTTTCCTCCTCTCTTCCTTCGGAAAGAAACCCTCGCCTGTCCGAACCAGATTCCCGAAGAAAAAGGAAACGAAAGAAAGCTGAAGGAAAAAAAAACAATAATACCTACCCCATGCGTCAAAAGAACTGTGAGTGATTCTCCTTCTCTTTTCCCTTCGAGGGTCAAGCTTTCACACAATTCGTAATACTCCTGACTTACAAGCTCAGACCAAACACCAAAGAGAGAAGAAAAAAAGACGGAATGAAAAAATGTCTAAACGCCAAAGTATAATCGATGCAATGAAGTTGAAGGAATAAACGTTTCAGGTCTTGTGTTTCGGTTAATTTTAACTGTACATCAAAGAGCTGCTTGGCAAAAATGTATAATAAGGTAAATTTTTCAATCTCTCTCTGTCCCTTACTGTCTTCTTCTGTCTCCGTCACTTTCTCTTTTCAATGTTTCAGCTCGAAAGAAAATTTCTTGAGGAGGGGTTCCAGTTCTCACGGCACATATGTGATGGATGTTTGGGTGAAGGCTTCTTCCACATTCTCATCCTCATCCTCATCCTCTTCATATCCTACTGAAATATAGATTTATGTGTGCTTGATAGCTGTGAGCTGCTCGACGTTTGGAACTCGGATGAGGAAGTTTGCTTGACAGACTCTTAGACTACTACGAATTTTTCGAACATTTTTCGCTTATCTGCTCCCGCACCCTTCATCCCTCACCTTTCTCTACCCTGCTTCTGCTTCTGCTCCTGGTAATGCTGGTTCTGCTCCTCTCTACCAACAACCGACCCACAATCCACGACGCGGTCTCGCCGCAGTAAACCTCATCCCCCAGCCCCACTTCACCTCACCGCACCCCACTCCAACCAACCCCTTCCTACTTTTACTCGTCCTACTCCTACTAAAGCTCGACAAGCTTTTCCCCAACAACCTCTCTCCAGATCCCAAGCATAGCATTTCAGCCATCCCCCAGACAGACACCTTGACAGGACCATAAGAATTCCATAGATGCAGTTCCGTCTTACCCCTAACTCCGCTTCGAAATCTCGCAGAGCTTTTCTTTCTGTTTTTATGCCTGTTTCACGTCACATTTATTTATATGCGCGTTGTCCCTTTAGTTGCCATCTTGATCGCATGAGTAATGAAAACTGGTGTGCAAATTTGGTAAACATATTGAACCGTTCGATCTTTTTCTTCCGCAAAATTCCAACTGAAAAGCTCATTTGGGAAGAAGATAGAACTTTCGAAAAATACGATTTTCAGTCATCAATGGTTCTCCTTTCTCTGCTAAGATCTTTGCTCTCTCTGCGCTCTGATTCAAATACTCTTTCAACCTGAACTTTTGTGGCCAAGGACAAAATCTGAAGGATTTCCAGACTATCAACGAGTTGGGAAAAGACCTTTTGACAATATTTTGATATGAGAAGTAAAATATAAGAAAGACAAATTTTATGTCCGATGTTTTTATGGCATCGTATAGTTACGATGTCCTATTTCCAATGCATTCGCACGCACATACATAAAACGAATTCGAATGTTTTTATAGAAGGGGTGATAAGAAAGAAGTGTTGAAAACGATTTTTCTTCCGAAATGGCGAATCCTTTATCCTCGATTTACGGAACTGGACAACGTCGGTTTACTCTGAATAGAAAAAGAGTTTATACCAGGACGATAGAAATTCGAGAAGGTACCATTGTGGTCTCGGAAAATATTACCAAAGGAACAGGACTATAACCTTTGACTCGACCAAGAGGCATTGTATTCGTACACAATAAAAACAACCTGCGAGAGCCAATGCTTGCCAATAGCCTGCAACGACTTTCTAAAACTTATGATCCGGCTACGGAGATTTTCCCATTCTACCGATATAATAGCCTCGAGGGCTGATTTTTATTCTCTCGCTGCCACCTCTCACTCCTTCGTCTCCATGATTTTCTATTTCAGTTCCCGCGTCCTATTTTATTCCTAGTTCCTTTTCAACTACAACGGAATCAATTTGTTCGTTCAAAATAATTTGAAAATACACGAAACAGCTGAATTCCGCAATACAGGGTTGCAGATATATATATAGGTATATAATATATATACATATATATATATTCGCGGGAACGCGGCATGTGGGTGGTGGAAAAATATTGGCGAAGGGAATTTTTGTGATTTAGTAAAGTCGTTAGGGATTTTCGTGTTCGTTTCGCTCTTTAATCTGAACCAGATACGCCTAGAGCCAGACAGCGGATTTAATTGGTTGTCGTTTATTAACAAACCCAATATGGCGACCGATCGAAGCCTGGGCAAATACTGTTCTGCTTTTCCTCTGCTCTGACTATAGCTTCGGTTTCGGCTATGGGAGGAGACTAGGAGGCTGGAGGCTGGAGGAGAAAGAGGATGCGGAGGAGGAGTAAAACGAAAATTGAGAAGCTCCCATCGTGTTAGGATTACGAGGAGTGAAATATACGCGAGAGAATTAAGCTTTTCACCAGATAAAGCGCGGCAACCCTGAGCTCTCGGAAAATTTTCTATCTTTTTTTTCCTGTTATCATTTTTTTTTTTCGTCCAATTCTTTTTTGGTTTTGTTTCATCAATATGATAAATATCCAGATACTCGCTCTTCCTGCAACAGTGCACGCTCTCTCCATTAATCGGGACAGAATTTACCACTTTGAAAAGCCCGGTGCAGTTGCCACAGGGAGTTTCATACGACGGAAATAATAATTCATGGCGAAATGACAAATTTTTTCACTTCTTTTTCTCTATACTATACAGAATTATTATTTCCAGCCAGAATTTCAACCGCGCAGCGTTCACGAAGGTGTATAAAAATCTACTTTCGTATCTCTAAAAGATATAATCTCCATAAACTGGATAAACCTCATATTGTTTGCACTACGCACTCGTTCCTGCACTAATCAAAATTCTGGGAGGGCCACATCTGGGCTTTGGCTTCGTATGAAATCCCCGTGCCTTAAAGAGAGCCTAAAAGCCTCCCGGCTCTCCATGTGTTTACACATAAATATTGCCCGGTATAGATTTACCACGAGTTTCAATAGCCGTTGAACATCACAGTTGAAATCCTAATTGAACTATCAGAGATTGGAAGGCGATGTTCAAAACAACTTTCCGACTGTTCTTTAATGATGGTCCAAACGACAACCTAGCCAACAAAAATTGCCAACATTGTTTATTTAGCAACAGCAGCTTTCCCTCGATTTCTCAAGAAAATAATTACGTCTGGAAAATCTATCTAATGGACGATATTCTGTGACAGAAATCGTGCAAATTTTGTCTGAAACTTTCCTTCATATCTATCATAGTTCAGAAGATAACTGATGAGGTGGTCATATTTTGAAATACCCTGTAGGATGTATCGGAGTGAGATATATCGTGGTAGGATTAAGGAAAAATAGGCTTGTGGGTGCTCGTTGGAATCGTCTCGATTGAATCTACAAGAATCCGTGATGTTAAATTGAGGAAAAAAATCGTGTGGTTAAAATTGTCGGTATAAGTCGGCGGAGAAATTTTTGCCGACGTTCTAAGGCGTCACGGATTGTCCGTACGAGCACGAAACTCAGGTAAAAACTCATCGCCAGCACTTGATACGCAAGTTCTATACAGGTAGTATACCGTGCACCTCGCTCTTTCTCAACAAAGAGGCAGATACTCTACGTGCGCAGGTGTTGTCAGGTGAAACGTGACACGTGAAGAGAGGTACTCGGCTAACGCGCGACGAAGACTACGGCTACAGCTATGGTTACAGTTTATTATTATCATCATTCTCCGCATTGTTATCATTATTATTTATTCAAGGCTTTTCAACGTCGAGCTCAGAGGAGCGTGGCATTTCGTTTACTTTCATCGATCAAAGCGAATATTCTTCAGCAGCAGCAGCAGCAGCAGCTACGTATGGAGAAAAATAGACTTGGCAGCTGATTCTGAATTGGATTATACAATATTGAAGAGTATAGAAAAAAAAAAAAAAACGGTCCGCTTCTTTGTTGTTTAGTTTTAGTTACGAGGAAGTGTGCTCTGTGCACTAGTCTGCCAGCAGATGGCGGCTTTATTTTACGTTTTGCCCTTATCCAAATACGATAAGGGAATAAACGAAGGGGCGGGAGGTGGGGCGTGGGCGGTGAGGGAAGGGAAAGGAAAGGGGGAATGGGAGTTAATCAAATACAAGTTTGATGAAGACTGCAGGATGGAAGGAGATTTATTATGAGTAAATACAATTAGAAGTTACGAGTGCCTGGAGTCACCTCTGACCTCGGCCCTGGCTGGGAACCGGGAAGGTAACCCAACTAAAACCAACCCTAGTCTAACCTACAAACTAAATAATTGAATTACATCCTCTTTCAATCTTCCATCTTTTACCCACGCGTACTGCAGCGTGGGTGGGTACTAACTTCAAGGGTTGTAGGTACCAGCAGCCCGACCTACGTACGTGTGTAGTACGTCTACCTTTATTAGTCATACGTCGTGTGCCTCGCATGTTTTTCATACCATTTCCTTCCCGTTTTAACTGGTGCAAATAAACCCCTGTACACTACTTTGCACAAAATACGCCAACCCCTTGCAAAAATTACTGTCACATTTTCCCCAATAATTATCATTCCTTTCTCCGTTCATATTCGCAAACAAACATAGCAGCGAACAAACGTACATATACATGTTCATCGGTTTATGTAAAACTTCATCTAATTCATCTATTTACCGTGCCATAGCGTAGCTTCGATTTGAATTGTTTGAACTAGAAATAAAAGTATTCGTTCTCGAAAATTCGAGTAGTTTCCTTGACTGCCGTCGAGCGGCGCTAAATTCTCACGAATTAAAATACCGCACTGGAGATTATAATCTGAGTCAGAAAGCTGGCTCGTGGGTCATAGCTTCTCGGTTCATTGAGCTGAGATAATCTTATATGATATAGATAAGCTTCCAGGTTATAGGATTAAATGTGCTTAATTGACATTGTCAGAATATCGAAGAGATATTCAATCAACTTCACGAAGTGCCTCTTAAGTTATTTAAAAAAGCGCTTTTTCTTTCTCGTTTTGGTCCCCCTAAATTTTGGGCATGAACTATTAATTTTTCTTCTCATTTAGAAAATTGTTTGACATAATCGAATTTCAACAGGATTTTCGGAATCGAGGTAAAAATTTTCATTACCTGAATAATGAACTGAAACCACAAGGCAGTGCAGAGAGATTTTGAATTTTGTTTGATTGGATTATTTGACGGGAAGGGGGTGGAGGAGGGGGGGGGGGGGGGGGGTGTTCCTTCATGTTGACGATTTTCTCTCTCGGTGTCAGGTTGACTTCACTCTTCTCTCAAGAGTTACAATTATTGTTGATTTCCGGGTATAAATTATCCACGAGTTTCACGGATTCTAGAGTAAACTTTGCGTTCGTCATCTCCTCGAATTTTGAATCACGAATCTCGAGTCTTAAAGTCAGCTCGTCTTCCTCGCAGTCAGTAATTTCTGAAACAAAATACCTCCTATCCCGAGATCCCATCCTACTAAATTAATCCCAATGGAATTTTCCTAATGTATTCAACAGCGAACGTAGTACTGTACATTATCATCATACTAATGCAAATCAGAGGGTTGTGTATCCACTTAAGTACATTGTTCAAAAATCTTCTACCTCTATCATCATTCCAATTCAAATTTATAGAAGATGGACATATAACATACATACGTACATACATATTGCGCGTAAAACAAACTCCCAAAATTCAACAGAAAATTTATTCCTTCGAATCCTTTGGACAGAAAATCCAAAAAAGGAATCGTCAGTTTCGAACGTAGTTTGAAAATTCCCGTCAATTTTGAGATTCTTCCATTCTTTACCACGAAATTTAAATTTTAGAACCCTGATTTCGTAAGAAGTTGGATACGAAATTTGAGGAAGGGGAATCGATGGGATAAAGTGGAAGAAACAAAAGAACGAGAACGAGGAGGGTAGTTCCGGCTTATCGTTGGTCGAGCGCCAGTAGACGAATAAAACGGTGCTATTATTCTAGTATTTTTACGATTTGGGGTAGAAAAAGTGGGAGGAGGGGCAAAAGGTTTGCTATAACATGGCCATGAAACAATTACCGATAAAACTGCAAACGTGGAAGATATAGAAGACATGGAGTAACGCTGTATACGACGACAAACCGTTTATTTCTTTTTTTTTTTTCGTCTCCTGCTGTGATACTAGCTGCTGAAAAATTGAACTCAATGCTCTCCCGCGGTTCCCCCCCCCCCCCCCCCCCCTTCTTTTGTAAACCACAAATTCTGTGGCAGACGCTCGATAAAAAATTGCCACCGCTCACTGCAGCGAAAGGTCGTAGGAGCTCCGCAAGAGAGACAGAAAAATTATGTAGCTGTGCGAAGATAAGCGAAGAAAAAAATCACAGGGATAACGTAAATTGTTCCGATTATTAGTTTATTTTGCTTCGAATCTCCGATTCAAATATCTGTATATATATATACCTATATCTATATGTACGAGGGAATTTTCGAGTCACCAGCTGCTACAACCGTTGAGGAGAATAAATTGTCATTTAAACGTGAAATAAGGGGCGGATGTCGAAAATATCGGAGAAAACGATCGAGGCCATATATTTTAACGTCCATCGATGTAAGAGCTTCCATCTTCCCGAAATTGAGGGTATATTTCCACAGCGGTCCTCGCCCACAGCGATTTTTCAAGGATACCTATATATACCTATACCTATACATGTTCTTCATTTCATATGTATATTTTGCGAATAAATTTTCGAGTGCGAGATGCGGAGGTTATACGAAATTCCATCAAGGAAATACAGTATTCCAATCCCCGAAAATACGAAGCTAATTAAGTCGCCATGGAATTTATTCGGGTCGTTTGAATAGCGGGCCAAGGGTTGATCCTCTCCGTCCTCTGTCCTCCGTCCTCTTTCCCCGTTCGTATTTGTTCGTTTGTATGTATGCATGTGTGTATGTTTGTTTGTTTGTTTGTTTGTTTGTTTATGTAGCTGTTTATTTCACCTCGATTGAACGAATGACGTGACGATACCTACACGTGTCGGGGGTACCGGAACACTTTGATGTGTTTTTCCAAAACGAAGGTGTAAAAAGGTGAAATGGAGAATGTAAAAAGGTTGAAAATTTGAAGCGCTGAATGTGAAGCATAAAATCCCCGCGGCCATTGAGCTGCGGATGTTTTAACGGTTTTCCAATTGTCCTCTACGTGTAAGTCAGCTTTCAAAACTGATTGAATATCGGGCCAAATGTTGAAAAAGAGTTTTCAATTTTTTTTGAAACAACTGAAACAACGATATTTCATGGGAAAAAAATCGTAGAAATCGATTGAAAACAGTATTCTGAAGCAGGAAGAACGAGCTTCAAATTGCTCCCATAACATTCTCTTTACGAGTTTTCCACGCCAAGTTATCGGCCGGAGAACAGACCGAGGCAGAATTACAGCTGGAGGCAGCACTGTAGCGGTTTTTCTTCTCCCCATAACTTTGTCAGAAAATATCGTAGAGAAGTTTTGAAAACGGCTATTCGAAGCTCGTGCTTTTTGCTTCGCAATGTTGCATCGACATTTGTCGCACGCCGATCACTCGGAGATTCGTGATCGATCGGTAAAACACGATGAAAACTGGAGAAGTGACTTGAATTATTTTTCGAGGAGGGACTAAGTAGAAACGGAGTACCAAGTCGTAAAAATATAATTGGAAGACGACCGTAGAGCTTCTTTTTTTCTGCTTCGAAATGCTGCACTTTTGTTATTTGTTTGTTTCAACGATCTTGATTCTTTGAAATATCACAGTTTTCCTTGGCGAGGTTTTTTCTTTTTTTTTTTTTTTATATTTCTCTTGTGGAAAACCATGTCTAGTCTACGTATACTAGATGTGATATTTATCTGTACATAAATAACACTGTCGAGGATTTATTCAATGCTTCGTAATTTTTACCCCTCGACGAAAATATATTTCAAAAACTTCTGAAAGATAGTTTAGAATTCTATATATTATACACACACGCCCTGTATACGTACGCATGCATAGCGGAAAGCGAGAGGAAGGAGGAGGGGAAGGGGAAGGGGAAGGATGGCGGATAGAGGAAACAGGGAAGAGGGAAGATGAGAATTGATAAAAGTCTGAAAAGAAGGGTAGCGCAGTTCGGTGGTTCGTGAATCGCGACTAACATAAATGTGTCAAGGGTTGAGTTGAAATATTGCAAGTAACGTCTACTTTATTCCACTCCAATTCAACCTATTCGCTTCTCAGCTGACTTCCGTCCGCTGCGAAATACTGTAACGCGCCTATATTAAAAACAGAATCACGGTCCCTTGGATTAACATCGGGATGAAAAAAAATAAGACGGCCCACGCAAATACGATTTTCATCTCATCCTCAAATCGTATAATATCGGATATACTTTTATATTATCACGAAGATTTTTCGTTATTCGGAGAAAAACAAATTCAGAAAAACGATCTCACAGATTTTCGAAATAAATCTCATCTCGTCCGTTTACATCCGGAGTTTCTTAGTCCGTAGAAATTTGCCAAATCGTTCGAATTCTATAGTAGAAGGAGGTGGAATATTTTCTTGCATCGCGCATCCAGTTTGGGATCAAACGGAATAAGAACATGAACAAGACAACGGGAAAAAAACAAACAAATAAGAAGGACGAAAGATTGAGGCAGGTAAATGAAAACGAACCTACATCTATATATGTACATATGTATACATATATATATATGGACTACATGCGGAGTTTTTGGGCGAGAGATTTCGTCGGTGTGGGTCATGTAATGAATATTTTATGGGATTCCTTAATGAAGCAATTTAGGGCAGTTCCTTTCGGCGACCCAATTAAGAAGCGCAAATAATGGACGCGTCCGGGAATTGGGGATTGTCCCGTCCGCACCTCTGCACTTTCTCAGTTCTCTTTTTCGCCGCGAGGCTCCATCCATTAATTCCCTCCGTTTCTCCCGCGTGGATCGCCTACTCTCTTCCGCAAAGTGAGCTGCTTACGTAAAAATATACGGTATTCAAATTGCCGCGACCCTAGAACCGACCTCTTGACCTCTACGCTCGTAAAACTGTTACGTTTTACCTTGACCTTTTGTTTGGAGCTGGATTTTCGAGAAGGACTAACCTTCCGAATGAACAAAAGCAAAAATTCTTGAACTCAACGTTTCTTGCCAAACCCTCAATCACCGAGTGGATGTTAAAAACTCATAGAGCCACTCCGGAAATCGTTCGGCGGAAAAAATTTTCGCACAAAAAACTCGCGTTTTGAGTTTCTCTACAACTTTTGTTCCAAGAATTTTTCGATACAGCCATTAGTTTGCGAGATAAACGTGAAAAACTGAAAATGTTATTACTCACTGCATATCGAGGATAGTGACGTTCTTATCAGAGAATAGAACAACCGGCGGATCAAATCTCTCATTTTGGCCGCAGACTCTCGCCCCACCTTCAAGCTGAATCCAGCCTCCCTGGCACCTGAAAAACAAAATGAAAATGATAAATGATTTATTGAGTAGCATATCAATAAGAATACATTGCCAATTTTTGGGCCGAATATATTCTAACCTCAGGGAGCGTATTCTCTGTAAAAAACTGAGAAAAAGTTGTCACCACGAGATTTTCGAGTGACTAATAGTTTTTGAACTAGAGCATCTTGAAGTTGACCAATCGTAATGGGGCACGTGACGAGACCGTTACGTGAAAACGATCTCCGATTGGTCGGAACTTTAACTCGCGCTCATTTGAAAACTATTGGACCCTCGAAATTTTTCCTTCAACAAATCCGTCGTTATTTTTCACAGAGAATTCATTGGTTACAGAGTAGTGGAAAGAATGAATGAGAACAAAAATCCGACAATATTGTGTACGTCGCTTTCGGGCAGAGTGTCACTACCATTACAATTTTTAAAGTCGACTCACGTTTCGGTAATGAAAGAAACTCACCCACTTACCGATAGGGGAAAAATAATTGGGCGCCACTAATTACTTAATTAAAAGTTCATTGATCAGTGTTCGGTCTTACCACGTCTGTTACGTCATCATTGTTGTCTTCGCTATTATAATTATCATCATTATTATCATCGCAATTTAATTACCCGATGGAAACGAAGAGGAGCTTCATATACGGGCACAGAGTGAATGAATGTATCAATTAGCTAGCTTTTCGCTCTTTTCATTTATGACACGATACCTGTGTAGGTACCATCTGTCGTTAGGAACGAGACGTGAACAAGTTAATTAATTGATCAATCAATTCATCATTTCATTGATTGTTCAATCAATTAACTCGAAAGAGAAATAAAAAAAATTGCGAAATTTTTACCGTTCCGTTTTTCTTCTTTTTTTTCTTCGCTTTCGTGAAAACGACGAAACATGTAATTTTCGACATTCAATGGTCAGATCGCTATCATTCGATTTCCATGAATTACTCGACTGAAACGAACAACGTTCTTACCGTTTTTGGTCTTTCTGTTTTCCAAAATTCACTCTCGACGACAAGGATACAAATTTTTTCAAATTCTTCTCTCTCCATTGACATATATCAACCGACTTTGGGCCGAAGCCCGGGCAGGCTCCACGAAATCCCTACGATAACTACAGCTACACGGTCCTTCATCGCTGTTTATGGTACCTGAACAGGTGAACCTAGACTGCAAGACCGAAATCTTTGACGGAGTCAGAGGGATCCAGGGAAAATCCGGGTGCTTTCAAAAGCCACTGGATTCAGTTTATAGCAACGTTGTTCCATTGTTTCATGAAACCCCGGCCCGAAATTCAACGACTTCGTTACACGTATCGTACTTATAGTTATAGGTACTATACACAGCTGATGATCTCGCCAGTTTCATGCACGTACCGTACCATTCACACTAAATTAACTGAATAAGTAGCTACAAGAATGAGAACAACGACTTTCAGTTGCTTATTGTGACTTGCTCACCCTGCACCCTCTTCATTTCGCTCGCACTCTCTGTGTAGAGGCTCGTAATTAGCTCGTAATTGTCCCTCTAGCGCCGAATTCGTAGTTGCTTTATTAGACAATAGCTCTTACATACGTATAAGTATAATGTATGTGACACAGTGCGAGTATATAGTATAGTTGGGCTAGCTATGGATTTCATGACAGTAATTGATACTACTGCGCTACAGGGGCTGGTTACGCAGCGGGTAGATTTCAAGTAACGATAAATAATCAACCCCTGCGATTTTAGTTGATTGAATGAAACGAAGTAGTGCGTCTCGTGTGTGTGTGTGTGTACAGCGTGGTTAAATTTTTCCCAAAACTCAGACAAAGAGCAACAGTAGCTGGTATGCGGTTACTTTTTCTTCCTTTCTTTCCCCGATTTTCTTACGCCATTGAAGTATCTATGGGTAGGAAATATTGTTTCGCAAAGCTTTTGTAACCGGAGAGAAACAAAGGTGCGAAAAAATTGTAATTCTCCTACCTTCGGGGAATCATTCATCTCGGTATAGGTATCTACGTTATAATATCAGATTGGAAAAATATTTTGTATTCACTGGAATCAGCAATATGAAAACGGAGAAGAAGACGAAGAAGAAGAAGAAGAAGAAGGAAACGAAGAGAGAATTATAATTCTGCCTATATATGAACCTAATTCCATCTAATTCTCATTTCCCTTTTCTTCTCTCGATGTTTGACCGACAATCAGAGCAACTCAAATATCTTCGATTGTTTTCTCAATAAATTTCATCCCGTTCATTGGAAGATTGTTGGAACCAAGAAAAAGAAGGGTGTGAATTAACCGATCTTGAATCGTTGAATGTTTGTCTCCAATTCCGAATCCCATAATCTGATTTAGATCGTCCTCTCAGGCCTCCTCTCTTGATTTCACAATCACTGTTCGCATCCGAATAAGAAATACAAGAAAATGAAGATGAGAGATAAAGAAATGAAAAATGGGAAGAGGAAATTTTAAAAAGAATGTTACGTCATGGCTGTATCAACAAGCCATGACGTAACAAGAAGATAAGAATTATAATTGAGGAAAATAGAAAAGAGAGAGAGAATGAAAAAACGGAATTTCGTGGTATAACACGATTCGCGGGCAGTAGACCTGCAACAACGAAATCGGTTAAATTCGTGACAGGAGCTACGGAGGTCGAGTCGGAGCTTCCGTTCATTCGGTATTGAGGCAGAATATTGGAATGCGTGAAATTCGATGGATTTAAAATAGCAGGAAGAATCGCGTGAATCGAGACCGGTATTCGCGTCGCGACATCTATCTACGTATATACAATCGCGAGTGCGGCATGAATGCACGGGTTGAAAATATTCCGAATTTTTTCGGTTCTCATCCCTTGGTGTATGAATTAATGCGAGTTATATATTATTTCATACAATATGTACGAACGTATGGGTATGTCTATACAGTTTCATTAAATGTGTTAACAAAATTGTTATATATTTGATTCCTTTATTTTTGTATTCAAAAAAGAGAAACGAATTTTCAACATCCCCCCCAAAAAAACGAAAAAGGAACCTAAAAATTTGACTTCATCGCGTATAACTGCTGCAGAAATGGTTCGACGGAAAAATTGTCCGGGATAAAATCTTTCTTGCAAATTACCCTACAACTTTTGTTCGAGAATTTTTTCGATAGGATCAACATTTCGCAAGATAATTGAGAAAAACTGTAACAACTATTTTTCAGTTTCTTCTGGTAATTTTCGCTACGGCACGTCTGCATCGGGAAATTTTTAGTGCCTCCAGATCGATCGTGCGATGAGATAACGTGGGCTAAGAAATGAGAATATTCAATGAAATCGGAAGAATTAGGCGTCACTATTATATATACCTAAGTAGTCTCTGCCCATCTAGTCAATCCACTCCTCTACTTCTCTTGGATCTCTGGATTCTCTGGTTCGACGTGGGGGATCGAAAATCCGGCTCGTTAAGAGGTAATCTTCAATGATTTTCCAGGACATAGTTGAAGCGTGTGATTGACAGAGACATTCATGGCCCGCTCGTTGCTTGAGGGCGCGGAAATTATGTTTAACGTACCAAGATATAAGATGGAGCGAGTTATTCTACCCGTGAAAATAAATTTCATACCCTCACTTCATATTCCGTGTATATTAATACATGAATAGAACAATATGTTTCTCGCTCAGATTCGATTCCTCTCATTCGCTAATTCAAATGGAAACAACCGAGGCGATTGTTCTTCCTTTTGTCCTCCAATCAGGAAGAAAAACTCCCTAAAAATTGTTTCCGATTTCCGAAAAAAAGAAAGGATTCTTCTCCAAGGATGTTTGTAAAATTTCAAAACGCTCATCCGCGATGAAAACGTGAAAACGGGGAATGAGAAATAAACAGAAATGGAAATGGGGGACACCCAGCTCTGACGTTATAAAAGTGGAATAAAGAGAAAACAAAAAGAACACAGCTGCAATCCAGAAAAAATTGTTGGGCGCCAGACCAGGGCTTTACAATTTTTAATCAAGAATATCGAACACGTCGAATATCGAATGTCGAATCGGAATGGAATAGACGAGTTCTGTGATACGGATGAAGTTAACAGGGGTAGTTAGTTATACGTACTGGCGGCGTGGTGCAAAATAGGGGTGAAACAGAAATTCATTCGTCCATCTATCTATCCGTAGCCGAAGGAAAGTTTACGAGAGCCGGAGAGAAAATCACTCGGCCATGATGGATGTCAATCAATTTTTCGCCTATTTCTGTTTTGTATTTTCCTGTTCTATTTGCTCGTTTCGGTCTTTCGTTTCCGGCTGCTCGTTTCGCCGGTTCAGCTTCATTCTTCTCCTTCATTCTCGCGAAGTTTTCATTTTTCTTTCGACGTCCGCAGCCTCGGTGAATAACGGAAGAAAATTCAAAATTCGAAGACAAAGAAGATAACGGAATTTTAACAGTGGATGAGAAATAAAGGAAGAAAATACGAAAAAATAGTAAAGATAGTAGCAAAAGTAAAAAAGAAGTTAAGAAAAATCAAAAACGAGACACTCCAGCCGCCGCAACTTCCATCAAAGGGAATGAATCGCATTCTCTCTAATACGCTCCGCTTCTCTGTACCTCGTGCTTTTTCTTTCCTCGTACCACGATTCACCGCGAAGTTCTGTCTGTATAGTAAACTCGAATCGGAGCGTGCGAGCCAAGGCTATTCAGCAAAGAATGTAATTTCACATCAGAGGAAAAGGTCCTCGATAAGGACTGCGCACAGAAACGAATGAAAAAAGAAAAAAAAAGAAGAGAAACGAAGAGGGAAAACAAAAAATTGGCAATAAAAACAAAAACAAATCAAACGAAAGAGATTCAACGACGAATGGGTTCTGTTGTTTGAAATTAGTGTATCTTTCGTTTCTTTTTTTCTTCTTTCTTCCCTATTTTCTCCCTCTCTTTTTTTCTTTAAATGAACAAATTCTGCTCGATAACGAAACTTTCATTTCGGGACCCTCGTTAATTTGATTTTTCCAATTATGTATACAAGCTCAAGCTCGATTAGAAACGCGAGGAAAAAACACAAGCGAACAAAGAAGAAACAAGAAAAAAAGAAACAGAGAGAGAGAGAGAGAGAGAGAGAGGAAAAAGAAGAAAATTTGCATGGAAATTTCCAGCAGCCATGCGTATATCTATCCATCTCAGTCGGTTGCGAAATGAGAAAATTAATATCTCGATTCTTTCGAACCATATAATTGGGATTTTGCATCGGATTTTTTTCCAATTTTTATACTGCTACAACGTAGAGTAAATCACGATAATTAAGTCGTGTTTCATCTTTTTTGTCAAAGATGATAATTACAGAAGTTAAAAGCGATTGAATTTCAGCGTTTTTGCTACATGTATAGATATACTTCAGCATGGATTACGTCGCAATTCGTACTAATTTTTGATTCGTTATATTGCCTTCAATTTTGCTTCGATTGAAAAAACGGTAAAACACGTCGAAATTGTTCTCTCGTGAACTATCGAAATATGAATTAAAAAAAAAAGGAATACGTGCAAAATCCCAATTGGGATGAGATGTATTTTTTGACTTTTTCTCTTCATTTTTTGACTCTTTCTACGTCGACTGGTATACCCTACATCCTTTTGCGGCCGCTTCTTCATATCGTACATCTTCTCGAACCGGTGTATTACGGATTTTTTTATTGATGAATTTACTCGGTCGTTCGATTTAATCGAACGGATTAAATTTCAGCGTAATTTTTACGGTCGAGCGAGTGAGTGAATTATCGAATTAGTGAGAGTGATCGATCGAACGAGGCCAGTTATAAGAGAGGGGTGACATTTTTCAACTCGAGCTAAATGAAACAGGATCAATTATAGTTTATTATAGTTATTCATTCGATTTCCGATTGCAAAATAATCGCACAGATAGTATGTATGTGTACATATAGTAGTGGATTGGCAATTATCTGCCGATTATTGAATTTTGTTTTTTTATCTTTTTTTTTTTTGTGTTCTGCACCCAGCGATTACATTTTTTCCTCTGGTTTTTTGTTTTTGTTTTTGTGTTATAACGTTATCATACGCCGGAGCCAATAAAAACGTGTCAAATTATCTCGTGGTAGTCAAATTTCATTCCACTCCACCTCTACACTACCACATCTTTTCTCTTATTGGTGTTACATTTTTTCTTTTTTTTTCAGAATTCAAAATCGTGGCGGGCAAACCGAGGTTTCAGGCCGAGGGGACGAAGAAAGTTTCCTGAGGAAAGTGATATCCGTATAATATATATATATATAGGTATATATACATGGATATACATACCTATATAGGTATAGGTATAGATATTCAGGAAATTCCGTGGCCGATGGTAATCATAGCGAAATTAAGGCCATCCATCAACCCTTAACCATTCTATTCCGTGTTCCACTTGATAATATTTCGCTGAGGATAGTCATTTTCAGTCTCCCCTTCCCCTTCCCCTTCCCCTTCCCCTGCCCCTGCCCCTGCCCCTTTCGCTTCCCCGGGTCTCGGCCGCTATTCACAGCCTAGGCTTGTGCACCGCTGTGAATGCGGAAGGGCAGCCATCACGTTGAGAGCAAAGCGCGAGAACAGGGATGTGCAAGGACGAGCATGAGGATCCTCCTCGTCCTCCTCCTCCTCCCGCTCCGCCTCATCGTCGCCCGCGTCGTAGTCCGAACAATTTAACCATGGCGTTAATATCTCGCCCAGCTTTACATGTACATATATATATATATATATACCTACGGCGTGTGTATACCTATAACATACGTATGTACACGGGGGGTTGTAGTACTCCGTGGTGGTGCAGGTAGTGGTTAGCGTACATATTAGTTCACTCGAGAAAGAGCTTTTTCCCTTCGCCTGGTCTATGGACTGCATCAGCTATATATACCTGAGTATGTAATAGTACTATACGTATGTACTGCAGGTATAACGTTCTAACGTTTTATGCATGGATACGGTGCAGATTGATTCTCGCCATCCTGGCTCCTCCTTCTCCTCCTCTTCCTCCTCATTTTTTCTCTCCTTTTTTCATCTACCCTCTGCAGCATTTCTCGTTCTTTTTTTGCTAGTTTAACATTTTTCAAATTCTTGTACTCGACTTTCGTAGCTTCTTTTTCTATTTTTTGGTTTTCTATTTTCTTTTTTCTTATTTCCTTTTTTTTCCCCATTATCCCCCTTCATTTCTGTACCTACCTATGGCTACTGTACACAACATAGATATATAGGACATTATACTTTCGCCGTGACCGGGACGTGCGACGCGAACAACGTAAAATCCATCGCACGATGGCTTTAAACGAGAAAAAAATGAGAATACAAAATTTCGCTCGCTACCTCAATTTCCGTGGCTTAGTTCTCCTCCTCGAGCTCCTTGTATTTTTATTTCCATTTTTTTATTTGTCATTCTTTCCCCCACTTTTTGCAATTATTTTTCTTTTTTTTTTTTTTCTTTTTTTCGTCTTTCACAAAGGAGATACAACAAAAATCTGTCACACTTCCTCCCTCGGAAGCTGTACGATGTGCTATAGTGCGGCGATTTAAAATACATTGGTAATATCATATTTGGATAGTATATGGTCGCTGTATTCAAATTTCAAATTTTTCAATTCACTATTTAGTATTCAATAATTCTAATTAGATACCGCGAGCTTGAAAAAAAATCCATTCATCTATGTGTAACTCAATTTTGTAATCCCGAAAATTTCAGTTCTATCTGACTCATTGATGCAGGCGCCGTATGACTTTTACCGCGAGCGAGCGTAGCGCTGTGACAACTGATAACCTCGAATATCGCCGCGCGCGGCCATCTAGCCGTGGCCACGCGAACTAAACCGTTTTCGCAAGCCGGGGACAATTGCCTGTTGGCGCGCTCGTTGGCTCACTGAACAAGAAAATCGTTGGGGGGGAAATTTGTACAGTATAATGGATAGTTGAACGTTTTGTGTATTTTCGAATTACAGAAAATAATTCGAATTCCCGATTCTGTAGGTTAAAGATTTTTTTTCGCTCTCGATATCACGACATTAATGTCAATCTCTACGGATTGATCGTCGTAGATTGATATTCTATGATATTATGGATAATTGAAGGAATGTGATGGCGGATGGGAAACATTGTGCGGCGAGACGGTAGGTATATTATATTTCGAGTAAAATAATAATTGTTGACGAGCGGAAGGGGATAACCACATGGGATGAATATTAATCAACGAAAGAATTGATGACGGAGAGATATTTGACGAAGTATATATTTTATAAAAATTGTACGAAAGTTAAAAATTCCGATGAATATAACGAAACGGGAAGATCGGGACATGCGATTGATTCTGTGTTTCGTGGACAAAATACAATAGCAAAAAGAAATCGGTAGCAATAAATCTGCATACTTATGAAACATTGTTATTCTCTTTCGAGTCCCCGAGTCTCGAGTTCCGATCCTTTTGCCCTGCAACTTCTGGTTCTTGACTAACGCGGTGAGGGAAAGAAAGAAAAAGAGATAGATAAAGAAAGAGAACGAAAGGAAGAAGGGGTGGAAAAATAAAGTCTGAAAAATTCCAGACCTCGAAGGTTGATCTCGAGCCGGCTTAATCCCAACTCAATCTTCCCTTGATTTTATTTTAGTCTCACGACGACGACGAGACGCGGTAGACCTTTAGAAAAGGAAAAAAAAAGTATCCGAAACATGAAAAAAGAAAGAAAAAAATCAACCGAGGGTAAAATCCACCCTTCCTCTCGCCATTTAGTGACGTATTTAAGTTTCTGCAAATATATTCAACGTCGAGTCTCGCGTCCCTGAATTGTATTCCGCATCCAACGGGTGGCAAAATATAGAAAAAGGGAAGATATCTTTTGATGAATATTTCTTGTTTTTTTCTTTCAAATATGTTTGTTTGTTGGTCAAATTGCTCGAATACGGACACAAGCCCCGTTCGGATTCAAAACTCGATGGTTGTATTTATTCTGGCCGTCAGACTATTCGGCATAGTTTTGCGAAGTATACTTTGAAACCGGTAAAAGCTGAGAACGATGGTCAGGAATTTGGGAAATTCCTGAACTAAGCGGAGAATGAAGCTCGGTGTAACAAGCGAGAGGGAGAAAAAAAAAGAAAAAATTAGTAACGATCAGCAAATCTCCAAAATCTGGTACGAATATCAATAATAACGAGTAATAATTGAATGTTGTTGACGAATGTTTAATGCATATACTAAACGAGGAAATGGTGAAAAAAGAAACGAGAAGAAACGGTTAAAATTGCAAAATTTGTAATTTAAATGATATTTTTTTCCCCGCCAGCGGGGACCTCGGGGCTAGAATGTGACGGAGTGAGATAACTGATCATAAAAATTTGAGTCGAGTATATCTGCTACAGGATTGTGCGCCCTCAGCATGGTAATATTACAAAGTAGGGTTAGGTTAGGTTAAGTTACAGTAGAAACCCAGGAACTCCGCGTCCTCGGAGAGTAATATCTAGGGATGAGAGGGGTGGAGAATGGGGAGACAAGATTTTTCTCCAGACTATTTGTACGCCGGCGTATAGCGGCCGAGGACGAAGACGCAGATCGAAGAGAAGGAAGAAGAAACATTTTTTCAATTACAGACGCATGTCTATACCTATACATGTATACCTACATGAGAAATTAAAAGTTGAGCGCGACTATATATGCTGAAAAGATCGAAGATCTTATGCACCCGATTTCCCCCGGGAATATGCGGATTCAATATTTCTCATGACAAATTGAGTTTGGGAAAGGAAAGAAGTTTCAGACATTGGCTTTGAGGGTGGTCCGAAACGTCGATACATTTTTGAAACCCTGTAACTTTTGAATGCGTGGTTCAATCGTGATGAACGTATGGACGCTTTCGGAAGCGACTAAAAGAATCTACGAAAAACCGCATCAATAATAAATTTTTGAGCTTTGTATTTCGCACGACGTTATCACAAAATCTGGCGAAATTTGAGGTCTGATGTGATCTGCGAAAGCTCGTACACTTCCGGGGTGGGAACCTGCATCTCGAGGGTGAATTTTTCACCATAAATCGCGTGGCAAATTAATGAAAATCATTTGAATGTCGATTTGAAGGCGGTGCCGCAGTGATGAGGACTGGACGATTTTCAAATGGCTGTAACTTCCGAGCCCGTTATTTGATTGGTACGATTTGAGCCCCATTTGTAATCGATTAAAACGTTCTTCAAATTGTCGTATCGTCGATTGACGTGCACCGACAGAGATATGAGATATCGAGATTTGAATTTCTAACGGCTTTTTCGGAAAATTCATAGAATTTGAATCACGGCGAAAATCACGATATCTTGGAATCGGAGGGGATGGAAAAACGTGGAATTGTAATCCAGCATGAAAACCCATCCTGTATATGAGAGGCGTTCGAGAACGACGCGTCAGTTGCATAGCTCGTGGTATACGATAGCGAAGCTTTCCCGAGAGCTTTCAATAAAAGGGATATAGAAAATGTGTCAAATAATCTTACTATCCCCGATAGAAAAAAGGCGAAGGTTTTATTTCAAGTATCGAAAAACCCGGATTGAGTGGGGCTGCATGCAGCGTGTCGATGCCCGAAGCTATGGGGAGACTTTTGAAGTGTTTAGAAAAACGTCGAAGGGAAAGAGCGCAGGGGGGAAAACAGAAGGGACAACAATTTTTCTATCTCGAATTGCCGCGGGGCTTTAGGCGAGAAGGAAAGGGGAAAAGAACCCTGCAGTCGTTTTCTCTCGCGAGAGTGAAATAGTGACAAATTGAAAAGATCAGGGACCCAAACGTCTGCGGTCATCCGGACAAATCCTCAGGAAACTTTTTACACCGAAGGCCCTTCTGCCCCTCTTCCCCCCTCCGTCGCTCTTTTTCCTGTAGCAAAAGCTTTGCTTCGAAGGACAAGTGTCACATGTTTGCGACTTGAATATTTGCTGCTTTCGTATATTTTCGTTAGCTTTTCCACCTCATCAAACTCAAGCAGGTAGCTTGAGTAGCTATTCAATTAAATTCAGGGTTATCGCACCCGCAGTCATTTTTTATTCTTCTCCTCCTACCTCGGGCTTGAAATTTCTTCCTAATTACTTTTCATTGCTTCAATTACTCAAGACTTTCTTAGAGAATTCAAACGATTTTTAAAGAATTTTCGCGTAACGAATTTATTTAGCCTAATTGAAAATTATTTCCTAAATTAATTACGCTGGTATATATAAGGGGATACGAATACCAGAAAATTAGCTCGCCAAAATCATTTAGTAGGTAAGTGCTGAGAAATCTGCCTCAATGAGCACGTCGAAACTTTCAAAAAATAATTGGTCACCCTGAATATAACGCTTGGAAATGAGCTCGAATAAATGAAAACAAGCAAATATTAGTGAAAGAATATCAAGATACAGACGCTGAAATTAATTCCGACGGTTAATAATCCAATGAGAACTCCCGCGGAAGAGGCCAACGCACTTTCTTAAATGCGCTAAAGCACATGACAGTACCCCGGTATTAGTAGGAATTCACAAAACACCAGCTGAAATGAGCTTGAAGACAAGCGAGCACACTAAAATTAGTCACAAGCTTTTCGACTCTAGAAGAAATGAACTAAACACATGAGATCGGTAAAAAATGGGGGAAACTCGAGCTCAAAATTACTAAATTTGAGCTGGAACGATTACAAGCAGATCAAAATACGTCGAGGCTACTACAAAACCCCGAAACACCAGCTGAAACGAGCTCGAAAACAAGCGAGCACACTAAAATTAGTCGTAAGCATTTCAACTCTAGAAGAAATGAACTAAACACATGAGATTGGCAAAAAATGGGGTAAACTCGGGCTCAAAATGACTAAATTTGAGCTGAAACGATTACAAACAGATCAAAATACGTCGAGGCTACTACAAAACCCCGAAACACCAGCTGAAACGAGCTCGAAACAGGCGGACACACTCAAATTAGTTGAAAACCTTCGAAAGGCTAGCTGGAATGAGCTAGACACTCAAAACTAGTAAAAGAAGGGTTAAGTCTGCGCCCGAGACAATTGAATATGCGCTGAGACTATCAAAAACAAATCAAAATACATCGAGGCTAGCACAAAGCCCGGAAAACACCGGCTGAAATGAGCTCGAAGGTGAATTTACAAACTGGATTAAGTCGATCGCCTTCACATTACTAGCCAAAATGATCTAACAAAAGTAAAATGATTGAAGAACGTATTGAAAGAGGTGTTCAAATGAGCCACGAGGAAGAGATAAAGTGCTGCAAACCACATCGAGGCAAGTTAAAATTGATGGAAAACTCCAAAACCTCCGCTGGGTTGAATATATATCGGTGAAAATGCACCAAAACACATTATACACATGCAGATAATTATATTACACTTCATTTTTGTGAAGTCTCTCCTGACGCAAATATTTGCTCAATAAACATCCAAGTTCACCATTATCAATGAAATTTTTTGGTTCGATTTGGTTTGATTTCATTACTTTTTCAATTTTCGTACAAATTCTAGCTCGAAAAGTTTCGAGTCTTCGTCGTTTGTATAGACAGGGAGATGCATCGACAAGTGACCAGAACCAGAGAAAAAAGAACTGAAGGAAGGGACCCAAACTGCTAAAATACTCACGTGGAACCGTTGTGCTTTCCGATTGAAATGAGTCGATATATCTGCAGCTCAACACGCTGGCCAGTATCGGGTATAAATTTGTAACTACATCTTGTGGGTCCCGTCAGAGCCGGTGATTTGATTTGCCCAAAACCACGTCCGGATTTGTGCAGTAGTTGTTTGCTGTCCAACGTCATATTGCACACTGTAAAAGAGTAGACAAAGGGAACACTGTATACAGCTACGTTCACGCACCGGACGAATGCAGGAGTGAAAATATGGAATTTGAGCCAATGAACCGAAGAAGGAGAAGCAAACGAACGGAAATAGGAAGAAGAGGAAACAGGAGACTACCCCTAAAATGAGTAAATATAAATAATAATTATCACCGCCATCAGACTGCATAGCGGGTTTCACCGGTTTCATCAGGTCTAAACAACCCCCGAAAGACAATGTGGAGATGTTATAGGTATAAATAGCAAATACAAAGCAATTCGCAAAATGGAAAACGAGGAAAAAAGAATTTCCCTTGCTCGATATTTTCCGGTTTCATCCATGGCTACCCCTCCGTTTCCTCTCTCTCTCTCTCGCTCTCTCTCTCTCTCTACCCCGTTGAGCTTTTGTTTTTTTTATTTTTACGTGGCATCGGTAGGATAATGAATCTTGTCCCATGGCACAGTAGCTGCAGACCTTTATTCCGCTTTCTGCCTTCGTATATACCTGGTGGGTGGGTATTCGTTTTAAAATTCGGTATGACCCGAATTTTCCTAAGGGAGTAATTTCGACCTGATAGAATGGATATGGAATTGAATCTCTTTCCGTCCCTGCTACACGCGATGTATAGCTATACACCTGCAACTACTCCCTAACCTATTCCACACGCACAAATACCCGAGCTAACGTTTTCAACCCCCCATTCCCATCCCCATCCCCATCCGAATACTGTATACGTACGTACGTACGTATAATAGTTACTACTACTGCCGTGTTATCACAGCATAATACTTTGCCTCCGCTAATCGCTTGGGAATATAATTCGATCGGTGTACGAAAATTTGCTGTTTATCAGAAAGAAACGAGAGAAAAAGGGAAAAGAGAAAATCGAGGGAAAAGAGAGAACAGAGGCGTGTCGTATATATGATACCTGTATACATGATAAACCGCGTAGCTACTTACTGTTTGCGCAATTTTGTTCAAGACCGCATTGCGCGCATCTGTGGGGTGACGATTCTCCGCAACTACAACCACCAGATTGTACGCAACATGCGCAATCTGTTCTCGTTGAATTAAAGCTGCAGCCGCAGCCCGTCGTGCTCTGGGTCCACAGGTCGACTTGACCTGTAAACAAAATTTTACAAACACGAGCAAATCAATTCAGGGCATTATTGTTCGCATATAGATATATATTTGAATATCACAACCAGCTGTACGTCCTTCGATAATTATCTTTTTTCATTCGAAATTTCGAAAAAAACGGACGAAAAACAGAAAAAGAAATCGTCCAATCGATTATTTCAATGTAACCTGCAATCGTCGAAAGTAATACCGTACGTTACAGTTCGTCGAAAAAAATCAAAATAGACAGCCAGATCCGCTTTTTGGGATCAGTGTGTGTCGGGTGTCGATTTGAAAAAAAAAAATCGAAAAATTTTCAGCCTCTTTTTTCTTATTTTTGTGGCTGATTTTAATTTTCAGAAAAATGATTTGACAGAGTAATGAAAACTCGTCTGTTACGACTTTCTTTCCGTTTTGTCAAATTTTTTTTCTTCTATCTTTCGTTTTTATCGCACGTATAGGATAAATCCGCGGCGCAGAGTTTCCTCGGTCTGCAAAAAGTTCGATCGTAGATATATGTACGAATGAACGAACTAACGAACGATCTTGCTATTGCTATGTGCGGGTATGTAGTATCTATGTGCATACGTATGTATTTATTATGTGGTACATAGGTAGAGTGAGAGAAAAGCACCTGGAGAGAAAAAAGAGAGTGGAAGAGATGACAGAGTATAAGCGAGTAAAAGGGAATAAAGAGGAATGGAGATAGAGATAGAAATAGAACTAGAAAAAGAGAGATAATTCCGCGGGCGCTTTTGTCCGCGTTGGATTGGGCTGGTATTAGGAGCAGACGGAACGGAAAGCTTCGCCGAGGAGTCCGTCCTCGTCCGCGTTTGTTTCAACCACCGATTCCGTGCTATCGCAACATGCTTTGAAAGCTTTCAGTATTTCTAGTTTTACCACTTTCTTCTATATTCGTTCTCCCTCTATTTTTCACGGCGGCGTTTATCGTTTTCTTGTATTATTCATTTCACGATCGCTTCAACTTCCGATTTCCGTATTCCTTTTGCCTCGGATTTGAATCTTGCAATTTTTCTCTCTCTCTTTTTATCTTACCGTCTTCGAATCGCTCGAATTCGGAGGCGCGGAATTTCTGGAAAAACTTGGAATACAGCGGGAGAGAGAAGAAAGAAGAAAAATTGAGGAGGGCAAACGAAAGAATGAAAGAAAAGTAAAGAAGAGGAAGAACTAGACTGAAAAAAAGAATGAGGGGTAAAAAAGTTTCGAGGGTTGTAAAGCGATAATAAAAATATAAGTTTATTATGTATTATGTATTATGTATTATGTATTGTGTATTGTAAAAGTTTTATGTTCAAGATAGGTATATTATAGGTACCAGGGGATTATTTTTCTCCTCTCCTCCGCGATGTATTTTTCAGAAGGGGATTGAAAAAATGAGAAAATAAGGAAAATACAAACTGGAAGGGGTGGAGGGGGGGGGGGGGGGGGGGCAATATAAACTCAGCCGGGGAATTCGGGAAATATACGTTTATTTATTTATCGATGTATATATGTATATAGTATATTACCTTGAATTGGCATCGACAATAAAAAAAGAATGCAAATATAGTACTATCGGAAGATCAGAACACAGCTTAGAACCAGCCTCGTTACTTTCCAATCTCGTTTTTCCTTAGATTGAATAAAAATTGGTGAAGATTTTTCGATCCAAAGAAAGGGGATACGTATTTGTTTATACATTTTTTGTGCGGGGGAAGAGGGGCAGGCTTGAAAAATGTAAAAGAAACGGAAGAGAGAGAAGAAAGGGAAACCAAATATGAAAAAAATTTGGAAACTAATTATAGGGACCTTGTTTGAATCGGTGGAAATTAGTATATCTATTATAATATATTCTTAAAAGTTTATGAAAATGTATAATTTTTCAGTTTTTTTGAATTTTTGATACACAAAGAACTGTTTCACGATTGTCCGATCGAATGGATAATATATTTGTCGATGTGGTGAACGCAACGCGCTGTTATAAAACGCGCATGGGACTCTTCCTGTTTCTATTAGCCTGCGTACACGCTTTTTGATTTTATAACGTATTGGTCCTGCGACCATTTCTAGTTAACATCGTGGTAGGATCACCATACATTAGCATTTTAATTGGCAAGCTCACCCGACAATTTCCATCTGTCGCTTGGTCCATTCGCATATGTATACGAAATATGTACATATTCCTGGATACTGGGTGGCCCGGAATTGCGAAAGAAGTTTTTCTATTCATTTTTCGATCCGAGAAAAATTGCAGTGACTTTACCCAGGTTAGGTAAGACTGCATTGGTCTGCCCGAGAATAGAAAAAAGGTGATAGACAGAGCAGAATTCTTCTGTTGTGAGATTGTATCTCACAACAGAAGAAAAAGGAGAGAGAAAAGTTGTAGGATATTATATTTTCTGGATAATCGACAATCGTATAATATCGTCCGAGATCAATTTTCGCACGATTTTGAAAATAATTTTGAAACAACTGTTCAACGCTCTGGATGACGAATTACATTGGAAAAAATTTGCGAGAAATCTGGGAGACAAATTTTTCACATCGTTTGAGAAATTTGCAAATTTCCTCCAATTTCCAATCCTTGTTTCCAGAAGAATAAGCAATAATGAAATTCATATCGTACAATATACCTACACGGTATACGGAATATTGGAAAAACTGTAAAATAAAAACAAGTACAAAGGGTGTACAAAATTTTTCTTTCATATCATATCGAACAAAAGAATAGAGCTTCAGAAATTTTCTCTGCACATTCGCGAGTTGGAGTATAAGAAAAAAAGGATGTGGATGTGGGGAAGTAGAGCCGCGCGCGGCGTTCGGGCGCTCGGGGTTTCAATTCCATGCACAACTTATTCCATCTGATTTAGTTTGCTGGAAATTCATGGCGTCCGCCTCCGCGGACAGTTGATATATGACGAGCATTGTTGCATGAGCTCTGCTACCTACACCCCCCCCCCCCCCCCCCCCGCCCCAGGCACCAAAATCTTTTTCCCCCCCAACTTCCCCGCGCAGAAATCCTTGTCCAACCCATTTCAACCCTCCGCCGTTTTCCCTCCTTCACCATAGTCTGGCAGCTTTTTAGTCCGGTGCATTAGGAACACGATATTTCACCGTGCGAAGTTCCTTCGGCCAGATCGAAGACGGAGAGGAGATGATAGGACCTCGCCTTGTTCCAAAACGACGCTGAGAATCACCGAGATCCCTCATTCGTCTTTTGCACTGAATTATTTTTTCAACTTTCTTCTTGTTTCGTTCGTCCTGCTCTTTTCTATTGACCGATCAGAATCGACCGGTCGATCGAAATCCGAATCGCATCTCCCGATCGCGTTCGAAACGTTGATTTTATTTCTCAGATATTTTTCATCATTTTCCGAATACACGGGGTAGAAAAAATTGATAGAAAATAAATTCGAGGGTGGGAGCGGGAGCGGGAGCGGGAGCGCGCAGTTTTACGAGAATTATTGGATTAAGCGGGTACGTGGACAGAGAGCGGCATGGATAGTATAAACTGGTATTTCATTTAAGGAGGATAGTAGCGGATGGCGGAGACGAGAGTTATTATATAATCGGATTGCGTTAATCCCTACGCCATCCGTACAAACGCAAAGCCGATTTTGGTTCACTGGGGATCTTCGGGGCTCTGAAGGCGGGTAGTGTAGGTACCTACGTGTAGTCGTGTAGAAGGGTCAGTTTCTCAGAACCCCACGACTACGACCGCGACGACGAGATTGCTCAAGTTTTGTAGCCCAAAGAACGAAGAACCAAATCCTCGGATTCACAGAATCGACGGATAGATGTCCTCCTAGATTCTATTCGCTACCTTTTAATCCTTCTCCCCTAATTTCATCCCCTTTTTCTTTCCCCTGCTAAAAATTTCGATTTTTCGAGGGGATTCAAAGAAGTCGTAACCGAGTATCGACGTGACCGCGCGAGGATCGGATTTTTCGCTCCGAGCAAGGGATTGGTAACGTCTGCGAGATTTGTTGCAAGAAGTGGGAATCAGCTGGAAGATTGGCTCGCGTGGAGGGGCCGGAAATTTCCAAAAATTCTGTACACTGGATGTCGAGATTTTTCCTTCTTCTTTGCGGATTTCAATTAACTCATCGGACTAATTCAGAAATTGCCGAATAGTTTCTCGAGGACTTCGAAGATTTCTGTCAGATTTTATTCCCCGTTTCAAGGGTCTTATTCATTCTGTTCAAGTTTTTAGAGATTTGGGAACGATTTCGCAGATTTCGAAATGATCTGAAAAAGGATTTCGAAAAAGTCTGATCAGCGTTCATTTTCACGATTTAACCAAATCTCTTGAAACATTGGACGAACTTCGCGGATTCGTTGTCAATTCTGTCGATTATTAACGATCAATTGTTGCAGAATGGATTCGATATAATTCTTGAGAAACTTGTGGAATCTGGATCAACCTTAAAAATTATTAGAAAAAATGAAAACTCTGATTTTTCTTCCGCGTGCCTCGCTCCGCGATTAACATTTACGGAGGTATAAAATTTCTTGTACAACAATTAGCAGGCAGAACGAGCGAAATACAGATTTCCACGAGCCGGCTTTCGCAACCGCATAAAATAAATCTTCAACTTCGAAACTGTGAGTTTTATATTTTCTCGAATCTCTCTGCGCTGATTTTAATTTTCCTCTGCCACTCCACTCCCTTTCCCAGCTCTCTCTCTCTAACTTCTTCTCCACCCTTCGAGTGTGTCTAGATACATGTACAGCGCCATTAAAAAACTCTGGATCATATTGTGGACCATCAAAATTTTCTACGAAGCTACAAAAATCGCGAGGGTTTAGGAATCGAGAAATAATTTGGACAGAATTATAATCACGAGATTCCTCCGCGCAAATGAACCGAGCTTCATTACTCCGTTTCATTTGGATTTTCAATATTTTTCATCTACCGTTTCTAGTTGTTTCAAAGAATTCTCTACTTAATTTTTTTCCGTTTCTCTCAATCGCTTGCAGATTTTCCAACAGTTATTGTACACGATTTTCGAATAGAGTATTCCCAAGGGGAAAGAACGAGCTTCGAATCACTATTTTTAGAATCTTTCTACGATGCTGCCTCTAGCGGTATCTTATCGCAGTCCACGTCATTCTTTGATCCAGCCTAAAACTTTGTGACGAAAAATTGATAAAAAATAATCGGATGAAGAGACTTGCAGCTCTTTTTTCCCCCTCCAAAATGACCCTTTCAGATTCCTTCTCACGAGTTCGGATAGCCAAAATATCGGAGTTCTCGTCTTGATAAAACCTCGGAAAATTGATCAGGAATTTTTGTACCAAACTGTACATTCCAAGGCCCGAGCTCCAAGCTCCACCGAGCTTTGACTCACTATAAAACGTCCCTCTAAAGTCACCTTGGCAATTTCTTTGCCGTTCTCGTATACTGCAGCTTGTGGAATGAGCGAGGGCTGGTTAGCAGAAGAAGAAGGAGGCGAAGAAAAAGGAGGGAAAGAGGAAAAGGAAAAGGAAGAGGAAGAAGGATACTGCAAAATGAAGTCAACAGCCCTCCTACTCTCTCGAGTCGGCACAGTTGAGGTTTAACGTTTGCGACTAAAGTCGGTCGGTCGTCGTTTCCACTTTCCAGATATAAAGTAAAAAAGAAAAGTAAAAAAACGAGTAGAAGAGGAGACTCATATTGTTTACCAGCTCTGAAATAAATTACTGCCAAACCTCAGCCCCCGTCTCTCGTCTCTCGTCTCTCGTCTCTCGTCTCTGGACCGGGCTGGTCTTGACTAGGCATCCTGCTCCACTGCCCCTGCAGAGTTCGATGAAAAACTTTGCCGATTTTCTTTGACGCCTCTTGCGCCATCACAGGATCAACTACGTAACTCTTAAACCTTTGACCGGAGGGGTTGGGCTTGGCTTTCAGTTCGAGACATCAAAGCAAAATACAAATTGTCCTTAAAAAGAAAAAAGGACGAAGAGAGGAAAAGAGGAAAAGAGGAAAAGAGGAGGAAAAAAGAACCCATCCCAGAGCACCAAGTACCAAGATCGCTTTAGAGGAGGATAATTATCCGCCTGCTCTTCACCTTCAGCTCTTTGAGCCCCATTTTCATTCAACGTTATGTACTATAATACGCATACCTAATTATATTACATATTTACATCGCATCATATACTACACCAGACTTGCTCTATACTGTATATAGTCGAGGATTAATTAATTCAAATTGCAAATTTTCAAACTTTCGAGTAGAATTTTGTTGACAACATTTGCTTTTCCCATACGCGGTATCCACAGCTTGTTCGTCCATCTTTCAATTTTCATTTTTCACAAACGTATTTCTAGACGTATTTCTCCGTGGCGTCCCCGTTGTTTCTTTTTTCGTTCTACCTGCACATTCTCCACTGTTTTCTCTTGGCTTTTCGCTCACGATTATTCTTAGTTCGTTTTTCTCGAATTACGTTTGAAAATCGGTTCACTCTCGTCGTTTAATAACAGCTTTGGATATGTTTTTTCGTTTCTTCCGTCTCACTTTTCCTCCCTTTTCCTCACCTAGAAGTTTTTCATATACATCGTTCCTCGCTACCCCTTCATCATAGTATACCTACTACTGCCGTAATGAGATCGCTTGATCTGCTATTCGAAGGAACCCGATTTGATAGCTGTCTGCAGGATTTCAGGAATATCTCACTCTCTATCTCCCTCTTTTTCTGACTCATCCTCTTCCTCCCTCCATTCCGAATAAAGGAGGAACCAAAAATTTGAGAAAAACTGAAGAAGCCTGAAGATCGATACACAAAGGGACCAGAGAGAAGGAAACTAGCGAAAATTCGTAACGAGCAAAATAGAAGAACCTACAAATTTTCACGATATAGAAGTCACGCTCGAGGGTTGCAGTAGAGTAGAATCGTTGGAATAATTCAGAAGCTCTTCCGATTCGTATAAGCGAGATATAATATTGTACCTACTCAACTGATCGAACGACGAAGCGATAGTTTCATGCTCGTTCGATATCGAGTCTTCTTCGTGTATGTATGTACGTCGGGGGTGAAGTCTACGATGTAAGCCCACTCGGCAAGGCACGAGTTAAGGGGGTTGAGGGGGTTAAGGGGGTTACAGGAGGTACAGGGAGTTAAAAGATATATATATAGGACAGGGGCAAAGGTTATGAATTATTAATACGACGTATTTCATAAATCGTACACGCGTTCAAGCCCGAGTAATATTTTTATGCCCCTCCGATCTCACTTTACGATAACTATTTCCACCCTATTCCATAAATAATTTCACGTATTCTTGTCTATAGCATTATAGTACACACGTATATACATATGCATATACGTACCTAGTAGATGTATTAGTGCGCATGTATGTACATATATAACATACCAATACATAAGTATCGAAACAGTAACAAAAAAGGTGGTTGAAGACAACTAAAGAAACTAAAAGACAAGCGAGAGAAACAATCATGGACAATAGGGAGGAATAAAATTACAATTTCATCACGGGGAGAAAAAGTCTTTCAAATCTAATATTTTTCTTCCTCTACTATAATTAATTGAAAAACAGTTGAAGTCTTCATTCTCTTTTTGGTTATGGTTACCATTGCAAGAATCTCACTGATAAAAAGGAGCCAAAGAAAGATAAGAAAACGAAGGTTTTCAGATAAATGTAAAACGCGAAATTAGGAAGGACAAAGTACGTACGACCACAATTGTTGAGCGCCAGAAAAAAAAGAATCTTCTTTCTGTCGCTCAACTCGGGGTCGTACGTCTTTCGTCCGTTCTAATTTAGAGTTTTACGTTTATTCAAACGTTTTCTGTTCCTTTCCTTTTATGTGTGTACATACGTATGTAACGTACGGCGTTTGTATGTATGTATGCAAATGTACGACCCGAATTTGGGCGCCAGAAATAAGATTCCTTTTCTATCGGCGCTCAACTTGGGGTCGTAGATTCTTTCCTTCCGATTTTGTGCCTGACATTCCGCTAACTATCTTCGTTTCGTCTGAGGATATCCGGAATCGCAGGAAGAGAAAGACAGATCAACAAAATTTTTCCAAACCTGAGAGTCAGGTGATAAATTGTATACATGTATATCAATAGAATTTTGTGTCTTGATTCAAAATCTTCATTCCGTTTATTTCGCAGTTAACATTTTCGTTAAACATCTAACCTTTTCGTCGTGCATTTCGAATTTTTCAATCTTTCTTCGTGTTCGATCGTCATTAATGATTATAATAGTGTGGTTTGATCCAACGAAAAACCAGCATCCAGCCTGTATTATATCTATATATATAATTTCCGGCGATATAAACTCACCCTGCAATGGTAGCCGAGTGTATAGCGGTAGCTGGGGCAGGTTATACCTATACCTATAAATAATACCTGGGGCAGGTTAACCGACCGTAAACTTTGCAGCAGTCAATGAAATGGACGAATTTTCATAAGCCGTTTCACCCCGCTGATTTGTATGGATACATATATTTATATATGTATGTATTTATATGAATATATATAGACGTGTACCTGCTATATACATGTCGATATGTGTATATACGTATATAACATAGGTACACCAGAATGGACATCACAATTGTTCAAAATAGCCGAAAGTGTAACGAAAAACAATTTTCTATCGGCTATGTGTCCTCATGTGCGGTTAATACGACCGTATGATGTACACTCCTGTTCGTTAATGGTTTCACTGTGAAGTTAGCTACGCTTGCGGTGAGCCGCTCCGAGGGTGAAGCAGAGGCCAACCAGCGTGACGCATTCGAATAAATTCGATAACACAACGCGCTGATTGGTCTCTGCTTTATCCTTGGAGCAACTTAGCGCAAGCGTGGCTAACTTCAGAGCGTAACCATTCAAGAAAAGGAGTCCTATATAGGTACCGGGCTTTTCGCTGTATTATCATATTCTCGGGAGAAATGGGCAAGAATTAAGCCATTATACACACGAACGACCCTTAAGCCTAGATTATCTCTCAACAGGTTATACCACTTGTACGTATGTATGTATATACGTACATACTCGCGTATGCACCACATACGTGCATATACCTACGTTATTTCTACGCGGTGATCTGCCACGCCGTATCAATAGAACTGGTACGAAATCTACGGCATAAGCTTGTGAAAGGTTGCAATGAATGATCGTTTTAGACTCGCCCAAAAACAGAAAATGAAATTTCAATTCAGCCAAAAAAGTCCATTCAATTATGTATTTTCAAGTATAGCACATAGGTAATAGCGCCGCAAGCTATAGCTATATGTACTATATTGTGTGACCGAAAGAGATAGACGTGAGTGAATAGAGATACCCTCTGATAACAATACGATCAATTCTTGACTCTCTACTCCAAGCGGGAGCCGAGGGTGAAGCCGAAGTCAAAGCCGAAGCCCCAGTCCGCGAAATTGTAAGATCTGGATAATTACGGGGTTAAGTCACGTTTCGATGGGCGTTAATTAGGGTGGCGTGATTCCACTACGAATTAGGTATTATTATACGATGAAGTGGCTCGGATTATTGCTACTGCCCTTCCACAGACTATGCTATACACCGCAACGACTTACTTACGTAATACTTACTCCATATACCACGCATTTATATTTTACTGCTCTTAGAACACGTCTATGAGTCTGGAGTCTAGGGTCTAGAGTCTAAAGTCTAGACTACTCCAAAAATACTCCGGATATACTTGTACAACGCGATCGAACGATAATAGTATTAATCGTACATTTCATCTCTTGGATATAGGTAACCTGCAAGTTTCAGGTTTTGGAAGAATCGGTGCGTTTCTTGTTTTTTACAGATTAATAAACATTTAGGTATTTCGTGAATAGATGATTATATTTTTCAGATTGCATGAGTTTTTGGTTCGTTCTTGTTCGGGGGAGGGGGAGGGGATGTCGGCCCCCTGGAGGCGGGAGGGGTTCAAGTTCATCCAGATTCTTTCCATTTTCTATCGTATTTAATTTTGTTGTTGCGAACTTCATTCTTTCTCAATTTTTATGATTTCTTTTCACATTTTTGTCGCCCGCTCTTCACAATTGATTGAAACAAGTTCTGGTATAGGAATTTTGTGGATTTTCCGATTAATTTGCATTCTGTTAATTTTCCTAGGATTCAGGCTAGTTGTACCAACGTGAAAAAAGAAGCAAGAATAAATCAAATCGGCGTCTTACCTTTAATTTGGGTAATTTTTGAGTTTTCAAAGTTGATAATAAAGATGAAATTGTCAATAATGATGTGAGTGAGGGGGCGCCCCCTGTGAGGTGAAAATTGAATACCATGAAGATTATGGAATTATGGAATTATAATACATGAACGTGAATCTGTAATTCAATGTTTTAATATAAGTTATAATTTTTCAGCCTGATTAAACGCCATATTTGCATTATCGGAATCCCGCGAATTTTAATAAACTGGAAATTAAAATTGGCAACATTTATAATGGCTCTTTCAAAGATTTATAATTCCTCTGTTCTCCTCCCCGAAGGTCCTCCGCCTGCAAAATCTACGGAAATATTCTCTTCAATATAATCTGTTCATTTTCTTTCCGCTTCTTCATTTTCCCCGATTTTTTTCTTGTATTCATTAATTTTTTATTCTTCTCCTCCGTTTGCCCCCCCCCCCCCCCCCCCCCCCCCCGCCAAATACGGCCGGAATTGAGAAGGAATGGAAAAAATGGAAAACATAAAATGCAAAATGGAGAAGTGGGTAAAAAAAGTTCGCAGATTCGCGTACAGAGAAAACGAGATAGAGAGGAATTCTATACTCTCTTTTTTCACCCATTTTCTCAAAACCTCTCTGTTTTTCATTCTTGGTGAACGGTTTTTCTTTTTCTAGATTTTTTCCTCATTTTTTTCCACGCTTTTTTCTCCTCTCCATCAAAACTTTACCTGATAAATGATCAGCCTCTGACCCTAATTTCCCAACCCCCAACCCCCGATCCTCGCAAACACGAAGACCAGAAATTCGACTTGAAAAGAAAGATCGTAATATTTAGCCCCTCAAATGATGATATTCTTCGATTTATTTCCCTTCTTTTACCTAGTTTCCGAAATCGTTCAATAATTTGATGATCACAAAACTAGGGGTCAACCATCAGAGGCTATGTCTAAGCTTGGCTTGATAAGTATTGCAGATTGGAATATTGGTGGGAATTTTCGCTTCGTCAATAATCAATTATTCGTGATCCATAATTGTTGTACAAAATTGATGTTGAACGAGAAGAGAGCTGTAGTGAGAAAAAACAAAACGCAAGAAGATCGTTAAAAAATCACGAGCTTTTCAAAATATGATGTCCATCTAGTTGAAAAACTTTCATTATCTCTGTTTCGAGAGTCACTTAAACCTCCTACTACTGTTACCACTATCACTATAGGTATCGAAATTGGCTCGCAATTAAAGAAAATTTTAGCTATCAGCTGCAGATCTGTACGTATATGTACGAGTGTATATGTATTCACGTGTACATCCGTACATACATATTACATATACATTTAACGAGTTCTCGACTACTCATCGGAAATCAGTATTGGAAAACCATTTCATTTACTGCAGGGAATCCTGTAACACGTGTTTTCGCATACGTGCAACTGCGTGCTACATGTGTCAGGAGTGTATTCAGCATTTTTTTAATGAAATTCTTCCAATCGGATGCAAAGAGTGGAAAAGGAATAGACGAAACTGGGAGGAAAAGTACCAGCGATCGAAAGGGGCGCGGAAAGAACAAGCGGTACCTGAATGGGAGAACAACGAAGACAAGAACCGACGAGGAAAAGTTGAGAAATCGTAAAAGAAAAAGCCGTGGAAAATCAAATCGTCGAATTGATTTTGGAAAATTCGGCAGAATATGCATGTGTGAAATTTGTAGCTTGAGGGAGTAGGACAGCTAGGCAGCTGGCTATAATGAATGAGAAATATCAATTGCCAGGCACTAGAGAGCTTAGAGTGACAACAGATGAACTTCCATTATCTCCGAGTACCTAGTGGAGGAGTTACACTCTGCCGAGCCGATTATGGAGTTCCAAAAGTATGAGGCGAAGACGGGAAAGGAAATTCACAGGATTGCCAATCCTTCGTCCATAGGTGAGACGCTCAAGAGTTCATATCTGCCGTGCGAGATTCTTATTCTAGAATCCGTGAATCCGCGGCTGGGGGTCGATATCCAAAAATGTATAATCAAATTTGCAAAAATACTCGCCCATAATCAATGCGCAGATTCGTCAATATATTATGAGGATAGGAAAGGAATGTCTGAATCTTCTCGTGTCGATGAGGACGAGATTATTTGTAGAAAACGGAAATGAGAGAATCAACTGCAATCGATTTGTCTCATTATTCGTACTGATGCAGGTTTCGTGTTTTCGAAACGATATTTTCGGCGGCGTAGCGCTTAGCGGACATTGGTTCGATAATACCCGCGCTCGGGGGTAAAATTAGGTAGGTTACACTGCAGACTGGGAGCCATGGAATAGTTCTGGGGTTTCAGTTTGTATTCCGGTGAAACGCAGATGGTAGTGGGACAGGCATTAATCGTAGCAAACGAATATTACGCTCGATCGACGAGCATTAAACCTTGTTTCGAAAACCAGTAATATCCTTCGCTTTGTGAGGTTTATGCGAAAACAATAGGAAATTTCGTTCAGTATGCGTGTATTCGGTATGGCGTGTGCCTGTATATACGTTTTACGTACACGCGTACGTTTTACGCACGTATGTGGGATACATTTCGTGTACTACATTACGCCACTTTGGTCCTTTGAAGACAGTTAACAGCCGCTCGTGACCCCGTGAGCCTGTTCATAACCGAAGGCGTGTGTGTTTGAGTTATGATAATATTCTATTCATCCATTACATGAATATTGGGCTTATTAACGAAGAAAAACGGTGATACATATCAAGCTTCCGGAGATATATCCGGAAACGCCGACGTAGCACGATGGAAAACATCTCAAGTTGACATGCTCCGCAAGTTCGATGTGATTATCTCACACCGTTGAACGAAAACGGCGTTCACAGTATCGAAGAAAAAGTTGAACCGCGAATACTACTGTTTCTCGGTCCAAAGTTCATCGTTTATCCAACTCGAGTGAATCTTTACCCCATTTTTAATCGATCCACCAATTTCGCCGGTACGATTATAGAAACAGGGGGGGGGGGGGGGTCGTGCTGGGTCGAGCCAAAGAATTTCTCGAGGGGTTGGTTGTTCTTCCAGTTGACTAAAATACCAGAAATTCTTAGGGGCTGGAAAGGGTGGTCTCGGCGTTGACTCCCTAGGACAGAAGGTAAAAGAGGCAAGATTGATGCCATGGTAAAACGCAGGGCAATATCAAGCGCTTGAAGATCAAGTGAAACGAGTATTACCCACCTAGGTACGTACCTACGAGAAAACCGAGTAACGGGAAGAGGAAAACGGCGAGAGGCGAGAGGGAGAACGGGCGAGGGGGTTGAAGAAAGCGGACATAGCGAAGGGAGAATTAATTCCACAACCTACCTCGTGCCCTTAGCATGACTACCTCTAATGAAACAAGGCTGTAAAAACATCAAATCAAACTTTACCTCTGGCCTAAAATTACCAACTCTACCCTCGTACCCTCTCTCCCTCACTCCTGCTTTCTTCCTAACCGAATGGAGCTGAGGAAAAAAACGAAATGAGAAGAGAAGAAAAAATATATCAGAGATTTTAGTCTTCTAGATTTTTATACGAAGGTATGTACTTGTATGTACTACGTACATATACATACATTCGTATATACCTAACCCTACTTCAGTCGCTCAAGTATTTCGCACGCGAAGAAATACTTGAGAAAACTTTTTTTACACCAAACCAGCCCCCCTCCCTAAACCGACTCCTTATATCACTTCACCCATAAAATCCTGGCAATCATTGACTTTCTCCCTTGTAGTTCTTTTATTTTTTAGCCTCCACTGCTCTCTCTCTCTCTCTCTCTTTCTCTCTCTCTCGTTATTTCTCCGTCATGTAGAGAAATTTGAGCATCGAGAAACGAGGGAAGAGAGAAGAGAACAGGAAACGGGAAATTTTTGAGTTCCGTGGAAATTGAAAGTGATGAGAACAGAACCCATTTTTGGAAATTGTGTAAGAAAAGTATATTTTTTGTATTATTAGTAACCAAAGAACGTTCTTTCGAAATCTGTTTGTTCAAATTGCGCACATTGTGTAATTCATTCTGCACATATATTCAAGACACGTGTCTCGAAAGTTTAATTGATTAACTAATTAATTAAGTATCGAGAATATGCGTAACGCGGCTTTGAACTGTCGCCCGGGAAGATCGGGCTCAGGAATTCCGCCTAGTGGACTGTCTTCGGCAGGAATTCATCAAGATTTTTTTTCTATTCACCACGCAGGCTTTCGGTGAAAAAGCTCGGCCGGGGAGCTTAAGCATCGTTTATTTTAGATCCCGAGTTAAATCCTCTGTTCAATCGAGAATCTCAAACATTTTCATTATTTTATGGGTAGGATTTCATACAGCTTTGGAAAGCTTTGATTCTAGTCATTTCGGCTCGGATTTTCGGCAAAAATTCATCGCCGTTCCTTCGTCGTAATTTGTAAATCGTAATTTCAAATCGATATTAATATATCTAATACTCGATGGAAATTTTGTGAAAAATTTGTAAACTCTTTTATAGATCAATTGAGAAATTTGTTGAATTGTATAGAGAGAGAAAACGTCGATCAAATGATCGAGATCCTCAATGTTAAATTGAAACAAGATTTCGAGACCTGCAGGATCGTTTCCAAATCAGTAAAAAGATCAACGGAATGGATGCATAGATCCTCGCGAAATTAGCCGGCAATCTCCGACCGCATTGAGATGGATGCAATTTCACGATGGACATTTTTTAGAGTATGTAACTGCATATTAGGTATTTTCATTTGTAATTATTCATCTTTGTGCACCGAGACAGACATCGTCGTGGATACATGTATACACGTGGCGCATAAAAATGAATGATTATACCAAGAAGAATACCCGATTGGGCAAATTGATTGATTTTTTATTGTCGGAAATCGTGAAGAATGATGATAATATGGAATAAAATTCATCGTGGACGGAGCTAGAAAAATCGTGAATCGTTTTACCGTAATTTAATGAATTTTACTTCTTTTTCTATCTCATCGTAACTCATTCATAAATTTAAGCCGCGTGTCCCGCGTTGTATGCACCTGGTAGGTACTACGTATAAGCGAAAAAAAAAGCCGACAATAATATTAGCGGATACCTATACGTTATAACGCGCTGGGGTTCCGGTTCTCAGAAACGAACACAAAAGCTGCAGAGTCGGTGGACGCCCGGGCGGCGTGAAAGAGGCAAGAGAAAAAAACGGAAGAAAAAAAAGATTAGCGTAAATACATTACCTATGTATGTACTCTATAAATACTTACGATAGTCGGCATAGGGGAGAGAAGAAAAGAAAGGATTAAGGAAGAAAAAAAAGGAAGGGAAAAAAACGGACAATGAAAAGAATACAATGAGGAGCTAAACGTTCTGGCTTGAGTAGTGTCGGTATATCTGTATATGGACGAATGCAATTCTCGGTATACCGACTACTTACCGAATGAACTAATACCTCCGTGTCAATGAATCGCGGTGTGTATCTTCGATCGTAATACGTGTGTACACCTGACCTATGCTATTCAAACTAATACATATATTTAAACTGTGGTTTGGCATTGAAATTTTATAGGATAAATAAGACGTATCCGAGGACGCAGGAGCTTGACGATTGACCCTGAGAAATCTGTGTCAATGCCAAGCAAATAAATGTTGTAGTATAACGTGGAAGAGAAGTTTTTTTACTTTGGAACAGGACGCCTGCGGATTTTTAACGACCGATAGGTATCCATAAAATTTGTGAAAAATGTGCTCGCACAATTCATTTATTTATACAGAGTGACCCGGGATCGACGCCGAGATTCTTTGTTAAAATCGGAGATCGTAGATCTGCATCCAATTTTTTTCAAAAAAATCCATAAATTTCCTGTTGCGGTCGATCGAAGATTAGCCGACGACTCGCGTTCTATGAACGGGCTCTTGTCCACAATATGTTTGATACAAGCGAAGAAACCAAGGGGACGTAACCGAGCGCGCGACACAGTGACACTACTCCCGTTCACGGTACGCGCGTTATTGGCTAATCTTCAATGAACCATAACGAAAAGTCAAGGGCCTGTAATCAGCACTCGCCTACTGTCGGATCAAAAAGGTTTCGCGGTTCAGTTTGAGTGATCATAACTTCTAAAAAAAAAATGTTAGAGCGTAAATTCAAAATCGTGCGTAAAGCGTAGAGTTTTCTGCGTTTAACAATTATTTACGGGTTTCGGTACAAAAATCGTGCGAACCGATATGTTCTCCGAAGGGTTAAGAAACGTAGTTTTTCCGGGGTACGTTGCCGTAGGCCAACTTTATATTGTCACTGTTCGTCTAACAGAAGCGTTAAAAATCTGAAACAATTCGTAGTTATTCCCTGAACATTATCAAACGTCATGGCTTTTGAAATTTTGGAAAATATTGAAAAACCTGGACGCCGGGTGCAAAAAAGTCCAATGTCGCGATTTCGGTAACGACTGGGAACAGGTGACACCGAGCTAGCTCAAAATTTTCGTTCAAATATACACTATTTGATTCTGTAATCACTTTTTGATTCGCAATACTGAGCCTCCAGTAATAGACGTCGATAATTTTTTGAATTTGCTACGGGCAATGTATATGCGAGCCGCAATATTCGTTACTGCATTTTCCCCTCCGCGCGTCCACCGCCTCAATTGTTACTCGCGGTCGACGTAGAAGACGATTGAAAAACAACTGATGCGGCGGAGGCGGGAAGGGGAAAATGCAGTGACGAATATCGCGGCTCGCACATACATTGCCCGTAGTAAATTCAAAAAATTATCGACGTCTATTACTGTCGGCTCAGTATCGCAAATCAAAAAGTGATTACAGAATCAAATGTTGTATATTTTAACGAAAATTTTAAGCTAGCTCGGTGTCACCGGTTCCCAGTCGTTACCGAAATCACGACATTGAACTTTTTTGCACCCGGCGTCCAGATTTTTTGATATTTTTCAAAATTTTGAATGCCACGACGTTTGATAATGTTCAGGGAATAACTGTGAATTTTTTCAGATTTTTAACGCTTCTTTTAGACGAACAGTGACGATATAAAGTTGACCTACGGCAACGTACCCCGAAAAAACTACGTTTTTTAACACTTCGGAGACCATATCGGTTCGCACAATTTTTGCACCGAAGCCCGTGAATAATCGTTGAACGCAGAAAACTCTACGCTTTACGCACGTTTTTGAATTTACCCTCTCACATTTTTTTTTCAGAAGTTATAATCACTCAAACTGAACCGCCAAACCTTTTTGATCCGACAGTAGACTATGTGCTTATTTATGACACTGGTGCAGTAGGAGAGCAACAGGGGTTAAATACAAGCGAACTGAACCAAGGCAACCTTTACAATTAGTCACGACTCACGGACGCCGACTCGAACGAGTCATCTCTCCACTCTCCGCGTCTGATATCGACCGGTTGAACTACCACCTTTAATTTTCCATCTCTCTCCAACTAGCATCGTTAAGCTCTGTTAATTAGCCCACGTCTACAGTTATAGTTATAGTTATAGGTGTACCTATACCATACGACCGACGCGACTCAGACGTAGGCTTCTCTGACGAGAAACAAATAGAAACGAATGTGTATGTTGGTGCATAGATGTAAGTTTCTCGTCTTCACTTTTCCCCGTTTTCACTTGGCTTGTAGAATCGAGTGTTCTTCTTCTCTTCGTATCGATCACGGCGCCTGAGAAGTCTGTTTGGAAATCGCGAAGCAGAATATTCGCCCGAAAAATAAGAAAGATAAGAAAAATGGGGAAATTTGGAAAATTACAAATCGCATTCTACCCTGTTTTCTCCCCCCTCTTTTCGATTGATCTCGTTTTTCTGTTCTCGCCGTATTTGTATTCTAATCACAGTTATTCGAGGGATAGAGAGAAAACGAAGATGTTCTTCTTCTTATACTCACTGGTTCCTCCGACGTAGATCGGTGTCCAGATAAGTTGACCGTTGGCAAGATGGCTGGCGTTGAATAAAAATGCGCTTAAATCAATTGCCAATATTATAGCGGCGGAGAGGATTATTATCGGAGCTTGAAAAGCTGTCATTTTTATGAACTAATAATATTATAATGAAAGATATATTGATTATCTTTCAACTTTCACTTGTTACTGATTACAATTTTTATATTTATTATAATAATATACGATACAATCGTCATATCTCAAAATCATGATGGAGAAAATTGTGGGATTATTGTCGTTCCTTCCGTTTTCGGCTATCACTGATCTTTCATTGTTATTATTATAGTTACGAAAAATCACGCGTTGACAATAATTTTTTTAAATATACTTATTATTATTGTTATTATTAACAGTAAATCATATTTATCCACACAATCTTTCGACGTGCCTGATTGTTTATATATATTTAACAACACACCGTACGTTATTTTTTCATTTATTTATTTTCCGCTCTTTTTCTGCGAGGTAAGTAAAAAAATTTCAATCCCGGTTACGTTTATTCGAATTTCAATTTCGATTTGTTCCGTGATTATTATTTTCGCAAAAAGGAATGAATGACAGATCAATCTGTAATTCCTATTTTTCTCAATCATTCGATGTTGTTTCCGTTTTTCTTTCCTCTTTTCACGGGAAATAATTCCGATTCAGAGAATTTTGTGAGACCACGGTTTCTCTTTTTTTATTCCGTTTCCTTTGTTTTTCTCTCGAATTTCATCCGCGTTCGTCTTCATGAAAATTGGAAACGCGACATCGAACATACACGCTCCCTCCACAATGAACTTTTCTTCCCTCAATTTCTTCCTTTTCTTCTCTTCTCCTCCGCTCCGATCACTGAACACCGATCAATTAAGCAAATAAGAACGTAGGTATGTAATTCAGATATTTTTCCACTCTTTTGTTCACTTATTAATTCCGTTTCTTCGTGACGTTTTAAACGTAGGCATGTAATCCAACAGCGTTGAAAAATCCGGGTCTGCGAGTTCTGAGGTCCGAAGTCTGAGGCCTGAGGTGAGAATCAAGGAGATTGACGTTCCAGTAGGAATTCTGCAATGTAAAGAAGAATAATGATAAATGTAGGTACGTATGTACATCGCAATATATGGATTGGATTCCAATTTTCCAATTATCTGCCATTTTTCCCTCGTTCTCTCTGACTCCGAGCGTTCTTATTCAATTTTTGAACAGGTAGAGAATATCATATACGCGGGAAAATATTGTCTATGGGATGTAGCTGCAGTTGATTTCGCGAAAATTATTATGCATTAGGTAAATATTGACGGTTAAACTGCGTCGACCGCAAATTCAATTGGACCCCAATTAGTCAAGAATTTAATTAAGAGAACCTAACCTTCGGGTTATCTTAGGTCCTTGAAAATCAAGGATTTCATATCCTGACATCCCGTGGCTTTGGCTACCCTCAGAATCGCCATGGGAGAACTCTCTCTCTCGCTTTCTCTCTCTCTCTCTCTCTCTCTCTTGCTCTCTATTGCTGGCTATAACTCTACCCACGCCGTTGGACTACCTCTCTAAGCGCAAGCTCCAAGGAATTTAAGTTCTCAGGTATATACATACGTATATATACGTAACATATATCGTCGTATACGTTTTACCCATTATTCATTATTATATCCTTTTTAGTTTATCTACCTTCAGCCACGTTTTCACTCCCGTCTTGCTCCTCCGAGGAGCAAAAGGATTTACCTTTCAAACTTGGATTGTAATTCATTTCGAATTTCTCAAGATTTCGTTAAAATTTTTCAGATTATTTCAAATTTAACGCGATCTGAAGAAGTCAGGTACCTATACCGGGATTTTGAACAATTTTAACGAAATCTGACGGAAAGATTATTTTTCATCGCTCGGATAAATTTTTTCATGATTTCTTATCGATGCTCCCACCCCCGCCGCAGAGATATTTCGATTTTATAAGATTTTATAAACGTTTCACGATCCTGAGATACATTTCGTACGATTTTCAATCAATGAATTCAGAACGCAGGATCGAGGTACAGGAAATTTTCAAAATTATGAATTACTTTTTACTAAAATCGACGGGATTTTCGATTTACAATTTCATACGATTCGTAATGAATGAATCTCTCGGAATCTAAAATTTCCAGGAGATCTCAAGTGTTTCACGAAAGATAAAGTACCTCGGGATTTGAAAAAATGTTCACAGATTTTCAAGAATTTATAAAGACTCTAAGCGGTGTCCAAATATTGGGCAACGGTTCAAAGTGATTCGAACCGCTTCCGAAAAATTGGAGATGCTTTTCAAGAGTATACATTCGTCTCTACCGTTTATGAAAAAAGGGAGAAACGGAGAGAGAATACAGAGATCAGGGTGGAGGGATGGCTACGATATAAACAGTAAACGCGTGGCGTACCACAAATATATCCAATGGTTGGTCCTCAGTATGTATACGTATAGTATGGTAATTTAACGGGAGTAAAATTCCCTATTGATGCCTTTTCACGCGTACAGAAGATTTGGTATAGGAGCTCAAAGCTGCAGAGTGGAGCAGCTACTACCATTGAATACAAAAAACTACCCCGTGGATTTCCTCAGCGCTATATATACATCCCCTCACGAACGTGTGTATATATGGATATTACATACAAAATGTGTGCAAGAGTATCAGATATATGCGAGCATTAGGTATGTATGAAGCATTCCGCTGGCCTTGTTTTCTTACCTATTGTTATTCTGTTCATTTTTTCTCATTTTTTATCCTTGTTACCCCCTCCCCATATTCCTCGCTTCTAGGATATATAATACGAAACTATGGAGCTGAATTTTGAGGTTCTGCATCGGGTTTTCGCCATTTTATTTACCCCTCATTCACAATACAGATGTAATTCTGATGCGACTGGTATCTATGTAAAAAACTGAGAAGATTTTCTATCAGCGAAAATGTCGAGAGTCTGTTCGTTCTCGAGTTAGAGCCAGTTGAAGTTCGAGCAATCGGCGCTCGGCCCGCGCCAACTGGTGGTAGCGTCTGTAAGCTGCGCGACCGTTGGGCTTATGGGCGAGCTGTGATTGGTGGGAACTTTGAATCGCTCTAGTTTGAAAACTATAAAAACGACAGATTTTTCGCTCGTGTGAATTCGTCGTGTTTTTTAACGGAAAATACAACTAGTACTGCTAATGATATGGATGTGCGATTATTACTAATTTTTGTGATGAAAACAACAACGTCTCGGGCCAAATTCAAACTACAAAGAATTTTCATTCAACTGAGCTCATTGCTTGTCTTTTTACCCGAAGAATTTTCAATGTATATCATTTTCTCCCGAACCCTGCAGGCTCTCAACATTTTCCATCTTTCCTCTAGTCAAATGTGAAATCCTAGGGGATGCGGCCCGCGCACGATACGACGAAAATATATTCCAGAGCGATTGTATACCAACCTACGTGAAAACGTAGGAGGAGCTGATACAGGTACAAGTTATATATACTTATATATATATATATAATATTATATCTACGGAAAGTAAAAAAGCGACAAAGAATACAAGGCAAAAAATTGTCGGATGGTGAAGAAGTGCAAAAACCGGGGAAAAAAAACCAGTCTGCTGGTGAAAATGTAAAGAATTCAAAATATCGTATCTCATCGCGTTCCGGCAGCCCCAATTTTCTTCGTTCTTTCTTTTTTTTTTATTCCTTTCTACTTTGTATATATATTTTTTCACTCCTTACTTTTATACTTTCTTCTCCGTTTTACATTTCAACATTATGTACCGCGTCCTCTTTACTTATACTAAGTATAGAACATTATAATATATTATATATATATACCAAAGTACCGGCAGGCTATATTCCGGAGATAAGAAAAATTTCTGGCAATTTTAAAAAGCAGAGAAAAAAAAAGAAGAAAATCTTCTTTTCTTCTCGTTCCCTCTTTTTTCATCTTTTCTCTTTCTCTCTATCTCTCTCTCTCTCTCTCTTGCTCTCTCTCTCGCAATCAGTAGACTGGCGAACAATTAATGGTGGTGGGGGAGGGGGAGTTGGATCTCGCATTTCGGTTTAGAGATAGGATGCTGAAGAAGAGAAAACATTTTATCGTTTTAGGAAAAAATATAAAACTTGCCCATGGCCGCCCACATACAGTTGTACATAGGTATAATACTATGCCTATGTATGTATATACATATATTTATTTGAATTTCTAAAAAAGTTTTTTAATTTTCGTGAACTGTTGGTTTTCCGCAAGAAATAAAAGAAGAGAATAAAGAAACGGAAAGAAAAAGCGGTGAAAAGACGAAAAAATCGTAAGAAAGTTGATAGCTCCATGGATATACATATATACAGCAGATTGAAGAGAAAAACTTGGCGAATCTTTCGCTTTGCCTAGAATCTGATCGGCACTGGAGTAAAGTTTTTAGGTGGATGGAGGTTAATTTTATATATCTTCAATTCGACTATAGGGGTGCAGAGAAACCCCCATCCCTTTCCCCATCTCTTTCCCCATCCCCCTCCGCCCCTACTCCTCTTCACTTTATATAAAATACGAAGAACAAGAAGAAAAAGGAGAAGACGGGAAGCACAGATGCTAGCTGGCTGGCTAGCTACCGAATCCTGCTGAAAGAGGAAACGAAATGTCCGATGAAATGAAACCCTGAAACCCGTTGAGCCCGCTTCCTCCTCTTCTTCCATCCTCACTCTTATGTCTCTCCACCTCCACCACCTACCCCCGACTCCCACACTTAGACGACTTTACCTTACTCTTTTACAGAGAAACTAATTTACGAAGAGAAATCGAATCGACGCCCTTCAGATACCAACTTGTTACTTATACCTATATACCTAAGCCTACGCTCCGCGCCGACTCTCGAGGTGAAACAGGAGAAAAGTAACAAAAAAATAGAAGGAACCATTTTCAATTTAAAAAAAATTCAATTCCTCTTTGAGCGGGGGCAGAAACTTGTTACCTCACCAATTTTCATCGCCCGAAATTATCATTTTTTCTCTTTCCCGGCTACGTGGAGCTGGAACATCATATCTTCCGGAAGCTCGATATTGTCGTTTTTCGATTTCTTTTGAGTAGACTGATTTCTGAAGATTCATCTTTTCCCACTTCAATCCTCGATGACTAATTTCCTCTCCTACGATCCAGCATTCAGCAATGATTCTACGGTTCTTGTTTTCAACAATATGAATCAAGGGATGATTTCTCTCCTTTATTTCCGGGGAAACTTCGTCACACAGATTTTAAATTCTGAACTTCGAATTCTACCATTTCCAAGTCACGTAGTACAGAATTTATTCTGCCCCTTTGAAAATCCTGGTAGATAATTACCTTACGGCTTAATAAAACGAGATTCGAGATCTGGGGGATGGAACGTCGAACCCCACTCGGAATGAGAGGAGTGCTTGAGATAATGGTGACATTCGTAATTGTTGAAAACAAAGGAACAGGAATGAAGTGGATATGCAGTTGGGATTAAAGTACTCGTACTACCGGTCGTTGGTATATCTACTTGTTAACGTTAATTGTTAATCCTCGACCGAGAGATGAAGGATCTCGTCTAGCTGTTACTCCGTTTGGGTTAATTTGAACCAATTTCGAACAATTTTCTTGAAACAACTCAACCTTCGTAATACTCTTGACACCGGAATCCTCATTGGGAAAGTTTTCTCCGGCAGGAAAATGGTAATTTACAAAATTTCTACATTTTCATTGTTTAAATATTGCGAAGATCCCCCAGGAGCACCGTCGTCCCACAAACGAATCATCAGGAACAGAGAATCAGAGTCTTTCGTGCGACCGATGATCGGCTGAAATTTCGCACAGCTTTCTTCTAGTTTTTCGGAAATTTGAGAACGACAGAATTCCGTAGAAGGGAATTTCGAGAAGAGAAAATTTAACCTACGAAGGTTCGGTCGAAAACACGGAAAAACAGAGTGGAATTTGAGAAAAAATTCATTTTCCACCAAATAGGCATCTGAGTATGGATTTCCGAAAGTGCAGAGGAGCGTAGGTGACGGCGGTGCCATCTATTTTCAATTTTCTGGCTAAATGGCGAATACTAAATACATAGTACTAAATTCTCAATAGAGGCTCTGTGAGTTTGTCCCATTGCGGTATAGTACGAAATGTTAATAATGCTCTGCTAATGTAGGTTATAGGTACGTATTTACTGCTGATGTAGAGAGCGAGTATTCCGCAAGCCCCAAGCCCCGAACCCGAGCCCGGAGCCCGGAGCCCGAAGCCCGAAGCCCCAAGCCACACACTGACACATCCCATTTCTACTTTGGGGATGGCTGGTATTCCTGGGGGATTTTCAATGGAGTTGAGCATTGTTGACCCTCGAAATTTAAACGTGTCTGCAGTTCGCTTTCCTCTCCTCTCCTCTCCTCTCCCGTATACGTATATATCTATATCTATCTATCTATACCTGTATGTACACAGGTAGCTACAGCGTACAGAATCACGCGGAAAGCACGAGAGACGAGATATGGAATATGGGCGAAATTATACCGGGCTTCATAATTGTTTCAATTAATTACACTCATTAATTCAATGGCCGAGGAAATTCGATATCATTCCAATAAAATGACATATTTCGCAATATTTAACCTATCTCGCAAATTTCAAATTTCTACCAGATCACAATTATTTTCATTGATCGAGTACAGTATTTTGGGGGAATTTAAAATCTGGCGTCCCAAAAATTGTATAAATTCGCATTGAATTTTTTTTTACTTCCATCGACGCTCTTCCGATTCAAAATTTAACGATTTCATTTGTTTCCAAACTTTTTCAAGGTTCAAAAAGAAAAAAAAGATTCTTCCATTCTCGAAATGCTTGAACACCGTAATATTGATACAGAACACGTGAAAATGGTAAATAGAATTTGAACCATTTTTTCACTCCCTTTCCAACATTTTCAGGGGGTTAAATAATTCGAAGAAGATGAAATTTCAACTAAATTTATCGTAGAAACCAAAATCCATTGGGATTGAGAAAATACGAATCAGTGACAGAGAATTGACAAAAAGAGAAAAGTAAAACAACAAAACACACATAGCAAATACGGTAAGCAATACGAAAAATCTTCTTTCCATTTCAAAGATCGTATTTTCCTTTCTTGTATCTTTTCCCGGCAATGCGAACCTTGCAGCGGTATAATAATTGAAGAAATATGGAAACGAAGAAAACAACAAAAATCCAAATCGACAGCCATCGAATACAAATTCGAATTTGCCTGTATAAATAAACGGAGTCCGTGTACCTTTGGTGGGAAATATAAAATTCTCGGACTGATTGTGAGCGAATAACCGAAAAAGCAACCGAACCTCTCTTCACTCCCTCGATCGGGACGAATAAAACGGATAACGCAACGTCGCGTTCTGTCGCGTCAGAGGGCGACATAGCAGCTACTATATTTGATAGAAAGATCGATGCCAGGTGATTCTATCTGACGTAGGGTAGCTGTAGGGTTTCGATGAGGGTTGAATTCTCGACACTATACTTCACCCCCACGTCCTTTCTTCCCTACCCTTTCCATTTCTTTCTCTCCTTCCTTCTCTTCTCCTTCTTCTTCTCCTCTAAGAGGAAAGAAGATCTCATTCCAGTCCACTACCAATCTCCACCCGCGTAGGTACTGCGTCCATATATATGGAGCATTTCATGCCAACTCCGTATGGCCGATTGGTTAAAATTTTCCATTTCACCGCGATATTTTTCAATTTTGCAACGTTTCGTACGTATAACGAGCATCGGATACTTTTCTCAGATGTTTGTCACCTGCGGATCTCTGCACGCAAGGTATATGCATTTTTTTTAAGCTCAGAAATTTTCTTGTTCGGAATAATTCCGAGTTGTAGAGGTAGCCCGATCTCTTCTACCGGATGGATCACCAAAATTGGGAACCTAGGACTATCTATCCCTCTCGGAATATATTTTTTGAAAAAAGCAAAGGAAGTATATCGGAATTCGTCGACCCGTTGGTGTATAATTATAGCGGCGAATTTCTTCAATTTCTATTTTATCATGCAATCTTCCTTTTTTTTCGAAGAATCTTCTTCGCGATTTTGGAAAGAAAAATAACAATTTCAAAAACTTTCAGATAAAGATGGAAAAAGGAAGTGTAGAAAATTCGGAATTGCTGATCCCGCGGTTCATCGTAGCGAATTTCTGTGATTTTGAGAAAACGTAAAACTGTTTTTCCCCTCCTCTTTTTTTTCCTTTCTTTCGTGTGAAAAGCCAGTAAAAGTTTCGGGATGATAATTTTCTGTGGATAGATTTTGGGCAGAAAAACGAAAATACATTTCCGCGAACACCTCGTATCTATAAAAACGAACAGGTATACTTCTATCGATGCGAAATACCGCAGGAATAAGGAAGAAGTCAGACGGACAAATCCCGAAGAGAATTGATGGAACTTGTGATTAAGAAAGGGGTTTGGAAGCTTGGAACAGTCCAGTATAAATGGTAATCTTCGGTTTCAATCAACTCGTCTTTAATTGCATCTCGTGTAAACAGAAATCTGTGTTAGAACTGAAAGCCTCCCCATTTCCTCTATCTCTATTCCTCCATCTCTCTTGCTCTTTCTCTCTTGATATTCTATTCCTAATTTCTGTCTATTGGCGGTTCCGATGGCGGTGAGAATTAACGAAAAATGTCTTTCCTGATTTGTCATTCGAATTCCAATCTGTTTATTCGTAGACGTTGAAATTTTACATTTTCCTTTATTTCTATTTTCAAATTTTGTTTTTCACTTTTTCCCTGCAACACAAGTCGGCTCGGTCGGAAGAGCGAGTTTGAAACGTTCCTCTGTCATTTACATTTCCATAAATAAAATGGACGAGAATTGAAACTAACCAAGAGTCGCGATTAAAATAAAAGGAGAATGTAAAACATGAGATTCTAATTTAAAAAGGAGACTCTATTCAGATTTGTTTTTCTTTTTGTCGTTTTGAATAGAAAATGAAAAACGAAAAAACGGAAATGGGGGATAGAAATGAGAAAAAAGGAAGATAATAGGGTGCAGAGATGATCTATTACCGTTCCCGAAGGTCTTGACGTGCCTGGTGGTAATCCAAAAGTGGAAGGAAAGAAACATGACCCAGAAACGATTTAATGGTATGAAAAAGAAAAAGGAAAAAGAATATATGCGTTGAAAACTAGGTATACCTATACACACACTTCACTACCTGCTTGATGCCCGCGGGGGTGATGCTGGAGGAAACGAAGGTTGCGAAAATATTGAGATAGAGAGAGAGAGAGAGAAGGGAGTGAGAGGAACGGAGAGAAGAAGAAAAAAGAAGAACAGAAAGCGAAGATGAACAAAATAAAAATAACGAGAAGAGAAGAGAAGAGGAGGGAAATAAATTGAGAATGTATGAGATGCTGTTGGTGTGATTGGACAGGGCACCGCTCTACCTTTTATCCAGGATTCCTCCCGGGTTTGCTTGATTTAGGTTTTTGCTTCGCATAGATTTTGCCCCATGAAATAAAACTGCCGGGGCTGAGGTGAAAAACAGAGAATGAAAAGAAAGGAAACAAAAAAACCCAAAGGGGTTCTCTCTTATTGACTAGAGTATATGAGAATATGAATTTGAGAACGAAATGCGAAACTGGGGGATGAGAGAATGAGAAAAGGAAAAGTGTTTGGCACAAAGTGAAAAGAGAGAAAAAGTTCAAAATATGATCTTGTCGACGAAGATTCTGATGGGCAGAAAATTTGAAACTGAGAAAAACAACTGAATTCATTTGCAAATATATCGTTTCATATTTTGATCACGCGCTTGGAAACTATAACCACTATAATGCTAAGATCAAAAAGAGAAGAGGAGAAGGCGAAGAAGAAGAAGAAGAAAAAGAAGTAAGAACTACACAACAAGAGCTGTATATGCGGTAACTAAAGTTTCATCAAAAGTTTAGCTGCCATGCTGCGGCTTGAGGGATTTAAACTGTCGTAGGGTAAGGGATGATAATTAGGGGGGGTTCGGTTTCCAGTTTTGATCCTTTGGATAGATATACCTAGTTTGGGAGTCCGAACTCCCGAGAGATCTATAGCAGACGCATAGAGTGGGTGTTTTTTATTGGGGGTTTTTTTTTTTTTTTTTTTTCTTTTCTTTTGGTGGAGGAGAACTGTTTTGGGACGAACCGAACAACTCTTTGATTTATTTCTATACAATGCATAATCGATAATCGATATGGAAAAAGCTGCTGAACTGAAACATTCCCTGTACTATAGCTATCAGGATAACACAAATCCAGCTTCCCTTATTTGTAACTAAGTCACGTAGTTCGTTCTTGACAGGACCCTACCAAATTTAAAACCAACCTACCAACGAATAAATCTTATATCAGCTACGTTCATTGATCCAACGAATTTCGAGAGAAATAAAGAAGGAAAAAAACTGTTGAGAAGAAGGGAACAGAACGTGGGTTATAAACTAATCGCTCACTGCACAATGTGATTCATGCGTATAGCATCTGAAAACACTATTGCAGAGCATGTGGTGACACGAAAACGATTTTTTTTTGGGCCACCCGATGATGCTGGGACAAAACTTGTTCAGACATAAAAGTTGCATTTTGATCAGTTCTGCAACATTTGTCTGAAAAATTTTTTCGTCAAACGTATCGGCGAGAAGTTATGCTGGAAATACCTAATATCGATCGATTAGTCAGCAGCACCCTACAAATGGCATCGTATAAATAAATATTCTGTGTCTTGGGTTAATGGCAGGAGAAAATGTATAAGGAATAAGATTCGCGCAATGAATAATTCTACAACTTTGCTTCGGAAGGTTTTTCCGTGCTACGTATCGCGTAGAAGTTGTCGTAAAAAATGTGCACGCGGGTAGATTAATTTGTCAGATTTCTTGACCGTGATTCGAATACATCAAGCCCATATACCTATGAGTACAATAACGATCCGGTGTATTTCATCAGTCATAAAATCCTCGTATTCCCCGCCCAGAGTACGCTCTTCATATCATCTCTCCTACCGGAATCCCTGCAGGGCGAGTAATAAGAAGCGACATTACAAACGGAGCGAAGTAGTACGCGGATCATTGTTTAGCAAGTATAACTACCCGCGTGGATTTGATGTAGACCAGTGCAGTAACCCCGCAGTGTGTTCCATTATGGTTCCAGTTTGTGGATCACGTCGGATCCGCGCCAACCGAAAGGAAATAACTTTGACAGAGATTTATTATCACTGATACCTCCTATACCGGGCTACTCGTAGGTAGAAAAGCAGCCAGGTCAGGGAAGAGGCGTGACACAGAACGTGATGAATCATAGCAGGGAATACAACTACGAATACGAAAACGGTAACAAAATGACGGGGCGCGAGAGAGAGCGAGAGGAACAGATGAGCGCGCGTTGCCTGTGTCTATACACAGTGCCGCGTATCTGCCGAGGTGTAATACGTTTTAATTCATCATAATTTGATTAATCCGTGTTGTTTGTCCGCCATAATTACACCACGGTGTACAATAGAGACGATGAGATGGGGTTAGTCGCGCCGTGCGTCGCGTCGCGTCGGTGAGACCTGCAGCCTTAAAGCAAGCGCGTAGATGAAACCGTCCCTGCACCTTCCCAGCAACCCATCTACCTATCTACCTTCCAGCCTGCCAGCCCCTAGCTATCGATTTCCCATTTGGAAAGGGAGAAATTCACGCGCGGAAAACCGTGACTAAGGAAATCCTACACTCACAATAATAAATTTCTCTTTAACGAGAATAAGGTGCAGGAGGTGGGGAGCGAGGGATGAAAAGGAGAAGGTAAATCTTTGGTCGACGTGGGCAAGCGGAAGGGGAATGAAGTCTGACCAGGATCACGAGAGATGATATTCTCTTCGAATCATATTGTACATGATGTGAAAAAATCTCTTTTACAGTAAAATCGTAGCTCGAGTGGACTGGGAAAGGAATTTGACGAGAAAGATTGCCATCTTCTTCGATGTGCATGCTGTAATCAAATTTCCTTGCTTGTGATTCAGGAGTGTAAAAACACAAATTTCAATTCTGAAGAGAAAAGAGAGAAAGAAGAAGACGAAAATGAAACATCATACCTACGACAGCCTGTGGAAATTCAAGCTTTTTTTCGTCGCTTGGAAAGGGTTTCCTTTCCTCTACTTCTTCCTTCCTCGTCTTTTTTCTTTTCAAGTAGTCTGAGGTGTGGCGCCATGACGATGTGGTAATGAGATCGTTTTGATAACCTTATACGAGGTTCAGGGTAATAGGGGTTTGATTAATCGACTGAGCCACTGTTCGGGGCCCGAAAAGAAGACGAGAAGAGAATGAAAAAAAACTGGAAAGAAAATCTCCTACCATCGTTTGACGCCCTGTCAACACCGACCCCTAATAAATTTATCGTGTTCACTGCAAATATCAATCGAGCCTTCGATCGACAGCTCATTTTCTCTGATCAGACCCGCAGCTCATTCTCCTCGCCTCTCCACTCCATTCCACTCTACTCCACTCCACCATTTCCTTTTTTCTTTTTCCTTTCTTCGTTTTTTCTCGTTCACGTCGGAAAATCCACAGACAAAGAGAAGGAGAAAAAGGAATTGAGGTTCGGAACCCCTAAGTACTGTATGGGTTCCGTTTCTATATTATATTATGATTAATAATAAACGTACGAGGCCACCGCACCACGTCACAATTTCTTCATCCTTCTCATTCAGGAAATAGGAGTAGGCGTTTTGTTAGGTATCGTGCGTCGAGGAACAATAAAATCCTCGAAAGAGTTAGAGCGCGAGGGCGCGCGAGGGGTGAAAGTCGCGATCAAAAGGAAAGCAATTGCGTAATTGTTAGACCTTGAACAATTCGCAGATCTCTCTCGAGCCTGTTATAGTCTACCCTGGGGCTATTCAGCATTTCTCCTTTTGTAACAATAATTTACAACCCTATACCCCTCTCTTGGCTATCTCTGTCTCTACGGGAATCATCTCTCTTTATCTCTCTCCTCTCGCCTTTCTATGTATTGCCCTCAGTTATTGCCAGTGTACATTATCGTTGACTCCTCTCCGCGCAATGGATCATTCGTGCCTATTCCCCGCCTTCATAAGCCCGAAGATCTTCCCATCATTATTATTCGTTCGTACGTACGTACGTACGAAACGTACGTCTATCTTTCTACCTACATTCGAATAATGACGAACGCATTTACAATTCATTACGTGTGTTGTTTTATCTTTTCTATTTCACAAGTCGTTGATACAGAATGCTGAATCTACTCATCTCAACGCGCAGTTCACTGAGGAATTGCACACCAAGCATACATACATGAACTGAACCCCGCACGTTTTATATTCTTTGAAAAACAGCAACAACGAGGCCGTGTATTGTATGGGTCGTCGTCATTCATCGCCCGGGTAAAATGCGAAACGTTATATTACCCGTGGGAGAACAAAAGTGAGGGCTTTTTAATATTTGAAAAGAAAGAAATACTTTTTTCTCCCAACAAATTGAACGAGCGTGCAGCGAGAGGAACATAAATTAATGAATAAATCGTTAAAAATGTTCCAAATTTCGTTGCGTATTGGTAAAAGTTTGAACGGCTTTTTGAAAAATACGTCGTTTCGCGGTCAACTCCACTTTCCAAAATCATCTTTCGGAATTCTTATGATAATAATCTCGTAGTGCGCGATGAGCCGAATCCAACGATACCCCACAAAGCTATATTCGACCGAATCGATACCGAGATACATCCACTTGAATTATTGGGGCAGACTGAGTTCGGCAGCTTTACATTGCAGCAGGCGCGCTCTGTGCTTCCAAAATAAAACTGCGATATCTCATTAGGGAGTGGACGGAATGGTAGCTTGTTACATATCGTTGGACTCGGCTCGCCGAGTCCTACAATTTGGGCTACAAAAAATTCGAAAAATTAATGAAATGAAAAAAAATTTGCCATCAGTGTTATTTATAGTTGTTTTGTTAAAAATTCCTGTTTCCTGTTTTCCTCCGATCTACTGCCAAAATGCAAATTCATATAATAAATCCCAACTCCAGGTACCCGGTGAGTTGTTGTTTACGATAATATACCGAGGTGGAGGCCGGGGATAAGCTGCAGGAGTTTTGACCAACGCGAAATCCCCTCATGAAACAAAGGGATAAAGGGACCAACACGAGGGATGAGAGATGGGGCACGAACCTTACTCATTGTCAACACTCAGCAGTCACCCGGTGGCATGAAAATAAACCCCAGCAGAAGGCGGACAGTGCGGACTTACAATTAATCTTACAATTAGCAGAAACAGCAGCAGGCCAACTGCTGACGATACCGGTATAATTGGAAAAACAATTTTTCTCTATGTTTTTTCTCCTTGTTTCTTTCTCACCTTCTCTACCTTGCCGTTCTCGTATTTTATACTATTTATATCACATCGCATCGCATCGCATCACACACGAAATACACACAATCTTCTATTCCGCAAGCGGGTCGATCAGATGCGGGATGAGATTTCGTTCAACATCTAGAGAGGAGGTTAGGTGGTGGATATTTGCCGAGTACTTTGCCCGAAAATAACTGGTGAAATCTTTTCGACAAGGTCAACGAGTGTGCAGACACTTGACTCGGGAATTCATTCGGGGTCATGAAATGGCGTTCTTTAGAGAGGTCATTCTGCCCCTATCGTATCCGCTCAGCCTTTCTCTTGGCCAGTCAGGGTCAGTCAGGTATATTGCTTCCGCAAATGCTTTCATGTGCTACATCTACCATACCTATAGCTATGCCATCGCTGGATTTCCTACGGATTTCGATATTATCCGCGAATGGTACGGAATAACAGTTTGAAAACTGTTTGTAAAAAATACTAAAACTGCACATATATTTTTCATCTCTTTTGTGATCGAATTCCATCAAATGGGAACCTCCTTTTCCACCCACTTCAACCCTGAAGCCTGGTCTCAACAGCGTTATTTGCGTGCCGACAATTGCTGGTGCGGCGCATCCGACCGCCAGGAGCTTTTCGAGGCAAACAAATATCTGGGAAGGGCGCACCCCCTTGTCCAACAACTATTCGTCCCTCGTACACTATTTACCATTCACTGTTAACTGTTCGACGTTATCTCCTTTCCCTTGCCCTTCCCCTTCCCCTCTCCCTTTTCCTATCCCTCACCCTCACCATCTCTTTCTCTCGCTCTATACAAATATACTCGCCGTATTGGTACACAGACATGCATTTCACTTGGCGGAATACACAACCGGGGATTGAGAAATGTTCATTGGGTCTGGCTTTCCATGTCACGGCTCTTAATGCCTAGAGTTTGGTGAGTTAAAGCTCTCCTTGGCTTCCACCATTTATCCATTCACCGCTCTCTCGCTCTCTTTCTCTTTCTCGTTCTCTATCTAGCTATTGGAGCTTCTCGCATCGATCGAGTTCCAATAATCCGAAAACCAATTGCCGGGATGCTCTCTGGATCCTCGAAGAAATTAACGCATTTTCTATTTACTTTTCTTTTCGTTTCTGTTACCTCGTTACTATTTTGAAAATCCAAATATTATGTATCCCTCTATTACGGTGACAAAATCCTCAAAATCTCAGGGGTGTATTCACATGTCGGCGCTCCTGGGGTTTACCCGGCAGTCGGGCGAACATTTTGTAGGAACATAAAAAACCTCTAACTCGAAGACATAGAGCCTGAATTTTGTTGGCAAACCCCGAGACGTCGAGAATCGGCGAATTCACCCTAAAAAGCTTAGGGCTATTTTTCCATAAGGGATGCGAAATCAGATATCAAACTTCACGAGGACGCACGATCAGTTAAAAATTCTCAATTCAAAAAACCTTCGTAGGTACATACATATTTCGTTTTTTCTTTTTCAGTATAATTTGTCAACTGCGTCAAAAAACAAATTTCTCTCAACCTTTTTTCCCGCCCGATCATCCCCCAATTGTGCGAAACGAGAATAAAACCGCATAAACAAGTGAAAGGAGAACGGAGCGGGGGATGGGGCGTCGAAATTCTTCACGGTTAGAATTCTGATATACGTAACGAAAGTTATGAATAAAATGTGAACCCGCATGGAATTCTGTGTGTCAGACCGTCAGGAATATGTATAAATCCCTTAACCGATCAAGGACTGCGGTTGCGAAGGTCCTGGGAAATGGGTGGGGCAATATTAGGTATGCAGACATCCATCATTTTGTGAAATGACGTAGAGGGATTGTGGTATAGAATGGGAGTAAGGAAGTGAGAGAGCGAGGGAGTGAGCGTGGTATCCGTACATAGGTGGCTATGTATGTCGAAAAACGGTATCCATATACCTACTACGTATGGTACATAAAGCTTGTTTATGGGAACCAAAGGGCTTTTGTGCTCGCACACGTTTCAATATTATACGGTCTACCAGCCGCAGCTGTAGGTAAATACATACATACATACATTGATACATACATACATACATGAATCCGTACCTGTGTATGCAGCGGTTGTATTATAATAATCAGAGAATCAAATATGTACACTAGCTGCGGTTGATTTAGGGACGTCCGGTTCGGTTCGTATTTCGGTTTAATCATCCAGTTTGGTACTGCAAATCGAAACGCAACCGCCCGCGCCGCCTGGTTACGGTGAAGATGCAAGCTTTGTTCCCTCAGCAATAACACTCGAAACACTGACGCTGAAAATCTGAAATACTATCGGTCGGCGATTCGAACCAACCAATAGGATTTCAGGTTTTCTTCACTAATGTGACGAGTGTAGCTAAATTGTAAGACGAACGAACCTGAATTCAAGCTTTGTTAAAAAAATTATCATGACCGCTGTCGCCGATTCGCAACCCCTGAACTTACGAACTTTCGTACGTCAGTTAGAAACGGATAAATTTTCAATTCTCGCGAAAATTATTGATCATTTTTCTTTCGCTGATTCCTGTTCCGAGGCCACCTACCGATGACGGCGCGGTTGTCGTGTCATGTACAGTTCCGTCAGCAGAGCTTCTTCTGCCGTCGCCGAAACCGATATTGCCGGTTTACATACATACATACTACTGTACAGCACACAATACACAGTATCGTCAATAACATGAAATTTCATCAGTAGTAGTATAAGAAGTTTTTCTCTCCCCCTCGTTTCCCATGTATAGCTCCTTTTCCCTTACTTCGCTCTCCTCTTATTTCCTTTCAATATTTTTGTTTTATCCTTTTTATACCCTCAAATTTTCTTCTCGTTTTATTATTTCAACCCCCCCTTCCACCAGCTCCCCTCGTTTTATTCATACTTCAGGCAGAGGTTCTATGTACTTAATTATTACGTGACTCGCGAGCAACATTTTCAAGATTCGTTCATGCGTTCATTCATTCGTTCATTTGTTTGTTTTGAATTTGGGATAAGCTTAATATGTCTTCGGAGCTTCTGTCTTTCGCAGCTCCACGTGTGTAATAACTTTCGCTAATGATCTTAACGATCACAACATTCAATGACAGTAAGAGTAAATGGGTTGTGCAGAATGTGCCACCTATCACGATCAACAATGAAATCGATTCTATCGGGTGAAATAGCTCGATATTTTCTTTTTCCGTATCGTTTCCCCTCTCTATCATACACATTATAATTTTTCTCTCGTTTCATATTATCGTATAAATAAATATACCTATTAATTATAATTCATCTGGATGGGAATTCATTATGGCAATAAGTAGCAACCCTTCTCATATACGTATATGTATGCAATGTATTCCTTTCAAATAGCAGCTACGAAACTTGTTGCTCGGCGAACATTTTCAAAAGCTTCACCAAACGCCTCGTGTCGAGAAAAACGTTTACCTCTTTCAGTTGAACTGAGTAATTAATTGTTATTATTATTATCATTATTATTCATAGGAGTATATTATATCCAGTACCTACTACGTGAGTTGACCTATAAGTTAACTAGATATATGTACACTCCCATTCATTAATGGTTTCGCTCTGAAGTTAGCTCCCCTTGCGATAAGTTGCTCCGAGGATAAACCGGAGACCGATCAGCGCGTTGTATTTTCGTATTCACTCACATGCGTCATGCTGATTGGTCTCTCCCTTACCCTCGGAGCAGCTCACCACAAACGTAGCTAACTTTACTTCGTGTTTTTTTGTTTTTTGTTTTTTGTTTTTTTTTCCTCATCTTTTTCTCAAGAACTTCCGATTTTGCGTAACCACAGGTATTTTTATATACCCGTAATACGTATTTTGAGATTTGCACTTCGTATACCTATGATTACCGCACCTACGGATTCGCAAAAACGAAAATCGCTAATGAAAACCCATAATCAGTGACAGAAGGGGTTAGTGATCAACGTGGTACGAGATACGAGGAGAGAAAAAAAAAAAAAACGAAAGCTCGTTCGAAAAATGATAGGAAAATCTCTCCCTCGTCACTTTTTCCGAATAAAATAAAAAAACAAACAAAAATAATGGCAATAATCGTCAATATATGTATTTTTTTTTGTCTGTTTTCTCGTCCCCCTTTGAATTATAGCCCCCGCAATACGCAAACGTTGAGGTAGACACGTGCCAACGTTATGCAGATATAGATATAGTATCTAGAAATTATAGCCTGATACGGAAACAAGATTGTCACGAACTTCTCTCACCCTTTTGCACCGCTCCACCTCCACCTCCGCCCCGTTAGACCCTACTATCTCTTTCTCTCTTTCTCTCTGTACGATACTGCACGTTGTTATATCGGCCCGAGCGATGCAATGCAGTAATATTATATATTTGAACGTGAGGGCTTTGCGCCACGAACAACGATATTATCCGTGTAGGTCGTGGTAGTTCGTGATAAGAATTTATTACTGATTTCATGTATCAAACCTTGCAATCATCGAAATAATTATTTCAGAGTAGTAGTATATAATTCATTCGCATAATTTTTCGATCGTTCAAATTGTTTTTTATTTTTCCACGCTTTTTCGGTCCGAAGAATAATGAGAGAAGGTATCAAGGGGCAATTGGAATCGCCGCTGACAATCCAACCTAGCTAACATAGAAAATATCCATTTTTCATCAAAACCGATCGGTGTTTTGAAAAAGTAAAATGCACAGCCACTTTCTGCCATCGTACTGAATGAACTCTCAAAGTTTCATTACAACCGATCGAATCGTTTGTAAAAATTTACGATACTCGTTTACGAAACGGTTCCTGTACAATTAAGATGGCGACTCCGATTGCACCTTAAGAAGACGAGGTATCTAACCTACGCGAAACGAAAGAAAACTAGACGATGCATTTTCGCAAGTTTGGAAAATGAAAAAAAGTTGAATCTTCGGTTATTTTTTTCTTTTCCCCTCAAAGTTTCAATATAAGTTACAATTTCGAATACTCAGAGAGAAAAATAGAGGAGGAAGAAGGTTCAGAGTAATCGGTTTTATTTGGTTAGAATACAATATTGTACAAGGGCGAGATACGAAAAAAAAAATGGTCCGCAAAAGAAAATTACGGGTTAAAATGGTATATTCAGGGGGGGGGGGGGGGGGGGGGGGGGGGGGTTAGGATGAATAAAGGCTGTTGCGGGAGGAGAAACTTCTTCCTCTAATGAAAGTCATATTTTTCGTTATATCATCTCTGCGGTAGAACCGCGATGAAGTCGACTATGACTACCGTATAGCAGTTCGTTTTAGGTTCATTCTACCTATACCTATACCTATACTTGCCGCTTCGTTGCGGTCTTCTTCTCCTCTTTATTCTTCTCCTTCTTCTTTCGGCCACGAAAAAAGAGAGAAAACAAAACAAAGATAGAATAAGAAGAAATAATTCCTAGCGATCGCGATAATGCACGTTCTTTTTCGGGCGGGGGGGGGGGGGGGGGGGGGCTGCTGCGAAAACGATACTAATGCAGATATACTTTATTCATCAAGATATGAAGGGGGGCTGTGCTCGTGGTTATTAAGAATTATAGCTGGCCATCTGGATTCGTTATTCTTTCATTATCGGGTTACCTTTCCTCCTCCTCCTCCGACCCCCAACCCCCTTCCTCCGTCGCCACATTTCCCCTCGCCGATGTCAGAGCAGAGACAGTAGATACAACCCTTGAGTCGAGTCTTATTCGACCATATTTTATTCACCACCCCATAGAGAATTTTCACTTAAACTCTCTTACCAATACCTCCACCTACACCCAGGTATCTATCATGTCGATATTATACATGCATTAGGTGTATTAGAATCGATTTTATGAAGGAAGATGTGTGATCGTGCCCCGTGCCCCGATGTTCTTCACACTTTTTTCCTCCCTCTTCCACCTCCTTCTTCGATCGAAACGTATTCGATGTGTGCCTCGTGCCGGCCCATATGAAATACCAAAAAATGGAGAAACTAGTTCTCACCAAATTGTGTAATTTATTGTGATAATTTTTCTCTATTTTCACGAAGTCCGCGGCGGTATAAAAATGTTGCAATTGAGAAAGCATATGGGTGGTTATATTGTAAGTAGTAATCAGAGATTCTCACCCTTTCGAATTTCGATTATAATATATAGTTATTCTTCATTCTGTCCTGTTGTCCTGCAAATTTTAATCCTTCGAGAAATTTAGTCTGTGCATATACATACGAGTCGTTCGTGAATACGTGATCACAAATTCGTAGTTTTTCATTTCAACGATCAATTACATACCGCGGTGGAACAAGTATCAATCCAGCAAACAAAAAGAGTATAAATTTGAGGTAATTTTTGCATATTTTGGATTCGAAAATTCATCGAACAGAGACATTCGTATTAACATGATACACACAATTACGTGTCGCCGGTTTCTTAATTGTATCACAATAACTATAATCGAAATAACTTTTTTTTTTTATCGTAATTCTTTCACCCGATTCTCATTTTTTCTCTTACGTTTTCTCTCTCACTCCGAAAAAAATCATGTGCCGGAACTAATTTTTCTTCACTTCGGAAATATCGTTCGAAATCACGTTCTTCAAAAATATTAACAATATCTCCGATCGACGGTTCTCCAAACTGGCCGTGTACTTTTGATTTTTCATTTTTTCTTCTTTTCTTTTCACGTGAAGATGTGTCAGAAAAATGATTCAAGGTACTCGAAAATTAGTTTTTATACTTCGTCTTTGTTAGTGCTGTATTTTACCGCGTTGAAAAGATAAAAACAAAAAAAAAAACATATACCGTCATCGTGGTTCTATACGGAAATTTATAGTAGAGAAAAGAAAAAACGAAAAACAAAAACTACCAGATCGTCGAATTTTTCTTTCACGGGTCGCTTTCAATTGTCAAATATTTTCCAAATTAGAAATCGAGCTGGATGATGATGCGTTGGAACGACGATAATTCATGGATTTGAAAATCGTGAGAGAGTTCACCCCGCGAACGCGCAGTGATTTTCACTCACGGGCAATAAACATAATATAATGGTGGCACGTGTGTAGCGAGAGGATCGCGACGCGACTGAAAACCGTGGAAAACGACACTCCGTATCCGACCCCCTGCGAGGTACAGAGTTTCACCCTCTTTCACCCGCATCCCCTCTTCAACCCCTGAGCTGTGCCAACGACGCCGCGACGTTGACCTACGGGCGCAGGCGTACGACCACCGCCGATTCGCGAGGAGAAGCGGTAGGGAAATGAGAAAGAATTTCACCCCCGCGAGCAAGGACACCGTAGACGAAGTTCACTCGGAGAACTATGAGACTAGGACTAGGCTAATACCCTTAGCCTTCGTCCTTTGGACGGTCACGGGCCAAATGCGCCCTTGCGATTGACACGGGTCTACCGTAGGTTGATTCTTTAGCTTTCATCTTCTATTTAGGGTTCTTTCTTTTCACTCTTTTGTACTGTGATGATTTGGTTACTTCAGTTATTCCAGCTGTTTCAGTTTCACTTAGTTATATTTCAGTTATTCTAGTTATTTTTTCCATTTTTTCATCCGTTATTTCAGTTACATTATAGTTTCTCAATCATTCCGTATAGTTACTGTTTAAGTTATTTCAGTTACGTTTCAATTTTCTCAGTCATCCTCGTGATTCTCGTTGTTCGAGATATTGTACACTTTTCTCAGTTCCGTTATCCATAATTCAAGTTGTTTTTCAGTTATTTCAGTTCTGTTCTCGTTATTTCATTAATCCCAACTTCCTTCTATTTTTCGTTCATAGTTATTTTATTAGTCGTTATAGCTTAATTCTAGTTTTTCCTTTGTTCAGTTATAATTCTAGTTATTTTTTCATTTATTCTAGTGATTTTTCTAGTCGTTTGAGCCACCCTCTCATACTTCTAGGGAGTTTTACCCTCATTTCGGGTACTTTTTATCATTGTTCTTGCAGTTTTCTCACACGTGGGAAGATCGAGTAACTCGGAGCAGATATCGATGGTACATTTCAACCCGTGAGAGAATTCCATTTTTTCGAGCAGGTTACACATATTACACGATAGAGGGAGTATGAAAATCAGAATTTGTGTACGTACGCGGACAGGCTAGTGCAGTTTGCAAAATTGAGATTACCCTAGGGAATGCAATAGACACAGTAGGTACCTGTGTGTGGTACTTTAGATACAGAATGTTGTGCGGAGCCAGGTCGCAGTTCGGGTAGCTAGCTGAACCCAGTTCACCTAGCTAGGATAGTTGAACACACCAACAAACACGAGTGAGTCAGTTCTGACAGACTCTGACAAACCAACCGATGGGAGAGAGTGAGATACAGAGACGGGGAGAAAGAGAGAGAGAAGATAGGTAGGCGAAGGCTTTCCAAATTGCATAAGTTTTAATATCATGCACTGCGCTTTGCTTGGCGCACGATGCAGAGGTTGCAGGGGGACTGGTGGAAGCGTTGGAGAGATCGTGTTACCGCCCGCGCCACCGAGACTCGTCGCGTCCTCCAAAAGCGGAGTATCGTGGAATATAAGTGGGGAGAATATCGCACCGCGTCTAGTATTTCATTTCGTCATTTATAATTGATAAAATTACTTTTTCCTTGACAGTGGCTTTTGAAGCTCAGATCTCATTCGGGACTCCTTCTCCTTCTCCGTACTTTTCGTAAAAGGATAAAAAAAATGCTCAAAATATTATCCCGAAGTATAACGACCGTTTAGTTATTGTTGGTTTTGGGGGATGCAACGGGGCGAGTTTCATACTTCAAGCTTGAGAACCTCAAGCCTCGAAGACCCGAATACTCCAAGACTCCAAGAGATCTGAACGAAGTGGGAAAGTAGCTGAACAAGGTCTGGCCAGTGTAAGATTGTGCCGTAAAAGGAGGATACTTTAACTACTAGAACCCCGAAGGCTCTGGGAGTATCTGAAACGGTGAAACTAGATCGTTGAAATTCTTTAGACTAGAACAAAGTATGTATAGTCTGCGACGCTACGTTGTACTACGTTCCAGTAGTAGTACCTAGCAGTTACGTAGCTTATACCTAGCTGCCCGACTACCTACGGACTACATACTCCGCTTTTCACGTTCCTTTGTTTCCCTTAAATACTTATTCCTTGGAAACCCTAGAAAACACACACACACACATTCACAGTACGCTACGCCACACTGCGCTGCGCTGCACTGCGCTGTGCTCTGTACATTAAGCAGGTACTAGCTATTACTGCCTGTATGTATATATACATGCGCATGTATATGTATATATGTATATATTTCGTACCGACCCACGAGCATTTCTCGCCGTTCAAACAACGTTTTAATCGGTTCTAACATCGCCTTGGAGTGGAGAGAAAATAAAATTCCACGAGCAAAAGAGAACAGCGGCTAGAAAAACGAAAAAAGAGAGAAAATAAAAAACAAAATCCTATTCCCATTCGATGTTTTTGCTTTTCGTTTCCTTTCTCTCCTCTCTGGTTTCCGCTTTCCGCTTTTCCATTTTCCCTTTGCCCTTTCCTCCTCGCCTCATCCTTCTGCTGCTGCTGCTGGTAAACTATACCGGTAATTTGCGCTAAAGAGAAATAAGAAACAACTGAATAACTATAAACGAGACCGACTTGAAAAATTAAACAAAAGAGTTTCAATATTCTGAGGCAAGTTTTCTCAAACGAATCGAAGGAGCGTTCCAGCATCTGGTCGCGTAGTATTACTGTAACGAAGAAAATTTTCTCGATAAATTAGAAATTGTATTGATAACGTGATCCCGTCGATGAGGACCAAGAAATTGAACAATTTGGAGGGTGGAGAAAATCAGGGTGAAATGATCGATCAAAATCCGCCCTTGTAATCAAATTTTCGAAATACATTTTATCCTGAGTTATATGCTGTGGGTATAAATTTCATTTTTTCCCGCCGAAAACATATTTTCGTATTACCAATAATGAGTATAATATTGATATACTATCACCACGTATGTACTATAGTTATAACTGTATATCTGAGGAATGTACAGAAATTGAAAGAAGAATTTATGGGTATACGAGGAGAAGGAGGAAAAATGTTCCGCAGGGCTCCGGCAAGAGCTTTTCTTATTTAATTTTTTTTCTTCGTCTTTTCGCTTCCCCATTTTTCCCCATTTTTGTTTGTTTGTTTTTTGGGTGTGACCTTACGTCGAAGTGTTCGCGGTCCCGTATGTACATCCGCGTGCGAGACCCCTCAGAATTTGTTATAAAGATCTATTTCCCGCAGACTTGAAAGATTGAAAAACTTGTTTGGCACTGACGTGTGTATGCTTTCTTGTTACCCTCTTTCTGTTCTGTTTCTTCTTCTTCTTCTTATTATTATTTTTATTTTTATTTTTTTGCTTTTCTCGTTCGTTTTCTTCCTCAATTCCCTTCGTCCCGCTCTTCGTTTCCCTTGCCTATAGGTATAGATATGTTATGTATTGTAGTTATAAGCTCGCGAGCTCGATTTCAGTCCTCTTCCAGATTCAATCTTATGTACATAGTATACAAATATATGTTTACAGATCACACTCTCGATAGATTCAAAATTTTGTACGTACAGAAAAAATGATCGATTTGTTTGTTTGTTTGTTTGTTTTCGATCTTTTCGTTTTTTCATCTCGCAAAATTTGCCTTCATCCGTCCACGTATATACGTTCGCGTCAATCTCCCGAAAATATCATTGAAAATGACGACTACTCGATCGACTAGAGTATATCAGCCATGAGAAAATCGAAGGGCTGCCTATTGAATGGAAAAAAAAGAGGCGCTTCAAGTCATTTGTTCTTGTTGTATTTTTTTGGAATTCCGTTTATCACGATATATCGTGATACAATGACAAGAACTACGTCGTGTGACGTATCGTTCGATTAGCCCCGACGAATCCCAGCTTTCTGACGTGCGTGACCAAGGAGAAGAAAAGAAAAAAAGGGAATGAAGAAAAAATTGAAGAAAAAATAAAAAGCCACGAAATTTCGGTTGAAAAGTTGTAGGATAGGAAAAAAAGAGAAGAGTAATTGATCCACTCGGATATAATTTCTGTTTCCCGTACAAGTTTTCAACGCAAATTTGTGCATAAGTTCGTGAGAAAAAATGGTGTGAACCTCACACCCTCGACTCGAAATCACAAATATAGTACTTCGCTTATTGGCACGCTACAGCTGTCACGTGAGTGAGATATACGTAAGATTAGAAACGTAGAGCGGGTTGCATCGTGTATATACATACGTATGCATAACCAAGTGAGAACTGTTTGTGAGATTGTTAAAACAGGGGTGTCAAACCGCCCGCGTATAGCAGGGGTACCTACCTACCTACCCAGGACAATTAAGCCTTCTTAATTACTAATCCAAGCTCCAGCCCCAACTCTCTAGCTCTAGCAGAAACTCACTCTACTCACTCAACTTTGACTTTGACGAGTATGCTATACAAAGTCTTGCTGCTGATGCTTTCCTGGAGGTTTCTGTTTGCGTACGAGACGAACGCGCACACGCTCGCACACATTCTGTAAATAGTATATAAATTTATGTATGTACACATAACGCGCATGTAGGTATCTGTCTGCAGTTTTCATAGTCGAACCCCGAGAAGACTGAATGAAGAAACTGCAGTGTTCTCGGACGTTTTCTCATCCCTCCTTCTGGAATCTTATCTTCCGAACGCGATCTTCTCCGCATCAGTCGGGAATCGTTAAAATGTAAAAACGTTGAACTCGAGCCTCGTTTTCCTAGTTCATGTAGGAAGAAGCAGCTTGAAAATCGGTTCACGCGTTCGGATTTTATACGCGTTTTAGTTATAAATTACCACTTCTTTTCACCAGCGCCATCTACAATTGCTGAATATAAAACGGCCGAAGAAAATGGGAGACAGCTGGATGAGCTTTCGCTTCCCATTTTCAAATTTCTCCAATTTGTCATGAGAATTACGATCTACGATCTTGCGAACAAACGAATTCGTAACTCGAAAACGATTACTGGAAAAATGAAATTTCAGAGAAATCCTGATTTCAGTTAAATTCATATATATATATACTGTAGTACATTTGAATACGTATTGCGAAGCGGACGCTGCAGGTTAACGTCGCCGGGACCGTTGCGTTGGTTCAGTTTATTTGTTGCGGGTCTTGTTTAGTCAAGTTTAGTTAACTTGGTTCAGGCTGTAGTCTGTGGGGCGACGAGAGTGGGAGAAAGAGAGAGAGAGAGAGAGAGAGAGAGAGAAAGAGAGAGAGAGAGTGTGTGTGCGTAAAGGAGGTGCTTAGGCCAAGCTAGGAAAATATACCTCGTGGCTAAATTAGTATATCCCTGACAGAGCCGTTCCCGTGGCCACATGTTTCCGCGTTAAGTAACCGGAAATTAAAGCTACGTCCGCACCGCGCCCGCGCCCACGCGTCGCGGTCACTCCGCTTTTCATGCATCCTCAACTACACATACACGCCCATATATATCCGAGAACTATTAATTAGAAACAAAATCTCCAGAAATAACACAGAACAGAAATGTCCTGAGCAAACGAATGAAAAAGAACAAATTTTTTTTTTTTAATAAATGTAGAAACAGAAAACTAAAACGGAATGTCCACAAATATCACGAAACCATATAAAAATCATATCAAATATCAAAAAATAGGAGAGAAAATATTCAAAAATATTTCCGAGAGAGACAAAAAGTGATTAAAAAACAACGAAAACGTCCAAAACTTGAGAAAAAAAATTAAAAAAAAAAAAGGAAAAAAACACACTTTCCAAAATTGTATCCTTTTGTCATTTTTCCTCAAAGTTTTGCAGTTTCTGATATGCATGACGACGACGGTGGTGCAGTAAAAATAGAGAATACATAATATCCAGCTGAAGTTGGTTGGAAACGATTACGTGAGGTGATCAGATTCTGTACATACATCTTATACAGGTATACGAGAGGTGATATTGCCCGTGGGACAAATACAGCAATGATAATGATAACAGCAATAACAATAATAATAATAATTACACCGACGGCATCACTACCGATGCGATGATAGGCGATGGCAAAGGGTAAAGTTAAAGGGTGTGCAGAGGGCTAGAGGGTCGCGCTTAACAGCTTATTATCTGTTACAGAATTTAGGGTCAGAACAGTAGGTAGCTTCGCGAAATATCCCCTCTTCTCTCCTCGTTCGTTGGCTGGTTATAATCCGCATTGAATATATATCACCAACTCGAAAATCCCACCCTTGTTCCATCCATATTCGAATGGTGCGTTTGCCGTCTCTTCTCTCGTTTTCTTTTTTGTTGGTGACACTGTAGCCCTCCACCTCGATGTAGGAAGTATTCGTCGTACACTCCAATTTACTATAGAAAGATGTAGGTGTATATACTTTCCAAATGCGCGAAATGATTCACAGTTTTTAGATTTCCGGCGAAATAATGTCTGGAAATTAGCAATTTTTTTCTTGTTGAGGTCCGTTCTCGTGGTCCACGACGTGGAAAACCCCCTTAAACGGTGTAAAGGAGAAACTGAAAGCACCGTATAGCCGGCTATACTACCTTTAATACCTTCTACCCATAGTCTAGGAAACCTTCGGTTGATTTATACGGGTGTTTTCCTTGCCAGTTTGAGGGTTGTTATCCCTTTCCCGTTCCCGTTCCCGTTCCCGTTCCCCACATCCTGTGGCCTTACTTCCTCGTTCCCTTGCTTCCCTGCTTCCTTTTAGGTTCTGCTCTCGGTCACGAGAGTCTTGTTGAACTTGACTATGAGGCGGTTGCCTCTCGCCTGCCCCACTGCCGCCTCGAGATCCTGGAGGATCAGCCATGATGTGACCCATGCCGGGATCGGGTAGGTAACTGCAGGCTACGCCAAAAAGACTCGGCGGGAGTCCGCCCCCATTAGGGAGGCTCGAAGCGATTCTTTTTCTCCCACGTTCGTGAACGAACGCTCCGCCGACTCTTACCGTGCCTAAGTTGGTACAGAAGACTTACTTCGTATGCCTACAAGTCTTTCTAGTACAATATATCAGGAAGAAAGAAACGGTTAGAGGAAAGAAAAACAAGTATAAAGCTCTTTAATTCCTCCCCCGCCACCTCGTCGACCCATTCCATCCCTCTTCCGCTTGTTTATAAACAATTCAATTTATCTCTCCACTATTGTACATTCTTGACCCAATTTCTTTTTCCTCCCTTCGATTCCCATGCTCCGTGGGACACGGGACTGTATATACAGTTAGATTATCACTGTTTGGTCGTTATCTATGAAAGTTTAACGGTCACATTATAGTATCCTGACGATAGAATCCAACGGAACCTTGCCCCGTGCGCGTCACAAGTTGGCGCCCGAAGTGGGGCACTATTTAATTTTTTTTATCCCGTTTTTTTCCTCCTTCACTTTTCTTCTGCTCACGGGAATCCGTGTACTGAATGAAATTACGATTTTTTGGAAAATCTTGTCATCTTTCGATCGTCGGGAGTCTCATAAGCGTTACTTTACTGTATACTGTATATACCTATCCCTATATATACCAGAGTTGTTCATAAGTATATATCTCATCTCTCCAGGACGTCTAACTTCTCAGGCTCTATGAAGGGGTCGGCCAATTACAGAAGAAAATAACCTTTCGGTATATCAATATCATATCGACTGATGTGAGTTCTGGTAGAGAAGTATGTCTTTTTTTTTCCTTATTTTTTCTTCCCTCTCAGTCTCTCTCTCTCTCTCTCTTTCACATCCAATCAATCAATCGAAGGAATACAACCAATCGACACGGAGAACAAAAAACAAGAAGACAGTGACGGAACGGAACGGAACGGAACGGAAAGAAGAAAATTATTTGTGACTTTGATTTTTTGTTTCTTCTTTTTTTCTTTATCTTTTTCCGGGTTTTTTTCATTCATTCTACGTGGAATGTAGCTATTACATATACGCGGAGGAATAAAAATTCAAATACAGAATTTCGTACAACCAGACTATCGGGGAGAATCGACTCGGTACAAAACATACCAGATTTTATATCGCCCGGCGGCCGGGCCCGGTATAATGCGATGTGCCAAGTTTGATCATTCGATTGAAAATTCGTTCTACATGAGTACCTACATCTATCCATTTATATTATACTATTCTATACTATAGGAGTCTAGCTGGTTTGTAAATAGGTAATACACTCGCGCAGTATAATTTAACTGCATGTTTATACTACGGATTTGAATTTTCTCAATGCTTTTATTTCGTCATTATTATACCTACTGAACCTACTCTACCTACTATAACCCGCACGGTCGAATACGCTTCTATACTCTTCTACGAAACTCTTGTTTCTGTTTCGTAAAATATACTATATTTCAGAGAAAAATATTACCCGGAACTGTAAATGATGCTAGAGTATTATAGTACCAGCTCACAGTATTACGGCCGCTCTGGTTTCACAGTATTTATTCATTTTTTCGTTCGTTCGTTCGAAGGTTTATTTTACAATTTTTTGGATAGTTCATCTATAGGTAGACACATACTGGTATGTATGCACATACATATATAAATACATATATACTTCGTCCCGCGAATTTTATAACTATTATTTGCAACTCCGTGGCGTGGAAGTGTGAGTACTATATATTGACGTCGGTTTTCTTTTTTCTCCGCCTCTCTCTGAGGCTGAAATTCGTAACGTTAACGAAACAAAATAATTACGAGAAAAATAATAATACTGACGGCTACAACTTGCCCGACGGTTCCCTGGATCTCTGGACACAAGAGAGAGAAAAATGTTGAGTGAAATGCAAACGTACGACCCAAGTTGGGGGGCGGGGCGCCAGAGATAACGGAATTTCCACTTCACTTTCCCTGGCGCCCAACTCGGGGTCGTAAGTGTTTTTTTCGTTCTGATTTCATGCGTGAAATCTTTCCAAAGATCGTTTTTCACTGTCCGGAGATTAGCGAAACCGCCTCAAAAATCGATGTTCTTCTTCCCATCGAGTTGGGCGCCAGAAAAGAAGAAACGATACAGTTCTTTTCTCCTTCTGGCGCCCAACCTGGAACGGCGAATTTTCTTCTCACTGAATTATCATTTCTAAATCTGAAGGACACTGTACATACCTACAACTCGGAGAAATGAAAACGACGAGGGCGAAGAGAACGAAAGAAATGAACAAAAATCGTCAATGAAAATTCAAATACCGTTATTCATAATAACCTATTTCAGCTTTTTCCAAACACTCGAGCCGCGCCGGGTACATTATATATATATCTATTAAACACTTTAAAGCAACGTGCAATTTGCGGCTTAACTCCACCCCTTCCCTTCCTTCTTCCCCTTTCCCTATCGCAACGCGAATGGTGGATCTAAATTACAGTAATTAAACAGATCTTTAGCTGTAGGTGTACCAAAGTGCCAGAGAGTTGTTAAGTGTTGATTGCGTTGCAGGCTCATCCTTGAATGGGGGCCGGTTTCAGCAGTCTGGTTTTCCTTTTTGGTTTCTTTCTGTTTCCTCGGTTTTTTCTTTTTATGGTTGATTTTTTCTTTTTTTTTTTCTTTCTTTTTTTTTGTCATTCAATTGCGTTATACCTTTCGGGTGTAATAACAATCTCGTTCGTACAACAATTTATACAAGTTAATTGATAATTTCAGTGATCATTCGTAGCCTTCACAGCTATTCCTATCGGCCTCCGTTGGTCGATGGGATGTATTCGAGAATACCGCAGTGCGTGCAGATTATAGCCGGCACTTTTGCTAATTTTGAACCCCGCGTCTATCAATGTCAACCGAGAAATTGATTGTGTACCGGGAACGATTTGGAATATTTGTATCGAGGAATTCAAAGGATTCTATATGTATACAGTATATGAACTGTTAAAAAATTGCACTTATCTACACCGATATCTACACACGTAGATAGATATATTTGTACACATACGCAAACGGACGATATAGTACCTGATGGATACCGTTGAATAGAGGTAAATCGATGTTTGTGCGTTTACGGGCCGACGCGGTGCGGCGAGAACCAAACTACCGTGAAACAAACAAACAAACAAACAAACAAACAAACAAACAAACGGAAAAAAACCCCCGTAAACATAAAGCTCGAAATTGAATGGAGTAAAATAGCGGAGCGAGCGCATCCGTAGTTAAGTATGTACGTACGTATACATACCTACATACCTATGTGTACTATTTTGAGCCAGACATTACGTCTGGCGAACGGACATTAAAATTCTATATACAATTGTGACCTGAAACAATTTAAGAATATATACAGGGTGAGTAGTCTTGTCGGACCTGCATGCTCATTGTTTATATTTACTACAAAAACGCTATTTTTCAGTAGATCGAGTCGTGAGATTGAGTGAAAAGTACGGGATATACTGGAAAAGAACAATTAGGCATGAATGGTCCAGAAGTAACGTTACTTCGATTTTTATACTCCGAACATCTGACGCGCCCGAGAACTGGAGCTCGCTGTATCTAAGCCCCACCCACTTTGTAGGTTTGCTGAGGCTCGGTCCGTACATCGCCTTACCATTTCCCATGTCTGTAATACTGTTATCGGCCATAGCGATTACTTCGGAAGAAGATAATTGCGAAAATTTTTCCATGCTGTACAATTGCGTCGCGGGGAAATTATCAAATTCGAAAAAATGAACGAGAAGAAAAAAGAGCGCCGCGCATGAAAATCTTTGCGAATGGAATGAGATTCGGAACACCATCCAGACATAAACTAGCTTTCTTCTGTCTTCTTTGTTACTATTCTTCAGTGGCCTTTCGAACCTGCATTTGCCAGCCATTTTCTTGAGAGATAATTGTCGCCAGTTTGGCGATACCTACAGCGAGTAGCTGTTATGCCCTCATACTCACCATTAGGTATACATACATACCTACCCCTTGACCGGGGACCACTGCTCGACTATTCTGCTGCAACACGAACATGTATCGTGGTTGTAATTAAATGCATAATTAATGACCTTCGTGTTTGCCGCGCGTCCAGCCAGGTCAGTCTGGAATTTGCATCGATTTAAGCTCTCTGCAACAGTTCTCCCAGAACGAAACGGCTCCGGTTCTGGCTCGCGGCGCATCGGACCTGCCTAGCTGTCTTGCGAATCAACTGACGCTGAATTTTGCTTGACATGCTTCGGATCATTGAAGTAGAATCAGACGACGAAAAAAATCAGAAACTCACTTTTTCCAGAAGAAAATTACTAGAACTGTGATGAAAAGATATGTTCATTTTTAGGAGGGTTTTTTTTTTTCAAAAAACATTGCCGTGAACTTTGAGAAATTAAAGAGAAGAAAAAAAGTTTTGGAAATAGAAATCGTGTTTTCTGTTTGAGACAGTTTTTTTAACGCGATTACTTTTTTTTCTGTTTTGAGCAAAAGCATGTTTTATATATATATGAAATCCTCTTTCTTCAGTACTCAGTTTTCGATCGAAGAAAGTATGAAATTTGTTCTACATTCTCGCGTTCTTTTTCTTCAGAATTGGTTTTTGTGGTGATTTTTTCGGTTTTTTTTTTCTTCGTCGTTTTTCACAAGAACATCCCTATTTTCAAATACCTTTTATGCTAGAGAGAAGATCGACGGAGTGAAATTTCTTTCTTTCCTTATAGTGAAAGTTGGATTGTCAATCTTCCGGAAAATAAAAAATCATAACTATTAGAAGAATAGAAAATTGGATATTTTTTCCCGAAAACTTGATCACAGCCTCTCCTATCAGACGCGCGGAGAAACTCCGAGAGATATATTTCAAGATAATTCACGGTTCGAAATATCATCTAGTCGCAGCTTTCTACAAGATTTTGAGAGAAAATCCCAACTTTGAGAACAATCGAAAATGGGGAACGAAGTCGGGTGATTTTGGGATAAAAACAACGGTGGAGAATGATAAATAAAAAGTGAATATCGCAAGCTCGCGATCACGCGATCGCTCAAAAAAAAGCTGCATAGCTTCATTCGTTCTCATCGTGATTTATAGTCCTCGAAGTAGAGCGAAGCTATAATACTCGTAACGTGCTATGAAAAGTTTTAATCAACGGGTATAAAATATAAATGGAAGAGCATGAATCATCGGTATTGTAGTTGAGAATTTCTGTAAAAACTATAAGTTTATAAGTAAGTTGAGTCTTTCGATATTTAAAAAAAGCAGGGTTCACGGCAACCCTCAAGTTTCGATTTTTCCAATATTGTTTTGGCGATCGTTTGCACATGTTTGCACGATCGAAATTTCCGATTGCGCAATCGTCCGGTTTTTAATATTAAAAAAAAACCGGCTCTGCGGCAGCTCCCGAAGTTTCGATTTTTCCAATTTCTCACACACACGATACATCTCATCTCTTTGGTTTTGTTTCCAGAGTAGCAGTATTACGTATTGCTTTCAGTTCAGTAGGAAGGAAATTAAAGGGTCTAATTGCTCCTGAATAACTATTTTTGATGCTTATATTATCGCATCTTTGAGGACTCGGCGCCGAATTTCGGATTCAAGAACCGCCGGATTCGCAAGATTCGCGAGATTGAATATCGAAGATACAGAACTCAGAACTCGAACGATGTATACCTACATCAGGTACGGCTCGGTTCGCGGTTTCCGGTTATACCTCGAGATCAACACTGCTGCAGCGAAGGTTTTACGAGGTTATTAAAACCGCAAGCCGGAGGGATCTTTGATCGTAAAATGGGGGTTAGTTTATATAACTGAATCCAAATCGCATCCCTTCCTATCACTGCAGTCACCCCCCTCGCTCCACGCCACGTTGCTGCAGCGTGAACGACGAAGACGTGTGAGAAATACCGAGACCAAGATTGAGAAGGATCGAGTGATAGGTAAGCTGAGGTCTTACCGATGGTTTCGATTCGTTGTCCCAAGTACATTATACATCAACGAGTATATAAAATTAAAAACCGAAGATCCAGAGTCGAGAGTTGGAAGAAAAACGGTTCTTTATATTCCCCGATTAATGTATCCCTCGCTGCTACTTTTTCTTCCTCTAGTTCTTCCCTCTCGCTTCTTTTCCTTCTCCTTTATGTAGAGAAGAAGGAAGATCATCTGTCTGTCTTCCATCAATTCCATCCGAGAATTTTTCAACTCGAATTACGTTCGAGGGGACAGAAAGACGATAATATTATGCAAAGGAGGATGTGGCTCTCCCCTGCTCTCTACAGCTCCGAAAGAGGGGGTTCGGTTGGGAGAGTTGAAGACGGTAATAGAGGATATATGAAGGATTTACATATCATTTTATACATTTCTTACAATGTTCTCTTCCTATATAGTATAAGTATATATATATATAGCTTTTGGTTTTCATGCCGTTGCCAACGCTGCACTCTTTCTCCTTTTTTTTCATTCTTACGTCCTTTTTATTTTTGCATTTTTGCATTTCTGCCCCTCCTCCCCCCATCCTCCCCCTCCCCCGCCGCAGCCCCTTCGCGGCTCGCGGTTTTGGATTTTTTGAGATCGAGATGACCGAGTGAAAGCAAAAAAATGGAACAAAAGAAAGAGAGAGAGAGAAAAAAAAAGAAAAAAACCAACCGAAAGAGCGAAGGAAACAAAAAGTTGAATTCCCGACGAAAAAGAATTGAAACGACGAAGAACGGGGGTGAAGCAGCTCTCTTCTATGAAACCCCGCGTCGAATTTTCTCCTGTTCTATTTTACTGGGAAAAAGTGAACGGCCAAAATCGGCTAACGAGTTCTTTTGGCACAAACTGTTTGTCACGTCGCGAAATAAAATGTACAGTAGAATATAGAATGTGGAATGGGATAGAATCGAATGCAATAAGAATAAGATAGTAGCAAGCGAGAAAGAAAGAAATCGATGAAACGTATGTAGGTGGAAGAAAATTGGAAAAAAACATCGGGGCGAAAGAGAAAGAGAGAGAGAGAGAGAGAGAGAGATAGGAACTACAGAGGAGTCCTCAAATCTGATAGAACTATAACGTGGATTCTGAGTTCCAGGTCCTGCCGCATCCTCGGCCCACCACCCTCCACTTCTTCTACTTCTTCCCATAATTCCATCCAACCGAAGAAGAACGAAAAAATATTACCCGACGAAATCGTGAAATCCTGAATGCGAATTCGACGTGGGTATCGCGACGTACAATGGAGACGTTCAAATTCAGTACCTACACACCCTGAGCCTCGGAGATACTTATCGTACGTATTAGCGTGCATACTTGTTATATCTATTACCTGCTGGCGACAAATTTTGTAAATTTATTTGCAGTTCCATTTCCGTTTCCGTTTCGTTGCCGCCCGCCTCTCTTCTCTCCTTAATTTCTCCTTTGCTTTGTACGGCCTGTCTATAAAATTGATCCCTGGGGCGTTTATCGAGTATAACTTGCACTTCGGTCTTCTTCTCGAGTGTTCAACATAATTTTATACGCCTGCATACGCAGCTATACACGTACAACATTTATATACATATGTTTGTCCTGATTATATCGTCATTTATGTACTGTATATCATTCCGGTGTACGTACGTACGTACATATACTCGATTTTGAACGAAAATTATTCATCTTGGGTGGTTATTTTTCACTTTTTCCCCCGTTTTCTTCCACCGTTGGATGATATCGCTGTTCATCAGTCTCAGTCTCGACTCTAGATATACTGTACATCAAATGTTATGTATAATTTACGATTGGTATCACAGGAAGAATTTTTCTTCACTTTCTCTCTATTACCTATATATACATATATATATATATATATATAGATATTATAAGGTATGAAAGTATATGATATACTTAGAGCTTATATACATATATATATGAGAACCGCAGAGAGAAGATTCTTGCCGACGAGTCTAGCGTTCCAGGATTTCTTGACTTTTGAAACTGTTGCAGCCTCAGAGGTTGGCCTGTATGTATGTATGTACTACATGTATATATACAGCTAGAGAAACTAGCGGCCTTTGCGCGTACGCCCACACACACACGCGCGGAGTAGCAGTGGAGAAAAGGAAAGGAGAGGAACGAAAGCAATGAAAGAAACAAAAAAGAAAAATGAAAAAAAGGAAGAAGAAAAAGCGAAGAAGGGGGAAAACAGTATAGCAAAGAAGTTGCAGCCTTCGTTAGTTGATTCGAGCCCTCACTCGCTCTTGAAACCCCCGAAGCTTTAATTTCCTTTCCTTCTCTATCCCCTCAGGTAGGCAGCTAGGTAGGAGGTAGACATATATATATGTTATACCTTTACCAACGTTGAACAGCAGCTACAGCTCCTCTTCCTCTTTGCTTTTACCTTTTTACTACCGTTTTAATAACACGACTCATTAAGGAACGACTTCCGGTTCTTCTCCTCCTTGCTCCTCCCTCCTCCCTCCTTCCTCCTTCGTTCTTCCACCTTCCCTTTCTTCTTCTAGCTCAGACTGTAGACAGGTATAAGGTAGTTATATGTATATACATACGTAGGTATATACATGCATACTACTGCGAAGGTCTGCGGAGCATACACTAGCGCGGCGGATGAGATTGTTGATAATTATAATTACAATTGTAATTAGAAACCTGGATAGCGAATGAAGTACAAATCAAGGAAATTCAATTGGCGTTTGCAGATATGTATGAAAAAAGGAGAAGGAAAATTGAAAGGCGATAAAAAATTCTCAAGCATGGCACAGTAGAATTTGAGAATTTGTCGTATCGGATCGGTGTTGGAATAAGAATTGCTTCAGGGAAAATGAACCGTTGAACGAAAGGATTTCAAACAAAACGAAAATCACGGAGAAGAAGACGAAGAAGAGGAGGAAGATTTGAGGAAAGTGCGAGAACGGCAGTGTCTTATGACGAGTTGGAGACGAAAAGGGAAAGAAAAAATGGTAGAAGCGGTGAAGAAGAAGAAGAAGAAGAAGAAGAAGAACGGAAATGAAAAAGAATACGAGGCAGAGAATAAGAAAATTTGATGAAAATACAAATGTTATAATTGGTTTGTCAGATTTGCGTATATGCATAGAATATTTTGCGAAAGTGGGAAAATTGAATAGACAAAGTAAGGAAAAATAAAAGGTGAAACTCGCGAATTGAAGAAAATCTGGTCAGAATGCAATGGAACGATTTTTCTCCCCCTGTTCATATCGGCAGAGCTGGGAAACCGAAACGTAGGAAGCGAAAAAAACAAAATGTAATTGAAAAGAAAATTACAAAACGGACTGCGAGACGCGAGAGAAAGAAAAAAAGGATGGAATTTTCAACGAAAATACAGGGATGCGATTAATTTTCTTTTCGTTTCCGTGATGATTTGCGAGAAAAAAAAGAGAGAGAAAATATCGCAGAATGGATATTAGTTCAGTGTTAGATATTTTCGTTTTTTGAATTCCTGTATCCATAATTGAGAAGAAGAAGCAAAATGTACTACTCCGCAGTATTATAATAGAGAGGGAAAAATCTTTGAATCGGCAGAATTCGATTCCAACTTGGATCTTCGTCTCTCGCATGATTGGAGCCTCAGATCTCGAACACAGTTTCGCTTTTTAGTCTCTTTTTATTTCGTTCGTTCTGGTCTTCGGTACCGATGCACGACCACATTTTAATCTTCTGCGTGCCGATACTACAGGGAATTTCGAAAGAATTCCGGATCGTATGTACATACAAGATCAAGAATTTCTGCAGGATTGAAAAACAGGAAATTAAATTTACATACAAAACGAGAATTGAACGAAACACCTACCCCTTGTAACTATATTATATAGTTTTGTATGTATGTGTATACATAGCGTGACAAAAGCGTTTGTCTTTTTCCCTTTTTCTAGACACTGAAGACAAAGAAGGTCGAAGTAGGAAAGAAGAAAAACAAAGGAAGAAAGAAAAACGGAAATAGAGAGAAGAAAAGAAGAATAAGGGAATTAAAGTTTTCTTTTCCTCGCGACTATATATTGGTATATATATACGAATGCATGACTATACACAGTTCTATTTACTATACTATACATATATATATATATACGTACTACTATTATAGTCTCGGGGAAAACTTTTGACGTAATTATTCAACGAATCCATTAACTCTCCGCCAGCCATCCAACCATCCAGGACTGGCTGCTGGAATCTATTTTATTTGATCTCTAAACTGGAGAGGGTGCGGAATTTTTCTCCTTCTTCGCTGCCTACTATAATACTTCACATCGATCAAAAACGAGAAAGAAAAGGTAAACAGAAAAATGGAAAGCGTTCCTGTTGGTCTGAATTATTTGTTATCCGTTTTTTTTTTATCATTTTTTATTTTTTTTTCAATTCATATGTATAATGTTTCGGAAACGTCGTCGAAAAGAAGATGAATGTCGGAAAAAAGGGGAAAGGAGAAAGATAAATCGTCCTAGCTCGTTGGTTTTCATTTTGAGAGTGAAATTCGAAAAAGAATCGCGCATTTCGAAATAGCGAATTAGATAGAATCGAAGTGAAACGAAAATTGAAAAAAGTTTTACAAATTTCTAATTTTCATTACTCTATAATGATGTACAACTAGACTCTGAAGAGTCTGTGACGAGAGTTGATTAAAATATAACCACTCAGCGCGTACTAAATACTGTAATCAAACTGCAACCTGCTCTTATTCAATTATTACTGTATATAATATTTATGTAACGTGGGTATATAGTACATACGTAGTATATATATACCTATATATAGTACATTAAGCAGGAATTTTATGCCCGAGTTATTACCGAGTTAATAAACTAGTAGATTAAAATTGAGGCGTCCCGTTGCCTCGTAGCGAAGTGTAAATCAGGGATGAATCAACCCTTTTTAACACCCTGGCCTGTATCCAGGCCCGAAAGTACCGGTACGCCGCGGTACGCGGTAGATGTAACGTAGCTCGCGGGCCAAGCGAGGACGCATGAAATATTTAAACTTCGATAATACCTACTTATATACCCGGGAAATTATGAAAGCTTAATCTTCACTCAAAAACACCTTTTTAAACGGAGGTATTAAATTTGATATGTTCGTGGCTGTACCTTGACTGTACCTATACTGCAGTGGTAAAAATTTGGAACTTTTGGGGAATTGCGCAATTTTATGTTGCGGAAAGTCAGTTCTTCCCGGTTCGCGACAAATGGCGTAGAAGAAACGGAAGCAAAGGTTTTTTTTTCAAATTTTGGTAGAAGAGAAACAGTTACGTACGAAAGGGTTAGGTTACCTACTGGAAGTTTGTCATTTCTTGGATTCTGTGACTCGAAGTTTGGTACAATCAGTTTTTCCAGTTTGCAAATATTTCAAGAACGAACTTGCCGTCAATTTTCCGCCCACAAAAAAACCTTTCGCACGAGGGGGCTGGATTACAATTTAAAAATTTACGGTTTTTCGGGATTCTGGGACTCCGGATTGAGAGCAGAAAAAATTTTTTGAGCTCCCAAGAATTGCAAAAAAGAAATGAATCTCGGTTTAATCGTTGGTTCGCAGAATCGCGTCGAGTCGATGAGATCGGACCGTAAATTCAAGATTTGTAATTCCTCATAATTCTAGAATTACGAAATATCAAAAGAGACGAATAAATTTCAAAATTCCAGAAATTCGTGGATCGGAAACGAGAGCAAGTTACTCGATTCAATCCAATCGCCTATTTGGACAAAAAGGGTTGTATCAACAGTCACTCACTTCTAATTATTCGAAAACTCCACGCAGGTACAAAATTGGAAAAATGAATGCTCGAGCATCAAAAACTCGCGAAGAGAATAAAATAATTTCACACTTTCAAACTGAACTGAAGTCAAAAGTCCTGAAACAAAATTCCAACTCCCTTGTCTCGAATTTAACGAGCAAAATGATTTTCAATAAATTTCTAAAAACTGCAGAGAAAGACCTAAAATTTAGACTCGTATATAAATTTATAACGAGAAATTGTTTCGTTTTCCCAAATCGAACAAGACAAATTTCATTCCGGCAAATTATACAGTGATGTGTGCATGTTTCCTAGTTATAATTTATGAATTTCTGCGTTTCCATACGAAAATTGAACGTCCCCGCGGTCCTTTGACGAAATTAATGATACCTACACGCGTATAATTGAAGGTAGCTGGCCAACTAGTATTTATGTACATAACATACGCCTCGCGATATGTTGTTAATTAAATACCCGATTATTCATCGACTCGATGAAATATAATAAACTCACAATCAGTTTCGCCTGCAATGGTATGTACGTACCAGAGGTTCGACGCTCCGTGAGGTTTGATACAGGTATTCGAGGTACAATAAACATGATTAATACATGCCTATGAAATATATATACAATCCCTAAATTAAACTGATAATTAAAATTAGAAATGTCAAATCCGAGTTCAAGGGAAGTATGTCAAATTTTTTAAATAACAATGTACTATATAAAATGAACAAATTTTTCACATCAAATACAATGCATCGAATAATTTTGTTTTACATTCTTTCCCACCGAAAACATATCGAGCCCGGGAAACTCAGAATAACCGTTCGACGCTGTGTCAAATTTCTTGAATAATTTTTGAAAAAAGAAGAAACAAAAAAAAAAACACACAGACACCAAATTTTTACGAACAAACGATAAATTGCGAGCCTGGAATACACAACTCTCCGAGGATTTGAACCCCTGTCCCTCCGCCTGCTGCTGCCCGCCGAAGCTCGCAAAACTAATCTTACTTTTATGTAGATAATTTTTTATTCCTCATTTTTTGGTTTCTATATATATACAGTTTTTTCGTATTCTATACACTGTATGTATTATACCTGTACCCAAACCTTGAACCCTGAACTTTGGGCCGTGGGCCATGGAGGGACCCGGCCTCAGCTGGCTATAGATCTCAATTAGGAAAAGGGCGCATGGGTGCTTTTTCTGTTTACCATATATAGGTATACTTCTGGTACTACACTCTGTTGCCTGTAGCATTAGGTACACAGGCTAATACACCGATGCCAGTTGGTCAGAAGCAGCACTTTTTCCCCGTATTTTTCGTTTTCTTTTTGCTTCTCGTTTGTGGTCAATGTATCGTGAAATTTACATACGGGGGAGTAAAACGGTTGATACCAACATTCAATACAAAGAAAACAAATCGTGAAACGTGAAGCAAAAAACGAAAAACGAAAAATTCTTTCCCCAATAGAGACGAATCCATTTTTATATCATTTTTTTGTTCCTCTATTCCTCTCACTCGGTTTTGATTCATTGAAAAATCATCGACCCTTCGGCCGAAAACCAAAAGAGGAGAAAGAAATGAGAAAAAATTCACGTGCCGATTGTGTCCTCAAAAATTTCCCGCTTTTCATCTACGTTACGTTACACTGTGTAGACGCAATCTGACAAATTGCTATCATCGTTACTCGAGGTATGGCGAATATATTGATTCGGAGTGAGAAAAGAAGGAGAAAAGAAGAAGGCAAAAGAGAAAAGAGATGAAAAAGGAGTTATGAGAGAACTGAGAAAAAGGAAATTACGAAAAAAATAAAAAAAATAATGGAAAAAAAGGAAGAAAAAATTAAAAACTTTCCCCGGATCGTTATACTGGGTATAATAGAGCGGATTCATTCGTCACTTTGAACAATACGGATGATATCTTACTGGTCCTGCACCATGGGGAGGATGAGGTGCTTGCTAAGTGGCAAGAACCTCTGCAGTGAATCTATCGCTGACGTCGCACTTTGCTAGAGACTAGGGGCTGGGAACTGGGAACTGGAAACTGGAAACTGGGGTGCGCAGGGTTTGGAGAAGGTTGTCGTGCTAACGGCGGGGGTATCGGGGGATGATAACTTGAAAAATGCAGCAGCTAGGCAGATAGGCTGGTATAACATCGATAGAGGATTGCGATTTTGTATATCTTCGCTACAGTATATTCCACCAAGATTTGTCGCTCCAAATTACTGTCTAATAAAAAGCTGCGCGGTTGCCGCAATGTTCTTTTTACAGAAAAATCTTTGAAACAAGAAACATGCGTAATAATTTGGGCTACAATCTTTATTCGAACAATTTTTCGATCGGATGTTCGGTTGAGGAGATAGATACGTTTTTCAATGCCTCGATCTACCATTCATCTCCGATTCGATGTGATTTGAAAATTTTTATATTCACTCTGGTCGCCGCAATGTTTGTTTTATTGAAAAATTGTTGGAACAAAAAACATGCATATTGATTTGGGCTACAATTTTTATTCGAACAATTTGTCGATCGAATGTTTGATTAAGGTAATAGATACGTTTTTCAATGCCTCGACCTACCATTCATCTCCGATTTGATGCGATTCGATTTTTATCATATTCATTCTAGTCGCCGCAATAATTGTTTGACTAAGAAATTATTGACACAAAAAACACGCGTATTGATCAGGGCTACAAATTTGATTGGGATAATTTTTCGATCCAGCCGCTGGTTGAGAATATAAACGATTATTTTGATACGTGAAAAAGAAAGAACACAGAGAAGCCTCGCTCAGTTTGTCCGCCCAGTCGTTCTCTATACATTTTCACGCAACGTTTGGCTAGGTAAACCTAGTTTTTTGTATTTTTTCAAACTATTCTTGTTTTTCGTTTTCCCTTTGGATTCCGGCATTATATTATAGTCGAGAGAGTACGAGTACGAGACACGCGATTATTCGGGAAGATTTAATACCACCATCTATCTACAAGGGTACCATAATAGGTATGTGGTATATCGCATTGTTCACATCAAATTAATCACATTATTGGACAGGTAGCTTGTTCTCTCTCTCTCTCTCTTCGCTAATGTGTCAAAGCTACCCGAAGCTGAACGGTTATACAGTAGCTGCAGGCACCTATCTATGCATACATATATGACTGCATGCGAAATTTTGAATTCGATATAGTATACACACGACGATCACACCTATGTAGCGATCAAATTCTTCACATATACAGCATATATACGAAGGTCCATAAATATCCGTATAAGTAAGTTTCGTTCTCGGTTTCGTTTTCATTTTTCAGATTCGTGAAATAGAAAATTGAAATCGAGGGATAAGACAAATGAGTTGGAGGCGTACGAAAAAATCAGATTTCCTTGGATCAATATGGAAAAAAACAACAGATTTTTAATTTCTTGAAATATGATTTTCGCTCCAAATTGGAGTCCTCGATCGTAGAGACAAATATCTACACATATATCCGCACCAATACTACGAGAGATAAAATTTTTCAGCAAACTTTCAGCTCCTATAGTTTTAAAGCTCTAGCTGGATATCCAGCCGGGTAGTTCTCCCGTTCGCTGAGTTATACAAATATCATTTTTCCATCCCTGCAGAAGCGCGAAGCTCTGCAAGCGGCGAGGAATGGCATGAGCATGAGCATGAGCATGAGCATGAGCATGAGCATGAGCATGAGCATGGCCAGCACCCAGAAGCAGAAGTAGAAGTAGAAGTAGAAGTAGGAGCGGGAGCGGGAGCGGGAGGAGCAGCAGAAACGGAATGAAATGTCCACAAGACTAATGAGAGTAACAAATGAAACTGGAGTAGATTCACTTCTACAGTGTGTTCAAATAATATATGTATGTATGCATGTATGTATGTAGCTCGTGTGTATAACAGAAGAAAAAGTCTCGCCGTCCATACGTAGCTATTGTATATACATACGTATAGTTTTACGCAACGAAAATCCAACTTTGCTATATAAATGCTATAGGTATATTGCAGGTGGAACTATTCTCACGGCAAAACAATCGGGAACAAATTTTCATTGTACATTTTCTAATAGCAGTAATTTTGAAATTTATCAATTTTCTACTATTTCAGTATTTTTTGTCTCAACTTTTTCCAAGCTTCCAAGCTACTTCCGTTTTCCCCTCTTCTTCGCCGTCCACGCCAAATAGAGCAGCGGTGTAGCTACGTGTGGAAATTATATTTCCGGTATAGCTGCGTAGCCCGTACGGTATAATATATCAAGTAATTTGATTTTCCTAGTATAGGGAAGTGCTAATGAAAATAAATGAAGACCCAAGCAGCTGCGCATTCCCTATGCATGCATGTGCGCGCGTACCTACGTAAACAGGTATATATACGTGTGGAGACAGATACACGTACACATATATATATATATATATATATGATATAACCTAGAGAACCTTGTTGTAGAACAAAGTTGACTCGCCAGTTAACAAACTATATAGTATCTATGTTCTCCACGTGCATATCTGCAGCAAACCTGCCCACCTATGTACAGCTTGCATGTATGTTGCTACAGGTATATCATCCTCGACTACAATGCGGAGGAGGTGTTGCCTCCCTTGTCCCAATCAATAATCGTATACACACATATGTGGGAATAAATTATACACAAAATTGCTACCGCCATTCAGCTCAATTCTACCGTTACCCCCGCCACGCGATACATCGATGGATGTAAATCGGTATATTGCTTCGTAATGGTTATTGATAGCGATAACAGGTATGATAATAATAGTAGCAGTAATGGTTATAGTAGCAATTCCAGCATTAGTATCGGCGATAGTAGCAATAGTCAGAGTAAAGTGATAGTAGTAGTAGCAACGATAATGACAATAGTAGCAATCCTCGTTAGTAAAGTAACAGTAGTAATAGCAGCAATAATAGCAGCAGTAGTAATAGTTGTAGTAAAGTGATGGCAGTAACAGCAAGGATAATTGCAGCAATAGTTGGAATAGCAGGGATTCAGTGATGGTGAGAATAGTAGCAACGATAGTAGCAATAGCGATAATAATAGCATGAAATTGATAGCTGGTAGAATTTGACCCGTGATCCCGATAAAAAAAACATCCTAAACTGACAAGCAGATTCTCCCAGGGGTGATACGTTTTGTCGAATTCAGCCAAAGATCGCCTCAGGGACGAGTCAAACCAAGAGGACTTGGTTCTTGGTTCTCTCTCTCCCTTTCTTTGTCACGCTATCTCTCTCTAAAACTGAACCGAACAAGAACTTATCAGTCCCAGGATACAATGCACATTGTATACATATACATACACACAAATACAATACATGTATGATGATATGTATATATATATACACACACGCGCGCGTGTGTGTATGTGTGTGTGTGTGTGTACAACAAAGATTTGACTTTCTCTCCATCTCTGTCTCCCTCTCACTGTCTGAACGCTAAAACTTGGGTAAGTAAACTCGCGCGAGGAAGTGCCGGGACAGAGCAGGACCTGCAGCAAGGGTTAGAGCCGAAGGGAGGCTGAGTTGTTGTAGAAGTTTGTCACTTTCAAGACAACATATATATCTTTTAAACATATATATATATGTATGTGTGTATATACCGTACCGTATATGTGCTTATTTCTGTACGTATGTACTGCACTCACCATGTTTAGTATTTACATGTACGAACTCTACATACGTGAGTATATACATACAAGTACCTATATACCAGCCTGAAGATATGTATATAACTACTATAGATACATGCCATTGTTGGTAGCTATAGCATTTACCGCACAATAGGCGGGTGCACCTTGAGGACGCTCTACTTATGTACTCAAACACATTGTACAGATATGAGGAATTTATGTATACGTATACGCACGGGCGACATCTACACGGATAGATACACGGGTATGATGTATAGCGCAGAAATTTGGAGAGCAACGGGGTCTTCAGAACCACATTGTGGAACTCGAGACTTTCCACTCTTGTTCAACCAAATTTGTATAAAATTCGAGTAGGTGCTAGGCATGAACCAGTGCTGTACGACTTGGTCGACTAAAATGGCTAATTCGGCTAAAAGTTTTCAGCCAGCTAAAAAACACCGACTGGCTATACATAGCCGGCTAATTTGGCTCAACTGATCGAGACGTGTTAGCTGCCGTTTGTAATCTTTTGGTTAGCCGGTAGATATTTTTTAGCCGGGTAGAAACTGCAGTTGGCCGGCCGATCCATGCCAGCTGGTTCAGCTCCGGCTGATTGGCCGAATTAGCTATTTCAGCCGGGTTAACCGACTGATTGTGAGCCATTCAGCACCAGCTGTGTGTATGTACCTACCTAGCTACAAAAACCCCAAGTGTTTCTTGGCCCTATCCGAGAACGTTTTAGTCCTGCAATATGGGTACACGTACGCAATACACGGGCATACTACGATGGAGAACGTAGAATGGAACGGAAGGAAACAGAACGGAGCTGAACGGAACGGAACGGAACGGCGTTGGAGTAAAGTGGAACGTAGGTGTGGAATGAGGTACCAACCTTATACCAAGGTACGACCTACCGAACCAACTATGCGGAGCGGAGCAGAGCGGAGACCGCCGCCGCCGCCACCACCCCCTTAACGCGTATTAAACCAACCGGTGAATAAATTTACCTCAAAATCCTCCAACGAACCATGCTATACCGTGTACCGTGTACCAGACGTACACGCACAGCCTTGTAACGTGCGCGAGGAATCTGATCAATTCGTCCGTCGAACTGAGGAATTGTTATAGAAGAATTAGCTGTTCTAGCATATCATGCTACCATAATCAGCCCCTAAATATATATAGAGAGAGAGAGACAGAGAGACAGAGAGAAAGATCAAATGGTATGTACAGGGCGATTCAGCCTGAGCGGGACACATTTGTGGATAGATTATTCGGGAAATTCTGAAACGAAAGGTCCTTTGCCGAAACTTCATATGGCCGACGGTTTTCTAGCTACAGAGGATCCAGGTTGACCAACGTGAGCGAGAGACGGCAGGCTTGGATGTGTGAGGGACCACAGTCTTTGCACACTGACGTACATCAGCGTTGTGATTGGTCAACTTACAATAGACAGTCTCTAGCTCGCAAGCTATCGGTCACAGAAATTTTTGCCAAAGGGCTTTTCCTTTCAGAATTTCTCGACGAATATGTCCACGAAACGTGAAACCCGCTGAACCTGAATCACCCTGTACATATATACATATATATATATATATATATATATATATATATTCGGTATATCCTGCAGTAAGCAGCTGGATATATATGAAGCACCAAATTGCATACCGTGATGCGGTAGGAATACCAATTTTCATCCCATCACATCGTATAGATACAATAACTATGAGGATGGAAACGTGCGGTGAAGACTTAGATTGAATTTGTGTGTGCGTGTGTGTTTTTTTTCTACTTTGTTCTTGTCATGTTTGCTGCGGGAACTTTTTGAGCTCGCTGGTGAGAAAGTTTACTCAAGTTTTCATGTGCCACGTGATACCCACGTCTACGTGAGCTTCGTTCTTCGTATAGCAATAATAATGGCAGTAGTTTCATAGCGATCTTGAACCTCGAACGCGTTAGCTGGATGAGTAGAACATACCGTAACAGTTGTAGCAGTAACAGCAATTATAACTAAGTTAGCAGCGATAGAAGCATTGATATAGGTACAAAAAGTAATAGCAATAATACGACGTAGTCATCGCATAGCAATAACAAGCAACTCCAGCAATCTCAACAGCAATAATGGCAACGACAGAGATGCTATGTTGGCAACGAAATCATAAATACTGAGTACGAATGCACGGAAAGAAGAGAAGTGAGAAAGCCCGGAAAAATCGGTTTAACGTCATGACATGAAGTGAAACTGGAAGCGGAAGTGAAATTACACGGGTAATAATACAGCCTGTTTATTTTATCAACATACCTAACTAAGTGGGCAAAACCACGACCGTGTATGCATGCAATACATATGCATGTGTGAGTTCACGTAGGGACACAAGCTTTACAAATAGGTGCAGCGACTGGAGATTGAATTTTCTTAGCGTTAAAACTTGATAACCGGATATAGCTATTCGATGCCTTTGCAGGTAGGTGTACGCGCAGATGCCTATCGCCTACCTACATGCAACTATACATAAGACCTAACTATGTATGTGCTCGTATGTAGTCGGATAGAAAATTCACTCAAGTCCCACCGAGGTAGATACGAAGGTACGTTCTACCTACCTACCTAGCTACCTATTCGAAGCACTTGATGTTATGTGGCGTAGACGCGGTCCTCAAGTTTGCAGGATGAAATCAGCTGCCTAATGGGTAATTGGATATCGGAAAAAATCTTGCCTATGTATGTAGGTACATGTATAAAGTAAGGTCGAAGTACGTGACCCCGCTGCTATTACGCCTCTCCCTCGCGGATACCTACATCGACATTCCCCAATTCTGCTAGAATTATGAATTTCCTGCATGATTGTGATTGTAATTGAGATTTTTCGATATCAAAGTCACGGTCATTTCGTCCTCTGACATGCTGGGTAGAGTATAGAGGAGACTGTTTTCAATATACAGCGAGAGAATATTGCCAAATTCTTGCGAATTTGTCTAGTTAGGCGTGGCGCGGAAAACTGTAGAAAAACGAGGGAACGAGAGAAAGAAAAAACGAGTCAAAGGTCGGCAATTCTTTTTTCGTTTTTCTTTTTACATCATATTGGCTGTCAAATACAGTTTCTATTTTGTTGTATCGCGTTGAAGAGGCACGCGCGTAGCCGGGTTCGATGGGACCTTCTTTACTCACAGATGAACCTCGCGTTCGGCTCTTTTTTTCCTTTCTCTTTCTTCTTTTCTCAAAAATGTAAAGAAAACCAGGAGAAAAGAAACACCGAAAAGAGACGGACGGAATGGAAAGGCAGTCGCAGTATTTTGAATTTGTGGAGTAATTAAACACTGGTTTCTTTCGCCTGTTGACAAACCGTACGAATTTCACATACTTTGCTGATTCGCGCCCACCGCAAACATCCCTACGATACTACATTCAAGCTTGAGTGAACTTTTGGTCAATCTGCAATTCCAACTCGCCTAATTGAGAAACACTCGAGTAACCAGTAACCGTTAGCACTAGCCATCCCTTCATGAATGGTGAGCGGTGGTGAACGGTAGTGTGAAGGGAAGGTAAATGAAGGAAAGGGAAAGGAAGGTGAATCAACGGAGGCGTGGAGAGAAAGCGGTGAGGGAGGAACGGAGGCAGGCAGAGGTTGCTTACGTAAACAGTAAACATCTGCAATTGGCTATAACTTTGGTAAATTTCACAGTCCGAAAAGCCCGGGAGCTGGGGGACCACTGGGTCCAAGAGTCAGAACTCGAGGAGCGGAAAGGTGGCTCCTCTAGTTACCGGCGCAACAATTACCCACGTCGAAATTAGCCTTTGAGGGTAATTAGCCCGCATGGATTCGGTGTTTACACTGTTAAACAAACCGAGATCGACGATCAGTATCAATTTATTATTTATATCTGTGGGACTTCGAACTAATTAGTGGCTAATGATGTAAAACTCATTAATAATCACTGAACATTCAGCCTGGAAACTATGAAATAGTTACAGTTACAACAGTTATGGGTATCGTTGCAATCATATAGCAATTTCAGCAACAAATAAATTGTATAAAATGACACAGCAATTGGGGAGAGAATATAGCGATAGCAATTATAGTGATGGGCGTAGTTTGATAGTAGTCTAGTTATGTGATGAGGGAAATATGGCACTTCCAGTAATTTTAGCGACAACATAGTTACAGCAATTGATGCAGTATCCTCGGGGAATATAGTAACAGCAATTATAGTAATAGTAGTCGTTCAATAGTGATGGAATATAGTAATCCAGTTATATTGCAATTCGTCAATGATACCAGCGATAATTGAGAATGAATTGAATTGCGGGCGGGGAAAATCAGGCAGGCTGTGCTAATTAGCCCGTGAGAGTGTAATAATTAGTTTGAAAGAATCTTTGCGAAAACACGAAAACAAGGAGCGATCAATCTTTATGAGGATGAAACTGACTCCGTAGCTACTACGTAGCTATATATAGTTTTAGGTAGCGACGTATAAAACGAAAGATTCGAGATACAACGAAAGTCCGAGAGGCGAAAATGGCGGCGAGAAACAAAGTGAGAAGAAAAAGATGTCCGAGTTTGTTGAAGAGTAAAGTTTCGAGGGTGTTTGAGGGGGCGGAGGGGGGGGGGGGGGGAGATGGGTGAAAGAGGGGGTGCTGAAATGTCTAGCAGCCCTTGGGGGGAGCCGATTAGATCTACTGATGAGAGAAAACTGTGAGCAGCGAGTCTGTTGGTTTTGGTTGGTGAGGGTAAAAGTAAAGGTAAAGGTATATACATTATACCAGGGAGAGATAATCGCGTTCTGATAAACCAAAACCTAAAGAAGACGTCTTTCTTTCCGCCGCGTAACGTTGGAGGGAAATAAAAACAAAAATGCTAATTCCCTTCCAAACTTTACTTCCTTTATTCCCGTAGCTTTTCCCCAGCTTCTTCATACTTACTTACCGAGTTTCCTCCCCCCGCGGCTATCCACCACCCGATGCGCCGTCCCCCACATCTCCTACACACCCGAGACCCGACGCTGGTGTCTCCAGCTACCGTGAAAAACTACCCTCCTAATCTCATAATGGCCAGAGAGTTTACAGACTGTTGGACAAACTTTTACCACCACTGTGTCTTGAACAAGAAATGAGAATAATTATTATTAGATTTGACCAAAACGTATTATACAAGATTTTCTCTTTCACTTAATTTAATACCATTACCGCAATGTCACAAAAAAGCAATTATACACGAATCTCAATTGTCGCTGCCGAAGGACGGACGCTCTCAACAATTCTTCTCAGTAATAACAATCGAGACGGATATCGCTATTCCGGCAACAAAGTAGTCAGCAATCTCACAAGAATAGTAGGTCTAGCGATTGTAGCAATAATATGTACAGATATGTTGACTATTGCTGTTCCCGCGGTACAGTAACTAGCAATCTTGCAAGAATAGTAATTCTAGTTGATATAGTAGCTATGTGATAGTAAAAAAGTAATTCTAGCAATTCTAGCAATATAGCAATCTTAGCGATAACATATATGATCATGGTGATTATTGCTATTCTAGCAGCGAAGTAATTAGCAATATTACAATAACGGTTATCCTAGCAATATAGCGATTCTAGCAATAATAGCAACATCCTTTCGTCCAGCTGTGCATGGATTGCGATGAATCTGAGCTGAGTGAAGAAAATCATCGTTGAAAATGTAGTATTAATTCCTATCTATTGCTAACAATGTGAAGAGATTTTTGCTTCTTTTCACGTGAATAATGTCGAATAAATCTCGCGCTAATTATACATATGTATTATATTTGAAATAGTACATAACAAAATTATATGTCCTCAATTTGGTGGTTCACTGTTATCAAATATCAATTTTATTCGTTATCAAAGCATGAAATCTGTATGGTATGTGTGTGGAAGATAAGATGAATATCAGAATATCAAAATATCAGAATATGGCAGGCAACAATTAGGATGCTAATGATATCTCTGGTAATTAATTCAAAACTCATTATCCGCGATCCATTCACAACGATGTATGCATTCTACAAATTCTCATTAAGCAGTTTCTATTGTTTCGTACGCTCAGAGAAGTTCAGGGATAATAATTGATAGACCCACGCTTCTACCACCACCGTAGAATCCCTTTTCTATAGAGATAATACCGTTACACGTACGCGTGTGTATAGATATATAAGTATTATACATGAAACTTTAGTCGTATATCTCTAACCCAGCTCCCCCGCCCCCATTCTCCGAGGAAAGTTCGAAATTCAAAAACTATTTTAGCAATTAAAACTGAATTAATAACTATCCATCTCTCTGTACCACGAAGAAATAATAACTGGCGAATCAATCATTCTTCAAATTTTTCATCTTCTACTTCTTCTTCTTCTTCTTCTTCTTCTACTTTTTCTTTCTTCTACTACTTTCCTTTTTTCTCATATACTTTCACTCTTTCATTAATAGCGACTCCAAACTTTCTTCCTCTTAGTTTCTATTGATTTGTTCGCAAACTCGTTTCGCAGAACGCGCCTTCACCTTATACCATCTATTCATATATCTCATTCATCCAACACGCGAAAAAGTAGAGATGGCTACGAACGAGAACGAAAATGGAACAGTTTTGAAATTCCCGAAAAGTAAAACCACGGAGGGTGAGATAAAAAATTGGTCCTAAAACACTTTTCCTTCGTTTTCTATTTCACCAAACCTCTTCTCCTTCTTTTTCTCCATGAGAAACAGTTCCGAGGACACGGAGTACCTGTGCTCGTTCAATTTTCATTCTCACTGGCAATTGAGAAATGGATAAATAACTGCAGAAACGATTTTTAGAACTGAAATGGAGGTAATGGAATTTGGAGATTCGCCAAATTGAATGAAATTGATTGAAATTGAACGCGAAAAAACGCAACAGATTTCTCCAAATCTTGGAAAATCCCAGGCCCGACGGTGGAGGCGAGAGGCGGACGCGGAGGTGGAAAGTTATCCCGTTTCCAAGCCCATTGAACGTGTCTTATATCGATTATACCCTAAACTTTCCCCAATCCCTTGGGTTCAGACTTTAAAAGACCACCGGATAAAACGTATGGGACGCCTGGGATATTCGAGGAGGTTTGACAGTGGATCTACTGCCTTGCCCATGCCGTGTGATTCCATGCTATGCCAGTTGGTCGCGGTGCCCATGCCGGAGCTCTTTTTCTCCTTTCTTTTCCTTTTCCTATTCCTTTTCCTTTACTCGATCCCGATCTCGATCCCCTCCGTCCCTTTTCTCGGTGTCCTAGCTCTGAACCAAGGAGCCAGTTTTATCACGATCAGAGGATTTGACTGTCTGCGCTCCTGCCCCCAGCCCCCTCAAACTCACCCCCTTCACCATCCGAAACCAACTTTATTGCTTCCAATTATTTTCATGGTTATTACATGTCCTACTGATAGCTCCAAACCTCTACCACGAAGGGGGAATAAAACCCCCTTACGTTAATGTAAAAACGATCGATTTTCTTGGTACCGGAAGAAGAAATAGAGTGAAAAGGGAAAATAGAGAAAGAGGTAGAGCAGGATTATCTTGGGGAGAAAAAAAAAAAACCCCAATGACTTTGGCTATTCTGAAAATCGTTCATTTTCATTTCCACCAGGAATAGAACGTTCTAGTTTCTGTGTACATCCACTTCCGGCGACAAGAAATTGCGGAAGACGTCGCATGTTCTGTAATGCGATAGCAACGACAGCAATAATAGCTGCGACAGATAGCAATCGTGATGATAGCAATATCAAATAGAAAAAAACGCAGTAATAGGAAGAGTAGCGATGATACCATTTCAGTATTAATTTCAACAATAGGCAGTATAGCGATAGCAGCAACTATAGCCGCGATAGCAATAAATTCGTATAGTTAGTAATATAGAAAAAGAGGGGAAAAACTACATTCAGCTATTGTAACTCCGGTTCATTACCAATCCTGCAAGAAAGTCCTGATGCCTGTAAAATCCTCGGTGATAAAATCTAAAATTTTGACAATATAGTAATATGATAGCAATCACAGCAATAATAGCACCATTAGCGATCAAGAAGAAAGTAATTCCGATAATTTCGATACATCAATTATCGGTTTTACTGAAGAGATTCGTTTTCGCTCCAACAATTTGGCGATATGCTAGTAATTGATAGCGATAATAGCGACACATCTGCATAATTAGAAGTATTGAAGAGTCAATCAAACTTCAACTATTCGGTAACTGATATTGGTTATTATGTAGCGCACAATGATTTAGTTTCTTACTTGAAGCTCGAGTTCTATAAGCAACGAAAAATCCACATTGTGTAGTAAATTGACGGCAATTTCAAAGCAGCAATGGCGACAATTTTATTGTTAGCAATTCGCGAGAATCTAATGCCATTTTCATCAAGTTTTGACCATTCCAGCTCATTGACTATCGTTTTCAGGAGACTCTTGCTTTCGGAATGAATTGAAACGATAAAATCGTAGATCCAAGTAATACGGTTACATGAAACAGCAATATGAGTGTAGTAATAGCAATAACAGCAACACTAGTAATCTTATTCTTGTGAAGATCATAGCAACATAATCAATTGGGCAATATAAAGCTATCTTCCGACTACATAATTACGGTTGAGAAAAACAAATCGAAACCTGTAGGTATTAGCTGTTGAGAAAATGAAGATAAAAAAAACGTAAACAAAATTGTTATAATCGAACGTCCGCGAGCACGATTTATAATAATGTTATACATATTGTTTCGTGGTTAACGGATTTCATTGTCAGTTTAATAATAATTTATTGACACTGAGATTTCCCGGTTTGGCTTGTCTCGCGACGACTAGAGGAGACCTACCGCTAGTATTCGTTGTAGGAAAGTTAAGTTCTACAGCTCGTGTTTCACGCTGACGGTTGTAACCGTCGCGTTGCCGACGACTTGGTTGGCAGATTTGCCAACTTTTACCCTTCCCATTTCCCTCCCCATCCAGGATCTAGCTCGCGGATTTTCTCTTATCCAGACAGAGAATATCCATAAATTTATCCACCTCGTTCCCTCATACCGACTGACCCGTAAGTAAGAGGCTCTCAAAAAGAACAGAAAGAGAAAAAGAAATAGAAATAGAAAATAGAAAATAGAAATAGGAAGGCATCGCCATGAAGGCCTCTCCGCCGCGCCCCCGAAATAATAAAATCAAAGAGATTCCTCAATAAATCCCGTCCACGCGGATATACATATTCATCATCGACGTGATTCGTGAGAATCGTCGAGATTTCGAATTTCAGACTCTGGCTAAAGCCTGTCTTTATTGAACAATCATCATAATTAATAATTGTCTCTCTCTCTCTATCTCTCCTCCGTGAGAGAGGATGGAGGGAAAATCAATTGAAGATGCTAATTACTGTAATTATTGGATAATCCGGGTAATTTAATTAGAAAGGGGAAGCGAGGAATGTCACTCTCCGGAGGAATTGAAATTATCACCGAAACATTAACAACGTAATTTCCATTCCCGGATAATCTCCGAAAAGGGGAAATTCCTCACAAACAAAAGGATCCGATTGTGAACAGCGATAACCTTCGTAGTTGAACGAAAAAACCGATCGCAGCTTTCAACGGTGTACCTTCCGAATCCAAAATGGAGTTCCAAAAAAATTAAATTCCGGCACCAAAACTGAGGGAAAGGATGTATCTACCGCGCGACGTAAGGAATTCTCGATCGGATCAACAGATCACAAGATTTCGTTCCAGCCGAATGGGAGATTCTTGCATGCATTATTTTCATGCTTCTCTTTCAATTTTCGGTTTCCTCGCTAATTCCCGAACTATGATCTTCGAGTCAAGTACGCCAAATCTTACGAAGGTCGAAGTTTTCCGCCGTGCACAACAAACAATAAACCGCAAGCGAAATCGCGGAACGAGGTGATTCCGCCGTAAAACGTACCGACGTAGTTCTAGCCAAAGATATTCTCGCTCAACCCGAAGTCTTCTCGTCCTGTCATCAGATACATATATATAACTATATGTATATGTATATAAACGGACTTGGTAGCACCAGGACTAATCCACCGAGAAACAGGACCTGCCACAGCATCCGACTATAAGATCGTTGACCCGTGGAAGCGCACATAGATGCTACACTACCTAGCGAATTAATGAGACCCCAACAACAAGACTATCAAGCCTTTCATCAAAACATCTTTCGTAACGTAACACTCTGAGGGTGAATTCAAATCATTATCCAACTTCTCAATATCTCGTTTTCCGTTTTTCATCTATCTCTGGTTTCTCCTTCCCTTTTTCACTCGAAATATCGAGAACCAGTCGAGTCGCCGGAATCGCCTTTGACGAAATTTTGTATCCTGTTAAGATTATTTTTTGCCTCCTCCGTTGATTTTCCATTTTCGTTTCTCTTTGATTCTGTATTTAGAGGAGGAGCGCAGCCGGTGGTCTCGAAATCGACGTTGCTGGTAAAATAAATTGCGTGAGCGTTTCAGTTGCCTGCATCGCAGATACGATATAAATTCTACGAACATCCCCAAAGCAGTTCAGCTCCAGCTCAGCAGCCTTCATTCTTCGACCGTTTTTTACGTACATATGATATGTATATACGTAAATGTTTATCAGCCGCAAATATCTTCAGTCCAACTGTAAATATATTATCGTTTCGAATAAGCGTTTCCTCTCTTTCTCTTCCTTTTCCTCAGTTTTCTACGAACGTCAGAGTCTTTGGCTCTGAACTCGAATACCTACCGATATTTCATCGAAGATGTATCATGTTTCCCTACGAACGCGGATAGGCACCGATGCTGAGGTACACAATGAGTAAACATCCCACGCGTTTCTCAGTCCACCCAAATAGGCGAACTCTAGATCGGATCGAAAAATTTTTCAACGACTAAAAAGTCGAAGCAATGCTGATGTGCGCTGTGTGCTAAAGCTCCGCATAAACTGCTTGCCGAGTAAAGTCAGAGAAATATCTCTCTATGATTAATTGCCGCGGAGAGGAAACTGGAAGAGTTTCGTTTCGTCTCCTCTTTTTACCGCTGCAATAAAAGTACAGCTGTGCGATTAAGCGAGAAATGAATGAGTCTGTACTCTGTTTGGTAATGTATCTACATGTATGTGTACGTGTATATGTACGGTTTGCCGAAAGCTTCGCAAAGCTTTGCCTTGCTTCAGTTTACTTTCATGCACGCTAGACAGCGACAGCGACAGCGACGTCAACGGCAACGGGAATAGAAATGGCAATGGCAATGGCAATAGCAATAGCAACAGCAATGGCAATGGCAATGGCAATCGCTGCAAAAAAGTCCTGCAGCGAAGATAATATCCTGATCCGTCTGTTCAACTTGAGACTAGCTTTCGCAGGGGTTAGGAAGGAAGCCATCAGAAAGGAAGAGAGATGACTCGAGTTATTCTCGCGAGTCAAGTTTTGCAGTTTGTGGTACGTTTCCAGGTTTCCTCGTCGGCAAAATTACTTTATAATTTTTGATTTATTCCAACTGCCATACTAGCTTTTCTATTTCCTCCCGAGTCCTTGGCCGCGCAGTGCGACGCTGCGCGACGTTAAGACAATTTTCGTTTTCTTTCTCCCTTTCGCCCTCTCTCTCTGTCTCTCTCTTTCTGTTTCTCATACTGTTTCTCACTTTTCTTTTTCCTTCGTTTTTTTATCTCCTTCTTATTTTTTTCATTTTCTTGCCTCCACCTCCACCTCCCACTCCGCCCCATCCCTCCGCCGTTTCAACTTCTCGCCTGCACGCTCGCGAAATATCTACGAAAGTTAAAACTGAGTGAAATACGAAGGAAAAAAAAACTAATTTTAAATCCTTTATTTCCGCTCTATAAGAAAAACTTTTGCGTAGGCAGGTGAGTAGGTATATATATATATATATGTACCACATTTGAATAATATTACATAAGACAGCTTTCCTAATTGATAAAAGCTTTCGTTTAGCACAAATTTCACAATTTTTTCACTCTTTCTTTTCGCATCCACTTTTACGCTCATTAACAATTCTCCCAAGTTATTATATACTGTGATACACTCGGTCAGGTTATACCAAAATTTTGATAATTGATCATGAGATTCAGGGTTGTTTTTTCAAATTCCGATAACAACGGATATCCTTCTGGTTCCTTGTTTTGCGGTATGCGGTCCCAATTCTCGTTTCGAATTCGTCAAGAAATTTAATACCCCGACGGCTGAGGGGGCGAGAGTGACCTGAATTTGGAATTTTCGCGAGATTGAAATGGCCGTAGCTCCTCAACCGTATATATCGGCCCATCGCCCGCAAGGTCTTAAAATCCTCGTATTACGATGTAGAATTCCGTGTAAAAAATATCAAGAAAATGGAGACCGACCCACTTTAAGAAATTCGATATTTCAAATTTTGTCAAGACGGTGTTCGATGGTTCCGGTTTCTGGAAAAATTCACAATAATTCCGACTCCGAAATACGCTGAAAGACCGACGTATTTCATACAGGTCACCTTTTTCATGTAAGACGTTTCGTTCAGTCGCTGATGAAACTGTTCAAAAAATTGACAGTCTTCGTCGCCAACGATTTTCGGAAATTCGTATCCCCAAACTGCAAGTCAAAAAATTCGGAAAAAATCAACAATCATCCCAAAGTCTCGGGTTATGATATGTGAAACCGATTCGCAAATTTCGAGGGGTGAGAGTCGTCGATTGAATATACTCGAGAAATATACCACATCTACGATAACGGAGGAAAATTCTGTCGCATTAACTAGCTACTCCGTAGGATATACATGCAGTAACCTATACAGTGTGTTAATGAATGAATCACGACATATCTTCTTAGTTAATTAGCAAAGTTTGACAAACACGTGAATATAATTAAACATGGATAATTAACATCCCTTAATTAAACATAGAGCCAGTTGAAACAATGCTGTACCTGCTTCAGCGATGCGCTATGTGGTGCGAAACGTCATTAGATAGGAAAAAGAACGAGACGAAACTTCATCAACTTGTTCAACTAATGTAGGTAGAGAGAAAAATCTTGTGCTTACTCGAGATGAAAAACGAAAAAAAAAAAACAGAGAGAGAGAGAGAGAGAGAGAGGAGCGATATTATCAAATTGGAAATTCGAATTGCGAAAAAGAGTAGAACGAAAGGGGAAGAAAATGAATTTCGAATTTTTTAGATGATTAACGAATTCCGTCGAATTCCTATATCTCACCCCTCTGTCGTACAAACTCACGTACACGCCTACACAATACAAACTCCGTTGCACAGCCAGATCGGGAGACAATTCGTCCCCAAGATTCCTCCACCTCGCAGATATACTGAAAGAGGTATAAGTCAGACATCTTAACCAGGTTTGTAAAGGAGAGCGCGCGAATTCGCCAGGGATTGAACAAGCTACCCGCAACTTTATCTTCGTAAGTAAGGTAAACTTAATTTACAGCGTTCTGCACTACGGAGTAAAGGGGCTGGGAGATATCGACTAAATACTCTCTCAATGTTCACCTGCTGTGATCCGTGACGTCGATTTTCAAAATATAGCTATACAATATAGCACACATACGTATGCAGTTTACCTAGGTACGATTCCTGTGGGCACACCTATAATATATTGGTATGCGTCTATACTGCAACACAGTCGCACGAACATTTCGAATAATACTGTCACGAAACTGGCAAATTTGACATTTCTCTTCTCACGTATGCAAATACATGTGTATCTTTTTTTCTCTGTCTCTTTGTTATAAAACGAACTGAAACTAACCAATTTCTCACTAATTCACGATTGAATGGATATTATGATAGAAAATTATACATCGAGCCTCTCAAGGGTTCAAGAAATTTGCCTCGAAAAGAGATGAAAAAAAAAAAAAAAAAAACACTAACTATCGCGTCATGAAAATATCCAGGAACGGCAAACTGCCCCCCCCCCCCCCCCCCAAAAAGGGCAAAATTTAAAGATTGGAAGATATTTTTTATTGTTCCTTCGAAGCTGCCTTTCGTATACAATATAAAGGTATGTATGTATGTATACGCATGTACATAATTTCGTCTAGACTTGAGGTTGCCCCTGCAGACTGTGATAAAAAAGAAACAAAAAATGGGGAAACTGAACGAAAGAGAAAGAGAAAGAGAAAGAGGGAGAAAAGAGAGAGGAAAGAGAAAACAAAAGGAACGAAAAAAATAGTAAAGTAAAGTAGGTATACTTAGACCGAAAAAGTTAAGAGTGACGAGGGTTGATGAGCGCAAGGATGCGCGGAAAAGTATAAGAAATCTTTCGAGATCCTTTTGGGTGGAAGGGGTGGGGGGTGCGGGGTGCGGGGTGCGACTACGTGCGAATGACTTGTTTCTTTTCTCTTCTCGTCTCCTATTTTTCATTTTCTCTTTCTCTCCGTCTCTCTGTCCAGCTCTTTTATTTTTCTTTCTTCTTTTCCGGTCACATCCCATTATCTGTATATATCACCTATCGTATGTATGTACCACAGCACCGCATGTAGTCAAGAAAATCACACACTGCCGCCCGCGGCGCAGAGGTCCTTGCAGAGAGTAATTAATTGGGGATGGAAAAACACAAATCGAAAGGTAGAAAATGAATTGTGTACGAGACAAAGAATGTAACTAAAAGATCTAATCATATCGCGCCGATTTTTCTCTCCTTGAACACGTTTTTTCTCTCCCGATTTTCTGCAAAAATACTACACACGTATACATACTAACGTCCGATATGTTGCAGTTCACGCGTTAGAGATAAAAGTTCGATCTTTCGATTTTTCCCCCTTTTGCTTTTCTGTTGTTCAGTTCCTTCTTTATCCGTTTCTTCATTCAATTCGCGGAGAACGCAGTTGTACCGATGTAGTATATAGATATATTGTATGTACATATATATAGGATCGCTGATATAGATATTTATGTGTCGTGGGCAAAGCTAATGAAGCTGTCCTTAGAGAGAGTGAAAAAAAGTTTATCCGCCAACTGGTCCCAGAGGAAATCTGTCGTCTCCAAGTTTACCGTTCGCTTCGTCGCATACATGTACACGTACATACGTACGTATATGGATACGTACGAAACTACGTCGTACATACGAGATGCTATGTGTGCTGGCTGGTATCTGGTATCTGGTGTGGAGAAAAACAAGAGAGAAAACTGCTTGGATATCAGAGAATCGGGGATCCTTGGCTATTACTGGGACATCTCGTCAAATCCCCTCGACACAATCTTCAACGTGTACAATAGACATGTATGTATACATGTATATATGTTACATACGTTTTTTTTTTTCATGCTGGAAGCAATACGATATTCGTCTGGACTCAAGCTTCTCCGTTAAATTCAACACATTCGTTTAATGACGATTAGAAAGAGCGAATGAATAAATAAGGAATCTAGGAATTTTATACTCCCAGATTCAACATATTCAACAGGAAAAAAGAGCATAGGGAGTTTCGCGGCTAAATTCAACACACGCGATCGAGGATCCAGGGAATTTTAATGACATATTCAACATGGCCAACACGAAAATAGGGAATCTAGAGAATTCGAATCTTAAATTGGATACGGCTAACAGAAGATGGGGAATTTTATTTTAGCTAAATTCAACGAAAAATGAAGAAACTGAGGGATTTCACTGATAGATTCAACGCACACGATGGACGAACAGGAATTGAGAGACTGCAAAATTTCACTGATTTTGATCTACTCTAGAAGCGAGCAATCTAGGGAATTTCACTGCGAAATTTAACACAATCAAAAATTCTTTTATCATACTCAAATTTCACGAGCAATAAAGCTGGTAATTAATTGATTGGGAAATAAATAGCCAGAATCTCGCAATTGCAATGGATGATAGTGATACATATATCAATGGAAAACAAACAATTATAATTTCGAAATTCAAGTTACTCCCAACTTCATATCTATACTGGTTTCTTTTTTCTCTCGTAGAGAAAATTTGGTAGTCTAGATGGTATAATTGTAAGGGGCTGAAACAAGTGGCTGCTCGGGGTAATACAAATTTCAACCAGATTCTGGTAACGGATAGCTATATTGTACCTGGTGAATGACATTTTAATTTAATTTTCCTTTGGTTTTCAATTTTTCTTCTTTTATGTTTGTTTGTTCTTTGCCCTTGTTTTTTACCAAGGGTCGAACGAGTGATGCTGTTTTCTCGTCTACCAACCAACCCCCCATTTCATTCGGTACGCGTCACTGCCTCTAATAGACTAATTACTGATTGGCTCGCTCACCCTAATAACGTTAGTCGCCCACAACTAGTGACGGAAATAAACGAACAAAAATCAGAGTTACTGTTATCAATTTCATATTACCAGTATTTTTTTATCTTGATAGGGAATGTATACAGTATATATCGCAAAATGAGACACACAATTTTCGAAAAGGAAAACACGAAAAAACAGTCACCGGAATCAGCATTTTCTACCGAGTATTTTTCTCTGCTTTTCCAAATCGATGTGCGTCTGTATATTGATGATACTTGGATGGTTTGACGGCTCTTGAACGTTTGTAGGACTTCGCCAAAATTGATATCCTAATTTTAAACTTTCCAGAAAGTGTTCGGAACTCGAGAAAAGAAGAACATTATGTATGAATATTGTGACAAAGAATAAGTTGTTCGATGTTTGTCAGACATATCTTTCACTGATTGTCAAACTCGGTTCGTGTATGGTTAAGGGCGAGGGTTCACTTCACAGGTTCGCGTCCGCTCGCTCTGCAGAGTAAACGTGCCAGCGTCACTCTTAACCTACCGTGTAACATACACTTAACAAGCCTGTCAGAATACATTAAAAGAGATTCTACTGCACATGCCGCTGCGGCACTATAACCTCATATATATAGTGACATGCTGCAACGCTGCGCAACCAGCTACATAACCTATGCCATCCTTACATATGGATTTATTAACGTAGAACTAGTTGCAGATGCTCGCAATTTGCATATAATTTTATTTTATCAAAAATGTCTACAAAGCCAGAGAGAATTATTTAGAAATTTTCTGTTTCGAATTGAAGCATCGAGAGAGGAAAAAGAAAGAAAAAAAATTCTTAGTTTCTGCTTCCTTGCACGTTTTTCTCTCTCGTCACCATTCACTCAATCTTTCAAATCGCATCCTGTACAAAATTGTCCACAATGGCTTAGTGACAGAAACAAATTCGAGAATTGGGGTTTCTTTTCCCCCTAGAAATATGTAAAAATATCAAGAAATACACGAAGAACTAGTATAATTCGCTAATTTCCGATAGTAAAACAAAATAATCTTGTAAACCTTGGGATAAAACGGTAAACCTGAAGAAAAAAAATCTCCAGGGTTTTAATATTCTTGAAGCGCGGCACCTAGTGGACTTAAAGGAATAAGAAAATGTTGTAGGAATATTTAATTATCCATGGCTCGGAGCTTCGCGACTGCGCATTCTTATACGGAGATATAACCTATAGGTATATCTACCGAACGCGCGAGGCTCAAGGCACCGTTTTAAGTTAACTTGAGGATTAAGCCTAAAATGGTCTTCTTCATTCAATTCGAATCCCTAAGGTGGCGAGCAGCGGTTTCCCACCCTTCCCCCTTGCCGATTGTTAGTTTCACTGGCGCCAACTTTATATTCCACAATATTCAGTTTTCTTGGTAATTTTTTGCGATTTTTCGTGTCCACAATTAATCCTATATACTTTCCGTAACTCCTTCCAGTCACGCAGACTTACTCATCGTCGGATGAATCGATAACACTCAATCTAATCCTGTGCAAGGAGAGAACAACAAAACAAAACAACAACAAATACCCCAGGGAATTTCTTTTTATGGGTGAACAGCAAAGAAAATATCCCCCAAAAACATATTGTTCTGCGGGTTTCTGTTGGACAAAAGAACCTATCCCTAGAAACTATGCTCATTTTCCTAAGAAAATCCCTTGAAAGTTTTCTTCAGCTATTCTCATTCGGAACAGACGAAACAAGAACAACTTAACCGCGCCAAAATATACGTTCTCAAAAGATGTCTGTTTCTTTTCTCTCTTCCTTTTTCTTATTTTTGGGTTTTACTTCAAGATTTTTCTCTGCAAATTATATACGCAGTCATTATAAGAATTTTCAAATTTGAGGGGAAAGTGGCAGCAGCATCAGACTCATGTAACAGTAGTAGCACCAGTTCGTAGATGTAACCTAACCTAAAAATCGCAATCAGTACGTGACCGGGCATACAAAGAGTAGCCGATCGATGGGGTAGCTAAATTTCACGATAAAAGAGAAAGGGTCCAGGCCAGTGGGAGGCGGCCGGGCTGGGGGCGGGGGGCGAGGGAGGACAAGATAGGGAGAAAAAGGTAACGAAAGTTCTTGTAAAATTTCTAACGTCCTTCACACACGTCTCAAAATCGATGAAAAAACAGAAGCCCGAACATATTTCAGAAAAAGTGGAAAAACGGAAGAAAAAACAATGCACAAACGAAAAAAGAGAACACCGCAATATGTAACGATGCGCGACGAAATAGCTGGTATTATATTATATAGGTACTAAAGGAATGATTCGAGTATCGTGTAGTAGAGTACCTTGATGCAATTGAGGGGGCTGGCCCGGGGCGGGAGAAGGAGGGGCGGGGCGAGGGGGAGGGGGGAGGGGGCCCGGCGATGGCAAAATCGAATTTCATCCGATACATAGGTCACGTAAATACATATGTAGGTATAGGTACATTTTCTTGGCAAAAAGTCGGATCAGGAGTTTGCTGTTTGGTCATGTGGCTGGCCAATACCAGCTACTACTACTACTCCCGCGGCTGCTAATACTAATACAGCTACTACTGCTAATACTATCACCGCGTCTGTATACTAACGCTGCATTCGCGGGCGGCCGCCGATTGATGGGAAACGATAAACGAAAATACTTTGCGGTATATATTTGGCAATAGACCTGCACGCTCTTCGATCTCTTGACCGGTTTTTTTTTTCTGTCGGTCTTGTTTTTGCTTTTTATTTTTCGCCACGTTTATCTTGTTCATCGTATAGGTAGCGCACGATCGTGTTTTTCCTAGGTTTTTTCGTTGTTGTCGTTGATTTTTTTCCCCCGTTCAGTTTGAAACATGCGTTGCGCAGAAAAATTTTGTCAATTCTCGTTTCGCACTTCGTCAAAGAAATTCGCCGATTTATACGTTGATGTGTCTATAAGGTATTCTCATGTTCTTGTATTTCATTTCTGCACTATATGAACAACCGTTCTTTTCTTTCCCACATTCTTCTTCTGTTGCTTCTATTTTCCATCAATTCACGCACAGTCGGCGAACGTCGGACAAAGAGTTCGAAGAAAAAAATGCAATTAAATAAAAATGGTGAGAAGAATTGAAAAACGGGGGAACAAAAAGACAAATTTTGCTTCAGGCAAGTAGGCTAGGTATACGAAGTGGAAATAAGTTAAGTGGCGAAGAACCTTGCTTTACTTATTTCGTGGGTAAATTTTTAATGCTCGTCAAAAAAGGGGGGAAAAAAGGATAAAAAGACGGCATTCGCCGCACCAGCTGCTGCTGCTGCTGGTGCTGCTGGTGCTACTATACCGCGACTCCTGAAACCGCGCATGCAATTAAGAAAAATCTTCGTAGCTAACAGCATGCATGCACCGTTTTATTTACTTTATTTCGTCTACTTTCATAACGGTACTTTATAACTGAAATCATTAAGCACCTACCATACCTAATATAATATATATATATAAGTGAAACATTATGAATATACGATAATTTAAGTTATAAAACATCATAATTATGCGATTCGAAAAGTAAATGAAAGAGAATTATAATTAGATCGTTAATTTGAGCACCGTGTATATATGGCACACTTTTTTCGATCAATTAGAATCCGTCACAATCGAACGAAATTTGGGCAAAAAGAAGAAGAGAAGTAGAAAAAGAAGAAGAAGAAAAAGAAGAAGAAAATTGAATAATCGTTAATACCGAATAATTCGTAAACTTGACTCGTGATATGACAAGAACATAATTTATCGCTCGGGATGAATATGGATGCAGTGTACATCATTCAATTATATTTATATTCGTATGTTTGTCTATATTTGCACACTCGATCTTGCCAAGTAGATATAAAACTATTCATACGTTTGAATATCATCCGGCGATAGGTATAGTAGCCAAAGAAACATCAGGACGTTAAGAAGACTGAGATTTAGAGCGGTCCAAGTGCCAGAGATTCTGAACCCGGCATCGGTGGGGTAAAAGATTAAAGGCGATAATAAATATCACTGAAAAGTTTCATTTAATATCCGATAAAATAGTTACAAGCCATTATTCTCATCTAAATCTTACGTATTCGGTTGGTACGTGCATAATTTGAGCTCGAATTTATCGCAGTGACGGATTCGAACCAACCGCCAATTCGAACATTGGACATCGTTGGTAAGTTTCAGGTCAACCTATCGCGGGCGACCTGAGATTCCGGTCCTGGCGCCCAACTTTCTCGTTTGTTTGATCCATCAGAAAATAACGAGTGTTGAATTTATTATTATATGTTTCCAAGACACTCTATACCAAATCCAAATCCTACAGGTCAAGATTTGCAAACGACGAGGATCTTAAGCTTTTTCAAATTTGCGCAAAATCCTTCAACTGCATATCAATTATTATTATTATTAGTTTGAAAAACCGCAGCCAACGAATAGAAACTTTCTTCCACATCGCAATGCAATTTGCCACGTGAATTTAATGGGTGAGTTTTTTAATTAATTTTTTTCAATTCTCTGACCATGATAGTTTCGTCGCGCGTTGTTGGATTTTTTTCCCTACACCTTTTTCCATAGCTTTCTTCTTCTGTCTCTGTCGCTCTTCGCACGTATCACTCTCCATCCGCATTCAAACCGCGCATCATACCTAGCTGCAGCATGTAGATGTAAATTTATCCGCTATATTTACACCCCCCTCGCGTAGTTGCGTCTATTATATATGTATTCCGCTATACCTATCCCAGCTATTTATCGTTCTCTCTCCACATGTATTATTCCAAGCTTTCTAAAAGCTTTTCGCTGTAGAGGAACGCGGGCGGGTATGGAGGGGATGCGAAAAAGAGGAAAACAAAAACAAAACAGAAAAACGCACAAAAAAAATGAATCCAAACGGAAAAAAAAAGAAAGAAACCAACCGACCAAAAGAAAGAAAGCAAAAAAACCAACGCGAAGAAGTACGCGTCAAGTAGTAATCGTAAGTCATTGCCTCCGGCGTTATTTAGCATCGCGTATGTTCACCAATACCATCGCCTCGCCTCACCGATCCGTAATGGTGAATTTGAAAATTGAGAATTATCTGTCTATCTGCTACACGGAGTGATGGGTTGGGTCGTCGGTTTATGGTCGTAAATGTTTGAGAACCGAAGCCTACGTGGATACACGGTTACCGATAAATCCAATCTCTTTCTCTCTCGATTTGATCCAGAAGCTACTGTATTATGTAATATAGCGTATAGTAGACCGACCGCGTCAATCTGTCACAATTTGTTCATGTATCCCAATTTCGTTTTTTCGTTTTGTGAACGATGTGTGTTCTCTGATTTCTTTTTTTCCCGCTTAACGAGGTTGCGTCATTACAGGAAATGATCATTGCACTCGAATTATGGACCAACGATTTTCACGGGGAAATCAGTTTTTACTAATTTTGAAAACCTACAGTGCTATTGATCGTGAAAAAAAGAATGGTTGAATTATTGGAATGATTGTTTAATATATTTTTTGTTTTCGTTGATTTTTGGATTTCGATTTTTCAAATGTTTTTCACAATTTGATCGAGTCTTGAGACGAAAGAAAGAAAGAAAATATGTGCGCAAAATTTTGTGTACTAGATATACCTACTACAATGAAAGGAAAAAACCTCGACAAAATTACGTTATTGAAAATTTTGTTCATGTTTGATCGTTTCTATCCGTCACAAGTATATGGATTCTGTTTTACCGACACGACGTGACGCAGGTGAGCGGTGAGCCTGCAAGTAGAAACGGTCAGACGAAGTCAGACACGAAGTAGAGCCGGCGAGGGTCTTTTTACGGTTTTCTATTGCAATATTCAACGACTTTTAGTAGCTTTCTTTAACCCTGGTAAGATGGATCATATAATAACATATTATTCCAGGGGGGTAAAGTACATTTAACCATCTAAAATTATGAATTATTCAAACCAGTGTGTCACGTGCACGAAGCCGAAGCCTATAACGTGGAAGGTACGAAATCGAAAAAAATATGTCAGACCGGCTGAAATTTTTCGATCAACGAAAATCTCGTTTTTATTGGTGTGATTTCGGGAATTACCGGACTACAAACAAAAAAATTTGTAAAATTTCAAAACTGAAAATCAAAAAACGGAGAATGTAGGATCCTAAGTTGGGCGCCAGAGAATTTTTTTTACCGGCGCCCAACTACTGGTCGTACACTTTGTTTCTTTCTAATTATGTTACTTGAATTTTTCTCAACATTTTTTCGATGAAAACATATCTTCATTCGATTACCATTTGGAGAATCCCTGGGGGAAAAAAGGTCAGAAAAATGTGGGATACATATCTAGAAAGAAAAAGTAGTACGACCCCAAGTTGGGCGCCGAAAAAAAAGTTTTCTCTCTATCTGGCGCCCAACGATTTTTCGTTCCGTTAACAATTTTATATGCTTCAACCTGAAGCACGTGGTGTACGATCCCTTACGGAAAAAAATTTATTCATGGGACGGAGTCGTCACCATCAACTTTCGGGGGTTTGCCCTCAAAGTTCACGGTTCATTTTCTGTCGAGGTAGCCCCGGAATGCGAAGTAAACTCGGAGTTTTTAGATTAAACCACAAGAAGTTGAGAGTGATGAATTCTGCATCCCTTAGGTTCAAGGATTTCTTTCCGCGGTGGTTACATCAATTTCGGCTTAATATGTGCATGTGTACAGGTTACAAACATCCGTTTCTTGTCTCGCCATCTTATACCGCTATATTACCATGATTACTTATAGCCAAGAAAGGGATGAGGGGGTTGAACTGAGGCTGTGGTATAAACGCTGTACGCGAAGCTTTTAGCAACGAAGGAACGACTCCATTAGCTAGATAGTAGGGGCCAGCTGAATCCTGAATATCTTTCGATTATTAAACGCGATAAATTAAACCTCAAACTCAACTCTTCCTTCTCTTATACAGTGTATTATACCTACTATAACTTATATAATGGGGTACTACATCCCCTCCTCCTTCTTCTTCTTCTTCTTTATCATAATGTATATACATCCTTCAACGGTAAATCTTACTCCCTTATTACGTAATATAAACATGAAGAGTTGAACCGTAAGTACTAAGTAGCTGATCGTCATAAGTTTATTTTTCATCCTCTTCATCCTCTTCCTCCTCTTCCTCCTTTTCCTCCGCCTCCACCCCCTCCACCACCTCATCGTGCTGTTGCCACTTCGCTGCGTATGATTTTCTCAAGAGTCGTCTGACTACTTAAGTAGAAAACGTTTTTCACCGCACTGTAGCCAATACCACTAGATGCTTTCACTATTTGATAATAGTAGTCACTAATTCCCACTAGTTCTCTACACGCCGCCAGGCACGCTGACTTTCTCGCATTAAAAAATTAACGGCTGGAGAATAAGACTGCGATAATAAACAACATTGACTTGGGCTCGACGCTTGAGCCCAATTGGCACTTACATTACGCTTGGACGTCAGTTAGAGACAGCGGCCAAATTTTATTGCCTGAAATTCGAGTAAATGCCTAAATGCATATGCAGCAATTTATTCTCACCTTGTTTTTGGAAGTGAATATTTTTCCCAGAAGATCGACGCATCACAGTCCCCCGATACGTGGTAGATAACGATTCGTAAATTCGAGAAACGGAAGTAGAGAATCAGAAAAAAAAAAAAAAGAACAGAAAAGTACACCCAACCGAAAGAATCTAGATAAACGATAACTTCACCTTATTTAAGCACTGCACACATGTAATCTCTGTTTGCAAATATCATCTCATTTAGTTTTCACGATCACGTATACGATTGTATATTATACGATTATGTAAAATATGAATTGTATACCTAGTATACCATGTATTACATTCATCATAATAACCTGCAGCATTGCGATATGCGGGCAATATAAAAAACGTGGTTTTTCAAACGGTGGAGTTCAGTGGAAGCATGCATCATCCGACGTTCTCCGCGCGACGCCGACGACGTCGCTAGACTGCAGCCACATATTTAACGTGAAGATCTCGAGGCGTCGTGACGCTATCAAAATGGCGCCTGCGTCTTTCTACCCCTGCATCGCATGGGCTAGTTGTCTACATATACCGACTATACATACTTATATGTATGCGTGAATATCTCTGCATCTATTCGCACCTTCGCGTGAGAGAGAGCGAGATGTTTTATCTTCTCCGTCCTTTTTTTATCCCATCGTCCTTCTACTCGTCATTCTCATTCTCATCCAGCATGTAGAGTTTAACCCCCCCCCCCCCCCCCCCCCCCCGTCTTGCCGCCACATTTTATTACGTCGCGTCGCGACGCGAGTTACGACAACGATGTCGTAGACGTTTATATTGAATAACCAAAAAAAGGGAGAAGAGGAAAAATCTTCGGCCAATGTTTATAGAAAATAAAAAAATACGATAGTTTTTGTGTTGGAACGAATTTTACCATTTTTGACAAATCGCCACGCGTACCTATACCAATTAGTCTCTGTTTCATTGCTCTCTCGTCGCTGCCTTCCCCTACTACAATTTTTATCATCCAGAGGGTCCTACTGTGCCCTGGTTGTAGAAGCAAATTCTTTTTTTACCACCCGGCTACCACCGACACGACCCTTATCAAAGGTCAGTTTGTACGACCCACATCACGGCGGTGTTGAAGTCATAAATCAGTTACAATTGTAGAAATTGTATGACTCTCCACGACCCGGACATGGCACGGCCGTGCGAGCGAGCATATTTTTTCAACGGACGTTGTTCAACATTAGTTTGTACATATACGTTTTCTTTCATTTTGCAGGCGTACAAAATTTCGGAGCCTCATCGGAATCCCGAGACGACGAATCGGCTCCAAGTTCACTGTTAATTTTCAAAATTTTTTTGCGTCACAATCGGTGTACCACGTATCGTTGATTTTTTTCTTTCAGATTTCTACTCATCGCGGTGTCTCTGAGTGAGAGTAAAATTTCATTGCTCTTTTTTTCGCTAACTTTGAGGTCCGAGATCCAAAAAAATACAGTTGCCGCGATAACTCAGAAGCGGTTTTACCTACCGACTTGGAATTTTGTGCGCCGTTAAATAGCGCTCTCGTCCTTGGACTGAAGCCCATTTGTTTCACGTTATTATATTGCCCTAAATTTCGATTTTTGTTTTAACTGATAACCGAAAAAAGAGTTTGTCAAATGAGCTCGAAATATGATTGGGAATGATTTTCTCTACATATTTTGGTGCGACAGAGTCGAGCGTGGTTCAGGCCGAAGATAAGAGTGCGAGGAAACTTCCCCAGAAATTTCGCATCAATCGATTGAACGGTTCTCGAGTTATCGCGCCCACCGTAGTAGGGGACGACTCAACTTCTGTTTGGAATAATAAAGAAATGTTCAAGATTGATATATATGGGTATAATTTTCTGGAGGGTTTATCGACAAATGAGAACTGAGGATGGAACTCCGTTCGTGTCAACTGCATCGTGCGGATAAACAAAATTCATCAATTTCGTCTCCACAATGCGGTTCCAAAATCGAAGTAGATCGCATGGTCCGGGCACACGATGATAACAAACGGTGGCCTAAACATCACACGTATGTGATTGCGGCTATTGGTTAATAACCGTAACTCCCGTTCATTCTTTATTTCACTTTCCTGCGCACATACGTAGGCAGGTATATATACTGTACACATTCGATAATTAAAATTTACGCTGAGCATACCACACTGTAATTAACACGTATCGTAGCAGGACTACGGAGGCAGCACGTTTCTCAATTACATTACATTACATTACATTACGTTACACTATAATGCCGTACAATGTATATATGCATACAATACGCACATGTATGCAGTTGCGTAATAGGTAAGGTGATAGGTGTGTACACATAGCTGAAATGCTTCGCTAAGGATAATAAAATACACTGTACCTGTAGCTCTATGTAATACAGGAAATGATCGACCCATTATTTCGCAACGATAACGAATATATTCTACGCATAAAAGCGGCGAAAAAGCTGACAGAGGACAAATTTTAAAGAGTTTAATGTTCTTTCCACGGAGAAATGAAATTCGGGGTACATTTTTGGATTTGCAGATATCTGAATTCAGGTTCGAAATCCTGAGCCGTTGAAAAAAAAAAAAACCTTTACATTTGATCGGTGGTCGGAAATTCGAATTTCAAAGATAAGAATTCTGAAGTAGCGAATGATCAAGAAAGATCGAGAGAAGATGAAAAGATTTTCATTTTTCATGCATCACTAAATGGAATGACCGTTCCTTTGAAAGGCTGTTCAACCGAACGCGCTTCTATCTGAAAATGTATTTTCAGGTAGTTTATATTCCGAATGAACGAACCGTGGAGCGACAAAACTTTGTAAAAAATTCTTATTTTCCGAATAGGAAATCCAGAGCGGATAACGTTTCTGTCAGCCAATGAACCGGACAAAACATGAACGAAAATGACGGTTCAGAAACGGTGAAACTTTGATAAACAAAATGTCGATATACCAGAATTCCGAAAAGCCAAAGTCTTGAAAAATGACAAGTAATCGATTATTTTCTTACCGCCAAACAATAAACGTCCTTCTATGTCTCCTGAGGTTCCGCTTCCTCGGCCCCTCTATTTCAACGGGTGTCGGAATTCTGGGCTTTCGAATTTTTGGTATTTCGACTCAATGAATTCGGATTCGTTAACTTTCGTAACAAGCACGATTCTGAATTGTGAGCGCACGATTTTTCGAGCCTTCGATATTTCGACCGATCAGATATTTCACCACTCGTAGTCTTGCCCATTCTGAAAGATAATTTCCGGTATCAATTTGTTCCTATGTCTTCGTGTTCTGAATTTGTTGTTTCTACTTGATGGCCATTCGTTACTACGGGCTTTCTACAATTCGCACTTTCGGGATCTCAGCCCCTCTATTCTTTGGTCTTTCGGAATTTTGACTCTCGCCTATTTGATCCATGCAAATTTATTCATCTCGAACACGAACGCGGAATCTTCGCAACGAACAGTCTTCGCATTCTTATATCCTATTCGTTCAGTGCACGGATAGAAACGTGGCTCGTATTTTCCGCGCATTCTCTCCAGCTCGCGCGATACTAAATCCCTTCGAGTCCCTGATTCTCACACTGGGGAGTGCGATACGTGATCGCTTGCGCATGTAACGGAGTATCTGAATAGGTATACATCCGAAAGGGAAGCGAAACCGGAAATCAAATTTCGCAAAAATTTGTCTCCTCAACCGACCGATAATCGTGACTATTCCGATCTCTGCAATATACTCGGTAGTATAATAGTCGCAATAATCTGCAAAATTTTTTACCCGACACTGTAATCGACCAAATTACAAATTACAGTGTTTATCGATGATAATCCGTTATTGGAGAAATAGAATAAATTGCAGTAGCGCAAACTGCGACGAGAGTTAAAACGCTGATATGTCCTGCAAGAAATGATCCGCATTGCAGAAATGCGCAGGGGCCAGATAGCTGGGCGTCGAAGAAAGTAACTCGTTTGAAGAATTATTTCCAACGTTGCATTGGCCTCATAACGTTCTACGATTACGTTACGTTACATACAAGTAAAATCGGCCTCAGGGGCCGTAATATCGGAAGTCATTTACGGTTACCCAATCCTCATGCTCGCCTCGATCATCGCCGTTCAGTATACAGCTGTAACATACAGGAGATACAGATAGCTAGTCCTGCACGAGACTCCATGCCGCGATCTCTCTCTCTCTCTCTCTTTCCCTCTCTCTCTCGCTTTTCATTTCATCTATTTACTCAGCGGTAACTATGAGGTACGCGCATTACATTATATTACGTATTTTCTCCGTATGAAATCATTTTCCATTCTTCCTGGGCAGCACTTGTTCAACGTAATGACGTGCGGACCTAGCTTATGCTATTAACACTTACTTGGAGTTGTGTTTATTTTCTACAGTCATAGACACAGGCTGTATGTACACAGTGTACCCGCTACAACCTCAAGATATTATGAGTGGACTGCATAACATGTGCGCAATTCTGATTTCCTCAACTATCACCCGTGCCCAACGTGTGCCACGCAATATGCGATGGTTTCTTTAACACGCTCGAGTTACGCGCTGCCCCGTTCCGCCGTTCGTCCCTATAGGCTCCGGGACTTCAGGCGACTATCGTGCCTTTTCCTATATAAAAGCAACCAGGGCTAACAGAACTCAATCCAGTATCCAGCAGTACCTCCCCAAGTTGGTCTATTATACGTACATATAGTTAACTATTAAGCCGCGACTTCATCATGAGAAATCACCGCGAAAAGTTTAAGGTAGTAGTACTTATACACACGTGCAATAAAAGTTAGTTATTGCCTATGAGTTATCTCGTCAATCTCATTTCATGATTTTCGGAGATACTGTCTAGAAATGGTGAGGAATAGTCGCAACTGAAGAATCGAAAGAAATGGGAAAAATAAAATAGTTGGAAACGGTTGGGAATAGTCAGGGACGGTCGAGCATGATCGGAAATGGTTGAAAATAGTCGGAGATAGTCTAAAAAGATGGAATTCCAATAGTTGAGAGAATAGCGAGAAATTGCCAAAAGTAATTACAGAATAGTAAAAAATGGTCGAGTATAGGCGAAGATAGTGGATTATAGTGATAGTGATAATCCGTGGATCTGAATTAGTGGATAATGGTGAGGAATGTCTGAAAATAGTCATAAATGGTAGAAAAATACTTGAAAATTATGATCAATAACAGTGGAAAATAGTAGCGAAGGTGGTCCAAAGTACTTGGGAATAAAATTGGTGACAAGAAATGGTTGATGATAATTGAAAGTAGGGGACTGCAGTAGAAATGGCCGAAGGCGGCCGAGAATAGTGAGGAATAGTAGAAGATAGCGAGAAATGGTAGAAGTCGCTGACAATAACTATAATTAAGAATAGTTGAAAATAGTGAGAAATAGTAGAAAATCGTCCTGGAGATAGCGACAATTTGGTTAGAGAAATAATGAGCAGTTGTGCCCCGGTGCAGAGACGGATTTTGGAAGAATTGAGGAAGGAGACTACAGGTCCCAGTTCTGTAAATACTCCGCATTGAGCGCAGAACTTGAACAAGACTCGATAACGGAACTGCCGAGAATGACTTATTTTTTGTCCACTACGTTGCAGATGCTCCTGATTCTTGGACTGGTGTCCACGATTTTAGGGGAAGAGACTGCGAGTGAGAAAAAAACAGAGTCATCCGCATCTCCGGAGGATAAGTCAAAGCCGAAGCGCGGTTTGGATTTGGGCTACGGAGGCGGTGGCTTCGGGGGTCACGATTTCGGGGGAGGCGGTGGCTTCGGAGGTCTTCACGATTTCGGGGGAGGATTAAGCGAAGGATTCCACGGCGTCGGTAGTGGAGGATCAGGGTTCGGCGGCGGAGAAAGTATTCACGAGGGTCACATATCCGCGATAACTATCACCAAGGAGAAGAAGGTCCACGTGCCGGTTCCCTATCCGGTTACCGTTGAAAAACACGTCCCTTATCCCGTAAAAGTTCCCGTCAAGGTTCACGTTGACCGTCCTTATCCTGTCCACGTTCCTGCACCTTATCCCGTCAAGGTTCCCGTCAAGGTACCTTACCCCGTCAAAGTACCATACAAGGTCCCTTACCCAGTCCACAAACCGGTACCGTATCCAGTCAAGGTACCGGTCATCGTCAAGGAACCTTATCCAGTTTTGGTTAAGGAACATGGCCATCACGAAGGATCTTTCGGCGGCGGTTCCTTTGGCGGCGGTGGTCTTCACGGATTTGAATCCTTCGGTCATCATCACTAGTGATTTTTGACCTTACCAAAGAATCAAAGAGTAATGTGATGTGTTAGTTTCTTTTCTTTATTCTGCCGCTAGAAATGAGCGATTCGCGTTCCACGCAGAGTCATTTTTCAGTCACGATAATAGCGATAATCATCATACCAATGTATGCGTGTACCTGCAGTGTGTATATCGATCAATAAATGCAATATTAGATTTCATGTACTTCTTTTGGTATTGTACTTTCGTTCTCCGAGTCATCTCAATAGCGTTTCTACCGCTTCAGAGTGCTGCCTCGGAACTTTTGAGAAAGTGGAAGACCGCTAAAAGTTGGAGAACTCCGATGAAGCTGTAGTTCAGAGGTTCATTTCGTTTTGGTTCTTTCGCAATCTTCACAATCAATTTGAATCATGGCTCAAAGCGAGTGTTCCTTTGCCGAGATTCTGCTCATGAAGTACTACATTTTGCAGTTTGGAGTGGGATTGAAATCCGTTAAATTCCATTTCTCCAATGGAATATCCCGCCAGATACACAACGAGATGGTGAAAAAGGTGAGAAGAAAGAAACCAGTAAATTACATCCAACTATGTGTTGTAAGGTATGTTTGTACTTGTTGGAAGTGACGTGTAATTCTTGCTATTAGGCATGCACAGACTCTCTGCAGCACACGTAATACATACCTTAGTAGGTACATACTACTTTTTTATAATATCGTTTAATGAAGTAGGAAACACGATATAACGTTTATGCAACACACACTCGTGCTATATTTCACCACGTTACTTACTGCGGTGCTACATGTTCCTCCCCGTGAACAACAGTTGCTGCAGCTGTCGAGGTACTGTACACCAAGGTATACTAGTAGATTATACCTAAGTCGCTGTTGTAATCTGTTATTACGTGAAATGCATCGCGAAGTTACTGATCTACTGTACTCTCTCTCTATACGCTGGGAGCCTATACATCGTTCGTACGTTCAAGAACTTTGGTTATCACCAAACGTACTGGCCGTAACTTTAATTTTGCTTCCGAGTTTCTGATCTTCCAGTTTTCCCCCTTTTTCTTATGCATTTATAGTACGATGTTAGGTAGCTATACCGAGTGGGAAATAATAAATTGAAAAATTCATCCCCATCCCTTCAATATATTCTATACGTATTCGTATATCCCCGCAGAAAAACTTGCCGCATCTTTTGGCTCTGGTGCCAAGTCACGTTACGTATGATTACATACGAGCGAAATTTGGCACCTGCATAAGCAATGCGTGTTATACATAAATCGTAAATCGCTGTTTTAGTCGCTAACAGAATTATTATACTATATACTATAGTGTAGGTATACGTAAATATCATTTTATGTTTTCCGTCGATTTCACTCCTGCACTGTTCTTCGGATGGTGCAAAACTCTGTCCTGCACGACGAATACCTGCATGCGCAGTTCTTAAATTTCAAATAAATTCATGAAATCGTCCGATCGTTACACTGCACCAGCGATCGTAAGAAATAATCCTCATCGTTACTTCCTGAGAATCTTTCTCAATCTAATATGCTCCGAAAAATTCTATTGCAAAATGTCGTGCAAACGCTCGGGCAATAGGTATATCTTTCGAAAGCTTTTGCAAGATCAAGAAGACTGTCACACTCGATGATACAGTTGATCGATCGGCGGCATCTTCAGAGATTTACAACGGAATTTCAAACGGCCAAAAAGCGAAAGAGGCATTCTCGGATTCCAGTTCATCCTCTATCGAAATAAAATTCATATTCTCCTTCGGATACATCGCTCGCCTAGGGGGATGATGATTAATTACGCACTCACGTTATTATGATTGCATACACGAGAAACGTATAATCATCGAATAATATTTCTGTACCTGTCTATCTGACTACGCGCGTACCAGATTAGTAGATAAACAACTGCCGGCGGGCTGCTTGTGAAATCAGCGCTGATTATCAAACAAATTAATTATATTCCGGGCTGCACATAGCTGTACCTATGATACGCAGTTGATATACGACGTGAATCGCACGATCATATTGTCTACACGCATCACATGCACAGCTCCCAAGAAGTTTGTCTAATTAATCATCTCACCACGAATCAGCCTGGCACCGCGTGATTACACAACAATGTAGGATATAGGTGTCTACGGATTCAAATTCCAGTCTTCGGACTTGTAGACGGTATTCTTGTTCAAAAAATACAATCCGAGCACAAATCGAGCTCACGACATCTTCAGAGATGTTCTATTCTTTCTTTTCTCGTATGAAATTTCGGCAAGAATATCTAAGAGTTTCAGGTCTCACCTTTTCTCGTGAACGTAAGGCTCCGGTTAACGTGTGTTCAAATATCATCGAGTATATTTTAAGTCCGGAAATCTTTCGGAATCTTTTCATATTCAGAATGTGTAATTTACAGCTTTATTGCTCAACTTCCACAAAGCGTTTCATAGCTTTTCTTTTCAGATCATTTCAAGGGGTTAATAACTTCGAAAGATTGTCTGCACCGGGGTCCAAATCTTCAAAGACTTTACAGGATTTCGTAGATTTCATTCAGACTTCAGAGACCTCACGGACTTCAATTAGACTCCGAAAGATTTCTTTCACAGAGCTGCATAGGGACTTCGTAAATTACGCTTGAATTCAAATATATCATGGAATTTTATACGACTTCGCGGAACTTCATAGGATTTCACAAACCGTCTGCACCAAACAGAACGAGCGATTGATAACCCCTCTGATTATTTGCAACAAATAATCAAGCAATGAAGTGTATTCATTTTTCTGAGAAAGATAAACTGAACGAACAAATAAAAGATTCATGGTCAAGTACATCATTCGAAGTGCCACCGCAATAGCATACGATTTATTTTTCTTAAAAAAAAAACTACACATTTTTAACAAGTTATATCATATTCGCTAGCATAAAACCACCAAGGAAATGAACAATTTTCTATTTACAACAATTCACAGATATCAATCCGACGCCTTATTATCAACGCCTTCTCTGCTCTCAATATCCAACTTCTCCGCCTTTGGAACTTGCTGATTTTTCTCAGCCGCATTTTCCTCTCCCACAGCAGCCTTTTCGGCTTCCCATTCCTTCCCAGCCTCCTTGCTCTCTCCCGCTTCATCTCCACCCGGCGGAAGCACCGCCTCAATGTTTTTCAGGGCTAAATATTCCTCGACGGAACCCATCGTAGAACTGTCTTCCTTCTCTCTCACAATCTTTTCTCCGCCCAATGCAGTACCCGCTGTAATGGTCGGTGCAGGATTCAAATTCGGAGAATTGTTAAGCCTCGCCAAGCGCTGCCTTTCTCTCAACCTCTTCCTAATCTCCGACTGTATTTTCGACTCCTTTATCACACTCTGGACATCCTCGGTCTGGTAGTAACGCGTTGCCCAAGTTTCCGCAGTCGGCCCTTTAGCTTCTACGGACGATTTCGCGCTCTCCTCTTTCCCTAACTCGACCTTTTTTTCCTCCTGATTTAGATTCTGATCCACTCTCTCAGTCTTTTTTTTATCCGCGGTATCCAGGTCCTCCATATCGTCAGGATAGTCATCTAGATCAATCACTATCTCCAAATCAGTCGACTTGTCCTCCTCGATATCCCGCTGCTCAGTTTTTGTCTCCGTTTTCTTCGCCTCCTCAATTTCTTTCGGGGGGACTTCAACTTCTTCGACACTTTCCCGAGGCTCTTTCTTCTCCTGCTTTTCTGGGTCGGGCTTCTCTGTAGTCGAGGCAAGATCTTCTTTTTTCTCATCCAATACTGTCTCGCCGCAAGTTTTCTCAGTTGCGCAAGCTTCGACTATCACCTTTTCTTCACAATTTGGAGATTCCGTTTCTCCGGTCTTCTCACTCTCCTCGATTTCTTTTGCCTGTGACTTTTTCTTGAACATTCTAAACTTCTCCAAATCCGTTGAAACCTTTTTCGCCGATTTTTCACCCACCTTGTCCACTTCTTGGATCAAATTCTTTGTCAAATTGGAAGAGTTTTCATTCGTAACAGCTTCGTCTTCGGCCTCTATCTCTCCCTCCTCAAGCGATCTACTCTTCTCTTCATCCGTCCGTTTGATCTCCGCCACTTGGACATCGGGGGCTTTATTTTTCTGTGGTATTCTCTCGTTCTCGAGTTTCTGGTTTCTTCTCTTTCCCTGCCCCCCTTCATCCTCGCTTTCACTAGAAATTAGTTCTATTGTAGTAGTAGGAGCAAGAATAAGAACCACGTCTTCTTCCTCGGATACTTCCTGTGAATTTCTATTAAAACTGCTATCAAGTTCCTGCAATTTATCTTGCACAACTTTCAAGCTGAATTGCCTGTCCCTTGCTCGATCTTTGGAGTTTGTTACTACCGCCGTTGTACTCGGTTTCGAGCTTTGATTCGAAGTACTAGATTGGTTGGAACCGCTGCTGGAGGGATTGGTCGGTATGATATCCTCCTCTTTGCGAATTAGGGCACGAATCGCTCTCGCTCTCATCTCCAGTTCTAGTAAATCGAGTAAACTTTCGCCATCCTTCTGTTTGGCCTGCTGTTCGTTTCCTTCGTTCTCTTTTTTCACCTTTACTAAATCGTTAGACTTTTGCTGCTTCGGTTCTCCCTCCAATTTCACTTTTCCTTTCATTAGAGATCTGCTCCTACTTTTGTCAGCATCTTTAGCTCCTTTTTCTAGTCCCCGCAGCTGCATATACCGCGTTTTGTCTTTTCTAGATCCTGAAGCCTTCTTTGACACAGACTCTGCCTCTCTCGATACAGTTTCCTGGTCGGACACATCCCCCCATTCTTCTGTGTCTGATATTATCTCCAAGGAAGGTCCTGGAGGTGGTATTAAAAATTGTTTCTGCAATATTCATTCCGTATTCAAAGTCGGGGTCTTTCAGCCAATACATTTCGCACCTCCGTGAGCTTAGTCAAAGCCAAAAATCAGTTTTCGGGTAAAAACTGACCAACCGGTGCTCCGATTTGCGATTTTCTTGGCTCCTATCGTTCAGGAAAGATTTTTCTACGATCACCAAACGATAAAACTAAATTTTTAGAATACGAGTTGTAAGTTTCACTCCGAAAATGTGTCTGTTGATCCATTTTTCGAAATTTGACGACCGAAACTTTGCTTTTCAGATCACTTTCATAGTATTTGCTTCCTCTGATCACAGAAATCTCTTTTCCGCATGATCAGACTTAGAGAAAAGAGGATTTGAATGGTTTAGCTTTGACCGTATTGGACTGCGAGAAACACGGGCCGAAAAATCCTGACCACGGATTCTTGAATCGAGATAAGAAAACGAGAGAATATTGTATTTCCAACCTTGGAAGGATTTTATCTAAATTGTGTATACCAGAGTCATCCGAGTCGTTAGAATCCGATGATTGAAGCATCGGCTGGCCATTTAGTATGGATAATATTCTGGCTTTAGACATCCCACTGAGCTCATTAGCGCACCACTCTTCAAGCTCCTTTAATTCCATTTTCTGAAAGTAATGAAGTTGGGTTTCAATGGTTTTATCGTCAATTTTTTGTTCAGTTTTGCAGCGCAAAACCAAATTCTGAATTCTAGATGTTAGATCCTCTTCAACTTTGTAGAGGCCCCTTAGCAGGAAATAAACAAAATATACAAAATAGACTCATTCATTGCTCGAGAATGTCGAGCTTTTGTTCTTCGATTCTAGGATCTTCGTTCAATATTTTTGGTGGATTTTTTTTTTTTTATTCTGAAAAGAAACAACTTTACCTACTTTTAGTACTTGAGGTAGCATCATCCGCAACTTATCGCCTTTGACGGCAATGAACAATTGACGAGCCAACTCTTTACGGTCTCCCATGTAATCTTTCATCGGTTTAAGATCTCTTGCGTTGCTTTCATCTTCCGATGAGAGGGGCGATGTGCTTTCTGAACTGCTGCTCGAACTGCTACTCGTATCCTTATCAGAGGAAATGGGGGAAAATATACTATCTGTAGGTAAATAACGTTTTTATACCTATATTTCGTTTCCTTCATCTTTGGATCGAGTTTTATCTATTGTGCTTCTTTTTTGATTTACTAAAAATTCTAATTTTCTTAAAAGTCGTCCGGAATGCATTGATTTTTATAGGTTGGAATTGAATTTTGAGGTTAGAATTTTATTTCAGGTTATGCGAACTGTAAGGACGGAGATTCTTCAAAAAATTATTACCTGGCCCCGTTTTCGAAATTTTTTTGGCTTGCTTTTCCTGTCTGACATATTTGCACTTGGATTTTATTCTATCGATTATTATATTAAAAATATTGTTCAGAAGTCGAGCAGCAGGTTTTGTTTATTATATTATTATTGGTGTTTTTTTTTTGTCTTGTCTTTTGCGTCAGTTTCGAATTCGAGTTTTGATTCGAATTTCATAACTCGATTCTCGAGTCTTTTTTCGATATTCGATTATCATCACAATTCGATATTAATCGTTGGCGATCGGTGATTTTAGCGGTTTCCGGTTATTTCGGATATTTATTAGACCATTTTTTTCTACTATTTTAATTACATGCTCCGCTTGTTTCCGGACAAAACGAAAACGGAGACTATAATTCATAAATTGATTGGTGAATCGATCTGCATAAGTTGAAACAGAATTTTCATTCGCATCTGTTCATGCAATATCTTACATATTCTGAAATATAACGATATCGTTGACAATAAAAATAAAAGACGGGGAGGATCAATATTGAAATGCATTCATTCAAACATAGACAGTTGTTTGCATATATTACCCAAAATATTAATATCCATCTCCTATGAATTGTAGAACAATTGAAAACGGAATAGATTGATGATTATATTCATAATAAATATACCAAACATTGGAGCTGGCAGCTGCGTATACATAAATTAATATCCACGACGATTGATATTTATTATACCTGGGCATAAAACACGTAGTACATAGGACATAGATGACACGAACCAGGAATTACTGCAGGGATGAACAATTCGCAATATACTGCAGATATAATCATATTCAACAGATTTGCACACTACCCGGACGAAACAATGGCAGATAGGTATAGTAGTATTGGTATATCACAGCTATATAGTATAGCCGGGTTTAGGTACTGCCTAAAATCATCTGTATGCGATTTTCATGTATAAATGCGCGCATCGCATCGTATACCTGAGTGCTGCTGCCTTGAATTTTGCCTAAATTGTAAGCATCAAGGGGAAAGCAGAGTGTGCGCCGGGGGTTAGTTCGGTTTGGATTTGGGTTCAGGTTCGGTCTAGGGATTATAGCAGAGTATATATACCTGCAGCGAATAATATTCCGTATTATTATCAATATTATTATTATTATTATTCTGCCCAATAACATAATCCGGCGTTTCGGCGGTCGCGCGTCGATAATAAAATATAACAAAGTCCGATCGGTGATATTAATTAGAACGTTGGATGAAGACAAAACGAACAAAACAAAAAAGAAACAAGAACAAAAAAAAACAACAGAAGACAGAATTAAGAACTGTTAGATAAAGTCAGATGAAAAATCGTATTGAATAAATTGGAATATTGGAAAAACTATAATCGTAATAAGCTCCGAAACTTAGTCCCCTACGCTTTGCCCTCGCCGGTTCTCTCCCTCTCTCTCTCTCTCTCTCTCTCGCTCTCTCTATCCATCTCTCTCTCTCTCTCTCTCGCTGTCTCTACGTTGGAGCAGAGAGAAGAGTATCGAAAAGGGAAAACGGATATAGTAGTTTGGCGATAGGGAGCTGCAGGGGCCTGGGATAGGTACTGGCCACTGGGAACTGGGAAGTTAAGAACGCCGAAAGCGCCGCGCAAAAACGCACGCGGTGTGGTGTGAGAAGAGAGACTTGTATAGTTAGGTAGTGAACGTGAACTGCACACACAACATAACACGAATTCAGCATATACAAGACAACAGACAATACCTGCACTAAACGCATATAGTAAATATAAAAGAAGCCGCGCTGCCGTGCGCCTCACGCCGGAGAATTGATAATTTCGATAATATACAGAATATAGCGGAGAAAAAAAAATCCGCAAAAATCTGAACGTGTGTGTTTTAAAGGTTTTTAATTTGATAATATAAAAATGGCGAAGGTATTTCGCGCGGTGACAGTATCGACTTTGTCAAACAATGGACAGTCGGCGTTGAAATATGACAAGCCGGTTACACTCAATATTAATTACGATCCTCAAGGACTCAGCGTCGAATTAATACCAGGTATATTTTATCCCGTGCTATTTAACGATCAATAATATACAACTAACGGTACTCGTACCCTCAGCTAACATAACCTCAACCCTCACCCTCGCCTCTTTGTGCTGTACCACCACCTCCGGATTTCGATCATCATTATCTCCGTTGTTAGTCCATCAAATCGATCCCAATATTTGTATAAATTTTCTCCGGAAATGATCCTAACTTATCCTCGATATTATTATCTTCTGAAATTATTTAAACATCGTTAATTTACCATCCAAATATTCAAATTTCATTCTTTTCGTTTCTCGTCACGGTGTGTGGTGTGTCTGCGTAGCAGGGTAACTCGCTACGCGCTTTTTTTCTCATTTTCTCTCTCACGATATTACCGGGACAAAATTTCATTCGATTTTCACCTTAACTTCGTTATTTTTTCAATCACATTCACGAACGTATTCCCAATTCCCATTCGGGTTCTTTACTTTTTGTTAGAACAACGAAGAAAAAAAAAACAAGGAACTTTTGCTATTTTCAAATTCAATTTCCGTTTAATGAATATAATATCGAAACAGGGGAACAAGGAGACAGAGAAAGATGCACGCTTTTAGAATTTCCCGTCACTCACAACACAGAATGTTCTCGAGTCGCCTCGAGAGGATACGTCTTCACGCTAGATACAGAAAGCCTCCTACTCACCTTCGCCAACGAAACAGGTAAAAAACTATTCACGGAGAATAAAAGTACCAAACAATTCATGTTCCGGTCATTTTTTTAATCAAAATTTCATTCAGACCAATGTTCAAATTCTTTAGATTTTGTACATTCCGAAATGATGGAATTGGTTTCGGAGATTCGGCTATCAAGTAGCTCGGCGTCTTGTTTTTTCATCTCGATTTCATAGGCGCAATGATTGTTTTGTTCAGTTTCTCCCGTATCTTGTTCTCTGTGGAAAACACAGACTTTTCCCAGTACTGATCGGTGGAATATCAATTTTTATTAGTCTAGTTCTGATGAACCAAAAACCATAACTATTCTTTGGTATCACCTGAGATTTTGAGAGTTCATTTTATTCTTTAGAGAGAAATATCGGAGATTGTAACACGAGGAAAGAACGATAATGAAATCTACAACTTTGATTAACACTTTTCTTCAGCAGAAATTCCTCCATGAATTCAATATTTGTCTCTAGATACTTGGACTAGACAATTCTACAAGATTCTCAAATTCTAAACAATTGATATAATTCACATCTTCCAGGATCCATCAATTATTCTTTTGTTACACGAAAAGATCCCAGACTTTTTAATTCTGGCGCCATTAGATACTCTGGCACAATAATTCTACAGAGTTATTCAATTCTTAAGAATTTCCAAACAATTATTGCGATACCAATGTTCGATGGTTCAGTTTTTTTGATTCAACGACTCTGAATCTCATTCCGTGGGTCTGAAAATTAATATTTCCTAAATTTTCTCATCTTTACTTTCTCATTTTGTTCCAATTCTGTCAAGCTCGATATTAAGCTTCTATTTTCCATTGCCCAGAATTCTCCCCAAGTCAAAATCAATGAACTCTATCTTTACTTTCCTTTATTTGTTTAGACATCCGCAACTTCCACTCTCAGATATTGAAATTGAAAAATGGGAAGGGAGTTTCGGCGTTCAACGAAAGAACAGAAGAGTCTTCGGCGATGCAGTATTTTCAATTTTACGGGTACTTATCACAGCAGCAAAACATGATGCAGGATTATATAAGGACGAGTACATACCAGAGAGCGATACTTGGAAACATATCAGACTTCAAAGACAAGATAGTATTGGATGTGGGTGCAGGTTCAGGAATCCTTTCCTTCTTCGCTGTTCAAGCTGGCGCAAAAAAAGTCTACGCAGTTGAAGCCAGCAATATGGCTAATCATGCGGAGCTTCTTGTCGCAGCCAATCATTTATCAGACAGGATCGTCGTCATCGCTGGTAAAATTGAGGAAATCGATTTACCCGAACATGTCGATTGCATCGTTAGCGAACCCATGGGATATATGCTTTACAACGAAAGAATGCTCGAGACTTATTTACATGCCAAAAAATGGCTTGCTCCAGGTCAGCAGAGAAAAATGTCTATTCCTCTATATCCTAGGACAAGATTTTCACCAGTTTGCTATATTCTTGATTCTATTTTCTGGATTTGAAATCTCAGCAATTGGCTCGTACCACCTAAACTACTCAAACTTTGATTTATAGATCAATTTCCATACAAACAAAATCAAAACTTACGTTTCTAAAAGAGATTCAATCAAAGTTTGATCATTTTTAGGGCATTTTTGAAAGCAAAACTCTATTTCTAGAGCCAAGATCGGTAATTTTCAAAAATGAAATTGCATTTTCAGTCAAATAAGCCGTATTTTTGGAATAAAAATCAGTTTCGAAAAGTAAAGCCGTGTTTTAGCGAGAGTATTTTGAGTTTTGACAGTGAAACGAGAATTTTCAAGAATGTATTGAGATCTTGAACATGAAATTGTATTTCTTTTATCATATTTGTCAGAATACTAGATTCAAAAACGGATTTAAATGAAATTCATGATATTTTTGGAGCGTAAGAAAAGAATTTTAATCAAATACATCATGGTAATGAAACAAATAAATTATATTTCAATGAAATTCGTTATATTTTGGAACAGGGACATGAGATTCCCATGAAATGCGTGTCGATTATGAAACAAAAATAGCTCTTTAAATTGAATTAATGCCATTTTCTAAACAAAAAGAAGGATTTATCTGCAATCATCACATTTTTGGAGCAAAAATCAATTTTCATCCTTTGAGTTACATGTTTACAACGAAAAAATACCAATTTCAGTCAAATTGATCATGTCTTTGAAATAGCAAAATCAAATCTCATGAAAATATTCACATTTTTAGACTACAAAACTGGATTTTAAGTTGGATTTTTTATATTTTCGAATGAGAAAAGATTCTTCAACCTAACCAATCACAGTCTTGAACTGAGAAACAAATATTCGACCAATTCCAACTACATGTTCAGGCAAGAAGAATTAATTCTGACGAAAATAATAGCAGGTCAAACAGGGAGAAGTGATTTCTGAACTCATCAATCCATTTCTTGTCCCAGAAAGCACTTTTTCTAGACTCTGAAAAAAGTGACTAATATTATCAGAGGAGCTCTCCTCTTTCGAATGAACGGACATGAATTTTTTGTGTTTTGTTATCGATTCACTGATTCAGAACAATTTCTCAATCTTGATGAAAAACAAGTCCTTTGTACATATTTTGATGAGAAATTCAACTAGAATCACGATTATTTTACATCGCAGATGTTTGATGGTAATCGTGAAGTATAAAACTGGTGTTTTTGTCTCGAGAATGAATTCTAGAATCTAGAAAACTGATAAAAAATACTGATATAATTTTTATCAATTGTTTAGCTATTTTTATTCGATTTTCTTCCAAATCTGTCAAGATTTTATCATTTTTTAGGTGGAAGAATGTTCCCATCAAGGGGTGACCTCCATGTGGCACCATTTTCAGACGAAAATCTCTACATGGAGCAGTTTAACAAAGCTAATTTTTGGTATCAGACTTGTTTCCACGGCGTTGATTTATCAGCAATGAGAAATAACGCGATCAAAGAATACTTTAGGCAACCAATCGTCGATACATTCGACATTCGCATTTGTATGGCTAAGTCTGTTAGACATGTTGTCGATTTCCAAACAGCACATGAGACTGATTTACACAAAATAGGTAAAAAGAAAACATACAAAATTGGAAAAATTACACGAATTCCAGTTTTTGCTCTTTCGTTGTACTAAAAAATCAGTTTCGGGGATGTAAAGCTTCTTTTGTCAAGCTCAAAAAACTCCGATATCATTTTTTGATATTTTGAAACAGAAAAATTTCAGAATCAAGTAAAAAAACTCGATGTTTTAGATCCCTGAAGACATTTTCTGATCCTTAATACAGAATTATTCTTGAATTTATTTTGAAAAATGTGTTCGCTATGTTTCTCATAACAGAAATAGACGTTGACTTCCATATATTAGAAAGCGGGACATGCCATGGTCTTGCATTTTGGTTTGATGTTGCATTCATCGGTTCGACTCAACAAGTTTGGTTGAGCACAGCGCCGACGGAGCCTTTGACTCATTGGTACCAGGTTCGATGCTTGCTTGAGAATCCACTTTTCTGTAAAAGCGGACAGTTGTTGTCTGGGAAAGTTATACTCATTGCTAACAAAAGGTATGATTTAAGCAACATAATTGTTTCTTATAGATCTTTTAAACATTTTCTCCTCAACTAGTCACTATTGGCTGACATTCGTATTCACTAATTTCAAACTTCTTTCCATAGTACAGGATTTCGTGCTGAAAATCTGAATGACTTCCGAAACTCTTATTACTTATCCAATTGAACGGTTCTTAATGCTTGAGACTCTTCGTTCTTCTTCGTTACTGGATTTTCCATGTTTGAAATGATTTTTTTTTCGAATGAAAATCGACATTATAATTCTAAAGTTTGAACCTAAATCCTGAAAAGAGTATTTTCTAGCTCCATTCCATATTTTTTATTCAGTTCCACTGATCATAAATCGTCGCAGGATCTCCTTTTCTAACAAAAACACAATGTTTAGTATTTGAAATTTCAATTTTCAGCTCAAACAATTTTTTTTATCAATCCGAACTCATATCCAATCATCCGAGACTCTTCGTTTTGAACAAAACTCAAATCCTCAGTTTCTAAAACTTGAATTCTTGGCATGAACAATTATTCTCTAACTTCACTCTCCTCTGCTCTGTATACAAAATAACAGTTCAGTAAAATTAGAATTATTCGATTATCAGAAATCCAAATGAATTTTCCACCCCAATCCACCAATTTCAATCTTAAATTTCCATTTCCAGACAATCCTACGACGTCACAATAGAATTAAAATTGGAAGGAACGAACATGGAGACAAGCAGCAATACATTAGATTTGAAAAACCCGTACTTCAGGTATACGGGTGCTGCGGCGCAGCCGCCACCAGGATTAAACAATACTTCTCCGAGTGAAGCTTATTGGACAAATCTAGACGCTCAAGGTGCCCGCCAAGCTGTTAACATGGTAAACGGAATGTCGGTTAACGGTTTAGGCGAAGTATCAATGGATACAAACTCTGCCGTAAATCAAAATAATTTATTAGCTATAGGTAAGAACTTGTTCAAATAATAATAATAGGACATAATAGAAATAAAAAATAATAATAATGATTACTGTGACCTGTAATTATTGTTATTATCAATCATAACGACAACTAGAATTTTAATTATTATTTTTATATAGATTTCATTTGTTCTATACTATATTTTTTCTTTTCCTTCCACTTAACGAAAAAAGAAGAAAACAAAATTTCTGAAATTAATTGGAATGTTGATTTTAATAACTATAATTCATATACATATATACATACTTAATTAATTGGTCAACTAATTACTGATTCAAAAGAACTATTTTTGTTGAGAAAACGATTCCTTCAATTACAGTCTTTTTTGCGAATTATTTTTATTCTAATGTTATTCTCGTTTCTTTTCTACTATTTATTATTTTTGTTAAGCAGTGGATGATTAAGTAGTAATAATTACAATAAACATTATAATACTTTAATTTAGGATATTATTACTATAGTACGTAAAAGTTGAAAGAATACAAATTGCCATCACAAAGGGACCGCTGGCTCGCATAAATATTAAAATAATGAACTGACGATGGAGGGGTTTTCATTTAATTTTTTTCTTCTACTTTATTTTTATTTTCATTTTATTTTATTGTGCTTTTTTCGTTTCTTTCTTTCATACTTCGGTTATCTTTACCATAGGATTTCGAATTTTTAATATTTAAATTTTAACTAATCAGTAATATCTACTGTCATAATCAAGGATCGAAAATTAATCGCAAATTGATTAATTAATTAGATGAATACAATTTTATGAGTAAATAAGTGCTAAGTAAAATTACTTTAATTGTTAGGTATTTATATTTCTATATTGATGGTTGTACATATAATTTACAGTTCCCGATTACGATTTGAGCCGGAGCGAAATAGTATACTACGTTACATAAGAGTGACAAAAAAATAACAATAAAATAAAGAAAAACATTGAAATGATAGAAAACATTAAGAGAACGGAAAAAATAAATTTAGAGAAAAACAAAAGAAAAGGAGCTTTGTAAATCTGTAAAGTCTGTCAAATAATTCATGTGTTATAAACATGTCATATGATAAAAATGAAGAAATACAACAACAAAAAATACACATACCTATATACCAAATAAAATACAAATTGATTTATATCATATCTTTCTAGTACTTGTATAATATACTATACTCTGTATACCTATAACATATTTCACCATTTTATTTTTCTCAGATAAATTTGAAAGAAAAACCAACTAATACAATATGCCATTTGACGTAGATTTGAGAAATCTGATCTGATCGAGTATCGTACATTTAATTAACTAAATGATTAATTATCATAATATTTGTATTCAGAATGGAAGAAGACAGAAATAGAAAAAGAAACTTGTATTTTTTCTATACTTCCCAATAAATTTTCTTTATTTTATTTACGTCGTTTACGTTTACGAATAAGAAAAGGAAAAAAAGCAGATGAAGTTTTATTAATTGAATATTTTGATAAGAGAATTTGATTAGAAGCGAAGAGAAAAAATCTGAATAAAGAGAAATAGAAATACCTAAAAATGAAACGAAGAAAACTACAAGATTTAGAATTTAGAAATTAGAAATTGAGAAAGATTTAGGAAAAAAAACGAGATAATTGGAATTAATTGAATCTAATAGAACGAAATTTAATATATTTTCATTTTTGTTTTTCTATTTATGTGCCACCAGGAGGTCAGCCGAACATACATCCGGGTTCGATATCGAGTACAGGTCGAGGGAGAGTAGGCGGTACAGCGACGAGCACGCAGGCAGCACAGCTTATAGGCGGTGGAATAACACCGAACATGTTTACCTCGCCGGCTACAGTTAGTATAACAAATCTTGTTGCTTTTAACCAGCTAGCTACTCTATATCCACAATAGACAATAAACAATCGATGATCGTTAATCAATGGTCAATAAAAACAAAACAAGAAAAGACAATTTTTCAAATGTGAACAAATAATCCAACAATAATAATTACTTAAAAATAATAGGGAATAATATGTGTAGTATCGAATAATACTTCCGATTGAGAATTTCGATCGTTTTATATAAATATATACCTAAGTTTAGTAACGTAATACATAATATCGCTAAAAGTAATAACAGTAGAGCGACAGAGAGTAACAAATTTTGTCAATTTACTCTACGCTTGGGAGAATTCCAATTTTTTTATCTTCTTGCCTTTTTCTTATTGTTAGTTTCTAGTTTATTTTCCATTGTCATATTGACTATTCCGATATATAATCAACGGTAATTCATACATGCATACCTTATCAACAGCTACTCTAGATAAATGAATAAATTTAACGTTTTAGTATATCATAATTATACGCCAAACTATGGATCACTAACTCATACTTATAGTACTACGTAGACCTAATCTGAAATACTACCTACGTTGTCGTAGTAGCGTAGTGGTGACGTTGGCGTTATTCCAAACAGATAACAGATTAAAGAGCCGTGGCTTTGGATTCGAGTTTAATCAACTTTATCGATTAGTGTCGACATTATTATTACTATTATTATTACTATTATTATTACTATTATTATTATTATTATTATTATTATTATTACTATCAGTAGTAGTAGATGAGAATTAATATCAATCTATTGAACTATCTATTTGCCTGTGAAGCGAAGAATAGAAATAATATCCATAAAATATTGCAATAATACTATACATTATAGTATAGAGAAAAATTCTGTTCCTGCCATAATAATTCTTGTTCTGTGTAAATATCTCTTGGAATTTCTTCGATGAAATTGATCCATTGAGGTGTATGGATATAATAGCTAGCTAGCTGGTAAAAATATTTCGACATTTTACAAAGGTTCTAAAAAGGAAAAGAAAGAAACGAACGAAACAGAAATTGAAAATTATTAATCAGAAAAAAAAAAAAAAAAAAAACAGCAGTGAAATATATAGAATCGTAGAATTTCTGGAAGAAACTGAAAAAAAGAAAATTGATTGAAATAAAATGAAATAAAAGTGAATAAAATTGGATAAAAAAGATTGTGTGTGTAGTGCATACATGCATATATACATTTGACGAAAAAAAAAACAAAAAAAAAGCAAGAAAAAAATTAAAGTATGATTGATTGATTGTCCTGCCTGCGTGTATTTACGCGCTACAGCTTGGTGTTACTTTCCAGCAATCGCTGGTCCTCGGAAATACTTCGCATTATCCAGTAAATGCGAGTTTGATGATCGGGGATTACGTTACCGGCTGTAATAACGGAATATCTTCTCAATCATATCGTCAATGATCTCTAGCAAAGCCTCCTACTCAGCCTACTCATCATCTACATAGAATTGATAAAGCAATGATAAAGATAAAATATTCATCCGCTCCGACATCTACTTCGTCTTCTTCGTCCTCTTCGTCGTTCTTCTCATCATCTTGTTTATCTCGTTTTAGTAAGATACTGAAACATTTACACGATTACGGTAATAACAATAACGACGGTATAGTAATTATGAATAAACATTCGATCGCAAATCGTTACGATATTATGATGCTACGATCGTTGAAATTTTTGAATGAAAATAAAAAACAGCGAAGACAAATATATTTCAATTATTATAACAATAATAATAATAGTAATAATAATAACGACAATCGTGGTGGGAAACTATTTTTCCACGCTTCTTTCTACTGCGCGACGATGACTACGGCGACCAGTATTCAACTCTTTTTGCCGGCGACTTTAAAATTTTTGAAAAATTGTCATCTCTCGTCGTTTTCGTCAACTAACAATAATAATGATGAAAATAAATTCAAGAGATTGAGAATAATAGTTGCCACTACCGAACTTTCGTAGCTGTTGTATTAGATGGAACGGAATACGTGAAATAGGAGTTGATAGATCGCGGATCATCATTATTATTATCATTATTATTATTATTATCATTTTTTTGTATTATCGGAAATACCTAAAATTTATCTATCTGTACGTACACACAATGTATTCAATGCGAGATAATTCTAATTATTTATCGTTTTGACGTCGTCGACGTCGTAGTCGACGAAAAAGAAAAAAAACTAAAATAAAATAACACGAAAAATAATTAGAATAAGAAAAAACGATAGAAACAGAGAACGGTACGATAAGTTTATAGCGTCTTTATTATATAAGTATAAATAGGCAAATCGTGGAAACAAGACAAAATGAAACAAAACAAAGAGTACTAGTGAATAACGATACGAAAATTGTCTTCTATTTTTATATTATTTTCTTCTCCTTTTACTAATTTAAGCCGAAATTATATTAAACGCGCGCTTCACGTCTCTCAGAAGCAAACGATTGACATTGATCTATCGTCGTTATTGTAAAAAAATGTGTCGGCTTGCTCCCCCCCCCCCCCCCCTTTCTCCCTTTTTGCTTTGACTGTGTCTCACTGTATCGAATGAAATTTGAAATATCATAAAATCTCGGTGATCTTGAAGAGGGGAAGGTGTGAACGAACCCGGAAAACTCACAAAAATCTCTAACGCGTTGGTTCTCTGACGAAATTTGTCTTTCTCTCTCTCGAGAGAAAGAGAGAGAGAGAGAATGTTTTCATTAATTTATTTTTTTTGTGGCAGGATAAGTACTACGGGTAAATAAAATTATTATGTACGACGGATATATGACTTTTTGTTTTCCTTACGATTCCCCGACTTGAATATTTTTCTTGTAATTATTATTATTGTTACTATTATTATTATGATCATCATTTATTACGTGCATTAGTTTGAATTTTGAATTTTCTGCCAATCGTTATTTTATCATGGATCGATCAAGCATCCTCCTCGAGATGTTAATAATTATGAAAATTATATTACCTATAATATAGGCTATTATAGAATCTAGAAGTAATAATGATAATAACAATAATGATAATGATAATATGTATCCTAGTACCTAATGATAATCATAATAAACGTTTAATTTTTTACAATTAATACATTTTTATCAATATACTATAATTATTATTATTACTATTTTATGTTTGTGGTACTATACCTAAGTATATTATAATTTAGCTATGATAAACTTATAATATAAAATGTAAACTAATAGTAAGCCGAAATTAAATTTTAAGTACACACATATAAAAGCATATGCCTATGCCTACTTATATGCCTATGCCTAATGCCCTACGTCTATAACTATCTCCGATAAGAAACTATACTAATGATGTAATGATAATGATACTGCCCATACCCACACACTAGCGCACACACCTATTCACATGCACAGAGCAATAATCGATCAAACATATTATCTATCATTTTTGTCGTCGTTGTTACGTCGTTGTTGCCCTTGTTGTTCCACGGCGTACTGTATTTCGTTTGAGTGATTGAATTTAGGTAATTTGAATTTAAATTTAACTAATCAAATAGAGTTTCACTATAATAATAATAATAACAATAATAATAATACTAATAATAATAATAACAACAATATGAGATCCTGGCTTTTTGTTCTTGTTTTCTTCTTCTTTTCTCTTGCTCTCATCAGTTTTGACTATTTATTGGGATAATTAGTTTACGATTAGTTTTATGAATAATGAGTTTCGACGATCAATGATCTTAATACGATTACAAGTATAATAGAATTATTATTATTATTATTATCACCTATTTACTACATAATATACTGATATACATATCCACCGACGTGCGTAGAGCGAAGTACTTACATATTATAATTATTAGTATTGCCTATAAACTATAGTGTACAATAAGATTCTCTCAAGTTGCATACATATATTTTAAGTACCAAGGTGATGACGACGATGATAATAATAATAATAATAGTATAGTAATATTAATTATAATAATAATAATGATAATAATAATATCTAATGATAATAACTTCCACTTTTTAATTTTTTCTTCCTCGTCGTCGGCCGATTCTGTTTTTTTTGTTTCGTTTGTTTTTTTGCGGTTTTCTTTGTTTTCGTTTTTTTTCATGAACCTGTTCAACATATTGCTAACATTGTTATTGTTATTACTGTTATTATTACGATACAGTGATAATGATGATGGTATTCACAATGATACTAGAAATGAATGAATGAATGAATGAATGAATGAATGAATGAATGAATGAATGAATGAATGAATGAATGAATGAATGAATGAATGAATAACTGATAACAATAGTATAATATTGTAATCGTATAAATCACCATAAACAGGAGAAGCCTTCCATCTAGATGGAAAATAGAAACGTGTACGAACGAGAGAGAATATTTGGGTAATCTCGTTTCGTTTGGAGAGAAGAGAAACCGAAAAGTGATAATAATAACAGTAATGAAAAATACAAAAAAACCGGGCGAAAAAAAAAATGAAAAACTCGAAGAAAGAAGAGTAAAAACTCTTTCATGCTTTTCTGCTTCCTTCTCGCCAGACGATTTTCCGACTATATAGCATGGACTATACTATAATAGGTATTATTGTAAAATTCATTGCTGTGCGTATGATTATTATTATTATCATTATTATCGCTACAACGACGATAATCATTTATTTCGTCAAATCAGACAAATTGAGTTCTTTTGAACGATATTATACATATACGATAATTATTAAATGAAAGATTTCGGATCCTTAGTCCCCCCCTTGCCGTCTTCCTCCAACGACATCATAGGTGAAAGAAAAAACTACCCCTCCCTCCCTCCCTCCCTCCCTGCCCCAATTCTTGAAGGATGAATTCATCTCCGTCCCCGTTTGTGGATTGGAAACCCAGATTTGTGGGTTCGTTTATTTTTATTCCAGTTAGCTGGACTATAATTAACCGAATCGTGTGGATATGGAAGAATTTATTCAATCCGGTTGAATAATTGGTTCATCGTTATAATTTGAAAAATAAAAGGACAGCATATAGAAAAAAAAGAACAAAAAATTGACAATTGATTTTGCAATCGCATCTTAACGGCCGATCCTCTTATCTCGTCATTTTATTATGGATGTTATTATTGTTATTATTATCATTAGTAGTACCACTGCGTTTTCAGCGCGACGTTACACTTACAGCGATCGAAGATGCGATATAATAATGTGGAGGATAAAATTATAGTAATGATGTTTTTTTTTTCGTTATAAAAATCATTGTTGTTCCAATTGTAGCCAATTCCCATTAAATTGCCATACTACATTAGGTAATCCTGGTATATACTTATTTACTTATCATTATTATTAATATTATTACGATTCCCATACAGTTTTCTATTAAATAAATAAATAAATATATTTTTTACTTATTCCTAATAAGAATAACGGATATTAACGTAATAATAATAATAGTAACGGTAACGCGAGTAACTTCGTTTGACGATTAATTATTATATTATAACACGTAATCTTCTGCCGCAGGTGTGTTATTATTTTTTTTATTTTTCTCGTCTCTCACGCTCTTCCTTTTCATATACTAACAATTATCACCCCGACTCGACGGTCAATGTTTTATAAGATTTATTTATTTATTTATTCTTATTTTTGTATTATCGTTATTGTTATTATTAATATTATTATTATTATTATTATTATTATTATTATTATTATTACCATTGATAGTTATTGCATTTATGTATAGAAATATAAGTATACATACATATGAAATATTTTCTTTATTGCTCAATAATAAATTAATTATACATAGGTATAAATTATAATCTAATATAACACAATATAAATTGAATATGGTAAATAATTATATATTTCTAAATTTATTATCTCGGGCTTAAGAATATCATTCAAAATGTATAATTTGACAACACTCGTATGTGTATATACATACTCTCATGTTCAATGGTTTCGATCTGAAGTTAGCTACATTCGCGGTAAGCTGCTCCGAGCGTAAGGGTGAGACCAATCGGCGCGTCGCATTCGAATAAATTCGAAAATACAACGCTGATTCGTCTCTATCTCACCCTTGGAGCGGCTTGCCGCAAGCGTAGCTAACTTCGGAGTAAAACCATTAACTAACAGTAGCGTACCGTACACCTGTGTGTAACTTATGTAATTCACTATGCTATACTATGCGACTATGACTATTAGTATTACTATACCATTGTGAGGAATTGTATAATTATAATGTTATAAGCGCGTGCGTACATACATTGATTTATACTGATCGCAACGCTAAGCGCGCCAGCAACTTTTATTCGTACATACATACACTAGCTGCCGAAGTATTACGACGAATACTGAGTTTTTTTTTTTCTCACGCTCTCCTTACTCATTAGCTCAAACCGTTGTTTCGCTACGATACAACTGCTATATGTATTCGTATTATAGTATACTATATACTGTGTGTATAATTAATCGATCATTATTAATTGTATCAAAGCGTGAATATTGATCGGAGTAGAGAATAACAATTGAGATCACGCCGTTGTTCGTTCGTTATCGTAGTTCTTGTTATTGTTATTATTATTATTATTATTATTATTATTATTATCATTGTAATTGGTCATCGCCCTACGATTGTCAATGATTTTCATCTCGATTTCACAGTCAGAGTTTTGGTTTCTCATTGTCCGTTAAATTTCTCTCTGCTTTTTTTTTGTTTTTGTTTTTGTTTTCCATTTTTTGTAAGTAAAAAAAACAGCAAGAACGAAAGAGAGAGCGAGAGAGAGAGAGAGAAAGAGAGAGAGAGAAAATTCGAGTTCGATCACATTTCTCATTGAATTAACGACCGACAATTTCTATCTACGTTGTGATTACAAACATATGTTACGGATACAAATTTCCATTACATGTTTCTATCGATGTAATTTATATTGTATATTGATCGATGTATATTCATCCATCGATAATTGGTTGAATTATCGATTAACTAATTATCAGAAGGAGGAGAAGGAGACGAGGAAGACGAATAAATGTTAATCCTAAGAAACTGATACGCAGCTGGTCATACAATTAGCTCGCATATCACGTTTGTACGAGTATAAGATAATAATGATAATAATAATAATAATAATGCGAGTATAATAATAGATATTGGATAGTAGGTAGTTACGTAAGTATATAGTGGCAGTAGTATAGTACATAAATAGGTATAATTAATATACACATAATAAATAAGTAATAAATTGTATGTACGTAGTATTTGAAATGCGTGTTTTTTAGATTATATATTAATTGAATAATTATTCGATTGATATAGGTAATTAATGAAAGGAAACTAAAGAAATGAAGGAGAGAAAAAAATAACAACAACAACAATATATGATCATTCATGTGACTTTGGAGCTTCCCCTCGAATTGCGGCAAATAAATCATGATTTTTCGCCATCTCTTTTATATTTCCTTTTTTTCGTATTATCTCTGGTGATGCGTATAGAACCGTAACTAATTTGAAAATTTTTGCCATTCACGTTATTTTCTGATTATCGATTTTCTGTTTTATGTATAAATTTTTCGAATTCTTGTTCCGTTCTTATATATATTAGAGTTCGCGTACGACTGTCCAATGTCGTTGCATTCCTAACACCGGGGATTGTATTCTCAAATTTTATAGACGACATTGACCTTTCGCGATTTTAACGATAACTCTGCAGATCTTTGGCGAATACGATTCCTACGTCTGTTATTTATTCGATTGGAATCACCGGACCCGCGAATTCCGGAAAAATAATAATTCTGAAAATATATGTGACAGCAGTTTAAATTCTAGCCTCGTAGACTTTCTGAATATCTCTTAATCAACAACGGACTGAAATTGATTTTTCCGTTATTTTTTTCCTCCATCACAACCACCATCAGAAGAGATCGGGGTTTCAAAACGATGCCCGCGCTTTTGATTGCGGTTTAAATAGTTGATTCCAGTCATCGCTGACACTGGCAGCATCTAGTGTGATATTTTGTGGCGCCATCTGTCGTGACATCACAGAACTAAGGTTGTATCACGGGTTGCCTGAAATTAGGCGCCATTATTCAAATTTTTCGAACGAAGCGGCGCGTAATTAATTCTATTTGAATTAGTCGACGGGATACGAATTGGGGAAAAAAAACTACTCGTAAATGTACTCGTTTATCCGGCACACGTGCGTCTTTTTGCCTCTCTTTCGTGTTTCCATTATTATTCCCTTACAAAAGTATCGCAGAACGGAGCACGCTGCAGTACAAATTTTAGTGAAAGAAACAGAAAAAAAAACAAAATCAAATAAAATCAAAAATCAAACAACGCCGCGTAACTTTGTGACCTCAAAAGGCATTACTGGTAAAAGAAATCCGAAGGAAAAGAGTTATAATGTTTGGAAACGAAACTGTGACTCAAAATTGTTACCATTCCAAAAATGGGAAATAGGTATATGAATTATTGAATATAGGGGAACGATAAATTGTGGGAAACGATGAGAAAATTTCGAGCGCAGCTTTTTTCACGGGGCATCGTTTTCTTTCTTGTTTTCGAACAGTCTAGGATAAGTATATGCGTCTAGGTGCAAAAAAGAACTTGGCGAGTCAGAAACGACAGGACACGATAATGTGTGACGCGGACGCAGTCCGCCCGCGGGTCACCGCAGCTTGTTTCGTGTTAGGATGGGAGACGAATAAGCTGCGGCGGTGTAGCTACACACGTAGCTTAGCTACTAATCATGAACAAATACTCCGATGAGTTTTTACCGGGGTCGGGAACTCGGGCGTCAGGAGTCAGGAGTCAGCAGTCGTGTTTCGAGCTTTGAGCTTACGGGAAAATCTTCACGTAGAAAAAGCACGGATGGAAGTGTGTGTATGTGGAGCACCGTAGGTTTACTACACAGCTACAGCGTGATGTCTAGCATAGAATAAAGACACTTGATTTTCCACGGCTAATGAACATTTTTCATTCTTTCTCTCTTTTTTCATTTTGCTTCTTTTTCGCTTTTTTTTTCTCTTCTTTCCTACCCAGCTATAGCTCCAAATGCGTATACGTATGCATACCTATTTTCGTGTCCCTCTGCGCCCGTGTTCGTGTCTCTGACATATTCGCTCTGCTTTGTTTCTTCATGAGATACCTTTCTCTCCTTTTTCTCGCCATTCTTCCACTCCATTCCGTCAACTACCGAGACCCTTAATTTTTCATACTCTGCAGGATTTTTCTCTTTGTGTGGGGTGTTCTTTTTTCTTTTTCTTTTTTTTTTTCTTTTCTGTGCGTACGCGCGTGTGTTCTTTTTTCTTTTCTTTTTATCGTTGAAACACTTTCTATTATTTACTCTATCCTCCGACAATGGCGGCAGCGGCAGCTCTATCGCCACGATTCGGCAAAAGGTGGAAAGAAGAAATTGAGAGCGAGAGAGAGTGAGAGAGAGAGAGAGAGAGAGAAGAAGAAAGAGAGAAAAATTCTCAATCAATCTTTTTGACAAATTGTATGATAAGCGACTTATAGGTTTCTACACAGAACCTCGATCCTCATGAAATTTTCAGTATGGCAATTAATTTTAGCTGATGGAATACACGATGTGAACGACGAACTAAACTTGGCCAGCTATTCTATAATATAGTGTATAAACTTTGAATTATATATTTAACAAACGAACTTACAATTAGTTGAAAAGACGTCTTTGTGGGGACCGTACTTGCGGATACCCCGCAGGATATATAAAATTATAATTCCATGATATTATACTGCGAGGATCTTTGGTATACTATCATAGTACGGTAAAATTTTGAATTGAACAAATTATACGATAAAAATCGTCCGTCCTTTTCATTCTTTCCGGAAATTCCTCCTTTTTTCGGTTTGGGGTGGGGGTTTTTTTTTCTTCTTCTTTTCGCAAAAAAAGGAGACGACGAGGGTTGTAATGTAAACAGTTGATTCAAATAAGCCACCCGGTGTACAAGAAGCGTGTAGAAATCCCTGGGGAAGACTTGACCGAATTACACGAAGACCCGCTTAAATATTAATGGACTTGGCGTGAAACTTGTTATGCATACATACATATAGTTGCGGAGGTAGAGAATGATTCTACGCGGAGAAGGTATAGGATCTGTATATATAGTACGGTACAGTGTAGTGTAGTATAAACGAATTTCTTACGATCTTGTTATAAATGGAATTTATATTATGAGCATAGGTACGATAAAGTATAAATAACTTTAGACTTACATTAATATCAAGCATCATATTTATTATTCCATGACGCGATCATTTTAAGCGAAAGAAGTTTTTGATTGGACACGGAATATGTAAACCGACCACTGTACCTGCTCCAGGGACTCGATGAGTTTTTTGTTTTTCAAGAGAAACTTGACGTTGCGGTGTCAACGTTTTCGAGAAATGAAATTTGAAATCCGCGGCAATTGCAGGACATCGTTAGATTCTACCGATCAATTATTTTGGGTGTATATTCGATTCAGTGCCCGATGGAATGAATAAATTTATTCCTGTGTGTCAAATTGAATTGAATTGAATTGAATTCAGGTGCTTCTGCTTCGCTCCCCAGTTTCTCGATTTTCGTTCATTAATTAATTGGGTACAATATCTTTAACTATGTTCCCTAAATACTCCGGCATGTTGGTATAATACATCCAGTCTCAGATTAACCGACCGAAACTCCGTCGCGGCCGTCCTATATAGCCGTGCAGGTTCTGAAATAAATTATTGTGTCTGCGGAGGAGCCAAAAATCCGGAACCCAGAACTTGGAAGACATACTTTTATAGCTGTGAAATTTTCTCGCCACGCATCTCTCTGGTGGATCTATCTCATTCTGAGAATTTCTATACATTTCTTCAATCGGGAATACCGGATCGAACTTTGTATGGAAAGTTTTCATACGGAATAGTAGTTTTCCGTTTTCTATTTTGATCCACGAGACAGAAAAACACGAATTTCTCTCAATATCTTAATACGAAGATACAATTATCTATGAAAAACTACGAAAGTCTCAAAAAATGTCTTCATAAATCACGGAGATCGAATTTTTTTTACGAAAATGGCTGAAATATTAATAATCTGGAGAAATTTTGAGCAGTAGGCTAGCCGCCTTCTTATACATACCTATATGCCAGAGTCGAAGTGGTGTAGACGAAGAGAGATCTGCGGGGGATTTTAAAATCTAATTTGCATAGTTAAAATGAAATCCACGAGGATCTATGTAACCCCGAGCCTGCATTTATTATCTAGGTCAGCATAATTTACCCAGGACCACGAGAAAAAACGAAAGAAGAGTAAAAAAAGTGGAAAAAAGTGAAAAACCAAAATCGTACACATTATTCTAGTTCCCGGTATTAATACCGACCTACCTAGGTAGTAGAACTCATGTTTTATTATACGTAGTTGCAAGTAATTTATACTAATTGCAACGAGTCGTCACGTCAGAGCACAATTAAAATTCCTCCTGTTAAAATAATTACACAAAGCTCAGCTTATCAGGTTTCTAGTTTTCTACTTCTCAATTTTACTATTTTTCTATTTTTTGTGTTGTTTTGTTACTTCTGGACCGTTTACATTTATCCGTTTCTCCTCGCTCTGCTCCTTCTTCCTCGACTTTGATCAAAAGCAAAAACAGTTGTTTAATTTTCTCTCGTTCGTTTCAGTGAGCTGGCGTACCGCAAAGTATTAAAATGTGTGCAATTTTATTCCGTTCTCTTTTTGTAATTCACAACCGCTGTTACGTCGCAATAGTAGATTGAAAATGGAATGCATTCGATAAATAATTGTCAAAAAATGTCCTTCGCAGCTCCGGCGAAAATTTCTACTCCTACGCATTTCCACAATTTTCAGGAAAACTCATACCTCTGATAGTTATTCATTGAAAAATTGCGCCATTTACGCAATCGGCCTCCCACTCCCGTTTTGGTCTTAAGATGACCGTGTTTCACGACAAAATCGGTGGGATTTCGGTTCGAAAATTAGAAAAATGGCGTTTTTGAGACAGCTTAAATAATTAATAAAAAAATATATATATTAAACATTTTTTAGTGTCTTTTGGGATAAGGACTATCATATATCAAGGAATAAACAAATTCTGAGATGGTCAGGGTCAGAGGCTTGGTGATTTGGCATGGAACACCCCATATATACTAGTGGAGTATCAGTTTTGCTGTACCAGCACCAGGCAACCGGTCGCAATGCAACTGCGGTTCTATTTTCAATTTAATGGTGAAACTATGCAATCCATCTGTGTTCGCAGAACGGCCGCTGGACCAATGTGTGGGATTCCGGTTTGTTGTTGGCAGAAACGCTCTTCCCGTAGGGCGGCACATGGTTATAGTACCTGGTACGTGGAGTAACGCAAATCAAGTAATAATATCTTTTTGATCCATAATTGTCATTCTGTATACTTACGGGGATGGAATCAATGGCTTATGCCCTGCATTGCTTATCCTATAATTTTCGAAAAAATTATTCATCTGTCAACAGAAAGAAAAATTGCCATTTTTGAACACCAGGCCAGTTTTGTAGAAGAAGAAAAAATAATTAAAGGGTAGGAAAAACGAAAATTTGGACGGATAGTGTGAGGCATGTATGACGCGGAATTATGCTGCACAGAGAAATCAAAAAAATGAATCATGTTGTTCGAGGTGAGCCTTCAACCGTTAACAAGAAAACTTTTTTCCGTCGTTTCATATCCTGACAGCGAGAGAACTCAACTGCTAATTCGGCCGTTCCATGATATGAAAAAGGACAGGAAAAAGAAAAAGATAGCAAGCAGTGGAGAAACGAAAAGAAAAAGAAAAGGGAATAAAGAAAGAGGGAAAGAGGAAAGCTCAGTTCGCCTTAGGACATCAGACGCAGGGTAGTATAACGCCGAGCTATAACGCAACAGTTTTCGTTATTTTACTTGATTTCTTCTCGTTTCGGTATAGTCTTTATTTTTTATCGCTAAACTTGAATGCACTTTGTAACCGCGGAGTGCATTTGTCAAAGAAACTCTGCAGATACCTAAAGCTACACGGTGGTCCCATAAAAACTTTCATTTCTCACGTGTATGTATGCGTATGCATGACATGTGTGTATACCTACGCAGTTCTTGTTTCGTTTATTCAGCTCCGGTTACCGCAGAAATTTCGCCACCAGCACCGTATGGTTTAAATTCGCTTTATGAGATCCGTGCAAGACCCGCGACTCTCTAGCCACTAAATTCACGCCGGATTTCCTGTTCTTCAAGTTATTAACTAAGCACTTAAATTATTATTGGTCAATTTTCTACCGGGGCTTATACTTCAGGAGCTAACGTGTGCCTCGTGTGTAGTCAGTATCAACGAGCGTGTCCAGAAAGCTCGTTTTTTCTACTTTGGAAATAGCTGTTCTCAGATTTTTTCTACGATTCATATTCACCGAGATATCGCAGCTTTTGTATTTATAAAAAATTTCCTACGCTACCAATTTTTTCTCGCGGCTCTCGTTTGGTCCGCTCTTTTGATTTATATTACTAAACTCGTAAGGCAGATCCATTTTTTGTTCCATTTCATCATGAAGATTGGTGAGCCCAAGGTTGGAAATCAGTCTAATTTTAGGCTCTGCGCGAATCGTTTCTATTCTACGTTCATTAAGCAGTTAGCTCTGGTGTCTCCGACCTTTTGTCTTCATTCTCTGCAGGGCATTTAATTCACGAGAGAGTTGGCGACGAAACTTCTACACCTCATCCCCATTCCGTCCCATCCCATTCCGCAGCACCAAACCGAAAGCTTATTTCTGGCAACTTAAACCGACGAATTTAATATAGAATCGGGTTCACTTAACTCCTGTACTTAAACCTAGATCCAAGAATCAGAATAAAACGATTTTCCACCGACGAGAAAACAGTTTTACACAATTTTGAAAAAAAAGCTTTTTCATTTTGGGGGGCGGGGTAAAACAAAGGAGATTCCAATTCCTGATCTATTAATTTCCTATTTTTCGTCGGAAATGGAGCAAGAATAGTGTAAAATGTGGCCGATTTTTGGATTGCTAGTAAATTTGTCTTCGCCCACTTTCTTTCGTTGGTTCGAATTCTTCCTTTTCTCTGCTCCTCAGAATGAGTTATAGCTGCGGATTTTTAAGCCAATTATATTTAATGGTCTTATGAATCTGGAACTACCTACTATATAATGGAATTATTATTGTAAGAAGGATTTAACTCGTCAGATATGAAGGCTTAAGTATAGCTACGATGAAATATTGCATTTTAAAGAGGTATATTTTACTTAGATATCATTTCTCACGTTCCATATATATAGAAGCGTTAAAAATTCATTTGAACACGGTGATTGCTTTTTTCTTCTTCTTCTTTTTCTCCGTGTCGTTTACTCCTTCTCATTCTCTCATACGATTTCTAATAGATAATATTCGATATACGAATTTCAGGCAACTTATCTGCGTCGCGATCGGTGCAGGTTCACTCTTTCGGCTATAACTTCTTGGGGAGTGGGTTTCCTGAAAAATGTTTCGAACAAAAGTTATGCGGCTTCATTCACTCGACATTTTTTATCCCTGAAATTTTCTTGTCAATTCAACCGTTTTCGAGATATGACAGAATTTGTGAGTCTTTCTGCCCTCTTCCGTACACGTATCAACCCAAGAATTAATTTCACCACGAAATTCAGATCGCCGTTGGTTTTATTTATTGCCATTTAACGATGGTTAATGAACGACCTACACGTAGCGACCTAGGTACGTACATACTACCTTGAATTTTGAATGGTTAATGAAAAGTATGAAAATAATAAAAACAAATGAAAGCCTTATTATGTTCATCCCGCCCCCTGCCCTTACCCTCGCGCTCCTGATGTAGACTAAAGCTATTCAACGCAGCGAATTATAATCTGAAGAAGCCGCAGGAAGGGGGCTCGTCTCCCTTCTTCTTCCTGCACCAGGTTCCCACCGAACTCTATGGATAATTTTAATTAATTCGAATGAATGTTTCATTTCATCGTGTGCTATCGCGGGGGTCTGTTTTCAAAGTTGTATAAATCCGGAGGGATCTTAATCGCTGAAACATCAACGAGATGTAGAGTAGATCACGGTGCGCCTGTGCATCGCATGAAAAATTCACGACCCAGAATGTTCGAATATTAAGATTAATGATTTCCGGACTCTCGTTGCGAACTGGAGGCCGTAAAAATGATTCGACAGAAAATTTCACGGAATGTAAAATGGGCGTCTTACTTATGCCCACAAGTTTTGTGAGAAATTTTTTCACGATATATTCAAGCCTGACTAGATATGCTCTGGGATCAATCGGTCAAGTTCACTCTGCAGAAAACAGAAAAGTGAAAAACTGCCATTCTGATGTGAAACTCGAGCTGGAGAGCGTAAAAACGGTTCTATGGAAAAATGTTGCGGAAGAAAATATCCGCGTCTTATAATCGCGTCCGCAACTTTCGCGAGAAACTTTTTCTCATCAGATTCACATTTAACGAGATATTATAGAAACTCAATTGCACAAAATTCCGACGTCCGTTTTTTTCCCTCTTATCAGAAAGTCCCTGTACACAGGAGAGCCTGTTTTTCGAGCTCTTATTTCGTTGAATGGCCGCGGGCGTTCGCTCAACCGAAAGGAAAATCCAGGAACAATTTAGTTTGCCAATGTAATAGATTTCCCGTAAAAGCACCTCAGTGGCAGTAGGTAGGTACTTGATTTGTACTTTCAAGGCTCTCGATTGAAACTGAAAGCTTCATTTTATTGGTCCATTGAATTGCGTTTTAGGAAATTTGTAGCTTTTATTAGATTACGGGCTTTTTTCGCTCCCTACCGCTTCCTCTCACTCTCTCTCTCTCTCTCTCTCTCTCTATCTATCTTTTTCGCAGAATTCATGTCTCTCCTCGCTCCAGGGATGTGAAAATTAGTATAAAAAATGCGAAGTAACGAGGAAATTATAACACGAACGGGATTTTTTGATTGTTACAAATTCTTGTAGTTCGTTTTTTTTTCTTTTCTCGCCTTCTTACTACTCATTTTCTAATTCGTTGAACCAGCATCGAGGAGCGGAGAAATTTTTCTACTCCCAAGTCTTCTGCAAACTGCCCTCGATCGATTAAAGCTCTCCAGTTGTTTCCTAGACTATAGAAATAGTACGTGCGGCGCGGCGCGGCGCTCTTCTACCTCTCCCTCAATCCCCGGAGAAGGGGTTGGGGGGGTGACGACGGAGCTGCTAGCTCATGTTGTCCCAGGTCAGGGGTTGGGAATGGATTGCGAGGCACGCCAACTGGCCATTATGCAGATTTACAATGATTCCAGATCTTCGCGATTCCGTTAGGAAAATGAATGTAAGCTCTCAGCTTAGCTAGTGGAACGTCGACATCCACTGTAACGCACAAAATTACTAAAATCCCTAAAAAATTGGCGGGGAAAAAAGTAGGGAGGGAGTGAAATACAAGAATACAAGAAAATTTGAAAACTTCCCACCTCTCATAGAATTTTTAGACTAAAAAACTGAATTCAGACAAAACATACTCTTCTTTTCTTTAATTGCATCATATGATTCGAGTGGTAATTTTGACTCCGAGGATCCGAGTATTTGGACAATATTTCACAAGTTTGGGTATAAAATTGTTCAATTTAACAACAACAGCGACAAGAAAAATCTGTCACTTCGAATTTTAAGATTTGGTTTTAGAAACTGAATTTATTTTTATCTCACAAAATTGAACTATGTCAATGATGAATATGTGATCTTGTCCAAATCATTTTCTCTTTGTCGATAGATACGGATTGAAAAATTCGAAGTTTTTTACTTCGTCTCCGGAGAGAGAGAGAGAGAGAGAGAGAGGGAGAGAGAGAGACGGAGCAGAAAAAATAGAAAAATTTCGAATGTGATAAATTTAGTCATTCATCCGTTTGACTTATCCACGCGATATACTATATGTATACTGTGACTATTATCTCGAAATGCAGAGTAGGTATTAATTGGCTTAGGAAATGTTTGCGTTATCTGTGGAACAACGTTCGCGTTAGAAAGGAGGCAATGATGCGTGAAGATAATTACTTACCGCCGGGAACGCACAGCAATATTATACGCATGCGTATACGAATAGGTATAACAGGTGATATTCTGAAATGCTGAAAATTTATAACCAGAAGCTTTTCCATTTATTGTGAACTGAAATCAAATTCAATACGTATCGGACGACGGTACTTATGTTCCATAATTTGAATTTTCACAATTGGCCAAAAATTTATGCGAATTACCGACCCTAATTTTTTTACTTCCACACCACTTACAAACTCAATTCAACATTTGCACAAAAAAATTTCATGTTCCCGTTACCATTTTTGCAGAAGGAAAAAAGCTCCTACCTGTGTAAAAAAAGATCTGGCAATGAGCTTTCCAAAGATCATTCCATTATGATCATTCTCGTGGTGAACAATGAGGAAAAGCTCATGAAAATGTTTTCCAAATTTGATTTTTACGATAGACTGGGAATTTTTTTCGTATTGAAGTTACTGATTTCGAGCTTGCGGTGTATGTAGACGTAGTAGGCAGCTATAAGTAGACTTTTTCACATAAGAGTATCGGAGCAATTTCACAATCGGCATAGGAATAATAACAACGATTGTGAATATTGAAATGACAAACGTTGATTTAATATATTTTATGAACATAGACGATCCGCTGTATAGTTTCTGTGTACCTTTCACGTGCATATTTCTACAACTATATACATACCTGTCGTCTACTATGTCTACTCGATACAAACTCAGCCAATTAATATAATCGTTGACCGGTGGTTGATCGGTCTGAATTGTTATCTAGTCAATATAGTATAAAATCGCTGTCCCAAGTAGTACAGCAGTACATTTGCGGTCGATTTGTGATCATATAAATGGATTTCATGTATATATGTATATATATAGTATACACACGTACGTCTATTTTATGTCACAGTATAGTGATGCACTTTGTACGGATTGAACGCGCATTATCAATTTCACATAGCAGACCGCGTATAACTGCAGTACTAATGCACATAGCTGCGAAAAATATTTGTTCACAAATTTGTGAGAAAGCTCTTCGCGGTTTTCATTCTCATTGTTTTACGCATCCATTTTCCTCTTCCCCTTTTCGTTTTTCATTTTTAATAACGTTCGGCTGCAACAGACCTGGAACTTTTAAAGGAATTAGAAAAAAAATTGTAGTTCGAAATTGTGATTGCAACACGCTCCGGTAACAAAGCTCCGCAGCTTTTTTCAGCTTCATTGTTACCTTCGTATTCGTACACTCGGAATATTTTTCTCTTTGATACAACAATCTCCCAATCGCTTTATCGCAAACCTTCTGACGAATCGGAAACCGTCGCGTCATTATCAATATACATTGTACACATCGTTTAAAGAAGAGCTTTTTCAAGAGCTTTTTTACCGTAGTATTGCAATCGTTATCGATTTTTCATCATTGTTATAATTGTTTTTCTACATCCACGTTTCTCGAACGACAATAATTCGTTCACGCGTCCTCTGCGCAGCTTGTGAAAAATGAAACATTGCGAGTACAAATTATCAGCAGGCTGACGAAAAAGCTCTAGAGCATCGTCATTTTTTCTTACATTCGGTTCACCGTCAATTCGCATCATTATTATTATTTTTTTTAACGACACCCACAATATGCAATCACGATTATGAACTTTTAGAAGATTGAGAAATTTTGATTTCAAAATCGGCGAAAGGCGTTCGAGCTTTTTTCATTCGAATTTTCTCATTTGACAACAGTTTCTTGTTTTTTTTTTTTTCTCTTCTACAGAGTTCCGATTTCAAACGGTTATAAAATATTCAACGAATCGAAACTCCTGATCATATAGTACGGGGAAAAATTTCTCCGATATCGATTTTCCTCTCACGTTAATACTATATACGTAACTATATTCCTGTATCCAATAATTACCATAAGCTGAGAGCAAAGCTCTAGCGGGTTTGTTCAATTTGTGCAATTTTCGGGAGGGATAGTTATATAGGTATGTATAAGCACAGCTAGTGCGTGCGTTGTACGAGGGTAGTGAAGTGGACTGGGAGTCAGAAAGCAATGATAATGGTGTCACAGGTGTTACCATTACAAAATACCTTCATATTCTCTTAATACAGACACGGGGTTCGTCTGGCGTTGAGAGTATAAGCTGTAAAACTATTGACTACCCACAAATCCCACTCTCCTCGGAATACCTGTAAGCTAGCTAGCTGCTACGACGACTACAATATACTACAGAGAATTGAAATAAACTGAAAATCAGAGCTTATCTGCCCTCAGTCACGAGACAAAGAATAACGTTGCATTAAAGCTTGGGAAAGAAGAAGAGGAAGGAAGAACGTGGCACGCTAACGTTTCAATTTCCTTTTTTTTTCCTTTCTTTCTTTCATTCGATTGTTCCTTTTCAGAAACATGAGGAAAGAAACATTACTGTTTACAGATATAATTAAACAGCGGAAAGCTCTGCGCAATAATAATTTTCATTTCCTTTTTTCCTTCGTTTGTTGGAAAGGGAAAAGCTCGCGCAGCGATTCGCGCCGTGTGGTAGTGGGGGGCCATGCCGGTGCTTTTAGCACCGAGTTTAACGACAATATATTTACCGGCGCGGCGGTATATCTCATATACGGCTATGAAAAGGGCTGAGTAGACGTTGCAGGCACTATTTTCTCCGGAACATTTTGCCAGACGTAAAATGTACTCTAAATATCATTATACTTTCCCTTTTGGGGTTAGAAAATAACCCACGCCGGCCCCCCCCCCCCCCCCCCCCCCTCAAACTCCTCTCCTTCGCTGTGAAACTGCAGCAAGTTCAGCGGTGTGTACGGTTGGAGGGCTAGAGGCTAGTTAAAAATTGTGAAGGAATGAACGAACGAACGAAAAAAAAAAATAGGTAAAAATAATGGAATTGAATTCTTATAGTGAAAAGTTACCCCGAATTTTGTAGAGAACATTTTTTTGAGCTTTTTTGTTTCCTGTCCTCGTGCTTCGTTGGGGGGTTTTTTTTTTTTTTTTTTTTTTCGTTTTTCGGCGTTTCTTTTCATTTTCATTATTTACATGTATTACATACATGCAAACGCATATGTACATATAACTTTGATAAGCGGCTCTATTTCATCATCGCGTCGTTGTCGTCTCTGTTGAAACAACAGCAGCCCGCAGAGTTATGGGTAGGTAGGTACTGTACTATATATATAAATATATAGATATGTATAGTATTTGCTCGTTTATAATCCCCAATAAAGTGGTATAAATCATTCCTAATACGAACATAATTCAAGTTATATTATTTATGCCGCTATTAGGACCCGCTCACGGAGCCTCGAGAGCTTGAGCTCGTTTGAGAACCGAGAAGGGTTGAAATGAGAATTAAAGGGGTGGATTAGTAGGCGTGCCTTTACATTTACGCTACCTTCGTAAAACCTAAACTTAAACTTTAACTTGAACCCAAACTTAAACGTAAACTTGAACCTAAACCCGAGGGGCACTCGGCTGTATTCTCAAGGAAATCTCCTCGTAAACGAATAATATTCGTATATATACTACACGCGCAATACACACGCGTCCCTAAAAATGGGCTTCAATTCCCCTCATTATTCTATTTTATCACGAAACAATATCCCATGATTAATATTATTTTTTCGTCCCCACCCCTCAAAGTTCCATGCTCCAGAGTTCAGATTTCCCGCCAGCGCGGTTTAGCAGGAAGCCCCTAAGCGCTCGTGACCCGTCGACCGTGGTGCGTGGCGAGAAGCTTTCTCGCAAGCGAAGAAACTCCGCCTGTCCATAAGCTCCGAGTCTGGGTACGTCATCAATAGTAACATAAACATAATGGGAATGGAATCCATTTTATTGATTCATTGGCTCGTATACTATGTGCAATATGTTCAAGTCCGCCAATGATACATACTTCAGTTTATTTTCTAGCTACAATTCACATCCTACAGCTTGACATTATCATTATGAAGGTTGAATTGTTTTCGCAGCGAATAGTTGGGCTTGAAACATTTATCTTCAATCAATGCAATTCAAGCTCGTCTGCAGTGAGGCACGAATTATTGCGACTATTGGGGCACAAGGTATTGCATGATTTCGCACTACTGCCAATTAGGCGTCGGCCGATAAGACAGGAATTTAGTTTTTTTGGCTTTTTTGAAGTGGAACAAAATGAAACGGTTTTCTTGGAGATCTCAAAACACATTTTTTTTTGGCTTCTGTCCATTAGAATACTGGATTTACTTTCATTCGATTATACGGCGATCATAATAACAACAATTATTACCATAATTATTACTATTATTCGCAATTACGGGACTGTTAGCGAAGCCGGTGTACAATATAGTTCCCTGCATACATATGCGCACTCACCTCACAGAGGTGTACATACACACATGCCGCACATATACACATATTATACGATATCAACTACATTCATACATACTATAGAAACGCAAGGCAGCATATGGTACAACAAGCAAACATTTATGGAAATTGGGAAGTAGGGAACCGGCATGTGTATATAGGTGCAGTATACATACTACCAGATATATACGTTACGGGAAAAGGATTCTCTACGGAAAAATTACATAGCAAAATCCAAAACTAGAACGAAACTAGAAGCGAAATATTAACGAAAATATTGAATTCAATAATGCCGCAGAGTAGTATGTATATACATACGTACTAACGAACGTATGTAATTCTATCATTTTTCATATTCCTGAAAGGATTCTATGTCTATGGAAAATTATATACCCAGTGCTGGTAGGTAGATGTACGGTTCATGCGAGTATTGATTGTATCCCGGGCATTTTTTTTCTCTTTTATCCATAGTTTAGGCATACTGTGCAACAATATCGCCGCTTTTATACCTTGATTGATACTTGCCACCTGAATTTTTTCCTCCATTTCTTTCCATTTCTTCAGCTCCGTACTCTTCAATTATGCGTTCAAAGTGGCTACGGGCACGCGATGTGGCGTTTTGAAATTAATAGACTATTTTTGTTAATCCTAAGGTTTTTTTTTAACACGAACCAAGGTTTGGTATACCCGGCTGCTACCCCATTCTAGTAGTATGGAACCATGGCGAAGTGAAGTGAAGTGTAGTGAAGTGAATTGAAGTGAAGTATCGCACCTGCAGGCTTTATTACTGCACAGTGTATTGCATAGTATTACTCCATGCGATGTGGTGCACATGCAGCAGCCAGATTTGAAACGCCTGTACGAATTTAGTTATACCTACATTACCATGCCGATTATGCCATGCCAACTCATGCCGATAATCTTTTGCTCTCAAAATTAAAATTGATATGCACACGGAGGAACTCATTTCCCTCTTGTGTTTTCGTAATATATTCGTCAAGCCTAGATTTTGAATGATGTAAAATGAGAAGAAGAGTACAGAAGAAATTGAGAAGAGGAGTCAACCGAAATTGTGACGAATGCTCAATAACAATTGTGGAAAATTTCTCTTCATAATTGGTAATATGGATCCGTTCATCTTCTATGAAAACGATAACTCAATTACCGTGTCATCCAATAACGGGTAGGCAGGTATCTAATAATAAATATTTATGAACTGCAATAGTCTGAGTCGACTTACAATGAATTACGCTAGAACGAGCATTAATTAAGAAATTATTGCCAACGAGGTAAGGTAAGGTAAGGTAGGAGCATGACTTTGTAAGACGAATAACTAACCGCACTTGTGATTCAGCTGAGTGGTAGAATCCACCAGGTAGAAGAGCATATTATCGATTGATAATTTGCATTTTTCGCAAGAGCCAAAGTCATACTTGTCTAGCACTCGAAACTAAGGCGAGACCGCAGGACCATCTTATACTTGATATACCTTCATCTCACAGGAAAATAATTGTACGTGGTTCTTTCCTAATTTTCTATTTTTGCACATACCCGAGATGCTTGTTCGTGGATTCAAATGAACTTCTGTCCTTCACTCGGATCCATGAATAACGGAACAAAAATCACTCCACCCAATTCCCATTGCCAAATTGATTGATAAAAGTGAAAAAGGAATTATGTGTGGGCAAGCGGACAACGAATCTGGTTTCCAATTCGTTTAGAAGATGAGTCAAGTCAGTGTTAAGATTTGAGGTAGACGACGTGAAATATTGGTGCAGGAGGTAGAATGTGGGGACTCTTGGTCTCTTGGAGAACACAGGTAAATTACTAACTGAGCGAATCGGCGGGATATAGGGATTGCGGAGTCGCGACGTCTTATTCGTTTATTGATTGTACGTTGTGTCTGTTACTACTGTCTAGATTCCAGCGTCTATAGAGTCTAGCCTCGGGAGTCTAGAGTCTAGACTCTAGACTGCTGCAGTCTTGGGTTGGTAGAAAATAATCCCAGTCGTAGAGGGGTACGATTAGGTTGAAGTTGAAGTTGGTAGTGGTTAATCTCTTTCCTATACAACCTGCATTTATATACATATGTAGAAATTCATTCATTATCCATACATTATACAATATACCTATGCTATATACACGGTGTCCGTGAAATAATTATTTTCTTTCCGCGGGGGACGATCGGGGGGGAGTCTGACTCGTTACCCTGCCGTTGGAGAAAGTAGTCTCCGTTGGAGCGTCTGCAAGATACAGCTCGATTAGAAAGTGGCGCTAGCGATCGAAAACCGTGGTATTTTGAAACGCAATAAGAAGCCCTGAAGTGACTGCTCTTTCAGGAATGTACTACGGCACTGTTGGCCGAAATTAGCATATCGAGGAGCTCTATTGTTAACATAGCTCGTGGACGATCCTTGTGATTCTATGGATTGTAAAAGTCTTGTGGCAGCCTACTGATCGCCTCCGTGTAGTTGGCTGCCTTCGTGCAGGCGCAATCGCAAATCTTCAAATCACCTGGATCTTACAGGCCCCGCCATGGAGGCCACTTTTCCAACGGCAGGGTGCAAGCTAGACTCCACTGATCATCCCCGCCGCAAGAAAGCACTCGGTTCGCGAACACCCAGTACATATGTATTTACAGGTGGATATAAATGGCAACGTGATGAAATAAGGTGGTGGAATACCGGTATGCTCCATGTAGGAAGTTAGATTAGATATTCTCGTACGTACATAGATTATGCATAAACAGATGCGACAAACTCTCCCATTAAATCGTAACACTGTTTTACCATATGGCATGAAAGTGCAATGAAGGAAAGAAGGAAAAAGAAGTTGTAATAACGATTAATAAATAATCGAATGACGTTCTCTAGATGCCAGATATATACTGATACTAGAAACTACTCATCGCATTACAGCGGGTGGGAGTATCGACTTTGCATCATGTTTTCCCATCATAAATTATTCATCGAGCTGGTGTCAATTACAGAATTCATTGCGGGACAGTGAGCCGATGATCAATATTTTGGGGGCGAAATTGACAAGATATCACTGTTTTTTTCTCATTCCATTTTTTCGCTTGTATTATTTAATGCGTGGAAAATACTAATAGAAAAATCGTGGAATATCGATCATCTTCACCACGGAATATGTACCATACAAGTGTCGAGTGTGGTATAAACGGAACGGTGTGTGCCGAAGTGATCAGATATTGGATATTACCAGCAGATCCCAACGTCCACAAACTGATCCTGCTTATCGCATCTCTTTCTTCATCAATTTCTCTCCTCTCGAAGAGTAACTCAAGAGACACAAGGAGACGCCGAGAGCTATAGAGATTTGGAAACACTCATTCGCTACATAAGCAACGAATCCCTTCTGATCTTTACGAAACACGCTCCTGTCACGTCTTTCGAACGATCCCTATGGCCCGGCTCTCCTAGTCCAGGCCCGGATACCAAAATACACAAGATTCTGGAAACGCGTGGGTAGAAATAGGTCGTCGGATACAAACATTATGATATATTGTTTACCGTACACCTGAAAATTCGCAATTTTCTTCCTTTCCTCCTTTTTCTTCTTCTTGTTCTTCTTCTTTTTCACAAAGCCACAGAGGAAGCACCTTGTGACGCGTAATGTGAAATACGCGAGTGAAAAAATAATGTGGTTAATGATGAAAAAAGCTCTGTAAATCTTTCGGAAATTATACGCGCGGGAACAGGTATAGTCGGAAGAGTTGGAACTAGACAAGAAAAAAAGCCCATGCAAATTTCGTCACGTGAGCATGAGCTTTTCGGAATATTCATTTTTCCAAACGCATAACTATAATCCATGACATCAAGTTAGAAATTTTAAATTTTTTCAAACTATTGAGCATTTTGAGTAGATTGAAATTGCCAATTTTCTTTCAAAAACTTCATCCTGACGTTACAGATTTATGGTGCAGTTTTTTTTTTTTTTTTTTTTTTTCTTTCCTTCCTCTCAAGTTTTTGAGTGGACTCTGAACGTGCATTTCACAGAATGCTCATCTGCAGTTATAGGTCAGAAATTTGAAGTTCTTCCAATATTTTGAGTAGATCCTCATAGTTTCTCTTCCGAAATGCTCATCCTTAGGTCACAAATTTCAAGTTTTTTTTAATCCTTTCTCGAGGATTTGGAATTTTCGATCGGTAGACTTGAGATAGTCATTTTCCAGAACGCTCATCCTCACGTAGTCATAAATTTGCAGATTTCTACTCAGGATATTGAGAAGTATCGAAACGTTCTTTGCTCAGAATGCACGATCCTCGCATGAAAGATTTGTAGTCGTTTCAAGATTTTGGGTATGTATAGGTCTTAAATTCCCGTTTTTCAAATCGCTCGTCCTCACGTCATACATTTCGAGTTTTTTTTTTTCAACGGGCTCATGCGAATCTTGAGTAGATGAATTCGCGAAGTTCATTTTTTCACAATACTCAGATTCTTTGAAATTTCCGCCAACTCATTTGACTATACGTTGCAGCCACGATCTTGAATATTTTATACGATCTTGCGGTGGAAACGAGGAAAATCTTTTGGTGTCACGAAACCGTTGGATCAGCTGAGTGGTCCGGCAGGACGCTTCGCTGTCGTCTGGGTCGTAGAATTTTATGAATATTGATACAAGATTGTTAAGCGCGAGGGCCGTGATTCACAGCTTCAACGTATACTTCGGGTATTATACATGTAGAGGCGAGTGTCAGTGAGTACGCAGGTGGATAAAGTGGGAAAGAATGAAATGGGAGGGATTTGAGTATACGCGGTAAAAGTAGGACAGGAAAGAAGCGAGTAGAATTATTAATCATCGAGCGATCCCACGCGAAAATATTCATGACTACGAATTTCTACTGAAATTGGAACATTTTGGTAATTTTTTTTTTACAAGATCGTGAATACGAACAGTGTGCTTCCTGAAAAAATGATAGATTTTCGTTCAGAATATATGTCGCGGTTTTCGCAATAATAAAACCACAAAGTTTTATCGAAATCTACAATTTTTCACCGAATAATATACTATACATTTGCAATACAATTTTGCACGAAAACCTGCGGTGTTCCAATTTCTCTAAAAATTCGTAGCGAATCGTGGAAATTATTTTCACCGTGGACATCTATGCCTACCGCTCCGCAAACACGACGATTTTATTTTCCATGGATTCAATTTTCTCTGATTCATCCTTCGAGCTTGTTCATTTCCTCTCCTTCCATCCGAGGAAAAGAAATCACCTATTTTCTCTGTATTTGGGGATTTTTCTGGAATTAACTCTCACCCGAAATGAAACACTACAGAACTGCCGACCGCTCACTCTCTTCTCTTTCTTTCCTTCTTTTTTATTTATTTTTTTCTCCCTCACCTTTTTCTTCAAGTAGCGTAAGCGGAAGAAAATTTCTCTGCCGTTGATACCGCGTACCTATACCAAACGACCATACAAAGTGGACTTCTATACCTACCTACCTACCGGCGGCCTCGAGCTCCAGGTTGCGGTTCAATTAGTCGTGAAAAACCGAAAGACGCAGTTAACTCGTAGGGCTAAACGAATGGGGAAAATCTGCCGTGGACATGGGCCTCGCTTACTTATTTGACGCCTCATTTCTGGCCTCCTCCCTCTTCCCGCCGCCCGCGCCCCCACGACTCGCGACTCTCGACCCTCGTGCTACTCCTGCGAGAGGTAAAGAACGAAACTCTTTTTCTTTTTCTCTTCGTTTCTTTCAAACAACATTAGGCACAGGTTATATTTAATCTTAATAATACCTGACTAGTCGTCTGAGCGGCAACGGCAGCTGCCTACTTTGCTCCGTAACTCGTTACCAACGATCATTAATTTTTCTCGAACTTTTCCAAAAATCTGGCAATACAAAAATAAACCTCCAAACGCAACGAAAATCGAAGAAGGAGGAAAAAAGTCGTGAATCGCTTTCGAAACAAGGAGAATCAGAGTGTGCAAATTTTTGTTTCGCCTAGTTTGGGGATCCGAGGGGGTTCGAAAAAACGGGTTTTGGCCGTCTGTCTTCACCCTCGCCTACACGTATTCCTCTATCCGTGTTTGTATACTGTACCTATGATGTGAATACCGTAGATACCTACACGGGCACGGGAGGTTTTAGTCGTGGAATCCTTGAGTAGGAAATCCTCCTTGGAGGTTGGAGGAGGTCGCGCGGAGACGCGAAAGCGCTTTAACATCATTTCCGGCAAGACGCGTAAGCTCTCACTTGGAATTTTACCATGGAATTTCATGAAGTAGGTAACTAACCTTATTAATTCATTGCTCGCCCCGGCCTAGCTAGCGCATTCCCAGTATCCCCGGGCACAAATTTTTACCAAATTCTTCCTCACCTTTAACTGCTACTCCTACTATTAAACGGAAAAGAATAAAAAGTGGGGCAAAATGCTCTGCCCTTTTTTCCAGCTCGCTTCTTCTCCTTCCTATTTTATTCGCGGACTTCAATAATTCTCGTTGCGGTCCCGTTTTGTGGTGTAGAAAAATCTAGAGCTTTATGCTTTTCATCTTCTATACCTACGTATACATACGTGTACGTGCTCGAAAATTTGGTCACACGAATTTTCTGAGTTCTTCTCTTCGATTCGAGACTGTCTGAATGATTTTCTCTCGAATCGGCCATAATTTCCGATCTTCGGATTGGCGGAGATAAAAGAGCGTCGAAAATTCGTCGCGGTATTGTTTCGACGTTCTTCTATTTTCTTTTCATTTCATTCCCTTCCGCTCACAAGACCAAGAAGAAGGAGAAGAAGAAGACGATCGCGTAGCAGAAGCGAAAGAGTTAACCTGAATGATAATCATAGCCCCGAGATAATTAATTAATAATCAGTTTCTGTCTATACGCTCGACTTAAAGACCGACAGAGGAGATAATAATAGGTGACATTTATAATAAAGAACCAGATAGTAATAGAAATATATACTCGATCGAATCGTCAATGATGTGGAATCACGTGGAATCATTATGCAACGATTCGGCGCGACGAGGATCATTCGTGAGGATCTATCAATTTTTGATAACCTACGCAACTTTGTACCTGATTTTCATAACCATACTGATTATCTACTACAACATATCGCTGTTCGTTATATGTGCTCATAATTCCTGAGGTGAGATTCATTCGACATCCTCATTTTTTCCCCCTTTATGATTTCCTCATATTTTATAATGATAACTGTAATTCGATAACTTGAGTTGGTATCTCTCCATTTCACCTTTCAACTAATTTTCTCCATATCCCATACATCATATCGACATTTTTCTTTTATCTTCGTTTCAGGAATCTCGTAATCATCGAACGATGTCATGCGAAATTTGTTCATCCACCTGATTGGAGAACTTTTCGTTCGGTGCTTGCAGAATACTCGCACTTGCACCGCCTATTAGCTAAAATTATATTAATATTGTACCTATAGTAGTGATTAGTGAAAATTGATTGATAATTATAATTATGATAATAACAGTAATCATCGTAATTATCACACCGTGATAATGAACTTTTCGAGCTTGCCCACTGTCCTCAATTTCCCCATTATATTATTTATCCGATGATAATCATAGATGTGATTGATTGATCATCGTGTAATTTTTTTATCGCATTCTGCTTCGCAATTATATCAGTCGTAGGTAATGGTTCATATTTCTTTCCACGACCCCACAATTTTAGCCAGTGTTAATTTTCGTTGTTCCGAATCATTTCACAGGCTCGTAGGATGATGTAATAAAATTTTCAGCCGCGCTAGCTAGAATTCCGAAATCGGTGATTTTTAGCCAATTTTGAAACTGAGATACAGTTTTCTTTCTCCTCCACTTTTTAGACATTGTTTCTCATGATTCAGCATTTCAATGGGTGTTAAAAACCTTAAACCAAAAACTTTAAAACTTTAAACCGCGTTTCAGGTATTCCAGGCGATCGCATAGGAATTATTCCGAGGTACTCAACATTTTCAAGCCATGTCAGAAGGTGTTTGAACTTTTTCATGGCATTGCAGTCATTCCTTCGAGTGTTTCGGTCAATTTCACTGGGTGTTAAAAAGCTCTGGATCGATTTCAAACCATGTTCTAGGTGTTTGGTTTATCGCATACGAATCATTCCGAAGTATTCGACATCTTCGAGCCATTTCAGAACAAGGTTGAATTCCTTCGCGGCATTTCAGTCGGTGTTTTGAGTGTTTCAGTAAATTTCAGTGGGAGTTAAAAAGCTCGGTTAACTTCAGATCGTGTTCCAGGCACCTCAGACGTTTTGAAATGCCTTTGCTCCTGTTCCAATAATTCTCATCCTCAAAACGGCCGAGATTATCTTCGGTGGTTCGATTGTTCAAAACACTCCATATCAAAGAAATTCTCAGTTAATTCGACACCGCAATTTTCCGATGTTTCGTACCATTTCAGTCGATGTTTCAGGTGTTCCATTCAATACTATCTCATATTCCAACGTTTTAATGGAGCTCCACCTTCTGTTTCCGGTGTTTCTAACCACTCCAGCATAAATTTATCATACCTCATTCTCATTACCCTCCAAATCAATTCGCAGTCCATTACTATCTCCTGAATGAGAAAATCATTAGCAACGATTTCGAACTATCAAACTCGAATTGCTTCTCGAGTGAGCAACTAATTGGTATCGGTAATGATAAAACTATCGAAGAATTCGCACAACTTTGGCATAGTATGTACTACCTACTACATACCTACGTACTTTCGAATACATACATAGCAAACACAATTATAAACTACCCTCGCGATATCATGAAGTTTAGTTGGGCTGCAGTCATTTAATAGGCATGAAGTTTACGGTGTAACACATTATTATTATCATTATTATTGTTATTATTATTGGCTACCTAAGTCGCGTTCCGTCGCATCGGTGGAGCAAAATGCAGGGGCGTGTAATCATATATAGCTACGAGGTACGGTGAAGTAGGTGCACGTATAGGTAAAGGCGTGTGTATATCAGCCCACTGAATATGCGGTAACTGGTGTAATTATTTCCATGACCGGCCAGGCCGCACACTTAACCCATAAAATTTGCATGCCCGGTCTGCTAGCACCCTTAGTGGAGTGTCCACTCTATACCCTCTTAAAAGCTCCCCTGCAGCTTAAACAGGGACTTACAGGGCTACAGCCTAGCGACGGCATTCCTCTATCCAAGATCTTTCATGGTTTACTCGATAATTGCGTCAGCGTGACAATTTCGGGGCTTGGGAGGAGGAAATGGCAGATTTTTTAAAAATCTCTGCCCCCGAATTTTTTTTTTTTGTCCCTTTCGTTTTTGAATCCGGTTTGTTCGACGGCTATCGGACCAAAAGTAGTGACGATATCTCTGAAGAACCAAATGGTACAACATTGGTTGGAGTATCGGCTCGGAGCCCGGGATCTTCCGCGTCTCTCTGTGTGAATTTCATTGTTTTTGGAAAAAAATTTCGTCAGAGATGAGTGTATATAATACACGGCGATCGGACGGGAAATGGACGTTCGGAAACAGAGATTGCAGAGGTTTCGCGGAGAGGACGAAAAGAGGAGAGAAAGTGCGTGGAGGAGGATTAAATTATTGCAAGGATTTGCTTAATTATTTTTAATCCAAAACTCAAAATCTGAAAATCAAAGTGGAATAAGCTTCAATTGGTATAACTTCTGACTCAGACTGACACTTCGTTGAATTTATACTCGCGCAAAAAACTTTTTTTCTCAAGACAGGTAGATGGGAGGTATATGTATACATAACAATATACCTGCGATACCTGCAGCTACTCATAGCCATGTAACAGTCGCGTTGTTCTACCACTTCGTCCCGCTTCTTAAAGTATTAAAAAGTTCTCGTTCTTTTTCTTATCCTTTTTCTTCTTTCTTTCTCACTATTTTTCTTTTTCTCCCTCCTTTCGAGATTCTCGTACTTCGAGAATATAGGTATGAACGATTAATCAGACTCGAACGGTACCACCGTATCCCGTTTACTCTGAGCAGCTTTTAACCTCGATGAAATTTTATCATTAAAAATCAATTCTCCGTTTCGATTTTATCTCCGGAGCCAATTCCAATTTTCGATTTTCTGTCCGTTCTGTTCTTTTCATCGATTATTCGACGGAAGAGTAAAGTACAGTATTACGTACACTGTATGAAATTTCGTTCGGAGGTAAAACCGCGAAAAATTTCTCCACGACATTCTTGAGCGAAAATTGATTGCAAAACTTAATATCGTGACGAAAAAACGAATGAAAGAAAAATCAACGTTCCATTTTTTCATACCTTCACACTTTGTATTCCACCGGTGAAAATCCAGTCTATAATTGTCAAATTCAGTCCGCTATTTATTTAATTGCAAAACGTCACAATCGTATATCAACCTACAATCGAAGAGGTGCAAGAATAAAATTAGCGAATTGAGAGACGCGCGCGCGTACGCGGTTAACGAGATTCATAGCTGTAACGAAATATTTGCATTTTGCGGTTTAAATCTGGCCTGTCACTACGCGAAACGACGACCGTCGATTGGCTTAATTCTTGAATTGATTTAATTCCGCGTCCTATATGGCTAATTCACATACATGCATTCAGAATTATCGATTTACCATTTTGTTTTTTGTTTTTTGTTTTTTGTTTTTCTTTCCTTTTCATCAAGGTTGTGCAATCATTCGTTGGAGAAATCGGACGTTCGGCTTTCCGTAGCCGAAGTGAAGATTCACCGGTGGAAAACAGAAAGAACAAACGAAAGAAAAAAACGAAACGAAATGAATGGCAAAAGTGAAAGATTCACGATTTTTTGTTTCCTTTTTCCATTTCATTTTGCATTCATAGGGGAGAATTTCCTTTCATTCCTTATTCACCGTATCATCATTTCTCCGGTAAACGAAGAAGAAAAATGCGAGAGAAAAAAAAAGGGAAAAGAGACGGAGACAGAAAGAGACGACGATGGCGGAGGGGGGTGCGGTGGCATAAAAAACCGGGTAACGTGGTATTATTATCGTTTGGAATAATAAACGAACCGCGAAAAATATGTTTACAGCTACCCCTCGACGCAGTTTTAGGATCAAGGGAAGTAAAAGTCCCCGTTGGCCCCGGGGATTCCCAAGTGGTTCAAACTTCTTGGTCAACTTTTTATTGTTTATTCGATGCGAAGAATTGCGAGCCCAATTTATAGCTGTATAGGTATACCTATCCTGTCCCAACGAACATACACATACCTCTCGCTCTTTCGTCTTTTCGTCTTTCCTCACGTTCTTTATATTCTTCCTCCCTTCGTCCGTTCGTCCCTCCCTCGGGATATGAAACAACCCCAATTTCTTACCAACTAAAAATTAGTTCCCGCGTACCAGCCACGAACGATGACCGAAAGTTTTCTTTTCCTTTCTTCCTTGCTCCTTTCTTTCGTCTTTTTGTTCGCTTTTTTATTGCTTGCTCCATCGAAAATTTGAAATCTTTCATCGATAATGATAACGAATTTCGTTTGCTACTGTTTCAATCCTTTTACGACATAGTTCTTCCCGTTTTATGACAAAACTGCCGCCGAATTTTGAGAGTAAACTTTCACAAACTGTCGCTGACGGAATATTGCCCCGGGCGAAAATTTTCTGCCGACGACGAATCTTGGGAAATGTTTTTTCGTGGGAACCGGAACATTACGTGTAGTAACGTTTTTATTGTTTGTTTTGTTTACCGAGTGAACAAAAATTTGTAGTTTTTCGTAACTTTTCATAGAATATTGTACGATCGTACAGTGTAGGGTGGCGTTTGAAAAAATTTTCATTTTTTTGTCGATGACCGAACTGGAAAACATCTCCAATTGTAGTACTCGTGAAAAACTACGTCAAGTTACGATTTTCCCATAAGATTCGTACCGCTCCGTAGAATCATTTCCACGGCAGAGCTACCCCCTTTGGATTCGAGCGTAATTCTTCTCCTGAGGAATCTAACGACGCAGTAAACAATTGTGAGGTTGAAGCTCATAAGGTCGACGGAAGAAAATGACAAAAGAAAATAATGTACAGGGACGTAGGTATATAACGATTGCAATTTTTTTTACGAAGAAAGATCGCTACTTTTCCTGCCATTTCGGGGATCCCTGCGCAAGAAAAAAACCCTCAGAATAACTTAGGACGCAAAATTAGAGAGAACAAAATACACGGACCCATGCAGGTCGGGCAGCAGGAAAAAACGGCTTTTTGGCGAGCCACTCGCATTCCAGTTGTTTCCATTTCGTTTTTGATTTTTCGTTTTCGACTCGATTCGTGCGCTTTCGAATTTGAAAATGTAATTTAACTGTTATAATAGTACAGTTATCGACAATGCTGCGCCCACTCACCTATCCGACTCTGACTCTTCTCTCGGTCGTTCGAAATCCTCTTCACGTAAACGACCTCTGGCTATCCTTTCCAGAGAGTGTAGCAACGTTCATTATACAAATTCCCATGTTTTCATTAATTCTTCACAGAGACCAAAATTCTGCACAGTCAAGTTCCACTGTAATTCGGAATGCGAGATGAAACGCCATACGAGGCGCGAGATTGAATGGATCACGAAGTCGAAACGGCATCGCAGATTCCTGAACTACGAGCGAAAAGAATTCGTGAAGTTATATACCATTTCTTTTTTTCCAACTCAAAACGGTCCTGGGACTCCAACTTTTCCATGGTCTCCTTCCTCTCCTGCGGAGGATTCGGCTGAGATTTCGACGAAAAAGCTGCACAATTTTTTGAAATTCTCAATCAACCGAAAACAAATGCCCTCAGGTACGGTGGAAAGGGATCAGGGAGTCGAGAAAAGGAGAGGAAAAATTGGCGAAGAAACATTCTCCTACTGATTTTGGATTGGGAATCTGAAACCGTTCCGGACGCAATCTTGAACGTGAATCGGATCACATTGATGCCGTCCGCGAGGTTTGATACACGCGGTCTGCCAGGAGGCTGTAGCTACGTACGAAGGTAGAGAGAAGGTATACATACGTCGCTTATATTCTCCTTGTGCGAACTCTGATTCCTCTTCCTTCAATTATTTCTCCTCTTTCTTCTCCTTCTTCTTCTTCTTCATTTCTCCTTCGTTCTCGTTTACGTTCTCGTTTGACGGACGAATGCCGATGCATTCCTCGGTAGGTGGACGTACGTACGTAGGTTATAGTAATACTTACATACGCGCATGGTCCCTACTGTCTTACGTCAAGATGGGCTCCGATGGCATTGCATTGCATGGCAAGAGAGTGCCTTCAGACTTCTGCTGTTTCTGCTCCTGCTCCGGCTCTCGCTGCTGCTGCTGTTCCTTTCAGTCGCGGTGTTATTTATTGCCTGAACCCTCGAGATCTTCAGGCTAAGTTCTTCGTCCTTCGTCCTTCGTCCGTCGTTCTTCGTTTTGCGTTCTTCTCCTTCTCCGCCTCGTCCCTTCGGGATTTTCCATCCTCTCCGTTCCCTCCGCCGCGTCACATCACCATGCCAAGAAACGAGACGAGGTGAGGAGAGGAGAAAGAGGGAAGAGAGAAGAGAGTCGACGGACGGATCAGATGGACAGGCGGTCCTCGAATGCAGACAAGACTCTCTTCAAAGTCTCGAAGATTGCGGATGGACGTCGGACACTGCAGTATCCTCTATTCTATACGCAGGTATAGTTACTCGACGGCCGATTTGGCATCCGCGTATTCAAATCACCTTCACAAAGAATGGAAAAAAGAAGAAGAAGAAGAAAAAGAAGCAGGGTCCTGCTTCCTCCTTTTTCATCCATCGTCCTCTTTCCTCTTTCCTACCAGATAGTCGAACGCGCTTTGTCTAATCGTGCAGATCATGCGAAAAGAGGCACATTTCGTTACAGCGATTTGGAGCGCTTGAGCTGACGTAGTCGGTTGACTCTCTTCTGGATTGGATTCAAAATAATTGTTCAATTTTGCATACGGGGGTACCTGCTGCCCGCCGCTGCTACAATTGCATTTCGTTCCATCCCGTTCCGTCCCGTTCTGTTTCGTTTCGTTTCATCAAGAAGCAAAATCACGATTTAAGTATTCCCCTGCTATTGAATGGAGGAATGAACGACCGTCCGACTGCGAGACGATCCTTTTGTTATACGAGAATTTCTTACTTTCTGTTTCTGTATGTTAATAGTACGTCCTGCCCACCTACCTACATAATTTATTCAACAATGAGCTATGATTATTGCTCGCAGTATTTACGATCTCCACTTTTAAATCAGAGCCTCCACTTGTCGGCGAGCTCATGGATCGGCTCTGATTGTGAGAAGAGAGTCTTCTTCGAGCCCGATTCAATGTAATATTCAGGAATAAACTTGGGCCTCCGTAGCTGCTTAAACTTATCGTCAGCGTATAATTAGATGATCGCGTATATCCTACGTGAATCTCGGAGTACACCGAACTTCCAGAATATCCACGCAAATAAGGACAAAAGTTTCCATTTCTCAATCCATTTCACCCCCCGGTTCATTCTCCTGCAACAATATTGGAGTACGCTCCAAAACGGACTCGAAAAGTCGAGAAGTTTGAAATTTCGGATCCTGAAAGTGGGGGCACGAGGCAAAAATGTCCAAATTCGATAATAGGCCCACATTATGAATTCTCGATTAATTTTCTACGATTTTCATCGAGCTTCGTTAGGCTACTAGAAGCTAGATTATTCCACGTTGAACTGAAAAAAATCGTGTGATGATCGCAGCGTCGAAGTATCGTTCGCTGTGACATGACATAAAATAACATCAGAAGATCGATTTCGTCGAAGAATTCAAACAATCTGATTGAGTGAGTGTTCCCAGTTTGGCACATAATCCTGCACAAGGAATATCGAACACAACCCAAGATCAATATGAACAGGGGCACAGGAGGTTCATGGACCGAAAATAGAGTATCGAAGGCGAACACGAGCACACTGTTGCTATTTTTTTGCCATTTTTCAACTTTTCGCCACCGCGATTATCGCAGAAGACGACAAAAACAGAATGAGGCATCTCTCCGAGCTGTCTCCGGTTTTTCGAATTGCAAAATATAATTATTCATCTCGTGGTGGAATCCATTTTTTCGTTGAGACACTTTTTTTCGTTCAGATTTTTGGACGAATTTTTGGAAGCGAAAGCGCTAACGATGTACATACGTTTTGGTGGTTTCGTTTGTTGAGAACGTGATTGCGATCGTGCTTCGCGAACAATAAGTTCGATGACAACGGAATTGTCGTTTTGGGATGTCGTAAGGTACATATACTAAGCGTAATCGACATAGCCTGGAAACATAAAGTGGATAAATAAAATGTTTCGAAAGGTACGTGACTCTCGAGTCTCCTTATCAAAGAAGGAAGAGAAATAGAAATAGAAAGAAAAAGTAAAAGGAGAAAAGGAGAGAAGGAAGAAAGTCTCCGTGCACATTGTAGTAATAGTTGTACCTACCTCCGTACTACCTTCCTATAGTTCGGTCAGGATTTTGCAGAGCTTGCAGCCTGCAGTCGAGGCTTGCAGTACCTACCTAGCCAGTATAAGCAAGCCGAGAAAGATGTGTAACTGAGGGAAGATAGCGTGGTAGGCATTGATAAAGCGAGGTATAAGTCGTGTAAGGCAGTCGTATAAGTGAAGGGTGGAAAATCTTGGAGGCACGTATGGATGTAGCGTGTGTACTCGCGTGTGTGTACACAGCAGTTTCCTTCTTCTCTTTCTTCTATTTCTCCTATCGCTTTTTCCTTTTTCTTCTTCTTTGTCTCCTTTTTCTCCTTCTTCGCTTCTAAAATAAATGCACACGTTTTCAAAAATTTCTCAACAATGCTGGCAGGTGTGTATATATGTACGTACGTACGTACGAACTTATGAATACCACTACGACGTATGCTCGTGTTCCCGTTTTCGTATTCCAATTCGAATCACGTCCTGCAAGGTGACACATGGCATATGAACTATTGCCCTACTAGAATGCCGAATCCTTGAATCTAGATTTCCTGAATCGCACTTTAGGTATGTTAACTTTATGTACACGTATCATGTAGGCATATATACCCGTGACACCCGACTCCGTAAACTAAAAAGATGTGATTTTTGTTCACATTTATCATTTCCTACCCGGTTTATTGACGATATGATTCTGAAAACGAACTGAATGGAATTACGTTGGAATTACGCTTTGAAGATTTTGACCCAGTTTAACACCCGTTCAACAATTATCCAACCGATTTTTCACTTTCGCAATCTTTTTTCAGTCACTCGCATCGTAGACTCAGAATTTTCATTTCGAAGCTATTTCTCAAATTTGGAATTCGTGTTTGGAGTGTTAAATCAAATTTCAGCCAGTCTCTGAGACACTTGAACCAATTTTTGCGACGTCGAATCGGTTCGAGTGGCTTTTCTCTGGTTCTCGGGATTTCAATACCATTTTACGACCGCTTCGTAGTCTATTTTTATACTATTCGACAATTCAATCTTCACCGTTCAGCGAGTATTTAACACGTTTCGACCGATTTCCGGGTTCCAGAACTTTGTTCTCTGACTAGCACGTCGGTTCGGGATTTTAAGCTCGCTGCAACATCTGCCTAACACCTTTTCGTGGCCGATTTTTCTCACTCAGGACTCGTCTTCGGACGATGTGATGACATTTGAACGACTTTCAACCGATCCTCACGATCTGCGGGATCTTTTCGAACAACTTCGACGCGATTTGAAATAATTTACCGTAGGTAAATCACAGTATTTCGTGACTAACGTAATTTTGACGATCTCGTCCTATTCGAACACAACTTTAATACAATCTAATCCGATTTTTGCAATCGATCAACGCGTGCGCTCGCGTTTTGTGAACGATTTTTCACACTTCAACGGCGTTTTAAATATTTCAACTCCGTGTACTACGTATTTAAACGATTTCCACCCGATCTTTGCGTTTCGCAAAGCGATTTCTGTTATTTGAATCTTGAAGTAGCTAAGAACCGGACGTTCTAATTCAATCTTGGCCATTGATTTCTGTGATCTCATGACCTCATCCAATTTTTTCAAATCGGTCTAGATTCCTACCAATCGAGTTTTAACCGTTTTAAATTCAATTCACAGTGTGAAAATGGCTAGAACGAATCTTTCTCCCGGATAAAAATCTGGGCACAAGAATTCTTTTTCTCACATTTCTTTTTTAATAACACTAAAAAATTGTTTGAAATACTTAATAAGCCACCGCGTTTTATTTCAACCTCATTAGAATTCGGCAAACATCGTAAAAACGAAAAACAAATTTATCTTCCTGAGAGAATTATGAAATTTCTGTACCCACCTACGCCATATGTGGGGGTAACTCTGTGGGAAAGTGGGAAACAAAAACGAGTGAATTAGTAGGGTATAAATAGTCGTTAGTTGAACTGGTATTAGAAGGTGTAGACGTGGAGAGAAGTGGATAGAGCGAGAGAGAGAGAGAGAGAGAGAGAGAGAGAAATGCTACACCGAGAGCCCCAGCAGCTAGCTGTAGACGAGAAAATCAGATTACGACTTAATTTGAGAACAGTACTACGGAAATTACGACTTGCGAAGCTACCATAGAGAATGAGGGAGAAAGTGAGAGGGAAAGGGGAAGGGGGAGAGAGATGGAGAGGGCGAAGCGATCATCACGTGACGTTAAATTGTACGAGACACTCGATTCTCGTTCTCGTTCTCGTTCTCTAGTTTATATCCGCCGTCCCTCTGCCGCCCCCGGACTCTCAGCGAACTCTGATAATTCAATAATAGCCAAATAGCGTGGGGATGGGATTGGGGGGAGGCCTTTTGATTTACTACTCAGTCTTTTGGTTCGTATTGTATAAAGCTCGGCTAGCTGGCTAGTTGGCTGGCTAAAGGGAAAGGGAAAGGGAAAGGGAAAGACCTGTAAAAACGATCCTCCTCCTCCTCTTCGTACTCGTACCCTTCCTTATTTCATTTCACCCCTGTTGAAAACATTTCTTCGTTAAATTTCCTCGATTCATTATAGTAACGCATTTGGAGTGCGGAGACTTGCCACTATGCTATGTATATGTATATACCTATGTATAGATATACATACCGATTCGGCATGAGTATCGATCGTAATGTAATCTTGACTAATGTTTGTTAAACCGAGAATCACAGCCCCTGAATCACCTTTTGTACACACGTACACAATTCTTGACTCTAATTTTCACCCCTCTCAATTGATTACTGGATGAGATTCTCCGATCAATTGCGGAGCTTACACGCTGAACTAGCTTGTACAAAGTTACATTAATTTCCGTTGATCTTCTGTCGATTGATCGTAGTTTCATTACAGGATTTCATAGTCATTTTTTTACTTGTCCTTGATAATTACACCAATTTCCGTGAGTTGAACCGAAACAGTAAAATACTATTCCCGGTGAGAATAAGAATCGTCATTAGAAAAAGTTTCGAAACGTGATTTTGAAGATGAGATAAAAGGCTTTTCAAAATATGTCTATGATTTTTTTGGTTTTTGTTTTTAATTTTTTCGACAAAAGTTATACAGGCTGGCAAAAATATCGTCCGGCCTGGTATGCGAGGAGTATCTTGGAGCAAAAAGAAGAAACAAGAAATAAAAGAACAGAAAAATGGTAGGAGAATTTAAAAAATACTAACTCGAAAGCTGATCCATTTTTCTACTTCTAAATCCTCGTTTCACTTTTTTTCCGTCTACCCATTTTTCGAAAATCTACAAGCGATCGAAAACGGGGAACAAAAAAACTAACTATTTCCAAGGCTGAACCAAACATCGTACAGCTAAAGCTCATCTTTTGCAGTTCAGGATGCTTTTCTAAAAAAATTCATAAATATCAATTCTCAATCGATTTTCGTTTTCTCTGATACTTTTTTTCATTCGTATAAGTATTTCAGAGCTTTGTCGATGGGTTATAGCTTCATCCGAACTCGATGATAACTCAAGTCTCTCCAGGAGAATATTCGCGGATGCATAATAAATTCACGGCCAATAAAAATTGATTCATATGAAAAATCATTCCACGTTGGCATAAAGCTGTATGTATATATATATAGTTTAACGTTAATATATAATATATCTGGTCGCTATTCATATCTGGAAGAATACTGGAGACTGAAGACCGGAGACTGGAGGAGATTGGAGGAGACCGGGGACTTTAGGCAACTCGGAGCTTTGATTTCCATATAGCTATTTTATTATTAAACTCAGGGAGACAGGTATAGGTAAGGGCGGGATCAGGTATAGAGTTTCTTTCCTATAATCCCCCGTAATCCAGTTACGTGCGATCCTCTTTTTTCTTCATTTCAAACTTCTGCACCTACAAAAACCCGCCCGACCCCGAACCTCCCCGGCCCGATCCTCGGTGCAGTCGGCAATCGCTTTAATAAAGTATGCACCTCGAATATAAATGAGTAAAGCTCTGCACAGGGACACTGGGATCGGTCGCCAAGGATTTAGACTAGCAAAACTAACTTTTACCGATAAACAGATTCCGCTGAATGTACCTATGAACTCTGCACCTATCTACATTGCGCGATACTGCAGCTCGATCGGGAAACAAAAAAAGGAACAAAAATCAGAATCAGAATGAACGATCTTCAAAATAGTCTTTCCTCCTTCATCTGTCATCCGCGGGGCTGATCATTCCCGAAAATGGCGTACGCCGGACCTCGAAGAGTTCCTGGGATTCCGCGGATTTCACGGAGACTTCAGAGATCGCAAGGACTCTGACGGACTTCAAAAGATTTCGTGCGACTTCACGGGACTTCAGAGATTTCAAAGACTTCGAAGGATTTCACGGTACCTCGAAAGACTTCATGGGACGACACGGAACTCCCGAGATCCTAGATTTCGTAAACTAGAAATATTTCAACAGACTTAAGAAGACTTCACGGGATTTCTTGGGACTTCGTGGGACTTCGCGGGATTTCACGGAATCCATGGGGGGACTCATGAGATTCCGTAGGAATTCATACACCGGTGTACACCGAATTTCAAGAGCGATCAGCCCCTCACTTTCATCTTTTTCAATTTTTCGTTCGTCTTCTCATTTACCGCGGAGGGGGGAGAGAGAAAAATTTACCGATTTCCTCGCGCCGATCTTTTTTCTCTGATCGAGTTATGCCACCGCTGACAATTCGGGCGGTCTGGTATAGGCAGGTACCTAAAGCTCCGCAAATTGCTGTCGAGTTACAATTTGATTTACTGTTATTCGCCGGGCATGCCTGTGGTCACACCTTCATGCCCGTCGACCGTCTCAAGGAGACGAAGAAAGCACGTAATTAGATTCAGACGGTCTGCAGTAATGGCTTTTACATGTGGGGAACTTCAGAAGGGACGCATCTGAAGGACCGGTCACTCTCGTAGTGCCTCATAGTGCAAAGGAATTTGTATTCCATCGAGGTTTTACATTCTCGACGATTCAAAAAATACGAAAATGTTAACAATCTTTTTTCTCTCGCGTTTTTCTTTTCTAATTTCATTTAAAATTGGAGAACGAATCGTGCAACGATTTTTTATCAATTTATTTCATTAATTGGAAGTCACAATCGCAGAGAACGTATGAAACTGAAAGAATTAAAAACGATTTTAGAGAACAAAGAGAAACAAGATCGCAAAATTTTTTGTATTCTCTGAGATAATCGATGAGAATCGTCGTGACACCGATTTTTCTCACGTTGTCGATTCTCAGATTAATTTCTTTCCAATTTTCTTCATTTTCCTCTCGTAAATTCCATAAACTGAAAATAAAATCGGAGAAACAGATCGTCAAGTTTCTCGTATCTTCTGATTCGATGGGAATGGTCAATCATGCGACCAATTATCGTCTTTCGCCGATTTTCGGTTTTATTCCTGCTTCATTTTCATGGTTCAAGGCTTTATTCTTCTTTGTTCTTTTTATTATCGGAAAATATGCGAAAGCTCAGAAAATTGAAAATGGAATTGGATAAAGAACGAACGAAAAAAAAAGATCGTTAACGTTGCCTGTATCAGTATTACCTGAATCACTGTATCGGTACGACAAGAGCTCTAAAAATTTTTTCCATATTAGGGGATGTTATCAAAGAGACGCAGAATACTTACACAACGACGTTAGGTATTCAAAAATTCGAAAGTTCTCAATTCGGGCTCGAGAAAAGAATGTATAATATATATATATATATACATACATAAATACCTACTCGTACATATTTTGCATAATAAATGACATACATTAGTAAGAATTTTGTCTGTGTTCCTTCCAGCGTGATTCATTGAAAGAAAATTGAATGGAATGCAATAAATACGAGATGGTGGAGGGGATGATTCGTGAAAAAATATTCGCTCGACTTCAACTTGTCTATTCAGTTAATTTACAATCGTTATAAACGTTTCTGCGAGGATTATGATGATTTTTGTGAGACAAAAAAAAAAAGAAAAGAAAAAAGAAAAAATCAGGTAAAAGAAAGAGAATTGCAAAATTAGCATTTCTCTTCTCCCCGTCTTCTTCTTCTTCATCCTCTTCTTCTCATTTAAACTTGTGTTTGAATTTCAACCACTGTTCCACCATAACGACTACGATCGCGGTAATGAAAAATTTATTCAAGAGAAATATGAATTACATAATTCTAGTATATATATATATACACACATACATATTTGATATTATATACCATCAAAAACTTTTCTACAATCTCTGCGGTTACAATTGATCATGTCTTCATCATTTCTCCTCGTATTTCTTCAATTATTTTCTACCATTTTGGATTTCGATCTCCACTTTTTTTCATTTCTCTTCAAAGCAGAAGAACAACCGTCGAAATTCGCGTCACACGTATACCTGGATGGAAGAATTTTTTCATCTAATTTTTCCTCATCCATGCATCTTCATATTTTTTATTGTACCCGATACACATATATACATATGCGAATATATACTCTCGTATACTAGACGTATTCATTGATGTATGTACATAGATATTTTTTGTCTCGAGCCAGGAATATTGGATGCTCGTTGAGCCGTGATGATCTAACGACTAGCTTGCTTTTATTTTCTAAACGATAATATGATATCGTATTCATGTATTGGGGGCTCCAGACACAGAGACTTGTCTCGACCCCAGCAGCCCCTGCATGCCTCCTTCATATATGTCTGTATACCTGCCCACCGACCTATCGGCCAACCTACCCTACGTCCCAGCATACATATTCGATTACGGGTTCAGCAGAGCCAAGGTAACCTCAGATTAAATTTACAAAATATGTATTATAGTAGTCCAACCAAAGGTCTAAACCGTGAGTAAATAATTTTATCTTATTTTCTCGTGCCCGTCCAATTTTGTCATAAGCCTTTCCGAACAATTTTTTGTACCCCTGTTTTTTTTTGTTTCTGCTTTCACTTCACTCTTCGCATGGAGCTTTTACAGTTTTGTATCATTTTTCATTCCTCTGTTATTGAGCTTTCCGCCAGTAGGTATAGTGTACCGTTTTTATAGCGATCTGTTCGCTTTTCCACAATATCGTGTTCCTCTTTGTGCTTTTTTTCTGTTCGTTCCGTTTGTTATGTGGATTTTTTCGATTCTTTAACAGAACTATCGACGATAGGTTGATTATAATTTCGCATCACACTGCGTGTATATTTTTAATCTCCCAATTTTTAGCTTCCTTCATTTCCACTCTTCATACAGGTAACTTGTAACCATCGGAGCTTTTTCATACTCACAGGATTTCACTTTTTGTCAAAACTGATACGAAAGTTCTAATTTATCCGATTCAGTTTCGTTCAGATTCAATGTATTTCTCATTCCTTAATTTTTAGCTTTTTCCACTTCCACTCTTCATGCAGTAAACTCGTAATTTATCAGAGCTTTCTCATACTCACAGGATTACATTTTTCATCTTATGACATAGAAGCTCAAATTTATCTAATTCCGTTTCGTTCGTATTGTAAATACTTTCAATTTCCTAATTTCGAGTTTTCTCCACTCCCACTCTTCATACGGTTGACTTGTGATCCATCGGAGCTTTTCCTCGCCCACAGGATTTAATTTTCTAACCTACGACATGAAAGCTCTGATTCCTCTGATTTAGCTCTGTGTCGTCTGACGGTAACATACCATTCACTTTTGGTCCGGATACAATAATTATTGAGCTTTTTTCCGCCATACTAGTTTCATTTTGTTTCGTATGACAAAATCTGACGGAAAATAAGCTCCTTGTATAATTAAATTGACCACTCCAATTATTGCAATCGAATTAATTCCCTAGCTAGTGACATATATTCCGAGCTTTCTGATAACGAGCGTTCCACGGTAATATTTTTCAAACATTCTTGCGATTGAGCTTTTTCCAAATACAGATCATGTTCTGCTCCAGTTTCGTTTTCGGGATCGAGCTGTTTTGGGCTAGATAATTCTTCTCCAGAGACATTACGCACGCATACTGCATAGCACGAACAAAAATCTTCGGAGAAACGTGACTCCGTAACCTGATTGGATTGAATGTGATAACAATTTTCATCAATTTGTTGTACAGACAAATTTCGAAAAATTCCGTTCTACGCCAAGGCGTAGAATAATCCTGTGGCTGATTATTGTCGTTAAATTCGAGGATAACTTTATCGGAAAACAAAAATCATGGAAACCAAAATAGTATTTATAGTATGTATAGGTACTACTGTAATATACAGCGGGGAAAAGGTAATAATTTGTAATACGTGTATGCGCCTACATTTTGACTCTGATCGGGTGACGAATGAATATCGTTTATTATATTCCGCAACTCCGCGCATGCAATGCACGCTGTTCAATATGTATATACATATATACGTCTCTCCGGCGTTACGGATATGTAATAAATGACAGAAAAATTTAAGAGATAAGCGAATTATTCTTCGACGTGAAAATTTATATCCGTATATAATCTATGTACGTAGGTACATAAACCGAATACCTGTATGCCGGATACATATGCTGCTTACCAGTTTCGGCAGCTCTGCCGCACATCTCTGCAAGCCCGTGTACAGTACACGCGCGTGATCGTATGCAGACTTTGAATTATGAGTCTACGTATACGAGATATACAATATACAATATCTACGCATTCACGAATCGCGTCAAAAATACTATTTATATGTATATATACACACACCTTTATCCAAGTATATACACATGCAATGTTGCAACGAAGTGAAATGTGACTGTATGATACCTCGGAGTCCGGACTACTGCTATAGTGATATCTGTACCACTGTAATTACGAATCTGTTTCGTCGATCGGAGCTACTCCATCCGTGACACAGAATCTCTATAGCTGGACCGTAGAGATCGGAGGAGAAGAAGAGCGGAGGAAAAACTGGGGGGGGGGGGGCAGAACCAAGCAAACCAAAGAAAACCGAAAAAATGTTATCTCCGGCGATTTTCAGGGCTGCGCGTGTAGGCATATATCAATGGGCATGATATCACCACACTCCTACCTATATATACATGTATATACCTATCTACACCTTCCTGCTGCCATATCTTCGGCATACAGGGTGTCAAAATTTATGTCAAATTACTCGAACCATGAATTGCAATAAAAAACCTCTGAGATATTCCGATAATCTTCTGTCCACCAATCCGAGTGGGACAATGTATTGCAAAATTTTACGAACAAACCGCATCGCACATAGTCGTGAACTAACGAATGTTGGAAAACAAAAACCGCAAAAGGAGAAACTAAAATTGAAAACAAGGGAAAGAAACGAAAGGAAGACAGGAACTTCAATGTTTGATGTATTTCTGCCTATAATGTCTCGATACCATTATTTACGATCGGACAAACGTATATATACGGTACCTGCGTGAGTAGCACCTATGCTACCCGCTGAGCCACGGATTTGACTTGAGGTTTAGTGTGAATGACCCGGAGATTGGTAACGCCTTTTTCAATAACTATATATACATTATTTTAACCCCACACTCCGTACGTAGCCGATGGCATGTATACGTATACGTAATCATGTATAGGAATATGCCCCCCGCACCTCGTATAAGTATACAGATCGCGTGATTTATTGACAATTGGTTCTTCTTGTTTCTCTTTGCCTTTTCTTTTTTTTTTTTTTGTATCCTAGCATATTTTTGCCAAAATCGTTGGCCGGTCCGAGAATGAAATTTTTGCTGGGCGGAGGAAAACCGAGAAAAAAATTTGGAAATATTATTACAGGAACTGTAGACGAAGCCGAATGAACGTCCACCGAGAAGAAAAACTTTCGGTCGATTTCGATCGATCGTTGCAAAGTACATATCGGGTCTCCTTCTTCCGAAGAATCGTGCCGATCGTAACCGGTACGCGTGTTCAGGAAATCGGAGAGATCGGATGAAACGAGATCAAACAGTGGAGGAAGGAAGAGAGAGAAAAAAAAAAAAAATGAAAAAGAAGGAATGAGAGAAAAACAGAGAAAAACGAGATCCGGGTGAAAAACAGAAAAAAAAAGGTCACCCTTCCACAGAATGAGGGGATTTGAAGGCTGGAGTAGTAGTAGCTTCGGTAATGAAGCGATAGAATGCGAAAGATTCGGGTCACAGAAGAGCCGAAGAATTCAGTTTTCGTACGAATCGTAAAAAGAAAGAATCGAGAATGAAGAAAAGAAGAAGAAGCCTGGTTACGGATGTTGGTCGAGGAACGAATGCAGGACGGACACGAAGTGGGTTAGGCTGGTGGGTCGGTAGGCATTCGTGTAGACGATGCTCTTTGATGCTTTCGGAACGACTGTTGAAAATTTTTCAACCTGTTTCGCCGATTTTTTTTTGTTTTTTGTTTTTCGTTTTTTGTTCAACTAACGTTTATTTTTTTGGTTTTCTCTCTTTTGGTTTGGTTTGAATTTTGTTTTGTTTTTCTCTTTCTCTCTTCTGCTATAGCAGGGTGTTATTAGCAACCGAACCAAGTCCCATACTGCCACGATGTGCTTCGCTCTGGACCACACGCATCGCCTCCTTCAAGCGGCCTCTATACGTGGCTGAGAAAACGTTTTCTCTATTAAGAGGGATGTGGTGATCAGTAGATTGTATTTTAAGCCGATTGTTCCGGAGATGTGTCACGAAAAGCTCGGCTGGCAGCCGTGGAAGTGATTTTAGAGAAAATTGTTTCGAACAAAAAAGATTGATAATTGAAGCTTCTGCAACTTTTGTCTGAAACATTTTTTTCATTCGACGTACCCCAGGGGACATTTTTAGCCCGGAATCGCAGACCTTGCAAGGATAATGCACGGAAGGAAAAATGTGCGCTTTGAGTAGTGCTACAGATTCTATTTGAAACAGTTTTTCGTCGGATGCTCGGGTGGGGAGATTCGAGTAGAAAACCATCGGAATCTTCTATCAAGTTTCAACCTAATCGCGTCGAAGTGCGAGATCAGACCGCGCGTTGGCTCATGAAAGTAGCAATGAGACCGGTGCAACGAGGTGAGAAAAAGAGAATCCGCGACGCGTTCGCGTTCGCTAGCTGATTCGTACATGACGCGTTACCAATGCCACAAGGACGTAAGCGCCGGAGGTATGATTTCGATGCCGAAAGGTCGTATAAAATTTGTAATTCCTCCACATTGATCGAGAAAGGTGAGATACGTTGAGAAAACCGAAATTCGAAGGCGGAAACGGCTTCTTGGACTTAAGAGAGCAAATTATTGTTTTCCACCAATGCGAAAAGCTCGTATCCAGCGAGATTTTTGTACTCTTTCAAAACGCTCTGAAAACTTCTAAAACGCAGATTCACAGACATTTGGGAAAAATTGACATTTTTTTCATATCTCAACAGAATATTCCGAAGCAGAAGGCGCGAGGTCGTACCGACCAAAATTTGTTCCTCCTTCTTGCAAGTGCTCCGAAAACTTCTAAATGGCAAAAATTTATCGATCCCTGGAAAAAACGAAATGTCGTATCCACCGGCCTTTCGGCTTTAGTCGACTAATTTTCAAATTTCCTCGTTTTTCGACGTATTTCCATGTTTCTAGATAACCGCAAGAAATTTGAATCGAAAATTATGCTACCTTTCGGCCTCAGGGACACCGTAGGTCGTATAATGTCGCTTACGTCCTTGTGGCATCGGTGACGCGATATATAGTACCGTAGTATATAGATTCATATACATATTTATAGTTGGAGCGAGGTACGTACGTAGCTGAGACAGCCGGTAGCCGAGAATTCGATAGCCTTTCCATGTAGGTCCACTCATTTGTCAGATTTTTATCTCATCTCAACTTGAGGATTACGCATCTTACGTACCAGCAGCATACCGCCCGTGGTCTCGTCAAAGCCAATGCATATGACACAAATGTCACAGCGATTACAGGAATTAAGCTTGCGCGCGTGATTTCATATTTCCCGGGTATACCGTCGCAACTATAAATTTTGTTCCTTGGCCGACACGGTATTCACGTGTTTCCGAAACCAAGCCAAAAAAATAGGAAAAAAAAAAAAAAAAAATAGAAATATTTACGAAAAATCGAGAACCGTTACTAGAATTTTGAGTTTTGTCTCCTTTCTTTCGTTTTTCATCCGTCCAACACTCTTCAATTTTCTTCTCGTTTTCGTGCCCCGTTTCCGTTTCGCTCAGTTTCAAAATTTCCTCATTCTTCCGTAATTTCTTCAACGGGCCAAGGATCGGAATGAGCGGTCGTGATCTTTCCTGCTGAACTCTCGAATTCATCAGCGTTCGCCTATGGAGGGAAAAGGAACGGTGCAGTACTCCGTTAAAAGTCATAATTCATAATTAGCTTCTAGAGAAGATACGTTGGTTCGGGAACGGGTGAGGAAGAGGAGGGAGAGGCACGGTGTTGGGACTACACGTCTCCGATTAAATGCCGTATTAACACACCAGGCCATATATTTTAGGCGGAGCGCTATCCCGCCTCAGGTAGAGCGATCTGGCGGTGTATACTGTATACCGTATACTCTACACTGTACCAGTGTAGTATACGTCATACAAAAAGGCTTAAGACGCTGCCAAATAAAGAAAATAATCGCCCCGCGGGCTGATTTACACGTGCGAATCCGCTCCGTGGCAACAACAATCAAGCTGATCTTAGGCTCGAGCCGCGTGGGCGGTCTTCAGACTCGTGGCTTTTAACGGGGATTCGGTTCTTCGGTTGCTTGGCTGCTCGCTTCCCTCCGCGTATAGGTACGTACGGATTTTTCTCCTACTCTCGCATGCACGCTTGTCATTCCCCAATTTGATTATTCTTCAAAATTTATTTCTGCCCGGTGCCTTATCCTCTTCTTTCGCAGCCTCAAGATCCGCATCGCCGATCTTGTATTCGAAATCATGAGCGATCAATCATTCATCCTTGTTTCGTTGACTGATGAAATTTTCAAAACGTCAATACTGCGGTTTTTGGAAAACCTTTTTCAGGGTTGTCGTACATCATTTTCAAGCTGAAGAAGCCAGCTTTCTGATCGCTGCTTTTTCGAGTCGCGGTCGCTCTCCGTCTTCGAGTTATGCAACAGAATAACAAATTTATTTACTGTACGTATTGTTCAGAGAAGTTTTTTGAGCAGTAAATTCGGTATGTTTAAAATGGAGATTTTGGGTTTATCGTGCGCCATTTTGAAGCTGGAGAATCAAGCTTTCTTTCGGTGGTTTGGCTATTCGGCTATCGCTCTGCGTTCAGAAGTTACAGAATAAAACAATAATTCATTCGACCCTTTACGTTTATCGCGAAAAATTTTCAAACCGGAAATCCGGAACTCTGGAATCGGTGATTCGTGACATGTTGCATACTATTTCAAAGCTGGAGAATCAAGCTCTGTTTCGACCGCTCGACCATCCGGCTGTGCCTCCGCGTTTTGGAATAACCTCATGAAACAATAAATTATTGAATTCTGTTTTCTTCTTTATCTCAGGAAGTCAATGATCCAGAAAAAGGGGGGCTTCGAAAATATCGATTTTTGACTCACGATAGACCTTTTTCAGGGGAAAAGAATGCTCGGTCCTCCGATGCTCGTCTCGCGTGGCTATCCAATAGCACGATACGCGATGCGACTGGTAGTACAGTAAAAATCTAAAGGAAATAATCGATCGCAATTTGAGAATTTTTTCCAACTCTTCTCGCGTGACTTTTTGTTCACCCCCCCCCCCCCCCCCCCCCCCAGAATTTTTGTTTTGCTTCAACTGGTAAACTCCGGTTGAATATGAATACTGAATAGTACTGTGTTTCAGAGAGCAATGATATCGTTACGACGTCCGACCATTAATTACCTACCTTGAGCGGCCCGCAAAAATGAATTTGCATATAAATTTGTTTTCGTTTTATTTCACGAAGATTAGCAAAGAATAAATTAATTCACGGAGAATTTATATTATCGTGCTTTTGTGTATTGCAACTTTGTGCTCTCTCCACCATCTCATCTCGTCCCATCCCAACCCATCTTGTCCCCAAATATACAATATAACCGACGTCTGCAACGTGAATTAAGTGTAATATGAAGTGAGAGTAGAATGGTGGAATATAGTAGGTACAATAAAGTTCAAAGATTCAAGTCCACTTTCGGGGAGACGAATGTTTCTCATTAGATTTTCGACAAACTTTCATGAATCCTGATAAACCTACTGTATAAAATTATCCAGCGAGCGATTGATCTCGAGTAGAAACATCAAGGCAATCTTTTCGTCATAGATACTTTAAGATTCAATCCGGAAAGTTGATCGGGGAATAATATCTGAACCGAAAAATTTCTCAAGCCACGTGTGGGGACTACATGGACTAGGAATTTACGAAACGAGACCGGAGAGCACACCACGCGGCAAACTGACCCGGCTGGGGCTAGGGCTGCAGTAAATTGCTCAGAGAGGAATTCTCCACGAAGGAATTTTGTTCAACGAAATATCGAAGTCCTCTTTTTGCGAGGTGGCGGACAACGGATTCTCCGTTTTCTGGTAGTCAATGAAAAAACTCCCCCCGTCCCCCCTTCCCCCTTCCACCAAATTTAAGTTTGATCCCTGGGGTGGTCCCCAACTATCATTTTTCCAACTAACAACCTGGCAGCAATAATTAGAAGACGTTTTAGAAGAATTAACTGATCGACGGAATGAGAATGAAAAATGCAAATTTCCAGTATCTGGAATCGTGGGAATCTAGAAAAAGGGAAGGAAAAATCAGATCCAAAAAACTGGAAAGTCTGATGCCATAAGTTACTCTGCTAGTAGTTACGCATGAGAAATGAAATTCAGTTATACGTTGACACCGGCAAATTTTCCACTTTATCTCATTCATATTTTTTGGTTTACGCTGAATCGCTAATTGCTAAATTCGCATTGTGGTTTGCAGACTAGAAGGAAAACAAATGTGATTTACAGGCGAATCAAAAAGTGATCAAGCGATTCAGCCGGCGAGGAACAGCGGAAACTATGTATGTATGTATAAATTGGAAAAGATTTTCAAACGCAGTTTTAGCTTATACTTGATTCTCGAAAAAGTTACATCGTGTAATTCAGGGATATTGAATGAATTTCTTTCCCTCCGGGATCTCGGTTACTTGGTATAAAAACAATGACAATAATTCTGGCAATGAGTGAATCAATCTTCTGTACGGTTCCTTAGTCATTTTGAATAACTTAGTACAGGTTGAAGAATTTCTTTGAAAGTATCGATATTTCCGGAGCGTGTTGGATGTATCACACTCCGTGACTTAGAACGATTAATTAATTACCCGTTCCGTGATTCATGCGCGAGTATGATGCCGGTATACCTGTAAGTAGCGGTGAGAAACGAAAGTCTGAATAAATTTGCGGTTCTTCTTGACGACCGGCTACTCCCAGGAATTATTTAACAGTATCGCGTTAGAAGTGACGTTTTATTAATTGGGGTACGGTTACAGTCGAGCGTATTTTTACCTGAAGCCACGTAGTTTCCGACATTCTTGATACTCCGTTTCTATTATACTGAGAAAGATACGCTTACTCACGTGTTCCGTAAACAGCAAATCCATGTTCAACTTCGGAGCGAATAACTGAAAGCGATTTATCTCCGGAACCGTTGATTTCACAGAAAATTTCTTGGAATATAAAATGCGCAGCTCGACGAGAACTGGAAGTTTTCCTCCGAACACTTTTTCGAAAAATCGATAACTCCGGAGATAATCGAGAAAACAGTTTACCCTTTTTTCGAGTGTCACTTCGAGCCGTAGCGACAGGAAATTCAAGTATGTGCTACCAATCATAAAACACCCGGTATAATTTTAATTGTACACGTGTATATGTTCAGAAAATTTTCACACACCGCAGCTCCCTCTCTGCCGTATTTTTTCGCCTCTTTGAAGATGGCGCCCGTGCAATTTGAGAGGCCAGAACAGCTTTTAGAACAATAGCCCTTAAGGTACAGAGCACTTTGGGCTCTCCATTCTTTCCCCTAGTACCATATTATATGCACGCGACCCACAGGCCTCGAAAACCCTTTCTGAATCCCTGAAACCCTTCGGCACTATACCGGATCTCGTAAAGTGGCAAGCGGGAAGGAGTTTCAAACGTGCAGGTATAATGTCACCACATTTATAAAGAGAAAATCATGAAACAAGCATAATTGTCGGTAAAAATTTCATCGCCTCTCCAAACTGCAATATTAACTCCCAGCCGATTCCAGGCCCAATTAATTTCCTCCCGATGTCTTCTGCACTGGTACAGAATGCCTTCCACATTATAGACGGTAAATACATCTGGCATTCCATTTCTGAATCGAGTGTAGAAAGTTCCATTTCTGAATCGAGTGGGAAACAAGTTGATTGACGAAGAGTCGCTATGTATAGGGCGTCGCTTGCCAATGACAGAGGAATTCCCTTTTCTTCGGTTCGATCGGTTAAGGGATTCCTGGCGCATGTGCTGGCCGGGTGTCCGTTGCCGGTAGTTCCGTGTAAAGATACGTTATTTCTCCAAGGCGTTGTTTCATATTTTCCTCGATTTTACCCATGGGAGATTTTTCGAGCGTGAGTCTAGCTAACTGAGTGAGCGAGCGATGCTGTAACTCACGTAACTATGACTTACGAGGCACCAGGCACCTGTACCACGTGCAACTTCTCGACGGAGGACAAAAGCGCCGATGAGAAACCGTCACGCGGATTACTTACGATGAATTTATCGAGTGCGTCTTCTGTGTCTTGTCGTCGGGCCAAAGTCGAATTGGAGTGGAGCCGATCATCCAAACGTCACATCCATCCGTTCCGCCGAAAATGAAAATCGTGGTCATCGGCGCCCTCAAATCATGCGATCGAATTGCGTCGTCATAGGAATTTCCGAATTCCAACTAAATTAATACGCCACTGTATCCATGGACCAGGCGCAGCTATGCGTGCTGCCCCCCGCAGTTTCTCATGGGATAGGTCCTAGGTATGTGTGCAGTGATCAATATTGCGCCGGTAATACCAAACCGCGAAGTTTTACCACAAATTTACGAGAAACTGGTGAATAATGAGCTTCTGGGTAGCCATAAAATCCTGCGTTATACGAGTAGACGTCGTACGGTGGAACGGCGACCGTGAGATGGAGAAGCGAAGTGTGACGAAAATTTTGAAAAAAAGTTGGAGAAAATTGCGATCTGAATGTGGCTGAATTTTCGGCGCATCTTCGCTCTTTTCTTTCCGGCGTGAACGAAGAACGGATCTTCTTTCGCGAGCACGTAACTTCGCGTTGCGTTTCGGCGGCGAGGGAAATAGACGGGGAAAAAGATTCTCGCAGAATTATGCTTCGTCCGAACAGATTTTGGGAGAATACCCAATCGCAAGCTTTTCGAAGATCTCTCCTTTATCGGCGATGCAGCGTGTAGATATATGAGCAATTTGCAACACACGTATAACACGCATTTTCCTTGGCGTTGGTCATCGTTTGGGAGGCAGGTACAGCCAAGGTGTTCGATTGCGGGCACTCGAAGTTTGGCAATATTCCAAACAAGAGAAGCGCTCGGCGATTTAGTGATTGGCTAGCTCGCCGGAAGCTTACCTGTCTGCCAAATGTATTTTCATTTCGTTTGATATCTCGCCCAAGTTCGAGTGCTCGGAACCCCAACACGCTGGCTGTACGTTCGCATACATACTCCTCACGCCGCGCCGGATAGGTTCTGCAATGCTCTGTTGCAGCAGGCTACGGTGCTTTGCTTTGCTTTGCCATTTAGGGACCGCGCGCGGTGCAAATCCCGTAGCCATTATGTCTGGGAGCGTCCGACAGGTACACGTGTATAAATGTTCAATTTGCTTCGCGATCACGGAACGGAGCTGCATTAATCTTACTATTTTAATTACAAAATATCGCCTCTTCCTCCATGATATATATGTATACGTGCATGTGTTCATGTACTACGGACATACCTGCGAATAGAAAGAAATACGTCCCGGAAACCGTCACGCGTTATTCCTGCGACTTCGAGAATTCTAATCACATTTTTTTCTCCTCTTCATTGGGCACGTATCAATTTTCGAATTTTTACTCGGAACCTTCGGATACAGTTCTCCTCGTGAAAACGACGAGGAGATAAACTAGAGAATCGACAAATTTCGTACGCCTGCAGACTACAGTGTTGAAAGATTATTAAAACCTATTGTAACGACCTGGAAAACTCTCGAGCTCACGTCACGAGTATGATCAATATGATTATTCATTTATAGATGGGTACCTACACAAGTTTGAATGGCGAATGCGTACACAGATTTGTACGCGCACGAGCGCGTGTGTGTGCGTGTGTGTGAACGCATCTATGTACAGAGTACACAACGAGTTCGATCGGTTTTAAATTTATTATGAGATTCTCTTTGTCGAGCTTTTGATCTCAGACCGCCTTTCAATGCCTCGCTCTATCTTAGAATACAATCAATTCCTTTTAGAATAGAGATACGCGTAGGTTAGTGTTGGTTGGTATATTATAATACGCTTACCTGTGGTATAGTTCTCCCTCTCGCTCGCGCTCTCTCTCCGTCACGCATACTTTCTAAACTCTAAACTCCAAAACTCAACTGTGGAATACTGACACAGCTGAAGTTTAAACTCATCGAGGTTTAGTTGGTCTGGTAGATAAAACTAGTGTAGAGTGGTGTAGTATAGTATACTGTCTCATGAGCGACTATAAGACATAAACCTTCGATATCTAATGAAGGTGAAGGAATTCAAAATCAACGATCTATACTTTATTATACCTGGGAATATCGTCTGTAGGAAGGCGCGTACGTTTTCGAGATATAAATACGACAAGAGGAGGAAAGAGAGACGAAAGAAGGACAATCAAATTATTTTACACCGTCGATGTATCGCCTATGGGGATTTTTCAGCCGATAAAATGCCTCGCTAGACTCCTGATGCCAAGTTCGAGAGCAACCTGAGAAAGAGAGGATAATTTGAAAAGTTGAGGTCGAATTTTCCGAACAGAGAGAGAAAAGGAGAAACGGTACCTGGTAGATATAAGACCTATGCCACCGAAACTCTCCCTCTGCCTGCAATTGCCGGAACAGTAGCAGGTAGCTCCTGTACTCACTTGGGTGTAGACGGTATACCGTACCACGTCAAAGAGCTCGAAATCACAATTGTGCAAGGAGAGGAACACACAATGTAGAAAATAGAGGCGAAATACCTCGAACATTATTCAAATATCGGAGAATATCCTCGAAGCAATTTGGGATTGCATCTCAGTCTTTCTCGAGCCCTTTTCGTCATCGAGGGAGACAAATTTGCAGCAGTTTGACATCCGGATCGTCGAAATTGGCCCAGAAACATGGAAGTTATGAGGCATTGAACAAAATTTCGTACGTGTTGAGGCTATATCTCGTTATCGGCTATAACGAGCAGGATCGTTTGCGGCCGTTGGATATGAATATGGGAAAGCTTGAAAATAACATGGGTGGATGATAATAGCGCGAAGTTGGTGGGAATGCGCACAGGGGATAGTGCAGTGCAGAGGAGCAAAAGCTGTCATTCTGTTTACGGAGTCTAACCGGAGGACTAACTAGAACGGAAACTGGGTGGGCACCATTGTGTGTCAGATACTTGTGGCTCCAGGAGCCTGGACCCGAGGCAACCGAGTTACTCGTTGCAAGTGGGATTAAGTCGCTTAGTTCAAACTTAAAACTTGCTCGTGGAGTTGGGTTCGGTGCAGGGACGAGGCGCATTGAACGCTGTACAAGTTATAGGCTGGTACTTATCATTTACGTAACGTAATGCGATACAACAAAATGCAACGCAACGCAACGCAACGCAACGCAACACAACGCAACGGAACGCACGGACCGATGGAACGGACCGGACGCAATGTAGCACTATAGAGAAAACCTGTGTCGCTAAAAAAGGGAACAGGTGTCTTTCTTGTTTTCTTGTATAAAATGTACGTAGCGTAGCGCGTAGCATAGCTACGACGCGACGTGACGTGGCGGTGTAGCTACGCGCTACGCGGATACTACTCCTCCACTTTCATGACCTAACGAGAGACCCTCGAGAAACTCCTTTCATTTTTTTCCTCAGACCTCAGGACAATGATTAACTATCCATACACATGCTGCAGATAGAATGCTCCCTGGTATAATGGGTTCGTGAAAACGAAAAAAAAAAGAAAACAAAACGTGATAACTTTTGTTCCAAAGCTCCTAGACTGGCCATCATAGTCTCGTTTTAAAGATAACCTCTCCACCTTCGGAACAAGACTATGGTCGTTATTATAAAATTATGGGCTACGGAGTTATCCCTTTTTCAACAATGATGGGTAAAAGGGACCTCTTATACATACCGTTGTAACTTGTGTTTGAATAGTTCTAGAATAACAGATCTGGTCCCATTTCGAAGACTAGTTTTTCTTCTTCAGAACGAGATGAGTTTCCTCATGATACGACAATGCAGTCCAAAGTTATCGCTATTTGAAAAATAATATACAAAAAGAGGGTTTTTCAAAAACCGTTATATCTTGTGTTTCAAAAGTGCCAAAGCAATCATCGTAGTCTCATTTCAAAGATGACTAGTTTGTCTTCAAAATGAGACTATGATCGTTATGATACGTCAATGTAATCCCAAGTTATCGATTTTTGGAAAATACTGGAGGAAGACAGATTTTTGTCTGAAGCGCGAAACCTGCGTTCTAACCACGCCAGCGTATCGGGTTTGGTCTCATTTTGAAGATCAGTCTCTGACCTTGAAAATGAGATATCGTTCGTTATGGTCGGATCACGGAGTGCGAAGATAGAGCATTTTCAGCTTGGACAGGAATAACTGTCACAATTTCTTCGATAACTATTTCCACAGAATATTGTGCACAATAGTAAAAGGTGATCGCTAATTTGAGTTATCGGGTAGCGTACGTTCCATCTGCTATCAAATAATGTACCCGGTAGAATTCTCGGTAGTCCTGTCGACCGACAAATGAATCATCAACCTCGAGGAATTTTCAATACCAAACCAATAAACCAATGATAAATCAATTTTCAGACTGTTACTGCATCGAGGAGAAGCTAATTGCGGAAGTAATTCTCCGGATGAATGAATCTCCAGCTCCGGTGGTGTACATAATATTATACGTAGCTATATACTCGTATCTGTAGCTTTAATAATCCCATAAATTTTATCTATCGCCGTGTAAATAGGAATATACCTGCACAGCTGCGCTAATGATTAATCAACTGTTTCACCATCGCAATTATGAAAACCCTTTTTGTTTTCACTGGAATTTTAATTAAGCGATTCGAGAATCGAATTCCTAATCATTGAATTAATTATCAGAAGTGAGACTGAAAGAATGAAGAATCGCGGATGATTTTATACAAGACAAAGGAAATCGGAGGTTAAGAAACGTCAGGGGAACTTAATTGAACGAACTGAGTTCAGGTCGTTCTAAACGTTGGAGCCGAGCAACAAATGAACGACGATATAATTAATAGTCGATGTAGTATATACAGAAAATCTGTGGGTCAATTCATACAATTAATTACGAGCAACCGTGAGCATTCTGAATCGTACAGTCGTTTCAAAATTTCTATGTAGGTACAATAGGCAGAGGCTGTTCGCTTCTCATTGTCGATAAGAAATTGAGTGGTAAATTTAAATCAACTAACCACCAATTATCTAATAGAACGTACGCAGGACCTCTTAATTACAAATTTAATTACGAGATAATTAAGACCACTGCGGTAACAGTCAGCGTAGCAGTAGACAGCATTTTGTATCGTGGTCGCACAGTTTATAGGACAAAAGATTGACGGGGGCAATTAATCAATCAGATAATGGCGCAGCCTCGAATCACAGATTCAATGAATTTTCATACGAACAAATTTTGCCGCCATTTCGAGAGACGCGTACGAAAAGATTTCCGATCGATTCGTTGCAATTTTCGAAGCCGGTAGGTATATACATAGAATCCGAAAACGTGTTTGTTTGGACGCGTTAAATTGTTTGCGCAGAAAATCAAAAAACTAAACGCAGAAATTGAAGAAGATGAAAATCTGGAGGGACGCAGAAAAATGTATCTATACCGATAGAAAAGCTCTGAATTATCGGAGTATAAAAAAACCGCATTTTCGATTGCGAGTCGTCGACACGGGACAATCTTATCGAATAAATAAGGGGGGCTGGATATTCAGCGAGAGTTTTCTGCAGGCATTTTTCCTCTCCTCTTCTCTCCTCTTCTCTTCTCTTCCCTTCCCGTCCCTTCTCTTCCCTTCTCGCCGCTCTTCTGCCATACCTACGTGCATTCTTCCGGCATTCGAGATCAGCCAACAGGATACGAATTCCCATGGCGCGCCTATTGTTACATATTTATGTACATATTCACCGATTTGTCTGCGTGAATTCTACAGCTTTACCGTAGTATTGCCAGCTATTTCCCCCTCTCCCTATCCCTCTCCCTCTCCCCCTGCCCCTTCCCTCTTTTCGTAGATCTTGGTATATTATACGAATCTATGTATGCGTTATATATATATACATACGTACACAATACTCTTAGAATTCAATCACGCAACGTTTATGCCTGTATCTGGAGAAGAACGCATCTTTGTCAGTCAACTTTTTCTCCTTTCCATTTTTTCTTCTTCCGTTTCTCTCGTTTGCGTTGTGTGTGCAGAACTTTACAGATTATTCTGGTCCTCGGAAATTCATACGTGTGGAATATACTAGGTAACGGAAAATTGGTGAAATTATTGGAAATGGAATAATTTTTGTTCACTTTCTCAGTTTCTGAAATTGTGTTATCTCCGCACGCAATATCTTCACGCTGACTTCGTACTGGGGAAATTTTGGATCATTTCGTCACCCCGTTCTTCTCCGTTTGCCCCCGAGAGAAAGAAAAAAATTCCCGTTTCTTTGTTACACTGTTTTCGAAAGTCTGTTGAACAAAAAATCCGATTCTCTGACCGATCCTCGTAGAGATTGTAAATATTTAACTAATGAGCATAAGATATTTTCATGGGAAATTAAAAAAAATAAATAAAACGTTGATTCTCTGTAACGTTTTTATATAAAATAAGTGTTATTGAACCGATTTTCCCCTATTTTTATAAAAAGTCGATAATACCCGAACACTTTTTTGAGAGTCCGTGCAAAAATCGGGTCAATACACACTCTGCGTCTTATTCAAACTCATGGCCGTCCGCATGGAATAGCATTATTTTCCCTTTATGTTTCGAAATTTTACTTTCTGGTAGAATAAAAAAATCGTAGGTCTAATTTTGTTGAAAATTTTTCAAAAATTCGTTGGCCGAAGATTTTTCTCCAATACCGTTTCCTTGCGGATCTCTGATTCGATGATAGAATTCAGGAACGTAACGAGACGATAGAATTTACGGCCAAGAATTATTTTTCGCACATTTCTTCACCCGACAAAAGGATGTTGAATCAATTTTCGAAACATTCGATCAAGTCCCTGAAAAAAAAAATTAAAATATTTTGTTTTTTGGTAGAAAAACGTAATTCTGGTACTCATCACGTCACTTCGCGATGGAATTCGAGTATCATTTCGAACTACAAAGTGAACAATTTCTGTAAAATCCGTCAAGAAACGATCTTTCCGATTTCATAAACTTTTCGAGACCCTCGAATTCCACGAGGAAATAGAAAATGTTACATCCGCAAGTTTAGCTTCATATTATATTTCACATTTACTTATTCGATATCTGCCCCGGTATTGGATTGGAGGTATGTATACTGGTACGATATTAAACGGTGTAAAATGTAAATAACAAGACACGATTCGTAGTTTATTACCTCGACGAAAGGCGGCTTCGTCGAGGCTACGGTACGAGTATAGAGAGCCGAGCTGAGGCCTGGCCAGGAGAGCTGCAGGTAACTCGGGCGATCTTTTACGACTGTTAAAACGATTATGGAGTAAGGTTAATAAATTGTTATATGTATCTCATATCTGGGGTCTTATAATATGGAGAATCGAGGATCGGAGGATCGGCGAATCGCAGGATCGAGGGATGTGGGTTCTGTCTTTGAAAAAGCTCCGAGCTTTTATCCGGTCGTCCGTGCACGACCGCGGACGCGGGGAGCCGAACAAAATCACAAGAAATAATAAACATTACTTCTTACTTGCAATAAGTTTCTTCTGCGATCGTCTACGCTAATAGTTCAACTATTGGTACTACTTATTGCGGATATGAAAAATCGTCGAAAATGGATACGAATGTTTGTCTAGCAGAGAGATTCAGTATTTCTCAACGATTTTCGTGCTTTGTGGAGTATGAGTCATAGTGCAGCGTCGTAGATCGTGAGCACAGAATTCGCGATCGTTAATCCACGTCTGATATTCCGATAACTAATTGTAATTATCCATCCAGTAGAATAATAGAGCAATTTGAAATCTCCCGCCGAGGAATAATTGTGAGCTGTAATTCAAGCAGATTTTTTTCACTCTCCACAATATCGATCGATCGATCGATCCTGGAAATGTGATTTATCACCTTCCGGATAATCTATCATCGTCATGGAATAGGAAAAATATTGCACACTGAAGCCAATTCTCAATATATATTACTTTTCATTCTACCAAAAAGCGAATGAAAATTTCAACCATCGCGTTTTTCTAGTTTTCGACAAAAATTTGAGGATCGTTTCATTGGGAAAATCGAAATTTGTACGAGAGCTGATTTACCATTTTTCGACAGGTGGAAAACGAATTGGTAAAGTGATGAGGCTCAGTTACAGTCTCTGAGATATTTCGCTAATTTTCAAAATAAATGCGGCTCGTATACGAAAAAATTCCAGGAGGTAGATGCGATTGCTGAGAGATATCCACTTGTCTCTCAATGTATGTACATCTGTGTTTCGCATATCTGTATGCATTCCTGTAACTCGACAGAAATATTGTATATACATAAATTATTTTCCCTCTTTTTGATCGTCTTTTCTTCGTTTTTGTTGCTCACGGGCAATTTCTTTGCGACGTAAGCCCGCAGCGCGAGGTGCTTATACACTGGCGATCATAGTTTTACTTGGGACATAAATAAGGAATCACATTCGGCTCCTAATAGGACGCTAATTGTGATTATATATAGAATTACCACGCGGATATCTGTTCTCCAACTTTATAATACCTATCTCGCATATTTAAGCACATGCATATATTTATGGGCATAATAGGTGTATAGGTAGGTATGTATTGTAGGTATAGGCAGAGACTCGTGCGGAGACCAGGCTAATTTACGGCCCGATCATGTACAGCCGGATCGACCTCAGCACGGTAGAAATTGGAAACTTGGAACACAGTTACGTTGAGATGTTGGAAATGATTTTTGAATTTTTTCCCATTGTAGAAAACCGGCCATATTTTGGTATATGCCGAATTTAGAGAAAATTCAGAAAGAACAAGCTACGAACATTATTTCGAAAGTTATGCCGGGCCCGTTGAACAGGGATGTGCACTGAGTTGTGCTAAAAAATTCGCTAGCGGCAGCACTAGTATGTCTTTTTCTACGGCCTATAACTTTGCGAAAAAAAATCGTAGGAGAATTTTGAAATAAGTGTTTCGAAGCTTGTGATTTCCTGCTTTGCGTTCGTTCTTCGATATTCCGACTGACTCGATTTTTTAGGAACGTACAGGCGATTTGAAGACCCGAAAGAAAATGGGTACGTTGGAAACTAGCATTCCCAAAACTATCTGGTGAATAATTGAAAAAAAAAGTGGTACAAATTTGAACGAGATCCGACTGGAGAGCGACGCTTCTTCTCTTCTCGAAGCTGTCTTTTTTTTTCTAATTTTTCGGAGAATCATATGATTTACGGTGAATTACAGCAGTTTTTCTCCGTTAGAAGAACCGGAAAATTTATCCAGTAATTTCCCAACTGCAACATTGATTGTGAGAGACGAAATAGAAAAACGGTGTATATTCGAATACTGGTTTTAAAAAATCTGGGGGTAAAAAGAAAACCAATAAATTGCGAAAGACTTCGAGAAATTGAAAAATTGTTTGAAAAACGTTAAAAATACTTTGACGGATGCATTCCTGTCTGTGCATTCCAAATTGATGAAAATAATACCAAGGGTGTCCATTTAAATAATACGAGTACTTGTTCACCTGCCTACCCGACTACCTACCGCAATTTCTTAATTGACTAGGTTCAAGCGAGAAGAACGATACGAGATATCGATCTGGTTAAGACTGAGGCGATTGCAGGCCACGGAGATCAATAGCTCCAGACAGAATCCATCGACTTTTCAACCAGTCTGGCTATACATTCACCCTTTGAATCAATCTCCTTGCTATTTCAAACCTCCATTATCTCGGATATACTATATGTATACACGTACATACGTATGTACGTCAACCTACATCCTTTCTCCGTGGTTTTCTTCATTTTTTATTCTCTTTTCTTGCCCTCTCTCTCCCTCTTTTTATTACGGGTACAAAGTCATACGAAAATGTGGAGAAAAAACGGGAAAAAATCTGATTCACGAACGAACGTCACGGACGAATCGTTGCAATTCCGCAGAGTATAAGAGGTGTGGGTAAAAGGGACAGAAGGTGGAAAGAAGAATCGAAGGTGGAAGACAAAATTTGACAATGAAAGAAAAAAACAAAAAAAGAAAAAACCAAAGGGAAAATCAGGATAACATTTACTGTGTTAAAGTAATAATACCTATAATTCTATACAGCCTTGTGTACGCCTAATAGATATGAGAATGTGAAAGATATGATAAATATATTAGGCTGAAAGCATGACCGCCGTTTACCATAAATATTTAAGTAGAAATGTAGACACACGCGCGCGTACGTACGCTGGCGTATTATAACGACTAGACGCGGTCGGGCCAGTAGTAAGAGTGTGTGTAGAGTCTAACGAGTACAAATGAGTCCGGGGTGACAGACACAATTGACCGTCACCACGGAACACCTGTCCCCTGTCCAGTTTCGCTACTCAATTAATCATATATTATCGTTAGTTGCATATATATGTGTCATGTACATACTACATAATGTATCCACGTTATATCATTGCATCATTATATTCTAATTTCTGTTTCTCCTGTTGGTAGGTACCTATACTGTAGGTATTGGTACGCGGTACACTCCTGATCATTAATGCAGGCTTCGCTCTGAAGTTGGCTACGATTATGGTGAGTTGCTCCGAGGGTAAGGCAGAGACCCGTCAGCGGGTTGTATTTCCGAATTCATTCGAATGCGTCGCGCTGATCGGTCTCTGTCTTAACCCCCGAGTAGCTGACCACGAGCGTAGCTCACTTCAGAGCGAAACTATTGATGAACAGGAGTGTACAGTGGACACGTTCATCTATGGCTTCGCTATGCTCATATAGGTTTATTGGTTTTATGAATTATTCAACTAATTTTCCGTCTCCTGAGTGGCTACATCTGCCCGTAATGCGTAGCGATGTATAATACAATATTAATTTCACCACACGAGCAGGTCGAATGATTTTCTCTTTTCTCTTTTGTTTTTGCACAAATTTGGCTCGACAAAGGAGGACAAAGAAAAACAAACTTCTCCAATATTTTACTCGGATTCATTCATTCGTTAATTTCTTATTGCTAAATTTTGTTCACAGAATTCAAAATTTACAATTCACAAGCAAATTTCGCTCAATAAAGAAGCACGAGGTAAAACGAAGGAGAAATTTCTCCAATCGTTTACTTGGATTCATTCATTCATCGATTTTTTATTGCTCAATTTTGTTCTCTGAATTGAAAAGTGGCTATTTCCAAATTTTTTAATTGCCGAAAATCGACGGGAGGAGTCGGCGACGGATAAATTCTGCGGCGAGAGGAGCGAGGGGAGAAAGAATGATGAAAAATTGTATTAAGGGAGAAGCTGAAATGAACAAAACTGAAGTGAAAAAAGAGGGTAGAAAGTTAAACAGGTTTTTGTTAACCCCATGCAGCTATGTCATGACTTATGCTATTTGTCACGTCGAAAGCAGAGATTTTGAATAAAAGGTGGCGATATTTCCCGGACGATTTGTCAAGCCAGAAAAAGAGCAGAGCAACAGAATGAGCCAAGAAGAGAAAGAGGATGGAAAGAAGGATTGAGCTGAGTACCGCACTGAGTGGCTCATCAAAAAGCCAGAAGCATGTGAGGAAGAGAGCTTTCATGTAAGCTGAATATGTTCACAGGGATGTGTGTATAGAAATTCAAATGTATGGGTGCAGGATATATGCTATTGTGATTCTCTAAAATGAGTCACGAGTCTTCCTCACAGTCAGTTGATTCGTTTTGAACCAGATTTTCAATTTTTTACTCCGCGTTTAATAACCCTCGAAGCTTTCGTTTGATCTTTTATTCATTGCAAATGGCTTTCAAAAGTTTCCAAAGGAGCAAAAAACTACGATATTTTATCGTCGGTAGTGAAACATCGTGAGCGAATTTTTGAACAAGTTTTCCGAACGAAGAAAGCATCAACCTGCAGCTTTTTAATCGTCTCTAGATCACATTATAATGATTTTCTTTATCCGTCTGTAGCTCATTTTGGAAAAATGCGTTTCTTCTGTTTTCTACAAATTTTTGTTTGCCTGTAGAATCTTCAAGAACGAGTGTGAAAAAAATGTTGGACAAGATCTCGAAAGCGGAAAAACTGAGTTCCAAATCTCTGTTCTCTGAATTCCTGTTTGTTTCCTCCATAACCTCGAGGGAAAAAACCGCAGAGAAATCTTGAAAAAAGGGAATTGAAGCTCGTTGCTTCTATTTTCGCGAGCTCCATCGACACCTCACTGCGATCTCGATCACCAGAAATATCGCAGTTTTCCGCGGTATGAAAACAAATTTGAGAAACCAATTTCGAATCTTCTGACCATGCTCTATCAACGTTTGAAGATCTGTTCACCAATTAAACTAGTTCGATTGTAATTTCTGTAGTACAGCAAAAGAGAGAGCGAGAGAGGGAGAGAGAGAGAAAACATTCTGAAACGCCTGAGAAATGTTTACCCCAATTTGTATTCTAGCCCGGAGGCTTTATATAGTAGAGTATGAAATCAGCAGTATTGTAATTATGAGGGGTGTGTTGGGGATGCTGGTGAGTCTGGTTCTACTGTGTTCAACGTAGGCGTGCACTCATAAAACTCAGTAGTGAAAAATACGTGAACCAGACGAATGTACGTATACGTACGTGGAGGGAAATAAAATCTACACGTATGTATATCATACTTCAACGTGAACGGGCCGGGAAGATAGATAATCCCCTGGAGATGTGAAAGCAATTGTTGAGTTTGTCTGAATCAGAAACCAAACCACCGCGAGCCGTACGGAAACGCATTGGAACTACGCAGCGACGAAAGAGTGGAAGAGAGAAGGAAATTAACAAAACATACAAAAGTTCATGCAAATTTTTGTGACTCTTTGTTGAATCGGAGAAAAACAACGAGCCGCATGATATATCTGAAATTTTACCCTGTATTTCGTTCATCAAGAAACTATAGTTAATTCGTAATTGAAACTACGAATTGAAGTAGAATTGATTTTTTTTTTTAGGTTAATTCTAACCTCAATTCGATTTCTCATCCTCAAAAGTACAGATAATTAAAGCTACGCAAATCTACGACAACTTTATAGAGAAATATACGTCATAGCTCTGTTCTATCGCGTGTGGAAAACCTTCCTGAACCACGATGCTCGCCATTGTGTAGTGGGGTTTCGGGATCTCGGATTTTCCTAGGTCAGAATATTCCCCTTAGCACCGAATAGATTGCGTGTTGAAGTCGAGGAAGTGTTATTCTCCAAGTTTCCGTTAATTCACGAGCTTAAAAACTCGCGTGCGCATCTTCACGAGGTTATAATTTCACCTGAACAAAGTCCTGTAGCTTTAATTTGGAGCCCCAGTTTCCTACGTCCGATCTTAAGTTTCTAACCATGTTCACTCCTCGACGGTCACGGGAATACTGACGCTCTCGCCGAGGCTGCGCGCGCAACTCTTTCCCCCTCCTCTGTTCGACTATAGGAGCTTCATTACGCTCCGGGATGAAAAACAAAGTGAACCAAATGGAGGGGTGAACATAGAATCTTGCGAATAATTGTTCGAGAGGGACCGGAGTTTCCAGTTGAATTTTGATTGTTTGCATTTTGAATAGCGTGATTGTTTCTCAATTCTCAGTTCGCATCTCTAAGTCTTTAGTCTGGCGCTTATACTGGATAAAGCTTTGGAGTTGGAGATTTCTATTCCAGAGATCTCTCCGTACGTACAGGCGCATGAGCGGGGCGCCGCGCGGGGCGCGTGAGCGTATGAATATTCCAGACCCGCGCGGCAATTATTATTATTATTATTATTATCATTATTGTTATCATTGTTATCATCATTGCCCTCAACAGCCCCACTCCCGGTTCTCTGACACTGCCCCTGTGCCTTTGTGCCAAAATTCTCAACTCTCGAAAATCCACTCAACTAGGCACCGAGATTCCTGTACGAACCGTGCGAGCATCCAGTCTGCCGGTTAATGATAATCTCTTTGAGATAATGATATATGTACCTCTCTCCCATACTCGCTTGTACCCTCCGGTATCCGGTTATATGTATGTATATATAACTATGTGCGTAATCCAAGATCGTTGCGTATACATTCAGGGTGTATAAAGTACCTCGAGGGTTTCATTTTTGGGATTATTCTCCTTTTTTTGGAAGGTTTTCCCAAGATGTGGCGGGCAGTTGTTTTCTGTTTCTCTGCACTTTTATTTTTTCACTCTTTCTTTCTTATCTCGACGGAAATGTTCGGGCTACATCCTTCTTTCACTAGACAATTTAACGTGTTCGTTCTGTCTTTTTCTTATCGAATCGTGAGGACATGTTGGTTACAAGCTTTCGAAAACCGAAAGCACTTGGGATTAGGATTGAGATTGGGGTACGTGAATTTGTCAGAAAGGGAAGTTTCAATCCGTCTAATAGCTGGCACGATAGCAGGCAATACTTATACCAGTAGATAACACCTCTTCGAAAATTTTCTGGGCACGGTGAAAAAAACTAGGAACAACGAAGAACCGAAAAACAAAAAATCTTCGAAAGCTCGAGGTCCGGATTCGTGCCCGGATTTTCAGTTCCTCGATTTACACTGTAGCCGCAGATCCCTGATTGGTGGTGTGTTTTTTTCTTTTTTTTTCTTTTTGGAAAATAAAAAGTATGTATCATAAGTAATGGATCTCGTTGTTGGTTATTTGTTCGTGTAACATTGCTCTCCGAGAATAACGAAGTGAACGTCATATACTTGAATTATACCTGTATGATATATGCGAGTGTGAGGTATAGTACAGTTCCATCGCGGAGATAGAAGAGGCGGGAAAAATAAGAAGAAAAGAGACGGGAAGAGGAACAGAGAAAATAGAAAATAATAAATACCCGCAGAGTGAGGAGGAACTCGCCTGAGTCAACACCTCAAGAAAACCTCAGGGGAAGGAGGTAGGTGCAGCCACGGTTTTATTTCATACCTAGACGATATATATATATATATATATAGAGTAACGCACTGAATGTATGTATACGTCACTGCGATCGCAGCGCGGATCTTCTTGTGTGCGCGAATCCTTGAGTAAGTGAACAATAATCCACAAGGAGAATGTCGGAGCGTTGGAATAGCAACAATTCGTTGGATCGATCCTGACGTATCGCGAAGAGTTGAACAAAGAGAAAATAAATAAATGAGATGCAGAACGGTCCTGCATTCCTGACTCGGAGTGCACCCGTTGGTGCAGCGTCACTCGTTGTCGGGTGAACACAAACGAATTCGGAACGCAGTTTTGGTTTCACTCTGTTCGTTATCCTCGGGAAACTTCTATTCTGACTCAGAGCGCTGTTTTGGCGCCATCCTGCTCGTCGTCGGACGTGAAAAACTTCACTCGGGACCCATTTCTGCCGTCACCTTGTTTGTTGTGCTGATCAGTAATCGACTCGAAGCGCAGTTTTTGTTCCTCTTTGCTCGTTGTCGCTCCCTGCGACCGCTGAGACTCGGAGCGCAGTTTTTGTATCACTTCGCTCGGTGCCAGACAAACACAATCGAAGCTAGCTAGCGCAGCTGATATGATCGGCTCCGGGAGGTTTGGTGTCCATCGAGTTGCGTTTTACACAGTTAGATTATGGAGTACATATAAGACGGGATGCGCGAGCAAAGAAGAACACAATAGTGGACAAGTGGTAATTATGTTTGCAGGTAATTTTTTTAATTCTTATTCATTTACCTGGTTCTTTTTTCCAATTTCACGGAGCTGGATTTTTCTCTCTTATTTGCTGTTTTTTTCGCTCGGGTTTTTCCGTTCAATTTTCGCAATCGTAACCCCCGCACTCGTTATTGTTATACACGGTAGCAGCTATACGAATTAAAGCGCAAAAAGAGAATCGAAAAAAAAAAGCGCGCGCGCAAAAAAAAAGAAGAGCTCAGCGTGCATCAATTTCATACGAAAACTCACGGTACCATGTATAGTACACGTAGTATATATCTACACACCCACCTACCGATATAGTATATGCTCTCGTACGATGGAATTATATCTCCTACAGGCCGCAGCGGGATAAATTCAATTTTACACGATAATCAAAATTGATAGAAACAAAAAAAATGTCATCATTGAAAATTTGCATCTTTATTCCCTTGCCCCAAGCTCCTCCATTCTTTTGTTCATTCGATCATTAGGTACAAGAAAATCCCTCGTTAGTAATAGGTTTTCTTCTTTCTCATTTTCCCGAGAGATTGAAATAGAGTCGAGATTCTATGACGGAAATTTTTAATTCGGTTCGATTGATTTCTTCTGTTTGAACAAAAATTTTGTTCACGTTCGAAATACGATTTTTTTGTTCGCAATTACGTTCATTTTGACGCACGCAACATTGTACGCACGCATATAGGCGCGGGGAGGGGCGGGCAAAATGGGCAGCCCTGCAAATTTTTCGTTTTTTTCGCAAATTGATAAGCAATGAAAAAGTTCAGCGTCCTTGAAAATTCGGAGAAACCGAATTAAGGATGTATCGAAAGAAGTATGAGGAAGTATGAGCATCGAAACGCCCGCGCCACCCCGAAAATTTTGTCAACTTTTTTCACGATTGAGTTTCTTTTTAGCTTTCGAGCCTCTTACTACACACAGCCGATGTTCAAGTATTGTATCTCATGTTCAGAGTATATTTAAGTGAATACGAAAGTAAATTTTCCACATTTTTCAATGTCGAAAGATGTCGAAAATTTGTTAGGACGCCCATTCCGCCCGTCCATTTTCCACGTACATATACCTTGCCCATATATATTTACGTAGTTCAATATTGGGCATTCGATTGAATATGCGTTTTACGTCGATATATAGTTGGTATAGGTACATTATCACATATCCCGCGTCTCAAATCAAAGGGATCTATGTCCCGAGCTTATACACGGAGGATACGCCCTTTTGCTTTCGGACACGCGATACGTTTGCATGTATATCACCGACGTATACTGTATGTACATATGACAACACGTAGGTTGCGAAATGTATAGTACAGTACGAAGTATAGAGAAGAAATGTACGCATTAACGCATAGCTATACCTATACGTGTCCGCGCGCGCGTGTGTGTGGATACGTTGATAATTAACTGGTTCTCAAACGATCGAACCCTTTGACTGCTGCAGTACGTTTAACCACGTGCCGTGTGCACATATGTATATACATCCGTATGTATATAATATGCCACTGACGTACGCTTGTGTAAATAGTGTACGTCATTTGAAAATGGCATGCGTCAGTTTAGTTTAACAATCCCCCTTGAGTGGTTCGCGGTGCGTTGTGTTCCAGGTTCCGTTGCGTTGCGTTGCGTTCCATCCCCCGGCTTCAACAAACAACACTCGCTGCCGGCGCACACATACGCCCGACATTCAAACTCCGTTTCACCCCACGATCGAGCGTCAGATTTATCTAAAAAAGAAAGAAAGAAAAAAAAAAATCATGGAATCCCCTTCACTCTTCCATATAGGTTTGACAGGTCTCGTTTAATTTAAATGTTGGGTGGATAGATGGGTTGGTAGGTATGTACGTATGCATATACGCGTACGTGCGGCACGAGCTTTCGGGCTCGACGAAAAATCATTCCACTTGCTACGTCGGCGGTGTTCTAATGTGTGGATGAACGATTTCACGAAAAATTCAATCCCATTTACGAATGTCAGTGACTCTTATGGCTAGATTGGTTTTTTCGATCGAGAAAAACGTTTTCGATTTCTTGTTTTGGTTTTTTTTTTTTCTTTTTCGTTCTTTCGTTTTTCCGTCATACAGAGAGTTCTCCCGTGACGGAAGATATCGTGGTGCATGGAGAAATGCGGGACGCGAGGTTAGAAAGAAAAAAATCTACGCAGCCCCCGTGTTGGGCGCCAGACAACAAACTGCAAAAGAGAGAATAAACCAAAAACCAGAAAAAAATTGGGGGTTGTCGTCGTACATTCTCTTTCTTCGGATCATGCGGTCAATCTACGTTTTTCAGTATATGTTCTTTTAACCGGGGATCCCCAAAATGTTGAAAACGAATAAATTTTCTGTCGTTTTGCGCCCAATGTGGGTGACGTACATTTCTTCCTCATACTTTTGTGTCATACATCTTCGTAGAATGCGTATCACCTTCCGTCCGGAGATTTCCGAAATGGCGTACATAAAAATAATCGGGAGTTTACTCAAATGAGGAAATTATTTTTGGCAAAAATCCCGCACGAATAAAATTTTTCGTGACCCTGATTCGGTCCAACGAAACAGCTGGCGTATCGTTTTCGCCATTTCTCCTCTTCGTGGCTCATCAACGTTATATATTTCATCCACATTTCAATATAGATATACCAATATCGGAATTGGTAAACGAATATACTAACTATAATACACTATCAGGATATAGATTTCAAATTTACGTTGTTTTAATTTTCGATAACAAAAAAATCAACGATCATGATTTTGAGTTTATGTATGTGGGCGAGTACTCGGTTTTTTTCTTCCATTATTTCCCTCTTTTCAAATCGATTGATCGCGAAAGTGTTTCGGGAATAAGATTGAGAAAAGTGAGAAGAGACAAATAAATTTCTGGGAGTAGTATCCCGCAAGCTGCTCGCGGTGATGACATTGTTGGACAAATATTGCGGAGGTTTAATGGTGGTACCTTCTTCTTCTTGTTCTTTTTCTTATTCTCGTCTTCTTCTTTTTTGGATCTTGTTTTTTCATTTTTTTGCTTCTCCATCTCCACTCTATTCCTTATTTGTTCTTCCTTCTTTCTTCTCTCTTATTTTTCACTCGCGGCAGACTGCTAGTAGTAGTTCTCGTAATTAATATCCGTCTCGAATCTTTTTTCCTGTTTGCACCCGCAGATCTGAAACAACTATAATAAGAATGAAAGAATAAGAAAAAAAGGAAAAGGAAAAAGCACAAAAAACAGAAAGCAAAAGCAGAAACAGTTCAGTCAGAGGGGTCGATGTCCATCTCACCGCAACAACTAACTATCAAGACGGATAAAACTCTTCTTCTCCTTCTTCTTCTTTTTCTTTTTCTTTCATTTCACTTTCCTCTAATTGATGAGGCGCGGACATCATTTCACTCGATCAATTATCTCTTTTTTTTGGAAAGATCATATTTATCATACGACCATTTCGTGAAAGTCAATTTATCAAAATGGTATCGGTAAAATATCGTATACTTAATTATAGTATTCAAATGGGAAATGATACTTTTTTTCATACATTTTTCAATTGCTGTACTTATGTCGAATATTGATTAGCTATTCTCCGCCATTCGGAAAAGACCGGGAAAACCAAACAACCAAAAAAAAGTCACAAACTTGTAAAGGAGAATATGACGAGAAATATTTGTTAATTTATCAAGCAGTTTAACTCGAATTATCAGTTTTCCGCAACAACGTCGAGGCTCGATCTTACGAAAGTTTATTCTCTCTGAATCTTCCATTTTTCATATCTCGTTTTTTCCTTTCTTTTTTCACTCCTCACTTTTACCTTCGGCGGTGATTATTTAGGGACGAAAGTGGTTTCGGGTGGGTTGTTTAAAAAGATTCTTTCGAGCTCGTGGGTCGCTAATCTAACTGTTTATTACGGGATCAACGGTTAAACGCATCTTCTTATTGCATGTATAAACTTTACAACTTGTGGTTTTGTGGCTTTCGTTCAACGACTAAGTATACCGACGTGAGTACGTACGTACAGGTATGCTTTATACTCAGAGATGTATGTATGTACATCCTACACAGTGCTGAATTTTATGTACCTTCTTACTTTTACTCTTGCACACAATAATTCGAATTTTGATTTAAACTCAGTCCGATAATTTACGATTTTGTGAAAAGAAGGAGAATCCCATGTTTCTTCGGTTTTTTCTATTCATTGCAGATTTTAATTTCGTCGGAAAAACCTCGGCTAGATTTTTTATTCTTCGCTCGGATATGGACTTTGAAACGAAAAAATCGTTCGGTACCGTTTTTGAAAGATCTGAAATTTTCGAAAATTGGTTATTACAGTAAATTGGTCTTGAATTAATTTTCATTCAGAAAACTAAGGCAGCATCTGATGCATTTACATACTTAGTAGAGTTTTCTTCAGATACATATCCTTCAGATACAATTCTGAAATTTTCGAAAATCAGTTGTCAGTGAATTACTCTCGAGGATCAATTTCTCATGCGAAAATTGATAAACTCATCTCTCTCATTCCGTAATACTGCAGTCTTGAGATACATGGATTTTGTATGAAATCGATCGAGCTGATTCAAAAATTAGTCAAACCGTTAAAAATCGGTAAACTACATTTATATCAATTAGTAATATTCTTCTGAAGAAATCAAAGAACCATGTCATACATTCAGTAAAACTCTCTCCGGATACGAATTGTGGAGTAGATCGTTCGAACCGATTTCGAAAATTCAACAATTCTCGAAAATTGATTGTCGGCAAACTACCCCGAATCCAGCACAATGCTCCGTAGATATAAATTTTGAAATGAAATCGTTTTCCCCCTATTTTCAGGTAATTTTTTATTCTGATTAAATCGACATCAGTATAAGCTATACATCCTTCATTTTTTTTCCCCTTAATCAGAATACCGATCTCGCACTGAGGCACGATTACGTAATAATCCAAATATCGATTTGGAAATAAATTTGTAGAGAAACAGGAGAAATTGGTCATTCATGTTTCTTTATTTCTCTTATTATTTTCCTTAACCTTGAGATGTGTACCAAAAGCCTTCATAGCCCCCGGCTGAAAAATCTCCTGGGTCAAAGTGCTTCATCTTCGAGGATGAGAAACTACAAAATTCACGTCACGATTTTCAAGTCAATAATATGAAAAGAAAAAAAGAGAGAAAAGAAGAGAAAAAAACATAAATTTCAAATCAATTTCGCGCTCCGTATGGTTTGGAAATCAGATAAACTTGAAGGTTCGAAAGTTCAGGTCAAGGATGGATCAGATTTCTGCCCTGTAAATCTTCCCGCGGTACACCTACATCTATAGACTTACTATACATAGGCGCCTACTATATCGGTCGAGTTCCCGGTAGCTCTTGAAATTACAAGGGAACAACTTTTGAATTATGATCGTCCAGATGATATAAAGTAACCAGCCTCACACTTTACGATGTAATAAAAACGCGGAGACTGACGTAGTTGCATGCGAGCCAGAGGACGAAAGCGTACCAAAACGAAGAAGCCAAAATTTTCGTGTGAAAATCCTTACACATACATTCCTTGAAGTAATATCGTCCGAAAGCAAACTATTCTACGATTAGAGAAAAAAGGATAAAGTAGAGTAATTCTACGATATATTTCCAGTCTCATAATTATCGACAAATGCTTTCAGATGGACAGAAAAATTTATACAAATCGTCAGAAAATTGTCAAAATTGATTTTCAACTGCGAAAACGCATCACCTAGTGGAAGAACATTAATTCAACGGCGAAAGACGCCGTCTAGCTCATCGATTTACATCGATTACGAGAAAGTACGAGAGTTTCTAGCCTATCGAACGCCTATCGGTGATTTTAAGAGGCCATTATTGAGCCGCGGTTGGCAATCTAACCTGGCTAACATAGGGAATATTCATTTTTCATCGAATCCGATCATCTTTTTGAAAAACTTGAATACTTGGCCACTTCCTGCCGTCGGACTCGATGGTTCCTCAAAGTTTCGTCAAAATCGATCAAGACGTTCGCCGAAATTTATCATTCTCGTTCTCGAAGCGGTTCCTGCCCTACGTTTGAGATAGCGAGTCCTGTAGCACGTTGGGAACTGAATCTGCATATTTGAATTTTTTATTTGCGGCCAAGAAATCGCAGAAATCAGCAGATACGATCTTAATTCGTTTTGAAATTTTAATTGAAGTTTGAAAAAATGGAAAACACATTTTGTTTCCAGTTAATTTATATAAGACGGACGAGAACACATGTTTAATGATATTTTGGTCGAAAGTAGTGTTCGAGCGCTTTTTGATTTTTGTTTTCTACCTTTTGTGTCTACTTTCTTTCGGCTTGGACGGTTTTCTTCAAAGCTGTTTATAGACACGTTTCTTGCTCGGGGTTATGTCTTCGGGGTTTTAATGTACGAAGTAGACAAAGGGCGACTAATGAATTGCTTTTTACGGGCAATCTCCTGCGGATCCCACGGTGTACTAAAGTAAAACCGTATTTCTTATATTATACTATACATATTACCCGAGGCTTACGCGCCGAGATTTCATTCAATGGATATAATAATTATCATGATACCTAAAAGTCTTAAATTGTCAAAAATTATAACACGTTAATTTTCCAATTATGCGAGCTTCTCCTATCATTCGGGCTCGTCTCTTTTCTCTTTTTTTCTCTCCCTCTCTCTCTCGCTCTCTCTCTCTGAGAATTTCAGAATTCGAGTAATCCAATTAAAAATAATACTGAAGAAGACTTGAAACAAAAACTGTTGGCAAATTATGATCATAGACAATTGTTTTCAGACTTTTTGAGTATCATTTCTTTGATTGCTCAAAATCCAAAATTGTCAGACTAAAGAGGAAGAAAGAGAGAAAAAGAAGTCAAGTCCAAGTTAAAAATCTTCCATGAAGATTCAAGTTCAAAGACAATTTTCATTTTGGTTTCAATCGGCATTTTTGTCTGTGATTGTTGAATCTTCTTTCATTCGCAAAACCATATCACCGGATTTTTTATAACTTGAATATCAAATGTATGTAAAGCTAACACGCGAGGGATACTCCTTTTCACGTCAAAATCCATGATTCACCGAGCGATGTGAGTGGCCGTAGCTGATGGCTGCAGATCGCGAACATATTTTATCAATTTCTTACCTCCCTGCACTCTCTCAAGACGACCAAAAGTTAATCCACTGTTTTCTTTCTTTTTCTTCTTCTTCTTCTTTTTGCCCCCCCCCCCCCCCCCCCCCCCCGCCCTTCGATCGTGTATTTTTTCATTTTCAATACCTACCACTCTGCCTCGGGCAGGTTATGAAACCGGTTCAGATATTCGCGCGGAAGTGCAGCAGGCGGTATTATATGACATAGAATTGAATAATAATTGTCCTCGCAGCTTTCATATCATATTACAATCTTTGCCGTTTACCTTTTTTTTCTTTGCTTTTCTTTTCTTTTTTTTTTTTCTCTTTCTTTTGGAACGATAAAATGGAATTGCAAAAAAAGGAAAATGAGCTCAAACAAAAATTTGGTAAATAATCGTACGATATTCTTTCCTCGCCGATCCGATCAAGCTTCGCTTCGATTTTCGCAAGTTCTGAACGATCTTCGTTATTTCACTTCTGTCCTTCGCCACATATTTTCAACGGATGAACTTCTTTTTCCTCCTTTCTTCGTGGCTATCAAAATTTCTCCAGTTTCCTCGATACTCCTGGTCCTGCGACTCACTAATTACGCTCAACCTCTGTACGCGATGGTATAAAATGCGTGAACAGATTAACCTTTTATTATGGCCATGTACAGGTATATATATATACGTACGGATCGGGTATATATGTGTATAATACATATAGTCTATTAACCCAACGACAGTTTCACTTCGATACTAAACGACCTACGATATTAATTAACGTCGAAGAGCCTATTAAGTGTCATGTAGCCACTCTGATGGAGCCATCAGACACGAAATTGAATTAAACGAAATCTAATTACCCTTCACGTGGACCCCGGGGCACCGGAGGGGCAAGCTTCTTCTCTGATATTAAAAAAAAAACCTTTATCGGTTATGAAATTACTGACAATTTTTTATTTCATAGCCGAAAATATTGTTAGGGCATCGATGAATATCGAAGGTGTCACTTTCCGAAAGCGGAAACATGCTTCAATTCCCCTTTCATTTCGTGTCTTTTTCTTTGTTTCTCTACACATAACCCGCAGCTTTAACTTTTTCATACATTTGTTTCTTTGTTCCTTTTCTTCTGCACGTAGGTATACACAAATTTGGATTTTTGCTCTCCGAATTCGGGTCCACAATTAGTTTTATTGGACTCACGGTGAAAGAGCACAAGATTCGATTGGAGCGCGAAAACAGAAGGGTACTGCGAAAATTGTCAAAATTATTAAGTGAATTTTGAAAAAATTGTGAACTCCAGAACCGAATTTTCGACTTTCCAGATTCAAAGTCGTATCAGTTCTGACGAACCGATGAAAAGGAGCGCGATATTTCAGTGGAACGTAGAAGCAGGCAAAAAGAGAACAAAATTGTTAACATTTTGAGAAAAAATGTGTACGAGAATTTGTTAAATTCTGAAATCAAATTCTTCAGTTCCTATAACTTAACTCCGAGAATTACAAAAAGAAGAGAAAACTGGGAAAACATGAATTGCGAGAGCTTCCGAAAATCAGAGACACGATGTCTCCTCGTTTCTCTTTTTATTTTTCCGTCTACTCATCTTGTGTTTTTTCCCTTACTTTAATGCAAATTTCGTTGTTTCTCGACGAGAACGAGTTGGGGCTTATATAAACCGTGAACGAAAAGAAACAAGAAAGAAAAAAAACCTTAAGAGATATAGAGTTTTGTAACTAGTGACTGGTAGACTTCTCGTTCTGAAGAAGAGTGCGAGGATGAGAATGAGGATGAGGATGAGGATGAGCAGGAGTTTGTGGCACTGAACTTTACTTTAGTTTATAGTCGTAGTTTTCCAGGTTATCCAAGGCACTACTTAAAACTTGAAAACTCTTGCTGATTCACAACTGATATCAGCTTACCTCATTCACTCTGCACTAGCTCACTCCGCAGGATAAGAGGTGCGGGAGGTAGTCTGCAGCTCCTCTCGTCCTTTCGTCCTTCCCATCTCTCATCCTCACCTTAGCTGCAACTCCTTGAAAACTACGTCAATTATTCATCCCTCTTTATCTATGTTTATACTTTTTACTTTTGGAAAAAATGAAAAGCTCGTTGAAATTAAACAAAAATAGTTGTGGGAAATGGAGAAACGAAGAGAAAAAGGAAAACGTCAAAATTTCCCGATAATCCATACTGTTCATCTATTCAATATTACCCGTAAAAGTGCTAGAAATCGTAGAACGAAACAGATGGACTTGAATCTTCCTTTATCTCGTCCTGTAGAAGTGAAAACGACGTTCTAAGCTCAAGAAAGCTTTTGGCCTAGTGCCACTCGTCGATTGTTCTACTCTCTACTCTGCTCAGTTTTCGGTTAGGTAAGAGCCTCAATCTCTTTTTATAAGGGCAGTAAAATCTGTTCTTTCTACAAAATCGATATCTGTTGAATGAGAAGCTTCCAAAAAGCAGCGTAAAAATTGTTCAACATTCCTAGCTTGCTTCTTTTACAAGGTGGAATATCGTTCGACGACTCTGGATGGGAATAACAATTTTTTCGGGCACAAAGTCTGGAATCTTTTGCTGTTAAAGGACTGTACAAAGATTCGGTAGCGGAAAAAAACAAGCTTCAGCAATTTTCGTCGGTTCACACGTTCACGATTTTTTTCTTCGTCTTCAGCCAATTTTGAGAACGAAGTTTTTTCTCATTGTTTCAGTGTTTTTTCAATCGCTTGCAGATTTTTCGACAAAAGACTGACGAAAAATGTAAGAAGAATGATCGATAGTGAAAAGAGCGAGCTTTCGGTGACACTTTTCGAAATTCTTCTACGATTTTTTTCCCACAAGTTATGGGCCGTAGAAAAAGACGTTCTCGTGCTGCCTCTGGCGTTCATTCACCGTAGCTTCCGAAAACGGCGTACATTGCATCCTCCCGTTTATCGGCCTACAACTTCGAGAAAGAAAATTGTGGACGGATTTAAAAATGGTTGATTGAAAGCCTGTTTTCTCCGACTTAAAGTCCTGCGTCGAGCCATTTCCTACGATCTTCACTCACCGAAATGAATCGTGGTTCGAAACAAAACGTGGAAAAATGGAGAAGGAGGGAAGAAAAAGAAAAGTGGGTCCTCGACTTTCATCGCATCTATATTTGCCGTTTCAAAAAAGAAAGAAACGAAAGAAACGAAACGATCTTTTCAACGGTCCATTTTGCAAGAAACATTACATCAAGGGTCATTCTCCCTCTTGTTCTGCTTCTGCAGTCAGGGATAGCGGGAACTCATGGTTCCCCTTTCTGGCAGTCCGGAAGGGGGTAGAAAGGTACCTACACAAGTACTCGCGTGGCGTATACCCTTTTCAAATATCCCCCTCCGGCCCTACTTCAGGCATTGAAAAAAGATGGAGGAATGACGAGGCGAGAACGGACGTTCAGTTGAAGGGCCATTGAGTCTCGGTGGCAAGGTGTCCACCCCTAAATCCTGCCCCTACCTCCCCCCTTGTGTTAATTGCTTCAATTATACATCACGCCCAATTTACAGAGCTGAAAACTTTCGAGACGACGTCCACTTTTAGTCACGTCAATTCTCTTACTCGACACGACGAGTCTTCGGGTAGTAGAGTACATATCCCGAGTCCTTCTTTTTCGGAAATTGGAATCGAGGTTCCCACAATATCTATTTTTCCTTCATTTTCCTTCCGAAAATGGAGAGGTAAGGCGATTGAAATCCCGTGTCCTGAAAATCAGGAAACAAAGATAACAAAAACAAATACGAAATCCGAAAAGGGGTTTTTCGATACACGTTGAAATAATCGATATCGAAATCGAAATGGAATAGAGAAATTTGGTTGGAATTTTAATTGAGGTTTCCGAAAAAAACCACGCATAAAAAAGAGGGACGAAATTGTTCTTTCCCGTTCTTGGTCACTGCTCACTTTCTTCTTCGTCTTCATTGGCGCAGAAATGAAGTGAAAAGAAAGGGAAAATTGAAGCAGAATATTTGCCGAAAGAGAAAAAAAAATCGTTTTTTCTTTCAAGAAATATGAAAACTGAGAAAATTCGCGAATACTTTTTACAAGATTGCCTTTCTACCCCCCTTTCACTGTGTCACTCCTCTCCCGTACTTGGATGAGTGCTGTAACTCTATTGTCATTTCGCTATATGGTATAGCTACACTTTAAGGTAAAGGAAAATGGTATAATGGCTCATAACTTTTATTATCTGAGTTTTTATGGCAGGTAAGAAGAAAAGGAAGATGGATACGTCAGGTTGTAAAAAATTTCATCCCATTCCGTAGCATGTGTGTACGTACCTGCACATGCACGTATATATATCTATAGCATGGCATCCGGGCCGAGGATCATGCGATGCATTTCAAAATATGAAAATCTTCAGTATAGGATATGAAATGGATCTTTTTTTCGTGTTCTTACAACTATATTGTGATCGTTCTGCGAGAAATGTGAGAAGTTCGGAAATAGGTTAGGTCCGAAAGAAGATAACGAGAATGTAGAAACGAAGCTGGGAGGAAAATCTGGAAAAAGATCCGCTTCTTTATAATTTCGAAAATCTTCAACGCGACGAAGAAGAGGAATAATTTCTTCGTCAATCCTTGGCTCCTGCAAATTTTGTGAAATATTGTTTCACAATTAATCTCGTAACTGCAGATGTGCGCGTGAGACATTGCAGGGATGATGAAAATCCGAGGGGCCATTCCCTCCAATTCTGGTATTTTCATCCCAGCGAATATAGCCCCTCGTGAGAATACAGACGAATTTTTCAAAAACCACGGCAAGCAAAAATCGTCAACTCTTTTCCGAGATGAAATATAGGAAGGGAGAGAAAGCCGAAAAGGAATTAGACGCTTCTACATAAAACTAGGAATTAGATGAGGCTGGAGGGGATGAGAAGGGGGAAAATGAAACCCCTGGATGAGAATAAAATGACTCTAATTTCATTAGGCTCGTACGCATTAGGAATTTTAATGACTATGGCTAATTGCGGGTTAATATAGTATAACGTTGGCCCAGGACGAAGGTACCCGAGTATAGATGGCAGCTACCGCGAATTTCTTTTCGGGGATGAAATTCAGGTTTAAAAGAGTTCAAAATCCTGAACAAGAACTCGGATAACAAGGAGAACGAAAATTTCCTGCCATCCATTTTTTCTTCTAACTTTTTTCGCCAAATTCGTCCTATAAAATTCGTCCAGTAGAATTTTTTCTCCAAAATTCTATCTCAGACGACAGAATTGCGAGTCCTTCGACTCTGACAATTCGACTTGATATTTACGGACAGCGCTTGATTTTGATTCTGCGTTCCTTCTTTTCAACTCTAGAGGTACAAACAGGGGTGAAACAAATTTTCCTCTCCGCGGGGTCGGAGTTTTGTATGTAGCTGTGCATAGGATAATGCAGAATGAAGAAGGAAAAAAGGAAGAAAATAAGAGAAAAAAACGGCATAAAAGTCGATCAAACGACTCGAATACTGGCGCTACTTGGCATGGAAATGTATTTTTCACCTCCGGCGATAGTACCATAGTACCTACGCTACTCCTACTCTGGTTTTCCGATAGAGTTCAAATCAATAGGTACCAGTCCCTCCACCGATAGTCCTATTAGAGAAGGAAATAACATTCGGAATGCAATTTTCATCTTTTCAATTGTTAATTAACATTCAGTGTATGTATATTCACGGTAAAATCGTTTCAACGGTTTTTTCTCCCATTTCGTTTCTATTCTTCTCTTCTTGCTCTTTGCTCTCTTCTCCTTTCATTGATAAATTATTCGGAATATGAATTCTGAATTTATCCGGGATGTAGGTAAATTTTCAATCCACCGAGAATTCATAACAAATATTGACAATAGTATGTGAGAAACTGGCTGAATTCCATTTCTTCGTCTTCTATTTTTGGTTATTCGTCAGTATTTTCTGTTCCCTTTGATATCCGAACAGAGTAAATCATTTTTCTCATTGTCAGCTGTGTGGCATGCATTCGCGTAAACCTGAGGTATCTGATCCGCGAGCTGTACAGAGTTTCAGAATAGAGCTGTTGGTGAACTAAATTTTACGAGTTCATTTGAATGATGTCTATACACGCATTCTACACGCTGAGTGAGTCTGTGAGAGGCGTCGTTTATGGCTAGCCAGATAGTCCGGGGACATATATCAATGCTTTTTAATGACCTCCCTATGATTAATAATACCAAACTTCACGTGACCTCAACTGCCTTGCATTGTTGCAATCGGTTAGCGTCATCGTTCATTCGGCCAGGAATCGTTATCGTCGTAGTATATAATGATTACGCCGCGGTGTATAAGGGAATGGAAATAATTATCGATATCATGTTCGTCGAATTTTGTATTCGAGGTAAAAACGGCAATATTTTAGAAATTAGAGATCGTAGGACAAATTTTTTCGGATCATTTTGAAGCTGAATGAAAAAGCTTTCGATCGCTCATTTTCGGATCCTCCTCCGATTTTTTGTCTCGGAGTTACACGACGTAGAATAAGACGACGCGATTCGAGCTACATTTTCAAAACGCCGTAACTTTGGGGAAAAAAATCGTTAAGGAATTCTTAAAAATGGTACTTCGAGCTCGTTTCATCTTCTCCGGGATTCTGCACCTGCCGATCTTCGTGCACTGATTTCCCGAAGAATCTGCAAGCAGTCGGAGAAAATTGTCCGCCGCGGCCATTTTCGAAACCAAACGTCTCCACGGCAGAGACAAAAATCGGAGGAGTCTGATTCAAACGGATTCGGAAAGCTGTTGTTTCTTCGACTCCGGAAATATCGATTTGGACTTCTCTTACAGTTTTTATGAACCGGTAAATCGTGACAATACTTTGTGACGAAAATTAGATAATCTATCGTACACGTCTGCAGGTTTACTCGGACGACAGATCCTCTGGGCGGAATAATTTAACCGTGGATAAATGCAAGCTCGATAGATACCTAATCGTGTGATCGATGGGATGTCAGACCGGTGGAAATATGCTCATTGGAAGAAATATCCACGAAGGACGTATCCAACGCATGGTACTACCTACAATATGCCAGTACATACATAATTAATTCAATATTTCGTGCACGCGCGATGGGAATTCGGTACAATATGACATACGTATATCATACTGTCGTCTGCGTACAAATAATTTCTGTATATATATAGATAGGTACAATAGTTATACCGTGAGCGCATGTGTCTGAAGAACGGAAAAAGAAGGAAAATCGAAACCACGCGAACCTGACGCAAAAATCCCAGATGTGGTGAATGATATTGAAATTTATAAAGTACTTGCATGTGCATACGTAAACGTAGTTTATTTCGCATTGAAACAATGATCCTTCTCACTTCGTACTTGAAACGCGCGCGCGTGAATACTGCAGCAATGAAGTTCAAGTTTTAATTGATAGTAATTAAGATCGGGAATTGCGATTAAGAAGCTGAGTAGCGTTTTACAACCATATCTAATTTGCCAAGTTATTTCGTACGAGGGGGCTGGCACTCCCCCCCCCCCCCCCCCCCAGACCCTGTTCTAGCCCATCTACCGGCTACCAAACCCATCTCACCTTCGTCATTCGACACCCAGCTGAACCTTCGATTCTCTTTCTCATTTTTGCAACATCCTTTGGATTCGTTTTCGTTCCCTCTGTTTCTTCACGAGTCAAATGAGAGGAGAAGGAATATCGAAATTTTCGAGCGAGCGGCGAGCGTTGTAAAATAAAAAGAGAAAATGGAAAAAGTGATAAATTCTTCGGATATTGGTTGTTTCGTGAATTCAGTTCGAGTAGCAGCTGTAGGTGGGCGTTGTTTTCGGGAAGACGATGACCGTTTTATAAGACCGGTAAATGGAAAAAAGCATTCTGCACGCGCCAGCAGTTTTAGCACTTAAATATCTAGGTTAGCTGGATGAAGTTTAATTAAGCATTGCTGAAATACTTATTATATTACACCACGGTAACGTGACCGTCCAGTGAGAGGTATTCTTTAATGAAAGGCTTTGAGGAGTTTTCCTCCGTCTCCCGCTCGTTTAGGCACTCAGTCTCAGCATCGTTAATTAACGAATTAATTTCTCCGTTTTCAATTTTCTATGTTTTTTTTTTCTTTTTTTTCTTTTTTTTTTTTCATTTATATTCGGATCGCTTTTTCCAATTCGATGGAATATCATAAATTTGTTACGAATTCATTCAGTAGGTATATTCCGTCTAGAAATATATACACGCATACCTATCGGCTATTTATTATTCTTCTTCTTCGTTTTGATTAATGCCGCGAACTTCTGTAGCCTCGTTTTTCCCACCCTCGAGCTCTCTTTCCTCTTCATTTGAATTCGATAAAGTTTTGATTGGTTTCGAAGCCGAGGAGCATTCCGTTCGTCTTCTACTAGCTCGTGCTACCTCTCGGTTAAATTTTCTTTGAGTTATCCGAAATAAATTTGTATACTTCGATCGCATCATAATATAGTATAAAAATTGCGATATCACTTTTCTATAACTTTGAAAAATAATCCAAACTCCGGGGGTTACGTTTCAAGGAATAAAAGTTGTTGGGGAAGTTCCAGGGAAGCTTTCAGAAACAGAATAGGCGGCTTTTTGGAATAGTTGTTCTTCGTCCGCTCTCACTAACTTGATTCAATCGACTGAAGATTCACGAAAAATGTCTTTACAAGAGAGTGAAAGAACGCAATCCAAAGCGGAAACTTCAAGCTTCGTAATCCATTTTACAAAATTCTTTTACCATTTTTTGTCTCCAAGTTATCAGACGTAGAAAATTTCGCTACGGTGCTGCCTCTAGCGATTTTTCTTCATGGATCACGGAAATCGAGCCTACGCCATCGTTTCGGTCACCGCCCCGTATAACTTCGAGGGAAGAAAATATCGTGAAATTATTTTGAATCCAGTAGCTTGGAGCTCTTATCGATTGTCTCGATTGAAAATCAGAAGAGAATCGAAGCTTTTTGCCGTTATTTGTTTATAATTCGATTTTGGTTTACAAAAGAATGAAACTGAATGTTCTCGGGTTGAAAATGGAAGAGTTTCAAACAAAATTACCATTGAGAATAAACTGGTCTGAAATTTTATTCCATTATTTTCAGTGAGTGAATGTTACATTAGGAATATGAAATCGTAGATCTAAAAGCTTAATAAAGCCTGCGAAAAATTTGAGATTACGAGAGACGGAAGAGCGCGATACTACTGAAGCAGGCAGGAGAAACGGGGAGGGAGACTTAAAAGGCAGTTCCTCGAGCATAGAGACATCGTGACGAAGTTCTTACGACCAGTGTAAAAGTAGTTGCGATATTTTAGTTTAACGAGTTTTCGTCAGTAATCAGAACCGCGCCAAACCACAAGAGGAGAAAAGAGACGAGAAGAGAAGACAAGAAAAAACTCCAATTCCATTTACGTATCTCTACGACGTGTCTCGTAATATAACTTTCGAGATAACCTCACGATATTAGATGTATAAACAGAGGAATGCTTAATTCATGAACACATTACACGATATGCAACTGGTTTCGTCAACCAATTACGCATTGGTATTTCCACATCAGAAAATAACGCTGAAAATGACGTTCGAAGAGAAGATGGAAATGAAGAACAGAAACAACTCTCGCGATAGTATATCTCGAGGTACCATTTTTTTTTAGGAATTTGCAAACTTTGGATGCTGGAAGAACCGTTTTTTGAAGTAAAAAGGAAGAGTCGAAGATGGTCAGACGCAGTCGGTATTGATTGAAGATAGTCGAAGTGGCGAACAAATTTCCAACAGAAGTGTGATAAATTATCCACAATTATCAGAAAACGATTCGATAATTACCGGAAGAAGACGAAAGTAGTCGAAAAGGGTAAAATCTGGCCCTAAATGGCCAGACATCGTCAGAAACCGTGAAAAACCCCCGAAAATCGTCGAAAACTTTCTGAAATGGTCCGAACGGCGTTCCGCAACGGCTACGAATGGCGAAGGATGCCCAGAAAGTTCAAAAATGGTCGAAATCGGTCGAAAATCGGTTAGCTGAGTCCGAGAAGTAGTCGGAAAATGTCGGAAGGTGGCCACAGGGATGAAAAATGGGCTGAAAATGGTGCAAAATATTGTTGAAAATTATCGAAAACTGTGAAAATGGAAACCAATGGAAAGAAAAGTTGAAGAATGTGGGAAAGTGGTGAAATAAATGGTGAACAATAGCGAAAAGCGATTGACGGACGAATTTTAGCGAAGTTTAGGCCGTTCCGTACGGAGGGAAGGAGATTGGGGAGAATGATAAAAAGGGCAACGAAAATGGGGGACCGGAAAGAAAACGGTAATCAGAATTTATAAGCAGTAAAAATACTCGCGGATGATATAGTTTGGCGTACGGACGTATGTACCTACCCACCATGAAAGTGGAAAAGGCGTTTGAAACGGTCTAAAACTGTATGAAATCCAAACGACATGATACTATAATACACAGGATATATCCGAGGTTATTCTCTCGTCAGATTAGACCCTTAGATAGAGATATAGATGGATCGTTGAAAATAGGTACCGATCGTCAATGTTTACAGTTGGTACTTGAAGTCCGTATAAAGAAGCCAATGAACTGAAAACGAGGATCCATTTCACACCCTTCAGGCATCGTACGAGGCATCTGGCACTTAAATCTATCGCATTATGACTATTATCTCCCATGAAAACTGAACGTTTCGTTCAAGGGTCACAGTTACTTTCGCGGATTTCACTCCGGACGAGGAAAAACAGGTGCTCCGGGGTTAGCGATGTTGAATTTTCGGGAGAAATCGATCGGCAGGAATTGAGGAATTGACGGGAATTTAAAGCGAGTCAAAGAGAGAGAGAGAGAGCTCAAAAGTGCGACGCGACGAATTACGGTTTCGAAAATCTCATCCGGGAACGTAGAAACCGTGGAAATTGTATTCCTCTTCGACCGACGGAGCGGAGAAATGTTACGTGAGTGGGAAGAAGAAGAGAAGAAAAGAAGGGATCCGAGGAGAAATGAAGTGGGATTGTAGAGTTGGGCGCCAGGAATCACAGACTCTGTAAATCGGTGTATTCGATGTCCTCCGTTGTCCGAGTCAGAAAATCCTGGTTGCACAATGCATCTTACGATGCTGTGTAGTATAGTATAAAGAAAACGAGGTAGAGATTTTCTCATTCGAAATCGTTTCTGTTCAAACTCCTCGACGTTCGCCACCAATCTCGACGGATCCACCGTCGTCCAATATCTCGAAACTGACACTCTGCGCTATTCTGGAATCTCCCCGAAGACTAGGTAGCACAAAGTGCATCAAAATTTCCTTCAAAAAATTCAAATTTCTTTCAATTTTTCAACGAATCAGACTCTTTGAGAAATAATTCGACTTTCAGCGCAAAGAAACTAGTAAACGAGTATCACGGTTTATCCTGCTTTGATCCACATGCGGATGTGAGACAAGGAGACATGCTGCAGCCAGGTGAGAATGACTAGTTATAGGGAACAGTAAAATCCCTCCGTGCATACCTACGTACGCGCTACGTCTGTCTGTCTTCCCGAGTACAACGGTGATTCTGCTGTATAGCATGGGGCGAAATAAGGCGATAAAAAGGCATGCGCTATGAGAGAATGAGAGAATGAGAGGAGTTCGAGCGCGTTGCCGCACCGCGCGGCGTCAGAGTGGGCCCATAGTGGGGCCCCATGAAATAATAAGGTATATATACGGTATAATTTAGCTAAACGTATGCAACGCTCTGTCCGCCAAGGTATGGCATGGCATCGCGTTCGAGAACCAGTCACGTACCCAGCGGATCCGGTGCCCCGGGAGAATTTCAATTACGATGAAAATTTGTATTTTTTTTCTCAAATTTTCTTCTTTTTTTCCGTCGGGAGGATTCTCCTTCGATTCTTTCCACTTCGATGTCGTTTTCGTTCCTCATTTACTGTCTCTTTCTCTTCGGACTTGACTGAAAAATTGTTTCGGAAGCGTTGTGTAGCTTGTACTGAAATGCTGAGGTTGGGTATCTGCGCATGTCGTAATACATAGCTATACGTATACTTGCTCACGAAGTAAACAGCCATAACTTGCTAAGAATTTATATTATTTAACGGAGCTCTTTTAGCGCGAGTAATACGATCATAACTATAGTCGTAAATCAAAAAGACTGAAGACGAGTTAAAGCCTTAATGAAAAGTCCAGGTATATTATATGTACAGTGCGGGTATGAATATGTACATTTATTACATGCATACCTGTATACATATGCAGCGGAGTCAAGTGTTTCGGAAACCCACGACATTGTAATACGGTACATGTAATTTACAATAATCAATTTGTATAAACTAATTGAACTGGGAAAGATGAAAATTGAATTATATCCCTCCGCGACTGCCGCTTTGCTTCACATCTTCTGTCTCGAAATTTCAGTAGGGAGAACGAGGATGGAGTGAACAAAGATTCGGGAGCTTTCGTACTTTCGGACAACAAAGTTGGTTGTTACAAAGTTGGATATTCACTCTACCTTCTTCTCCTCTGAAAGCGAGGCTTCGGGTATCGATACGACGAATAATTAGCTTAAAAATTATAGTTATTCGATGTGAAAAGAGTTGAAAATTTGATTGAAAAGTTCCAAAAAGTAAGCATAAATGTATTGCCTGAAACGGGGGATAGAAAAAGGAGTAAGAAACGAAAAACTCGTAGATTTCAGTCCGTTTTATTAATATTTGGACCCTGATTTAATACGCCCCTGAGTTATGCCATGGGATGGATAGCCGTAGGGCTGGCGGTGAGTAAATTACAAGGTAGGACGAAACCCAGGCCTCACCCTTCTCTCCCTGTTCGCCGCCTGCGAGGCCTGCTCCTTTTTTCTTTAGCCGCGTACATACATACGTACTGTATACGTACATACGTACACAGGTATACAGCTGTATACAGTGGTAGGTGTAAGTACAGTACGGCAGTATGGGCATGCATGGGACTGTTGCATAGCTGCAGCGGCAAGCCACTACCACCTTTTCCCGTCAATAGTAACGTCCAAGAGCGCGAGAAGTGTACCCACGGTGCGTTGTCCGTTCAAACTTGGAACTTGCGATTTGCGAATTAGGGGTTCGGGATCAGCGGAGAACCGAAACATTGGAATCCTCCAAGTTTCTGGAGATCAGAAGTCGAATTACCAATTATCAGGGGCTACCGTTCCTCCGACTTTCGTCCATGCGTCCCCCAAAACCACCCCCATTCTCCTCCAGTTTTACATCCACCTCCAGTTACGTAGAGCGTGGCAAAAAACGCCGAAATTTGATAAAATTTGAATTCGTGGGTCGCTGCCGCGTCCAGAGACATTCGTCGTGATTTGTGTTTGGCAATCAGCTTCACTGGGCCGACGATGACGACGATTCCGTTTGGTATCTTTTTATTCGCAAATTGTTCTATCGAACTTTTGAAGATCTTGTGTCACTATAGTGCTCGAAATTAGCGTTAGCCGGAAGCAGAAAATAAGGTGCGTGAAATCCGAAAGCCCTACTACCTGCAGTTGCTGGGTACGCAAATGGCGGAGACTCTCGGGTTTTTGTTAATTTTCCAGTCGATATTTCATCCGCACTAATTCCCGACTCTCTGACACGCGTATACGTGCCTATTAATTTGATAAAGTTCGAGGTCCTCGAAATTGGCGGGCAAATATAAAAGGAATGGCGAAAAATAAAGAAAGAGGAGGAAAGGACACAGGTACCCTTGGCGCGTAGGCACATATTTCGCACGTAGCATATATATATCTACATACATACATACAAAACCCGACATACAGCGTGGGACATGACATACGTACACGGATGATGAATTTCAGCTGTCACTTGCAAATTGCACACCTCAAATAATTACCTCCGCGTCATAACGTACGTATTTCTTATCCGCTGCGGCTGCTGGAATTGTTATTATCTTATATTTTAGCCGTATGCCCAGCCCGCCCGGACGTGCGGATGTTCGCATCGATCTCAGAATCCGAAATTTATCCCCAAAGTTTAATCGAAAATTTCCAAATCCTAGGACTCGAATTTCCTCGTCAAGTAGTCAATATATTTCACCTTCACCTAATGCCGTAAGAACGTGGAGTGACATTGTCCGAACATTCGACGTCTCGAAATCAACAAAGTCGCCCAACTTGTTTCTCTTTATTCTTCTTGCAGCCATCCAGAAACATTGAAATATGTCCAGAATATGGAAATTGGAAAATTGTTCAACAGAAGCTGGAAAGCTTGTACGTGACGGCGTAAACGACCTTTTGCTTTCACGATTGAAAACGAAAACGAACCTTTTTCTAACAAATGCGAAAAGATCGTAGCAACCAAATTCTACTCGGCGGAAGATCCTTTTGGCATTGGTTGAAAACACGGAGGATGACATCTGTTCAATCCCAGAACCGCGGAGATGTCGAAATACCCGAAAACTACTAAGTACCCTCTGGCAATGGAAATGCGAATTTCCAAGTTTCGATGCTCAGTTATTTCATCGTTTCGCACATCACGTAAACGAAAAACGGATGAAAAAAAATCACAAAATTTCGTCAATGAAATTATACTTTCGGCGGTCACGGCCTTGTGGCACTGGTAACGCAGGTTGTTCCAAAAAAGCAAAACGAAAAGAACAAATAACGAATTTGTTCAACTGTAGAAGCGCGACCGACGAAACCAAGCGAAACAAAGAAACTAAAATTGTACACATGCATACATACTAAACGAACAATTAATGAAATCGTTACGATCGTTGGATGAATTTCCATAAGCATCTAGATTCTAAATTCTAGATTCAAGATACTCAGGTTGTCTAGACTGGACGAGTAGCTGCGGAGGCGAACGAGCTGGAGAAAAGCAAATGATTTATTACGTCGTGCATGAAAAGCAGTCTATTCTATTCTATTCTATTCTATTCTATTCTATTCAATTCTATTCTATTCTAATCTTCTCGATTCCATATTCTATATTCCATTGATGAAAATTTGTTGCCTCAGTGTTGCAACCGTTGTGTGCATTATTTGCAGCATGTGAGTTACAAATACTCACTTGAGGTGTTTGGGCGGAACGATATCACACCGAGACGTTATCAATGTCAAATTTCATTCGCCAAATGATGTCGTTAATTCACTTCTTGACCAGAAGAAAGAAAAGAGAATGGAAAGACAGAGATATGATAAGAAAAGTACCTAAGCGAAGTAGAAAAAAGACGCGTACGCTCGGACTTGGAGATAGCTAAATTATGTTTGTCTCTACATTTTCGCAAAAAAGCTTCGCGCCTCCTTTTATCTCAGCAATGCTATTAATGAGGGTTGAAGCTAGTTCGGGATTCTGGGATCTGAGAATGAAAGAGAGGTGAAAGAGGAATAGAAAATAATGAAAAGCCCAGGGAGAGGAGACCGATGAAAGAAAACAAAGAAGTGAGGAGGAAAATGAATAATAATATAACGATAGAAATAAAGAGACAGAATGAAAGCTGGTGCTAGTGCTTAAAAATAAAAAAAGTAAAGAGACGATAGCTGAAAGGCACCGGGGACTGGGGCTCGTGTTTGAAAATACAGAATGAGGTTGAACTGACGAGAGAATCTGTGTATTTCTATCTCTGCTGTTCTCGGATGAAAAGCTTTCGGGGCAGAAGAGAGAAATTTTGTTGAACAATTGAATGGAGGGGAAAGAAAATTGTGGGAAAACGAAAGAAAACGTTCATGAAGGAGAGAGAAATAGGAGCAAGGAAAAAGGTTGGCATCGCGATGATCTGTTAATTGATTGATTGACCGACTGATTGATCGATTGATTGATCGAATGATTGCAGAGGACATATATACGTGGGGAATTTTTTCTCCAAATTTCTCTCTTCTGTTATCCTGCGCCAAGTAGTTACCGTCGTTACTGGAATTTGAGAAATTCGTTAAATTAAAATTTATGCCACGGTAGCTGGATATAAATTAACAGGAACGGAATTTCTTCGGGAGGAGATGCAGAGTGCGTAACATATGCGATCGAATCCATCTGCGGTACCGCGCGGTATATACAATTTATGTATGTATCTCTCTCTCTCTCGTAATATATAGCATCGGGGGTGTACACACGGTCGAGCTGGGCGCCTGAAGGAGAATTATTTGTACAAGAATGTAAATAAATTAGGGATGTGGAAAACTTGAGTGCGTACATACATACAAGAACTGTACGTGTACAGTTTGGTGTATGTATACTCGTATATATATATATATATATATATATATATATATATACGAGTATATATATATATACATGTATATATACATGTGTTGCATCAGCGTACGTTCGTGAACGTTCATCCGTCGAACGTTTGAGTTGATTGAAAAGAAGTTTGCCCGGCGAACGTCACACGAGAAGATGAGAACGAGGAATTTTTGAAAACAGAAAAGCTGTCGAAAGAACAAGCCGAAGTCAGAAGTTAGGAAGGAAATCTGAACTATGTGTGTAAAAATTAACGATGCGGGAATTGAGTGAGAGTCGATCGTGGAAATTTGAAGCGTATTTCGCATTTTTATCGAAAGAATCGATTCATGTATCGCAGACTCTGAGCTGCAATTTCTGTTTCCATGTAATGACTGATCGACAGATTTTCTGTACATGGGGTGATATTTTTCGATTTCGATAATCGGACGCGTGTAGAAACGGAGATGAAAAAAATGGTGATGTGAAAATTGTCCTCCGGATGAATAATGTGTTTATATATACTATAGTTAAATTATCCTACGGGATTCTAGAGAATGTGGGAGAAGAAGGGAAAAGAAGGAACGAAAGTAAATGAAATAAGAATAGGCGAAGAAGGTGAAACAGAAACATTTGAGAGACAGAAACAGATATCAGGGAAGACTATATACAGAAGAAAAAAATCGCCAATGAACGGAACGTTTTATTCTCGCGGGGAAATTGGCCGGCGTCCTCTTGATAACGAAGACAGTTACCCCGATTCTTTTCCCTCTGGCTCCACGCCGCGCGCTCGCTCCTTCTCAATCTCTTCCCTTTCTCCCTCTTCCTCGCTGCCCCGTCTATATTCTCACGTGGGGAGTCTGCACCTCGCTCGAGATGGAGATAGAGAGCGCGGCGAGGAAGAGGAATAGAGAAAGAAAACCTTCGAAAGAAACGTTGTAAATTGTTCAGAGGGAGATAAATGTCGAGAGAAAGGGAGAATGGAGATCGAGGGAAGGAGTGGGAGCAGCCAAGATGAGCGTAAGCTGTTCCGAGAGTGAGAAATTGCCGAAGGTATAATGTTCACGTAGGTATACCTCGAGGTATGAATTAAACTAGGCGATTTCACGTATTCGCACCTGATACTACAAGACCGGGGAATCGTCGTCGATCAAGCCTCGAGGATGAAAGAGAACAACTGTTTCTTTTTTTTTATGTGGTGAATCTATCGTTCGGAATCATTACATAGGTGGTAGCGACTCGATCGAACTAACCGAACCAAAGTTGCAAATTAATGCCCTTGTCTTTTACCGAGCAGAGACCCGGGCCGAAGGAATTTTCGCTCGAAGAAATTATGAAAAACAAAAAAACTAAAAAAAAAAAGGAACAAACAACAAAAAACTGTCTCTTCCGGTTTTTTTTCAGTCTTTCTAAGGTACGTTGTACGCTTGAATGAAGGAAGAATCTCTCCTCAGCAAAAGACTGACGCGTTAATTTGCAACTTTGGTTCGGTCTAGTGCGATCGAGTCACTGCCATCAACTGTTTCTTTGTTCTAACAAAACAGAGGAAATTATTGATGCAGGGTAAAATTTTGCAAACAATTTGATAATTCGCGGGAAACAAAAATTGTAACGAAAAAATAGAGAGGAAAAAAAAAAAAAATTTAATGAAGAAAAAAACTACGAAAGTTTACGATCTTTCACGAGGATTGACCGTTCTTTGCAAATGACACGATGAAACGTTCGAATTTCCTTAGAAATTTTTGGGGAATGGAAATTTTCACCGCGCACGTCCTTCCTCCTCTCCCGTTTCCCATTTCAGATTTTCAATTTCGTTGCATCTCATTCTTTGTTTTGTTACGTACTTTTCCTCTCATTTTGACTTTTTGCTTTCGAATTATTCTCCTGACACACGCAAGGCGAACAGGCCTCAGATCGCGGTGCGTTTGGTCCAGTTGCATCGGAGCTTGAAGAAAATCGTAGGAGCATCGGGCTCGCCCAAGGTTCGAGATGACACTAAAGTGTTGTAAATTCGTCAAAATTACATTGAAACATATTTTCAAGAATTTGCATACAAAGTGAGGTTGCAGCCTCGGACCGAGGTTCTAAGTGAGAATAGCGCATTCCGTTTCTTAGACCGCCTCGCGGTGTAGCAGTACCCTATTGTCAGGTAAAACGTGCGAATGAGCCTCCACCTACTCTCTAGGGCGCTTTGACATCGCTCGGGGGTCAAATGATTTATGAATCATTTCCAGTGAACCGTATCGGCGAACATTTGCGTCACGTTCGCGGCGACGTAGTCGGTTGTACCGATCGAGGAAAGCCCCGGTGAAAATAGTTTTCTATGATTCGTTACGATAATTTTTGCAAAAATTTGTCCACTGCAGGTTTCTGCACGAGATCGACGAGACGCGGAGTGTTTCATACGAAATGGTAGATTCTCATGAAACTTTGTAATTTTTCATCCAAAACCATCGCAACGTACTATATTGTACAATTTTTAACGAAAATCTGTATTATTTATCACAGTTTCGTACAAAGAATTACGGAAATGTTTCAAACTCGGTAAAAGTTCGTATAGTGGGCGTAAATTTCCACCAGGGAAAGCCTGACGAGAAATTTTCGTTTTCGAAATTCCGTGATTCGTTTTCTCACTGGAAGTTGGGTCCAGATCGCGGTAGTGCCGTTCTAAGCCAACTGAATGACACCCGGAGTTTGGGGATAGGATAAAAAAATGCGGGAGCTATCCACCGTTGTGTGTCAGAGACTATCTGGATATTTCAGAATGCCCCTTGGGTCTCAATAACGATTAAACGAGGGATTCATCTTTTGAGGTTATGCTCAGGACATCAAGATGGTGATGTTGCAGGACGGGATGCAAGATTGGATTCCGTACCCTCTCAAAGAATCCGAAAATCTAATTTTCAACCAAAAAATTCCCAAACGAGACGGACAAAAAATTACGGAAGTTAAAAAATTTCGATTTTTTACGGTATAGGCTCTTCCCTCGATGGATCGAAGAATTTTTTTGTTTCTTTTTCTCATCAATCTCGGATTTTTTTCTTGTCGGGTGAATGATATTTCAAAAAACAAAAAAAAATTAAACCGTCTGCAAAATTCTTCTTCATATTTTTATCTTTATTTGCTTCTGTCCTTCTTTTCCCTTTCTGTCAGGTAACAATTGTACGGATCGGATTCGGAAACTTCTGTACTCAAACTCCTAGGTACGAGTTATACCTGGTTCTAGAGGTGAAACCGCACGCCATACGGTCATCATCTGATACTCAATACTTGAAAATTACACCCCCCCGAAGAAACGTAGAATCTCATCTCACCTTACGCCTCGATAAATAATAAAAATAATAATGACGACGATAATAAACAACATAAGATAAAAGTAGTAGCTGAAGAACCGCCGCATTAGTTACATATATATACTTCTCTAACAATCAGAAGAAATTTCTATCATTCGAAGATGAAAAATTGATAACGATTCCTGAAAACGGAATCCACCAATTTATCATAGATTCATTCGTACACACTCGTGAGCACAATATCATATTATTTATACTTTTTCTCTTCTCCCTCTCCTCCTTCTTCTTCTGTTATCAACCCAAAAACCAAAGTCAGGCATAAGAAGAAGGCAAAAATGATTATAGCCACATAGATAACTGAAATTGACGAAAATTGCCTCACGTTATTCGCTTGCGAGGAATCTCAGTTCTTCTGCTTTTTCATCTTCTTTCGAATTTATTGCATTTTTTTTCGTTTTCTTTGTCTCCTAATTTTCTGTTCTACCCTAACCTTCAATTTTTTGTCACTCTCTCTCTCTTATCCGGCTACTTGGAATACTGAAACCTGTAACAATTTGAATACGCGTCGTATCGAATCGAAGGGATGGTCATAAGGGTGACCGACCTTCGACCAAACTTGCACAAAAGTTTGTTTCGTATACAATCGCCTGGGCAATGCCCACACGCACGTATATACATACATGGCGTGGATACAATTATGAAAGTTGTAAATCGAATTTTGCGTCCTGTGTTCGTGCGCATCCTGCGCGACCAAAATATACGCATAGGTACGCGTATTGGCATGATAAAAATATATTATCCACGTAGCAGGTAAATCAATTTCGAGACGAATAGCTGGAATTGTGTAATATGCGTATGTAGATACATACGTACAAAGATGGGGATAGATTTCGTGGATATAGAGATCACAGTATCGTATATATATATGTACGCGCCAAAATTTGTAGATAGCGGCAATACGAGGAATTAGCTTTTTGATGTGTAAATATTTGCACACTCCGTAGAAGTGCGGATTTATTATTAGTATATAACATACGCGCAGTGCGTACAGCGCCCCGTGTTTCCTTGTAGTACTATGTACAATCCCGATCACCAGCTTCAAACCCCCCCCCCCCCCCCCCCCCCCC